>OY728155.1:272695723-275195723 GCA_963277665.1 Viscum album | reverse complement strand
ATAGAAGTTTTTTCGATATTATTGATGGGATGTTATAGTAATATAGTTTTAGAAAAAGGACAACCTGCAGGACGGGCGACAACCCATCGCGTTGGAAAAGGCTGTGGGAATCGAACCCACAATCGAAGTGCGACTGGCCTTTATCGCCTACCACTGGCCTACAAGAAGTCCCTGGTTAGTAGAAACTAGTTTTATTTTATTAATCAGTATGATATATGAAGTATAAGTTCATTTTTGGAACCATATACGATTAATCTAACCATAATATGGACTTATAACTTTTTCTAACCTTTTGTTTGAAACATATGGAATGACCAATCATTCTATCACATGATCTGCTAACAAATTCAACTTCATTTATTTAAGGGATGAAGTGGAAATTGTTTAATTGACGAACAACAGTGAGATTGTACCAAAATCATGTAAGTATTTCTTTTAATTTATCAACATTAGGGAAATGATCTTGAAAACAAAAAAGGTTTTCCTAGTTCTCTTATATCTGATGAATCAGATGGTACCTTAGATCATAACAAATCTATAGCTTTGTGATTGTTGTCTTTTTCATATCCATGTTCTCTACCACTCTCCATCAGAACATGATGGTTAGGTTTCTCTTCCATATCCGTATTTTCACCTATGTTATCCTATGTTGAAACCCAATGATTAGTTAATTTGGGTAACCGTTATGTTTCATACTTTAGTTTTTAAAGATTGGTTTCGGTATTCCTTTTTACGATGTGGGTTTATATTAAAGAAACTTTCGAGTAGTAAACCATTTATAACCCCGACGAATTTCGAGGGCGAAATTCATTTTAAGGGGGGTAGAATGTAACACCCCGAGATTTTATGAGAAATATTATTTTTAATTTTATTTATGTCTTGTTTTGTACGTTATAACAAAGGAGTCTTGCACAACACGCAACCATAACTTGGCTGCATTACACGCAATCTCGACCTTCCTCGATAGCGTGTGTAGTACACAATACCGAGTTTCACTAAACGAGATATTATTATAATATTATTATAAACTAGCCGTTATTAATAGTAATACCCACTATTTGAAATTTTGTAAATTTTATCTTTCAGAATAGTCTTCATTTTTGGATTTGTAATATCGAAATTAGCTTAGGGTGAAATTTTGGTACTTTTTGGATAACTTTCATATTCTGATGAATAGTGGAAATTACTAAATTTTAATTAAAAACAACTTTTTTAATCGAAATAATTAATAGTGATAAATTATTAATTTGAGTTCTTTTAAAGTATATTTAGAATATATTTTTATAATTTAATACAATGTTGGTCATTGGATGTAATTTCACATTTAAACCACACATAAACAAGTGTCAATCTTTTGATAGTTATTATCTCTTAAGAACACGCTATTTGTTTTGATGACAGGAACTAATTTTTAAATTAATTAATGCAACTGATATGTTTTGAATTTGGTAAAATATAAATTATTTTTGAATTCATAATATCAAAAATAGCTTAGGACTAATTTTTTGGTATTTTTCTAGAAACTTTTATTTTTTGATGAATAGTGAAACCACTAAGTGGTAGTTAAAAAAACTGAATTTTTCATAAAAATTAATTTTACTGCTTCTGTGAGTGGAATTTCAAAAATCCGAGAGACACGGTTAATATCAAGGACTAAAATGTGGTTCAATTAGATGAAAATAATTTTTGGTGAATAGTAACTTTTTACTTTTTTTTACCGCGGTTAAAAGTAAATAGGGTAATTCATGGTAAATGTGTTATTATTATTACCATAACACATGTCCTAATTCTATTGGATAAGTGTAATTCGACCAAAAAAAACCTTAGGAATAAAATATGACCATTTAGGCCCACTTGGATTAGATTAGGACATTTATTATTAATTTATTTAAAGAAGGGTTAAAATAGTTAAAATCAAAGTTTAATAACTAAATAATTTTTAATATAGGGTTATACATAAGATAAATTCGACTATAAATATTCATTATAAAGATAAAAATATTTCCTACATAATGGTATTTTATTTATAATTTTTATAATTAAAATAATTTCATTTATTTATGAAACAAGTATGATGCAGTAATTATCTTATTAATGAAATATTGACATAATTGATGTTATAAATACCGAAATAAATTTAATTTGAGACTTTTTATGAATTAAAATAATTTTATATGTTAATATGACATGTTATTATTGATTTAATTAACTTTTTTCGAACTAATAATTCTGTTATAATTTTCACAAAAATCAATCACCAAATAGTGTCAAAATTGACATAAAATAGTTTTTAAAACAAATATTATATTAAAAATTGTTATTATATTCCTAAAAATCTAAGGTTCGGCCAATATAATTATATCATGATAGTTGTATCATTAATGGACTACTTGGGGGTATCTTGGACGTATATGGTGAGTTTATTAACTATATAATATAAAAATACAAAGTGACATGGTAAATGTCAATCTAATTAACTAAGAGTTAAAACTAAAAGTTAAGGTTAATATAATGACCTAAACTTGTATAAATTCTATTGGATGTGAGGATTGCGACCTATTCCCACCTTATATTCGAAATAAATCAATTTAGAGCTATTAAAAACCGAATATGACTTTATAATAAAATAATATTTTTAGTTATTCCAAAGGTGCCCCTCTCCTCCCTTATAAAAGGGAACCTCTCCCTCTCTTCATCACACCACTTTGAGCCTTCAATCTCGGCAAACCCCTGCCAAATCCTCTTCTCCACTTACCTAGAAACATCGTAAAGATCCTGGTCTTCTTCAAAGACCATGTTTATTTCCCTAAGAGGAGGTCTCAAAGAGGCGCTTCAAAGAAGAGGTAATGTCCGTTATCGATTCTTTCACCTTTATTTCTTCTTCCACTTCTTCTTATTAAGTTGTTTCATTCTGAAGTAATAAAATAAGTATCACTCATATACGGATATGCTATTATAAGTATGAAACAACCCTATTTCACAATCTATCCATCCTACGAAAAATGAAATCACCGCGCGTGCGTACGTACGGAATACCGTCTCCACGCCGTGGTGTAATCTATTTTCCACCACCACCTTACTTGGATGGGTATAATGGTGTAAATAATAACCATATATTATTATTTTAAATTAATATTGATTCTTTAATAGTATACATACACTCCAATGAAATTCCACGATCATGGGAACGATATCATTGCTCGTGCGTACGTACGGAATACCGTCTCCACGACGCGATGAGATTCATTCTCAATGATTAACCATTCATAAATGATTATAAAGTATATATAATAAGTAATCATGAAATATATGAAATAATAATGATACTGGATTTATGTATATATATATTCATTTCATCCAATTAATTCCATTCAATTCAATGAGGAAACAAAAACAACGTTCATGCGTACGTACGACCTACCGTCTCCATGAACGGTGTATTTATTTCCATTTATCGATCTATTATATATATGTATATTCTGAATATATATTATATATAAATCATGTTTTATATTATGTAATTAAGTAATCATGATCTAAGTAATCATATGAATAATTACAAGTCAAAACACGGATGACAAATGAAACGATTTTACCCAAAACGCTCTTTAACATGGAATTTACAAAAGAACAGGTAATATAAAGTCATAAGTGAACCATATATGATATCATAACAATGAATATGATTCTGTAATAAGTCAATCACATTATTTAAATCATTATACAGGAGGTTTAGATACGTACAAAGCATATCAGACCTAAGGTAATGGATAATATTGCAAATCTCATTTTTATCCGGGATTGCTTATTCGTAAGTATTTACTGGGGTTATTTATATCATCCATGTCCATGTTTTATAAAAGAGTTTTCAGGTTTTTTTAAATTCATTTTTACCCATTTTTTACTATTACTACATGGTATGTAAGGAATCTTTCTTTTGTTTACGTTACGAGGTACTTTTTTGACTTTTCCGGCAAAAGTACGAGAAGAATGTTTTTTTAACTTATACGGCATGAAAGGAATTTTTACAGTTTTATAAAGCCTTATTTTCAGGAATATTCCTTCATAAGATTTCATGACTATTTTCAACATAATCCTTTTCTTTTAAAATTGCATGATATTTTGTGAGAAGAAATTGATTCTGAAGAAGAAAGGATATTTTCATCAAGAATTCATTTCAAGTGTTTTATCAAAATCATTTTCCATCTAAGATGACATTATTTCATATGTGTATGTTTCAAGTATAATGTCTCTATTATTTACATGGTTTCACTGTTCTTATGATGAAATGATATCCATTTTTTTATATGGATTATGTTATGATGGGATGATGTTTATGATACCCATTTTATTCTTTGGGTTATGATGAATGATTTATGTTTATGTTGTGGCACAAGTAAGAATCATTTCATTAAGAGATGGGTGGGACCTATATCTCCCTCCAATCCATTGGGCAAGGATTTATATCTAATGAGATAGACATGGATGGAATGGTAATTTAATCCGGTTCAGTGTTACAAGACTGAAATAAGGAGTGAACTCGATTCAGAAAGGGACTTTGTCCACTAAGATGGTCTTGGCAGAAATGCCTTGGCTACTATAGAAATAATTACATGTGCTTAATGGATGCCACAATTACATGTTTTATTCCCATGCTATGTTATCATTATTTATGTTCCATGATGATCTATGCCTTATGTACTTCCATGTTTTAAGTCGTTGCTCAAGATTTTGATGTTTAAACATTATGTGCATGTTTTTAGGTTCAAATGTGTATGGTATGTTTAATTTTATCCATGCTTACCCTTACTGAGCATTTTAGCTCACCCTTTTTATGTTTAATTTTCCCCCAGGATTAATAGAAAGGGTTTATGTAAGGAAACAAAAATTGGAAGAACTTTATGGGAGATGTTGAAGATCTTTCACCACGATTAGAAGATTATGTTCCACGTTTCGAAAGACACTAAACTGTTACAGTCCTTGTGTGTCTGTTTTTGTTATGTTTTATGTATTCTGCAAAAGTAATGTAATATCTATGTACGTCAAGCTTCGGGTATCTGCACATATTCTATCAATTTTGGTCACCTTCCATGGGTGAGCTTGGATTCTTCAATTTTTTGAGTCAATTTATCTCATAGTTTGAGCATCAATAGGTTTTATATCATATCTCTGGATTCAGTGTCATCCACTTATTCACAAAGATAAATGATTGAACACATGACTTGCACCATCTTGAGATGATGAAACCAAAGAATTTGGGAACTAGGATGCCTCACCATCAACAATAAATTGACTTATATAGGGATAAAACACCCAATGAACATACACTACTATTAATATTGTCTTTAAAAGTGATATAAACAAGAATTTAAAGTGCTAGAATAGCACTGATAATTGAGGCTCTATTAAAAGGAGCTCCCTTTTATCAGTGCTAAAAAACACAAATAAAGACCCCTTTTATCAGTGCTAAAAAAATTGTTGGAAAAAGTGGTATTTTATTAGAGCAAAAAAATCCCTAATAAAAGGGCCTTTTATCCACACAATTTTTTCACTGATAAAAATTAAAAAAATTAATAAAAATTAAAACAATTATACAAATCGGAGGTGGGTTTTAACAGAACTTGACCCCCTTCAATAATGCTATAATGCACCCTCCCCCATAAATTCCATACCCCCTGCATTACCCCCACCACCCCAACCCTTTAATGATCCTAACACCCCTTTAACAGTGCTAGCACCCCCCTTCACTAATGTTCATGCCCTTGCCTCCCCCATGATTCAAACTTGAGACCTCTCCCTACGTGCCTGAACCCTTTACTACTCCTCTATGATTATTTTCTCTTCATTTAATGATATATCTATATATTAATATATATATATATATATATATATATTTATTTATATATTTATATATATTTATTCATATAATTATATATATATATACTAATATATATATATATATATATTTGTATAATATATATATATACATATATAGTTATATTTACATATTTATATATTTTTTCATATATTCATATATATTTATATCTATTTATTTATATTTTTTTAGTTATATTTTTTTATTTGTATATTAATCTAGATATAAATATATATTTATAAGATCAATTTTAAATACATTTATAAAATATGTTTTTTGTGCGTGTTTACAAATAAATAAATACATATATACAACACACACACACACATATATATTATATGTGCATTTATAAGTATAATTATACATAATTATATATATATATATTATTAATATGTATATACATATGTTAGAATATATAGATAATATACATCTGTTTCCTAATACTGGCACACATAAATATATATATATATATATATATATATATAGACACACACACACACACACGTTATATAGGTATATAAATATTCATAAATTTTAATTTTAAATAAAATGGAGATAGTTTTTTATTTACATAAGACTTATATATTGATAAATATACGTTACATGTAAATATGTTTATTTATATATTTATAAAAATTAATTATTTATGTGTGAATATATAAAAAGTATATAAAAAGTATATATATTTGATTATAAATAATTTTAAATTATAAAAAATGATAAAATTTCAAATCCATAATATCAATATGAATGTAATACCTAGGAATATATTTAGTCCCTATGATGAAAGGGAAAAAATACCCCTATAATGAGGCTGAAATTCCATGAAATGTTAAAAAAACATGGGTATCGGGACTAAAAACTCGGTTTTGGAGGAATGTTGGGAAGTTTTTGTACTCAGAAAATCTAATAGAAGGTTCCTCTATGTCCCCAGTGTATAAAGATCATCTCAGAATTCGATTTGATTAGTGGTAGAGCAGAAACAGACTCTCATATCAAAAGTTATTTCCGATTAAAGATTTAGTTACATTTTCAACTTATTTTATATCTTTTAATAATTTTTTAATTTTTGTGTCTTCAAAATGTCATTAAATGAATATTACATGATCATAATAATAAAATTATTAATTAATAATATTTTTTATTTATTTTTTAATTCATTTTCACTAAATATATCATATATTAAGTGCAAATGTCTATTTCTACTTATATAAAACATTTTTAAAAAATACATATTATATTTATATCAATATAAATATATAAATATATTTATATATTTATATATTTATATATCAATATAATATTTTTAATGAAATATAATTTTGTTTGAAATATAACCTTTATTAGCACTAGTAAAAAAATCATTGATAAAGATCCCCCTTTATCAGCGTAACTAAAAACAACACTGATAAAGGGGGCCCCTTTAACAATGCGAAAAAAGAGCTGATAAAAGGTGTGCCTTTTTCAGACCTAAAAAAAGAACCTATATAGAGGTACTTTTAATATTGTTTTTTTAGTTCTCTTAAAAGTAACATTTATTAGCACTTTTTTTGGCACTAATAAGGGTTCCCCCTTTATTAGTGCTTTTTTAGCACTGTTAAAGGGTTGAACTATGAATACTTATTTTTATGGTAGTAATAGATCTATTTCAATGAGATATATTTATTCAATTTCATCTCCACATACATCTTCGATAAAATATTAATTCTCATCTCGATTAATACAACTTTGTTTGACATACATAATAGGTGAGTTCAGTTTTCACTTTGAAGACCCATGCAAACCACTTTAAACTCATTCTTCCCTGGAATACATGGCCTCTGGTTCTTTATCTTATATGAGCTTAACTTGGGATTGTTTACCTCTTTAGATATTGAAAAAAATCATCCTTCTTCAGTTTCAGTACCTCATCCACCCTTTGATTCATCATCAAATGTCATTAGATTGGATTTCTCAATATTTCAATACTTGGTTTCATTTCATCTAGATCAACCATAGTTAACATGTTATGCAGATTTAAAAAGGGGGAGAAGCTTGTTTCCATTTATATTACTCTAAGGGTTGAATATTTATCTTATGGAAAATCACCTAAAATTATCTCACACTACTTACACTAATTTATAATATAACTGACTTGAATTACCTTATTAGGAATAATTTTATATCCATAGAATATCTGTCTTATGAATACTCCAACAAATTATCTTATAGGAAATCTCAAAATTTATCTTAGTAGGAGGTTATGAAATTCATTTACAATGATTAATTTTAAAATGTAATCATGGAAGCTTAAAAATATCCTATGGAGGTTATGAATATTTTCTATATAAATACATAGAACTATAAATCCATTGACTATAAAATAAATTCTAACATCAAATCCCAAGAATAGTAGAAATCTTGAACTTCTAGATTAAACACTCAACAAACAAGATTAAAATAACTCGAATAAAGAATATTTAAAAATAGAACATGAAATTATAAGAACTTAAAATCAAATACACGAGTCACATAAAAAAAATCTAAATTTATGTTTAAATTAAAACAAGTTCTAAAAAAAATTATTAAAAATCAAACCATAGGACATTGAAAATTTTATAATCCACCAAAACACATTGAGAATTATATTGAAAATAAAATTCTTTGTAGTGACTAGAATCGATTTCAAAATAAAAATGTGTTCTTAAAAAATAATTATTTCAATTTAAATATATAAGTAATAAACAATTTGATCCTAAAAAATAATGTAAAATGAGGTATTTTTTAATTATAAAGTACTTAAGATATAATAAGTCATTAAAATGTTCAAAAAATTAAGTATTTCACATATAATCATCATTTCTCCAATAATTTTCCTTTTAAACCAATTTAGACACAAAAAATAATAAAAAAATGATGAAAGGGATATATAAAATATGAATCAAATAAATTCCACATAAAATTCTCCTACATTTAAATATTTCTTGTCCTCAAGATATCACTTAGTTAAATTTAGTGGAGGAAAGTAATTCTTAAAGATAAAAAACTAGAATGCCACAAATAATTATTTTTTAAAATTATTTTCCACAACATATTCTCTCGAGTTGAAAATGTGATTGCACACCTAAATTTGAATAGTTTTAGTCAAAATTTAGTTTGTTGTTTTAAAATAATGAATGAGATTAATTTTTTTTAATAATTAAACACACTCTAATTTTATTTCAACTAGAACCTCAGAACTTCTCTTTACATACAGGTGAACCAACACACATAATTAAATAGGGATAAAATAGAAGAAACCTAATGGATATATGATATGAGTAAATAAAAATAATGAATAACTAACCCACCAATAAATTGAAGGAATAAAGAAAGGGGTTCATCTTGGATTAGTATTTTCATTTAATAGTCCATTTGGATGTATATGTTAGGAGTTTAATTAAACCAAAAAGTTCAATGAAATGATAATTGTAATATATACTATTAAAATTTTACTAATATCAAATTATTTCAAGTGGGAAATGAAATGATGTATTAAATAAAATTCATGAATTAGTAGATATTAACCTCCTAAAAGTTTTACCACAACCTTAAAACTCAATAAAAGTTTTAACCCATTGAATAATAAAGTTAAAGTTTCAAAAACGAAAAAATGCAAAAAATTAGAGGGTTTTTAGAGGTTCTTGATGTGTAAAACAATTAATACATCTCAACACATTGAAGACCCCTCCACCACACATAAACCCCAACATCATATCTAATGTTGAGTCCTAAGGTGGGAGAAACATTTGATAATTATTTATACTAAAAAATATTTGAAATTGAGTTAGTCCAAAGTATTCTCAAGTGTTGAAATATAATTCACAAATCCTGATGCCATATTTTCTAATGAGTTATTAAAAAAAACTTAATATGTGCATGTATTTTTTATTTATATAAAACTCATAAATTTTTAATTTAGTTCAAGATAACACATAATTACTATTCTTTATATCAGAAAAAAATAGGTCTAAGAAAATATACTAATACTTTCTCAAGTTGTTCAAATTGTTTTAGGGTGTTAAAATTGTTTTTGAAAGTAGATTCATAAGAATTTTCAATGATAAATAATTAAGGAATAACTAACACCCCCAACATACAACAAAATTTATAGACTTAACAAGTTCGAATATTTGGGGAAATACCCTCACACATAATTTAATAAATTGATAATATTGTTACAAAATACCAATATTAAAAAAATAATCCAAAATGATTTAGAATAAATTATTTTAAAATTAATTAATGAACATGAGTTCATAACAGTCCCCTTGGGTTTATTCTAACAATCCATTTATTCTTTATTGAAATAAGGTCCTTTGATCAGTATGTTTTAGCTCTTAAAAATGAAAATATGAGCATGAGATTATAGAATACAAAGTTCAATAAATAAAATAATTATATGTAAGGTTTGTTGAGTAAGAAATTATACTTCTTTCGTTTCCATTTCATTTGTTTTGAAAATCACAAACACTTTCTTGAAAACATGTTTGTTTCAGTGCGGATGTGCGTCGGGCTTCTGTTCCGATGCTGTTCCGCCAGGACGCGTTCGCGCGTGCACCCGTAGACCCGAGGGGATGGGAGCGCGGCTTGTGGCCCCGCAGTCTCGCTTTCCAAATGCAGGCGGCATCCGTCCCTTATTCAGGGATGTCTGCTCCTTGATCGAAACCGGGATGATGGGATGTCGGCTCCTCCTTCCGTGGACGTCTCCTCGGAACTTGTCGCCTAATCCGGGTCTCCCTCATAGATTTAAGAATGTTCGTGAATCTCGTTACCGGTGCCATATCTTCATGGACACCGGTTAATTACGCTGCTTCCGCCCAGACGCTCCAAGGAGTCTAGTCGGGGCAGCAACCTGCGGTGAGGAGACCCGGTAGCTCTGGGTGTTGGGGGCGTGTCTTAACACTGCGGCTCTGCATGTCTGCCTTCCGTTCCTAATAGGGCTTCTCGAAGGTGTGATGGCCTGAGGCATCCCGCGCTGGGTATGGGGAACTGCGTTACCTGAGATTTTCCTCAGCTTCCCATGTTTAACACGGGGTATGCCGCGAGTTTAACGTCCAGCGGGGACGACATCGGACTGATCAACACGAGGAGTGGATCAGATGAGAAAACCCCTTGCAGGGAACCTCCGATGCTGGGGCCAGCACATGGGCGGCTTTCCGAGTGAAGTGGAGTGGAATGAAATGGCATGAACCCACCGGGATGTGGCGGCCTGGGTAAGGATCAGGATGGATGATGGAGTGAAGAGCTTGGACCCCGTAGAGGCTTCCTACATACCGCGCGTTAGCGCGGATCAAAGTCAACGTAGTTCAGATATGCAGTTTAACGTCATGCTGGACGATGGCAAGCCGACTCACAAGGAGGTCGAGGCTTCCGGGCGGAGGATTGAACCGAACCACCTCGCATAGAGGGGGATGGAACGGCCGGGTGGATCACAGTTTCACGTCATGCTGGACGCTGGTGTTTGGGGCTTACACTCTAAGGAGGCCCGTATGCGGCAAAGCTCAGTTGGAGAGGGACTTGGGCCGAAGGTGAGAGACCTCGATCCCTGTCGCGCCCTCTACTGGCTTCAACAGTGGGGAAGCACAATGGAGATACACATGTGAAATCCCCCACAAGGGCGGATTCATAGGTGAATCGACGCGAATGTGAACCCTGGAGGGGTCCACTGATGGACGAACCGACGTGAATACGACCGGGACGACCAGGTGGTGAGCTTGAACCTCAGGGAGGCTTCTTACGTACCCTGTTTAGGAGACAGGTATCAAAGTCCACGTAGTTCATTCTGTCAGGACTTACGCACTGAGGCAACCTGAGTGCGGCAAAGCTCAGTTGAAGAGGGACTTGGGCCAAAGGTGAGAGACCTCGATCCCTGTCACGCCCTCTACTGGCTTCGGCAGTGGGGAAGCACAATGGAGATACACATGTGCAGTCCCCCACAAGAAACTAGGGGTTTGTAATACCCTGCCCCCGTGGGCGAAGGCCACTCCAATAAATCGTCCCTAAAGAGGGGCAATCCCGACATCCCTGCAGAGACGAGCGGGTGGGGGCCACATCCAAACCGGGGGGGACCCTGCGTGTGAGGCACGAGATCGGGTAATGCGGACGGTTTAACGTCTTGCCGGACGAAGTACAGTTTAACATCGTGTGTTGAGGAAGAAGCGGACGGTTTAACGTCTTGCCAGACGAAGTACAGTTTAACGTCGTGTGTTGAGGACGATAGATGCTTGGCAGTTTAACGTCTTGCAGCATGGACGAAGATGCTTGGCAGTTTAACGTCTTGCAGCGCGGACGAAGATGGTGCCGCCGATGGGTCCGTGTCACTTCGCGCGAGCCTGGAGGGCCGCACGGGAATACAACGCACGGTGCGGGAACCCGGGATGAAGATCATCGGGCACCACGCAGGCGGGTACCCTCAGTGGGTCGAAGGGGGTGACCCTGGAGGTTTGCGCGCAAAAGAGGAGCTTGGCGTGCAATACCGCGGGTCGGCGCGCAATTGGGTGGGCTGGCGCGCAATTGGGCCAGTGCTTTGTGCGCGGAAGGTGGAGATTGCGCGCACCGGGCCTCTAATAGCGCGCGGGGGAAACGGCCCATTCTTTAACGAATGGCCACTTAGTAAGGGGGGGGGGTGTGCGCAATCGGGCTGGATTGTGCGCACCCGGGGGGCAATTGCGCGCAAGAGGCTTCTTTTGCATGCGAAGGCCTTCGGGTGAGGCGTTGGTCAAAGGAAAGAAGCCAAAGGGGTTGCGCGCGAAGGTGAACCCCGGGGCTTGCTTGCGCGAAATAAAGGAGGTTACCTGAAGATCGGCATTGCGCGCGGAGGGGGTGGGATTGCGCGCACGAGCGACCCTTCGAATTCTGGCAACCTTCAAAATGTTGGGGGTCGCCTTGAATTTATAGGCAACCCCGGGCGCGCAATTCGGTTCGCGGGCGCGCAATTCGGTGCGGGCGTGAAATAGGGGCCCGACGCGCAATACGGTCACGCAGGGACGTCGGGCGCAGAAAATTACGTGCCGACTTGCCCCATTGCGCGAATCCCGGAAGGATTGCGCGCGCCTAGCCAATATTGCGCGCGGGCCTCCGATATTTCGCGCATGGCCTTCGGGCCTTCCGAAACATGCTTCTGACTCCAAATATAACCTCGCTTTCCTCATCCGGAACTTCGTTTGAGGAGCAACGGACTTTTCCGGCATCTAAAAAATCCACCCCCTAGGAATCTGATCGGCGAGAGGTCGCAACGATCGGGTTCGGAGGGAGATGCCAGAATGCCGAAGTCCTGGGCGGCGCGGGACTTTGGCGCGCAAAAAAGGGAATCAGGCGCGAAATTCGATGTCGTGGTCGCGCAAGGCTCTTTCCGCGCGGCTCGGACAGCCAGCCTCGCCTATAAATAGGGGCCCTGGGTTCCGCGTGCCGTACACAGGCCTACTGCGCGATAAGCTTCCAAGCTCTCGTGTGCGAAATTGCCTTTGCCGGCGCGAAATTCACCCGTTCGGCGCGCAAAACCATCCGGATTTCGGCCTGTTTTTGCGCGAACACCCGAGTTTTTACGCGACAGACTTCCCAATTGCGCGCCGTCCACTAAGATTGCGCGCCAACTCCCAAATTTCTCTACCAGGCTCTTCCGATTCCGCATGCCTCATTCCTTAACCCACACGACTCCCGGAGCTTCTGAGATGGCCGCGAATCAAGTGAATGAGGGGAATGCCGCCATTCGCAGAGCTGAGATGGCGGCGAACGGGGAGGTCTACGGAGCCAAGGAGATTGTTTCCAACAATCAATCCTTGTTCTATTTGCTGACACCGGCCCAGAAGACGTATCCGCTATTGGAAAACCTGCCACTCTGGAACTACGGCATCCTGGATGAGGTTCCGGTGCCAGGGTTCGAGGTTGATGCACCACGGACCTGGGTGACTCGGGAGGACGAGCTTCCCCGTTATAACATCACCAACAATGGGCATCCTGCCAGGGAGACCAGGCACTTAGATGTCTATGTCCTGAACCCGAGGACGCGAACCATTACCGGTAGTGAGGCTACTGCAGAGAACTCTCCAGCCCTCTACTCCAGCACGTACCGCCAGAGTTTTACTGACGACACCAAGGGCTGGCTGAAGGACTGGGACTTGCGGTCTGGGGGCAACTTTACTAGTGAGTGGGCCTGGGCATTCTGGGTACGCCACACCTGCGATCCCTTCACAGAGGAGTTGCGGTACATCGGCCTGTTTGAGGCGGTGTGGACGTCACAGTTCCACTTCTACCAGCAGCCCGAGTTCGGGCTGGAGCTGTTCACCCGCTGGTCCCCAGATACCAACACCTTCCATCTTCACCATGGGGAGGTCAGCATCGGTCTCTGAGACATCCACTGCATCGGAGGTATCCCGCTGGAGGGTTACCAATACGATGAGTTCCTGCCTCCGAGGAACACCTAGGGCGACAGGTCACAGACTCCCATCCTGACATGGAATCTACTGGACCTGGCTACGGAGCGGCTCGGGGTCAAGGACTTCCACAAGGACATAGCCTACAAGGAGTGTTTCAGCTAGTTCTTGGAGCATGACCCAACGGTCAAGATTCCAAGAAGGGGGAAGCGGTGCCCGACCGCGGCTCAGAGGAGCCGGAACGGGTCGTACTGGCGGGTCCTGGAGATGGGAGACTACCGCTCATGGGGGTACCGCGTCATCGAGGCCCGAGACCCAAATGTACGGTACGCGGCGTTCCTGGCTGCCTTTCTGAGTGGGTGGCTCCTGCCAGTGCGGGACGCGAGGATGGGCGTCCGCCCGGCGACACTGGTGATGGCGGGCGCCATGGCCGCCAACAAGAGATACAACCTCGGGGTCCCAGTGCTGGCTAAGCTGTACGCCATCCTGGGACGCATCTCGCGAGGGGGGTCGCCACGAAGGGTCTGTGGGCCCTTTCAATTCTTCCACGGCTGGGTGGCTGCTCACCTCGGTGGGTACACGTTTCCAAACGCCGTCATTCCTCCGGGCAACGGCCTGCGACCCTCCCTGCTGAACATCGCGGGGGTCGCTCCGATGTCCCTAAATGAGGAGGGCATGAGGATTCGGATTGGAAATCACGCCAATTTCAACTTCAGCCCGTTCCCCACTCCCGTTGGCCAGATGATCGACAATGGGCAGGGTCTGCTGGAGCAGCATGAATACTTCCTGAGCATGCGGGGCGGGGTGCTCGTGGCTCGGATCGACGGGAAGGTGATCTGCGAGCCCTACGTGCCAACCCGGTTCGCCAGGCAGTTTGGGTGCCTTCAACGGATGCCGAAGAGGGTATTCACTGCTTCCGGGGGGAGACGAACCCTTGCGTCCTTCGCCAGATGTGGCTAATGTTTGCCGCTTTTGGCTCTGGCGATGTCATCACTCTCCCTCCTACCGGGGTTGACGCAGGCTTGGAAACCGAGTACGCCGAACACTGGGCCATCACGTACCCCGAGGGGCTTCTACGGAATCCAGTTCGGCGGCTCGAGGTCACCCGTGCGGAGACCAGGCATCAAGGAAGGAGACGAGGCGCCGTTACGCGGGGGAGAACGGAGGCACGCCAAGCCGCGGAGCCGGCGCGGGCAGGGACTTCGACAGCGGGCACATCGCAGGCTGCCGCCACGACTTCAGCGCCCAGAGAGGGGGCACATGCGGTGGTCGGGGAGCGGCCCGGGAAGCAGATAAGGCGTCTGCTCGAACCCTCCCACGATGCTGTCTTCCCAGCGCTGTGGTCGGCCTGGATGACCCTGCGGCAGTCGCTGGGGACCGAAACCATCTGGAAGAAGATAACCAGAGAAGGCATCCATCTGCCAGAGGTCGGGCGCCTTCAGGTCGCCGACATGGTGAACTTCCACCGGCGGTATGCGTATCTGACGGCCATGGACGAGTACGCGCGCCAACGTGGTCAGCGTGCGGAGCCATCCCTTCTGGTGAGGGCGATGCTCAGTCTAGAGCCCGCTCCAGAACAGATGCCACCGGAGGAAGATGATAGTAACTACGACTCTGAGGAAGAGGAGGAGACGGGGGAGGATGAAGGCTCTGAGGGAAGGTCCCATCCGGGGAGCCCGCGGGAGAGTGGCGAGGTGGCCGGCTCTGGCAATATTGATATCACTGAGCTCCTCGAGGTCCGCTTCTATCCCTACTCAACCTGTTTCATCCATTCTCTTATAAAGCTTCTAACCCATTTCTTCACCTTCCTCAGGAGTGCACGGATGTTGGTCATGCATCCTCAGTAGGAGTAGGAGAGGCGCCAGCAGGACAGGGCGGGGGCCAGACACCCATCATTGAATTGACAAGCGCTGAAGGGTCCCCTGCTGCAATTTCTCCTGCGGCGGCCGGGACAGCGGAATATGACGCTCTAGATTCCCGTAAGTCTTCTTACTTTACTGTTGGTGCTTGCCGTTGACGATCCGTGACTAACCACGACATGCCCTGCGTAGTGATCTCAACACTGGAGGCTCGTTGGGCTGCCGAACCCAGGCCAGCCACGAGTGGACCGGTGGCAGACATGCCGCCTGCTCCGGAACAGACTTCTCACACCGAGCTGGCCCCACCAACTGCTAATCAGGGGGCAGCGGACGCCGGCGGTGCTGCCATCGGAGAGAGGTCGGGAGCTGACGAGGGTGTCAACGCCGCTGGGGCGAGAGAAGAAGGTCGCCCAGATGTTGGGGAACCTATCCCCTGTGAGGACATCCCAGGGGGGGACCCTGCAGTATACCTGCTGGCTGCCTTCCCTGCCTACCGGCCTGCCGACCCCGAGGAGATGGATGACTCGGACACAGAGGCGGTCGAGGAGAGCCAGATAACGCGCCGCAGGGGGTAGAAGTGCATCCAGCGCTTCCTCAAGCGACCCTCATCGGAGTGGCTGGGGCGCATGGGATCGCTTCAAACCTGGCTGCGCTTCCTGTGTGCCGGGGGAGCTGATGCTCGACTCCTCCATCTGACGGTTCGTGATTCCATGGCCGAAAAGATGCACGAGAGCCGCCGGCGTGCTGACGTCGCACAATGTCGGGACATGTCGGAGAACACGCGGGCGCTCCTCATGGCGGAGCAGGATGTCCGGCACCTCGAAGGGCAGGCGGAAGAGAAGGAGGCATTCGTCGCAGCGTGCACTGAGCTTGTGGAGCAATTAACGGCCCAGCTGGTTGACGCCTAGGTACAGCTGACGGAGGCAGGCCACCAGATGGTCACACTTCAAGTCGAGCGGGAGCGTGCACAGGCCAGGATCGGCGAGCTGCGCGCTGCGACCGCCGACGAAGAGAGGGCATGCAGAGAGCAAGAAGCAGCTCTGGAGGCCACCAGCCAAAGGGTAGCGGCATTGGAAAGACTCATTCAGCACGCTAATCCCTAGGGGCTTTGTTTTTTCCATTCCCAGAACATTTTGCTTCCGCTACTCAATACTTAGATCCATTTTTATGATTCAACATATTTATCTGCATCTTTTGGCTTAACGTGCTCATCCACAATTCATCGTCTTGCGGGAGCGTTAACCAAGCTTCCGGCATCCACAATTGGGCCTGGATTTCTAAGGAAAAAGGGGGAGGTCATTCCTAGGAAAGGAGACCTCAGACCTAATCAATGTACCATCCCACCAACTTGTTCCGACACACGAGCGGGACAACGCTATGGGCGTTGAGATTTTATCCGAACATAGGGAAATGAGAAAGGGTGAATCGCGTGTCCCGAACTCAGAAATCCACGATGGTCAGTCTTCCAGGAAATGCCCAAGACGGCAAGCAGACAATGGATCAATCAACCATACTACTGCAATAGACGGACCGAAGGTCATCATTCATATTGCAGGAGGCGGATCACATGTCATCATCAATACCTCTTTGGGGGTTCCTTCAGACACAAGCGTGGAAATCCGGATCAAAAGGGAATGCGAAGCGTGGGGCGAAGTGATGATTTTTTCGAACAGAATCTAACACTCCCAAAATTGCGCCACCGTGGGGAAAGCGTATTAGGCGGATGCACCAATCTGGCCATGAATCACCCCAATTCTTAGACAGAACCTCTTTGACGAGGAAATTTTCACTTCCCATCATTGCAATGGGGCATCCCGACCTGAATCAGGGAGAATATCACAACCGCACCACTCTACCAGAAGCCAGGCCAGACGGCTGTCGACAAGGAGGGGCGGGACTTAGCGATCCCTGAGGCTGGACCCGAGTCGAGATGCCCGGGCGTTCCTACGTACTCCATCAGGATGGAGATCAAGCCACACGTAGTTCTGAGAGTGCAGTTTTAACGTCATGCGGGATGTAGAACCCCAATTAGGGAGATCTTAGTTTAAAGTCGTAGATCTCGAACCATAGGGGAAGATCTTAGTTTAAGGTCTTGGAGCTCAGACCATAAGAACCTCAAAGTACGCCACATCGTGGTCCTATCCCCGGGATATGCGAAGATGCACTGAGGGATAGTGTCAAGAGTGTCGGGATTTCGCCTGGTCAGAGTGGGAGGTGGAAAACGTAATGTGAATCATGCGGCCATTCACTCAAGGACTGGGGGCACCGGCGTAACGATATGGGAGTAATGCCGACCGTGGCGGAAAAGCAGCACCAATATCGCATTGACCGTTGATGGAATGAGGCAGCAAACAAGCATCAACCGCTCAAGCGCAGGATTCATATCGACTCACTGCCCAAGGCCCTTGGGGGCACCAGCCCGGATCGGTGGGAGAGCACTGAGGCATTGTATCCAGACCGCTCACGGGGGTTCCACCCAGGGCGTAGGCGATGGGTCCGAATGAAGGGGAGCACGAAGCCTGAAACGTGGAAGGAACCTGACTAAGATGAACCTGACCCTCCTGGCAATAAACCAGAGTACTTTTGACACCGGTGGACCACTGCAAGGGGTCGAGGGACATGCCTTGAGGGTGACCCGAAGGCGGAGGATTCCCCAGAGAAGGGGGAATCTCTGAGAGGTGGGGGGCTGGACCCGAAGTTTCAAACATCCGGGCGTTCCTACGTATCCCATAAGGATGGAAATCAAGCCACACGTAGTTCTTGAAGAGCGGCGCAACACAATCGGGAACCAGCGTGGGGAGGGGTGCGGGTCTGGCCCTCGCACCCAAAAGAAGAGGTATTTGATATTTCTTGTTTGTCCGTAAAGGTGGATGGTTTTTCTTTGTACAGCGACATGCCTGTGATTAAAAAATCCCTAGCGTCGCCACAATAATCAAGACATGAAAGGCGTTGATAAATGGCGTGGTTATTAACCAGCACCCAACGTGAGTGTCCCCCGAGGAGAACATCACGATGAAGTGCCGTTTCTCGTCGGGCGGCCAAGACGATCACAATTTACGGTCATGTGGTAAGACCAGGAAACACAGTTTAAGGTCGTGTGGCTCGGACCATGGAGGAATCCGCTTATTGCGATACGGCGGACCCAGCGGAGGTGGGGACACATCCCAGCCCTGCGGTCACACACAATTCCAGGAGAAGGATCCTGGGATAGGGGCCTGCATATATCTATCACCCGAGGGGAAGAGATGCTAGCCTCCAGCTATGCTGGGCCCAGAACGCGATTGTTCGGGAGACTCCTTCCTCTTCATGGGGACGAGGGTCTAGCTACACATGGCCCTTAGGGAGGACATTAGCACATATCCTTGGTGCTCAGATCGTGGGAGCCTCGAAAGACACCATTACCCTGGTTCGCCTGCCTAACGTGTAGAGGTGTACCGAAGGTCAGTATGAAGAGAGTGTCGAGATTACACTACAACGCATGGAGGCAGAGTGTGATGAGGACTGCGCAACCAATGTTCAGAGCCGGAAAGAGCCGACATGGTGATCAAGGATGTTGCTGACCATATTCGCAACACAACATCCGATCACGTCAGCCTAGGATGAGGCAAGCAAACGAGCATCAACCGCTCAAGCGCAGGATTCATATCGATTTGCGGCCCAGGACCCGCCGGTAAATCGACCCGGAGCGGTAGGAGAGAACTGAGGCATCGTATCCAAACCGCTAACGAGGATCCCTTTGAGTGAAGGCTCGAACAAGAGGAAGCGCGAGGCCTGACAAGTAACACAGGATTTGTCGGGATTGAATCTGACACTACAGGTCATACACCGGAGTACCCAAAACATGTTAACAGATCACCGGAAAGGGTCGGAGGACTCACCCTGAGAGAAACCAAAAGACGGGGCTGGACCTGAAACACAAACGTCCAGGCGGTCCTACGTATCCCATAAGGATGGGAATCAAGCCGCACGTAGTTATTGAGGTGCAGTTTAGCGTCATGCAGGACGAATGGTGAACAGTTTAACGTCTTGTAGCTCGGACGTGGTTCAGTTTAGCATCATGCGGGACGAAGTGCAGTTTAACGTCATGCGGGACGAAGTGCACTCAGGAAAATTACTGCTTGAGGAACCTAGCGTTGGTGGGAGGAGTAACACGCTCACCATCCATAGTCTCTAGGGAGTACGCGCCATTGGGATAGACCTTGTGGACGACAAAAGGTCCCTCCCACTTGGGCTCCAACTTGGGCGGCTTCCTGCCGGGGATCATTGGTGCTCTTAGGGACAGTACTAGGTCACCCTGCAGGAAGGAGTGGAGGCGAACCTTCTTATTGAAAGCTCGAGCCATTCTGCTTTGATGCCTCTCCAAGTTGTGCAAAGCGCGAAGCCTATTCTCATCCAGTGCTTCCAACTCGACTAGACGGGCTTCAGCAGCTCTGTTCGGCGCTTGCTAGTCCTAGACCGTAGTGCGCAAGGACGGTAACTGGATCTCGATGGGCAGGACAGCCTCAGCTCCATACACCAGGGAATAAGGGGTCATCTGGGTGGAATTGCGAGTCGTCGTCCGATAAGCCCAGAGAGCGTTGGGGAGCTTGTCTGGCCAACTCTTCTTATTCTGACCAACCATATTTTGAAGAATGTTAGAGAGGGTTTTGTTAAACGCCTCAATATGTCCATTTGCCTGCGCATGATAGCGAGATGTCTGGTTCGAGCGAATGTTGTACTTGGCGTACAACTTCTTCAACTTGGCTGCCCGGAAATTGGCTCCATTATCCGTGAGGATAGCGTGAGGCACTCCAAATCGATAAATGATGTTGGAGGTCACGAAGTCAGCGATAGAACAGGATTTGACCTCTCTGAGCGGAATCACCTCTGCCCATTTGGAGAAGAAGTCCGTGGCGGTCAGAATGAACCGACACTGGCGAGCCGTCGCCGGTAGGTAAGGTCCCACAACGTCCAGCCCCCAGACTGGAAAGGGCCAAGAATACCTGGTGGTATGGAGAGGCTCCGGCGGCCGATGCACAGGGTTCGCATGAACCTGGAACGCATGGCACTTCCTGGCATACTCGATGCAGTCATGGATCATGGAGGGCCAGAAGTATCCCAACCTCCGAATCTGGTGGGACAGCTTCGGCCCAGTCTGGTGGGCACCACATGAACCAGCATGAACCTCTTGCATGACTCGTGGGATCTCAACTCCCTAAAGGCAACGAAGGAGAACACCATCAAATCCGCGTCTATAGAGGATCTGCTCCAGGCCGGGACTGCTCTGGAGGACAAACTGCGATGCGCGGCGTCGAACTCGCTCGCGCTCGGCCCGATCTGACGGGAGAATGCCATGTTGGAGGTACTCAACCAAAGGCGTCCTCCAATCAGGGGCTGGTTCGACTGCCATATCTGTGGTACTCGGGGCTCCGGGCACAGGGGCAACCGTGGTGAGATTACTTACCGACGGGCTGCGATCTCCCTCCGGGATAATGGGAGCGATGAGCCTGCGGTGCGTCACGCGGACGATCAGGTTGTCCTGTTCAGGCTCCACGTGTGACGCAGCAAGGCTGGCCAAAGCATCTGCTCGACCGTTCTGCGACCGGGGAATATGGACAATTTCTGGCCGAGAAGGGAACTGGGCCATCAGAAGGAGGGTGCACTCCAGCAATGGAACAAGTTCCGGCTTCCTGACAACATAGTCTCCATTGATCTGCCTAACGACCAGCTCGGATTCCCCTTTCACACACAGATGGGGCACGTCGATCTCGAGAGCTAACTCGAGGCCAGTGATGAGGGCATGGTATTCCGCCTCATTGTTGGTACAACCCTCTGACAACAGGAAAGAGTATGGCAGCACGGCTTGCTCTGGGGTAATGAAGACGATACCCAAGCCCACTCTGTTGAGCTTAGGATTATCGAGTCTTCTACCGGTGGGGCTCCGGGAGGCACCGTCAAAGTGCATCTGCCAGCATGGATTGGCACGGTCGACCGAGAGGACGGCCTCATTAGGAAAGCCTAGATCCAGAGGCTGATCCGCGGAGGTCGGGTGAGCAGCCAGAAAGTCTGCCAATGCTTTCCCTTTGATGGCCTTCTGAGACACATACCTGATGTCGAACTTCTGGAGAATCACAGCCCACCGCGCTAGACGGCCAGTCAACATAGGCCGGCTCAGGATATATTTCAACGGGTCTACCCGAGAAACCAACTGTACCTCGTGGTGCTGCAGGTAGTGCCGTAATTTCTGTACGGAAAATACGAGCGCCAGACATCTCTTCTCGATGGGGGAATACCTAACTTCCACATCGAGGAGCATGCGACTGAGGTAATAGAGGCTATTCTCTGTTCCCTCGTTGTTCTTCTGGGCGAGAAGGGCACCAATGGACCGTTCCAGGGCAGTCACATAAAGGACCAGCGGCTTCCCGGATACAAGCGGCATCAGAACCGGAGGTTGAAGCAGGTACTGCTTGATTTCCTCGAAAGCGTTCTGACACTCCTTATCCCATACATAGGTGGAAACTTTCTTCATGAGCTGAGAAAAGGGTTTACACTTGCCGGCCAGATTCGCGATGAATCGGCGTATATAGGCTAAGTGGCCTTGGAACCCTTGCAGTTCCCAGATGTTACCTGCGGGAGGCATCTGGCTAATCGCCCTGATCTTCTCTGGGCCGATCTCAATACCCCGGTATCTTACCACAAAGCCAAGAAACTTCCCGGAGGTGACCCCGAAGGCACACTTCAACGGGTTCATCTTCAGGCAGCGAGACCGGAGGAAGCCGAACACTTTCTCAAGATCTTTGAGATGGTCCTGATGCTGGCGCGATTTGACCACCAAGTCGTCGACGTAGCATTCCACCAGTGTGCCGAGGATTGGCTTGAATATGCGGTGCATCGCCCGTTGATAGGTGGAACCTGAATTCTTCAGGCCGAAAGGCATGACCTGGTAACAAAAGATACCTTGGGGGGCCCTGAAGGCAGTGAACTCCTCATCCTCAGGGGCCATCCGGATTTGGTTGTATCCGGAGTATCCATCCATGAAGGAGAGGGCTTGGAACCCTGCCGTGGCATCAATCAACAGCTCTGTCACCGGAAGGGGAAAATCATCCTTCGGACAGTGGCGGTTGAGATCGCGGAAGTCAATACAGACTCTGATCTGCCCGTTCTTCTTCCTGACCGGCACAATGTTGGCCAGCCATCTGGGGTACTGAACTTCCCTCACGAAGTTGGCTTTGATAAGCTTGTCGACTTCGGCCTCAACCATGGCACCGTGGAATGGGTTCATCTTCCTGGGAGGCTGCTTGAACCCGCGATGGTTCGCCGGGAGACCAAGGCGGTGGACGGCTACCTGAGGATCTAGCCCCGACATCTCGTCATAGCCCCAAGCGAACACATCACAGTGCTGTCTGAGGAAGTCCACGTACTGCTGCCGCTCCTCAGAGGGCATGGCGGCACTGACCAATGTGGGTCTTGGATCTGCCTCGGTTCCCAGGTTTACCTGTACTAACTCATCGACCGTGGAGGAGACGCCCTCCTCAAAGGCTGGGGGTGCGTCTTCCACGTCCTCTCCACTCGGGGGGAATCGTCCACGGGAGAGACTGTGTTGGAAACTTCATTGGGGCTACAAGATCCTGCTGGGCCGCTGGTGCTGGCACGGGTGGTCGCGATCATCTCATCAGGAGACTCACAGGCCGTCGAGACCATGGATACATCCAACCGATGGATCGGGAGGACGTAAGCGTCATCCAAACTTGCCCAGGGATCACTTGCAACAGCGACAGGCTCAACCTCACCCGTCAGGATCTGCTTATCCTTGCTCTTGTAATAGTCCGCGTCCAGATAGCGGGTTTCACATGAGGCAAAAGGAGAGGCATCTCCCTGAAGCACGCCTACTCGACCATTAAGGGAGTATTTAAGGCATTGGTGGTATGACGGGGGAACCACCACATGAAGGTGGAGCCATGGCCTGCCCATCAATGCGTTATACGCAGTGTCCTGAGAGACTACCATGAATTCAGTGTTGGCAACCAGGTCACCGAACTGGGTCTTCAAACGTATCTTGCCGACCGGAGTTTGCTCGGTGCGGTCGTACCCCTGGATCCTGAGGTCGGAGGGAATCAAGTCATCCTCAGACAGCCCCAATCTCCGGAGCGTCCGAGTTGGAATCAGGTTAATCCCAGACCCCGTGTCGACAAGACAGCGCCGGACTTCAAGGCCATTGAACTGGCCACTAACATACAGCGGACGAATGTTCCCCTGTATAGGAGGGTCTTCATCCATACCAGAGAACGAGATAACTGCCTGACATTCGGCGTCCTCAATCGCTTCGGCGTGAAAGGCCTCTGCATCCGCAACCTCCGTCTCAAACTGGAGGGGGCTCTTCAGGGCATCAGCGAGCGCCTCACGCATCTCAGGTGACAGGCGCAGAGCCTCAAGGATGGAGAGCCTTGATGGGATGTTGGCCAAGTGCTTCAGGACATCATACTTTCTTGCCAAGCGCGAGCCCCTGGTTGCAGGAGGTTGCTCTGCGGTTGGAGGCATGACGGGCCTTGCCGGTTGGACCGGCGGCCGACTGGTGCTTGGCGCATCTCGCTGTTCACTGGTTGAAGCCCGAGAATTAGTCACCGTACTGGGGCCAGGAGGCCAGGATGGACTCGTGGCAGGACGGAGCTGGTCGCGACGCGGTTGAGGCGGGTCTGCCTGGTCCCATACCACAAACAGTGGCGGAGGCGAATCCGTCATCCCCGGATGGGGGGGCTGCATGCGCTGAGCTCGGTTTTGAGCCTGCTGCCTAGTCTCAGTGGCGTGAACGGCCTGGCTAGAGGTACCAACTGTCGTGCCCCAGCGACTCCTGTTGTTGCGGTTCCTCCGACGGTGGCGACGATCGGGGACACTAGGGAGGTCCACCTGGTGTTCTTCAACGTCGGGAACCGAAAAGGGATTTACCAGCTCGACGGTAGTAACCGAAGCTTACCCAACACTGTCATCGGATGAATCATTCATCACCGGGTGGATCCGAGGAGGGACCCCCATCTCCGGGGGCATGAAATCGCCGAGAGTGCGGGATAGTGGCAGAACTGGCGGGGCGCGCTCTTCCTTCTTGCGCCGCCGCCGTTTGCTCTTCTCAGAAGAGGCAGGATGGGACGACGATGCCGAAGCAGCACCCGCAGATTCTGGCAGCTCAGGCTGATTCAAGCGCGCACGGATGATTCCATGGGCGTGAATGATCGTCTTGCGGGCCATCCAGTTATTACACTTCTGGGATCCGCGGTCGGAGACCAGCTGCCATTCGTCCTCGTCGCCACTATCGTCATCTGATCCCGCGAACACACCCGCCACTTGTGCTGGAGCTGGGCCCAACCTGATTACATTGTTGTTAATTTGGTCTTGGAACCAGTCCTTAAACACGTAGCACCGCCGGATGGTGTGCCCCAGGGCCCAATGGTAAGGGAAGTAGCGGGGGTTATCCGTGAGATGTGCCTCCTCTGGCCTCCAACACTCAGGCAGTCGCACAATCCTCTGCTCTAGGGCGCTCCAGAAATAACCGGAGACCTGATCCTCATGAAATGAGTAAGTCAGGTATCGCGGGCCCCTGGGAGCGTGGTCTTGACGAGGGGATGGAGGGGCCTGCCGAGGAGGTGGACCCTGATTATCTCGCCTGGGTTGTGGAGTTACATTACGCGGAGGGGCCGGCCGGTTCTGGGGCTGCCGCTGCTGGGCCGGGAACTGAGCCCATGGAGGCGGATTCCTGTGAGGCTGTGGAGCTGGCCTCACCGGCAGTAGCTCCAACTGCCTGGGGGCCTCTATCTGGGCAACAGCAGCGGGCTCAGCCCTGCTCACCCTCCTTGCAGGGATCATAGAAGGCAGCGGGTGTGCCTGGATGGCCTATTGCAGGGCTTCCTCAAGATGTTGAGCTTTGACTGAGAAGTCCCTGAACCCTCCGGGGTAATTCTGAGTGATCAAGGAAGGGACCAGCTCAGTCTTGACGTTCCCGACGCACATTGTCAGCAACTGCTCCTGAGTCAATGGCATGTCAAGGGAATACGTGAGACCCTTCCATCGGGCGACGAAATCCGCGACTCACTCATCAGGCCTTTGCTTGCACTTGAAGAGGTCTGCGATACTCGTCTTCCAGGTCATGGAATTGAACTGGTAGAGGAACTGTCTACGAAGGTCCTCCCAGCTAGTTATCGACCCGACGGGGAGCTGGCTGTACCAGACAAATGCTGGTCCTTCCAGCGTCTGGACAAAGCAGCGAAGCTTAGCGGCCTCCTGCTGCGCCAGAGTTCCCAACATATGCCCGCACCTCGAGTTGAAATAGGCCAAATGCTGTGGCGGATCTCTAGTCCCGTTGAAGGGGGCGAAAGTGGGGTTCCCGAATCCCAGAGGTGCCGGCATGTCATCCACCCATACTGGGTATGGCTTTCCATCCAGTGGGATCGCCACATGCCGAGTCTCCAAGGCTTCCAAGCGGGCGATGAGTGCCGCCATCGGATCGTCCGGACATGGGTTCCAGTCCTGGCGAGGATCTCTAACCACGAGCGCATTGCATGGCTCTTCAATCGGGTTGTCGACCGGGTCGTCGAACTCGGCAGCTCGTGGGATGGCGGGCGGAGCGACCCTCGGGGCAACGGGAGGAATCCAAGCGGGGTCCCTCAGGTAGTCACGCCGCTCGGGAGGGTGTGGTGAAACATACCGCTCCCTCTTGCCATAGGCAATGGCCTCTCCCCTGTCGGCAAACACGGCATAATTACGGTTGCCCGGGAGAGTCTCGTCGAGGAGCGGTTGTTCCTGTCCCTATTGTCCTGGCCTAGGATCACCGTAGTCAGGCCGCCGCTCTGCAGCGCGCTCAGCGAGGAGCTGGTAAACTAGCTTCTTCTTCTCGGCGAGCTGTTGACGTAGCGTGGCCTTTTCGGGATCCTCCTCTGCCCTCTGCATGGAGGCAGATGGGTCGGCGGGCTTTATAGCCCCGCCGTGCTCTTTACCTTTGCTGATGTTTCGGCTCAACGTCAGTGCTTCAGTGGGTGTTGGGAGACCCAGGAGGTTCCTCTGGTGACGAGTAACTCTCACCGATGGATCCAACAACGGCTTGTCTTCGGGGGGAGATCCCCCGTCGAGAAGTTCCAAGCCGTTCACCTCTCCCGACAGGTTGGCCATATTGACCGTTTCCATCCCTGGGGGTGTACCCTTAGGGCCACCCAGCGAATCGGGCTGTCGGCAAATCGCACTGAAGCGTAGGGAAGCGTACTACCCCCATCCACGGATATACACGTGGGGGGTGGCTTCCTCGATAACCTTGTGGAGTACTTGAAAACACTCAACGCATCGTTGTTGGAGGGCCTCATAGTGCCCAAATGACCCGTGGTGTCGAACCGCGGGGAGCGTGGCCAGGTCAATCTGACGGCACTGCTCACCAATATCCTCCAGGTGCGCTTGACTCCCGGAATATGGCATTTGTAGGCGGTGAAGATGGGAGTGAGTCTCCCGGAGAGTTCGGCTGAAGCATTCGAACTCATCCGGGGTGAGCGATTCTGGTGCATCAAAGTCCGGTCCTGCGACTGGCCAAAACTTCTCAGGGAAGTGGCCCCCTGCAAGGACGGTCCAGAAGCTCCATGACTCAAACTCGGGACCCAGGTCTTCTTGGTCCCCTTCAGCGGCTGGGAATGGACGGGGAACCGGCAGTGGTGCCGAGGCGGGCCGCCAGGCCGACGGGCTGGCCGGCGGTGAATACGGCGAGCAGGCCGATTGGCCTCCATATCCCGAGCCGCCTTCCCCAGCCCCTGGCGGGTTCTGTGCCCCGGTGCTGAATGCTCGGTCGGGAAACATGCTAGTCTTCCAACACCTCTGAAAGCTATCAGTCTTCGTATTGAGGAGAAGAGATTCACGTCGGGTTCACCATTTTCTGTTTCGGTGCGGATGTGCGTCGGGCTTCTGTTCCGACGTTGTTCCGCCAGGACGCGTTCGCGCGTGCGCCCGTCGACCCGAGGGGATGGGAGCATGGCTTGTGGCCCCGCAGTCCCACTTTCCAAAGGCGGGTGGCATCCGTCCCTTATTCAGGGACGTCTGCTCCTTGATCGAAACCGGGATGATGGGATGTTGTCTTCTCCTTCCGTGGACATCTCCTCAGAACTCGTCGCCTAATCCGGGTCTCCCTCATAGATTTAAGAATGTTCGTGAATCTCGTTCCCGGCGCCATATCTTCATGGACACCGGTTAATTACGCTGCTTCCGCCCAGACGCTCCAAGGAGTCTAGTCGGGGAAGCAACCTGCGGTGAGGAGACCGGGTAGCTCTGAGTGTTGGGGGCATGTCTTAACACTGCGGCTCTGCATGTTTGCCTTCCTTCCCTAATAGGGCTTCTCAAAGGCGTGATGGCCTGAGGCATACCGCGCTGGGTACGGGGAACTGCGTTACCTGAGGTTTTCCTCAGCTTCCCATGTTTAACACGGGGTATGCCGCGAGTTTAACATCCAGCGGGGACGGCATCAGACTGATCAACACGAGGAGTGGATCAGATGACAGAACCCCTTGCGGGGAACCTCCGATGCTGGGGCCAGCACATGGGCGGCTTCCCGAGTGAAGTGGAGTGGAATGAAATGGCATGACCCCACCGGGATGTGGCGGCCCGGGTAAGGATCAGGATGGACGATGGAGGGAAGAGCTTGGACCCCGTAGAGGCTTCCTACGTACCGCGCGTTAGCGCGGATCAAAGTCAAAGTAGTTCGGATATGCAGTTTAACGTCATACTGGACGATGGCAAGCCGACTCACAAGGAGGTCGAGGCTGCCGGGCGGAGGATTGAACCAAACCAGCTCGCACAGAGGGGGATGGAATGGCCGGGTGGATCACAGTTTCACGTCATGATGGACGCTGGTGTTTGGGGCTTACACTCTAATGAGGCCCGTATGCGGCAAAGCTCAGTTGGAGAGGGACTTGGGCCAAAGGTGAGAGACCTGGATCCCTGTCGCGCCCTCTACTGGCTTCGGCAGTGGGGAAGCACAATGGAGATACACATGTGCAGTCCCCCACAAGGGCAGATTCATAGGTGAATCGACGCGAATGTGAACCCTGGAGGGGTCCACTGATGGACGAACCGACGTGAATATGACCGGGACGACCAGGTGGTGGGCTTGAACCTCAGGGAGGCTTCCTACGTACCCTGTTTAGGAGACAGGGATCAAAGTCCACGTAGTTCATTCTGTCAGGACTTACGCACTGAGGCAACCTGAGTGCGGAAAAGCTCAGTTGAAGAGGGACTTGGGCCAAAGGTGAGAGACCTCGATCCCTGTCACGCCCTCTACTGGCTTCGGCAGTGGGGAAGCACAATGGAGATACACATGTGCAGTCTCCCACAAGAAACTAGGGGTTTGTAATACCCTGCCCTCGTGGGTGAAGGCCACTCCAATAAATCATCCCTAAAGAGGGGCAATCCCGACATCCCTGCAGAGACGAGTGGGTGGGGGCCACATCCAAACCGGGGGGGGACCCTGCGTGCGAGGCACGAGATCGGGTAATGCGGACGGTTTAACGTCTTGCCGGACGAAGTACAGTTTAACGTTGTGTGTTGAGGACGAAGCGGATGGTTTAACATCTTGCCGGACGAAGTACAGTTTAACGTCGTGTGTTGAGGACGATGGATGCTTGGCAGTTTAACATCTTG
The DNA here is from genome assembly GCA_963277665.1 of Viscum album. NCBI lineage: Eukaryota > Viridiplantae > Streptophyta > Magnoliopsida > Santalales > Viscaceae > Viscum > Viscum album. The sequence goes on along the minus strand of OY728155.1, from coordinate 275,165,961 downwards.
CAGCGCGGACGGAGATGCTTGGCATTTTAACGTCTTGCAGCGCGGACGAAGATGGTGCCGCCGATGGGTCCGTGTCACTTCATGCGAGCCTGGAGGGCCGCACGGGAAGACAATGCACGATGCGGGCACCCGGGATGAAGATCATCGGGCACCACGCAGGCGGGTACCCTCAGGGGGTCGAAGGGGGCGACCCTGGCGGTTTGCGCGCAAAATAGGATCTCGGCGCGCAATACCGCGGGTCAGCGCGCAATTGGGCGGGATGGCGCGCAATTGGGCCAGCGCTTTGCGCGCGGAAGGTGGAGATTGCGCGCACCGGGCCTCTGATAGCGCGCGGGGGCAACGGCCCATTTTTTAACGAATGGCCACTTAGTAGGGGGGGGGGTGCGCGCAATCGGGCTGGATTGCGCGCACCCGGGGGAAATTGCGCGCAAGAGGCTTCTTTTGCGCGCGAAGGCCTTCGGGTGAGGCGTTGGTCAAAGGAAAGAATCCAAAGGGGTTGCGCGCGAAGGCGAACCCCGGGGCTTGCTTGCGCGAAATAAAGGAGGTTACCTGAAGATCGGCATTGCGCGCGGAGGGGGTGGGATTGCGCGCACGAGCGACCCTTCGAATTCTGGCAACCTTCAAAACGTCGGGGGTCGCCTTGTATTTATAGGCAACCCCGGGCGCGCAATTCGGTTCGCGGGCGCGCAATTCGGCGCGGGCGCAAAATAGGGGCCCGGCGCGCAATACGGTCACGCAGGGACGTCAGGTGCGGAAAATTACGCGCCGACTTTCCCCATTGCGCGAATCCCAGAAGGATTGCGCGCGCCTAGCCAATATTGCGCGCGGGCCTCCGATATTTCGCGCAAGGCCTTCGGGCCTTCCGAAACATGCTTCTGACTCCAAATATGACCTCGCTTTCCTCATCCGGAACTTCGTTTGAGGAGCAACAGACTTTTCCGGTGTCTACAAACATGTTTTACTATCTTTTTATATTCAAATTTTTAGTGTATTTTTTAGAAAACATTACCTTTTAACATACATATAATAATTTATTAAATATTTTTTTATAAAAACATATAAATAAATATTACAATTATCAGAATGATATTGTGTCTGATAAACAATGGACTCACCTTTATCATAGCATATGTTCGACACTATGTCTTTTTTCTATACCAACAAATTCATAAAAATCAGAATGACACCGGTATAGAGAAGCATTGGACAAACATTTATAAATATTATCATAAAGAAATTTTTTAGTAAGTTTATCAGATGTACTATGTTTGCAATATGAATAGAGATTACTTGTTTCTATTGTAAATAAAATCTTAGAAAATGTGATTGTATTTACCAATACAACATTGTACATTCCATTTGCTAGGTTTTCATGAGATGTAAATCACCAAGTGTCTGATTCCATTTCAAAAAGCATGAATAATATGACCATTGGAAGAACACCTATCAATATGAAGTCAATTGAAGAGTTTGGTGCTGGTCAATTACATTCTATCTTGAATAATTCTGAAGATAACTTTTCAGGAACATCTCATTCTTAGACTTTTGTAATTATTTACAGGGAATCTTTTTAAGGAAACTATGTTAAGTAATCTCTTTAAGAATTATTTTTTAATTGTGACTACATTCGATCATCATAATGATCGAGGGATTCCGAGGATATGAATATTGAGATTCTAATCCATTAGATATATGGCTACTGGGGATTGGTAGACAGAGTATAGTGGATAACGGTATCAACGAATTTTAAGAATAGGAATAAAGAACCATTATGATCATCGTATCCAAGGATTTCCCTATTAATGAATGAAAAACTATTCTTGAAGTATAAAATAGTGGATTCCTTTAGTCTGGGTTATAAACTACCTTTCTCTCAAGGCTAAAAGAGTTATATTCTTAATTTCTAGAAAGTCATTACTACTTTTTAATTCTATTGTATAAATATTTTTTACAACTTTATCTTCCTATTAATATTTTAATATAAATTAAAACCTCATATTCATCTTTCTATTATGTTTTATTTAATCTTATGTATCACGATTATGATTATCATACTCTGATTAATCATATCCATAATGATTTTGTAACATCCCTGTTCTAGGAGCCGCCTAGAGGTGCCTTGTACCTGGCTGGTCACATGGCCTCAAGTGCATTTCCCCTAACACTAGATGCTGTCGACTAGCAGTGAGGGCCTTGGGTGTGATAGTGAGGAAACTATGCCCTGATTGGTAGAGTAACACAAAAAAAGTAAAACAGGAAACAATAGTGAAATCAGAAATAGTGGCATACAACAATAAACAGTTGAAGATTGAAAGTAATAAGAAGTTTGAGCACATATATAATGATACATGATACATATGTCTATGAAAGCATCCAAACATCTCAGAATGCTAAAATACAATACTAAACCAAAGTACATAAGAAAACAGTAAACCACTCCTCAGCATCGCAAGCCTCAACATGGTCCCATTCTCTCCAGATTCAAAGCAGTCAAGTACCCGAAGTAGAAGGTTGATTGACCCTATCTATACCAGCAACAATAAAATCTGTTTGGGCCCAAAGAATGACCCAAATAGGGAGTGAGACTAAATCCTAGTAGGAAAACACTGAGAGATCTGTCCATAACATTCAGTGAATATATATAACAGGTAATAAGAAAAAGAAGAAATAAAAAATTAAGTACTCAACAGTAAAAATTCAAACAGTTTCAATGCATTCAAACACCACATATCAAGTAAGCAGATAATCACAAATAGGTAACCCTCTGGGATGTACTCACAGCCTATCCCCTATGGTCCTACCTAGAAAACACAAGAAACCCACTAGAAAGTACACACAGTCTAACCCCTATGGTTCTGATTTTGTGAAGGCTCTCTAAGGAAGCACTCAACGTCAATTCCCCCTATGGACAAGTATGATCAAAGAATATCTGAGGAAGCACTCACTGTCAATTCCACCTATAGAATTTTCACCGAACCTACAAGCACTATGAGGAAGAACTCAACGCCAATTCCTCTTATGGCCTCATAACGTAACTATAGACACTCTGAGGGAGTAATCAACGTCAATCCCCCCTATGGTCTCACAACGTGATAATAAACAAACACTCTAGAAAATACCTTACATATATTCTCCCCCATGGTCTACTACACTAGGTTCTCACAAATCTCTGTAAGTCAAACAAGCATAGAAAAGCAAATCAGCCAAAGTAAACCTCAAGAACTACTTGGATAACCAGTCTACAACATAACAACAAGATAAATAATAATCACTCCATCCTAACAATACTTAGCATGGAAAGTAAACACCCACCTAACAGGAAAACTAGACCAAAATGTCAAAACAAGAAAACATGGGAAAAAAATCCATAGATTAGAAAAGGTCACCCTATTCTCAACAAATAACCTCTATCCAATCTAACTAGGCATAACAGTTACAATTAGGGCTAAAAACCAAGAACACGCATTACACCATTCATGGGTATTGGGCACTTTTGCACCAAAATTCAAATAATATCTATGGAAAGGAACAACCCACCTACCTAGATGTTTTAGGATCATTATAAGTGAACCTCATGCCATGAATCACCCAAGAACATGGTAGATCTACAAAAATGTCTTAAATGTTCAACCGTAGATAACTTGAGAAAGAGGAGGAATCCAGAAATGAAGATCTAGAAGAAGGAAGAGCTTATCGAGGAAATCCCAACACAATTGATGGTGGTTGAATCGGAGTACAGATGCTCGATCGAGGGCTCAGAGAAGTTTCGTAGTCGTATGGTCACTCCTGGATGAGATAGGTCGAGAAGGAGATTGTTCTATCCATCAAAAGACACCCTAGTCTGTTTAATGAAAAAGAAGAGAGTACATGGTGTGTACTTTATAAGTACATGGAATGTACTTTCCCTTACCGGCCCCCGCATTAGGCTATCTCTAGGTCACCACACATAGTCGTGTGCTCGGCCATTACACGGTCAGCACATGGCTACCCGCTGTAACCAAGTACATGACCTATACTCATAAAGTACACAGCGTGTACTTAATAAATTTCAAGTAATTCCTCTTTTTCTAAAAAACACTAGAAAAAGGAAAACATACCCGAGAAGAAGATCTGAGTTCTTACAAACTTCCCCATTAAAGAAACTCATTCCCAAATTTCCCTAGCAAGGTGGCATAAAAGAAGAATCCCCAAACAACTCTGGACACTATGATCATAAATCGACCTCCCTCTCCCAAGTCTCATCTTGTAATCGTCTATTCTACCATAACACTCATTCCAAAGGAAAAGACTGGACATAGAGAACCTTCGTACTGTGATCAACAATCCAGATAGGATGCTCCTCGAATGAGGAGTCCACCTCTAACTCAACCTCCTCATTTTGAAAAACATGAGATGGGTATGAGAAGTAATGTCGGAGCTGTGAAACATAGAATACATCATGCATAGCCCGATACCTATGAGGTAACTACAACTGATAGGCAACCGGCCCAACTCTCTCCAAAACCTCAAATGGTCAGATGTACCTTGACGAAAGCTTACCTTGTCTCTTAATCCTCTCGTGCCCCAACCTCAGTGCGACAGACAGGATAACCTGATCCCCGGCCTCAAACTCTAGAGGTCGACTTCACTTATCAACATAAGATTTCTGTTGAGATTTTACAGTAGCTATCCTCTTCTGAATCAACTCTATCTGCTTTGTGGTCTCCGGGACAAGATGAGGTCCCATCATAGATGACTCTCCTGCCTCCAGCCAATATAAGGGTGATCAGCAAGGCCTACCATATAAAGCCTCAGAAGGTTCCATCTAAATAGATGCTTTAAAAATATTGTTTTTGGGAAACTCTACAAGAGGTATGTGCTTCTCCCAAGAACCTCAAAAATCTAGGATGCATGCATGAAGCATGTCCTTAAGCACCTAAATTGTATGCTCAGACTTGTCATCTGTCTGGGGGTGGTAAGCAGTAATCAAAAGTACATATGTACCCAAGGCCTTTTTCAATCCCTTCTAGACCCAAGAAGTAAAACATGCATCCCTATCTAACATAATGGAGTGTGGAACTCCATGTTGATGTACGATCTTGCGGATGTACTACCATCCCAGCTCATCAACACTGAATGTATCCTCGATCAGAAAGTGGTGAGAAAACTTCATGAGTCTGTCAATGAAAACCGAAACAACATCATTCCCTCAAGGTGACCTCAGCAGAATTGTCACAAAATCCATCGTGACATCATTCCACTTACACTAGGGAATTAGTAACTACTGTAAAAGCCCTATTAGTCACTGATGGTCTGCCTTCACCTGCTGATAGTTGTAACACCTCATCACAAAACCAGCAACATTTCTCTTCATACATGGTCACCAATACTGATAGTGTAGATCACAATACATCTTGGTGACACCAGGATGATCTGTACAAACTAAGGAATGAAAGTCATGAATCATCTCCTCGTGTATGTCTATTGACACCCATACATGCCTATGAAAATTCAATATCTCATCCTCGCATATGGTCCATCCAGAAAATAGGGTCCTCTCCTGACACACTTTCCTGTAGGGCTAGGCCTTCAGAATCTGATAGCTGCCTCATTATCACTCGATCAAGAAGAGAAAATGTAAGATCTATAGGAGAAAGAAACGTCTGCCCCTACCTATCATGCACCTCCAAATGCATCTTAGTGAATAGATCCATAATCAACCACTCACTGCTAGCCTCCTAAATTGTCTATATCTGAGTCCTCTTTCTCAGTGCATCAGCCACCGCATTGCCTTTCCGAAGCGTATAGGCAAGATCAAAGTCAAAAAACTAAAGGTAATCAACCCACCTTCGCTGTCTCAAATTAATGTCACACTGAGTGGAGATATAATTGAGACTTTTTTGGTCTCTGAAAACCAAAAAATGATCTCCCAAAAAATAATATCTCCAACAGAATAAGGCATGATCAATTGCCACCAACTAATGATCGTGGATCGGGTAATTTCTCTTATGTGGATTCAACTGAAAAGACCCGTACACAATGAATTTTTCTTCCTAAAAAAGAACATATCCTAGCCCGATACCTGAAGCATCACAATCCAAATTATAGCTCTTTCCTGGATCTAGAAAAAATAGTTTCGATGTTGAAGTCAACCTCTCTTTTAGATCCTGAAAGGATGACTCACAAGAATCTGTCCACAAGTACTTCACACCCATATTAGTGAGGCTTGTTAGTGGCTCTGCTAAGTGTGATAAGTCCTGTATGAAACACATTTCATGTCCATCCATCCTTAGAAAACTATGTACCTTGAAAACATTCTTTGGATGCTCCTAGGAAACTATAGCCCTCACTTTCTTTGGGTCTACTGATACTCCTATCTCTGAGATAACATGACCCAAGAAGTGAATCTCTTCCATCCAAAAAATTGCATTTTGAATGCTTAACATATAACTGATGCTCTCTTAGTGTACTCAAAAAAATATCAAGATTGGTATCATGGTCATGTAGAGTGTGAGAGTACACCAAGACATCATCCATGAAAAAAACCAGGAAAGAATCCAAGTATGGATGGAACACTCGGTTCATTAGTGCCATGAAGACTGCAGGCGCGTTCATGAGACCGAACGACATAACCACATATTTTTATAGACCATACCTACTTTAGAAATTTGTAAGAGGTATATCAGATGGTCTAACGTGTAACTCATGATAACCAGACATCAAGTAAATCTTCGAGAACACCTGGGATCATCAAAGATGATCAAAGAGATCATCAATTCATGGAAAGGGATATCGGTTCTAGACCGTCAACTAGTTAAACTTTTGATAATACACACAAAGTCGGAGAGTACCATCCGACTTGTTCACAAACAGGACAGGCGGACCCCAAGGAGAAGTACTGGATCAGAAAAAACACTTTTCCTATAACTCCTCTAATTGCTTCTTAAGCTCCTTCAACTCTAGTGTAGCCATTCTATAAGGATTAATGGACACCAGTTCCACTCATAGCACAAGATCAATAGAAAATTACACCTCTCTCTTTATAGGAAAAAATAAAAAGTCCTCTTGAAATACATCCATGAAATGATCTAACCCTGATGGAAAGCCTATCTATGATGTCCCAAGGTCATCTAGATATAAACTAGCAATATGGTCTGTAACTCCTCCCAACCCTTGATGCTCGGGTCCTGCTCTGCTCGCATGGAAATCCCATTTACCCTTATAAAGAAACTATCCACACTTTGTTGATGTGAGAATCTCCATACGACGATGGAAATAGAAAACTACCTAGAAGGGAACTAACCAGTCCATTCTGAGAATGACATCATAACTCATCATCTCTAAGACATAGATGTCCCAAAATAAGTGACACCTAGCAACCTCAAGAGGGCACTTCTTGCACTGACGTAAACTAGCCGTTCAAGTACCCAAAAGTGTGTCTTGAATCAAGAAATCTGCAGAAGTAAAGATACAGATCCCAAGGCTCTCCACAACAGCAAGAAATATAAAGTTATGGGAAGACACTATATCGAAAAGAGCAGAATATAAAACTGTGGAAACTAGGATCATACCTCGAACCGTAGTGGGTCCAGGATCCTCCTCCTATTAGGTCTTCTCCACTGCAAAATTCTAACATGAAACGCGACCCTATGACCCTGCCTGACCACCCTGAGCTGATCCACCCTATTGTTGTTGAAAGCCTGGTGACTGGATACCACAACCACTACCTCCACCCATGCCTGAATAGATGGAAAAACTCTTGTTCCCATACTGAGGAGAAAATGGTGTTGCTTCTCTTGAATGAGGAGTCATAGAATAACACATGTCACCAACTATTGGTGAGAAGGTCTGACAAAAGTGTAGAAGATGACCCAACTTTCCACAAGATCAGCACTCAACTGGGTCTCTCGGGCAATGAGGTCATGTATGCCCGACCTTCCCACACTGGTAGCATACAACCTGGCTACCTGAAGGTTAATCCCACCTACTTGTATCTCCACAAGTAGTCTCCCTACAGTTCTTCTTGATATCAACCTATGATGTACTAACTTTGGATGCTGAACTGACCTGGGTCACAACTCCAGAATCCCTCAGATTACGCTCTGTGATCAGTTCCTGGTTGACTATAGAAGATATTGAAGTCAACCTGAAGATGTTCACCTGATCTTGAATGTCCTGTCTGAGACCATCCTCAAACTTCCTTTCTAGGAACAACCCATATCCCCCATAAAAGGGTATAAAGCACTGCAAATTTTTGAAATGAGAAGAGTACTCCATAACAGAAAGAGTACCTTGCTTCAAACTCAAGAACTCTCGGGCTCGATCGGCCCTCAACGTCTTCGGATAGAAGTAATAGTAGAAGGTACATTGAAACTCCTCCCAAGACATATCTTGTTGGAATCCCATCTATGATATCACATCCCACCATATCTTGGTGGAATCCTGAAGCATATGCATAGAGAGATTGACCCTCCTCTCCGGAGGCGTCTCTAGATGCTCAAAGATTGTCAGCATGGCTTCTAGCCCTGACTCTATAGTATAGGGTCCTACATCCCCTAAGAAGGTGGGAGGATAATGCTATTGGAAAACCAATGTCAACACCACCATTGAAGGGACAAGATGCGGTACTTTTCAGACGTTCTATGTGAACCTCATGAAGCCCTCTCAAAACTGTGCATCATCACCTGTGTTCGGAATGATGGATAGTGTGAAGACTGGCACTACTAGAGGACTTGATGGTAGTCCCTGACTAGCCATGTCCGGTGTCTGATCATCGCTTTGCAACTAGAGGATGTCTAGTCTCAATGACTCTGCAAGGTCAAGAACACAAATTTGATCAAGATTAATAGGGACTGAAACATAGATGTATAAGAAGGGATCAAGAGAAAGAAAGAATTCATGTTTTTTAAAACATGGATACATGACGTGTATAATGACTACATGGTGTGTTCCCTTATGCCTTCACATGGACATGTATTTTTTCCAACCCAGGTCATGTAACACCCTATACACACAGCGAGTTGTCCTAAAACATGGAATGTACTAGAATCCTCTTTCCATGACCGAGTTCTTTTACACTATTAAGCCACATGGTTCTCCTAGAATGAGACTACACGACGTGTTTGTGCTAGGCATGGCGTGCACTAGACGTGCTTCACCGACCCATGTTGTTAGTTAAAAGACTGGAAACATGGCTCACACTACACGGTGTGTTCCATATGGAAACAATGTGTATTAGAAAAGACTCAATTGTCCCATGTTGTTAGTGACACGGCTGGTTGCATAGTTCTACAACACAGTGTGTACATCCAGTACACTGCGTGTCCTACCAAAGATTCCAAACCCCGTGTCCCGACCCACAAAGTCTGAGATATGGTAATCAACTACACGACATGTACATATAGTACACAGTGTGTACTTAGGAAAATGTTTTCTTCCCAAATAGAAGAACACATGGTGTTTATTCATCATTACACGACGTGTATTCTGGGTTTTTCCAGATATTAAGCCTCAAAAACCACTCCGGAACCCAGAAAAACACTGAAATGAATATTAAAGTTCCAAATTACGATCTGTGAGGACCCATACTCCCCACGAATCAAATCTTGGCATCTAATACATGTCATAAACAAGGATAAAAGAGCACTGATCCACCAAATTCTAGTCTTTGAGGGCCCATAACACCTCACGAACCAGAGTTTGGCGTTTATTCAACAAAAACATTCACAATTTAATGCTCTATAAAAAGCATGCATTCTATTAAGGCATCTATCACAACAACATGAATATCTAGAACAACACCAATCACAACAACATGAAATCACTAATGCACCATAAATGGCATGGAAAGAATGCATGATAGGTGATTCCTAGAAAGTTCCTATATGATGCATGAGATGGAATACCCTCATCTCAATGGGTTGCAATAGAAATAGAACCTCAATAACCACAATAATAAAAACATAATATATGTGGGTAACCCAAAATTGAAAATCAAATCCACTGTAAAATTGAAAAACCAGAAAACTTGCAATAAATGAGGTAGAATGGATTTTCCCTGTACACAGGATAGATACTTCTGGGCACAACTTATCACCAAGTACCTATTCATCCCTATCCCTATCTATAGGCTCCAAATAGTTAGTCAAGAGAAAATAATCCATCTGATACCACTTTCTAACATCCCTATTTCGGGAGCCGCCCAGAGGTGCCCCGTACCTGTTTGGTCACAAGGTCTCTAGTGCATTTCCCCTAAAGCCAGAGGCTTCCAACTAGTAGCAAGGGCCTTGGGTGTTATATTGGGGAAACTATGACCTCATTGGAAGAGTAACACAATAGAAGTAAAATAGAAAACAATAGTGGAAGAAGTAATAATGGCATACAATAGTAAACAATGGAAGACTGAAAGTAATAAGCAGCTAGAGCACATATATAATGATGCATGATACATATGTCTAGGAAAGTAGGAAAATACATCACAATGATGAAATATAGTACTAAACCAATGTACGAAAGAAAATAGTAAAAGACTCCTCAGTATCGAAAGCCTCATCTTGGTCCCATGCTCTCCAGCTCCAAAGAAGTCAAGTACCTGAAGTATAAGGACTCTTTTCCTTATCTATACCTGAAAAAAATATAACTATTTTGGGCCCAAATCATGACCCAAATAGATTGTGAGACTAAATTCCATTAGGAAACCACCGAGAGATATGTGCCTAATAGTCAGGGAAAATATATGGCAGTTAATAAGAAAAATAAGCGGTAAACAAGGAAGTAATCAATAGTAAACATTCCTATAGTTTCAAAGAATTAAAACATCACATATCAAGTAAGTAGATAATGGAAAATAAGTAACCCTCTGGGATAAACTCACAGCCTATCCCCTCTAGTATTACCTAGAAAACCCAACCAACCCTCTGGAAAGTACACATAGTCTAATCCATCTAGTTCGGCTTTTGTGAAGGCTCGCTGAGGAAGACCTCAACGTCAATTCCCCCTACGACCAAGTATGATCAAAGACTCTATGAGGAAGCACTCACTGTCAATTCCCCCTATAGTATTTTAATGGATCCTGCAGGCACTCTGAGGAAGCACTCAACTTCAATTCCTCCTATGGCCTCATAACGTACCTATAAACACTCTGAGGGAGCACTCAACATCCATCCACCCTATGGTCTCACAACATGATAATAAACATACAATATGGAGAATCTATTATGTCCATTCTCCCTATGGTCTAATACACCAGGTTCTAATGGTCTTGTTTAAGCCATACGAGTACAGTAAAGCAAAGTGACCAAAGTAAACCTGAATAACTACTTGGATAAATAGTCTACAAACTAACAACATGACAGATAATAATCACTCCATCCTAACAGTACTAGGCATGGAAAGTAAACAACAGCCTAACAGGTAAACTAACCCAAATGCTCAGAATAAAAAAACATGGGAAAAAAATCCATAGCATAGCAAAGGTAACCCTATTCTCAACAAATAACCTCTATCCAATTGATCTAGGCATAACAGTCACAATCATGTCTAAAATCAAAGAACACACAATACCCCGTTTAGGGGTATTGGTCACTTTTGTACTAAAATTCAATGAATATCTACAGAAATGAACAAACCACATACCTCGGTGTTATAGGATCATTATAAGTGAAACTCAAGCCTTGAATCACACAAGAACACTGTAGATATATAAAAACATCTAAAACATTCAACGATAGTTAATTTGAGAAAGAGGAGGAATCAAGAAACGAAGCTCTAGAAGAAGGAAGAGCTTACCAAGGAGATCCCAACACAATTTGCATTGTCTGAATCAGAGGACGGATGCTCGATTAGGGGATCATAGATGTTTCGCGGTCGTACGGTCGCTCCTGGATGATAAAGGTTGAGAAGGAGAGTGTTTTGTCCGTCAGACGTGACCCCGGTCTATTTAATGAAAAAAATAAAGTACACATCATGTACTTTAGAAGTACACGAGATGTAATTTCCCTTACCACCCCCCGTATTAAGTGGTCTCCAGGTCACCACACATAGTTGTGTGCTTGGCTGTTACATGGCCAGCACAGGGCTACCCGCGGTAACCGATTACATGACATGTACTCATAAAGTACATGGAGTGTAATTAAGAAATTTTAAAAAAATCATCTTTTTCTCAAAAACACCAGTAAATGGAAAACATACCTGAGAAGATGATCTGGGTTCTTAGATATTCTGATATCTACTACGATTTAATTACACCATATTATGGTTCCAATTTTGTAACTTTGTTAACCAGACTGAGTTTGAGTCTTATAATATTACTTAAAGAGGCTTTAGGTTTGTTTAGTTTAATTATTTTAAAATAATTTTTTAAAACAGAAATACACCCCCTATTATATGTATATCCATCTGATAAAATTATTACAATCCTAATCAGAATTATAGATATATTGATCCAAAAATTTGTATCAGAGGAGGTTTCTATTGCTCATATACAAGATGAAGTTTTTAATTTATTTATTATTTAAAGTCGATGAAGCTTTGATATAAAATTTTTGTTTATAAAATTTTTTTACACTAATTTGTTTTTTGGAAAAGAATATTTATTTTGTTTTAAAGATGACATAAATGAATATTTTATCTATTGATAACCTAAATCCATATAGACCTACTATTTTTTATAGTGCTAATTATGAAGAATGGAGGGATAAGATGAAGAATTGATTTATCTGCAAATGAGTGGACAATTTTGTTATGTTGACAGGATATTATAGAATTATAGAAAAGGATTTAACTTATTTCACTCATAAAGAGAAACAAAAATATAAATTAACCTAAAAAGTAAGTAATACATTGTTGTGTTCTATGACAAAAATCATTTATAGCTGTATTTCTGGTAACGAATCCCTCCCTCCAAAGATACCCTCTCGAGATCGCAATGAAGAAATGGAGATAATGACCTCTGAGTCCCATCTCCAGTAGTCCCTAGGTTGGAAAATAGCACCAAGGGTGTACAAATATCACAATATGGGAGGAATTACACTTTATAAGGAAACAAGATCAGGATATAGGATGTATCAAACCAAAAACAACTTCATGGAATATATATATATATATAGACAAGAAAAACCAAAAAAACCATACCAAAATTCCTGTGTAAAAGGAACAGATACAAATATAATTCTCCAATGTAAATACCCAAAAACCAACTAGAGAAACAACACAAAAACTTTCCCAAAGACTGAGCTAGTAATGTCCAACACAGTTCACATAATCCTCCTGGAAACCTAAAAATAGTTTTTATATACATAGGGTTAGCATACAAGTATACACAGTAGGAAAACCAAAGTCTCTCATGCGAAAATGTAAGGAGCATAATAATGAACCCATGGGAAAAAAACTAAACAACACCTAACAAGTAGACTAACCATAACTCCAACCTCACCAAGTCTCACTCAACAAATAACATAGCAAAGTAATATAATATAATATAAAGCAGATCAATGATATGGTACAATGCACCACCTTCTCACTGATCAGCCACTCTCACACCCAAATGAAAAACGTCCGTGCACCCCCACCTATTCCGAATATATCACATCGCATCTCACCCACACACACCTGGGACTCACCTAATAGTTCACCCCACTTGCACACACCTAGGCCATCACAACACATCCAATTATGCCTACACACACTTGGGCCATCACAACACATATCATACCAAAGAAACACATGACAAAACAACATATATCATCCCATATACACTGAGGAAAACACACAAAAAATCATCTCAAAGACACCTGGGGAACCAAATCAAAATTCTCCTGAAGAAAGCTAGGCCACTATCACCTTGAAGAGGGAGCTGGGAAGGGCGGGTGGCTAGCCTTCCATCCTCCCACTGAGATGTTGGGAATGACAACCTACCACGTGACTATGTGGGTGTCATCATATAGTGCTTGAAAAGTATGGGGTGTGTTTATAAATCACAAGAACATACAATGTTTATATATATATATATATATATATATAAATGAACATAATCCCAAACTATGGGTTTATAAGAAAAAAACCAACCTACTCATGAATTCTCCACATTTCCACCACCTCTAAATGCATAACACCATACAAGAAAAACACAGGTAATAGTTTGTTTTTTTATCATTAATTAATATAAAACCATTTTCTATATTCTCTGATACCAACCAATTATAGTTTAAATCATAATCATTTAATAATTCAAGTTCATGGCCATTATTCATTTTTCCATCCATACAAAGAAAAAAACTATCACAACACAACAAATATCAAGCAGTATAGTAAAATAAAAAACAAAACAGCCAAAACCAATTCCACCTTCCACCTTATACCAAAGATTCGTTGCACAACAACATCACAACTACCATCATTGCATCCCTGCTGCATAAAAATCCCATCCACTACCCCCACATATTACAATATAGTCATATATCCCATCCATAATGTCACCAAATCCAACCCAAAACTCACAACCATGTCCAAAAGCATGTTATTACACATACTAGATCAAAACATATTTTCATATTTAGAAATGCATCACTCATTTATTTTCACTTTATTGATTATGGGTGTTATTACAAATTCCATATGATCTTGGGGAATCCATTTTATTAAACAAATGTACATAGTCAATCAATTCCACAATAAGTGACATCGACATCCACAAAACATCCAATCAAAAGTTCACATCATCATAAGCACAATCAGGGACCCCCAAGAACCAGAATTTTTAATGGGTAATTTAGCCTATACAATTCATAAAATTATAATGGAACAAATAAATTAAAATAAATGTTTTAAGATCATACATCACATTCCCTAACCCCTTTATATTAATTTTAAACCAATTCAATTATATTTATTAATCTAGAATCAATGATATGCAAAAATATGAACATTTATATACCCATACCACATGATACAAAAATAATAAAGATAAAGGAAATGATACCTAGAAGAGAGATGATCGACACTACATTGTTGCGTTAAAAATATGAGTTCATACAACCAGAATATATCTAGCGAAGCACTGAACAATTGTAGGAAAAATATATAATAAAGAAGTTATTGGGGACGTCCAAAAATCTAGACTAAAAGAACCAAGGGAAGGATATCTTTTCTTTAGAAAGAACAGATCTGAGACACAAGGATTGGATTCTATCTAAATTTCCATCAATGGTGGATCTGACAAAGAACACACATTTTGACCATTTAAAAGCCCCGATACTTTTAGAAAATTAAATATATGATTTATAACCATTGAATCAGCTTCCAAACCTCTTCAATATGGAATTAAACTCATTTTTTTTCAAGGAATGACGTCAAAAGGGAGAAACTGGAAAACCCAAATTTTTTTGATAACTATTGAAATGATTCACCGCCACCACAAAGACGAGTCAGTTCCAGACGAGTCACCGCCAGCAAGTCACCACCAGTGAGTCACTGTAAGATGAGTCACTACCAATGATTTTCCACTAGACAAGTCACCACTAGCAAGTCACCGCCATATGAGTCACCTCTAATGAGATACCACTAGGATGAGATACTGCTAGGATGATCTACCAATAGAATTATATACATCTTGATTGAGCTAATTACAGAATGATATATCCCTATCATGATCTACCATCAGAATGAGATACCGCCAAAATGAGCTATGGACAAAATGAGCTACCATTGGAAAACCGGAAATTTCGAACACTGTTGAAATGTGTCCCCATTGGAATGACTCACATGAGACGAAAACAACATGAGAATCCCCCAAAAACCTCTAACATAATATTTTTGGAAAGGTAATAGGTCAAAAGGTTTTTTAATTTCATCTGATACATCTTAAACTATTCTCCCCCTCAAGAATTTAAAACCAAACCAAAAGAAAAGAGAGGAAGGGTTTGAACAACCGTCCCTCGATATAACTCTCAAGGATCTCATTACCCCTGAAACACTCCCAAACCAAGTGACCAGAATCATATTTCACAACCCCATCACCATAAAACCACAACTGAAAACTATATACTCTCACATAACCATTACACAATCAACAAACCATGCCATACTCAACACAAAAATCAAGTAATTCAATCATCCATGTCAAGATACTATCTACTCTGGGTGGTACTGACTCACCAGTGAAGGTTTAATCACATCACAGTTAATGCATATCGATTTGGGGTTAGGTCTTCCATTTTTCTCATGTCATGAAATTATCAAAAATCCAAAGTTACACATTAAATCAATGGTAAAACAACATATTTCATAAAACACAAAGTTTCGAACTAGATATCATAAGGAAAAAAGGAAAGAGAATGAGAAAACTCAAAAGAACTCTGGGTATTGGGATCACATCTATGTCTCATTCTCCAAAATAATCTCTTCTAATCCATCGTGCCTCCAATGCACCCTAACCATTGGAATGGTTCATCCTCACAATAACTTCTCTCAATAGTCTTGGATCTCTACTGAATCCTCTATGAAGGTTGTTCCATCCTTAATATCCAAATCTACATAGTCAATTAAATGGGTGTGATGAAGAATATATCGAGGGAGATAAGAGATATGGAAGACATCGTGGAATCATTCCAGTCGAGGAAGATGTTCTAATCTGTAAGAAACCTCGCCAACATGCACCAAAATCTCAAAGGGCTCAAAAAGAAGGGTGATAGTTTACTTATTTTGTTGAACCTCAGTTGTCCACATCAAGGGAAAAACTACAAGAACACATGGTCTCCAACCGTGAACTATAGGGGCCTCCTTCTATGAAAAACATAAGACTTATTCCTATCTTGTGATTCTTTTATCCTTTCTCAAACCAACTAACCCTTCTCATTTGTTCTCTACACTACCTCAGGACTAAGAACTACTGCCTCCCCAACCTGAGTCCAGCATAATAGAGAAGGACATGGCTGAACATAAAAATCCTAAAATGGGGCCATACTAATGGATGAGTGATAACTATTTTTATAAGAATACATGACCAAGGGAAATTGTGGTTCCCACGATCCACGAAAGTCGAAGACACATGACCACAACATATCCTATAGAATGCAGATAGTCTTCTCTGTTTTCCCATCCATATGAGGATAGATGGAAGTTCTGAGGCATAAATGGGTGCCAAAATCATGTTTCAATCCCCTCCAGACTCATGAGGTAAAAAATGAATCTAGATCCAAGATAATTGACCTCATAACTCCATGAAACCTTACAACATAATCCACGTACCTCTTAGAAAAAGCATCCAGTAAACCTGACTACTTGATTCCTAAGAAGTGATCTGATTTCATCAACCGATCCATGATCACACAAATATAATCACAACCTCCCTGAGCTCTGGGAAACCCTATGAGGAAATACATTGAGATGTTATCTCATTTCCAGTCAGGAAAATACAAGGTCTAAAACAAACCTCTCAGAACATGATGATCTGCCATTACCTACTGGAAAACCAAGTACCTTACTACAAAAATGGCCACAGTCCACTTCATCCTATGCCACCAAAAGTACATCCTCAATACAAGGTACATTTTAGAAATTCCTAGGTGTATCACCAATGGTGATATAAAAAAAATCATAAAGAACTCCCTAGCACATTACTATCGGAACAAACTGCATTCCTTGGAACAAAATATGGTTCTATCTATCCTATATCCATACCTCTAGAGCATCACTATAGTCACCATTATCACACATCACCTCTACCTATGAGTCTCCCCATTGAGACTCCTCCACTTGCTACATAAAGGAAGAGTGAATCATTATCTGAAACAAAAAATCCCTACAACCATCCAACCTTTCATCTAAGTGTAGGGCTACGAACTCCTCCATTGCCCTCTAAGCATCTTTAAACTCCCAAACACCATCCATTTGTGACTTTCTACTCAAATAATTTTCCCCGAAACTCCCTTTTCCTAATATTTATGGGATACCAAAATCATAGTACTGAATGAAATCCATCCACCCCTGCTATCATAGATTCAATTAATACTGGGAAAACATTTACCTTAAACTCTTATGATCCGTGTAGACCACGAAGTAACCCCCCAATGAGGTAATGTTTCCACAACATTCGCACAAACACACCTGGTTCTAGCTCTAGATCAAGGGTGGCATAGTTACATTCATGAGAGTGTAGCTACCTAGACCCATAAGAGATCATTGCATTCTACTGCATAAAAACACATCCCATTCCCAATTGGGAAGTATCACAAAACACCTCCATCATTAAACCCTCCTTTGATAGCTAAATAAATGGAGTGATGGATAACTTCATATTCAAGAATCCAAATGATGCTTGGATTTGATCATTCTACACAAAATCCTGGTTTTTTCTGGTCAATAATGTCAACAAGGCTGCAACGTGAGATAAATTAGGCCCAAAAATCCAATAATATCCCGTGGGACCTTATAATCTTTGAAATTATACTTCAATTATGGGTGATTCCCAAGAAACAACTTGTTTGACCTTTGTTGGGTCATCTGCCACACCCTACTAATACACCACATGCATGAGGAAATGGATCTATCATGTCTAGAAATTATAATTGAAAAACATTCCATAGAGATATTGGTGAAGAAGAACCTACAAAATAGTTTTGATATGTTAAAAACTTCCCTCCTATGACTTTGAGTATATTATTATTTCATTGATGAAGACAAAGATAAACCAGTCTAGGAACTCATGGAACACTGATTTCATGAGACCCATGAATATTGCGGGTGGATTTGTAACACTGAAATTAATGACTACAGACTCAAAGTTCACATACCTACATATAAAGGCATACTTCATGATATCACCCTCCTTCACCCTTAACTGGTGATATGCAGATCATAGGTTGACCTTTGAAAACCAAATAACCCCTCTCAGATGGTCAAAAAGATTATCAATCCTTGAATGTGGGTAATGGTTCTTGAATTTCACCTAATTCAACCTCTAGTAGTCTATACACAACCTCAGACTACCATCCTCCATCTTGAAGAACAACACTGGAGCACCCCACGGTGACACACTAGTCTGGATGAAGCCTTTCTGCCTCAAATCATCAATTTGAATGCTCAACTCCAACAATTGAGAGGGTTCCACCCAATAAAGAGTCATAAAAATTAGACAATCACTAGGCTACAATCCTATAACAAAATCAATGACATGTTTAAGGGGTAGTGTAACCAACTCCTGGGGGAAAACATCTAGAAACTCCTTGATGAAACTAGGAACGTCTACCATCCCAGCATCCACTAATTCTACTGATAGATTTTCCAACAAGGGAATAAGGGGTTTCACAAGCCGACCACACACAATATAACATTGATCACCCAAAAAATAATGCACTGGCCATTCACTTACATAAACATGACTCTCCTCCAAAGTAGTCAATAACAACACCAAATAATACAACCAATCAATGCTAATTATGAAATTGAATGTCTTAATTTGAAACAAGAAAAGATCCCCACAATACTGTTGCGGTCCCATCATCACTCTACACCCCCATCACACATCAAACAAGCTGGTCTAGCCTCCTATTGGCACTGTCATCACCAATGGTATAAAAATACTCTCTAAATATAGTCCTAGAGCATGTGTTAGAGAGGGTTCAACCAAGGAGTTCAAGTATCCTTACTCAAACAAGTAAAAAAATGGTTAGATGATAAAATGATTATACCACTAATGATCTATGGCCCATCTGGTGCTACTACCTCTGCTGTATGCAACTGACCACTCCCAGCTCCCTTGCCTCTCAGAAGATGACCACCTTGAAGACCACACTTAGGATGAGGTCCCTGAGCTCGAGGAAAATCCTATGGTTGACCTCCACCTGCTCCATCCACCCTAGCTAGATCATAAGCCAACTGTCCCATCTGTTAGAATGGCCTTGCTGGTAATTGCTGCTAAGGATGATGCTGAAACTTTCCACCTCGGCCAAAATGGGCTCGAGCAGCTATTGGTCATTGGTCTTAGAGATGGAAATGAACCCCACCTAAGAAACACATTGGTCTCAAGCCAATAGGAATACCACGAAAACCAAATGTTTAAAAGGGATGTTGTTGAGGACAAGTCTTCACTGGTTAAAACCTTGAAGGCCATAGAACCCATGGCTTGCCAAAGAAAACTCTACTCATTATGGAACCCAATTATTTCCCCCCCATAGAATACCTCCTCGTGAGTGAATTCTCTCGACCATCTCTTCCTTCTTCAAAACCTCTAGGTACGTTAACAACTTAAAATTTGTAACTTCATATTGGATCAAAGGATGGAGATCCTCCTAAAGAAACCTCACTTGGGACTCATCATCTAGAAAATTATCTAGGGAAAATCACAGAAGGTCCTTGAACATAACCCCATGTTCCTGCACAGACATACTCTCTTCCTGAAGGTAGAGTAACTCCTGTCTACTCTCATCCTTCATTGTGGATGAAAGGAAATATTTATGGAACTAATTTTGGATGTCTACCCATGAAACATCTTCCACCCTCTTCCCACCAAGGTGAAACATCCACCACTTATGCATAACTCCTTGCATATGAATAACTACTAATGGAACCCTCTACTCCATTGGGGATTAGATTAAACTGAAAGTGATCTCCAACTCCTCTATCCAACTCACTATCTCCATATTATAAATTATCCCCCTGTAATTTACCAAATACTACCACTAAAAATATTGAAATATCCTCTACCATTGATCATCATCCTCTATTAGATCAACCCTTCATCGATCAACTGGGTCATCTTTCAGAACATCCCCTGCCCGAGCCATGTACGGATTATGAACAAGAGCCATAGTTGGAAGAGAAAAAAGGACTTCATAATCCCATAAGTATGAATTTTCATTCTGACATATTTTAATTATCATTAATCCATTAAATTCATTTTATCCTTGTTAAATTTCCCCAAAAAACACAATTAAAATAAGAACACAATTCATCATGATGCATTTACCTCTAATATTTCACTACCATGACAGCAGTCCCATCTCACATGGACATTAAATAAGATTAGAGTTCATGAACTAGATCATGGGGGCCCTAAAATACCATGTACTAGCCAATCTCCCTAGACTATATCACACACCAAGGTCAACTGATACTGTTTCCATACCAACCCATGAAAAAATCACAGTTCATAACTCCAAAATCCACCATATCTGTCATCCACCAGCTCTAATACAACTATGTCCGGACCCCCTCATTCCAAATATACCCCTCTGAGGATGGAAAAAAGGAAAGGTATATAATGACCCCATAGTCCAGCCACCATTAGTCCTCAAGTTTGTTACTAGCACCAAGGGTGTACAAATATCACAATATGGGAGGCACTACGCTTTATAAGGAAACAATATTGGGAGATATGATGTATGAACCCAAAAAAAAAATCATGGAATATATATATATATTATTCAAACTAAAAAATTCATCCCATAATGCATGTGTAGATAGAACTGATACAAATAAAATTCTTCAAAGTAAATACCCAAAAACAAACTAGAGCAGCAATACAACAATTATCCCTAGGTCTGAGCTAGTAACATCTAGAATGGTCTATGTAACAATCATGGAAATCTAAAAATGATTTTTATATACATATGATGATCATACTATTATACTTAGTAGGAAAACCAAAGTCTCTCTTGCAGAAGTGGAAGGAGCATACTAATGCACCCATGAGAGAACAACAAAACCAAATAGCACCTAACAGGTAGACTAACCATAATCCCAACCTAACCAAAGATCTCTCACCAAATAACACATCCATGAATTATAATATAATATAAAGCACATCAATGACCCCACACCACATTCCCAGTGATTAGCTACTCTAACACCCCAACAACAAACATCCTGGTGATCCCACCTCTTCTGAATATATCACATTACATCCCGCCCGCACACACCTCAACCAAACCTCATAGAACATCCCACCCACACACACTTGGGCCATCTAAACACATCACATCCCTCCCGCACAAGCCTAGGACATCACAACACATCTCATCATGAAGATGCCTAGGATAACACAACACATCTCATCCCAAAGACACTCGAGACAACACACCACAACTCATCCCGAAGACACTTGGGACACCATACCACAACTTTCCTGAAGAAACCTTGGCCATTATCATTTTGAAGAGGGAGTATGGAAGATAGGGTTTCCAACCATCCATCCTCCCATAGGGATGTAAGAAAAAATACCCTCCCCAGTGACTATATGTGTGTCGGCACATAGTGCTTGACAAGGGTCGGGTGTATATAGAAATAATAGGAACATTCATTGTGTCTGTATATATATATATATATATATATATATATATATATATATATATATATATAAAGGAAAAAAATACCAACCTAGGGGTTCACAAACAATTCACCTACCTAATCATGACTTCCCAACTTTTGTTCCACCTCTAAATACATAACACCATACAAGTAAAAGACACGACATAGTCCATTTTTAATCTATAATTAATATTAAACCATTTTCCAGATTCTCTATTACCAACCAATTGTAGTTTAAATCATTATCATGTAATAATTATAGTTCGTGATAATTATTCATTTCTCCATCCATACCAATCTAGAAACTATCATAGCACAATATATATGAAGCATCACGGTAAAAGAAACTAAAAAACTTCCAAAACTAATTCCACATTCCACCATAGCTCTGTTACACATTAACATCAAAATAAACCATCATTGCAACCCCACTGCATGAAACGTCTCATCCAATACCCCCACATATCACAACATAGTCATATCCCATCCATCATATAACCAAATCCAACCCACAACTCAAAACCATGTCAAAAAACATTTTATAATACATACAAGATCAAAACAAATTTTTAGATTTAGCAAGGAAAACCCTATTTAATTTCACTTCATTGATAAGGGTGTTATCACACAATTAATATGATCCTAGAGAATTCATTTTATTAAAAGACTGTAAGTGGTTAACCAATTTTATAACAAGTGATGTCAATAGACACACAACATGCATTCCAAAGTTTAAATCATCACAATAACACATAAAGAATACAAATGGACATAAATTTCAATAGGTAATTTATCCCATACAATCCGTAACATCAAAAAAGAACAAGTCAAATAAAATAAATGTTGTATGATCATACGTCACATTCCCCATCCTATTTATATTGGTTTTAAACCAATTCTATAATCTTTATTAATATGGAATAAAAAATATCCAAAAAGATGAACATTTATATACCCATCCTGCATGATACAAAAATAATAAAGACAAAGGAAATCTTACCTCAAAGAAAAATGATCAACACTAACATGTTTCTCAAAAAACAAAGGTGAGCATACAAAATGAATCTCTACTAGGAAACACAAACCAACTGTATGAAAAATATACTAAGAAGAATGTATTGGGTACATCTAGTCTCAAGATAAATCCAAACCAAAAGAAACAAGGGAAGGATATATCAGCTTTAGAAAGATCAGATCTGAGACACGAAGATTGGATACTGTTTGAATTTCTATTAAAGGTGGATATGAGAAAGGCCATGTGGTTTGACCATTTAAAAGCCACTAGACTTTTATAAAATTAAATATATTATTGGTAGCCTTTGAAATGGCTTCCAAACATCTTAAACATGGAATTAAACTCATTTTTCCTCAAGGAATGAATTCAAAAGAGAAAAAATGGAAAAAATGGAAAATTATGGAAATTTAGAAAACCATTGAAATGAGTCAACACCACCACCAAGATGATTCACCACTAAAAGAGTCACCACCATAGGATTGACAGAGAGATGATTCACTGCTAAATGAGTCAATTATAGATGAGTCACCACCAGATGAGTTACCTCTATTGAGTCACTAAAAAATGAGTCACCACCAGCGAGTCACTACCAGACAAGTCGCCACCAGCGAGCTACCTCCAGGATAACCTACCACTAATATGAGATACCACCAAAATGAGATACCTCTAGAATGAGATACTTCTATAATAAGCTACTTCCAGAATGAGATACCTTTGGAAAACTAGAAAATTGGAAAACTATTGAAATGAGTCACCATTGTAATGACTGACATGTCCTAAAAACACCTCGGACTACCCCCAGACACCTCGAACATCATGTTTTGGAAAATTAAAGGGCTGGAAGGTTTGGTCCATTACATTTCTTCTTGTGAAACTACTAATAGTTTTTGGGAAAAATCTTTATATCACACATTTAGAAACATTAAAAGTGGTTCAGACTCAGAGAGCTATGTTAAGAGTATACTACACAGAATTTTAATTCTAAAAGGTTGAATCTATTGTAAAGAATAGTTAGATGTACATGAATATTATAAATAGTTTACAATATATTAGTGAGAAATATCATGATGATGAGGTACTTGTTGAGAAGATACTAGATATCATGCCCAATGAGTGGAAATCAAAGAGGGAAACAGTTGATGAAATTAAAAATTTAAATAATCATACCTGGGATGATCTTACAGGTACCCTTTTTTTGTATGAGGGTAGGTTCAAGAGTGACAAAAATAAAAATAAAAGTAAAAATGATGGCCTTTCCTTTCATTCAACATCTACCTTACCTTATAATGTATAATATGTTGAAAAGGTTGTTAAATATTCAAGAACGAATAAAGTGGTTATTAAATATGATTCAAGTGCTTTTAAAATTTATATGAATGAATTAGAAAATTTTGGTAGAAGGATGAATAAAAAGGTCAGTAAGAAATATTTCCAGTATCGAAAAAATGGTCATATGATTATAAGTGATAAGAAAGACGAAGATAATTTTTAAGAAAGCTATAAATATGGACACATGAGGCTAGATTCTTAAAAGATTAAGAGAAAAGATTGAAAAGAAATGAATTTAGAGATGAATGCTAATAATTTTTATAGATATAAAGAAAATAATGTGAGGAAAGATAATGACACTTTGAGTGATAATGGAGGTGATTATTATGATTATTCTACATACAATGATAGTTTTGGTCAGGGGAACATAGGTCTTTATGAAAATGTACCTAGAGTAAATCATTTTTCCATAGATAAAGTATGAAAAATTAAAACCTTAACAATATTGTTGGACTCACCTGTTTTGATAATCCCATATCATGTTTCGATAATCCCATATCCTATTTTGATAATCCCAAATCATTTTTTTATAATCCCATATCATGTTTTGATAATCCCATATCATGTTTAAATCATGGTTTCATTATTTGTTAATTATGTTTCATTAATGTTTCTTGTTTCTATAGAGTAATATTCATATACTCTCAATCTCACTACATGATTGGTTAAGATTACAGTTCAAAATTTATCTAAGTACAAGGTCGTCATTACAAGGTTACCACTACAAGGTCACCGTTACAAGGTCACCTCTACAAGGTCACCGCTACAAGGTCACCATTACAAGGTCACCATTACAATGTCACCGATATAAGGTCACCGATACAAGCCTAATTCTAAAGGTTATCGATGAAAGGTTACAGTTGGAGGTTGCTGATGTAAACCTCTTGATTAAAGCCTACCGATGCGAAGGCTACCTTTACCAGTCTACCACACCCTTATAATCTATACATTGTCCAATTCTTATGATTATTTTAACGGTGATATTTTGCTAAATTTAATGCTTCTGACTTAATTAATTCTTATTGTAAAAATATTAGGAGACTATATCTTGATAGTACAAGGTTCGAGAAAGATGTCATGTGATGTACTTGCACCTATTTTCGGGCCTCAAATATGAAAGAAAAAGACCAAGGAAGGAAGATATAAAAAAAGGTATAGAGAAAAATGAAGATATATATAGATACATATGAGAAGGAGTCCTGAAGTTAAATTCACAAAGAAGAAACTACTAGAGAACAAGGAAGAACCATTCGAGAACCTTCACTACGAACCCCAAGAACATCAAGAAGATCATTTAGGGAAAACTACTTGAGGCATCCTTTTGTTTCTCATAAACTTTCAATCAACTCTAGAAGCAGACCATCCAATTCCAGAAAGCCAGTACCTGGAGTTGCGACACACTATTTTGAACACAACTTCTAGAGATAGACTCAAACTTTAAATTCCTCACTTCAAGGAATCAAGAGATGAACTGCAAACACATAGAGCCTTCTAAACTCTATCTCATCCTAATTGCTCGATTGTTTCTTTCTTTTTTACATTTCTAAGAAGTGTGTGTGTCTGTCAGTCTCACACACTGTATCCTATTCTTAAACAGAAGGATATTGAATATCCTCACATCAAACATCATCTACATTTGTTTCCTAGGTATAATTGTGGACGTGACAGTGTGTGGTTTGTATTGTTTGTCTTTCCCATGAAAAATAGTGGTAGAGGGTGGGACCCGTAGACAGTTTGTGAAAACTATTGTAAAGCCCGATACAGGCTGTATCTCAAGTGTATTGCTAATATACACTGCTTGGTTGTAGGTGATCCCTAAGTGGAGATGATTAAGTCTCAGCTTGAGATTGATCCTCTTGTTTTATTTCACTATGAACTATATTTTTTTTATACTCGGTTTTATCTATTTTCCGTTGCTTAAATTAGCTAAAACATAAAACTATTTTTCTTTCTATTTGATAGTTAGTTTTGGTTAGTGTGTGTATTTGTTTAATTCAGTAAACTTGTTTCAAATGTTAAAGCAGTGTTACTCACTAATTCAACTGAGGACTAATCACCCTTTGAGAAACCTGTTGACCAATTAGACATCTATATCTCCACTTCCTAAATTAACTCGACCATTCTAAAAATTTGGGGGATCTTTATAATAAAGTTTTTAATAGAAAGTTTAAGTAGGAACTCAGTTCACCCCCGCTTGAGATTCCACTACGACCAATATTTGGTATTGAAGGAGTTTTTTTCAAGTTCTCAAATTCTTTTTCAACTATTCTTTTATCTTTATCTTAAATATATTAAAAATTTTGTTGTATCTAAATTTTCAGTTCTTTAAATTTTAAGTAACTATGGAAACTGGAGTTGAGGGAGCTGCTAATAACAGGCCACCTTTCTTTAATGGTAATAACTATGCTCAGTGGAAATCAAAAATGAAAATGTATCTAGAGAGCATGGGACCTGAAATCTGGGACACAATTGATGAACAACATGTAGTTCCTACTACTTCTAGGGACACATGGTCTTAGTTGACTAAAGCCACATATAATAATAACTGTAAATAAATGAATTCCTTGTACTGTTCTCTAGGTGATGATGAATTCAATAGAATATGTTCTTGTAAAACTGCATATGAAATTTGGGATACTTTATCTGTTTTTCATGAGGGAACAAACAATGTTAAAGAAATGAGATTAAATACATATATTATTAAATATGATAATTTTAAAATGAATCCTCATGAACCTATCTCGGAAATGTATCTCAAGTTCAATGAAACAGTGAACCCCATTAGTCTTCTTAGAAGACCAGTGGACAACAAGGACCAAATCATGGGCTACTTCGATGCCTATCTGACAGATGGAGAGGAACTTCTGTTTCTATTCGAGAATCTTGTGACATAAGAAAATTGCTAGTGAATGAAATAATTGAAAAGTTTATGATGTATGAATAAGAGCTTAAGGTGAATCAATAAGTAGATGAACAACAAATGAAGAAGTCAGTAGCATTCAATACTACTACCTCAAAGATAAAATACAAAGAAAAAGTTCAAGCTTCAATAGATACTTCCACAAGTGAAGACTCATACTCTAACAGTGATGATGTGATGACTCATCTTTCAAGGTGATTCAAAAGGTTCTACCGAAAGAAGAAATTCATTAGGAAGTCAAACTACAAAAGAAGTATGATAGTAAAGTATAATGGAATAAAGACAGAAGATAGAATGACAACTGAAATCAAAAAGTCTGTTATGAGTGTAAATGCAAAGGTCATGTGAAGGCAGACTGACCCAGGCTTACATTTAAGAATAAGTATGAAGATAAAGGAAAAGGATATAAAAAGGATAATAAAGACACATGGAGTGCTTTAGAAGATAGTTCAAGTGAGTCTGACACTTCTAATAGTGACAAGAACAAATGTGAAAATCTATGTTTCATAACCAAAACATCTGAGGTAACACCCAATTCTCCTGTACACAATATCTATTATTCTGAGAATGAAAATGAATCAAATAATGATGAAAATACGACTAAGGATGAACTATTTGAATACTATGGAATGATTGAGGATAAATTTAAAGAACTCAAGTATAAATATAAATTATTGAAAAGGAAACATGATATAAATGCCAATTATAAGTCCGATATGGATATTGAGAGAGAAAAATGTGCACAGTTTTTAAAATAAAATACTGAAATCAAATTACCAAATGAGCAATTAAAGAGAGATCTTGAGAAGTTTACTGCCGGTAGAGATAACTTGACTCAGTTACTAGGAAAAAAGATTGCTCCAAAATATACAACTAGTCTAGAGTATCAACCAGGACCAAGAAGGATCAATGAAACTAAATTTATTCCAAAATCTGGACAATTCACAGCTAGTTCAAGTTCTGGACCATTTCTTGAAAAACAATTCTCTAAAGGACCAAACAATGTGTTTATGTCTCAGAATATATGTGCTGATTACAGGAAATCTGTGAGACAATTTTGGGTTCCCAAAGTTTTACTTTCTAACCTCTCTGGACCTAAGAAAATCTAGGTACCAAAGTTACATTGCACTTAATATGTTTTTCAAGAAATTTGATTAAAGAGTTCATATAAAACTCTATGGTACTTGGATAGTGGATGTTAAAGAAATATGATAAGAGACTACTCATGATTCCATAGCCTGATCAAATTTGATGGTGTACATGTAACTTTTGGTGATAATTCTAAAGGGAAGATCATCGGCTTAGGCTAGATTGGTAACCATAATGCTGTATTAATTTCAAAATTACTTTTTGTTGATGGGTTACAATACAATCTTCTAGGTATCTCTTAGTTGTGTGGTGATGGTTTTATTGTCAAGTTTGAAAATGATTCATGTAATGTTTTTAATTCTAAAAATGATTTAATATTTACTGCTCTTAGAAATGAGAATGTATATGTTGTTGTTTTAGATTCTTTATCTAAACAAAATTTTTCTTGTTTAAATGCGTTTCATAAGGAATCCTTATTGTGGCATAGAATATTAGGACACTGCAATGTGAATTGACTTAGGAAATTGACTAGTAAAGGTTTAGTTAGATACTTACCTAAATTATAATTCCCTCTTAATAATGTTTGTAATCCTTGTCAAAAGGGAAAACAACACAACATTTCATTCAAACCAAAGAAATAAGTTACTACTTACCAACCACTTGAGTTTGTTCACATGGATTTGTTTGGACCATTAAGATTTTCAAGTTTAAATGGGAAGCACTATGTTTATGTTCTTGTAGATTATTTTTTTTCTAGGTACACTTGGGTATAATTTATAGCTCAAAAAGGTGAAGATTTTTCTTATTTTATCAAATACTCCAAGTCTGTAGAAAATCTTAGTGGACTTAGAATTAAGTCATTGAGAAGTGATCATGGCTGTGAGTTTAAAAATCAAGAATTTGAATCTTATTTCTCACAAAATGGATATACTCACAATTTCTCTACTCCTAAATCACCTCAACCTAATGGAGTTGTATAAAGAAGAAATAAGACACTTCAATAGATTGCTCGAACTATTCTCAATGAGTATAATTTACTAATTTATTTTTGAGCTGAAGCTATTAATAATGCTTGTTATATTATCAGTAGTGTCTTGATTAGACCTGTTCATAAGAAGACCACTTATGAGCTCTGTAATAGTAGGAAGCCTAAGGTTAATTACTTTAGATTCTTTAGTTGCAAAGTCTTTATCCTTAACACTAAGTACAATCTTGACAATTTTTCCTCCAAAATTCATGAAGGAATTTTACTAGGTTACTCAATCTCTAGTAAATCTTATAGAGTATTCAATAAGAAATCCAAATATGTGGAAGAATCTATTCATGTAAAATTTTATGAGACTGATCCACATGAACCCAAAACCTCTCTTGAACATCTTGAGGAAGATATGTAAATACTGTACCTTAATGATAATGATAGTGAATCCCCTGTAAAAGTAACCAATTCTGGGAATCTTCCAGAATCTATACCTATTGAGTCTAAACCTCTAGACAACCATGAGGAGCCTAGTTAAACTCTTTATAGAGGTATTAGAACTCTCAAGAATCATCCTTTAGATGCTATAGTAGGCGATTTAAATAGAGGGACACAAACTAGAGCTTCTCTTAGAAACGTGGTTGCACATCAAGCTTTTCTTTCACATCTTGAACCTAAAAATATCTATGATGCAATCAATGATTAATTTTGGGTGATAGCTATGCAAGAATAATTGAATCAGTTTGAAAGAAACAGATTTTGGGAATTAGTGGATAGACCTAAAGACACCATAACCATAGGCACTAAATGGGTTTTTAGAAATAAAGTTTATGAGTCTGGAAATATAGTTAGAAACAAAGCTAGATTAGTTTCACAAGGTTATAGTCAAGAAGAAGGGATAGACTATGAGGAAACCATTGCTGTTATAGCTCGACTAGAAGCCATTATGATACTAATTTCTTATGCAGATCATCTGAATTTAAAATATTTTCAAATGGATGTCAAAAGAGATTCTTTAAATGGGTACATAT
The DNA here is from genome assembly GCA_963277665.1 of Viscum album. Taxonomy (NCBI): domain Eukaryota; kingdom Viridiplantae; phylum Streptophyta; class Magnoliopsida; order Santalales; family Viscaceae; genus Viscum; species Viscum album. Next base: position 275,135,320 of record OY728155.1, on the reverse strand, counting down.
TTAAAGATGTATATGTTGACCAACCTCCTAGTTTTACAAATCCCCATTTTCCAAATCATGTTTTTAAACTATCAAAAGCCTTATATGGTTTGAAACAAGCTCCAAGGTCTTGGTATGACAGACTCAGTTCTTTCCTTATTTCAAAAAGATTTACTAAAGGAATATAGGATCCTACTTTGTTTATTAAAAGGATTTCCAAATATGTTTTAATAGTAAAAATTTATGAAGATGATATAATTTTTTGATCCTCTAAATACTCTTTTGTATAGATTTTTCAAAAATCATGCAAGATGAATTTGAAATGAGTTTAATGGGGGAACTTAAATTATTCCTTGGATTTCAAATTTTCCAAAATAAAAATGGTATTATTCTAAATCAAGGTAAATATACTAAAGATATTTTGAAACATTTTGGTTTGGAAAGTAATAAAGGTAGTGATACACCAATGAGTACTACTTGTAAGTTGGATGCTGATGAAACTGGTAAACTAGTGGATCATACCAATTCTCGAGGTATGATTGGAAGTATGCTATATCTTACTGCTAATAGACCTGACATTATGTTGAATGTATGAATGTGTTCTCGTTTTCAAGAAAATCCCAAAGAATCTCATTTAACTGCTATTAAAAGGATTTTTAAATATCTCAAGTTTACTATAAATCTAGGACTATTTTATCTAAGAGGACAACTATTTGATTTAATAAGTTATTCAGATGCTGGGTTTTCCGGTTGTAAGTTAGATAGAAAAAGAACTTCTAGAAAAAATCACATGGTAGGAAAGTCACTAGTATCATGGTGTAGTATGAAACAAAATTTTGTTTCATTATCTACTAGCAAAGTTGAATATAGAGCTGTGGGTAGTTGTTGTGCTCAAATTCTGTGGATGAAACACACATTACTAGACTATGGATATCAATTCAAACATGTCTCTATAAACTGTGACAACACGAGTGCTATCAAAATCTCTAAAAATCTAGTATCTCATGCTAGGACAATGCATACTGATGTAAGACATCACTTACTGAGATATCATTATCAAAGAGTTGATATCACTCTTGAATTCATTAGTACAGAACACCAATTGGAGGATATATTCACAAAGCCTTTGAATTATGAGAGGTTAAATTACATCAAACATGAGTTAGGGATGATAAACTGTTGAGTTAGAGACCTTAACGATAGGACCTCACTGCTAGAACTTACCGATAGAACCCACCGTTAGACCTTACTAATAGGACCTCACCATTAGACCTTACCGATAAGAACTCACCATTAGACCTTACCAATAGGACCTCACTGTTAGACCTTACCGATAGAACCTCACCATTAGACCTTACCGATATGACCACAATGTTAGATCTTACCGATAGAACCCCACCGTTGGACCTTACCGATAGGACCTCACCGTTAGACCTTACTGATAGGACCTCACCATTAGATCTTACCGATACCTCCTTACGGATAGACGAATTGAGTCTGGGACTTTGCCTTTCTATTCTCAGATGGAATCTAAAACGTTTTCTGCATATTACTTATTTATTCTATATGTTTCATTTTTCCATCCCTAAATAAAAAAAATAAAACACATATCACATTTCAATCCACATCAAACCCTCTCCCGAACCTTTTTCTCCCCAAACCGAAATATCTACTGAAACCTTGAACCACTCTTGATTGATGGAAAGAGTCAAAAGGATATCAGTTATTGATGAAGGCGACGCGCCTGATCCTAATAGACCTAGAGCTGAGTCGAGTATTGGAATCCAGGTAGTGTCAAAGATGCTTAACACGCATTTATCGAAGAGGGAAATAATAGTTGAGAAGGTGTTAAGTTTAGAATGGTTGTTGTCGAGCTGGTCTTTAGTACTAAATTCACTCAAAGATTAGGGTTGGGTTGAGTGTTTGGAAAATAATAATGGACCCTATTACCCAAAGATAGTGAAAGAGTTTTATGAGTATCTCAAGTTTCAGAAGTCTGTGAATGAGCACCAGATGACTTCTAGAGTAAATAGAGTAAGTGTGAGTTTCTCATTTGTTGATTGGGATGATTTCTTGAGGGTTCCACATGAATAAATTTATGATTATTACTCAAAAGTGGTGCCTCCCAGTAGTGAGTTATTCTGCTATGAAGAAGCATTAGCTGAATTGATAGGGAATGGAATTCCTAGGAAAGACATTGCTGCAATGATGGAAGGATAAGACAAGCTACTGTTTAATTTTGTCCAGCATGTTTTGAGTCCCAATAGAGGGGAATTTGGATCTTTAATGTATCCAGATGTTTTTATCTTGTATTTGTTAAAACATAAACAAAAGATCAACTTATGCAGGCTATTGATGATTCAACTAGAATATATGACCAATCCCAGTTCCAAATCCAATGCCATATTTTATGCTAAGTTGATATCCCTTATGTTTAAATTTAAAGGAGTTACTTGATCTAAAGAAGAAACTATTATTGTTCAAGATAACCATTGCATCTCCAAAGTGATATTCAAGTTTATAAAGATCAACTAGAATCCATGGGTGAATGATGATGCTAAGGTATATGAAGAGTTTAACACTTTGAATCATCCCACTATGCCTAATAATAAGAGAGACCCATGTCTTAAGCCTGATGAAGTTGAGCCTTCCTATTCAGATGAAGGGGAAGAAGTTGCTGATGTGAAAGAAAGAGAGGATTCTACTATTGATGACATGAGTGACCTTGACCTTCCCACAAATCCTTGTGTTAATATAGTATCCTTTGGTGATCCTAGACCACCAAAGAGATTTCATATAAGGGAGACCGTCCTAAGGGACAATTAAGAAGAAACTAATGGAGAAGAAGGAGCTAAAAATGTCTTAATAGACATTAGAGATACCTTAGATGAGGATGAGGACCATAAGTCAAGTCAGGATGACTTTGAAATAGCTGCTCCTAGAAGTGAAGGGTAATGTTTAAGGCTTAGTCCTTTAATAGGACATAAAAAAAGGGTAGAGAGTAGAGATGAAGAAGTTTCTGATTTAGTTGAAGTTGGACTTGTTTTGGAAGTTGTTGAAGATTCTGTGGATGAAGTTGCAGTAGACCTTCCTATTGATAAAGTCGATCAAGGAGGTAAGATGGAGATAGATGTAGCTTTTCAAGAGAATTCTCCAATTGAGGAGGAGGAACCTGTTTCTACAAGATTAGATGTTGTTGCTCATGAGATAGAGGACTTGACAGAAGCTCCTGGATTTGTGGTTTTAGGATTAGATTATGTAGATTCTAAAGATGACCATCCTATAAGAAGTCCTCCAATTCCTACTGTCTTAGAAACTACCATTGTGGAACCAGTGGTTTTCTTGCCTCGAGACTATGTAAAGAAGGATGAATTGGATTCTTTGAAATCAAAACTAGAGAGGCATATTGATGAGAAAACCACTGAGATAACAAGAACAATAGATCTCAATATTCTATAGTGGAAAGGATAGTCTCTTCCTCTCACTAATCTATGTTATATGTGGTCAAAGAATGTCAGAATCAGGTAAGAACTTTGATATAATCTATAGAATCAGTGAAACAGTCTATTTCCAGCTTAGATGCATATATGGCTTCAAGGGATCAATTGGGAAGGGACCTTAGATATGTTAAAACTGTGGTTCAACAAATAGTCATAGTGTTTGAGGATTTTAAGAAGTCCATGGAAACACATGTGAAAGGCCAAGATGATGATGTAAAAAAGGCTGATTAGTGGGATAACCAAGTCATTCAAGGAGACTGTGTCTTTCTCTCTAGAACCTCTAGGTGCATCTTCTTCCACTTCAGCCTCTCCTCCAGTTGACATTGAATCTTTCAGGACCGTTGTTAGAGAAGAGGTGGAAAAGTTCTCTAGTTCTAGTAACTCAAACTCTTAGGTCATTTCTATTACCAGGGAAATTCATAACATTGTGGGAAATTACTTAATGGAAGCTTCTCAAGATCATAATGCCATCAAGGAACATGTTGACATTTATTACAAAAGAGTATACACTAAGAATCATATGTATGACCACTTAAAGTTGATGTTAGAGAACATGAGGATTCCGCCTATCACTCAGACATTTAAGGATCAAGTGAGAAAGCTTTGAGGGCTGACTCCTACCTTGGAGAAATTTATGGAGAATAAGGATGATTTTATTTTGGCTATGGAAAGAGGAGGCATTATCATTATGGAATTCATAAATCTTATCTTGCCATACCTCCATGTGGAATGCACTCCCATAATTGTTCCTCCAGCCTTGCCCTCTTCCTCAAGTTCCTCAAGATCTGCCAATGCTACTCTTATGATGACTCTTTCTCAAGACATTAGAAGCTTGACCCCCACCATTCCTTAGAGATCTACTCACTACAGGTCTACTGATGCTTCTGTTTCTGCTCCTCCTACACTGCTAATATCCATCCCTTGGCCTATCCCTCCACCTTTAGAACCTGCATCCTCAGATTCCATGGGAAAAGCTTCAATGGACGTCTCATATGTTGATTTAGTGTATACTGTCTTAGCTGAGAGGGATTGTTGTATTTATTTTTTTATATTGTACTACTGTGATATTAATTCAAACTCTTTTTTCACAATTTTTTTTATCTACACTTTTTTTTAATCACAAAGGTGGAGAAAATATTTCAAATTGAACTCTCTCAGTAACCCAAAAAAGGAGATAAGTGTTTATTTGTGTTTATATTTGTTATATATGTTCTGGACTAAATGTAGTGTTCACCAAAACATTTGTCTATGCTCACATTACTGATTAAATTAGCAGATGTGCTTAACATTGATTCAAAACTCTTAAACCTAAAGATTCAATGAAAAAATTTGTGATTATCATAAAGGGATATATTGGTGGACTCACTTGTTTTGATAATCCCATATCATGTTTTGTGAATCCCATATCCTGTTTTGATAATACCAAATCATGTTTTGATAATACCTTATCATGTTTTAATAATCCCAAATCATGTTTCGATCATGTTTTCAATCTATTAATTATGATTCATTAATGTTTCTTTTTTCTACAGAGTAATATTTATATACTCTCAATCTCACTGCTGGATTGGTAAAGCTTACATTTCGGAATTTATCTAAGTACAAGGTCACCGTTACAAGGTTACCGCTATAAGGTCACCATTACAATGTCACCGCTACAACGTCACCGTTACAAGGTCACCGTTACAAGGTCACCATTATAAGGTCACTGATACAAGGTCACCGATACAAGCATACTGCTCAAGGTTACCACTGAAGGTTACTGATGAAAGGTTACAGTTGGAGGTTGTCGATGTACACCTGTCGATTGAAGGCAACCGATGTGAAGGATACTGTTACTAGTTGACCATACTCTTTTAATCCATACTTTGTTAAATTATTATGATTATTTTAACAGTCATATTTTTCTAACTTTAATGATTCTGACATAATTAATTCTTATTGTAAACATAATAAGAGACCATATCTTGACAGTACAAGGTATAAGAAAGATTTCACATGATGTACTTTCTACTATTTTCGGACCTCAAATATGAAAGAAAACGACCGAGGAAGGAAGATATAAAAAGAGGTACAGAGAAAAATGAAGATATACATAAATACATATGAGAAGGATTCGTGGTGTTAAATGAACGAGGAAGAAATTACTGAAGAACAAGGAAGGACCATTTGAGAAACTTCATTGAGAACCCCATGAACTTCAATATCATTTTTGTGAAACCACTGGAGGCTACCTTTTGTGTCTCATAAACATTCAATCAACTCAAGAAGAGGACTATTCAATTCCTGAAAGCTAGTACTTGGAGTTGTGACCCTCTGTTTTGGAGACAACTTCTTGAGATATACTCAAACTTTAAATTCCTCACTTAAAGGAGTGAATAGCCAAACTACAAACACATAGAGCCTTCTAAAATCTATCTCATCCTAATTACTCTATTGTTTCTTTCATTTTTACATTTCCGAGAAGTGTGTGTGCCTATCTGTCTCACACACTGTATCATGTGCTTAAACTGGAGGATACTGAATATCCTCACATCAAAATTCATCTACATTTGATTCCCATGTATAAATGTGGAAGATACCACGTGTGGTCTGTATTTTTTGTCTTTCCAACGAAGAACAGTGGAAGATGGTGAGAACCCTGGACAGTTTGTGAAAACTGTTGTAAAGCCCGATACATGCTGTGAATCAAGTTTATTGATAATATAAACTTCTTGGTGGCAGGTGATCACCAAGTGGAGAGGATTAAGTCTTTGCATGAGACTTAACCTCTTGTTTTACTTCACTGTGCACTATATTTTTATTATACTCCATTTTATATATTTTCTGCTTATTACATTAGGTCAATCCTAAAACTATTTTTATTTCACTTTGATAGTTAGTTTTGGTTAGTGTGTGTATTTGTTTAATTCAGTAAACCTATTTCGAAAGTTGAAGCAATGTTACTCACTAATTAAACTAATGACTAATCACCCTTTGAGAAACCGGTTGACCAATTAGACACCTATATCTCTACTGCCTTAATGAACTGGGCCATTCTCAAAATTTGGGGGATCTGTATAATAATGTTCTTAACATAAATTTTAAATAGGAACTCAATTCACCCCCCTCTTGAGATTCTAATCTGACCAACAAATATGTATTTAAGTTATAATTATCTTAATGATAAGGATTCAACATCTTCAGATGAGGAATTTTCCACAGAAAAATGTAATACTCTTCCATCTTATGATGAATTTTCATATTTTGATAAATTAATTGGGAATGAAAATTGTAAAATTTTACAAAAACTTTATAATGATAAGGGAAAAAATTCTAAGGATGATTTGAGGAAAAATGTTTTGAAAAATTATATACCAAATCTTTCAAAATATATTGATAATACTATTTATGAGTAAAAATATCTTTCTAAATTTTTTAAAAAATTAGTTTCTGAGATAAATGTTTTTGAAAATAAAGTTAATTCTGAAACTAATACTTGAGAGGATAAATATTTAGTTGTAAAACTAAAAACAAAAATATCTAGTTTGAAGAAACTTTTATATAACTTTACCGCTAGAAAGGAATGTTTTGATAAAATGTATAAACAAATTTATCCTCATTTTTATGGTTTTAGAATGAAATCTACTTAAAACAAATTTTAGTTACAATTTTTTTTGTTCCTACAAATGACTCTTTTTTTAAAAATGTCAAAGTGGTGGTCATTAGAAAATAATTATTCATTAAAAATGGTCAATACCTAGTATTTTAAGAATCCTATTTTTCTAAACAAATTTGGATTGATAATGCTTTATTTTCTAATATTTCAAGACCTTATATGTTTTGGGTGCTGAAAAGATATTTTTTTTTCAGGGAAAAATGATAGTACCAAAAACAATAATATATGAAACATGAATAGTGGGTTATCCAAACACATGATTGAAAAAAAACCTTTTTCCAGATTATTATCAAAATGAATGGTTGAAATGTAACTTTTGGAGATAATGATCAAGGATATGTTATCAATATAGGTAATACTGTTCTTCTTGGAAAATATATTATTTCTAATTTTATGTTTATTAAGGGTATTAAGAATAACCTTATAATTATATGTCAATTATATAATGAAGGTTACCTTGTGAACTTTAGAAATTATAAATGCTTTGTACATAGTTCTAAGGATGAATTTATTCTTTCTACCAATCTACAATAGAATATTTACACACTTAACATAGAAGACCCTAGGAGCCAGGACATACCATTCCTTAGTGAAATGGATGATCAATATTGCTTATAAAATAAAATATTAGGACACTATAACCTAATAAAATTATCTAAGTTTACTAATAAGGTAATTACTAAATATCTACTAGAAAATAGGTTTTATTCTTCCAAATTCTTTAACCCTTGTCAAAATAGTAAGAAACATAGATCAAGATTTATATCTATTAGTGAAGTCTCAACTTTTGATTCTTTAAATTTAGTTCACATGGACTTATTTGGTCTTACAAAAAATAGAAGTATTTGTGGAAAATACTATGTATATGTTTTATTTGATGATTACACTAGATACAAATGGGTTAATTTTCTCACAATGAAATCAAAATCCTTTTTTTATTTTAATTTTTTTTAGCCATTGTTAAAAATGAGAAAACCCATCCCTTGATAAAAATTCATAGTTATCATGGTGGAGAATTTGTAAATACAGATTTTGAAACTTTTTGAAGTAATAAATGTATCTAACATAACTTTTTAGCTCCTATAACCCCTCAACAACATGGAGTAGTTAAAAGATGAAATAGAACTATTCAAGAAATAACTAGAACCATGTTGAGTGAATACTCAATTGTGAAACATATTTGGACTAAAATGGATATTAATACCTACTATACTATAAATCAAGTTCTAGTTGGATCTTTTCTTAATAAAAATCTTTATGAGTTTTAGAAAGGTAGAAAACCTAATGTTTCTTACTTTAACATTTTTATTGCAAAGTATTCATCGGGAATATGAAAGATAACTTACAAAACTTTTCACCCAAATACAATGAAGTAATATTTCTAGGTTGTTCCACTACTTCTAGGGATTATAGAGTTTTTAATAAAAATTATTATACTATTGAGTAAATAGTGAATGTTATGTTTGATGTAACATTTTCTTTTATTTCCAAACAATCCAACCAACACCCTTAGATGTGATTTCACTAAATTATTTTCGACCATTATTAGAAAGTTCTTCTCATAAGGATATAACTGAAGATATAGTTTATAATGTTAATCCATAGGAATATTTTATAACTATTATTGAATATAAGACTTTTTAAATCTCAAGTAGTCAGTTCTTTCATAGGAATATCTCTAGTGACAATATCATTGGTGATGTAGATCAACCAGTTAGGATTAGAAGTTCCTTAAGAAATTAAATTGGAAATATATAATTCTTTTCAAAATTTTAACCTCATAATTCTGATGATATTTTAGGTGATGATGATTGGATTAAGGCTATTTAAGATGAGATTGATGAATTTGAGAGAAACAAAGTCTATAATTTAGTCGAATGACCTTTATAAACTTCTATAATTTGGGTTAAATAGTTTTTTCAGAACATATGTGATTAAAATGGCATAATTTTTAGAAATAAATATGGGGTTTTTGCTAATGGTTATAATAAAAAAGATGGTATAGATTATGAAGAAAACTTTTTACTGATAGAAAGATTTGAAAATATTAAAGTTCTTCAATAATTTGTAGTATTCACAAATTTCAAAATTTTTCAAATGGATGTGATGTGTGATTTTCTTAAGGGATATGTATAAGAAGAAGTTTATGTAGAACATCTTGATGGTTTTGAAAATTAAAAACATCCTAAATACGTTTATAAACATAATTAATATTTATATTTACTTAAATAATCCCCTAGATCTTAGCATGATATATTAACATGTTTTTTTTACAAAACAAATTTTTTTAGAGTAGATGCGGATCCAAAAAAATTTATAAAGGAAGTAAATAAAAACAATAAGATTTTAAAAATCTATGTTGGTGAAATTATATTCATATTAAATCAACAATATCAATAGGTTCTTATATATATCATATGAAATCTATGTTTGAAATGAGTATGATGGGTGAATTAACATATTTCCTTGGTATTAAAATTTCAAAAAAACCAAATGAAACTTTTATATATTAACACAATTTTATAAAAAAACTTCTTAATAAATTTGGATATGACAATACTAAAAGTATCAGTACTACCATTGGTACCTCAAATACTTTAGATATTGATGAGGTTGGGAAACTAACTAATCAAAATATTTGTAGAGGTATGATAAGAATTTTACTTTACTTAACTTATAGTGAACCAGATTTAATGTTTTATTTATTTCTTATGTAAAAGATATCAAGAAAATAAAATGTAATACCATTTAAAAGTGGTAATTGTTTTTGTTATCTTAAGGGCACTATGTATTTTCTATTCTATTAAAAATGTTTTTGAACTAAATAGTTTTTTGGATAATGGATTTTTTGTCTTTTTAGAATGGATAGAAAAATTAAATCTAGAAATTATAATTTCTTTGGAGAGTCTTTAGTTTCTTGTTTTTAGAAGAAACAAAACCCAATAGTAATTTTGACTCCTGAATCCAAATATGTGATAGTTGGAAGTTTTTTTGATCAAGTGTTTTGGATGTAACCAATACTCACTAACTATGACATTAGTTTTACAAAAAGCTAAAATGCTTTTTGATAACACAAGTGTCATTGACTTAAAGTAAAACCCCAAAACATAACTAACATTACAAACACATAGATATAAGATGAAATTTTGTTCATGATCACACACTCAAAGGAGATATAATTTTACAATTCATCAAAACACAATAACAACTTGCTAATATTTTTACTATTCACCATAGTTTTGATAGATTTGAATATATATAAAAAAATATCAGAATGATCAACATAAATTAATCATTTATATCTACATCTTGTTGACATATCTCCTTACATTGAGATACTCTTTTTCAAAGGATGATTACATATGTTTTATGTTTTTCAAAACTTTTATTTCTTCCTAAATTTTTTTATTATCTAAATATTTATGTTTTCTTAAAAATTTTATCATAATGATTTTTCGAGACTCATATGTCTTTATGAAATTTTGGAAGTCATAATTCTTAAATAGATTTATAGACTCAGGAAATGTAATAAAATTTCTAGAGTCAAAAAATATAACAAGTTTTTTAGACATAATATTTGTAATAATTTTTTTTCAAATTCCATTTTTGGTAATTTGTTTTATTTTAAAAACATTTTTTTTAATCAAAACCTTTATAATCTAGTTAATTTTAAAAAATAAGAGTATATTGTTCATACAGGTGGATTTATTCACTTTGAAAGGTACTTCTCTATTATTTTTACTTTTTACAATATCTCATTATGAATAGTTATTTTATTGTTTTTTTAAATTTTTAGTTTTTATAAAAATTTTGTTTTACAATTTGGAAAATTTTGTTCTTATAATTTAATATTTTTTGTTTTTATAATTTAATTTTTTTGTTTTTATAATTTAAAATTTTCGTTTTTATAATTAAAAAAATTTCTTATTCATATTGATCCCCAATCCAATAAATGTTTTCAAAAAGTCAAGAGTGATTAAGTTATTTAAAACTTTCTTCAGATGAATTTCCAATATCATATCAAAAAGAGTTTAATATTAACTATTGTATTTGTTTTTGAAGTAAAACCATTATTTCAATTACCTATATAATGGAGGGGTACCCCTCATCCCACATCAGTAGTTTCATGATTTTATCCCCGATTTACTGTTTCTTTCATATTGTACAATTTTATTTTCATTCATTCCACTGGCTTTAGTCTCTTTTTAGTGGTAACAAAATATGATTTCTCAAAATGGTATATTTTCATGGAATGGTTGATAGAAATGTATTTTATTGATGTGTATTATTCCACATTGAAAATGATTATTTATTTTAAAGGATATGAGTTTGTCTCTTTTGAGAAAGTTGATAAGGATTTTGATTTGATTTATCCTGATCTAATTCAAGATTTTTATGCATATGCTATGTTTTTAAGGAAGATGATAAGGATATATTCCCCGATTTATGCAAAAGGATATTGGATTTATCATATGAAATTTTTTGCTTTTCTTGGATTATCTTCTAAGGGAGATGCACATTGTCTATCTTATAAACTCTCTAATAGTCTTAGTACACTAAATATAAGAAAGGATAAATATTTTTTATATGATGATTATGAGGAAATAAGAAATTTTTCTTTAATCAGTTCAGATAATCTTGTTATTTCATTATGTAATCAAGGATTCCTGATTATGAGGAAAGGAGACTGAGATATACAAAAATTTTCAGATGTGTTCATATTGGATTATCTAGTCAATATGAGGAAGATTTTGTTGGAGTTGGTTCCTCTAACCAACTTCTTTGGACTTTTTTAAAATTTTATATTTATGGTTTTTGAATATTAATAAATTCTTTATCACATCATGATTATTCTTCTACATGACATAGCATGTGATAATATCCTAAGATTAGTTGTCGCAATAATGGTCATAGTAATTCCCCACTATGATTAGAACCCAAAATTTCTATGAAACTATTATTGACTAAATGTTCTATGGACAGATTATATCGTTTGTAGGGACAAAAATTATATAGTCTATCTGGTGTGGAGACTCACAGGACATTGAGACACCTTCTCATGGTGTACATCATTGGTAATATCCAGCAGGATATTATGAGAATGAGACCTGATAGTAATAAATCACATATATATGTTTCATTGGATGTTCTTATCTGCGGACATGTGTGATGGTCCTTAGACTTTTAGATTATTATTAATCAATATTTGGAGCCACATACACTAATGTATTGATGAAAACCATGATGACATATGCTCGTGGTGAGAGTGGATATGTTGGGTACATCATGATTAATATTGCACTAAGGAATAATAAGAAAAAGTATTTAACCCTTATGTTCATTAACAGAAGTAAATATCTCAGGACCTTTGATGAAAATTATATTGCTTAAATAAATCCATGTCCATGGTGTTCTCTAGGACAGTTATATTTTTGTAAAGTCAAAGAATGAGATATTTAGCATATAGGTTGATGACACTCGCATGCAACCTGATCGATTGATGATATTATGATAAAGGGATTATATTACATGGTAAGAATTAATATGTGTTGACATGTCATTTTGGCATCAACTTCTTTCTCTATGGGTGAATTGGTGTGTTGCTAGACACTAACCTTGGACTTTAGGCAGACTCGCCTAATGCCACAAAGAAAGGGGCATAGAGGGTCACACACTAAGTGTATCTAAGATATTAATTAAATAATTTGTTATTTAACAAGTTGAATAAATATTATTCCCATTGCGGTTTAATAATTATTCGGGTATGCTTGATCACATTTTATTTATCTGTGAATAAAGTAGTTAAATTTATTTATTTATTTAATAAATAAATATTCATTATTCAAGGCTCGATAAATATTATAGAGGATGGGTTGGCTGAGTTTAAGGGTCCCGTGAGAAATAATATTAAATATTTTTTGATTAAAATAATATTTAAATATAAATTTCAAGATAATAAAATGTCATGGAAATAATATTATTACTGTTAATTATTTGACATGGGGTTTCACAAGGAATAATAAAATAATTAATTGCACTAGTGCTAATTATTTATTATTACCTAGTGAATAAAATTCAAGGTTATATATTATTATTCTCATATTCATAGGAAAGGAAAACATAATTTATTTGTGCACAACATTTGGAGAAAAATCTCTCAAGCATCAAGAGCTCTCTTTTCTCCTAGAACGTTCTCACGAACAAAAGTGACCATCCCCTACCAGATCAGAGAACTCTTTGGAAGCATCTCTCAATGTGATCGAAGGTTTAAAATGAAAGCGCAAGGATCTTCCATGTTAGAACCTGAAGACTCAATTTGTGAATTCCAGATATTCACGGAGCATGTGTGGATCACCAATAGAGGTGATCTATCCTTGATCTCCATATCGCAACAAAGGTTCACCTCACATCTATGGTCAGACACATAAACGAAGAAAGAAAAACTCAGATGTATTTCTTTAAATTAATTAAATCAATTTTTAAAAAATATGTCGATTATCTCTATGGGTTTTGAAGGAAATTATTCCTCTTCTAAATCATTGATTAAATTTCATGGATATTGGAATTAATTGTCATATTGATCTTGGAATGATCATTGATTGTGGAAAAATTTAAAGTTTGGCACTGACCCGACCATGCTTCCACTACGTCCAGAACCTAAAAGTGGCAACAAAGGCAGATATATGTTTGTTTATAATTATTTAAATAATTTTTTTGATGTTTTACACTTTCATAATTTTGTTTTTTAATTCATGTTCAATTGGTTTTGTAATCTGAATTTCAAAATCGGATCTTCCTCTATCATCTCACCCAGATCTAATAGAAAAAAATAAATTTTTGATTAAAATTAAACTAGGGATCTCATTAGAAGGTACCAATAATTCTATCCAGGTGTTATGATAGTACATGTCGTGTATTCGGAATTAAAAATCGTGTAATCTTCCATACTCACTGTGTAATCCGGATAACAAACAATGTAGTTGTGTTCAGTTCTTTGAGAGTAATTCGAAAATTACTCAAGATGTGTGCATTGATGACATGCCGTATAGTTAATTCATTAACTGCATGTTGAATAGGACAAATTGGCACATAGATACCAGAATACACACTATTTGGCCCACTGGACACGGCGTGTAGTTCCAATTGGGGTAGAGCCAAACCGTGTATCCAATACATTACTCAGTGGAACGATAAAACTGTAACCTAGAAACAAAATGATGTGTGGTGCACTGGAAATGTCGTGTACTTTGAGATTTCATAAGTACGCCTGACATGCTGAGTACTTAGGAATATAAGGTGGTGAATGGTAGTATACATTGTGTAGTCAGCTCTTCACGATGGGTACTTTACCAAATTACACATAATTAATTTTTTTTCTAATGTACTGAACTACATATAATGTATAAATCATATTTTAGGTTTTTAATCTATGCATTGAAACATAAAACATGGCCAAAAAAATATTGTGGTACATGTAATCAGCCATAAAGTACACATTTTTATTGTAGGCATTAAATCATGTAAGTCATATGTCACCAGAGTAAAACAATATAGGAAGATAATACATGCTATGTAAATTCGGTTGAGTATTCAACATGTTTCCTCTAAGGGACATTTATGTACAAGGTTAATTTTAAATGAATTTATTTTGTTTAAAATTATGTGGATGAGAATCTCAAAGAAATTAGACAAAGATTAAGATAAAAAGGATTAATTGATTAAAGATAACAATTAATCAATTTGAGTACAATTTAACTTAATAAGAACAATTAAAGAATTGAATTCTAGTTTAATTAAATGTGTAATATGGTACATCTATGTTGATGATCATGATCTAGACCAGACATTTGTATATGATTGGTTTCTTTTATTTTATTATTAAATTAATATTTTTGGCTTGCATGCCTTCTCCTCATTAATATATAGTGACTACATTACCATGGTTTATTTTATGTAAACCCCCTTTAAACCTCAACTTTGTGTGAGTTAAAAGAATATGTAATGGATGTATCTCGCAAGCTAGTGGAGGTGGTTCCAGTTAGGAACCAAGGCGAAACCAATCCATGGATGTACAAAGGTGGATAGGTGGAAAGCTGTAAACATGAGTCTTAAAAGGTTCAAGGTGTTTAACCCAAAGGTCAGGGTTAGTTTGTTAATAGCTAGGTAAACTAAACCTTATAAAAACTCATGATTATACCCTTTATTTTATTTCTATGAGTTTAATGGTTATTCATTATGAATGTTTTGACCATCCAAATTTGGGGTTCTTTAAATTATCGAGGAATTCAAATTTGAGGGTTTGGGTTGACATAACGTGGTTCACATTAAGGGTTGACTGCCAAAGCAACACTTTCAGTAACTGAGATGCAAGGGTTGAGGGAATCATTAATGATTTCTGGATTGGGGAGTCCACTCAATAGATCAAGGATCTATGAGTTAATATGGGTGAAATTTGGAAAGCCTACCTAAAACCATTCGAGTTTCTTGACTAGCCAAAGTTGGGGTGATGAGAATCAGATATGGATCCTTACCACTTGAATATCCAAGAAATATGATATTCGGAAGCCAATGATGAGGGATATTAGATTTAAACAAAATAATGGGAGAGTAATAAATATTTATTTATTTATTTTTCAATTTTATCCAGATAAAACACTAAAATTATAATCACCTTATTTGTAGAAAAAACAATAAAATGACATCAAATATATAATTGCAATTTATAATTGAGAAGGAAAAACTTCTCACCAGCACAAATTTCCAAGAATGGAATAGGTGTTTATGTGTCATCCTTCATCATAAAAGCAAATTATATGTTTTGGAGGAACCATTACCAATTGCACCTAGAAATGAGGATAGTGATGAGGAAATCTCCATGTACATGAAATATCTAAATGCTACTACAGATGTTTAGTGATTCATTCTTTCATCCATGTCTAATGGGGTATTGATAAAACATGAGGAAATGGATGCTTATAGCATGATGTCTCACCTTCGAGATCTCTATTAGGAGAAGGTGAGACAAGAGTGGTATGAGATCTCCAATTCTTTTTCACCACTAGTCTTGGAGATTTTGCACCAAATGGGCCCCACATAGTCAATATTATTAGCTACATTGAGCGTGTAGACATCTTAGGTATTATGTTTTTGGAGGATCTAAATAAAAATCTCATACTGTCATAATTTTCCAAGGCCTTATATAGTTTTATTATGAATTATAACATGAGAAATAATGAGAAGATCCTATCAGAACTTCTGACCCTGATTCACCAAGGGGATAAAGATATGAGCCATGATAAATCCATAGTCCTTATGTTGAATAGGAAGAGAAAGGACAAGGAAAAGGGGTGTCAGGTTTATAAAAAACCTAAATCCCCCAAGAACACTCTGACTAAGAAGAAGAAGGTCCAAATATAGAGCAAGGAAAAGGAACCAGTATGATTTGAATGCAGTACGTTAGGCCCCTGGAATTGGAACTACAACCAGAGTCCTAGGGAAGCCAATGGTGCATTCGATATTGAGTGTAATCTTTCCATTTCTATACATTGGGTATTAGATACAACTTGTGTTTATCACATCTATTTAAAAATGTAATAACAAAGTAAATATCATAAAATTTCTCAAATAAAGGTGGATCTGTGAGCTGTCAATGGTTTGAGGCTAGTTGCTCTTTCCATTTGTGACTAACACCTTTTTTTGCTGATGGGGATGATTTTGCGTTTACATGAATATTATTTTGTACCTAATGTCATGAGAAGAAAATTGCAATATCATGTTTAGATAAAGATGGTTTTACTTTTAGGTTTGTAAATAAAAGTTGTTTATTTTATTAGGAGAACATATGTTATGGTATTTCACATTTAACTAACTATCAGTATGTATTAAAATACCTAAACCAAGAGTTATTAATTGATAAAAAATCAATTTCACATGAATCATATAACACCCATTTGTGGAATCACCTACTTGGTCATGTAAACGAGAAGTGCTTAACAAAGCTCTTTCAAGATGGTTATTTAGACTCTTCTGAGCTAAAACCACTTGATATTTGTCACACTTGTTTGTAACAGAAAATGACCAAACCACCATTTGTTGGACTGGGTGAAAGGGCCACAAATTATCTAGGATTGGTACACACTGAAGTGTGTGAACCATTTATAATATAATCAAGAGGTGGATATTCTTACTTCATAATTTGTTATAATGAATTGAGTAGATATGGCTCTATTTACTTGATGAGGTATAAGTCATAATCCTTTGATAAATTCAAGGAGTTAAATAATGAAGTATAGGATCATCTTAGTAGTAAGACAAAGAAGTTTCAATTGGATCATAGGGGATAATATCTTAACCAAGAGTTCATCCACCTTTTATGGGAGTCTTTGATTCTATATCAACTCACTCCACCTTATACACCACAAAATAATGGTGTTAGTGAAAGTAAGAACCATACCTTGTTGGAAATGGTATGGTCGATGATGATTCATGCAAATATTTTGTTATCCTTTTGGGTATATTCATTACCAACTGAAGAATAAAAATTAAACCAAGTAACAACTAAGCCGGAAAAAAGAATCCACTTCGAGCTACGGAGTGGAAAGAAACCCATTTTTTTGCACACATGTGTATGGGGTTGCGAGGGGTTTGTTAAGGATTTATCTGAACAAAAAACTAACAACCGATGGCATAAAGTGTATCTTTATAGGGTATCCTAAGGAAACAAAGGGATACTACCTATAAAACCGCTCAGACAAGAAAGTGATCATTTCCAGACATGCTATCTTTCTTCAGACAGAGCACTTGCTCAAAAAGGATAGTGGGAGAAAGATTGAATTTGATGAATTTGATGTTCAAGATGGATAATAGTTGGTATAAGAATAACTTCCATAGGTACCCATGAAATAATTGGTTCCTAAAACACAATTATTGCGTAATATTTCAAGACAAGTAAGTAAACCATAGATATATGGTTTACTTGTCAGTGAGGATGGTGACCCATTATTATTGGAAAATAACGAACCTATCTCCTAGAAGAAGGTAGTAGAGAGCTCACAATCTTCAGGATGGTTGGAAGTTATGAATTCTGAGATATATTCCATGTATTAGAACTAATTTTGGGTTATGGTCGATGTTCCAGTTGATGTAAAGCCTGTTGGGTGAAAATGGGTATTGAAGAAGAAACTAGACATGGAAGGTAAAGTTAGTACCTATAAGTCATGGATAGTGGATAAAGGTTTTAAACAACATAAAGGAATTGAATATGATGAAACCTTTTCTTGAGTATCCATGTTTAAATCCATATAAATCATACTTTCCATATTAGCTTATCAAGACTACGAGATTTGGAAAATTAATTTCAAAAATGTGTTCCTTAATGAGAACCTTCAAGAAGATGTATATATGACACAACCCGAAGGGTTTCTGACACCCGGTGATGCCAAAATGATTTTAAAGTTGCAGAGATCCATTTATAGATTGAAGAAAGAATCCAAGTCATGGAACATTCAAATTGATGAATCTATAAGAGAATTTGGTTTCATTAATAATGAATGTGATCCATGTGTTTACAAAAGGTTTAATGGGAATGCGGTATTTATCCTAGTAGTATATGTTGATGAAATATTACTTATTGGAAACAACATACCAGTATTACAATTAGTTAAGGACTAGTTGAATAAGTTCTTCTCCTTAAAGGACATAGGTGAAGAAGCCTGTATTCTAGGGATCAAGATCATTTGTGATAGATCCAAGAGGTTTCTAAGACTATGCCAGAGTGTATACATTGAATATATACAAAATAAATTTAGTATAGAACAATCCAAGAGGGGACTAGTTTCAATTTCACATGACATTCATATTTATAAGAAAATGGCCCCCAAACACAGAAAGAGAAAGGGAGAATCAGTAAGATCCCATATGCTTCAGTGATAGGATCAATCATGTATGCCATGCTATGTACTAGACATGATGTTTCCTATTCATTGAGAATGGTAGAAAGATATCAAGAATATACATGGGAGTAACATTATACTGATGTTAAGTCTATTATTAAGTATCTATGAATAACTAACTATATGTTTTTGGTGTGCGGAGGAGAAAAAGTGCTTGTCATGAGATGGTATGGTGATGTTGATTTTCATATAGATCAGAATGATATGGATTTGCAATCAAGATATGTTTTTTTTCCTCAATGGAGGAGCTATAAGCTATAAGAGTACAAAGAAGCTACTTATCACTGATTCTACAATGGATTCCAAGAATATAGAGGTTTTTGATGTAGTCAAGGAAGCCATTTGGATTCATAACTTTGTCCAAGATCTTGATATGGTGCCTAGAAGTAGAGACCCTATCACATTGTATTGTGATAATATTACAGTGGTGGATCTTGAAAAAGAACTAAGGTCACATCAATGGACAAATCACATACTCCTTAAGTATCAACTCTTGAGGGATTTTCATCAAAGGATTAAAGTTTCCGTGAGAAGAGCGTCCATAGAAGAGAATGTGGAATACCCTTTAACTAAAGGCCAATCTTATTAAAAGCATGGATATCATGTGAGAGCTTAAAGATTGAAGGTTGTTATTAGTTGGCCCTAGTGAAAGTGAGAGTCTGTTGGAGTTGGTTCTCTAGAAACAACTTCTTTATACTTTATGATAATATTATATTCATGGTTTGTGAATATTAATAAATTACTTATCACATCATGATTGTTCTTCTATGTGACATATCATGTGATAATGTCCTAATAGTATTTTTCACACTAAAAGGTCATATAATTTCACCACTATGATGAGAACCCGGAAGTGCTATGACACTATTATTAAATAAATGTTCTATGGTTGGATGATATCATTTTGAGTGACACAAATGATACAGGCTATTAGGGGTAGAGACTCATAAGACTTTGAGGAACCTTCTCATGGTGTACAAGCTTTGTTATATCTTGAAGAATATTATGATAATGAGACCCAACAATAGGGAATACAAATTTATAAGTGTCATTGGATGTTCCTATCTATATACATGTGTAATGGTCCATATACTTTAATATTATTATTAATGGATATTATGAGTCACATACTTTGATGTATTGATGAAAACTGTGATGACATTTTCTCCCAGTGAAGTAGGATATGTTGGGTGTGTCACAATTAATACTGTATTAATGAATAATGGGAGAAAATATGTACCCCTTATATTAATTAACAAAAGTAAATATCATAATCCCTTTGATGGAAATGATATATCCTAAATAAATCTATGGCTATGGTGTTTCTAGAAAAGTTCTATTTCTGGAAATTCAAAGAATGAGATATCGAACATATAGGTGGATGACACTAACATGCAACTTTCACGACTAGAGATATTGTGATAAAGGGACTATATTACACCATAAGTGTTTGTATGAGGTGATAAGTCATTGCGACATCAACTTATTTTTCTATGGGTTCCTTGGTATGTTTCTAGATGCTAACCTTGGATATTAGGCAGGCTTGCCTAATGCCACTAAGAAAGGGGCTTAAAGGGTCACCCACTAAATGTATCAGAGATCTCAGTTAAATAAATAATATTCCTAGTTGTGGTTTAATAACTTTTTTGGGTATTCCTGATCGCATTTTATTTGTCAGAAAATAATGCAGTTAAATTTATTTATTTATTTAATAAATAAATATTCATTGTTCAAGGCCTGATAAATATTAAAGTGGATCGGTGGACTATGTTTAAGGATCCAGTGGGAAATTATATTAAATATTATTTTATTAAAATAATATTTAAATATAACTTGCAAGATAATCACATATCATGGAAATAATAGTATTGCTATTATTTATTTGACATGGGGTTTTCACATGGAATAATAAAATAAATAATGACACTTTTGATAATTATTTATTATTACTTAATGAATTAAATGCCAGGTTATATATTATTATTCTAATATTCCGAGGAAAAGCTAACATATGTAGGTTGTGCACAAAATTTGGAGAAAAATATCTCAAGACTCGAGAGATCTTTTTTCTCCAAAAATGGTCTCAAGAATGAGGGCATCCATCCTCCATTGGATTAGAGAATTAATTGAATGCGGCTCTTATGGTGATCGAAGGTGGACAACACAAGTGCAAGGATCTTCCGTGATAACACCTAGATACTCATTTGACAACTTCCAGAGATTCACAGAGCACACATAGATCACTGCTAGAGGCGATCTATTCTTTTTCACTACATCTCAACAAAGGTTCAATGCACATATGTGGTCATACCCATCAACGAAGAAAGAAAACCATTGAGTTATTTATTTAGTTATATTAAATTATTTATAAACAAAATATGCTGATTCTATCTCTTGGTTCAGTGGGAAATTATTCCTTGTCTGAATCTTTTATTTAATTCTATGGATATGGGAGTTCATCATCGTATTGGTCACATAATGATCATTGATTATGGAAAAATTTAATGTTTGGTGTTGTCCCAAACAGGATTCTAGTACACCCAAAACCTAAAAATTTATCTTTTTATGTTTATAATTCCTATATTTCATAATATAAAAACTAGAATAATAAAATATAAGATCATAATAATTCATTTTTTTTCTTAATAAATATGGAATTTGAATGCATGAATGTTTTTAAATTGTAAAACTAATCAGTTCTGATGATGGTAAAGACCTCATTAATTAGCGACGATACAATGAATAGGATGAAATTTGTTTTTTATGAAATACCCTAAATGTTTATTGATAAAGTTGATGGTGAAACATGAGTAGAAGAACCATCAAATAAATCAGTTATAGTTGATAAGAAGAATAAAATAACGGTTGAGACTTCCCCACCAAATAAGAAAAAGAATCAAAAGAATGTTCACGATGATGTTCATGATGAATGAATGAAAAATAAAGTTGGAAGGAAAATTATATATCCATAGTTCATAATATACCATTATAAGGCCAAGTCCTTAAGAATTAATACTATCGATACATTATAGGTAGAATAAAAGAAGCATAATCTATAGAAAAAGTTGACAGAAGAATAACATTGTGAAAATATTTTGAAAGGTGTGGAAAGAGCTTATAAGAAGTTTGATTTATATATTTCTCAAACCAATAAAATAATTATGGATACATACATAGTTTTTAATGATACCTCAGTTGTACATGATGAGATTCATTATATCATTGATAAAGGAAAAGAAGAAGTAATTGATGAAAAATTGGCACATGTTCAAGAAAAACAATCAGAACTTGCACCAACATAGAAAGGTGTTTTAAGAATGGCTAGACAACTTCAGGATAATCTTAATAAGGAAGTAGATGAAGAGTTTGAAAGGAATTATAATAAAGTAAAAGATAAAGAAAAAAAGATATTGAATACGAATAAATTAAAGAGTTAATCAACGAAGAAGTATAAGAATATGAGAATGAAAAGGATAAGAATAAAGAGGAAGAAGTCAATGAAAAAACTCATTTTGATAAAAAAAACTAAGTGGAATCATCATTGTAATCATAATTGGAATTACCTTATAAGGATGATAAATAAGAGAACTCAGAATGTTCTGATGAAGAATATTTTGGGAAATAAGAATATTTGTCAGGTAAGAATGTTAAGGATGACTAGAATTCAAAGGGAAATGATGATGATAAAACTGACCCCCATGTAGATGTCATGGAATTTTCTAATGATAAGGAATATGTTAAAAACGTTTTCAAGAATGTTCAAAAAATGGTTTCAAGAAAAGAAAAGAATAATGAATTTTTTTTAGAAATCAAAACTAGTCTAATTAAACCTCCCGAGGTTCGACAAGAACAATCATTCTCAAATAGAATAATCACTTTGGAAGGAGTTGATTACATTGTTATTGCTTAGAAACTTTTTGATGAAAAAATCCTTTATTTTACTGAACTTGAATACCATTTTTAGTTGATTAAGGAAAGAATTAATGAAAAATCAAAATCTATTAAAATTTTAATAATGAAAGAAATTTTTCTTGAGTCTCAGTTGAATGTTTTTCAAGAATGCTCCCAGAAACATAAGAGATCTTGTAATAAAAAGGTTAAGTGTTATGATAAAATTGCATTATGAGAATTTTATTAATGTGAAGAAGCTCATGAATTAATTAGATGAATCTTTCAATCAATTATAAAAATAAATATAAGATATTATTATGTTTTTGGAACAATTTAGATATGAAACTGATGATTATAATAAAGATTTTTAATCTTTAAAGAAGAATATTCACGGTATAGAGATTGAAATGTCCAAACCCTGATTTTTTGAAGATTAATTTATCATACTCAGAGATCATAACAAATAATTGTCTGAAAAATTTTGGATTCAGGAGGAGAAGGTCAAAAATCTTGAGGTGGACATAAATGATTTCAAAAATATTAAGGCATTTGTAAACAACATGATGAATAAAGACTAATTTTTCTTTGAACTCTCACCATATTCGGTGTTTGTAAAACATTATAAATGTTTTCAATGAATGAATTACTTTTTTCATCAAATTACAATTTGTTTGATTGTTTTCTAATTCTAATTGAATGAACGTTGTTTCAGCTTGTTTTAATGGTTAATTATCCATTATATATTTTTGTATGTCTGTTTGCTTCTTTAACATTTTAGAAAACATCAAATTTATTCACCACCCATTTTTGAAAATCACAAAGGGGGATAAATGTATAGAAATAATGTGATTTTATTAAATTAAGTAAATATTTTATAAAGGAATAAATATGTATTAAGTTGATGTTTTTCAATGGGGGATATATTTATTTAGATGGGAGAATATGATCCATAAGGGGAGATATTATCCTAAAGGAGAGTTAATCATATTCAACATTATAATATCAATCATATTAAGAAGAGATATAAAATCATGGAAAATTAGGTCTCAAAAAATAAATTGAAATATGAAGTACAAAAAAGAAATGGACTGTGAGTTTTTAATGCTATTTTTCATTTATGTCTTGGAGTTTGTGCTTTACAAAAATGGGGATATTGTTGTGTCAGAATTTATAATTTTTAATTTTCCATTCCTTTTTTTAGAAATCACAAAAAAATAATAGAAAAAAAATTTACTAACTTTTTATGTCCAAATATTTTTAGTATGTTTTTGTAGAAAACATTACCTTTTACCATTCTTAGAATAAGTTCTTAAGTATTTAAGAGATAAACATCTAAATGTACATTACAATTATTGGAATGATATTTTGTCCAATAAACATTAAAATCACCTTTATTAGGTCAGATGCTATAGTTTTTGTCGTGTCTACCATACTAACAAAGTCTTAAAAATCAGATTGATAACGATACCAATAAACATCGAACTAACATACATAAAGATTATCCTAATGACATTGTTTAGGAATTTTATTGGACTGACTATGTTTAGAATATGAATATGAAAGACTTTTTTCAATTGAAAATAAAATCTTTAGAACTATTATATTTATTATCAACACAACATCAAACAATCAGTTTTGCAAGACTTTCAGTAGCTATCAAGCACCAGGTGTCTGATGTCATTGAAAAAAACTCAAAGAATATGACTGTGGGAAGAATGATTATAAATACCAAGTCATGTTAAGAGTTTGATGTTGGTCGATTACATTCACTCCTAAATTCTTTTGAATATTACATAGTGTGAACATATCATTCTTAGCATCTTGTAATTCATTAGATAGATTATTCTTAAGTAAACCTTGTGAATTTGTATCCTTAAGAACTATTTTATAATTTTTAATGAGTCTGATCATCCTAGTAATCAAGGGATTCCAAATATAGGAAGACCGGTTTTTTGATCCATCAGATTGAGGGCTACTAGGGATAGGTAGGCAGAGTAATATTGATCAACGAATCGAGGGATTCTAGGGATAAAAAGACATATATTTTCCAATCATCGTATCAAGGGCTTTATTTGGTAAGGTAAGTAAGACTTTGCTATAAGTATAAAATAATGGATACCTTTATTTAAGGTTATAGATTTCTTTTCTCTTATGGTTAAAAGATTTAAATTATTAATATCTATAAATTAAGTATTTATTTTGTATGATATTGTTTACTTGTTGTTTACGAGTTAAATTTCCACTAAATATTTTAATATAAAGGTATACATCATATTCATCTTTCTATTTTGTTTTATTTAATCATATACATCATGATTAAAATTATCATACTCAGATTAATTTGATCCATAGTGATTCTAATATTGAGTCTTATTCGATCAAACCATAGTTTGGTTCTGATTTTTAACATTGTTAACTGGACTGAGTCTGAGTCTGATAAAATTACTTAAAAAGGCTTTGGATTTTTTTAGTTTAATTAATTTAAAGTATGATTTTAAAAATAAAAGTTTCCTTCTATTTTATGTATATATATTTATTAATATTATTACAATCGTAATTCGTATTATAGATACACCGATACAATAATTTTTATAGAAGTTTAATCCTAAAACTTCAACCATTAGATCCTCCTTTCAATGAGAATTATTAGAATTATTCTCTAGGTGTTCAAAAACATTTCTCATGAGTTACTTGTACAATAGTATCAATTTTACCCTAAAAAGGGTGGGAAACTTGTGAAAATAAGGAAGTTACACAAACATATATATTTTTACTCAAAACAAAACAAAAGAAACAAAATGACCATGGTTTGACTCCTATGAAGAACAAAGTTTACATTCCTCCAGAATATTCAATGAATATACAATTTTAAAAGGAAAATATAGAAAAAAATACCTTTGTATTCTTATCAAAGTAATGATTAATTATTTTACCATTTACTAGGAATGGTATATTTTATTCTCCTAAAAGTTCCACAACTAGATTAATATTCACTTTAAAGATGGTGAATGGTCCTAACCACATGGATTTAATATTACCAAGAAGAAATCTTTGTCAATAATAAAAAAGTATGACCTCATAACCAGCAAAAAAAATACATTTTTAATGATTTAATCATGAAAATATTCAGTCAAATCCTTTTAAATACTTCAATTTTCATAGGACTCTCTCCCAATCTCATAAATCTCCCTCAACTCTTGAAATCTCATTTTTCCAATATCCTTAAAATCAAAATTCTGAGCCTTTAGGGCCCTAAAAGATTTATGTTTCATATCCATAGACATGTGGTATGTTTTAATAAATATAATTCTATATGGGGATATTACTATGGGGGTTTTAATGGTATTTTTTTAATCCCACAAAGCCCCCATAAAGTTTCAAATACTATTATTTCCTATAATCAGACACATTTTTTGCTAATTTTTTAAGATCCCTATTTAGTAGTTTAGTTTTTCCATTAGATTGTGGATGACTAGATGTTCTAGTTTTTTGAATAAAACCATATTTTCTTTCCAAAAAACTCACTGGGGTGCCACACCTTGCATGTTATTATTCGCTAACGTGCATCATTACCTCATATTCTCTCTTTCCATAGGTATAAGGAATTCATTTCTTCATTGGATATGTATGTTCCTTTATCCAAATGGGATGATAGAATTTTTTTTCTCCTTCAATGGATTTATCATTAGAACTTTTCACCTAGTTCGGGTCGCCCTCGTAGATTAATAGATGTTCATGAAACTAATTTGCAGTGCCATCTCTTTGTGGATGCTGGTTAAATATGCTGCTTCTATCTAGAAATTCCAGGGGGTCTTGTAAAAACCTAGGTTTTTTATGAGGTAAGGATCGTTTTATTTCCACTTTAAATACTTTTTTTGGCCTTATATATGTACCCCTTATGATCACATGTGTTTTGGAGGTGTTTAGGACTCGTTTAGAGTCTATAGATGGGTTTTAGGGGTGTTTTAAACATGGCGCATGGTTATGATAAACTGTGTGGGGAAGGCCACACAATTAGTCTAATCATGTGAGGGGAGGCAGTAGCTACCACATAGTTTCGGTAACAGTGTGGTAGAATCCACACGGATGAAAGAAAAGTATGAAAAGTTACAAAATTTTGACAGAGAGTTACCACACGTTTCGTCAAATCATCTGGGGTAATCATGTGATATGGTCCTTGGAGATAGTGAGCTGTGCACGATTTCTAAATTGTTTAAAAAACCGTGTGCGTAAACTATGCTAGTTTGCTGTGTGTTTTTATAAAAAAAATTAAAATTAAAAATCCATATTGAAACCCATTTTGGGTTTTCCTTCAAATGAACAACAGGATAACCATGGGAGCACCCCTTTAGGATCCAAACCAAGGATTTGACCTACATTCTTCATTCGACCTCCAAATCGAGTTTTTTTCATCTACTTAGATCTTCAATGTTAACTCCTCAATTTATTTTTATTCGTTCTTTTTTTAGAATAATGATTGTGCTATTTGGATTTAGGCTAATATGCCCTAATATCCTATCCTTCGTTCATTCTTCATATTTCTCATATACCGAGGAGAATCCAGACTTGATACTGGACAATATCTCTACTACCGATCTAAGGTAGGTTTTATATGATTTTTAGTCTTTTATGCTACTTTTCGGGCATTCAGCCGATATGCCACTCGCCAGACATTCTTGCACAACCTTGTTTTTGAGTGAGTTACTTGTAGTATATATCATTGGACCTGGTGAGGATGCATGTAGTTTTTGTTTAAGTTCATTGGCACCCATTCCTCGATTCAAGATTACCCATTGGGTGCACTATAAGAAAATAACATATTTATGAAATTTTAAACCAGCAAAAGTGTGTGTTCTTGTGCTTTTTTTGTTAGAAGAATCCCATTAATTCCATACTGGTTTTGAAAAACTACCTAGGAGATGTAATGACTCTTTCTTAGTGGTATCTATTGATGTCATTCTGAATTTGATAAATTGGGTTGATTGGATGTGGATGAACAAGTGGGTATACTTGTTGGTATTCATTTAACTACCCAAACAGTTATGGGGAAAGGTGACGTGTGAGTGGGTATAATCACATGATATATATATAAATTTTCAAATGTGATGACATGGGTGGGTATACCTATATATTTTGATTAATGGAAGGTTAAATGGGTAATATGAGAGGGTAGGCCAATATGATTTGGGAATGAAAACTGGAGTGAATGAGTGGGTGTACTCATGTCTTGTACTTGATTAAGTGAGTGGGTATACTCAAACGGGTTTAAATTTTTATGTTGAATGAATTGAATGAATGGTTTGATAGATGTCATGGGATACTCTCTATGGATCTAGAATGTGGTAGTGGACAACTGGGGTTGACTATGCCCCTTGTGTCTTGATTCTGTGGAATTCCTCAGGCTTTACTGCAATGTGGATCTGGCTTGCTTGGAATCCTGTAGGTCATATCTGTATACATGCTCCTAGGACTCAAACCAGTGCCTAGAATGAGTTTCCACTAGAATTACCATGGGACTCGATGTGGATTATTTAGTTTGATATGCCTTGGATCTGACCCTTCATGGTATATACTTCTTACATGGACGCCCTGGTACATGACTCCTTTGATCCGGCCCTTGGGGTCTGCACTTCTATTTATGTCATGGTTAGGGGTTACATGATATGTTTGGATGTATGACATGGTCATGTGACCTTTTTAATTTGTTTAGAGCTTCCTTGTGAGGAGATGACTCTTATTATAGGGATAATTGAGGGTCTATTTAGATTTACTTATTGCATTTGTCTTATTCCAGGGACATTCAGGCTTACATTACTTCTTTACATACAACTGCTAGAGATATACATATTGTTGATATAACTGTAAGTGATTTTGGTATTTACCTACTGGGATGTTTTCTAGCACCTTGGTTGGCCCCCCTCGGGGACCCAAATAGATTATATGGTTACTGGTGATGGTAGGGGCATGCACTCTAACATAGGTTGATGACTATGGGTTGGAGAATGGTGGAATAGGAACAAGTTAAGGCTTGTAATGGACTGGGAATACCTATTTGTACATTTTTGTTCTTTTGGGACATTTGTATTGTATTGTATTTCCATTTATTATTTTGGATGATTTTTAGATACATGTATCATCTGCATCATTTTTTATATGAGATGCTTCAAGTTAGTTATATGCATTCATGTCTTACTTGTCTTGTTTACTTCAGTTGACTACTACCTAATTCACCTCTTCTATTGTTTATATTTTAATTCCACTATGATACTCTATTAATGAGGACATAGTCTAACCACTTACTCACCTATGACATCACTACTAGTCGGAATCCTTTGGAATTTGGGGAGATGCGCTTGAGGCCATGTGAACAAATGGGTTCAGAGCATCTTTTTTGGTGGCGTATGGGTTTGGGATGTTATAAAGTGGTAGAAAGAGAGTTTTTCTTTTCTGGGTTGACTTACAGTTTTGAAATGATAGATAGGTATATGAATGAAATGGGATTTGGTAATAAATGTTTCCTTAGAGTAGCTACCCTGTTTACATGGAAATCAAAATTTCCTCAAATTGAATTATAATTTTCTATATTTTAACTATTACAGTTGATTTTATTTCACCATTGGGCGATGCACACGATTTAGGTTATTAATGTTGATTCTATTGTGGTTTATATTTTTGTTCCAACCCAATGAGATGAAGGTATTCCATCTCATGCATCATATAATAACTTTTTAGAAAATCACATTCCACACATTATGCCATGCCATTTAGGATTCGGTACTTATAACATGTTGTTGTGATAGTTGTGCTTGTTGTTGTGTTAGTTTGGGTGTAGTGGATAGAGTAGTGATGTCATCTTACAATTCATAAGGATTATGGGCCCTTATGTATTGGTAAATTATGCACCAATGAAATGTAAGTGATAAATTAAAATTTTTATATGTGTGAGTTTGGAATGGAAAACATTTTTTGGATTCATGAGGTGTTATGGGCCCTCAAGAATTTGTAATTGGTAAACCCTCGGTGATATTTCTTGGATACCTGAATGTGGAAATGAAATGGAAACATGAAATGATGAATTGATACATTACCTAGACCTGAATTTTTAGTGGGAAAGAGGCAATGTTTCTAGTGGTTTGTTGGTTGTTCCTTATATAGTCCTAGCTGTGGGATTACTTGGATTTTAGAAGGTTTTTCATCTATTCTATGCTTTGGAGCTCTGTGGTTTAATGTTTTCCTATTTTGAGGCATGTGTTTGTAATTTTATAGATATTCCACCACGATGACCTATGTTGGTATACCATAAGGGAAGTGACAACCACTCACTAGAGGTGGTAGTCCATGGGATACTGGTTGATCCTCATTTAGTAATAGTTGGGGCATAAGATGTTGTTCCAAACATAGGTGTTGAGTCACAGTTCTTTGATGGGTTCTTTCGATATGTACAATCGTTCCAAGGAGAATTTAAACCTACCTTGTCTATGGTTGAGCTAACTTGGGTGTTCCCATAGTAACATACACCCATGTTTTTAAAGGATTGTGGTCCAAAAGGTGTAGAGATATGGCTAGATACAACATTAATGATTTCTCATCATTTAGAGATGCCTTTAGAGTGGCGAGTCAGGATCATGACTTATATTCTATGTGGGCATAGCAAAGCACTGGTGTGAAATTTTGATTCAGGATGATGGGCTGTGGAAAATGGGATAAGATGATTTCCAAACCCAATTTTTGACTACTTTTACCCTACAACTCTATGAAAAGAGCGGGCTAGTTGGCTAATTCATTTGAAGCATGGTGCATTGATGTTTATGGAATACTTGAGACAATTTATAGAGTTGAAGTTCTTTGTGATGATGTAACTTAAAGA
This sequence comes from Viscum album, assembly GCA_963277665.1. Taxonomy (NCBI): domain Eukaryota; kingdom Viridiplantae; phylum Streptophyta; class Magnoliopsida; order Santalales; family Viscaceae; genus Viscum; species Viscum album. Next base: position 275,104,474 of record OY728155.1, on the reverse strand, counting down.
CGTGTTTTCGAGGGTGATATGCTTTGAGGAAGGTATTTGACATGCTGTCAAATCATAGGTCAACATATTTAGGTTGAATTATATTATTGAGATTTTGAATCTGGCACTAATTACAAAGATGAACATAAGGGAAGTTGGGGGTACAAAACATGGGAGTGATATTTCTTGACCTAGTGGTTATACATCTTTAGGAAGGAAGCGTCGTTTTGAGGCTTCTTGTGACATGAGTGATTTTGAGTATGTGGGTACATGAATCTTGGTGTTTTTAATTCAGTGTGGTAGGTGAGTCCACATGAAGAATCAGAGTAACTATGACCTAGTTGTGTGATGAGCTTGTGGTAGGTTGGGGAACATGAATCAGTTTTACAGGACCGTTCCTCCAGGTATGAGTGGTATGGGGTCAGCTCCAACATCTAGACTAGGAGAAGGTTCTTCAGCTCCACATCAGGCTTGGAGCAAGATTAGTGCATGCCAGTCAAGATAGGGAAGTGGTGGTCATGGCCATGGTTTCTAAATACTAGATTCATAGATATTTCATGGTGGATCAACTTAGGGTATCCAGTTAGTGTCATAGGGCTACAGTATATGATAGACTTATGGACTCCAACAGACCCAATAGAAGTAGGATCTCAAAATGTCTATGATTAGAGGTATGATCTTAGTGGCTTATAATATTGCTTATATAATTTTTAATATAGGAGAATCACCTAGTTTAATATCTATGTGGGTTGTTAAAATCCATGGTCTTGTGGTTTTTCTTTCTAATGGAGTTTTGATGCTAGACACACTGTTGGGAATCATAACGGGTAATGTATGCCAATTTATGGAGCGTACCATTAAGTTTGGAGGGTTCTACTTCTTCTAGAGTTTTTATGTCCTAGAGATGATAGGGTTTAATGTCATTACTAGGATGGATTGGTTTTTTTATTATCGAGTGTATTTTGACTGCTACTGCCAGAGGGAGACTTTCACATCACCATTGGTTGTAGTTTTTATTCAAAAGCGTGAATGGGATGTCTAGGAGAGATGAGATAGACCTGATCATTATGCGATGGGTGGGATAATATCCTCTATTACTAGTTTGTATCTGGATAATCATGAAGTGAGTTAGGAAGACTTTACTATAGTGGAAATTACATCAGATATGTGTTTCCAAATGAATTTTCTAGTTTACAAGTTGATAGATTGGTTTAGTTCTCCATCAAGCAAGCACCAGGAGTTTCACCAGTGTCCATTACTCCTTATAGTATGTCTATGTGAGAGTTATAGGTGCTCAAGAGGCAGTTAGATTACTTTAAGATGAAGGGTTTTATTTGGCCCAATACTTTTCTATGGGGTTCGATGGTCCTTTTTGAGAAAATGGTGGATGAAACTCTTTGGATATGAATGGACTATTGGAAACTGAACCAGATGAAGATTAAAAAAGGATATCTATTACCACAGATAGATGACCTATTTGATCATCTTATAGGAGCTATAGTTATCTTGAAAATAGATTTGAGGTTAGGATACCATCAAGTTCGTGTTAGACCTGTAGACATTCCTCGTACAACATTTCGTAGTAGGTATAGTTTATACGAGTATCTGGTTATGTCATTCAGTCTTAGGAATGCGTCATTAGTTTTCGTAGTTTTGAGGAACCAAGTGTTCTATCCTTACTTGGACTCTTTTGTGGTGGTTTGCGTGGATTATATCTTGGTGTATTCTCACAATCAACATGACCATGAAAACAATCATGAAATTGTTTTGAATATGCTGAGAGGGAATTAGTTATATTATAATCTCTCATAGTTCCACTTTGTGATAGATCATATTCACATCCTGGGTCACATAATCTTAGAGATAGGAGTTTTAGTGTACCTAGAGTAGGTGAGACCTATATTTTCCTAGTAATATCACAAAATAATCTTTGTCATAAAGATTTTATTGGGGCAAGATTGTTACTAGAAGTGTCTTATATAATAATTATCATGATTATCAACACTGTTTTCAGGATTAAATAAGAAGGGTTTGATGTTCTTGTTCTTAGAATCTTGTGTGAAATCCTTTTAGGAGTTGAAAGGAAGGTTGGCATTAGCATCTGTGCAAATACTTCCATAGCAAGGAAATATTTACACAATATACTATGATTCTTTAGGTGTGGGGTAGGGGGAAATGATGATGCATGGAGATAGAGTCATAGCATATAAGTATTGGTAACGGAGGCCTCACGAGAGGAATTACCCTATATATGAGCTTGAGTTAGTTGCAATTGTACATGCATTGCACTTTTGGAGACACTTTTTACTGGGAGAGTATTTTGTGGTGTATACGGACCACAAAATCATAAAGTAAATATTTACATAGTAATATGTTAATATGAAGAAGAAATTGTGAGTAGAGTACCTTTAGTAGTTTGAATTAGAGATTTCTTGTATGCCTGGTATGGGAAATGCGGTGGCCAATGCACTTAGCAGGCGGACACATATATAGGCAGTGAAATGGGACACTAGAGAGCGGAAGCTTATGGTGTTGTTCTTTGAGATGCATCTGGAGGTGAATGATAGTTAATGAAAGACTTTTTTATCATCCATAGATGTGACTTATACCCTCCTGAATAGATTAAGGATGAGGCTGATATCGGATTCTGAGGGCCTAGTCCTATGAGAGAGTGTGGAAGGTGAGGATCCAACTCCTAGAAAGATGGTAGACATTGATGAGATCCTGCATATCCATGGACGTGTTTGGGATCTAGGGGATATATGTAATCAATTGATGTAGGAGTTTCATGCTTCATCTTGGGTAGTGAATCCTAGGGTCACCAAGATGTACAATTACTTGAAACATCAGTACTGGTGGCTGGGTATAAAATGAGAGATAATTGTTATTGTTGTAAGGTGTTCCACCTATCAATAGGTGAAGGAAGAACACCATCAACCATCTGGGATCTTATAAAAGTTACCTAATCAAGATTGGAAATGGGATAATGTCTCAATGGATTTCATGAATGGGTTATCAAGGTCACCTCTAGGTAACAGTGTTGTGTGGGTTTTTTTTACAAGCTTACGAAGGCCACTCATTTCTTAGAAATCATGGTTTCCTTCAGTCTAGACGAGCTTGGAATGTTGTATATCTGATAGGTGTTATAGATTCATGGGTTCCCTCATTCTATCATTTTGGATAAGGATTCCTACTTTATGGCTCATTTATGGTAGTGTTTTCAGAGTGTATTGGGTACATAGGTGTTTTTGAGCACAACATACCAACCTCAAACCGATGGCTAGTCAGAGCTTCTGATAAAGGTGCTATAGGACATTCTACGGGAATGAATCATTGATTTTTGGGGATCTTGGGAGAAACATATCCCCTTGGATGAGTTCTCCTAAAATAACAGTTATCAGATGTTGATATAGATGACACCTTAGGAGGCTTTATATGGTCGGCTATGCCATTCTCCCCTGTGCTGGATAGAGGTAGGTGAAGAATCTTTACTAGGAACACATCTCATATAGGATACTTTCGATAAGGTTCAATTGATTCAATAGAGGATGGCTACTGCAAAATATCATCAAAAATATTATGCCGATCACCGTCGTTGACCCCTATAGTTTGAGGTTAGGATTAAGTTTTCTTAAGTGTTTCATTGAGGTTAGGGCACTAAAGAATCAGGAGTCAAGGTAATATTTGACCACAATACATCAGGCCATTTGAGATTCTGGAGAGAGTTGGATCAGTTTCCCATCATTTTCAGTTGCCTGAGAGGTACTGAGACATGCATGATGTCTTCCATGTATCTCAGTTGTGCCATGATCATTCAGACTCATCTAAATTTTTTCATCCTGAGGAGGTTGAGATTTATATTGATGAATCCTTCAAGGTGCATCTAATATGTATCATTTGCATGAGAACGAAGGTTCACTAAGTCCGATTAGTTCCTCTAGTATGGGTACTATGTCTACAAAGACGTATCAGGAGGCCGACGTACATGTTCAGTGACCCGATTTGTTCTTAGAAAAATCTTGACCACCCTTTAGAGAGAAATTCAGGGATGGATTTCTATAAGGGGGGATGATTGTAAGAACCTTGGTTTTCTTATGAGGAAAAAATCCTTTTCTTTTTATTATAAAAACATTTTATGGACTTACGTATGTGGCCCTTGTGATCATGGGTGTTTTTGAGGTGTTCGAGGTTCATTCAGAGTCTAAAGCTAGGTTTTAGGGGTGTTTTAAAAATGGAGAATGGTTAGGTGAAACCATGTGGGGAAGGCCACACAATTAGTCTAAATGTATGAGGGGAGGCAGTAGCTACCATACGTTTTTAGTAATTATGTGTTAGAGGCTTCTTGGCCGTGTGGAAAGTCTGAAAAGTTATAGTCTTTTGATAGAGAGTTACCATACGGTTACCACACTGTTAGTCAAACCATGTGGGGTAATTGTGCGATGTGCCACTTGGATATAGTGATCCATGCATGGTTTCCACAAAGTTTGGAAAATCGTGTGGGTAAACCATGTGAACCATTTGTGTGTTTTTTGAAAAAAATTAATTAAAATTAAAAATACCTTTTAAAACCCATTTTGGGTATTCCTTGAAACTTTTATTAGGAGAACTATGGGATATCCCCTTTAGAATACTAACATATTATTTGAGCTATTTTATTCATCCAACCTCTAAATCAAGGGCCATTTGTATCTTTGGATCTATAATGGTAAGTCCTCGATTCATTTTTTGTTGTTCTTGTTTCTTCAGAATAACGAGTACACTATTTGGATTTAGGCTCATATTCCCTAATATCCCATTCTTCATCTGTTCTTCATATTTCACCCAAACCAAGGTGAATAAGGACTTAATACTATACTGGCTCTCCACTATCGAGCTGAGGTAGGAGATCAATACTTTTCATCAACTTTTCTAGTGATTTTCAGGCGTTCATCTGATTTTCCACCCACCAGACTTTCTAGAACAACCTCATTTTTGAGTGAGTTGCTTGTAGTAAATATAGGCAGACATAGTTAGGAAGTTTGTAGGATCTATTTCGGTGTTTTGAAACTTGTTTCTTGATTCAAGGTCACCCATAAGGTGCATCTTAATAAAATAACCTATTTATTCCTGTTTAAACCACCAAAAGGGAGTGTGATTTTTCTCCCCTAGTTAGAGGAAGATTGTTAAGACCTTAATGATTTTTATAACTTCCTGAGAGCTTTACAACCTCCTTGCATAGTGGTACCTTGTTATGACATTCCAAATTTGATAAATTGGTTTGAGTGGAGGTAGATAAACAAGCGGGTATGCTTGGTATTTGTTTAACTGCCCAAATGTTTATGTAGAAAAGGTTATGTGTGAGTAGGTATACTCACATTATTTATATAAATTTACAAATGTGATGATATGGGTGGGTATACCTATATGATTTGATTAATGTAATGTAAAATGGGTAATATGGGAGGGTAGGACCATATGATTTGTGAATGATAACTGGAGTGCATGAGTGGGTATACTCATGTCTTCTACTTGGTTATGTGAGTGGGTATACTCACATGGGTTTAATTATTTAAATTGAATGAATGGATTGATTGATTATATTGATATGGAATGTGGTAGTGGACTCCTTGGGTTGACTATGAACCTTGAGTATTGATTCTATGGGATTCCTCAGGCCATACTACCCCATGGATCCAACTTGCTTGGACTCACATAGGAAATTTGGTATACATGCTCCTAGGACTCCAACCAGTTCCTAGACCAAGTATCCATCGAAATTACCTAGGGAATCGATGTGGATACCTTGGTCCGCTGCACCTTGTATTCATCCCTTTGTGGTCTACACTTCTTACTTGGATTCCCTTTTATGTGACTTCTTGGATCCGGCCCTTGGGTTCTACACTTCTTTATATGGTGTGGTTTTGGGTTATAAGAAATGGATGGATGTACGATGTGTCTTTGTGACTTGTTTACATTATTTATTGCTACATTGGTAGGAGATGACTCTTATTATAGGGATCCTTGAGGGGAGGTTGGGTTTTACTTATTGTAGTAGTATTATTCCATGGGAATTCACACTTACATTATTTATTTACATACACTTGATATCAATTTACAAACTATTGATAGAACTGTATAGATTTTTTGTTGTTACCTACTAGGAAGTTATCTCAAACCCTTTTTTGGTCCCCCATAGGGATCTAAATAGATTATATGGTTATAGCTGATGGAAGGGGAAAACACCCTGACATAGGTTGTTGACTGTAGCTTGGAGAAGGGGAGAATAGAACCAAGATGAGTCTTGTAATGCTACTGGGATACCTTTTGGTTATTTTTCCCCTTTTGGGACATTTGTATTATATTTTATTTCCATTCATTATTATAGCTTCTTTCTAGATACATGTATCATCTACATCACTTTATATATGAGATGCTTCTGGTTTTTTATATGAATTCCTGCCTTACTTGTCTTATTTACTTCTATTGACTACTGCTTAATTAACTTCCACTATTGGTTATATTTGGATTCCATTGTGATAAAATGGTAATAAGGTAATAGTCTCCCCACTAACTCATCTAGTCCATTTATACTATTCAGCAACATCTGGTGGTTGGGGAGATGTGCTAAAGATCATGTGTCCAACTAGGATTGGAGCACCTTTTTGGGTGGCATCTATATATGGGGCGTTACAAGTCATGATAGGAAAACAACTTTTAATCAAGAATTTTGTTACATTGGGTATCACTGGCATGTCTTGAAACTGAATCATTGTTCACATTCATTCTTCCTCATAAGAGGTATTCTCATGGGCTTGGAACCCAAAGCATCTCATGGAGATCATGAGGTATCTTATTTTAAAGGCATATATTCTAAGGATTTATCCTCAGTCACCCCATGTTTAGAATGAGGTAGTTGACACCATCGATGCATGTTTTCCAAGTCCTTCACCTTAGGAATTTAATGTGAACATGGGTTAGCATCAGGGCACAAGTCATGATTTTAAAATTTTAGGTAAACAGAGAGAGGCTAATAAAAACTCTTTAGTGATGAAGATCAAGAAGGCAGATCCCTAGGAGGGAACACCTGAATGTTTTACCTGATGGATGGATCAAAATGCATTTGGAGACAGACTCTAGGGGGTGTGTCTCTAACAGAACATGACTAATTTTCACCTATCGACTGGTCAAAGATCTGATGCTCTACTAATGTGTATAGTAGCAGTCGGGTTGAATCCTCAGTGATGATACTTTTTTTTAATAGTCGATTGTTTTTAGTCGATTGTTTTTTTTTGATTGGGGGGAGGGGGGTGGGTGTTTGAAGATATTATGAAATAATTTATGGATGATTTTTGATTTAACAAATTGATAAATATTGGGGTGAGTTCATTATTTGGGAGTTAATCTTGTGATATCCTTGACCATTGCTTTATATTGCATTTAAATTAACACCCACTACACAAGATAACGTTGATTGGAATTCCTAAGTTTTAAGGCATTAATCCAATCCTTAACATAACATAGGGATATAATAATTACCATTAATTGTTTATAGTAGTGTATTTATGGTTCCAATAATCCATGGAAACAACATGTTAAACAAAATATGTCATTAATCCATGACATGTTAAGTCCAACATACATAATGTTAAATTAACGAATACTCATTGGGAAAATACTCTCAATAACATAACATACGTAAATTTAGACTCACCCCAATGAGAGATTTACACATCCATTTGGGTGTTTAATAATATGGTTATAATTATTATTATGATAAATTATGAATAGAATAAAAACAAAGGTATAAGAAAAGAGTGTTGCATCGAACACACACACACGAACAATGATGAGAATTAAAAAATAGACTTTCGATTGAAGGAGGAAGCAAAATATGAGAAGGGGATTCAACTTTATTTAAAATATTTTAACAACATTAGTATTAAAATAAATAAGGTGGATGAGAAAAAGAGATATTGAAGAAGAAACATGCATTAAAACAGAATTACAAAACACAAACTTACAAGATTACAAACGAAGAACAACACAAAAGTGAAAAGAAACAAAGAGAGGAGGAAGGGTATCTCAAGTAAAAAATTGAGTATGGAAGGTCCTCCCAAGCCTTTAGAGAGGATTTGGTCATGACAATATGTGCTCCTTTCTTCTGAAATTCCAACTCCTTTGAAGGTGAGGAGGGGGATACATTTATAGCCCAAGGAAGTGGGTTGTTTGCATTCCCAATCTGTCCCTCCACTTACATCGTCGATTTGGACATCGAGATAGACGAATCTCAAGATATATCCTTCTTCAAAGATTTATATAATAATTTTGGCCAACCTCTTTCATATTTGTTGTCATTTGGAACTATGGAGCCAATGTTATGGACAGTTTATTAAACAATGTTAATATGTCCATTTCAATCCAATCTTTTTAATGTCCAAAATGTAAAATGGTTTTTGAATAGAAATATGCCTTCCAAGATGAATTATTCCTTCCAAAAAATCGTCCAAATATATCTACTTTTTCACACTGCAAAATATCATCTCGATTTGATGATTACATCATGAGATATGTCATGAATAGTGTCCGGAGTTTAATTCCCAGGTAGAATGGTGGTCTGGACTTCAAGGAAATAGATGGTCCCCTTGTTCTTATTGTTGGAGCTTCAAATTTTTATCCATGATTACTTTGTATAATCTTTAACATATGGGGAAGTTTCATAGAATTTGGGCTACTAGATTTATACTAGTAACTAAATCATCATTTATGGTCAAGTTTCATCACAAATGCTTTAGGTCTTCTTATGTTGACCATAAGAGCCTTCAAATGGAAAAATTGTCCCATGGTTCCTTTTAATGATATGTGTGAAATTTAATAAGGAATACTAAAAAACAAGAACCACAAAATTTGAATTATGAAGTTCAGAGTTATAAATAAAATATTAAACTGACTCAATTGGACTACTTCTAAAAATGCTCAAAAATTATACTTAGTAATAAAACATTAATATTTCACACAAATTTTTCACATTTCATATAAAATTAGTAAAGGGTGTATATAATATGTAATTAAAATATTAATAACATCAACTCCCCACACCTTGTCTTGTGCATGTCCTCATGTGGAACAAATATAAAAACATAACAAAATCATTTTCACTCACCAAAAAATATTAATATTTTGTTTTCTCCAATTAGGGGAGTTTTAGACTTTTTCACTCATCAATTTTGAATTGCACAACAAGTTGTTACAGAAATTTTTTTCCAAAACTAATTCATTTTTTTCATGCTCAAATTTAGAAATGGAAAATGTGGACACTCAAAACTCACACCTCTCAAGATGATAAAAATCATTTGTCGAGGTGCACTCTTTCACCAACCTAAAGTGAAAATATTAGAGATTGAAAGAGCTCTCAGCTTCCAAAACCTATCCAAAGTGCACAAGAATCAAGAGGTCTTTTTAAGGGTTTTTTCTATGTCTATGGGATGGTAAGAATATAATGTCCAATAGAGAGAAGAAGAGTGGTAAAACACCAACATAGAAAAAGAAATGCACATTTTTTTTGAAATAAAATATGAAAGGAAATGAAAACACGTATTTACAAGGGAATGATTGTGTGAAGAAAAACACAATAGAGGATGAAATTTTTAAGGGAATGATGAGATGAAATATTTACAAACCACAAAAATTCTCTCAATGGCATAAGAATATAATGCAAGTGTTATTTTTTTCTTTTTTGTCTCTCTTTTTTTGAAATATGAACTTGGAAAACATCTCAAACTCATATACCAACCCATGATTGATCTCCTCACGACAATAATTGTAATAGTTATAACAAGATCAAAGGTCGAGGAAGAGTTATTTTTGACCTATCAAAGAAACAACCCAATTTTTTTGTTCTTTTAGTGATTTTTTTTTTATTTTTTTGAACATTTGTCAATAAAATTTACATAATTACATAAAGGAAAGTAAATTAAATTCTCTAAAACACACTGAATGAAAACCTCTCCCCCACACTGAAATGGATGCTTGCCCTCAAGAATATGATAACATGATGAAATAAATAAGGGGTACCCAAAATGAAATCCATCCCCCCAAAAATAAATTAAAAAAAATTATGCAATGAAAATCCATGTTGATATTGGGTGGGAAAATATATTGGTCTTGTAATGTGGCTATCAAAGAAAAGGTTTTTGGAGGCTCTAAGGGGCTTTCAAAAGGAGGATTAATGTAAGGGAAATGGGAGGATATTTGGATATTGTGATTCTCATGTGTTTCATAAAATTCCTCTATCATATTAATGCAAACTAAAGTAGGAAATTCAGCATGAATGTACAGAAACGAAAGACTCATAAATAGGGGTGAAAACACACATTTAGAAAAGATGGCCATAGGTAGCCCTGGCATGAAATCCAATGTTGGATCTAATGGTTAGGAAAAAGCATTATCCAAATCAATAACTAAGAATTAAAAATGTATCATTCTTGACACAAAATTCTTCATCCAAATAATTGATGAAAACAAAAAAAATTTGATATGAAACCATGTCTTTTGACTCCCCAAAATGGTTAGACAAAATTTGAAAATTGAAGGTGAGTAAGTATGAATCTATTGGTTTTTTAACATTTTTTTTATTTTTTAGTTTTTTTAGTGTTCTTTAAAATACACACCCCAAAAAAAGTTAAAGGGGAAAATAAAGGGTTTGATTAATAAAGTGGTAAAAAAATGAAATAGAGATGAATAAGAAGAAAGAGTGAGAGAGAAGAAGAGGTAGATATAGTTAAAGAGAAAGAGGTGCCCCCTGGTTTGGATTTGGTGGGTCGTCATCACCATCTAGTGGTGGGTTGACTACAGAAGATGGGGATCCATTAGAAGTCAATGTTGATCCAAGATTGTGCATCCTCTCATGGTGATTCTTTAACCAATGTCCATTAACCATGATTGTACTTTTGGAAGACAGGTCTTTGACTTGCACTACACCAAATGGGAAAACATTAGTAATAAAAAAAGGACCTTCCCAAACAGAATTAAGCTTACCTGGGTGAATTCGAAATCCAGAATTGAAGAGCATTACCTTTTCACCTTCATGAAATACCTTTATCATGTTGTGTTTATCATGGAGTTCCTTGGATTTTTCTTTTTCAAGATTAGAATTCTCATAAGAATCTAGTAGAAGCTCCTCCAGTTCAGCAAATTGCAACAATCTTACTTCACTGGATTATTCAAGATAAAAATTACAAGTTTTCACTGCCCAAAATGACTTATGTTGGATTTAAACTCGCAAATGTAAAGCTTTTTCAAAAACTATCCTAAAAGGAGACATCCCAATGGGTGTTTTATAGGCAGTTTGATAAGCCCAAAGTGCTTCACTAAGTCTTTCATACCAGTCTCTTATAGTGGGTTTTACAATTCTCTCAAGCACTCTTTTCACTTCTTTATTTGAAAGTTTATCCATTCCATTTGTTTGGGGGTGATATGCGGTTTATGTTTTATGTACAACGCCATTATTTTTCAAAATAGATTCCATGGTTCAATTACGGAAATGGGTACCTAAGTCACTTATCAAGGCACGTGGTGTGCTAAATCGGTGGAAGATGTGTGTCTTTTGGAACTCACTAACATTATGTGAATCATCCTTTCTATTCGGTTTGGCCTCGACCCACCTAGAAACATAATCAACCACAAGAAGGATGTATGATAATAAATTTGAAGGTGGAAATGGTCCCATGAAATTGATGCCCCAAACATTGAATATCTCACATGAAATTAATGGTTTTTGGGGAATTTCATTTCTCTTGGAAATTGTGCCAAACTTTTGGCTAGTGGGACAAGATTGACAGAACTCATGTGAGTCCTTGAAGAGTGAAGGCCATATGAATCCACAGTCTAGGACCTTTCAGGAGGTCCTTTGTGGTCCAAAGTGGCCACCATCAGGCATTGATTGATAGAATTATAATATGTAAGAATGTTCATTTTAATTGACAAATCTTTTTATTACCATGTCATCCCCAGTTTTCCAAAGTTTATTTTCTTTCCAAAAATTGTATTTTTAATCACATTTTAGCTTCAATTTTTTTCTTTTGAATTTTTTTTGGGAAAAACACCAGAAACCAAGTAATTTAAAATTGGGGCATACCATGGTATTTTTGGAGTGAGATATGAAAGGTGCTCAGTGGGGAATTCAGGATGGATGATTCCAGAATGAGAAGAATTAGAAATTCTACTCAAGTGATCAGCCACATGGTTTTCTTTTCCTGGTCTATCTTTTATTTCAAGGTCAAACTCTTGGAGCACTAGGATCCATCTTATTAGCCTCTATTTGGAATCACTTTTCTTGAGTAAGAACTTCATAGAAAAATGGTCTGTGAAGATGATGATTTTATCACCTTAGAGAAAGGGCCAAAATTTATCTAAGGAAAAACCCACTGCTAAAAGTTCATTTTTAGTGACAGTGCAGTGTGATTGAGTTTCATCCAATATTTTTGAGGCATAATAGATGACATGAGGAATTTTTTATCTTCTTTTACCATGAACATCCCCAACGACTCTATCAAAAGCAGCACACATCAACTCAAAGGGTAAGGACCCATCTGGGTGTTGGATTATTGGGGAAGACAATAGAGCAGTTTTGAGTTCAACAAAGTCTCTCATGAAAACCTCATCGAAATGGAAAGTGACATCATCTTGGATAAATCGAGTGAGTGGGAGGGAAATCCTACTGATTTTATGGATGAATCTCCAATAGAAACCGACATATCCATGAAATGAACGGATGTCTCGAATAGAAATGGGTTGAGTAAGTGATTGGATCACTTCAATTTTGGCAAGATTAACTTCAATACCATATTTTGAAACTATGTTCCCTAGAACAATTCCATTTGTAACCAGGAAGTGAAATTTTTCAAAATTTAATACAAGGTTACACTTGAGACACTTTTGGAGGACTATAGAGAGTGAATTGAAACAAGATTCAAATGACTCACCATAAATGGAGAAGTCATCCATGAAGACTTCCATGCAGTGTTCACTGAATTCAGAAAATATACTCATCATACACCTCTGGAATGTTGCAGGAGCATTGAAATAGCCAAAAGGCATTCTTTTATATACATATGTTCTAAATGGACATGTTAAAGTAGTGTTTTCTTTGTCCTGAGGTGCGATTGGGATTTGGAAGTAGCTAGTGTATCCATTAAGAAAGCCATAGTGTGACTTTCCAGATAATCATTCCCGCATTTGATCTAGGAAAAGAAGAGGGTAGTGATTTTTTCTTGTTTCAACATTCGATTTCCTATAGTCAATGCACACACACCATTTGGTCTTCACTCGAGTTGTGACTACCTCTCCAAGTTCATTTGTGACAAAAATTATCTCACCATTCTTAAGTACTACTTGAATTGGACTAACCCATTCAGTATCAGAAATTGGGTAGATAATAACTGCTTGAAAAAACTTGGTCATCTCTTCCCTAACTACCTCAAGTATGAGTGGATTGAGTCTTCTTTGTGGTTTTCTAATTGGTTTGGATGACTCATCAAGATTGATGTGATGCATGCAAAGGGAAGGGTGGATTCCTGGTATATCATATATGGTCCAACTAATCGACTTTAGGTTTTCCTCTTACACGTGAACAAGTTTGGACTCTTCAGTTTCAGTAAGTGAAGCAGAGATAATGACAGAATATGAGTGATCACGGAAAAGGAATGCATATTTCAGGTGTTATGGAAGAGGTTTTAGATCAGTCTCATCTTTCATTTTTGTGTTAGACAACTTAGGAATGAAATAAGGGACTTCTGTTGATTCATATTCATTTTCCTTAACACTATCCAAGGTGGAGCAGTAGAGATCAGAGTTCATGTGGGATTCAAGAGAGTTTTCAAGATCCTATAGATTGATAAATTATATGAATGAAATGTCCACATCAAATTCACCATTTATGACATTGTTAATCATGGTGCAGATTTCACAAGATCCTTTGTCATTAGAACATGAAGAACATGGTGGATTGGGTTTTGATTGACTCTTAGAAGTGTCCTTAGAAGCATGGATTGAGAATGCATATTGATCTTTAGATGGATATCACATGGCTTGGAAAAAGTTGGACTTGAGCAGTTGGTCACCGAATTCCATGGATAAGATGCCTGAATGGAAATCAATCTTGTTTCTCGCATTCAGGAGGAATGGTATTCCTAGAATTAGGGGAGATCGAGAAGAGTTCGTCTCACCTTCCATGTCAAGGACATAGAAATCAACAGGGAAGATAAGATCATTGACACAGACAAGGACATCCTCAATTATTCCCTCAATACTGGTTGTACTTCGATTGACCAATTTAATGAAAACACCCGTTGGATGTAAGGGACCTAGACAAAGGTTTGAGAATATGGATTTGGGCATGACATTAATTGAGGCTCCTAGGTCTATGGGTGCATCATCAAAGTTGGAACTTCCAATTTGGCATGGAACCGTAAAGGTCCATAGATCATTGCACTTTATGGAAATAGACTATTGGGTGGAAACATTTTCAAAGTTCCTATGTTGCCTATTATGGGTGAATAATTCCTTAAGAAACCTGGAATACTTATGAATTTGTTTTATGGCATCTAATAGGGGAATTTTTACATCAATATGTATAAACATGTCGAGAATTTTAGGATTAGGTTCAGAGGACTTATTTGGCTTAGAAACGGCTTGAGGAAAAGGAATTGGGTTTCTATGTGGTATAGAATGAGGTGAGGGAATGGATTCAGGTTCCTTTTCAAGTTTCTTTTTCTTTTCATTTCCTTGGTCAACATTTAATGGTGGTTTATATGACCTATCTTGTGGTATATAAATTTTCATTATTGGTCTAAGTGAAATTTATCTTACATTACCCTTATGGTTGGGTAATGGTTGAGCTGGGAGTTGGGAAGAATTGGATGGTTGCTGCTGACTAGGGTGGGATGCAAGTTGACCGATTTGGGTTTTAATGTTCTTGAGGCTGGAACGGGTGAAGGAGGCAAGATCTTCCACTGCACTTTCCCTTGGTTGCCTAGAAGAAGAGGCTTGTCCCGAATTGGGTTTACCTAGATTTGGGATCTTGGGAAAGAGATTGTATTGGTTTTGGAATTGGGAAGGCTCGCTGGGATATTGGAATCCATGAGGAGGATTGTTATTTTGAAGTTGAGGAATAAAAGGATAATTTGTTAGAAGTTACCAACACCTTGACCATATTGAAACTGGTTAGGGTTTTGAGGAGGGAATTGAGGGGGATGAGATATGAGATTACCATACCTAATTCCTTGGTTAAAGGAAGAAGATAAGGGATCAGAATGAGGTTGGATGAAGTTTCCACCATCTTTGATAGGTCCAGGAAACATTGATTGCGGAGAAGACAAGGTTGGGGCTTTAGATGCCATGACTAGTTGTCGCACAGGACCTGTAAGTTCAATCATCCACTCAGTCATCTTATTCGGATCTATTGATTGATTATATTGGGATTTTTTGACTTGATCATGTTCTTGAGTATGGAATTGTTGTGTGTTTGCATCCATGTTACTTATAAGATCTCTTGCAGCAACTAGAGTTTTATCAACAAGAGCACCACCACTTGCAGCATCAATGAGTGTTTTCTCCATAGCCAATAACCCCTCATAAAAGTGTTGGATCAAGAGTTGGTCAGGGATTTGGTGGTGTGGGCAGGTTGCAACAAGCCTTTTGAATCTCTCCCAGTACTCATGGAGTGATTCACTTGGGAACTGACAGATACCACTTATTTCCATTCAAATAGAAGAAGTATGAGAAGCAGGTCAAAAATTTTCTAAGAAAAATCGCTTAATGTCATTCCATGTGGTTATAGAACTAGGAGGGAGGTAGTAAAGCCATGACTTGGTAGTGTCAGCTAGGGAGAAAGGGAATGCTCAGAGTTTTATTTTTTCCTCAGAAACCCCTTGAGGCTTCATGGTAGAGCACACTACTTTGAACTCTTTAAGGTGGAGATGTGGATCCTCACCAGCTAGCCCTTGGAAGTGAGTGAGAAGATGAATCAAACATGATTTGAGTTCAAAGTCAGCCTCTAAGTTTGGATATTTAATAATAATAGGTTGGTAATTCATATTAGGGGCAACAAGTTCTTTAAATGTTTGTTCCCTAGGATTGACCATATCTAATTCTATTTGTTGGACAAGGACTAGTTCTTTAATTATTTGATTATCTCTTATGTTCCTCCTAAGTTGGAGAAGTGTTTCCTCAATTTAATGGTCAAAAAAATCTGAGGGATTTTTTGGGAGGCTACGGGGCATTCAAATATATTTTGGAAGAAATAGGAGTATGGGTTTTTCATTGTGTTTTTTTTCAATGTTTTCTATTTTTTTTATTTTTTTACAATAACTAGAAACTAACGACTAATTACAAAACCGTCCATAGAAACGGTGCCATTTGATTTCATGTAGCCGATTCTCGCCTATTTACCAGGAAAATATCCAATTCTCTGCTAATGTGTATAGCAGCACTCGGGTCGAATCCTCGACGATGATACTTTTTTTAATAGTTTATTATTTTAATTGATTGTTTTTTTTGATTTGGGTGTTTTGTTTGCAGAGCTTATGAAATAATTTATGGATGATGTTTGATTTAAAAAATTGACAAATATTGGGGTGATTTCATTATTAGGGAGTTAATCTTGTGATATCCTTTAGCTTTTCTTTATATTTCATTTAAATTAACACCCACTTCACAAGAAAACCTTGATTGGAATTCCTAAGTGTTAAGGATTTAATCCTAGCCTTACCTTAACATAGGGTTCTCATAATTAGCATTACCTGTTTATTATAGTGTATTTATTGTTCCAATAATCCATTGAAGCCACATGTTAAACAAAATATGTCATTAATCTATGACATGTTAAGTCCAATTTACACAATGTTAAATTAACAAATACTCATCGAGCAAATAATCTCAATCACTTAACATCCCTAAATTTTGAATCACCCAAATGAAATATTTACTGAACCATTTTGATGTTTAATAATCTGGTTATAATTATTATGATGATAATTTCAGAATAGAAGAAAAAGAAAGGGATAAGAAAAGAGCGGTGTGTCGTACACACACACACACACGAAGAATGATGAGAATTAAAAAAATGGACATTCGATTGAATGAGGAAGAAAAATATGTTAAGGGAATTAAACTGAATTTAAAATATTTTAATAACTTTTAATATTAAACTACAGAAGGTTCATGAGAATAAGAGATATTGAAGAATAAACTTTCATTAAAACAGAATTACAAAACACAAACTTACAAGATTAGAAACGAAGAACAACACAAAAGTAAAAGAAAACAAAGAGAGGAGGAAGGGTATCTCAAGTGAAAAAGTGAGTATGGAAGGTCCTAAAAATCCTTTGGTAAGTATTTGGTCATTCCAATATGTGATCCTTTCTTCTTAAATGGCAATTCCTTTGAAGGAGTGGAGGAGGATGAATTTATAGCACAATGAAGTGGACTGTTTGCATTCCAAATCTGTCCCTCTATTTGGATCAACAAATTAGACATCCTGATAGCCGAATATCGAGGTATCTTCTTCTTAAAAGATGTTAATAATAATGTTTTCCAAAATCTCTCAAAATTTGGAGTCATTTGGACCTATGGATCCAATTTTATGGCCGGTTTATTAATCCATTTTCATCTATCCATTTCAATCCAATATTTTTGAAGTCCAAAATGTGAAATGGTTTTTGAATAGGAATACGACTTCAAAGCCAAATGAGTTCATCAGAAAAGTCGGCCACCTATATCCTATATTTTACACAGTAAAATATCAGCTCGATTTAATGATTACATCATGAGATATTCCATGAATAGATTCGGGATTTTAATTCCTGTCCAGAATGGTGGGCTGGACTTCAAGGCATTAGTTGGGCCTCATGTTCGTGTGGTTTGACCTTAAAATTTTTCTCGATGATTCATTTGGATAATCTAGAACATATGGTGGAGTTTCATAAAATTTGGGCTTCAGGATTTAGCACAGTAGCTCAATCATCATTGATGGTCCAGTTTCAATCCAAATTCTTTGGGTCTTCTTGTATTTACCATATGAGCCTTCAAATGGAAGAATTGGACCATGATTCCTTCTAATGATATGTGATAAATTTAATAATAAATCCTAAAAAATAAAAACCACACAATTTTAATCAGTAGGGTGAGGGTTATAAATAAAATAGTAAACTGACTCAATTGTACTACTTCTAAAAATGCTCAAAAATTATACTTAGTATTAAAACATTAATATTTCACACAAATTGTGAACATTTCATATAAAATAAGTAAATAGGGTATATAATAAGTCATTATAATATTAATTAATTCAGTCTCATAAATAGAAAATTTCAATCTATGAAGGTTGACCAAGAAACCACTGGTGGAGGATCAGGGAGGTGCACATATTTTAGGGGGATACTACGGTTTACCGTTGGTCAGGATTGAACCTCATGAAGGTGTCCTATGTACCCTATTTTGGAGATAGGAATCAAAACCCACATATTTAGATGGAATGGTGTAGGTATTACACGTTATAGCTTCAATTTACAAGTTTATTTATCTTATCTATATTTTGGGGATGGTTTTGGGATTATGCATGTGAGTTTCCTAAATGCTAGCAAAAGTGGTGATGATATGGATAGGGCTTACACGTAGGAATAAACCAGATGAATGACATGATATGATTGGAATATGGAGGCCCAGGTAAAACTAGGATAGATATGGATAAATTGTTAGGCGGTATGGATGGAATGGATGGATTTCTTGGGTGTTGGTATTGAACCTTGGGGGGGCTTCTTATGTATCACAGTTAGTTGGGAATCAAAGTCCATGTAGTTTTGGAAGGGGAATTGGGGATTACACCTAAATAGGAGGATCATTGAAGTGAAGTATATAGTTGTGGCTTATGAAAAAGGGTGTTCCAGAAGGAGACATGATATGGTTGGGGATTACAAATGGAATCTCCTCATTGGACATGAGGATGATTGGGGTTTACACCTAAGGAGGATTCCCATTGTATTGGACATGTTGGGGGTTATGTGTATGAGTGGACCATAAGTAGATAAAGACTAGAGATTACTATGGGAGGGATTCCCATTGTGGATAGGATGGATGTCAGGGTCACTAATTACCTCTATGCCCATGTGATTCATTCTCGATGAGAGAAAAAAATAGAAATTAGTAGACACGATGCTTGTGTCATGATAAGACTATTGAAGAGAAATAGTGTGGGTCTGACACGAGAGAGATGCTCGAGGAGGACATCATTCTGTATGAGGAGGATCTAATTATCTATAAGGAAGATCTCATTATGTGTCAGTTATATATAGAGCATCCTATCAAGAGTGTTTTGGGGATTACACATGGAAACTGCTCGAGCCGCACATGGAAACAAAGCACCAATAAAATGGATATAGTATTTTGAGTGTGGGAAGTTATGGGTTCTTAGTGACCATCCCCACTCTAATCCTATGCGAAGGATGTCATTCCATGTGAGGACGATCTCATTCATGGTCTATCATACATGGGGATATCCTAAGAATGTTGAAGAGGTTGAGATTATGGTTTAAAATCATGTGTTGATGACGTTAGTTCTAGGTAGTTTGACATCATGTAGCTCGAACATGGCAGGCTTACTAGTCACCCCTTGGACTTACATAACCATCACTCATCAAACCTTGGGAGGGGGATAGATTCAGTGATGCTTGGTTGGAAAAATGGGGAGGAATGGTCACTCATGTGGTCCATGTTAGCATCCCTATACTAAGAAGTAGGGACAATTATCATACCTATGATGAAAAGAAAGAGGTAGGGAAATACAGTAGGGGACACCTCACAGGGGACCAAAAAATCCCTACGCACAATCCTGGAGGACCACGCGCAAGAGGTGTATGAAATACATCAGAGATACATGCCAAAGGGGATCAAAAAGGACTTTCGAAAAAGGAAAAATCCATATATAATCAAAGAAGGGTTTCCCACAAGATTGAAGAGTTGTGCGCAAGAGCAAGGGTTGAGCGCAAGATTGGGTGACACTCAAGGTTAGAGTTGCATGCAAGAGGAGTCTTTTGAGCACACCTTACTTAGGATTGAATGAAATGGGAAAGGGTCAATCCACTATGGGCCCATAAGAAGGAGGAACCATATTTAATATGTCACATAAGATCTTATACTTTGCAGTTTCCATTCTTTTGTGATGCCATGGAAGATAATTTTTACATGCAGTAGGGAAAGGATTTAACTTATGGAGGATCCCCAAATAAAGGAGTTCAATTAAATATATAGAAGGGTCCTCTAGCAGTAGTGTGTAATATTTCATGTAAGGAAGAGGGTTTCCACATAGTCAAAAAAGTGTGTAGAAGGTTTTTTGATGTCACATTACGTGTGTAAAGGGTTTGAGTACATGCGACTTGGATTACACGCAAAACAAACCACTATTGTGAACCTTCCTTTTCCTTTTTCGAGTGGACAGGGCAGAAGATGAGGGTTGACATCACATTGGGCATGAAATATCTTTCTACATGAGTACGTCTTATGATTATGAATCCAAACATGTACGCATATTTCTTTACATCATCGGGATGTTCTGTTGAGTCGGATGGTTCCTTCAGTTTACCAGAAATGACCCATTGAGGATATGTGTGGAATTTAGTTCCAAAAATACTTTTCCATCAATGATTTGAACTTATACTTTTTAGGGGAGTTCCATTGTTTTAAATAGTATCTTTTGGAACCAAATTATATAAAAGATATAATTTTTAATAAATTTTATCACACTCATTCTATGATTTTTGGGAGCTCCAATACATCAACTTATATAGAAACATACTCTACAAACATTAAGACATACTCATTCCCATATAAAGATGGAAATTATCTCATAAAGTATAAACCCCAAAAATTTATAAATTTAAAATTCCAAAATCCCATTTAGAGTTAGATCTTATTTCCTACCAACATTACCTATCATCTAGTGCTTATCAAATAAAAATACCAAACTCCTAACATCCTTAAAGAGTAAATTATAGTAGAAAGCGTCTGGTAAAACTTTTTGAGCTGTCATTTGTTCTCCATGATCACCAACCCATGCTGCAAAAATAAAACATTCCTGAATGGGCTACAAATACTATTTAGTCACATACCTCATAATAACACCATCATTACACCTCCTAAATAGTAATGAATCATACCAAAAGTATTACATAAACTCAATAATGAATTTAAAAATTTGTTTTTGTGAAAATTATTCGGTAAAGACTCCAGAAGACAAGAAGTCAACCAAATATACATAGTAGGTAGACTTTCTTAACATTCATAGTAAGCAATGTTTCATCTAGGAATGGGGAACTAGTCTTCCTAGGATTTTCAGTTTGAGTACTAAACATCCTTGAAAAATGATCATCCACCAAATTTTCAACACCAAGATTATCATTAATTTCTAAATAAAACTCTTTAATGAAAGGTATTCATCTAATAGGTAGAGGTTTGATATCTTTTTGTGAATAAATTATTTCAATAAAGAATTGTTAGGGAACACTAGGAATTTGGACACTATCAAGTATTGCCTAAAATTTTCTATAGAAGAAACAAAATCCAACAACTCCTTCTTAGTAGCTGTTTAACTGTTTTGGGAATTATCTTAAAACCTTCTATAAAGGTACCCCACATGTAAACTATTGACTTCTATATGTCTTAAAACTACTCCAAAATTCACATCACAAGTTTCACACAATATTTTAAATGGAAACTTCTAATTTTGTGTAGTGTTGATGGGTAAATAAGTGAGTTTCTATTTAAGAAGATTTAAAGATTATAAACATTATCCATCAAATAAGAAGGGTGAATCTCTATCTAATAGTAAGAATATAGGCCTAGTGACTTTAGAGAAATAATTAATGAATCTATGATAAAAACTGTCTTGTCCTAGAAAACTTCTAACACCTTTAAAATTATTAGTAAGTGGATGATTCTAAATAACTTTTACCTTATAATTTTCAACCTCTATATCCCTACTAGACACAATAAAACCTAGGACAATCCCTTTAGTGCCCATGAATTTACATTTCTCCCAATTGACAATAATATTGTTTTCTAGAAATATCTCTAAAAAAATTATAGATTATATAAACAACTTTAAAAAGTACTCCCAATAATGGATAAATCATCCATGAACACCTCAATGATCCTCTCAATCATATTTGAAAAGATGGACATCATAAATCTTTAAAAAGTAGTCGGTGTACCACATAATCCCAAGAGAATTTTCTGGTATGTAAATTTCCCAAATGGGTATGTGAAAGTGTTCTTATTTAGATCTTCTTGAGCTACATGGATCTAGTTATACCCAAAATAATCATCATAAAAATAAAAAAACTCATTTACATATAACCTATCAAGAATTATATCTATTAATAGCTTTGGAAAATGACCATTCCTAGTAGAATAATGTTTCTTCTCATAATATATACAGACCCTCCAATTATTAACTTTTCTAACTTTAATTTGATAATTTTTCTCATTTATAACAATAGTAAACCGCACCCCTTATTTGGAACTACATAGATTGGACTGAAAAGATCTATATGAAATGAGATAAATAATCCCAAAATAAATACCTTAATAAATTCCTCTCTAAAAACTTCTTTTATGTTTGGATGTAATATTTTTAGCCCTTAACTCTAGGTTTGTAATCTAGTTTGGTAGGAATAGTATGCATAGAAATTTAAGGACTAGAAGGTAGACACTTGGGCCAATGTGGAAAATAGCATTCAATATTTTTATTAAAGTGAGTATGTAAATTGGAATGCTTTTGAATATATAAACTAGAATCACACTTTTCATTACTATAATTCATAGAGGAAAACCCACTACATTCTGTGTCTAGACTTTATTTTAAAATTGTTTTCTTATAAAATTCATCAAATTGTTATAAAATATCTCTCTACCATGTATCAAAATGGTCATAAACGTTATTAAAAACAAGAAAATCACCTCCCGATCTATTATAAATTTTATAAGATAAAGAAAACAAAATTAACTTCTAAATAATTCTCCAAAATTGGAATAGAGTTGTAGTCCATCTCTAGGAAACTATCTAAATTTTCATCTTTAATAGTTTCAAAAAGTTCGGGAAATTTATTTTCAACATCCAAAGGGGTCTCTACAGTTATGAAATTTTTATGAACTTTTTCTAGTTGATCTAATGATCCCTTAAATTCAACAATTTCAATACTTTAATGGTTCTCACAAAATATAGGCTGTTTCACATTTTTAAAGATATTATACTATTCATGTTTCCCACCAAACATAAAAATCAGTTGACCATTAGACACATCAATAATTGACCATCCTATAAATAATTATATCCAAAAAATATTGATAGGTACCACTCAATCACACTTAATATCTAGAATAATAAATTCATTAGGTATGAACAACTTACCAACTCTTACTAGTAGGTTATACACTCTTCTTAATGGATGTTTGAATGACTGGTCTTTCATTTGAAATAACATAGTGGTGGGATGTAAATCTGAAAATTTTAACTATTCATATAGTTAGAATAGAAAAAAATTTATTCTAGAAGAAAGTTCATAAAACAAAATTAACTACAAACAATTATTTATGGTGTAGGAAATTATATAACCCATAGAATATTGAATTTTTAATGTGATTTTTTAAAGGTTAGTGTTTCACTCTTTAGTGTGCATTTAAATTTCCAATTATTCTAATTTTATTATTTGAAATAAATTTTTTGATAGATTTAAGATATTATTTAATATTAATTAATAATTTTATGAATGTTATGTTCACTTGGAGCTTATTGAAAATCCCATGGAATTGGACTAGTTCTATTTTATTATTTATATATTTCAATATCTGATGGAATGGGATGGGTGGGGCCAAATTATTAAAAATAGAATGAATCTCTAGAAATTCTTCTACGATTTTTTTCATTCCATTTGTTTTTTATTTTAGATTATTTTTTTCTTGTTTTTTAGGTAGAACAACTAGAGTTATTTGAGTTTTATCAGTGCCTCTTGAAATTATAGATTCAGTTTTAACAAGATTTTAGTGTTTAAATTCTTCTAGATTCTCATTTTGAGAAATACATGGGTCATTTATAGCATCCGATTGTGTCTTTAAACCACTCCTAGTAACCACAATCATGTTATATTCACAATATTTCTTTTTAAATTGTGCTTGGGATCTTCCCTTTATCTCATGAAGTTAAATTTAAATCCAATTGGCCCATTTACAACTCACGATTATGTATCTTAGCGTCAGTTTCACACTTTTATAAATCATGTTAATAATTTTGGGAGTCAAATTTACCAAAAAAGGTTGAAACATACCCCACACTTCTTATTCATATTTATAAGACTTGACGCTAGGTTTATTTTGAAATAGCGGTGTCGACTGATTTTGGAAACAATGGGAATAAGATTGCCTAAGAATTATTTATTCATTACAAGACAAATATTCATGATTCCTATCGTTATGGTTTTCATTAATTGAAAATGGACCATCTATATATTGCATAATAGGACCATATCCGGAAAAATTAGCATCTTCTAGTGGTTGGTATTGGTTCCGGACTTAGCAGAAGAACCTGTTTGGGCCAATGGACAACTCGATTTTTGTCCGATTTGATGGATCATTCATATATTATACGAGATGTAAATTTCATTACCAATTCAAATTTTCCAAATAATATTGAAAAATAATACACCAAAACCAAGAGAAGATCATTTTAATGTTAATTTTTTAATTAACTTAATATCATGAAGAAATACTTCAGTCATGAAATATTTCTTGGATGTAGGTGTTAATCATCTGAAGGACATTCAGCTGTATTTTCATTATGTTGGTGAGGAACCAAAATATAACCCCTATAGTAATGATCCACATATGATTCATTGATCTTGGAATCTCCACAATAGTACTCCGGGATCAAACATTGTTGTATTTTTCATCTTGCATCGCACCTTTGATCGAAACCATGACCCCTTCAGTCTGGAAGGATTTTTTATTGATCTATCTAGATTGAGAGAAATAGGTGAAGATAGAATATCATAAGTTTGATTGGAAACCCTATAGAAGTTTTTTTGAGTCAGAATTCTCTAAGGAGGTAGAATGTTGTGAACCACTATCACTAAGTCACAATTTTCATAATATCCTATTTATAGACCCAATGTTAGAGTTTCATAGTAATTAATTTCAAAAAGTTGTTTAAAAAAATGTTTAGTCCAAAAGGAACCTCATTCCATTTAAAAAATTAATGAATTTTTTTTATTTCATGGAGTATGATAACTGAATCAATGCTAAATATTATTTTATGGTCTTAAAAATTAATATTTATCACTGAACATAATCTTTGTTTGCTCTTACCCTTTAAAATTTATAAAATAACTGAATAAATATATTTTTATTTAATATTTATTCATTCAATAAATAAAAAAATATTTTATTCATAGAATGGATGATGAATATTTATTTTATATTAGAATAACTAATAAATTATTTGTTTAATAAATAAATATTTATTTATTATGACATGAATAAAAAGATACAAATAAATATTATACATTATTAGTATTGTACA
This sequence comes from Viscum album, assembly GCA_963277665.1. NCBI lineage: Eukaryota > Viridiplantae > Streptophyta > Magnoliopsida > Santalales > Viscaceae > Viscum > Viscum album. The sequence goes on along the minus strand of OY728155.1, from coordinate 275,078,895 downwards.
ATTACCTTGTGAATTAATAATTATTTAAAATTTTCGACCATTCAATAAATATTGAATAAATATTAACTATTGGTATGGAGAATAATATTTATCCTGATTATCAAATATAATTACTATTTTACTAAAATTAGTATAAAAACATCATTTATAACCCTCTATGCATCTTCTTTAGTGGAATTAGGAGGGATTTCCTAAATTATATGATTTTTGTCTAGTGACAAGTGAAGGCATCGATAGAGGAAGAAGATATATCGCAATGATAAAACCACATATGAATGCTCATTATGTAATATAATCCCTTTGAAATAATATTTAATCTAACAAGTTGAATTCTTATTCCACCAAACTTAGTACTAGATATATGTTTCATTGATAATCTAGAATGGACATGTTTATGTCACTATGGACATTAAATTTATTTTGATAGTTTCATTCCAATTATTGTGATGAGATATTAACTTCAATAAATGTAAGTGAAAAATATTTCCTTGACATATTCATTAATAACATACCGATCATGATGTACCCACCATTCCCTATTTATAATGAAAATAGTGTGTAATGGGTTTTCAAAATACATCTAAGTATGTGATTCATGAAGTGTATTAATAATAATATCAAAGTCTAAGGGCCATTACACATGGTCATGGATAGGTATATCTGATGACATGAAAACATTTTGAATTTATATTGGTGTTTTTTCTTCACAATATCCCTCTTGGACATCACCAAGCATAGAATTTATGATAATAATTCTATTCCTCTTATGATCACTCACACCTGATAGATGATAAACTATGCACACTTTCATAGTTCATCATCCACACCATAGGACTGATATTTAAGATATATGACCATAGAATCTCAAGGTTCTCATCATAGAGGGGAACTAGTATAACCTATTTTTTGATTTTAAAGATACCCTAGGACATTATCACATTAATGTTTTTTAATAATAACAATCAATATGTGATAAGTAATTTGTTAATTTTAAAATTATTTAATATATAAGAAATCTAGGGTACAAAGTAGTTGGTTCTAGGGAACCAAATCAATAAGACTACCACTTTCACTAAATTAAACTACTAATGACTGGTTAGTTCTCTCATGTTAAACATGATTCTACTAAGTAAGGATATATATTCTGGTTCCGCTGTGATTCTGTGACTAGGGTTGGAAAATCCAAATGACTATGTGGTGAATCTACTTACTACGACTTCACTACCTTGAGAAAATACTTCAAGTTGTTAAATCACCAAGTATCAAAATCTTGTTACGTTGTCATAAAATTAACATGTTGATTAATTCCATAGTTTATTATTATCGTAATAATGAAAAAAATATTTCTTTTGGTATAACCCTAAATAGAATAGTGTATTTATAAACCACTTCTTAAGCTGCAATATAAGGTACATCATATGTAGATATTATATATATGAAAACCATTGATTATAATAAGTCTTTATTGAATATTAACTTATCCTTATTATGATACAATATCAAATTAAACTTAATTAACACAAGTGTTCAATTCCCTTAACCACTAGTATTCCAACTTCTCCAAGAACTATAAACTTATCCAGTTCTAGTTTTCAATGTACTCTCGGGTTGTTCTAACTATATGTTTATGGAATTATGTTGGATCTATTTTCTATTCACCTAGTATGTATCATTCATAAACAATATAAAACATCAATACATATCATAGAACATGAGATAAATTTCTATCACTTAATTTTTAAAATTCATTTAATTTCAATAATCTCTCCATATGCCCATGAATGTTCAAGTAGAATGATTATATTCTCAAAAAAAATAAATTTAAATATTTTAAATATTATTTTTCAATAAATTATTATTATATGTACTATTAATATATTTACCATACCCATTGATCTTTTATTATAGATATTTTTACTTTATCACAATTTATACTTAAATTCATACATGGAGAAATTCAGTCCTTAGTCATAAAAATATGGTAGGACATAACATTTGTTTTCCATATGTTATCAAAATATCTAACTTGAAAACTTATCTTTATCCTGTTAACCTATTAGATACATATGTCACTCATTGATTTAAAAATAAATATTCTATGATCACAATGAAATATATATTTATAAATGAATTTATGTAATATGAAAATATTATTTACATTTATTAACATCAGTATCCCTTTCTAGGCAATAATTGTATAAATATACCCTAAGGTCTCTTTTTTGCTGTATCATATTTACTTCTTTAGTAAGGATTCCTCCAAATAAGCTGGGTTTAAAAATATATAGGCCAATATGATGATCATCTAAGTATTCATTGACATATTTTAAATGACTTTAGTCATGGCGATTGATGTATAATTTTTTCCTAGATTAAAAATTTCAATAATCAATCAAGATTTATTAGAACCAATATGCACCATCCATGTCTAGTTTCTCTTGCACACTAACTAGATTTATTGTTTCTTATAAAAATTGAAAATAATAAATCCTTGAATGTTGATACATGATGTACATTACATGAATTTATAAATACTTTTCAACATTATCATGTTTCTATATATTTATTCTTTATATGGATTTTTATTATAAAAGAATAATATATATACCACCCACTGTGGTGAACATAAACCACCCCTTTGGTTATGACTTTAAATGCAGTATGTGTCTATGAAATTCCTCCTCCTACTAAGCACAATATATTCTAACATTCATATTCAATATCATATACATATAGAATCTTAAACCATTGAGGTTAATTCGGATCCCACTATCCTCAATGATATAGCTTTCCATTCTATAAACATTTTAATTCTTGAATAGATGTCAATAAATTTAGTAGCTATAGGATTATTAAATGAGATAAAAAAAGTGTCCGATGTTTTTTTGTTACTAAATCCATCTTTTAACAAATAGTTTTCAACAAAAACATGATTTTGTGAACTAATAAATTCTTATCATATCACAATTGATATAATATCCATTTTTTAATAAATATGGAAAGTTGTAAGTTGTAGCACTTATATTTGATAAACATGTCTTGGAAGGATTCATGAATGATTTTAAAATTTATATAAGAATTATAAAAGATATTCAAATTTCTACTGTCATGATAATGATTCATATAAGAAAATGTGAGTTTTAAGAATACCTTTACTCAACATGTATGATCAATGATTACTAGGATAAGATGTTTGCTAACAATCCATCTCATAGATTCATCTATCTTTACTATTTACGTCACTGATAATTTATAACATTTTATAAATTAATCTCATTAAATATATGAAGTTACCTTTAATTTCACTTTGTAATAGATCATGATACATTGTTAAACTAATTCCAAAAATTTAATGGAATACCTTTATAACAAAAAATTTCTTAGTCTAAAACATAATATTTCCATATAATTAAGTGTTTTATCACCAAATATTGTAAACATATTAATATGTATACCATGAATTATATTTTGACTAAGAATTATTTTATCATAACTAGTAATGAGTCGTATATTTTATATTCATCATTAATTGAATGGGATATATGTTATTCAATATTTATTTAAACAATATTATAGTTTAATGTAACATAAAAATACTTATTAAAAAATGTGAAATAATGACTTATTGTGTCTACCTAGACACTAAGATAAAGGTTTTTGTAAAAATCAATATAAACATTAATCAATACATTCTAGTAATTAGAAGTAGAGTTCTCCCCTTTTCTGATATGTGAATATCCCTTTCTCTTCTCCTTTTTAGTTCACTCTATAACCTTTATTTTCTTTCTCATTTACTATAATTAAATACATGTATGTTGTAAGTATATAGTATTTTATTATATAAGTGGTGAATAGAAACAGGATGAATATCTGAAATTGGATGAAATTGTTTTCTTATTAAATTCATTTTAATTTCTTTTCTAGTGTCTATTCTTTCCACATATGGGGAAATAACATCATGCTCATTATTCTACCTCTAAATCCTTGGTCTCTTTAAAGAACAATGTAAATAATATTTTGGATTTATATTATCCATGATATCTCTTTAGTTGTATGTCATGATTTTCATCATAAGGTGTGAAGACACATGTTTCAACCAATCCTTATCTACTCGGTAAATTATTGAAAAAATATTCATGATTTACTTATCCATTTGTTTTATCTAGGATTGGATGAATAAGGATACAAAAGTGGTGAGGATAAAAAAATTCGATTAATAGACAATTTCTTATCCATGTAATAGCTCAATATCATTACCTGATCAAAATACCCCAGCATTTTTAAACCATGATTAGTAGCTAGATTCCCTTATTTCAGCTTACACTTATATACTATATTTATAGTATTATTTATTTGAAGCCTTTCCTTATCATTCTGATAAAAACGATGATTAGATATGGTGTAAGAATCCGTGTCCTTATTCTGTATCACTAAATCTCCAGATAAATTTAGTAATATAATAAAATATAAATACGAATAATCATCTACATATCTCTATTAGTAATTATTTTCACCTTTTCTCACCTTATGGGGTGGATGAGCGGGAATAAGGGATTCCAATACAAAATTAAATATTTCAGATGATAATGAATCACCTAAACTATTGTAATATATCTGAAATTTTTTATTTTTAAGTAAATACTGTAAGTTAAGGAATGATCATAAGTTTTCATGGTTTCAATTTCCACTCTTACTATAATAATAAAATGTAAATTTTAGTTTTATTTTATCACCAAATATACAAGACATATTTTATTTTATTTTATTAATGTTGAGTCAAAATTTATAATTTCTACTTTTCCATTCCTTTGTTTTTAAATAAAAAAATTATTTAAAACACTATTTTAGAAACTTTATATTTCCCATGTGTTTTAGTATGTTTTTGTAGAAACAGTATTTTATTCTTCCAGATAGACAAAATTCTATTCACTCTAATTTTAAACATTGGATATTCCAACAGACTTCACTATTGATCATCAATCCAACAAACTGAATAAAGGTAAATATGATGTGTTAGTACGTATGTTAGTCCGATGACCATGACTTTTTTTTAGTTTTATGGAAAAGATATAACTCTAACCATTGGTTATAATAAAATTCATTCTGATGAATCAGAAACACCTTTAGTTCAATGGATCATATTGAATAATAAAAGTTTATTTTCATTTTACATTAAAACTATTTCTATGTTTGGTATAAAATATTGTTTTCTATAAAAACATTCAAAAACACTTGATAAATATAATGTTAGTAAAATAGTTTTTTAAGAAAGAGTTTGTGATTTAAAAAACTAAAGGAAGGAAAAGAATAAATTATAACATTCAACTCAACAATCTCACCCTTTCTAGAAAGCACAAACATGAAACTTAGAATTAAAACTAATAACATTTAAACACTTAAAAATATTTACTATTTTAGTAATTTTAAAATATATATTATATATCTTAACCCCCCAAGTTTAACTTCTTTATGATACAATGAAAAGTATAGATAGAAACTTCAGATTATCTACTTTAAGAACAAAAACTAACCCTTAAATAAATACTAAAAAAAACTCTCTCCAAAAATATCTCAAAGACTTCTCCCCTTTTAGAACTCTCCCCATTAAATATATTATCTTAAAACTTTCTCCCCCATTTTTATTTTCGAAAAGAATAGGGAATGTATATAATGACCAGAAATGTTAGAATATGATGAAATATGAAATAATTTTATGTGAAATAACTAATCATCTATGGAATAAAGGAAAGTATATTCATCCAAAAACAATTGGAAGACATTCATACATAATGTATTTGGGTAAAAATTAATTCACATAAAACACTCATTCAAAATTTTATATTAAGTTTATGAGTTCAATGAAAACTAAATCATTATTTCTTATATACAATTTTCACAACCACCTTCAACTTATTGATGTCTTTGTAATACTTATAATCTTAAGAAACTGATGGCTCATGCTTCATAATTTTATCCCCCCTGACTACTTCCTGCTAGATATCTTCCTTTCGCCTTTCAACCACCTCACTATTTTCTTTGTTCTCTTCCTTCAGAAAGAACAAATAATATTCACATAAATAGAGTCTTATATTTTCTAACTCCAATTTGTAAACATTTTATTTTAGAACAATCCCTTATTCAACATTATTATCAGTCATATCTTTAAAGTCTTCAACAAACATAAATCTGTCCAAAACATCTATTGATAACTTATCAATGAATTAATCCATTTGTAGATATAATTTCTCCACTTATATAAATTGTTCATTATGGTATTTTATATCATTATCAACTTGGTTTAACCCTTTTACCATGTAATTATAAGATCTATTTTGTGCCTTGGTCTTTTCTTTGAATGATTCGACGTCACATTCAATATAAGAAAAACATTCTATCTACACATTCAATGAATCTGATTTTTCATTTAGTAAATTCTAAACCAACATAAATATTGTCTCCATGTTTTTAGGATACCGATTAAAATAACTTAACTATTTAAATGTTTGTAAAATATAATCAATGACTTTCCAAGATACTATTGCTTTAGAGTCTGATGACTCTAATAATGTCCATGGAGCATGAGGACAACAAAGATTGATATATATCTTCTTTATTTGTTCAGTGTTTTCTTGATTCCAGACTTTCATAATATCTCCATTCTTATCATTTTCATCTTTGTATGATACTTTTGTGTGAGATTATTTATCTTCTTCTGAAGATTTTAAATTTTCCTTGTCTTCATCTTTAGATGATAATTTTACTTCCCCTAAAAAATACATTTATTTCTTTTTATCATACTGAGAAGATAGTTGGGCTGATTTAGAATATCACTTTATAGTACTTCAAAGTTCCTTTTTCTCATAATGATTTTCTTCTTTTTCTTATTCTTTGAAATTTTCTTCTTCTTTTTCTTCTTCCTCTTCTTCTACTTCTCATTCATTCACTTTATTTTCTTCTTATTTAAACTATTTATCTTACTTTTCCAATTTTTTCCAAATGATACACAGATTTTAATAACCTTTTACAAATGTTTTATGGTAATTTGTTTTTTTATTTCTCAAAAACATTCATCACTTTTTCTGGTATATATTTTGAAACTTATTTTACTTTCTCATTACCTATTCCTTTACCAACTTTTAGAATAACTTTAGGAGTTATTGATGTTTCAAAATAAAATAATCTAGTATCAGAGATTATTGTATCGGTATTAGGAACATTTCCATATTGTTGAGATTGTTTCACCACTAATAAATGGGAAATTCATATAATTGGGTTCTCTGAATCTTCTTCAATATCGTTCATTAAAATTTATAAAATATTAGCTTCTAAAAACCTTTTATTTTGTTTCTTTTTATTTTCGACCTTCATTAACTCATATTTAGTTATAATTATAAAAGATAATGCCTCATATTTATCATTAATATACTTAGTATCCTTGGTTTTATTTTTAGCCTTATGAGTCATGAGTTTCTTGAACTCATCATCTATCGTTATATAGTAATAAGTACATGAAATTTTCTATAAAAGGTTCTAGAAAATATCATGATCAAAAGGCATGTACTTTATCTTCCTTAGTGGATTTTAGAGAACCATTTAGGCTTCCTCAAAAGAATATCCACAGAGTAATCCCTCAGCCTAGTTCAAGAAATGGTCGTGGAAATATTCTCGAAATCTCATTGTTCCAACATTGTGTTGAATATTTACATGAAAAAAGTCTATAACAATATGGAGTGGGGATTTATCAACATACTATTTCATAGTTTTGTGTTTTTTATTTGGGAATTTGAACCCTTTTCGAGATCATTTATCTCAACTTAGTTGTCTGTTTTTTGCATAGGAAAAAATGTGGGTTCTTCAAATTGACTTGTGGCCATAGACAGGGAGATCCCCTTTCTCCCAGCCTCCTCAGCATGGTATAATACACTCTTAATTGGCACCTGGGAAAAAAATATCCAAATGAATAATTTGGCCATAACATTTTTGGTCTAATACTAATAAATGTTATGACATTTTTTTTGGATGACATGGTTTTAATATTGAACAAAAATAGTAGAAATATCTCAGAATTAAATCAGACTATTGGTAAGTATTTCATGTGGAGAAAACTTATTGTTTTCTCTCTAAAGGGTGCTCTGATGGGTGGGGGTAAAATAATTGAAGAGGCCTTAGGAATTTACAAAATATATTTCCCCATGGAATACATGGGGCACCAATATCTCTTGGAAGAACTCACATTAATCATTTTAATGGACTGGTTGATGAAATTATGGAACACATCACAAACTATAAAAATAGATTTCTATCTTTCAGGGGTCATATTACAAATGTAAATTGTGTTTTATATTCCATCCTCATGAATGTGTTCTCAATTCTCAACGTACCAAAGGATGATATAAGAATCATTGAAAATATTAGGATAGGCTTCATCTGGGATTCTAATGCTGAAGAAAGGTTTCATTGGGAATCATAGAATAAGATGGAGAGGGGGTGGGAGAGGGTGGAATCAATATAAGGCGTGTCAAGGAGACCATGTAGAGTTAATATAAAAATTGGCATGGGACTTTCAGGAGGGTAAATACCTATAGGATAAATTCATCACCCATAGATAAGGTAGCCATACACAAAATACAAGTGGTGATAATCTAGGATATGAAACACAATTTATCCCCATCTAACTGCAATGTAGAAAAAATCAGAATGGATCATTGTGTGTAGCTAGATTAAATTTTGGAGAAATAGTTGGCTTGGTTCATTTCTTGGATTTATAGGTTTCCCAGTTATGAATATGTCCTTTACCAAAGAGACTAGGTTTGATTTGTTCATTTATGTCATCCTCAATAGCTAGAAAATTAAAACCATCACCACTATTTTAATGAATTTGGAACTGTTTAAACTTGTGTTCATGTGCTCAGCATCTGGAGCGTTCTTGGAAAAAGATTTCCGTAAAGTGAACCAAGAGCATGTTGAGCATGATGAGTGAGGTTGAACCCTTTGGTGTAATGAAATCCCCACAAAGTTCAATTTTCTTGTATGTAATATTCATAACCACACCATTACCATAGATAAGGAGGTAAATAAAAAAGGGATTATGCTGGAATCTATGTGTTCATGATGAAAGGACCCATGGAAGAAAAATATAATCATCTGCTCTTCGAGAGTGATTGGGGAAATTCTATATTACATGTCTTAGCCAATTTCATCAGGCTGGGAGACTGAATTTTCAATCATTATGATTTTTTACACACACGGTTTTTGGAGATAGATAGATATGTTCAAGAATAGAAGGAAAGAGAGATACTCATGGGATCTGGTTAATGGAGCATATGGAGTATAAGGAATAAAAACCATCATGATGGAACCCTAACATCAATGTTGGTCATAATAATTATAACTAGATGTTTTATTGTTGATATGGATCCACTTATTTAGTTATTGGAGAGATCTTCCTCCTTGAGAAGACTCATGTACGAAAAATGATCAATCTATCTCTCACAATATCATAGTGGGTAGGGTAGATGGGTGATATGGAAGACTTCAATGAGTTGATATAAGCTTAATGTGGATAGATATTTTATTTTTGGTTTCATGTGGGAGGTGTTTTCTATAACCATCAAGGATAGATGGTCCTTGTATTCAGTGAAGGCTAAGGATAGGGGTATTCTATTATGGAAGAGGCTTTCACTATGTTCAAAAGAATTGAACTATACCATTCTCACCACATCATCTTGGAGGTGGTGTAAAACGATTCAACTATTACCCATGACTCAATATAAAAGACTATTTAGGTCCCATAATCAATCATATACCTTACCCACAAATTAAATTTTCTTCTGGATTTTTGGGTGGCCATGAGCCACACTTAGTGGGAGGGGAATAAGGTAGTGTATTTTCATACTTATAAGGCTAGCCACTAAAACCATTTTTTATTATTTTCGAGTTTTGGATCTCTTCTACACAAGTGTGGTAGTCTTGTTAAACAATATTCTCTTAGGTATCACTATTTCATGCCACCTTGATATTTTTTTTCTTGGGCGCCGACCTTCTTGTAATAAAAATTTAACGTTGATGATGATGAAGATCATAAACATCAGTGAGGAATTATTAATTGATTCCACCATTAAAAGAAAAAAATTAACAAGATTGATCTCCCTCATGTTCATTGGGAAATATAAAAAAAATATCCCAAACATCTAGGGTATCCTTATCACCCTTCCTAAAAATCAGATATCCCTATATCCACAAAGTTACAAACCTAACATCCAATGCGAGATAAGAATCCTTTCTGACTTTCTATTAATATGTTAATTAGGATACCTCAACCTTTGAATTCATAAATATTCTAAGATTATTAGGTAATTTATGAGAAAAAACATATACAATTTAACCTTAAAGGGCACTTCAAATAACTCTATGTCTTTCTGGTATAAATGTTTATACTCCTAAATAAAAATATAAAAAACTATTTCTTTCTTATATTCATTTGAATTAAATTTATTTTAATCCTAAAATTATGTCACAATATCCCGATAATGATAATTGGAATCCTTATCTTTTATTCAACACTATTTTTATTCCAACCTTGAAAAATAACAATATATTTAAGAAATGAATCATGTTTTTCATACAAGGATCTTTCGACCAACCTTTCTCCAAAATGATCTCTATTTTCAAAATATTTAGAATTTTCTATCTTTTCAAGTCTGATAAAATTAATTAGACAAATGGCAAATAAATGAACTGATCACCAAAAGAAGTTGCGAGAGTTGGGAACCAATTATTTGGAGATCAATGTGGGACATAGAGCGACTCACCCTTATACAAGCACAAGAGGTGATGGTTCAAATTCGGAATAAACTAACAACTCATATTAGAATCCATTATCTGATCTAATGGTTGATATTTAACTAAAGAATGTTTTAATTATAAATTTGAAATATTTATGTTTTTAATAAAACATTTATCATAGTGAGTAGAAATCCAATTAGTAAAAAACTATTATTTTTTTAAAAAATCAAATTTGTAAAATTAAAAGAATAAGCGGTCAACATATTTGTTAAACTAGAGTAATGAATAAGTTCAAAAACTAAAAGAATAATTATTTTTAAAGTTGAAATATTTCATTAGTATGAGTAAACTGTTCTTCTTGGTTTTTGTAATAAAAAATTATTAAGATAATCTTTTTAACAAAACTATTAATTGGATGTTTTATAAGATCATTTATGTCTGGGTTTTTTTGGACTCTGTAACTTTTTTTAGAAAATGTTTGTCTAAAAAAGTTTATAAAAGTCCTTGAATCAAAAAAAATTAATTTTTTTGAGTATTAATTGATAAAATATATGAAAAACCATTTTTTTTAGAAAATAATAAGTTTTAAAGAAAATTAAAAGTCTTATAAAAATAATTTTTTTATAAAAATAAACTATTAGAAAACTAAAAATTTTTAGAAAACAAATTTTTTTAGAAAACTAAAGTTTTAGAAAACAAAAAACATATATAATACCCCTATGATATGAGTTTATTAATGTAAGTATATTAGTAAATAATAAGTAGATATGAATAATCACATAACATTGATCATTTCTAGCTTCTTTTTAATATTTTCAAATCTATCAAAACTAAGAGGGTTTTTAAAAAATATCAGAATGTTATTATTGAATTCCAATGAATTGTAAAAATATATCTTTTTTTAGTGTGTTATCTTGAAGTAAATGGTTCCTTATGTATATGTGATTAGAACATTAGTGATGTATTGGGTTTTTTACTTAAATAAATGGACCTTTTTTTATCACACAAAATTTTATTTTTAGTAAAACCCATTTTATAGTTAGTGAGTGTCTTTTTCATCCATAACACTTGAGCACAAAACATTCTAGCTACCACATATTTGGATTTAGCAGTGGAAAGTTCCAATGAGTGTTGTTTCTTATAATAACATAAAACTAAATATTCTCATATGAAATAAAATGTTCCAGATGTAATTTTCAATCCCTTCTACATCCATTAATTAAAAGTCCAAAAATTGTTTTAAGTAAAAATCATTTCCAAAAGAGTAAAACAAAGATAAATATATAGTTATCTTAAGATAATGAAAAATCTATTTAACAACTTTAATATGGGACTCTTTTGTTTTGGGTTGATATATAACACATAAGAATACTAAAAATATTAAATCTAGAAGGCTAAAAATTAATTAAAGTAAAATTTCAATCATAGATTTATAAGTATTTTAATCAATTGGTTTCCCAGCTTTATTAAGATCTAAAGTATTTGAGGTTTCTATAGGAGTATTAATACTTTTAGCGTTTTCATACCCAAATTTTTTAATAATATATTATATATATATATATTGAGGTGTAAAACTTCCATATGTTTTTTTTAATTTGAACACCTAGAAAGTATGTTAACTCACCCATCATACCCATTTGAAACTCATATTTCATAAGATCTTCAAAGGAGTCTATTAAAGATTTTTTAGTGGAACTAAATATAATGTCATCAACTTATATTTTTACAATAATAATATATTTATTAACTTATTTTATAAAAAGATTTGGATCCACACCTCCCCAATCAAAATTGTTTTATAACTAAAATATAATTAACCTATCATACTAATCTATTGGGGAATATTTGAGTACCTAAAGTGAATTGGTAAGTTTAAAAACATATTTTGGATGCTTTTTATTTTCAATACCCAGAGGTTGTTTAACATAAACATCCCCCTAAACATGTATATTAAGTGAATAATTCTTCATATCCATTTTAAATAGTTTTAAATTTATGAATGTTGTAGAAGAAAGAAGAATATGAATAGCTTCATGTCTAGTTACTGTAGAATGGGTTTATTCATAGTCTATTCTCTCATGTTGATTATAACCCTTATTAACAAGTCTATCTTTAATTCTAACTATTATTCCATTTTCATCAAACTTATTTAAAAAGACCAATTTTACTCCAATTATATAAGCTTCTTTAGGTCTTTGAACCAAAGTATTACATTTTTTTCTATTAAAGTCATTAAGCTAATATTGTATAGATTTTATCCAATACTTATCACCTAAAGCCTCATAAATATTTTTAAGTTAAAATTATAATAAGAATTATAGTTTTTCAATTTAATTTCTCAGATAACTTCTAGTTCTAACTGGTTGATCTGCATCACCAATGATATTATAACAAGAATGATTCCTAAAAACAAATTGATTTCTTCGAATTGAAAAACTATGTTATCCAATAATAGGTTGAAAATATTCTTGAGGTATAAATTCAGGAAAATATTATTTAATTTTTCTATCATGAGAATATGTTTATAAAATAGGTTGATAGTTAGTTTTAGAAGTATCATTTTAAGATGTAGGTTGGGGTTCCATGAAAATAAAAGGACAAGTTTTAAAAAACATAACATTCATTATTTGTTAAAAAATACTTGTATTTTTACTAAAAACATTACAAGACTTACTAGTAGTGGAATAATCTAAAAATATTCATTTATCATAATTTGGAGTAAATTTATATAAATTGTCTTTATCATTCAGGATTAATACTTTTCACCCAAAAATTTTTAAGTAACAATGTTTTTATTTTCATCTTATCCACAACTCGTATGGATTTTTTTAATAAAATGTATTATTAAAACCCAATTTATAGTATAACAAGTAGTACTAACTACTTCAACCCAAAAAATTTTATCAACTGATTATTAACTCCTAATGGTTCTATCAGAGTGATTATAATTATATATATCAAATGAAATACAAAATAGAATTATAATGGTGATAAACTAAACGATGTCATAAAAATGAAGTACAACTCATTATTACATATCATTTTCAATATCCAAATCATCATGAGATGTCTATGTGAAAGCTATCTAAGGCCAGTACAACCAACTCAAATATATTACCATCGGATAATTTCCTATAAATATAAGGTCATTTTAAGAGTTGGGAGCTGATGCATTCACAAATCAAGTCATCTGAAGATTTATCTTATTGAATATCTCATTCCAATTTTTTTAATCTTTTAGAGATTTATATTTAAAAGGAATAATTGTGAGGATTGTAAATTAATTATTACTGAATAATTTTGTATTCATACATCTGATTGTGGAACTGATCTTGGGATTTCAGGGATAGGAAGACAATGAATCAAATCCATGAGATCAAGGCCTCTCAGGGCTAGGAAGATGTAGATGACACCCATCCACATATCGAGTGATTTCTTGGTCAAAAATGAAAAATATGACACTAATCTATTAGATCGATGGAATATAATTTATTGACTGATAGATCCATACTAATCTATTAGATCGAGGGATTTCCTAGTAAGGAAAGGCATACCTTTTATAGTAGTTATTAAAATAGTGGATATATTTAGTTAGTATTTATGTCTACCATAACTCTTAAGGTTTAATAGTAAATTATTTTATAATATTATAATTTTTTCATACTCTTAAATTATTTTTCAATTTTTCTTTATAAAAAAATTATTTTCTGCTTTGACCGTATTTTAGAAAGATAGTTTTTATGCTTATATTTCTAAAAAAGCATTTTATCGGTGTGTCTAAGATACCAAAAAACTACTTTTATATAATAGGACAATATCTGGATCCAATTTTAATACTATGATCATCAAACAAAGAATGAGTCTGATCATATTTACTTAATAGGAACTGTGTTTCATTTTAGTTTATTTTTTAAACTACAATTCACCACCCATATTTTATCCATTTTAAACTCTTATAAATTAACAATTAAGACTTAAAATATTTTATGAATACCCAAAAACCCTCACCATTAGTCTCAAAATTTCTAGTTTAATGGAAATTCTAATGGAAAGGATCTATATGAACCTTCTCATAACCCAAGAAAGGGTGTAGTTAATTACTCCAAGGTATTTAGGTAGGTAAGTCTTTTCCAAATGTGGTCTTTCATCTCCCTGATCTATTGAGTGGACTACCCAATAAAAAACCCTAGACCAAGCGTACTAAACACCTACCTACAACTTACATTATTTCTAGAAATGGTTACTGCTCTTGATGTAAAATGGTTATGTTAACCCAAAAATATTCTTAAGAACTTCTCAATAAATGTAAGTGTCCCAGTAAGTTTTGGTCAAACACATAGTTTTATGGTTTCATTTCTAATCAAGTAATGAAAGGATTTGTCTAACATAATATTATGTTGAGGAATTTTATTTATTTTATATAAAGATTATTTTATCCTTTACACATATTTTTAACATTAAGTGGATTTTTCTTATGGTATTAACCATATTCCGATAAAATAATTATGAAAAAATCATTTATTTAATATTGTATTTGTATACGAGTACATTTATTTATGTTATTTCAGACTTATATCTATAAAATAAATCATATATAACCAAAACTAAAATAAAAAAAATGAAATGATCATGAGCTTATCTAATTATTGATTTATTAAGAAGAGAAATAAAAAAACCTATGACCCTGGGGATAAATTATTTGTTATGTTATTAGCATGAGTTGTAGCATTACACCTCTTCACCTATGTAATGCTTGGGTTGGTTTCATCTTGGTTTTGTCATGAACTACCTATGCATCATTTCTCACTTGAACTGACTCCTTGTGCCTTCAGATATTCCTTTTATTAGTTATTTTATTTAACTCTCATGAAGGTTAGGGGGAAAAAGCTTTAGTAAAAGAGAATTACCTAAAACACCCATAAACATGATTGTACTACACAAAAAATGTTAGAGGGATTTGATGAAGGTCATCATATTTAATTTTATAGTTAATAATTACAAACCCATGAAATTAAATTAAATTTATTAAAACCAACACATATATAGGACTAGTCAAATCACATGGTTGGCCATACACATGCAACAACTACACATTTAACAATATATTTCTATTGTCATTTCTATTTGTTCTTTAATAAGATAAACCATTAAAAAATTAATCCAATTAAGTATCATATTAATCAAATAATTTATTTTATCCTATTTCATCCAAATTTCCTAGATATTCCAATCCACTATGATTTTAAATAAAATAACAAATTTATTTTATTTAAAATTTAATAAAAAAAGTAAATAACTTTTTACTTGGAAGAAACTCAACGTAGACCTATATGAAATACCCAATATGGATTAAGATCACATACAATATACCCAAGTGGAATTTAGTACATACATTCTATCATTTAATTCCATGGAATGAATGAGTAAATTAAATGACACACCGAAAGCATGTTAATTAACATATCATGTAATTATTTTTATTTTTTACCAACTAGTAAGCATATTGTGACTATTCATATTATATTGTTCCATTTTTATACTAAAATTTATTAATAATTTATTATCCTATAAAACCTATCATATAGTGTGTACGTGTAAAATTAATGACACATGAAGCACATAATGATGAGTTCTATGGAGTAATAAATCAAATTTAGTGTTTTCACATAAATATGTACAATACATGATGTGTTCAGGTTAGCTAAATTGTCACACCCTGACTTCGTACACCGGTAATGATTCTAATTTTTACCTTTATCTTGTAAATGTATTTGATTTAATTATTTTGTCGAGGAGCATTCCAGGCCCGACGAGAGTTTTTGTGTTTTTCTGATAAATGAATGTTTGGATTAGCAGCACTCGACACACGTTCATGGATCAGTCGAAGTCGTGTCCATTTTCTAAAGCGATATATGCCCTGCTAGATGCATTATTTTATTTTAATTATTTTGGGTTTCACTTTTGAGCCGCTGGTTGATCCGGTTTTAATTTAAGTGATTTTGGTGTCATACATGGGTGCAAAGCTATACTCGCGATTATGTGTAGTTCCCCTCCTTAATTAGTGAATGTTTTATTATTAGGTGTGTTATTATTTTGGTGTGCAACCTTGCGCATGACCGTGCGTGTTGTTCGGCCCCAATAATAATGATATTATTATTATTTTGGTTTTTTGTATTATTATGGTTTTATTATTTTTTAGTTTTATTATTATTTGTATTAAAAAAATGTTATTATTAATTTGAATTTTATTTTCTTCTTTTATTTTTATTTTATTTTAATTCCCCAATTTTTTATACTCTCTTATTTTCTTTTATTTCCTTCCATTTTATGTTACCTATTTTTTTTTATTTTTATTATTTTTATTTTTTTTTATTTTTATTTCATTTTCTCTTTATTTCTCTCCATTTCTCTCCATATGTTTTTCTCTTTTTTTCTCTTCTTCCTTGCACTCCCCTATCTCCCTGCGCGGACCTCCCATTCCCCCCTACAACCCTAGCGTGGCCCCCCTTCCTCTTGCTCTTTCCGTTTGGCCACCCACCATCCTCTATAGTGAACAAGGTTTCTTCTTCTCCATGGAAGTGCGACATCCTTTCCCCCGAGCTCCCTCCACGCATGCCCCATCTCTCTCCCATCATGGAACGTCTCTTACAGCCGGACCGACTACCCGATCCGCTTAACCATCTCGCCGAAATCATTTGGCACACCGCACGCCGCACACCCTACCCCTCGCGCGACTCCCTCCATCGTGCCACACCCTCCTTGAACCTTTGAGCCATGAACCTCCAATTCCTCTCCGGAGAACTAGAACCTCCCTATTCCTTGCCGAAGAACCTTGGCCAAACCCCCTTTCTTATTCTGACGAGTCCAACTAGCACGACACCTTATGACACCCTACATCTTGGTCGGACATCTCCTCGGACCCTTTCTATAGGTGTGATATACCTCTATTGTTAATTATTTCAGTTTGATTATGTTGTGGTTAGGAGTTTTGGTTTGGAATTTGGTTCAATTTTTGTGTAATTGGATTTATGTTTTGATGTTACAGTTTATTTGAGTTGATTGCGGAAAATTTGATGCGCGATTGGAGAATTGCTATGATATTTGGGGTTTTCCAACACCGAGGTAGGTGGTTCCATGTTTAATTGTTATTTGATTAATTAATTTGTAAGTTTAATTAATTTATAATATTATTTAATTAATTGATGTAGTGCGAAGTCGATATTTTATGAGGTTTGATTTGCAGTAGAACATATTTAGAAGCATGTTTATAATATGTGTACTTGCTGCTGGAATGTAATCTATTTTTAATTGTTGGTTTTTTTGTGAGGTTAGCCTACTAATTATTTTGGTTGCTGTTATTTAATTTTTACATGAGGTTTACTATGTCTTAATGAATTTATTAGTGTGTTTTGATGAGATGAGTACATTGTTGCTGTGAAAACCCATGTTGGACTATTCACTAGCGTTTTATAAAATGTGCGGATTATTTGTTAGGTTGTACAAGGGTTGCAGTTGGTGTTTTGGTGTTGCGTCGATGTGTGTTCTGTCTTAAATAATCATTTGAGTGGATTTTTGGAGTTTTCTTCATGTATCATAATTTTAAATGGGTTGACATGTTTTCTTGGCGGTTTTTTTAAGTGCTGTAATAGTATTTTTTTAACTACGTCTGTAGTTTAATTAATCTCACGTGTGATGAAAATTGAGTTCCTGAGGTGGTGTTGTGTGCAATTAGTTATGTGTGTCTGTGTGTGTGTGGGTGGGGGGGGGGTGGGTTGGGTTGGTTTAGTGTGTAAAACATTGTTTTTCTTCCAAAAATTTATTTATGAAAAATTTGGGTTGTTTTATTAAATAGTTTTTAGGAGTGAAAAATTGAATTGGTTAAATTGTGTAAATATTTTTGGTGCTTAAAGTCATGCGACGTGTGTGAAATTTGTTTAATAAATTCTATTACTGGTGTGTTTGATAAGGAAAGTGATTTCTTTGACTATGGAGTTGTTTTAATTGGTTGTGTAACTGATGCAGATTTTGATTTGAGATATTTTTAGTGTGCATCTTATTTCAAATGGATTTTGTGTGTGAAAATGGTTGTTTTGGAGTGTGTAATGTATTGTTTGGTTTGAGTATGTGATTATGACACAAGACTTGAACCCTGAACTACTTGAGCACAAGCGGGAAGCCTGGGTAACTTGGAGGGTGGACTAGACTAGTCTGCTGGTGTTCCAGAGGTGAATCGACCCAGTTTCACTGGAAGGACTGACGACTGCAACACTGACTAAACATATGTTTTTTTGAGGTTCATGGCCTTCTAAGCCATGTTTTCTGAGGGTCATGGCCTTCTAAGACACGTTTTTTGAGGGTCGTGGCCTTCTAAGACATGTTTTTTGAGGGTCATGGCCTTCTAAGACACGTTTTACCGAGACACGAAGATCTAGGGGCCCAAGCTAGCTAACAATCACGAGGCCTCTCTGATATTAGTGATCCTTGGTTACTTTATGCTCATCAGTGTGACACATGGGTTATTTTTTTTTGAAAAAAGTAAGGGTGTGTGTGTGCATTTTAATTTAAGTTGGTTTTTTAAAACTTCTTTATTTAAACCAATTTTACCTAAATTTTTTCATGCTTTTAGTTATTTTCATTAATTACAAATGAAAATGTATTTGTCATTTAATAATTGGGCAAAGAACCTTTTATCGGTGGCATCCTACTGGGTTTTTAGCTCACACCCTACATACACATTAGGGTGTATGTAGACTCCATTTCTTTGGTATTCTAGGTCAAGGCATTGGGCTTAGCGATGATGGTTTGAGTTGCATTGGTTTCCCCATACAGGTTGGTGGCAGCGGCTTGAGGACGTGACTACTCATGTCACACAGAGGCTTGAGTTAGTGTTTTTCTGTTTTTCATTTATTTTCATCCCCTTGTTTTAGGTCGACTTGTAAAAATTAATTTTGACCCTAGTTTAAGGTCATGTTTGGTTGTTAATATTAGTAAAATTTATTCATCTTTTGATTGTGTCATGTTTATTGAATCATGTAAACCGTTACCATGTTTTATTTTTGATACCCGGGAACTTGTGTCAGCCCGTGGGGATCGAGAACTCCCTTCGGGCCTTGCCGCGGACCGGGTCGAGCACCGGGTCAGATGGAGACCCGGCTTGGTTTGGGACAAAATGGTATTAAAGGAGGGTTGTTCTTTTTTATTTGTAGTGTCAGGTAGATCGGATATAGGACGGTTGGTACTCGAGTGGTAGGTGCGGGAAGAGCGTCACGAACTCTTACTCGTCCCGAACCTCGAGTAACCAGGGGTAGTTTGGGATTTATGTTTTGGCCTTGGTGTTTGTGGATGTGGGATGAAAATGTGATTAAACCAGTACTTTATGTGGTCTCACATGGATTAGTGAACCATGTGATGCTTGAGAGTACGGTTTGACACTCCTAGTGTTTGGTGCTTGCCTAGGGCATGGTCTGCTAAACCAGGTAGCCGGGTTAGAAATGACCACTAGTCCTCCACCCAGGTGCTTAAATTTGTGTGATATCTTGCTTCAATTTTGGGATTTGCGCGATATTGTTTTCCTTTGAATAGGGAAGTAGACTTTGGTGATGCTCTTATTTTATTTTGGTGTGTGGTTTGCTTGATATTTTGGGTGTGTTTCTCTTGGACCTTGTTTTTGTAATTTGACGTTGATTTGTCAAAGTTGAATTTTTAAATGGATGTCTTGGGTTGTTTGAAATTGGAGTGGGTTTTTTTGTAAATGGAAATCATTTTGAAAATTTTTCTTGAGTTTTGGAAATATTTGGAAAAAGGTATTTTGAAAAATTGGGAATGTGTTGTTTTGAAAGTGAAAGATCATTGTTTCTTTTCCAGCGGTATTCCTATGGGTTCTCGCATGTGCATGTGGAAGTGAATAACAGATAGTTGGAGGATTGTGTGGTTGGGTTCCTGGGAGGTATGAAAATGAAAATCGGAGAGGCATCCAGGAATATCAGTGGTGAGGGATTGATTTTGAAAGCTACATCTTATTTCCTGAAAAGTGGGGTTTTCTCTAAAATGAGTTTTTGTGATTAATTTTTGTTGGAAAATGGAAAATGGATTTGAGTCCGGAGTGAAAGATATGAATTAAAAATATTTTTTGGGTTTTATTATACTGTGTTTGGTTTCTCAAGAGGGTATTTTTCTTTAAGAATGAATTGATGTTTTAGATTGGAATTATTGGATTTGTGTTTGGAATTTGGGTGTTTGTTTGGTGAGATGCTTGGTTTTTTGGAAGTTTGGTTTTGTGTTTCTCGTTCGGATATTACCCCTAGAAATATCCCATGGGTTTCCAGTAGGTATCTCAATTCTTGGCTCAGCCTAGAATCCCAGTGTAGTGGCGGAGTTGGGTTCTGCTCGATTGTGTCGACTATTTTTGGATGTCGAGGTCATTTGGATATAGTTCAATGCTTTGGGAAAGTTAGGAGTGTCTCGGGTTTTGGAGTAACTCCAAACGTTGTGTGGGTGTAAGTTGACTTGAGTACGTCTGGTGGAGTGGGATTAAATGAGTTAATGGTGATCGTTCCATTCTTTTTGCGAATAAGGATATCTTGAGAAATTCTTAAGACTAACATCATCACGAGGTCGTACCTAAGGAAGTGAAGGTGAGGGAAAGTGGTGGATCTCATAGGGTCTCTACCAATCAATAGACAATGAAGGAGGTATGTCGACCCTTCCGATGAGCTAGTTTCATGTTCCCAAAAGGTTGTGTCGAACAATTAGTTTAAATTTTATAATAGTTGATGGCCTTTCTCATGTTGTCTTAAGTGTAGGTTCCTCATCCGATGAGGAGTGTGAACCAGTAAGACTTATTCTTAGAGTTCTCATTCATTCAATTTGTGTCACACGTTTGACAGATTTCCTAATCTCTTTTCTCCAGTGTGGTCATACGGGAACTCTAAGTCATACGCTACAGTTCTCAGTTGTTATATTGAAGGATTTGACACTCGGGAAACGAGGATAATTATGTAGGCCACCCTTCTAGAAGAGGACGTTCCAGTCAGAGGTGGTCAACGTGTGACTGTGAGGCGGTAGATGCTTCAGACATCATGTCCCCAGCCATAGGTCTCGGGGTGAAGCTTGCAGGCAGTCGGAACTCATCGGATGTGGGATGAGCTTTATCCGACTCAAGTCTGTAGTGATGGGATGGGGAAAACATAAATTTACTTATTGAGGTATCACCTCTGAAGGATTCAATTTTATTGTGATGGGTGGGAAGGCCATGTAACCGTGTTGCAGCCTTAGTTTATGGGAGTTTCTCTTGGGCCTTAAAGAGGTTAGGAAAATATGTATTCTTGTGATGCCAGTGGGCGTGCTCTGTGAACCTTTTTGTGGTCTGTTATGTATGAAAATTGTACTTGTTTCAAATATTCTTATATCTTGTGGAATTGGCGCACGTCTATCCAGTTTGACACTAGGTTATGGGTTTCCCCTATCAAAACCATCTCATAAAGGGAAGTGTTTTCCACTGTAGGAATCATCAGTGCAGGTCGACCTACGTTGGTGAGTTTGTGATGATGAGTTCAGTCCATAATGCTCAAAGTAAACTAGGAATACCCGTGCATGTGTCGCGGTGTTAGGGAAATTCTAAAATGGTTGGTAGACCCACCTCGGGTCTCACAGTCATCCCCTCATGTGTTGGTTGGTTAAACTTAGGGATCTTGGATGGTCAAGCCAGTGTTAGATGTTTTTATGAGTTTTGAGTTGTTTTGGATTGAAGAACCAATGTTTGACAAGAACCTTAATATGGTGGGGAGACAAACATAGGACGAGCTTGTGGAAGACTCTGTTTTTAAAGTCTTCTTGGCAGATCAACCCCTTTCTTTTTCTCCACCCTACTTCGTCCATGCTAATTGGTTAGCTCAGATAGTGGGTCGCTTGACGAGTGTTCTTGGATATCTTGAGCGGCCCCAGTGATCCCTATGTCAAGGGTCGGGGTGTTCCATGTTATAGCCCTATTTCGAGGTGTATTCCTTGTTGTTGGCCATTTTTCTTGGTGATTCTGGTTTTGAGATCTTATATGTTTCAGGACATAGGTCTTTTGAAAGCCTGATCTTTGGGTGATTGAGTTTTGTATTATGTATCTTTATGGGCCTGCTTGAAATCTATTCTTTGTTAAGTCTTTTGGGACTTTCTGGGGGCAGAATGTGTCATGGTGGGGAGAATTGTCACACCCCGACTTCACACATTGGTAATGATTCTAATTTTTACCTTTATCATATAATTATATTTTATTTAATTATTTTGTTAAGGTGCATTCCGGTCCCGATGATAGCTTTTGTGTTTTTCCAATAAATGAACTTTTGGATTAGCAGCGCTTGACACATAGGCATGGATCAGTCGAAGCTGTGTCGCTTTGCTAAAGCGATAGGCGCCCCTCCCAACACTTTATTTTATTTTAATTACTTTTTGTTTCACTTTTGAGTCTTGGGTTGAGCTGGTTTTAATTTAAATTATTTTTGTGTCATACACGGGTGCAAGGTTGTACACGCGATTGTGTGTATTTCCCATCCATAATTAGAGAACGTTTTATTATTAAGTGTGTTATTATTTGGGTGCGCAACCTTGCACATGATCTTACGTGTTTTCCAGTCCCAATAATAATGATATTATTATTAGTTTGGTTGTTTTTATTATTCTGGTTGTATTATTTTTTAGTTTTACTATTATTAGTACTAAAAACAATTGTTAATATTAATATTAATATTATTTTATTATTTTATTTATATTTTATTTTTATTCTTAATTTTTTTATCCTCTTCTATTTTCTTTTATTTCCTTCCATTTTATTTTCCATCTTTTATTGTTATTTTATTTTATTTTTAATTTTTTTTAATTTTTTTATTTCATTTTCTCTTTTTTTTCTCTCCATTTCTCTACCTCTTTTTTTAGTATTTTTTCTCTTCTTCCTTTCTCTCCCCTCTCTCCTCGCATAGGCCTCCCGTTCCCCCTGCAACCCTAGCACCACGCCCCCCATTCCTCTTTCTCCTTCCGTCCGGCCTCTCTCCATCCTCTCCGGCGAGCCAAGTTCCTTCTTCTCTATGGCGGTGCGCCACCCTCACCCCCGAGCTCCCTCCATGCGCGCGTCCTGTCTCTCTCCCATTGCGGCACCTCTCTTCCGGCCGAACCGACTACCTTTGCTGCTTTACCATCTCTCCAGACTCTTTTGGTGTACCGCTCACCACACACCCTCCCCCTCGCACAACTCCCGCCGTTGCGCAGCAACCCCTTGAACCTTTGAGTCGTGACCCTCATCTCCCTCTTCGGCGAACTTGAACCACCCTCTTCCTTGCCGGAAAACCTTGCCCCCCCTTCTTATTCGAATGAGTCCAGCCAGCACAAAGCCATCCAACACCATACATCTTGCTCAGACAGCTTCTCAGACCCTTGAAAAAGGTGCCATATACCCTTATTGTTAATTATTTAAATTTGATTAAGTCGTGGTTAGGAGTTTTGGTTTGGAATTTGGTTCAATTTTCGTGTGATTGGAGTGATGTTTTGATGGCAGAGTTCATTTGAGTTGATTTCGGAAAATTTGGTGCATGATTGAAGCATTGCTGTGATATTTTGGGTTTCCCGACACTGAGGTATGTGGTTTCATGTTTAATTGTTACTTGATTAATTAATTCAAAAGTTTAATTAATTTAGAATATTATTTAATTAATTGATGTAGTGAAAAGTCAATCTTTTATGAGGTTTGATTTGTAGTTCTACTTATTTGGAAGAATATTTATAATATGTGAACTTGGTACAGGAATGTCATCTCTGGTAAATTCTTAGTTTTTCTGGTGAGATTATCCTACTAATTATTTTGGTTGTAGTGCTTTAATTTTCACTTGAGGTTTACTATGTCTTAATGAGTTTATTAGTGAATTTTGATGAGATGAGTACATTGTTGCTGTGAAAACCCATGTTGGACTCTTCACTAGTGTTTTATAAAATGTGCAGATTATACGTTAGGATGTACAAGGGTTGCAGTTGGTGTTTTGGTGTTGTGTCGGTGTGCATTCTGTCTTAAATGATCATTTGAGTGGATTTTTGGTGTTTTCGTCATGCAGCGTAATTATAAATGGGTTGACATGTTTTCCTATCATTTTTCTTAACTACTTTAATAGTCTTTTTTTAACTACGTGTGTGGTTTCTTTAATCGTATGTATGATTCAGATTGAGTTACTGAGGTGGATTAGTGTGAATTTGGTTATGTTATGGGGGGTTTGGGTTGCGTTATTTTTGTAAAACGTTGTTTTTCTCTCAAAAATATTCTTATGAAAAATTTGGTTTGTTTTTTTAAATATTTATTAGGAGTGAAAAATTTCTTTGGTTAACTTTTGTGAATATTTTTGGTGCTTAATTTCATGCGGCATGTGTGAAATTTGTTTAATAAATTCTTATAGTGGCATGTTTGATAATGAAAGTGATTTCTTTGAGTGTGTAGTTATTTTAATTGGTTGTGTAATTGATGCATATTTTTATTTGAGATACTTTCAGTGTGAATCTTATTTCAAATGGCATTTGTGTGTGAAAATGGTGGTTTTGGCGTGCATAACGTCTTGTTTGTTTTGGGTATGTGATTATGACACACAGCTTGAACTCTGAACTACTTGAGCACAAGAGGGAAGCATGGGTAGTTAGAAGGGTGGACTAGACTAGGGGGCTATTGTTCCACAGGTGACTCAACCCAATTTCACTAGAAGGACTGATGACTGCAAAAATAACTAAACATATGCTTTTCTGCAGACCGTGGCCTTCTAAGCCACGTTTTCTGTGGGTCGGGGTCTACTAAGCCACGTTTTCTAGGGGTCATGGCCTTCTATGCCACGTTTTCTGAGGGTCGTGGCCTTCTAATCCAGGTTTCACCGAGACATAGAGATCTAGGGGCCCAAGCTAGCTAACAACCATGAGGCCTCTCCCATTTTAGTGCTCATTGGTTACTTTATGCTCATTTGTGTGACACCTGGGTTATTTTTTTAAAAAAATTAGTGGTGTGGGGTGCATTTTAATTTAATTTGTTTTTTAAAACTGCTTTCTTTAAACCTGTTTTCTCCAATGTTGTTCAATATTTTTGTTATTTTCTTTAATTAAAATTGAAAATTAATTTGTCAATTAATAATTGTGTGTGGAACCTTTTCTCGGTGGAATCCTACTGGGTTTTTAGCTCACACCCTACATACACCTTTGGGTGTATGTAGACTCTGTTTCTTTTGTATTCTAGGTCGAGACATTGGGATTAGTGATGATGGTTAGAGTTTCATTGGTTTCCCTGTGCAGGTTGGTGGCGGCGCCTTGAGGAGGTGACTCCTCATGTTGCACAGAGGTTTGAGTTAGTGTTTTTTCCCTTTATTTTCATCCCCTTCTTTTAGGTAAAGTTTTAAACTATAATTTTGACCCTAGTTTAAGGGCATGTTTGGTTGTTGACATTAGTTAAATTTATTCATATTCTGATTGTGTCATGTTTATTTATTCGGGTAAACTGTTCCCATATTTTTTTACTGAGCACTTGTGCCTACCCATGGGGATCAGGAATGCCCTTCAGGCCTTGCTGCGGACCGGGTCGGGTTGCAGGTCGGATGGCGACCTGACCAGGTTCGTGACAAAAATGGTGTGTAATTTTCCTCGCTATATGTTTTCAATACATGACTAGGGGCTCGACATGTACTTGTGGTGGACATTTATGAGGTACATGATCTGTAAGAAGAACAAAAAGAATGTATTGAACGTTTAATTACTTCCATCTTGTAAGTGTGGTTTCTGAAATACACATGTCATATTAATTACATGATGAATGTTGACACCATGTTTTCTATTTCTAAAACACATGGACTATATGAAAAGGGAACAATTTACATGGCCTATATCCCAAAAAAACTATGTGAAACCTTGGATGGTCAACACATAGTTCTTTATTGTATGCAACATGTATTCGTCAAATGATGACCAAATGTCCACATGGGTGTCCTAGTGTAATGATGAAGGATAAATGATGTGTTACAATGTAGTATGCAGAGTTTGGACTTCTTTTTCCATGTAAACATCTTAGCACCTCAAGATGAGTTCTTTAGATAAAATCGTTTATTATTACTAAAAGTTCTTGGTTTTGAAAGAGAGAAGGGAGGAAAAGAATACATGTTGATGATCGAATAAATAATGAATAAAACAGGAAACAAAATTTAACTTCTAAATGTGTAAGGATCAACGATAAAATAAATAATTAGAAATTTTGATTGTGAACACTGTAATACCACTTTTTGTTTCCAACCATAGTAAGAGGTATGTGATTGTTCCAATGGATAACTCAATTTGTTTCCAGATTCAATGGACCATTAACATATCATACAAGATGTAAAAGTAATTACTAATGAAAATTTCCCAAATCTTAATGAAAAATAAATTGATGGAAGAAAGATAATATCTTTCTCATATATATTTTATACTTAATTAAATTATATGAAGAAACACCTCTATAATGAAATATTACTTAAATGTATGTTTTTTTTCATTAAAATTCCATTCCATTGTATATTCATTTCATAGATGATCACCCAAATCATAACCCCATTATTAGTTATCCCCACGAGCTCCTTTGATCTCAGAACATCATCGATAGTACTTCGGGTGAAAGAATGGTTGTAACATTCATCTTCCATCATATCTTGAATCATAACCATGACCCCTTCATTCTATAAGGATCATCTCTTGATCTATTCATCTTAAGAGAAATAGACAAAGATAGAATCTCCTAATCTTGAGAGAAAACCCTAGAAATGTTCTCTATTGAGAGATAATTCTCTAGGAAGGAGAATGTTGTGCACAACCACCTCCGAGTCACAATTATCATAATAGTCTATTTATAGGCCAATGGTTTGGGTTTCATATTAATTAATTTCAAAAAGGACATTAATAATTTTTTAAACCCAAAAGGAACATCATTACATGTAAAATAATAATATCATTATTTTATTTCATGGAATGCACTAGCTGGTGAAACTATAAACATTATTTTATGGTCCTGAAAATTGATATTCATTGCTAGAACTAATCTTGGTCTACTCATCCTCCTCACCATTTATCAAATATCCAAATAAATGTATTATTATTAAATATTTATTCATTCAATAAATAAATAAATAAATATTTTTTTTAGATATTGGGGAATACAATTTTATTTAATATTCACAAAATTATTTGTTTATTTAATAAATAAATATTTATTTACTATGGGGGGAATATGAAAAGAAAAATAAATATTGTATATTCACCTTGTCAAATAATTACATTGATAATAAATATATATGTATATTTGGGATCATTAAAAAGTCATGAATTAATATTAACTCTCATACCAGAGTATAATATTTATTCTATTTATTAAATGTAATTAATATTTTACAGATATTAATGGAAACACTCTACGTGTGACCTTATAAGACTCTTCCTTAGTTGCATTAGGATGAATTTCATAAATTCCAAGATTACTAACTAGAAATGGTTCAAGGAACCCATAGAGTAAAAAGATATGACACAACAACAACAACAACCTACAAACAATAACTTTGTAATAAAATTTATTCATCACAATATCTCATCAACCGAGTTAAATTATTTTATCATAAACCTTAAAGATTGATATATCATTCTTTGATCATACATAATGAACATTTCCATGTCACCGTGGCCTTGGAATTTATTTCAATGGTTTCATTCCAATCAAAGGGATGAGATATTAACTCCCACGAATGGAAGGGAAAAATCATTACTCAAATTATTGATTAAAAACATACTGATCTTGATGTAACCAATGAATCATACTTAATACAAACACATATGATCATGTGATTTGGAAATAAATCTAAGTACGTGAATCAAATTATGTATTAGTAATGATCTTATTGTCTAAGGACCATTACCCATTCTTGAAGATAGGAATTTCTAATGACATACAAATATGTAAAATTCTTATCAGCAAGTTATTTTTTTATAACACCCATCTTGGATATAAATAATTGAAAAATATATGAGATTAAGACTTATACTTTTACAATAACTCGAAAGGATAGTCCACATACCATGCTCCCTATAATAGTTTTTCATCCATACTATAAGATTGGTATTTAAAGGATATCATGAAAACATATCAAGGTTATAATCATAGTAGAGAAATGATAAGACATATTTTTGACGTGATTGATATCCCAAGACATTATCATATTAATTTTATACATAATAAAAATAAATATGTGACAAAAAATTTATTAATATTCAAATTCATGAAAATACATGAAATATAAAGTAAAAATTTGTTGGTTATAGGGAACTAAATCCAAAAATTAGGATGGCATGTCAATGTTTGGACAACATGTGATTGAGTGTCCTAGCATACAACACTATTTACATTTACCTTTAAGTGTTTGGTTTTGCTTTTAATATATAACATGATTATCACTTTACATAAAATTTTAGGTTATGAGAGATTGATGTTCATATTTTATTTCATCCAGTTATGAAATCAATTATACCCCTTAATAAATTTTATATTGCCCTCTATCCACTCTTCTTCCCCTTGAATATATATTCTATGAATTAAGAGATAATGTGTTGAAAATTGGTCTAATATCTTCCTCAATTTTATTACTATTGTTCCCTCTAGTATATTGGTCATCTAAGTTCTAACCATAAGGTGATGATATTTCATAGAGGCCATCCATAAGTAGGTTAAGAGGGAGTTGGTGATTAGAAAACTGCCTAAGAATGTCCCTAAACCTATCCCAAACCTCATGAATGGAATCTCCATATAATTGAAAAAATATTGTTTTTTAATTCTTATATCATCTTTTTATATTTCTAGATCGAATTTTATAACATAGGAGGCATAAAATTATTCTCATGTTTCAAGAATATTTTCATATTGGTATAAGTGAAGGTATCAGATGCAGTAGAAGTGCAGGATGGGGAATTCCTAACTTGACATTGTTTTATAATTGATTATTAATCTGAAATTTACATGATCATAAATTTTGTGATCAATAGAATTGAATTAAGGATTACTTGACAATTTAAATCTAGAAAAAATAGGGTATGATAACATATTATGTATAATTAATATAAATAATTAAATAATTACCTTGTGATGAATTATTTCTTCATTGATGGAGATTAAAATGAATGTATGTCATATCATAAATGAGTTTTAGGAATAAAGTGTTGATTCCCTCCAGTGGGGATCCACATGTGTTTCAAGAGACTCTGAATGCCCCTGTAGGATTCTCCGAGCGCTAGTGTGGTCAATCTTAATTCTTGTGTGGTTTTCCTTTGATCACCCCAATGATTCCTTGAACAAAGATTCTAATTGATCTCTCTTTAATCAAGAGTGAAGGTGGATGGAGATTTCTCTTTGTTATTGGGAGAATTTTTGGAGAGGTATTTCTCTATGGCTTCAAGAGTATTCTCTTTGTACATCTTGGCACTCCCATATCTTCCGTGTACCACACCACTCCACATGCATGGTCAAAAAAAAACATGACTAAAGACACCTGGGCTCGACACCGCACAAGCATGGACACAACACATGTCTCTCAAAAAATCCGGGGCTATCACCCCACAAGAACAGTCATGTCTCACCCAAAAACACATGGGTCATCACATCTTTCTTGAAGATGTCTGGGCTATCACAACCACCTTATAATTAACTAAAATTCCTCCATCCAACACAGACTATGAAATACCTATCTATCTTTAAAAAGATAGTGTGAACGAGTGGATACCCATCCATCCGTACACTTTATCATATGTCAGAAAAAACACACCCCCACATGACTATGCGTGTTTTGACACATAGTGCTTGATGTGGGTGGGTTGAATATAGAAATCAAAAGAATATAAAAGGATATATACGTAGTATGAAACACTCAAGACCAACATATAGGTTCACAAAATAACTAAACAACCCACTACACCAGCACCTTTGATGCCACCACTAAATACAAAACACTACACAAAAAGCCACAACCCCATTTCAATTTCCAACAAATTTCATTTAATCACCCCATATATTTAATCATTTATAATTAGTCAAATTTAACCACACAACCCATCATTTATTTATCCATTTACCATTACCATTTCCATTAACCAAACCAAGACAATACATTCCAAACATTATTAAACAATTATATTTTTACTCCATCACTACTCGGGAATCTAGCTCAAAGAAACCGCAACCTTGTCACCCCAAAAGCATGACCACAAAAACTACCTCTCTGCCCCAAAATCATGAACACAAAACCATCTCACCTCTCTAAAATCATGGCCATGAAAACCACCTTGTTGCCCCAAAAGTTCAACACAGGAACCATCAACCCCAGATTTCCCAACCACACATTGTTATCCCACAATAAAGACTGATCACAACACAACGAGATCATTTTACATATTTACAAGGGGGATTTTATCACATTTCAATTTATTTTAGGGGAATTATCACAGAAGACATAATTTCCGGGAAACCATCTCATAATCCCAATATTGGTGGTTAATCAATTTCTTTTTTAGGGTGATATTAGAAAAATCACAACCAAATTATCAATATCAACACATATATATAACAAAAAAATCCCCCAAGAATCACAAATTTCAGCGAGGAATCAAGCCTATACAGTCCACATTATCACAAGTAACATCAATGTTATAAAAGCATGATAATAAAACCCCATATACCCCATTCAATTCAATTTAACCAATTATTTATCTTTGATTAATCTATAAAAACTATAATACATAGATAAACAAAAGTAAAACCATCCTTCATGGAACACAATATATTGAAAAAAGGATTACCTTCCTCAATGAATCTTTCTAACTCACTATGAACCAAAGGGAAGAAAGAACCCCCAAAAAACACAACGGCACCACAGGATCACTGATAAACCTACACCATACCCAAAGATACATAAAAATGAAACCCAACACATAGCCCCAACCATAATTACATCAGCACAGTGAATACTTAGGAGAGGAAAGGAATAAAATCTACCAAGAAGAAGAAAATGATTACCAGATATTTCCAATGAACAACCACTATGACCAATGAATCAAATTGGGAGGAAGAGGGCTTGAATAAATCACTGGGGTGACTAGGGTTATCCCACAATGAGAGGAATAAGAATCCATGACTGAATGAATGAAAATTATGATGGAAATTACTTTTAAAACTGCACCTCATTAGGAATTTACATGACATGTAATCTTCTTTCACATCGTTTAATCCTCAAGTTTCAGTTTTGTTAAAAAATATATCACATTTTTTATCATTTCACCCTAAAAATATACACGTTGTGAACCAGACCTAGATAAGTATTGAAACTTACTTTCATGTCATTTAATAAACTTACACGATGTGTATTTACTGTATCAATTCGACTGCACCTCTAGCTTCTACTAAAAACTCCCAAAACCTCCCCTAAACACCCCCAACAACAAACACTGGCAAAGTAAGGGACTAGGAGGGCATGGATTGTAACATCAGATACCTCTAAAATTATTCTCACCTTAGATAATCCAAAACAAAGCCCATAATAAGGGGTCTGAATAACCACCCCATGAGATACCTCTCAAGGGTCTCATCATACCTCCAACGCTACCACCAGCCAAAAAAACCACCACAAATTACTATAAAAACATGGCATAACCACATCACAAAAATCATAAGATACCTCATCCCACACAACCAAACTGCCACACAACCACCGTACAACCATCTCAACCTCCATGAAGCCAAAACCAACAAGCACTAAAACCAATGAACCACACCATCCTGAACACACGATTTGGAGAATTCTATCTTCCATGTCAAGATACTATTTTCTCTAGGTGGCACTGACTTGCCTTCATGGGACTAATTGAATCATAGTTAATATTTCTTGATTGGAAATCATGTACACCCATTTTTATATGTTAGTATATTATAACACATCTCCACAGATATAACAAAAACCAAGGAAAACAACCTATCTAATAAAACAAAAAAGATCCAAACATTAAATCACAATGTAAAATAGAACAAATAAAAAATAAAAACAACTCTAGGTATTGGGAACACATCTGTGACTCTCTCTCCCAAGTACTCTCCTTAATGAAAACATGCCTCCATGACACACAAAACAATGAAATCGGCTTTCCATGATGCACCTTTTCTTTGCAATCATGGATCTCTACTATCCATTCCACAAACATCGTGTCATCCTCAATATCTAACTATCCCTAGTAAATGACATGGGAGTCATCATGAAGATACTGATGAAGTTGAGATACATGGAAGACATTATGGATATAGTCTAGCTGAGGTGGATCTTCCAAACAGTAAGCAACTTCACACACACACTCGAACACCTCGAAGGGCCCAAAAAACACGGGAGAAGGCGTACTCGCTCTTCCAAACCTCAACTACCCATATCGATGGGAAACATTCTGAAACATGTGGTCCCTAATCTCAAAATCCATGGGGATCCTCCTGTTATCAAAATAAGACTTCTGCCTATCATACACCACTTTCATCCTCTCAAAAACAATAAGAACTTTCTTTTTCATGCTCTGCACCACATCAGGACCAAAAAAAGCAATGTACCCATCCTCTGTCTAGCACAACAGTGAAGGACATGGTCTCCCATACAAAGCATCAAATAGGGCCATGCCAATAGAAGAGTGGTATATATTATTTTACTCAAACTCTACTAAATAAAGGTTTGATACCTAAGATTAACTTAAGTCCAATATTAATGTCTGCAAAAAATCCTCTAATGTCTGTATATTTCATTCCAGTAACCCATCTATATGAGGGTGGAAAGTAGTGATGTGGTGTAATTGAGTTCCAAATAATTTTGAAATCCCTTCCAAACTCGTGAGGTAAAACATGTGTCCCAATCCAAGACAATGGACATAGAATCTACATGAAACTATACCACCTCATCCACTTTCCTCTTTTCCAAACCTTCCACTGCACCTGACTCCTTAATTGCTAAATAGTGGGCTGGTTTTGTTAACCGATCCACAATCACCCAGATAGCATCACCATCTCTCTATGATCTAGGTAACACTATGATGAAATTTATTTTGATTTCATCCCATTTCTATTTGGGAGAATCCAAGGGTTGCAATAAACCACCCGGATCACGATGCTCGACCTTTACCTATAGGAAAACCATGGACTTTTCCACAAACTATTCCACTACCCTTTTCATATCAGGCCACTAGTAATGCATGTTCACGCCACGGTAAATCTTGAAAACTCATATGTGTATCACCAAAGGTTAGTTATGAAACTCATGGTGGAATCCCCCATGAATTACTATAGGAAAAAACCACCTACCATGAAACAACACTCGGTTATGACTATCCTCCAACCGTCCCTCTTGAGCATCACCGTGGATAATAAGATCATGCTTCACCTCTCCCTATGAGTCTCCCCACTGAGACTCCTCCACCCACTAAATTTGAGACTACTTCACAATCATCTGAAAAAAACCACATCTACCACCATCCACTTATACATCTAAGCATATGTCTAAAAACTCATACATCTCTATCTAAGAATCCTCAAACTCTTGAACAACATCCTTCCATGAAATCATACTACAATCATTGGCCAAAATATTCCCCTTTCATGAGATATAGGGGATATCAAAATCCTAGGCTTGAAGAAACTCCATCCACCTTCACTAGTATAGATTCAGATCATACTGAGAAAATACACATCTAAAACTCTTGTGATCCATGAATACCAAAAAGTGCTCCCCAATGAGGTAAAGTTGCCAAAAATTCTATGAACACACAAATATTTCTAGCTCTAAATCATGGGTTTCATAGTTTTGTTCATGAGGGAATAATTGGATAAAATCATATGATATCACTGCCTTCCACTACATTAAGATGTGCCCTAATTTCAAATCATACACATCATAGAAAACATCAAATAACACACCCTCATCTGATAGATGAAAGACTATATAACTTTTTAACATCCCCTTCATGTAACTGAACACTACGTGGCACTGAGTACTCGACACAAAATCATCGTCCTTCCTACTCAAAGATGTCATCGAGGTTGCAAATCAAGGTAAATTGGGTACAAACCTCCTATAACAACCCGAGAGACCAAGGAAAATATAAACCTCTTCCTTGTTCTTTGGTGCTTCCCAAGAAATAATCACCTAAATTTTATATTGGTCTAATTCTACACCCTTCTAAGGAACCCCATTCCTAAGGAAATGCACCTATCATGTCATGAAATTACACTTAGAAAACATTCCATAGATCTGGTATCATTGAATAACATTTAAGAAAATTCTAAGAATTTGGGAATGCCCCACTTATGAATTCAAGTAGATGAAGATATCATTGATGCATACATTAAAGAATCTTTTGTGGAACTCACAGAACATGGAGTTCATAAGCCCCATGAATACTGCTGGCATGTTTGTAATACCGAATGGAATGAATACAAACTCAATGTTCCCATAACTTCATATAAAGGATGTCTTCAGGATATCGCTATCTTTCACCCACAACTGGTGATATTTGGAATGCAGTTCAATTGTAGAAAACCAACTCTCGCCTATCAACTGTTGAAAAGACATTCTATCCTAGGAAGAGGTTAACCATTTTTTACTGTCACCAAATTCAACATCTCGTAGTCTATACACAACCATAAACAACCATCCTCCTTCTTGATGATAAAAATATAATCACCCACAACAACACACAAGGCAAGATAAAACCCTTATGCTTTAGATCATCTATCTAAATTGTCAAATCCCAAAACAAAGAAAGATCCATTTGAAAAGGATCAATCAAAATATGAGAATCACTAGGCTATAATTCTATCCAAAAATCAACATCACATCGAGGGGGTAGAATCACAACCTACTCATAAAAAACATCTAGGAACTCCTCAAAGACCCTGAGAACTTCTACCATCCCAAGGTCTACTGATTCCACTAATAACTTATCCAAAAAAATAAGTAGCTCCACAAGGCAGCTATCCACTTTAAAACTCTGCTCACCAATAAAAACCACATGTTGGCCATCCAAATCCAAAAAAACAACTATCCTCCAGATTTATTTGATAAAATAACATGTAGAATAGAACAATTTTATGTTGAGGATGGCATAGTATGGCTTCATTTTTAGTATGAAAATATCCCCATGGGACTTATGTAACACCCCAAGATTTCATAGTGTGTTATTTCTTCAAAATAATTCAATAACTTGCACTACACGCAACACCGAGTTCTATCACACCATGACTTACCAAAAAAAAGCCATTCAAAAGAGGTTATGAATACTATTAACTAAATTTTAAACTTTATATAATCCTTATAATTTTAGAATCCATATTATGAGTTTCTTAGACATAATGCAAGAACAGAATCATTTTCAGTATTGCACTTTTATCAAATTTTAATAGTGAAACCTTTTTAAATACAATATTTTAATCTTTTTTACTAAATGGGGGACATCAAAAAATTTAAAATAAAACATCCCAAGCTTCCACGGTATGCTTTCCTTTGAATAATACAGTAGCGTGTGTTGTACGCAACTTCGAGTTCTAACACACCACAACCAATCAAACTAGCCGTTATGAATAGTAATACCTACCTTTTAAAATTTTAGAAATTTTACCTCTCAAAATGGACTTAATTTTTGGATTCGGAGTATCGAATTTAGCCTAAGGTGAAATTTTGGTACTTTTCGGATAACTTTCATATTTTGATGAATAGTGAAAATTAATAAATTTTAATTAAAAACAACTTTTTTAATCAAA
Organism: Viscum album; assembly: GCA_963277665.1. NCBI lineage: Eukaryota > Viridiplantae > Streptophyta > Magnoliopsida > Santalales > Viscaceae > Viscum > Viscum album. The sequence goes on along the minus strand of OY728155.1, from coordinate 275,042,270 downwards.
ATAATTAATAGTGATAAATTATGAATTTGAGTGGTTTTAAAGTATATTTAGAATATATTTTTACCATTTAATATAATTTTGGTCATTGGACATAATTTTACAATTAAACCGTACATAAACAAGTGTCAATCTTTTGATAGTTATTATCTCTTAAAAACACGCTTTTTGTTTTCACAGCGGGAATTACTTTTAAATTAATTTCTGCCACTTCTGTGTTTTGAATTTAGAAAAATGGGTTTCATATTTGGAATCAGGATGTTCAAATTTTGTAAATAGGTAACTTTTATTTTTAGACATTTTGAATAATTACTGCGGTAAATATTTTATTTACCATGGTTAAGGGTAAATCCGGTAAATAAGGGTTAAAAAATAATATTATAATAATACTAAATTACCCTAAAACGTGTCCTAGACTTATTGGTTGATACATTTTCGACCATAGGAATCTTTGGGTCTATTTGTGGACCCCATGGTGTCACTTGTAGGTGATAGGGACACTTAATTTAAATTAAGTTAAAATGAATACAAAAATGACACAAGCATATCTCTTTTAGAAAAACAATTTTTACATAGGGTTATATATGTTGGATTTTAGATTATAAATATTCATTAGAAATATAAATAGATTTAATAGATAATGATATTTTATTTATAATTTTTAGACATTAAATAATTTAATTTATATATGACATAATGATGATGAATTAATTACTATAATAGTGAAAAATTAAAATATTTGATATTATAAATACCCAAATAAATATAATATGAAACTTTTAATGAATTAAACTAATTTTCTAGGATAATATTATATATTAGGATTGATTTAATTGACTTTGTTTGAAGTAATAAATCTGTTATGAGTATCACAAAAATCATCTATTGAATAGTGTCAAAATTGACATAAAAGAGCTCTTAAAACAAATATTATATTATTAATTGATATTAAATTCCTAAAAATCTAAGGTTCATCCAAGAGACTTATATCATGATAGGTTCATCATTAATGAACCACTTTGGGGTCTCTTGGATGTATATAGTAAGTTTATTAACCATATTATATAAAAATACAAAGAGACATTGTAAAAGTGAAACTAATTACCTTAGAGTTAATACTTAAAGATAAGGTTAATATAAGTACCCAAACCTGTCTAAATTCTATTTGTTGAGTTTTTTTCGACCCATAACCACCTTAAAATTTAAATAATCAACTTTGGATCCATTATAAACCGAATATGAATTTATTATAAACTAATATTTATAGCTTTTCCAAAGGTGCCCCTCACCCCTCTTATAAAAGGGCACTCCTCCTTCTCATTTCTTCACACCTTAAAAACCTTTTGGTTCTGAAAAACTCTGCCCAAATACTCTCCCAAATTCCCTCACTACAACTTAGAGGCCTTATTTTGATCATAAAGCCATCCTAAGGAGCCCTTTTGATCAAATCAAAAGGAAGAACCCGAAGAAGAGGTAATGATTTCACCACCCTTTTCCATGTTCTTTTCTTCTTCAACTTCTTCTTCCTTTGTTGTTACCATTATAAAATAATAACTCCAGTATCATATATATACTGTGATGTTATTATAAAAATGGTACAACCATATTCAGTATTCTATCCACCCTTTGAATAACATGTCACCATACGTGTGTACGTACGACTTACCGTCTCTAGGTCGTGGTGTAATTGTTATTCAATATATTATTATTTGGATGGGTATAATAATGATGTGTAACTCATGTAAATAATAAATATAACATGTTAATGATTTTTTATATATAATATACCATCCATTTATATATTATTTTAATATCAAAAGAATGATATTGTCGCTCGTGCGTACGTACGGACTACCGTCTCCACGAACGCGATGAGATTCATTCTCCATCGTATCCATTCAAGTATAATTATCATTTTATGAGTTAAAAACGATGTTTAAGGACTTGATATCATTCTGGATATGAATACGATACAACCTATCCATAAAAAACACGGCTTATGTAACAAAACATATAAAAGAAAACGAGTAAGTTAACGCCCGAAACGACGATAATTCTAAGATATTATTAACAAATCAATGTTAAAAGATCATATATTATATCATATTAATATATATGATTATTGTATAATTTAATAACAATTATTTCACCATTATACAGGAGGTTAACCTACCCCAACCAAGGAAAAGTACAAGGTAAGGGGTTTTCATCTCACTCATTATTCCCGTGAGATTCATACCATATTTCCACCATCACCTTTTGTGTGGTGTATGTACTGCCCATAATTATATTATTTGTGTAATACAATCTAATTTATGTGTATTTACATAATCATTGTATGATACCTCTTTCATGGGTTGTATGTTTCATATGTTACCAAATTGGTAAGGGTTATTTCACAATCTCTTCATTATCCGAGGTTGTTTATACGTAATAATCTACTAGGATCTCTTTATCATCCACATCCATGTTTCTTCAAAATGTATTTCAAAACATTTTTACTATTTACAATAATATGGGTTAAAGTCATTTATAACCTTTTTTTACTTTTTATAAGTGGTTTATAAAGGAATATTTCCGTCGTTTTCCAAACAAGGCGCTTTTTAACCTTTTCGACAGAATTAAGGTAAGAATTTTTTTTAACTTATATGGCGGGTGCGGTTATTTTCCACCGTTATAAAATCGTCGAACCTTCCCTTACAAGCTTATAAGAATATTTTCAAATTGAACGTATTATTTTATAATTATGTTACTTTTAAAATTATTTAAAAAAAGTGATATTTCTCTAAAATAGTTTTTATTTCATCTATGTCAACATCCTTTGATGGCTTTTAAGCTTATTTGAAGTTGATTTATTATGATACAAAACATCCATATTTTATTGAAGGTTTTGTGATATTTTTTACTGTGTATAAGTTATTCTGATGTCACTCATGGTTTTTGTTTATAGTATTGACATTTCATAAGTTATTTGTAATCCGAATGTTTATGTTATATTTCAACCTTTCATTTAGATGAATGCGTTAGACAAGTATGTTCCGGGTTGGGGACCGGTAAAAGTAAGCCCTCCGGTTTGGTATTCGGTTATTAGAGGAACTCCTGTTTGGTCTCCGGTTATTAGAGGAACTCCGGGTTGGTGTCCGGTTATTAGAGGCACTCCGGGTTGGAGTCCGGTTATTAGAGGCACTTCGGGTTGGGTTCCGGTTACAGTTATCCCCTAGGTCTTGGGACGAGGCCTTGACAAAGAAATTAAAGTTCAGCATTATGAATTCCGAAACTATGAAAGTGGTTATTGAAATTTCATGTGATTATTCGATTAGTAGAATATCCATATGAATAAGTAAATGGAATTATTTCATTTTACGTTTTCCATACTATGTTGAAGTTCAAGTTTAAAAGGCTTTTGTTTTAGTAATGCATTGCCTTAAATGTTTATGCTTATTTTTGAATGTTCCGCTATATTGTTATCCTTACTGGGCATTTGAGCTCACCCCTTTTCTATGTTTTATTTTTCCAGGGATGTGAAGAAGTAAGTTATGAATGACCTGCGGGGATATTATGAGGGGATAATAGTGTGGACTATGGAGACATTATGTTGTCCTAGTAGTTTTTCACTTTATGATGTAATGTAAAACATATGAATATATCTAGTGTTTCCAAGGCTACTAAACCAATCGGTCTTTCGATATTTGATCTTTCTTGTGAACATGCCAATGTTATGTAATAAGGCACCGACTCTGGGTAACTAGGGTCGGGGCGTTACAGTTGGTATCAGAGGAAGTTTAGTACAAACCTTGGAAGCTAGATTTAGATAAACTCTGATTAGAGAACATAGATTTAAGATGAATTTTTAGGATTAGTATAGAAGAACTTCCTAGAATTTTGGTATTGTAGAGATTTTGTGAGTTTTCTGAGCAATACATCCATGTTTGGATACGAGCAGGTAGAGGCGGCTCTGGCATAGATGTACCTAGGGGTAAAACCCGAAAACACCACTTTGAGGTAGACTCGAACGGGAACTAGTGCACGACAACGGGCCTTGCTGCACTCTTGGTTACGACACTCCCGGGGGATATGCTTAGGATAACTCTCATTTTCTTTACAAATCATTATGAAGGGTTTATGAGTATATACTTCCTCAAAGGAGACATTTTTATGATGATGGATTATATCTATAAACTATTTAATTTATGTTATGTGTTTCACAAGTTTGGGATTAGGTATTGTTATTCATAAACTAATCTAGTGTATGCCATTGTTTAGAAATGGCGCCCAGTAGAAGGAATGAGAACTCCAGCAATGCACATGATACAAAGAGAAATAAGGATCATATATTTCATGGTCTTAAGCCAGAATTTTTAAGAGAAATAGTCTCGCATGTATTATCATCATATGAAGAAATAATATCATGTGTTGATAAGATAAGTAAAGAGTTTACTGAGTCCTATGGATTTGAAGGGAAGCAAGAGAAGAAAAGGATGGAAGAGAGAAAGTTGAATAAAGGGAAGAGGAAAAAGATGAATTTTCCCATATGTGATAACTGTGGAAAGAAACACCCTGGAACTTTCCTAAAAGGAATGGGAGTTTGTTATAAGTGTGGAGGAAAAGGGCACAAAGTACGTGACTGCAAGGGTAAGAAAATGGTTTCAAATGTACAATGCTTTATTTGCAAGGAGTTTGGACACTACGCGAACCTATGTCCCAGTCATCAGACTATGCCGCAAATGATGCTATTGGACAATAATCATGTTGTGATACTACCACAGATGAAGAGGAATGATTAGAGTTCTTATGTTGATTATGTCAATTGAGTGTTGTATCAACAATGTACTTGTTATAATAATTATGGAGTATATAAGGATTGTAATGCAGTACTATTTCATTAAGGACTTGAGATTGTGTGGAACAAAGAAAAGTGACTCAATAGCAGGATAAATTTTTTGGAAAATATATGGTTGAGAGAATGATAAACCATAATATAGTTCTGATACCGAGGTAGTGATTTTGGAATAATACATGATTGTTTTGGATAAATTATATTGGATATTCTTGACTACCTTGGAAATGATTAATGATTTGTATATTCCCTCATTTTTAGGGTTTAAAACATATTTGGATTGATGAGGTATATCCAGCATTCTATGTGGAATAAGGGAGCATGAATGTAATCAATAAGGAATATGGTAATTCAGGATGTTTCAGTGTATTAAAAGAATACATGATGAAGGTATTCATATGCTAATACGGGGTAAAAAGGATCTACATTATGTTTACCTTCCTTATAAATGTTGGACTGTGAGTTTGGACAGAAGTATTTTGGATAGTTCTAGTTTGGATTATTTTGGATTGCCATAAAAGGACAACCCGGAGGTCGGGTGGCAACCCGTCGCGTCCGGCAAGGCTGCGAGACTTGAACCCGCAACCGAAGGGTGACAAGGGTGTATCACCTACCACTGGCCCACGAGATTTCCTGGATTAAATAATGTAGTTTTTTTAAAAGATCTGGTAGATGAATTATAAATTCATTTATTTTGGAACCCTGTACGAATAGTATAAATAGAAATTTTTTTACGTTCTATTATCTTTTAGAGTGAAAGATGAGTTTGTGGTAGAAATTTATTAATGGATAAAACTCTAATTATAAATTAAGTATATCTCCTTATGATCTTATCCAATCTCATAAATAAATTCCTCAACATTAATAAAGGAAATAGAACAAAAATGTTGTCCTAGATGGTACCTTAAATCATCACTAATTTATGGCTTTGGGATTGTTGGCCTTTTCATAGCCATGTTCTCTACCACTCTCCATCAGATAATTGATGGTTAGATTTCCCTTCCATATCCATATTTTCCTACATGGAACCCCAGTATGTGTTATTTTCAGTAATCTTCATAATTTCCACTCTTTATTTTAAATTGAGGCCTCATTAATTCATTTTTCGATGTGGGATTTCAACTAAGATATTTTGAAACGTCACAAATGTGTTATCACAATACCCTAGGTTTTGTTGAACCGATGGTATTTCAAATCATCATAGATTGATGAGTTTAAGGACCTCAATTTTATACTTGTTTGTGATTGAGGACCTCAATCACTACCTATAAATATTTACGTTTTTCCTCCAATTATATGTCTCTAATTTCCACCAATGTTCTCCTAATCGAGATCATAATTTGGTGGTGACCCTTTCATTTCTCTTTTCCTCATATTAAGACTAAATTTTTGAAACCCAATTTCCGATGTGGGTTTTCCCACAAATATATTTTCTATTTTCAACGTTTTATTTTCGAAGAACAATTTCAAACTGCGAGGACGCAATTTATTGAAGGAGGGGAGAATGTAACACCCCAAGATTTCATAGTGTGTTATTTCTTCAAAATAATTCAATAACTTTCACTACACGCAACACCGAGTTCAATCACACTGTGACTTACCAAAAAAAGCCATTCAAAAGAGGTTATGAATAGTATTAACTAAATTTTAAACTTTATATAATCCTTATAATTTTAGAATCCATATTATGAGTTTCTTAGACATAATGCAAGAACAGATTCATTTTCAGTATTGCACTTTTATCAACTTTTAATAGTGAAACCTTTTTAAATACAATATTTTAAACTTTTTGACTAAATGGGGGACATCAAAAAATTTAAAATGAAACATCCCAAGCTTCCACGGTTCTCTTTCCTTTGAATAATATAGTAGCGTGTGTTGTACGCAACTTCGAGTTCTAACACACCACAACCAATCAAACTAGCCGTTATGAATAGTAATACCTACCTTTTAAAATTTTAGAAATTTTATCTCTAAAAATAGACTTAATTTTTGGATTCGGAGTATCGAATTTATCCTAAGGTGAAATTTTGGTACTTTTCGGATAACTTTCATATTTTGATGAATAGTGAAAATTACTAAATTTTAATTAAAAACAACATTTTTAATCAAAATAATTAACAGTGATAAATTATGAATTTGAGTGGTTTTAAAGTATATTTAGAATATATTTTTTCTATTTAATATAATTTTTATCATTGGACATAATTTTACAATTAAACCGTACATAAACAAGTGTCAATCTTTTGATAGTTATTATCTCTTAAAAACACGCTTTTTGTTTTGACAACGAGAATTAATTTTAAATTAATCTCTTCCAATTCTATGTTTTGAATTTAGAAAAATGGATTCCATATTTGGAATCAGGATGTTCAAATTGTGTAAATAGGTAACTTTTATTTTTAGACATTTTGAATAATTACTGCGGTAAATATTTTATTTACCATGGTTAAGGGTAAATCCGGTAAATAAGGGTTAAGAAATAATATTATAATAATACTAAATTACCCTAAAACGTGTCCTGGCCTTATTGGTTGATACATGTTCGACCATAGGCATCTTTGGGTCGATTTTGGGACCCCATGGTGCCACTTGTAGGTGATATGGACACTTTATTTAAATTAAGTTAAAATGAATACAAAAATGACACAAGCATATATCTTTTAGAAAAACAATTTTTACATAAGGTAATATATGTTTGATTTTAGATTATAAATATTCATTAGAAAGATAAAAATATTTCTTACATAATTATATTTTATTTATAAATTTTAGACATTAAATAATTTAATTTATATATGACACAATGATGATGAATTAATTACTATAATAGTGAAAAATTAAAATAATTGATATTATAAATACCCAAATAAATATAATATGAAACTTTTAATGAATTAAACTAATTTTCTAGGATAATATGATATATTATGATTGATTTAGATTACTTTTTTCGAAGTAATCAATCTGTTATGAGTTTCAAAAAAATCAACTATTGAATAGTGTCAAAATTGACATAAAAGAGTTCTTAAAACAAATATTATATTATTAATTGATATTAAATTCCTAAAAATCTAAGGCTCGGCCAGGAGACTTATATCATGATAGTTTAATCATTAATGGACCACTTGGGGGTTTCTGGGATGTATATCGTAATTTTATTAACCATATTATATAAAAATACAAAGAGACATTGTAAAAATGAAACTAATTAACTAATACTTAAAGATACGGTTAATATAAGTACCCAAACCTGTCTAAATTCTATTTGTTGAGTTGTTTTCGACCCTTACCCACCTTAAAATTTAAATAATCAACTTTGGATCCCTTAGAAACCGAATATGAATTTATTATAAACTAATATTTCTAGCTTTTCCAAAGGTGCCCCTCACCCCTCTTATAAAAGGGCACTCCTCCTTCTCATTTCTTCACACCTTCAAAACCTTTTGGTTCGGAAAAACTCTGCCCAAATACTCTCCCAACTTTTCTCACTACAACCTAGAGGCCTTAGTTTGATCAGAAAGCCAACCTAAGGAGCCCTTTTGATCAAATCAAAAGGAAGAACCCGAAGAAGAGGTAATGATTTCACCACCCTTTTCCAAGTTCTTTTCTTCTTCCACTTCTTCTTCCTTTGTTGTTACCATTCTAAAATAATAACTCCAGTATCATATATATACAGTGATGTTATCAAAAATATGGTACAACCATATTCAGTATTCTATCCACCCTTTGAATAACAAGTCACCATACGTGCATACGTACGGCTTACCGTCTCCACGTCGTGGTGTAATTGTTATTCAATATATTATTATTTGGATGGGTATAATAATGATGTGTAACTCATGTAAATAATAAATATAACATGTTAATGATTTTTTATATATTATATACCATCCATTTATATATTATTTTAATATCAAAAGAATGATATTGTCGCTCGTGCGTACGTACGGACTACCGTCTCCCCGAACGCGATGAGATTCATTCTCCATCGTATCCATTCAAGTATAATTATCATTTGATGATTTAAAAATGATGTTTAAGGACTTGATATAATTCTGGATATGAATAAGATACAACCTATCCATAACAAACACGGCTTATGTAACAAAACATATAAAAGCAAACAAGTAAGTTAATGCCCGAAACGACGATAATTCTAAGATATTATTAACAAATCAATGTTAAAAGATCATATATTATATCATATTAATATATATGATTCTTTTATAATTTAATAACAATTATTTAACCATTATACAGGAGGTTAACCTACCCCAACCAAGGAAAAGTACAAGGTAAGGGGTTTTCATCTCACTCCTTATTCCCGTGAGATTCATACCATATTGCCACCATCACCTTTTGTGTGGTGTATGTACTGCCCATAATTATATTCTTTGTGTAATAAACTCTAATTTATGTGTATTTACATAATCATTTTATGATACTTCTTTCATGGGTTGTATGTTTCATAAGTAACCAAATTGGTAAGGGTTATTTCACAATCTCTTCATTATCCGAGGTTGTTTATACGTAATAATCTACTGGGATCTCTTTATCATCCATATCCATGTTTCTTCAAAATGTATTTCAATTTTTTTTACTATTTACAAGAATATGGGTTAAATTCAGTTATACCCTTGTTTGACTTTTTATAAGTGGTTTATAAAGGAATCTTTCCGTCGTTTTCCAAACAAGGCGCTTTTTAACATTTTCGACAGAATTAAGGTAAGAATGTTTTTTTAACTTATACGGTAGGTGAGGTTATTTTCCGCCGTTATAAAATCGTCAAAGCTTCACTGTAAAGACCTGTAAAATTCAAGGGAAATTTTTTTTCTTAATTTTCGTTGGAATTTTACAAGAACGCGGTTTCTGACGGCACCTGATTCCGAGACCCGGTGTGCCCGGAATCAATTTCCGAAGTTTGGCTCGGGTACGTTCAGTGAACGAACGAGCGGGAATTTCTAACTTTTGAACCGGTGCCCGGAATCAAATTCTGAGGGCACCGATGAACTCGCAGCGCCGATATTCTCTTAAGGGGACCTTTTCCGAGGTTGCGTTTATTGCGGGTCGAATGTTAGTTTTTGGGAGAATTATAAAAAGTTGAATAAAAATGTGGAACACTTTTTATTTTTCTTACTTTTTGGTTAACTCCTCTCAAAGGAAGTTAAAGGTGGGACCCACATCCACTTAACCTACCTTGGGAGGATTAAGTGTGGTGGGGCCCACACGAAACCCAACCTTCCATCTCCTCTCAAAACCCCTTTAACCCCTCTTCAAATGGTTTGGTTGAGTAAATAAAATAAGCCCTTAGCTTATTTTATTTGGTTAGAATTGTTTAGCCATCTTGAGAGGATTTGAGAGCTCCTCCTTCTTCTTCAAACTTTGACGAAGAACACTCAAGCTCCGATGAAGAACGCCGCTCCTCTCATCTTCGTAGCCCGTTGTTTCTGATGATCGACGACGTCTTCCGTGTCAACGAAAGGGAACGCCGCTTCCTCCTCGGACTTCCTTCGTCGGCTTACAAAGATTCGCCAACGACGTACCTCTTCGGATGTACCTCTTCATCAACGGTTGACGAACGATTATCGTGACGCCCGACCTCCGCGACGTTGTCTTCCGCGGATTTTTGACGATCATCGATCTTGAACAAAGGTAGGGGTTGTTGTTGGTTATTTATTTATTCTCGTTCTTGGTTCTAGCTTGACAATTTTGAGATTTATTGTTAAGTGTTATCGACTAACAAGAGGGGGGCCGGACCGCACAAACATGGCTGAATCCCCCCTCCTCTGTTATTGAATATAATTTTCCTTGCGGATGAACGAGTTGGCGTGGTGCCGTCGCACCACACGGAAATCACAAGGCTATAATCGCGCGGCGCGACGCGGAAAGTTTATCATGAACGCGACGCCGTCGCGCCGCGTCGAAGGGAATCGAAGGCACCGCGGCCGGAGCGGGGCCGCGGCGGAGGGGCGCGGTGCCGTCTCACTGCGCCGGACGATGAACACCGCGGCCGGTTCCAGGCCGCGGCGAGACGGGAAGACCGGCGGCTCGCCGGGCCGCCGGTGTCGGAAGCCAGAAGGTCAAAGACCGGGGGAATTTAATTCCCCCGGTCAGCTCTAAAGCCCCCCCCATTTATGAGGGGGGGGGTTTCATTGAGGGGGGAAGGCGGCCCCCCGGTTCTCTTAAAAGCAGGCCCCCATGAGGGGGGGGGGGGTTCACAAAGGCGCGGCTAAAAGCCGCGCCGCCAGTTTGATAAAGCGGGGGCTTTGCCCCCCGTGCGTGGCGACAAGTGGCGCGAGGCCGCGCCGCGCCGCCGCGCCGGACCGCCGCCGGCCAGGCCGGGTCGGACCCGGTTCGGGTCGACCCGGTTCAGGGCGACCCAGGGGGGGTCGGGCCGGGTCGGCCCGGACCCGGACCCCCCGTTTTCGAGACGGTTTCGGTCTTTTGGCCATAACTTGAGCCACATACCTCCGATTGACGAACCGTCTACGGCAACACGATTCTTGGATCGAGACGGTCGTTTCGGTATATCGCATTCAATGTTTCGGAATACTTTGAGTTCGGCCGGGTTGGTTCGTTCACGAAACCAACCGGGCCTTCGGAGCGGAAACGCTCATATCTTGAGCTACGGACGTCTGATTGACGTGCCGTCAGCTTTGTTGTGTTCCTCTTAGTGAGACGGATCTTTTGGCATACTCTGCCCGAGGTTTGGACACAGGTGGAGTACGGTCGGGTTGGTTTTGCCTTAGAAACCAACCGGGCCCCTGGGACGAAAAAGCCAATAACTCTCAGACCGGGCGTCCAATCGACGCGCCGTTTGTTACGTTGAGTTCCTGTTGACGATACGGAACTTTTGGATACATCAACTCTGGACTTTGTGACAGTTGATGTACCAGCCTCTCGGCTCGTGGAGCGGACCCTCCGAACGAGCTTGCTGTGTGCGGGAACCCTAGTGTTGGCTGCGACTGTTACTGTGACTGCTACTACTGCTACTGCTACTGTGACTGCGACGACGACAGTACAAAGATCCTGTGTGGATTCGACGACGACTACAGCACTCAGCGATCCTACGTGGATCAGTGCTACAGGTCCTGTGTGGGCCCGATCCTGTGTGGGTCCGATCCTGTGTGGGTCTTTGCGCTCAGCGGTCCTGTGTGAACCAGCGCCTACAGGTCCTGTGTGGGCCCGATCCTGTGTGGGTCTCTTGCGGGGGTTAGTTACCTATCGATCCTTCATGGGTCCGACGACTTAGATGGATCAGAGATCATCTTTATCGTCTTTCGAAGAAGTATACCTGTGTGAGCTAAATCCTGTTTCTTTCCTGTGTGGATTGAGTTGTGCTATCCTATGTGGATTTCGTTTTGCTTTCCTGTGTGGAATACGTTTACTTTCCTGTGTGGACTGAGTTGTACTTGGGCTCGGAGGATGGAGCGTGTTGGAATTGATGACTTAGGTATATGTATGGGCATAAACCTAAGCAGTGTCAGTTGTTACTTTGTGTTTGTATCTTCCTTTGTGGATTATCCTTTGTGGATTTTGTGAGACCTTCGGGGGTCTCGGGGTCCCTACTGAGTAGCTTATACTCACCCCTGCATGGGCTATGCCTGCACTACGTTGTGTTGGTTGCATACGATGGACAACGTTGATCTTGGCTGAGGCTTGCAGAGTAGCAGGACGGTACCTGGAGGTGGACCACTAGGCGGGACGTGTTCGGAGCGGACGACGGGACCCGTGGAGCAGTGGAGCTATCTATACCAATCCTTCAGGTGGGATCTCCAGTGGACAGCTCGGTGTAGCGGCTTTTACTTACAGTTGCTGTTATCCCTTTCAAGTTGTACTTTACTTTCAGTTTGGGTTTGTATACTGGACCATTTACTTTTCCGCACTTTTAGTTGTACTCTGTTTTTACTTAGTGTTTACTTTCCGCTTGCTTACTCTGTGGTGTTTATTTACTTTACAAAGGCAATGCCTTCCCTTTTTACCGGGATTTACGCCTTGGTGCTAGTCGCCAGCCCCTGGCCTATGGAAGGCGGGCTTGGGGTAGTCACGACACGGACCCCGAGGGTGGGTCGTGACAAATTGGTATCAAAGGAGTTCGGTTCTACTGCGAACTCTGATCTTTTCTATGTGAAGCAATAATGTTTAGCATATTGAGTGTGGTTCTCAGTCCAGGGAGTCCAGTGTTGGTGCGGCGGCCCATGTATCCGTACACCAGGACCCTGACTTCTGATTTCCGACTTAATGCACGAAAACATTGATTGCGTGTGTGTTTCAAAGTTTTCTTTGTGATTACTTATATCAGCTCACCAGGTATACTGTTCTGACCGTGGCGCACCTGTTTCCTTTTCAGGATGGCCCCACGACGGCAGCCAGCTAGGGTTCCGAGAGTCGAGTGTGACGACAGCCCACCGAGCGACGAGGCTTCGGTGCAGGGCCCTTTGTCAGCAGTGGCACCGGCGGTAGCACTACCCGCCGAGCCCCCGATGCTTCCAGCACCAGCCGCTGACGATGCACGTCGCCTCAGCGCACTGCATGAGTTTCAGCGCCAGCGACTGCCCAGGTTTCGCGGGGAGACGGATCCCCAGGCAGCCGAGGACTGGTTGGAGGCAGTGGTACGTGTGTTTAGGCTAGTGAGGACACCAGCAGACCTCATGGTGATCCTCGCTGCGAGCCTACTACACGCAGCAGCATGACGATGGTGGAGCTTGATGCTCCAGGTGCACGATGAGGCATCTCTACTTTGGACGGACTTTGAGAGCCTCTTCCGCTCGGAGTTCGTCCCAGCCACCCTTCGTGCAGTGCGTATCCAGGAGCTTCTTCAGCTGCGGCAGGGCAGCATGACGGTCGCTCAGTACTCGGCGAGATTTACTGATCTCTCGCGCTACTCGACCGACATGGTACGGGACCCATTCTTCCGGGCCCGGACCTTCGAGCAGGGTTTGAGACACGAGATCAGGGCATCGCTGATCTCCCTCAGCATACCGACTCAGACATGAGTACTAGAGCGGGCCCTTTTGATCGAGAGCTTCCTTGCTGAGTTTACACCAGCACCGAGACCCACCGCAGGGCGGCACGTGGCAGAGTCATCTGCAGCAGGCAGTCGACGGATGACTCAGGGGTCCAGGCAGACCAGACCTTCAGGAAGACGACCTCAGGACACTGGCTCAGCAGCGCGGGGCACACAGCGCGGAGCCAGTCTTTCGAGTGGAAGACAATGCTATGAATGCGGCGGGCAAGGCCACATGGCTCGTGACTGCCCGACCCGCCATGCAGAGGAGCAGTAGACGGTTGAGGAACCACCTAGGCAGAGGCAGAGGTTCGACCGTGGCGGTCCGCAGGGAGGAGGCGGACGAGGTAGAGGAGCTGGCCGAGCAGCAGGTGGTGGGCGACGCATTGAGGCTCTACCACCACCACCAGGAGGTCCACCCCGACCTCAGGGAAGAGAACAGCTTCAGGCAGCATAAGCTTATGATCATGGAGCTCCGGAAGCGGGTGGACTAGTTCGGGAGTAGCTCCAGGCATAGAGGCCTTTGCCCATAATGCCTCTAGCTTCGTAGATTGTGTTGCCTTGTGTCATTGTACATTATGTTGAGGTAATAAAATATACTTGCCTTGGTGACTTCTGTTTTCTTGTCTTTTGTTTGTTTTTACTAAGAGGTGCCGGTTAAAAACTGTTGACTTGACCCTCACTTGCGAGATTCTTACTAGAGGAAACCCAGTGACCACACACTGATGCCGACAGTGTGACTCAACCCTTGGAGGCGAGAGTAACGGTTGGATCTCTTGGTAGCAGCGTCGAGGCCTTACGACGTCATCCATGCCATGAATTAACTAATCATGACGGGATTGACTGTATTAGGCAAGGAACGTGGTTCATCCAGGGTATGAGACCAGATTTCACTTTTCGGCAAAGGAGAAATCTTTGCAGCTTTGCCGTACATTAAGGAGGAAGGGGAAACCCTTCGTGTGGTTAGACAGATGTCAGCAGAGGTTCCAGGAGCTGAGACTGAGATTGACTAGCGCACCTATCTTGAGGTTTCCTGAGGAGGGAGTAGGGTACGTAGTCTACTGCGATGCATCAGGGACCGGACTCGGACGTGTTCTGATGCAGGAGTGGGCAGTGATCTCCTATGGATCACGTCAGTTGAGGCCGCATGAGCAGAACTATGCTACCCATGACCTGGAGTTAGCAGGAGGGGTCTTCGCTCTGAAGACATGGCGACACTATCAAATGGGAGAGCGCTTTACAGTCTTTTCTGATCATCAGAGTCTCAGGTATATCTTCTCACAGAAGGACCTGAACCTGAGACAGCGACGATGGCTCGAGTTTCTCCAGGACTATGACTTTGAGATAGTCTATACTCCTGGGAAGGGGAACGTAGTAGCCGATGCCCTCAGCAGGAGGACGGGAATTCAGCTACTCGAGGAGGCGATGGAGCAGCTAGCCTCTTTACAGATATCCTTCGTGGATAGAGATGGAGCAGCCTTCCTCCAGTCTCTCACAGTCACCCCTCCACTACTTCAGTGGGTCATAGAGGCACAGCGTGAGGACGCTGACTGTGAGACACGACGTGCACAGATATCCTCAGGACAGGCACCTGATGGTTTCTCCCTTGGAGCAGAGCACGACATCCTTTTCAGAAGACTTACCATGGTACCAGTCGCTTTGCGAGAGGAAGTGCTGAGAGAGTTTCACACTTCTCCTTTGGCGGTACATCCTGGAGTGGCGAAGATGTACCAGGACCTCAGACGACAGCACTGGTGGCCAGGCATGAAGAAGGCAGTAGCAGAGTTCGTTTCTCGATGCCTCACCTGCCAGGAGGTGAAGGCAGAGCATCAGGTACCAGCAGGCTTGGTACAGCCCTTGGAGGTCCCGGAGTGGAAGTTGGATGGCATATCTATAGACTTCATGACTAGACTTCCACGCACTTCCAGAGGTCATGACTTCATCTGGGTGATTGTTGATAGACTCACCAAGTCGGCACACTTCTTACCCATCAGAGAGCATGGCTCAATGGATAGCTTGGGACGTCTCTACGTTCAGGAGATTGTGAGGCTCCACGGCGTGCCATCATCTATCGTCTCCAATCGAGATGCTCGATTTACTTCCCGGCTTTGGAAGGGGTTACAGGAGGCGTTCGGGACGCAGCTACGTCTGAGCACAACCTTTCACCCTCAGACAGATGTTCAGACGGATGTTCAGATGGAGAGAACCATTCAGACTCTCGAGGACATGCTCCGTGCATGTGTCCTCGACTTTGGTCATAGCTAGGAGGACCACCTACCCTTGGTGGAGTTTGCGTACAACAACAGCTACCACTCCACCATCAGGATGGAACCGTACGAGGCGTTGTACGGCCGACCTTGTAGATCTCCTTTGTGCTGGACAGACCCTGGGGAGTCAGCACTTGTGGGACCGGAGAAGGTCCAGGCCACGACAGAGAAATTCAAGGTCATCCAGGAGCGGATGAGGACATCTCAGAGCCGGCAGAAGTCATACGCTGACAGGAGGCGGATGCCACTAGAGTTCGAGGATGGGGACCACGTCTTCTTGCAGGTCTCACCTCGACGTGGTATTCGGAGATTTGGCCGTGGCGGAAAGTTATCTCCGCGCTTCATCGGACCCTTCCAGGTCCTCAGCAGGATTGGCGAGGTGGCTTATCGCCTGGCTCTACCACCTCAGTTGCACCGGGTGCACGACGTCTTCCACGTGTCTCAGCTGAGGAGATACGCGCACGACCCGACACACATTATTGACCATGGGGAGCTTGACGTTGACGATGGGGAGACTTTTACGGAGGTCCCGGTGGAGATAGAGGATCGACAGGAGCGGGTCCTATGTGGGCGATCGATTTCTCTTGTGCGCATCAGATGGCAGCACGAGAACCTCCAGGAGAGCACATGGGAGCGGGAGGCTCATATGTGTGCTCAGTACCCTCTTTTGTTTCCCTAGTTTTTGATGTATCTTTACGGGGACGTAAATCCCTGAGCTGGGAGTAATGTAAAGACCCTTAAAATTCAAGGGAATTTTTTTTCTTAATTTTCTTTGGAATTTTACAAGAACGTGGTTCCTGATGGCACCTGATTCCGAGGCCCGGTGTGCTCGGAATCAATTTCTGAAGTTTGGCTCGGGCACGTTCAGTGAACGAACGAGCGGGAATTTCTAACTTTTGAACCGGTGCCCGGAATCAAATTCCGAGGGCACCGATGAACTCGCAGCGCCGATATTCGCTTAAGGGGACCTTTTCCGAGGTTGCGTTTATTGCGGGTCGAAAGTTAGTTTTTGGGAGAATTATAAAAAGTTGAATAAAAATGTGGAACACTTTTTATTTTTCTTACTTGTTGGTTAACTCCTCTCAAAGGAAGTTAAAGGTGGGACCCACATACACTTAACCTCCCTTGGGAGGATTAAGTGTGGTGGGGCCCACATGAAACCCAACCTTCCATCTCCTCTCAAAACTCCTTTAACCCCTCTTCAAATGGTTTGGTTGAGTAAATAAAATAAGCCCTTATCTTATTTTATTTGGTTAGAATTGTTTAGCCATCTTGAGAGGATTTGAGAGCTCCTCCTTCTTCTTCAAACTTTGACGAAGAACACTCAAGCTCCGACGAAGAACGCCGCTCCTCTCATCTTTGTAGCCCGTTGTTTCCGAAGATCGACGACGTCTTCCGTGTCAACGAAAGGGAACACCGCTTCCTCCTCGGACTTCCTTCGTCAGCTTACGAAGATTCTCCAACGACGTACCTCTTCGGACGTACCTCTTCGTCAACGGTTGACGAACGATTACCGCGACGCCCGACCTCCGCGACGTTGTCTTCCGAGGATTTTTGACGATCATCGATCTTGAACCAAGGTAGGGGTTGTTGTTGGTTATTTATTTATTCTCGTTCTTGGTTCTACTTGACAATTTTGAGATTTATTGTTATGTGTTATCGACTAACGAGAGGGGGGCCGGACCGCACAAACACGGCCGAATCCCCCCTACTCTGTTCTTGAATATATTTTTCCTTGCCGATGAACGAGTTGGCGTAGTGCCGTCGCACCACGCGGAAATCACAAGGCTATAATCGCGCAGCGCCGTCGCGCCGCGCCATGGAAAGTTTATCATGAACGTGACGCCGTCGCGCCGCGTCGAAGGGAATCGAAGGCGCCGCGGCCGGAGCGGGGCCGCGGCGGAGGGGCGCGGTGCCGTCGCACCGCGCCGGACGACGAACACCGCGGACGGTTCCGAGCCGCGGCGAGACGGGAAGACTGGCGGCTTGCCGGGCCGCCGGTGTCAGAAGCCGGAAGGTCAAAGACTGGGGGAATTTAATTCCCCCGGTCAGCTCTAAATCCCCCCCCCCCATTTATGAGGGGGGGGGGGGGGGTTCATTGAGGGGGGCAGGCGGCCCCCCGGTTCTCTTCAAAGTAGGCCCCCACGAGGGGGGGGGGGGGTTCCCAAAGGCACGGCTAAAAGCCGCGCTGCCAGTTTGATAAAGCGGGGGCTTTGTCCCCCGCGCGTGGAGACAAGCGGCGCCAGGCCGCGCCGGACCGCCGCCGGCCGGGCCGGGTCGGCCCGGACCCGGACCCCCCATTTTCGAGACGGTTTCGGTCTTTTAGCCATAACTTGAGCCACAAACCTCCGATTGACGAACCATCTGCGGAAACGTGATCCTTGGATCAAGATGGTCGTTTCGGTATATCGCACTCAAAGTTTCAGAATAATTTGAGTTCGGCCGGGTTGGTTCGTTCACGAAACCAACCGGGCCTTCGGAGCAGAAACGCTCATATCTTGAGCTACGGACGTCCGATTGACGTGCCGTCAGATTTGTTGTGTTCCTCTTAGTGAGACGAATCTTTTGGCATACTACGCCCGAGGTTTGGACGCAGGGGGAGTGTGGTCGGGTTGGTTTTCCTTAGAAACCAACCGGGCCCCTGGGACGAAAAAGCCAATAACTCTCAGACCGGGCGTCCGATCGACGCGCCGTCTGTTACGTTGAGTTCCTGTTGACGATGCGGAACTTTTGGATACATCAACTCTGTACTTTGTGACAGTTGATGTATCAGCCTCTCGGCTAGTGGAGCAGACCCTCCGAACGAGTTTGCTGTGTGCGGGAACCCTAGTGCTGGCTGCGACTGTTACTGTGACTGCTACTACTGCTACTACTACTGTGACTGCGACGACGACAGTACAGAGATCCTGTGTGGATTCGACGACGACTATAGCACTCAGCGATCCTACATGGATCAGTGCTACAGGTCCTGTATGGGCCCGATCCTATGTGGGTCCGATCCTGTGTGGGTCTTTCCGCTCAGCGGTCTTGTGTGAACCAGCGCCTACAGGTCCTATGTGGGCCCGATCCTGTGTGGGTCTTTTGCGGGGGTTAGTTATCTATCGATCCTTCGTGGGTCCGATGACTTAGATGGATCAGAGATCATCTTTATCATCTTTCGAAGAAGTATACCTGTGTGAGCTGAATCCTGTTGCTTTCCTGTGTGGATTGAGTTGTGCTATCCTATGTGGATTTCGTTTTGCTTTCCTGTGTGGAATACGTTTACTTTCCTGTGTGGACTGAGTTGTACTTGGGCTCGGAGGATGGAGCATGTTGGAATTGATGACTTAGGTATATGTATGGGCATATACCTAAGTAGTGTCAGTTGTTACTTTGTGTTTGTATCTCCCTTTGTGGATTATCCTTTGTGGATTTTGTGAAACCTTCGGGGGTCTCGGGGTCCCTACTGAGTAGCTTATACTCACCCCTGCACGGGCTATGCCCGCACTACGTTGTGTTGGTTGCAGACGACGGACATCTTTGATCTTGGCTGAGGCTTGCAGAGCAGCAGGACGGTACCTGGAGGTGGACCACTAGGCGGGACGTGTTCGGAGTGGACGACGGGACCCGTGGAGCAGTGGAGCTATCTGTACCCATCCTTCAGGTGGGATCTCCAGTGGACAGCTCGGTGTAGCGGCTTTTACTTACAGTTGTTGTTTTGCCTTTCGAGTTGTACTTTACTTTCAGTTTGGGTTTGTATACTGGCCCATTTACTTTTCTGCACTTTCAGTTGTACTCTGTTTTTACTTAGTGTTTACTTTCCGCTTGCTTACTCTGTGGTGTTTGTTTACTTTACAAGGGAAATGCCTTCCCTTTTTACCGGGATTTACGCCTTGGTGCTAGTCGCCAACCCCTGGCCTATGGAAGGCGGGCTTGGGGTAGTCACGGCACGGACCCCGAGGGCGGGTCGTGACATTCACTTACAAGCTTATAAGAATATTTTCAAATTTAATGTATTATTTTATAATTATGTTACTTTTAAAATGATTTAAAAAAAGAGATATTTCTCTAAAATAGTTTTGATTTCATCTATGTCAACATCCTTTGATGGCTTTTAAGATTATTTGAAGTTGATTTATTATGATACAAAACATCCATATTTTTTTGAAGGTTTTGTGATATTTTTGACTGTGGATAAGTTATTCTTATGTCACTCATGGTTTTTGTTTAGAGTATTGACATTTCATAAGTTATTTGTAATATGAATGTTCATGTTATATTTCAACATTTCATTCAGATGAATGTGTTAGAGAAGTATGTTCTGGGTTGGGGACCGGTAAAAGTAAGCCCTCCGGTTTGGTCTCCGGTTATTAGAGGAACTCTGGTTTGGTCTCCGGTTATTAGAGGAACTCCGGGTTGGTGTCTGGTTATTAGAGGGACTCCGAGTTGGTGTCTGGTTATTAGAGGCACTCCGGGTTGGGTTCCGGTTAGAGTTAGCCCCTATGTCTTGGGACGAGGCCTTGACAAAGAAATTAAAGTTTAGCATTATGCATTCCGACATTATGAAAGTGGTTATTGATATTGCATGTGATTATTCGATTAGTACAATATCCATGTGAATAAGTAAATGGAATTATTTCATTTTACTTTTTCCATACTATGTTGAAGTTCAAGTTTAAAAGTCTTTTGTTTTAGTAATGCATTGCCTTAAATGTTTATGCTTATTTTTGAATGTTCCGCTATATTGTTATCCTTACTGGGCATTTGAGCTCACCCCTTTTCTATGTTTTATTTTTTCTAGGATGTGAAGAATTAAGTTATGAATGACCTGCAGGGATATTATGAGAGGATAAAAGTGTGGACTATGGAGACATTATGTTGTCGTAGTAGTTTTTCACTTTATGATGTAATGTAAAACTTATGAATATATATAGTGTTTCCAAGGCTACTAAACCAATCGGTCTTTCGAGATTTGATCTTTCTTGTGAACATGACAATGTTATGTAATAATGCACCGACTCTGGGTAACTAGGGTCGGGGCGTTACAACTGATGTGGGCCCATCATCAATATACATCCCCAAAAAACATCAAACAAGCTAGTTTGGACTCCTACTAGCATAGTCAACAAAATGGGAATTAAAAGACTCTATACATTTAGTCCTAAATCATGGGCTATAGATAGCGAAACAAAATAGTATGAAGATACTGAATCAAAAAGGCACAAACAAGGGTACTAAACAAATTGATCATCTATCTCATGATACAGGACCCCTCTAGAACAACTACATCCACTGTGTGAAAATTACCTTGACCAGCTCCTCTTCCTCTCTATTGATAACCACCACCATGACCATGCTTGGGTTGTAGTCCTTGAATAAGAGTAACATCCTGGGGTTTTCCTCTACCTAATCTATCTCCCCTTATTAGAGAAAAAAACGGCTTCTCTTACTGCTAAATTGATCTCACTGGACACTAATGTTGATGCGGGAATTTAACCTATCCACCTATAACAAACTAATCTTGTGGATCTATAGGGAACTAGTTTAGGTGATTTCCACGATCCCCACAACCCAAAAACACTATTATAAAGATCCTTGGAAAATAATGTAAACCATTGGCCCTAGAAGGCCAAAAAGGAAGCTACTGAATTTGACTCCCTTTTGGAAGAAACCTCAATGGTCCTGGTTATTGAGACCTTACATTGAAAACTATGCGCCTCTAAGAAATTTTTTGGTTACCCTCCCATTTAAAACTTCCTTGCAAGTGCATCCAATCGATCACCTCTACCTTCTTATAAACCACCATACATGTCAGAAATGTAAATGGATTAACTGTATACTATATAGAAGGATGATGTGCCATGAAAATATGTCTCGCATGAGACAAATCATCTAGAAAAAGATATGGAGAAAAATGTATAAGGCACTTGAACATGATTCCTATCTCCCACACTGACATGCTCTCCTTTTGAAGAGAAAGAATCTCCTGCCTCTTTACTTCCTTCATGGTTGACTAAAGAAACTCCACCCAAAACTCATTCTTGAAGTCAACCAAAAAACACATCTTCCTCCCTCTACTCTCCTAGATATAGTGTCCACCACTGACATCAAGCTCCCCACATCTGACTGACTACTAAAGGGACCTAGTACTCCTTCAGGGATAGGATTTAATTGAAAGTGATCTTGAGATCCTCTATCAAACTCTCTGTCTCCATGTCTAAGACACGTCCCTCATACTTACCCAATTTTTGGCACAATAAAACACAAAACGTTTTTTTCAACTGATCATCCTCATCAACTAAATGAACCCTATGAAGATGAACCAAATCATTGTTTTGAACCTCAACTTCTTTTTACACAAGTGAATGATGAACACGAGATATATCTATAAGGAAACAAATAAAATCCTAATACTAGCAGTGTGGAATTTTATTAATATAAATTTAAACTCATTTAATTCATTTTTTTATATATTTAAACCTTCCAAAAACAACGCAATTCATAAAAGAATAAAAGTCATCATGATTAATTTTCCACACCCAGGTTTCTTCCCTACAAACAGGTCCACCTAACTCGGCCATTAAATAATCTCTAAGTCCATGCACTAGATCATGGGGACCTAAAATCTCATGTCCTAGATGGTCTCCCTAAGCCTATGTCACATACCATGTTCAACTGGAACAGTTTCAATACCACCCTGTTATTGGAACCACGATCGTTATATGCAAGAAATGGAGTTTGGTATTTGTTTTTTTTTCAATCCTCATTGGAAGTTCATAATGTTTACTAGGAAAGGGATCATACAGTTTGAGTGTACAACGATATTTAAGGTGTCGTCATTTCCTAGTGTTTTCCAAAATTTTGGGCATAAAAAAAAAGAAAATAGGGAAATGTGTGTTTAGAGAAGGAAGTTTCATGATATATTGTATGTGTTTTATAAAATTGTGCTCAATGAATGTCTCAGGATCAGAACATCAAAAAATGGAAATGGAATGAGGTGCATGGAAATTATAGAGTTGTACGATGAAAATGGTTCCTGTGTGAAAATCATTGCATGCCGAATGAGGGGTTTTGTGTGATATAGTGGTTTTTGTATGTGGGGGTCAGCGAATCCTATAAATAAGAGGTGACCCCCATTCGGTACGGCTAAAGACATAGAGATGATCCAAGTTATAATGCACATGAAACCTGTGCAAAAAGTGTGTTGTGTGGAAAAGTTAAAGTTTCATAGAAAAGATAACGTTGTGTGCAAAAGATAAAGTTGCATGGATAAGTTAATGTAATGTGTAAAGGTTGTAGTTTCATGAATTATTTTCTGTTCAGAATGAAAACCTTGCACACAAATTTAAGATCTTGTGTGAAAAATGTGGGTGTTGTGCGTAATTGTTAGTGTAAACTAATTACATGTTCTGAATATCTGGTTTAGTGGTTCCATGCTTCTAAGTTAATAAATTTATGACTTAGATGCAAGAAATGTCTCATGAAGAATAGAGACAAAGTTTTCAATGAAAATCTATTGAAGCGACCTTCAAGTTGATAAACTGGGTTAGACTTTTCACAAGGCTGTGAGCTAGGGGGAGTCGATGGAAGTCTGAGGGACACTATGAGCATTCCTTGAACCATTGCAATGGTAGTGTGCTTGGAGAATAGTGACTATGACGAAACCTTTTAATCCATAAACTATTTAATATTAGTGGATTTTGGTATGAATGAAACACTGTCGACATATGTTCCTTGGAGATAGCCCTTAGTGGTGAACAAAGAAAAAGGGTTGTGTGGTCTCTATGCATGTCATTATTTGCTTTATATTCTTATCAGTATTACATGTTTAATGAGTTCCTTCCATTGTGGAAGTAAGATCTTCATTTTAAAAGGAACATTTGACACCCTGATTCACCCCTCCACTCCCAGGGTGTCCCAGGGTCCTACAACCATGCAATCCTCACTATGCGTAACTCCAAAACTTTATCATATCTCTCAATAAGTCCTTTAATACCTATATGTCATGACCCCCTCCACCAAAGATACCACAATGATGGGAGAGAGATAATGACCCCCCTAATTTCCACCTCTAGTAGGCCTTGAGTTAGATACCATCACTGAGGGTATAAAAAATCTCACAGTATTGGAGGCATCACCCTCTATATGAAAATAAGATTAAGAGATAATATGGATTTTCCAAAAACAACTCCACGATATAAAAAATAAGAAAACCAAAAAACCATCACATGATGTAAGTGTAAGTAAAATTTATATAGATAAAAAGTCTCCAAAGTAAATACCCCAATGAAAATATAAGGTAGTGACACAAAAACATTCAAAAGGTCTGATCTAGTGATATCCAGCATGGTCCACATAGTCCTCCAAGAAACATGAAAACAGTTTTATATATATAGGGTGAGTATTTAGGTATACATAGTCAGAAAACTAATGTATATCGTACACATTTGAAAGAATCATACTAACTCACCTATGAGAAAAAAACAAACCAAACAGAAACTATAAAGGTATACTAACCATCCCAACTTCACCAAGTCATGATCATAAAATAAAGTAGACTAAGTAATATAATATAATAGGAATCACATCAATAAGGGTACACTGCACTACTTTTCCACTCATATATTTCTCTCACATCCAACTTCATATGTTCAGGCGCTCCCATCTCTTCCATATACCACACCGCCCCACAAGAATTGTTACAACACACCTTGCCCGAAGACACCTACGATTGCCACCCCACAAGCATGGACACAACATATCTCACCCAAAAGAACATAGGATACCACCCCGTAAGCATGATCATGTATTTCCCAAAAACTCATAGTCCATCACATCTCGCATTAAGAGACATCAGATATCACAACCACCATCCAATGAACTATCAGACCTCCAAACATCAAAGCTTATGAAATACCAACCATTCCTGGAAGAGAGTGTGGGAAAGAGTGGGTACCATGCCACCCGTAATCCTCACCAGATGTTGGAAAAAACACCCCCACATTCCTATGTGGGAGTCGAAACATAGTGCTCGATGTGGGTGGGGTGCATATAGAAATCACAAGTGTATGAAAATATATATATATATATAGTATGAAACACTCAATTCTGACCGATGGGTTCAAAAACTAACTAAACAACTCACAACAACATCACCTTTGATTCCACCTCTAAATGAATAAATCTACAAAACAATATAGAACCCCATTTAAATTTACAACCAATTTCATTTAATCATCCCATGCATTTCATTATTTAGCATCAAAGACATTTAACCACACAACCCATCATTTATTTATCCATTAACAAATTCTATTTCAATAACCAAACCAACCAAATACATTACAAAATTAATTAAAAAATTATTTATTTATTCCATCATTACTTGGGAATACAGAATAAAGAAACAACCACCTCACTCTCCCAAATGAACGACCATAGAAACCACATTTCCACCCAAAATTTATGGCCACCAAACCATCTTGATGTCCCAAATCATGGCCCAACAAACCACCATGCCACCCAAAAAGAAAGTCTATTGAACCATAATCCACACATGCCCTAACCAAACATCATCATACCACAAGTACAACCACACATCACAACACAACAAGATCATTTAATAGATTTAAAAGGGTGATTTTATCACATTTCACTTTATTTTAAGTGCGTTATCACATATGCCATAATTCTATGGAAACCATTTCATTATACCAATATAAGTGGTTTATCAATTTCTATTTTAGGGTGTTATTAAAATAATAACATCCAAAGAATAAATCTCAAAACATATATCTAGAGTAAACAAAGCCCCCAAAAACCACAATTTTCTATAGGGCATCGAGCCCGTACAATCTAAAATATCATAAGTGACATCAAAGCTATAAAAGCATGTGAATAAAACCCCATTTACCCATTTCAATTCTATTTAACCAATTATTTATCTTTGATTAATATATTACAACCATAATTCATAGATAATGAAAATTAAACCCCTCCTACATGATACATAATAAAGAGAAACAAGGGATTTCCTACATCAAAGAATCTTTCCGACTCTCTGCGCAGCATAGAGAGAAGAAGAACACATGAATAACACAACTGCACCATGAGATCATGGATCAGCATACACTACACCAAAAGATACATCAAAACTAAACCAAACACACACCCCAAACCATAAAAACATTCCTGCAGAAAATCCTCAAGAGAATAAAAGAAGAAAACCTACCCTAAAGAAGGAATGGATTACCATAGAATTCCAGAGAACAACCACTGGGACCAAAGGATCAAATATGGAGGGAGAGGGCTTGATGAAATCCTTAGGACTCCTAGGAGTATTCCAAAAATGATAGGAATAATAAGAAATATCCCAACGAATAACATTTTGGTTGGAAAGAACATTTAAAACTGTATTGTATTAGGGACTTACATGACATGTAACACCCTTTCACATCATGCAATACATAGGGTTCAGTTTCACTAAAAAACATATATCCTTTTTATTATTTAACCAAAAACATATACACATTGTGAACCATCAATAAAAAACCGTGAAACCAACTTTCACATCATGTAATACACTTACAATGTGTGTATTTCCTATAGTCGTTCTGTTGTAACTCTGTCTTCCACTAAAAACTCCCATAACCTCCCCATAACACCTCCTACAACCGAAACTAGTTAAATAATAGATCAAGAGGGAATAAACCATTAAAAAGTTCTTTTTATTTTTTTATTAACCCCTATAGGAACCCATGTTTATAATAATAATAACAATAACAATAATAATATTTCATGACATGTGAAAATATTTTGAATTTATCAAATATTATTTATTCAAATAATATTCAATATATATATATTATTTCTCATTGGACCATTATTATTTATCTGAAATTCCCCTATAATATCTATAAGGACTTTAATAATGAATATTTAATTATTAAATAAACACAACTTTATTACTCACCAATAAATAAATCAATATTATCAACACTAAATTAAAAAAATTTTAAATATTGTTCTCACAAAGTATTATCAAGAATAACTGGTGATGGAATATACGCGATAAAGAATACATGAATAATTATTAAACCACATGAGATAATAATATTTATTCTACTTTTTAAATAATATAATTATTTTACTAAGAATATGGATACACCTAGTGTGGTATCCTCTAGAACACTTTCTCAGTGTTATTTGATGAAGCAGCCCAAATTCTATGGTTAGAATATAGAAACACCTCATGATACCCATCGAGAAATAATATAATGTTACAATGATTTAAAACCTCATAATAATGCTTACTATGTGATATAATCTACTTTTCATGATATATCTATTCAACCAAGTTTCATGCTGGTTCCATAAACCTATGTGCTTGAATAATCTTCCTTTTTATTTCCATAAATTTAACTTTCTTACATAACAACATGATCATGGATTTATTTAGAGTAAATCATTTCTATAAAAGGAGCCTAAGTAATTAACATCCATTAATGAATGGGAGGGAAAAATACTTTCTCTCATTATTCATTAATGAAGTATTACGCATGATACAACCAACATATCCCACTTCATTGTGACATATGTCATCATGGTTTTAGTCAATTCATCAAAGTACATGACTCATAATATCCATTAATAATAATATTACTATTTAAGGAACAATACACTCATTCAGAATTAGGAACATATATTGAAACATATAAATATGGTTTTTCTAATCGTGAGTCTCATTCTCATAATCTCTTACACTGGAAATTAATAAGGGCAAAAACTAATAGAATACAACATGTGATATTGACATATTGAATCGCTTTTATAAAATACAAAAAACATAATACAAACAGACACCCAAAGACCGTATAAATTAGTGCATTTTGAAACATGTAAACATGAACACTAGTACATAACTACGATACATTATCTCCCACTAAGTTATTCTTGAATAGAACCCTTCCTAGAAAAATAATATCTAATATATATCTTCATATCCTAGGGAAAGAAACATAAAAATTGGTGAGCTCAGATTCTCATTAAGTGTAAACAAGGGAGACATGTAATCATAAACATGAGCATAAGGGTATGAGAACGTGATCCAAACATTTGTTGATCATACTCTTCATATCAAATATCATAAACATGAATCATGGAATAAATCTTGATAATTTATAGGACATGAATCATATGGAAATAAAGAATATAATCCATGAAAGAAAAACATAGGAATAAGACATAGAATTTTGGAAAACAAATAAGTATATAATATGATTTCCATAGTAGCCAAGGCATAACTACTAAGACCATATTAGTAGTATGGGTTTACTCCTCACACCATCTAGGTAGTAATGGTTTAAACCCATGGATATCTTAATAGCATGAGTTTACTCCTCATACCATCTTGGTAGTCATGGTTCACTCATATGGCCATCTTAGTAGTCAAGGTTCACTCCCAAGACCATCTTATTATATCTCATGAGATATAAATCATTACCCAATGAACTAGAGGGAGATATAGGTCCCACACATCTCATATTGAAATCATACCTACATGTTCCACAAGATGATAAAAAATCAAATCATAACACATGAAATGAAATGTGTTTCATAAACATGTAATCATATCTTAATCTATGGAAAATACATAGGTTTCATAATCATTTTATTAAATCATAACCAGTGAAAAGAAGTAGATTTAATAATAATATCACCTATGAAAGAGAAAAATATTTTGTAAACATAATTTTATAAAATTAAAACCATTACGAGAAATAATATGAATGGAAACACTGAATAATTTCCCCATAAAGGCATGAGTAACCCAAACAGATTTTATCTTAGATGAGAAATAATTTTGAAAGTTATAATAAAAAAACTTCATGAATAAATTATCCTTTCTCATTTGAAAAATGCTTCTTAAAAAAATAACCCTTTTGAAAATAATTTTCAAGAAAATAAACCTAAAAACTTATAAAGGAATCATTGAAAATGCTTTTAAATCGTTTTCTGCATTGAAAACATGTATATGATCTTTAAAACCTTTTGAAAAAATATTTCCATGAAAAATTATAAAATAATCATCAAAACATTTTGAAAAACACTTTTTGTGAAACATATATTGAAAAATTATAAAGAAATATTAAAAATGAATTGAAAACCATTTCTTTGAAATATTATTTAAAAAAATACATTCTTAATAATTAACCTTCTAAACATGAAATAGAAATTTCAAATAAATTATAGAGGGTAAATTAGTACATGTCATACAAGGTAAGAATAATAATCCATTTTTAATAGAAAAATTAATTATTTGGAATGTGAAAACAAGATTCCTTTGAAAACATAGTTAAAATAAAAAAGGGTAAAAATGTACTTTAATGATCATGGGATATTAGTAGAATATTCTTGGAATCACTTTTTGGAAATCATGGTTTTGAAAGAACACAAATTTCTTACTGAAGAGAGTGGTAAGATAATATTTTTTTAAAAAATAGTATTAATTATATTATGTACCATAGAGTGGAAAAAAATGATACTAATACACGAATAAATAAATACTAACAAGATGAGAAGAAAATTCATTAGTGTTCTCGAAATATAGATTATATAATTTCTTCAAAAAAATGTGATCATAACTTATCTCGATATACGGTGACACTGTTTCAGTAAAATCTTAAAAAAGGATAACTTGGAATTATCCTCCCCATATATTAAAATTAAATTAAATAGAGTTTAAAATATCATGAAAATAATTAAATTCATGATATACAATTTCAATGGCAGTTTAAAAACATCATATAAAACTATTGGTGTATAACATTTCATGTGTTTCAAAGAAAGAAAATTGAGGAAAAATTAATTCACCGATTTGGTATCATTGGTAACTGAAACACCATGAAAGAAAGATCCTAAAATTATTATTTAAATACACATATATTTAAGTATAATATATATATAATACATTCATATTCATTATATACACCATGCAAAATAAGTGAATGGTGAGTAAGGCATATATCTTACAAAAATAAAGAGTGAGAGAAATTCCCTTTCTATGTGTCTTGAATCTCATAGTAATAATTTAAAAATACTATATAATAAATATAAATTAATAATAAATCTATCAAAGAACCATATTATTACTTATAATAATATATATTGGTTTATTATGGATTTATATTACCCTCTTTTTAACAATTCCATGGTATGGTTTCACTACGGGTAATATCCGGTTTATTTTTGGTATGCATCGATATTGGTATATATTTTATCCTTATACTTATATCATGATATATAAAATGTAAAAAACTATTTAACTATAAGCTATATTCATTATATGTGTATTATAATAATCCATATAATATATTATTATGAAACATAATACACCATTCATGGAGACAGTAAGTCGTACTTATGCATGAACGATGTTTCCGTTTAATTGTCATGTTGAAAGAAAGGAAATAAAATCCATATTTGTATATATATATATATATATAAATTATTAAAATAGATTTATATTATCATATATATCATATATATTTACTAAATCCATCCTCCATGTTGTGAATGAATGAATCGTAGATCTTTGAGGGGGTATAAGTCCACATTAACTCAAACGAAATTATCATATTAAAAAAAATAGAAAGTATAAACATATGTGTTGTAAAAGAATTAAATATTATTAAATACATACTTAATATAATATATAACATATATAAACATATTTACATAATAATTTCGACCATGATAGGTGGTAAAGGAAAAATGAACAATCATCGTTTAGTGAGGTGGTAGTTCATCGTACAGGTAAATAATATATTTGTTACCCCTTAGATTGAAGTGTGTGTAAGTGTAGGTTGAAATCAGGAAATACAAACATACTAGTATATTTATGAAATTATTTTTTAATACAATAAATGACTAATAATATTTCATGGAGTGGAAAAAGAAAATAAAAGAAAGATGTTTGAGGGAGGGTGATACCTCTTAATCGAGTAACTCCTTTTGGTTTTCTCAAAATGGATTCCTTAGAAGGATATCTTTACAAGATAGGATTTAAATATTAAGTGAGTGATTTTGTGGAGATATTTGGGTAGATTTTTCTCAATCCAATGTGGCTTGAGAGGTGTGAGGAAGTGGGAGGGGAGGAGGCCTTTTTTAAAGGAGGAGGAGTCGTACTCCTATAATATTTTGAAAAAGAAAAACCCCACCTACATTTTTGTATTTAAAGTGGATAAAATAACATTAAAAAGTAAATAAAAGGGATTATATGATGAAAATATGTCCATAAAATAGATTTTGGAAAATGTTTTAGGTCATTTAGTCCCTTAAGTTTAATGTTTTTTGTCTTTAGATAATCTTCATTTATAACTTAATTGTTGTATTTAATTTCTATTAAATTCACTAATATTTTTGGACCAAAACTATGTTGAAATTATTTTAAATTTTAAAATATGATTATTAAAAATATTTAATCAATTTTTATAAAATCCTATCACATAAGTGGAAGAAATTGATTTAAATATAATCCTGCAATCGGGTTGATAATGTGATTTTTTAATGTAAAAGTGATCAAAATATTTCTCACCTTTTATAACAAATTTCAATGTTAAATTGGTTATACTGAACTAAATTGTATTATTATATAAAATTACTATATAATTAAACTTTTAAACCAATTTAAAATGTAATTTATTTTTATAAATAAATTAGATGAAAAATCAGTTTTGAACTAAAATATTGTATTTTCACTATTCTTTAAAAATGAATTTTGCAAAAAAATACCAAAAATTTAACCTAACCTAATTATTGTGTTAAAAATTCAAAGATGAAGTCTATTTAAACATATTAAATCTGTAAAATCTGGAAATTATTTTATTTTAAATGGGTTGTCCCTTAAAAAGTTGTAAAACTACCTATATAAAAATATAGTTTTTTATGCATAAAATTGAAATTTCTCTTGCCTTATATATATATAATCTATTGTATGGATATAAAAAATATTTTATTTAATGTATAAAATATAAATTACATTCATATCGCAAACTAATTGAATTTAGTTTAATTTATTATTGTTAAAAAAACTATACAATAACAATAATAGTTTTATATAGAAATACACCCTTTATATTTAATTGGTTCTTATATTCAGTTGTAAAAAATTAGTAACTAATTATCTAATTTTTTATGTTTTTAAAACCATATATTTACATAAGTTGGTCATTAATGTTTATAAAATCTAATTTAATAAATAGTTTTTATATTATTATATTTTTTTAAATAATTTTTTATCTTTTGGTAACACTCGGTTTTGTGTGTTATGAAAGACATCGAGGAAATTCAGTATTTCATGAAATGTAAGATTACCTCAGTGTTCTGTATAGAAAAATATAAACTTTATATTGTGTTTATTATATGATTGACTTTGAATATCATATAACACAATCCAAACATAGTTCATTAATATATAAAAAACTATAGTCAGTATTGAGTGAAATGAAAAATATCAAAAAGATTAAATTAAATTAAAAAAAAACATTTTACAAAATCTTAGGGTTTTACATTCTACCCCCTTAAAATTAATTTCACACTTTGAATTTGTTTTTGTAATCAATGGTTTAATACTTTAGATTAACTTTTAAAGAAACCCCCATCAATAAAATGAATACTAAAACTTCCCTTCAAAATTGAATGTTAGAACCATAATAGTTACCCAATTTAAGTCATAACAAGATTACCACATAGGAGAACATTGGTGGGAAGTGAAAACATGGATATGGAAGAGAAATATAACTATAATGTTCTAAGGGAGAGTGATAGAGAATATGGTTAGGAAAAAGCTAACAATCATAAAGGCATAAATCTACGATAATCTATGGGGAAATTTGATTAATAAAAAAAGAAGGTACTTGGAAAATGTTCTTTTCTTGAGGATCATTTTTCCTAAAGTTGAATAATTTCTATTAAAAGATTTACTTTTATGATTTCATGAAAACATATCCCTTTGTTCTACATTGATCCACATCACCTCCTTCTCTAAAAAGAAAGGTGACTTTTTCATTCCTGAAGTACTAACAGATCATGAGTCCCATGATTTTACATCCCATCAGTTTTAATAGACACAAATTAGTTTTACCATGCTATACAATATATGTGAATCCTCATGTGGTGAGATAATACTTTAACCTCACAAACATAATCTAAATTTTAACTCATACAGCCCATAAATTGTAAACCTTATAACCCTTTTGAATGATGACATATCCCAAACTTTAGAAATAATATAATTACATTGGCTTAACATTTATCCCTTGTATATCACAAAGAAGCTCTTGGTTGTCACATTCCAAATATGTGAATACAATCATCATATATTCTCTTAATATATCGTAATGAATTTAATTTCCATAAATACCTCTAGAAAACATGCATTACACCTTATTCAATAGACTAAATTTAATATTAATATATCCAAAAAGATGTAAACTTCATCCATGATAGCATAAACTACTTGTCAACAAGTCCTTAATTATTTCCAAGGCAATCAATACCATCCAATTTAATTATATCCAACATATATTTATCCAAACAACAATACCATAACACAAGGGACATATTAAGGGTTATCATACCCTTAATCATGTGTTTTCCATGGAAATTTTCTTTCCATTAAATCACTTTTCTCTTCCATTGGAACCATTCAACAAGTTCTTGTAAATCCGTGGTAAAAAAAATAAACTAAAAAAACCTTATATATTTAACCATTCATATAACATTATTATTGAATCTAAATATATAATAATTTTATTATTCCACTTCATCCTTATTCCATTAACAATGCTACCACATTCTATTACACAATACCTCTTTAATTTTACATTTCATATTTAGTCTCATCATCATTAGTGATGTAACCATTACTCACACCACCATGTTGATCCTCTTCAGGAGACTTCCTCTTGGGACATTGAGTTTCATAATGACATTTTATTACATATTTAAAACACTTGATCATCGATGATGAATTAGGGAGGCCAATATTCTAATCCATTTTGTTAACCAAACTCCTCTTTTTTACCTTACAGAAACTAACTTTGTGTCCTTCTTTTCCATAGTCAAAATATATTCTTATTACTATAATACATTCTCTTACGTTATTCTTTCCACATTTTTGGAAAAAGGATACCAAATATTCTTTTCTCCATGGTCTCTAATAACTGAACACTCAGCGAACTCCTTATTTCTATTCCTTGGTGAGTATGAGAGTTGGTGAAGGTACACATTGTTGATAATGGTCCTTGAAAATTGGTTAGAAATGATCATAACATCGTTCACTATAGTGATCATCCCACTTAAATTCTCATAAAAAATATCCATCCTATTCAATTTTAATCAGGTTTCTTCCAGTTCCCACCATTTACAAAAACTAGAAGCATGGTGTGATCATTAATTATCATAGTAAAAAACTACATAGTCGGGAAAATATTTACTTAAAGGATATCTAAATCATGAACCCTTCCTTAATCTATGATACAATGGGTTCATCCTAGCTTAATCATAGCTAACTTGTATTTAAATCCTTCATGATGGTTCGTGAAGAGTTTATGAATTTCCAAAGAATATCCCCCAAGAGTGTCAAAATTGGTGTGCAACAAAGACCAATTTCGTGTACTAGATAACCCAAAGTAAGACATGATACATCTTTGCAGATTTGTTACCCCTAGGTACATCTATTCCAGATCCACATCTTCTTGTAGTACCCAGTCAGGGATGTATTACTAGGAAACAAATCACTCTATCCTTTACCCAAATTCCATGATATTTTCTTAAATGTTAACTCATACTTAGACTTATCCTTAGATACATCCCTAGATATATCCTTGTATATATATAGGGATCCATTAAATGTTTCTCATCATAGTTTCTGGAGGTTAAATAAACCATCACTCTGATACCAACTATAATGAACCTATCTTGAAATATATTAACATTACATCAATTTTATGGAATACTTAAAATATAACACAAACAAACACACAAAGACAATATTAGTTTAGTTACTTTGGAAATATGAAAATACGAAAACTTGTACATACATTCACAACATTATTTAAGACTAGGTTCTTCTTGACTAGAAACCTTCTTAGAAAAATCATACATAAAACATATTATCATAACCTGAGGAAGGTAACATAAAAAAGGGTGAGCTAAGATGCCCAGTAAGGATAAAAAAAGGATACATGTATGCATGAACATGAGCATAAGGGTATGAGAACATGATCCAAACATTTGAAGATCATAACCTTCATATCAAATATCATAAAAATGAATCATATAATTAAGAAATAAAGTTCATAAGACATGAATAATTAGGAAATAAATAATATAATCTGTGAAATTGTATCATTGGAAAATGAAATGGAATTGTGGAAAACACATAATACTATAATATGATTTCCTTAGTATCCAAGTCATCGTTTCCAAGACCATATAAGTAGTATGAGTTTACTCCCCATACCATCTTGGTAGTCGTGGTTCACTCCCATGGCCATCTTAGTAGCATGAGTTCACTCCTAATACCGTCATAGTAGTCATGGATCACACCCAAGGACATCTTAGTAGTCAAGTTTCACTCCAAAGACTATATTGGTATACATAATGAGATATAAATCTTCACCCAATGCATTTTAGGGACATATAGGTACGACCCACATCATAATGAAATCATACATACATATTCCAAAATATCATAACCAATCATATCATAACCCATGAAATGAAATTATTTTCAGAAAAATGTAATCATATTTTAACCTGGGGAAAAGAGAAAGGTTTCATAATCATTTCATCAAAGCATAAACCATGAAAAGAATCGGGTTTCATAAACATATAACCAATAAAATTGAAGAATATTTAGTAAACAACATGCCATAGAATGTAAACCACTCATAGAAAGAATATGAATAGACACAATGAATCATTTCCCCAAAAATACATGAGTAGAACCAATAGATGTAATATTAGATGAGAAAATTTTCTGAAAGATTTTTTAAAAACACTTCATGAGGAAATTATTCTTTATTCTTTGAAAAATGAATCTTAAAACGTTAAAACATTTGAAAATTATTTTCCTGAAAATAAAATTTATAGCTTATAAAGGAATCATTTAAAAAAGTTTGAAATCCTTTTTTCCTTTTAAACATATAGATGATCTTGAAAACCATTTTTAATCTATATTTCCTTGAAAACATATAAAAGAAGCATGAAAACCGTTTGAAAACCACATTCGTGGAAAAATAATTTGAAAAGTTATAAAGAAAGATTGAAAACTATTTGAAAACCATTTCTTTCAAATCTTATTTAAAACAAATTCTTAAAAATTATCCTTCTAAACATGAAAATGAAATTTCAAAGAAATGATGGCTGGTAAATCAATATATGTCATATAAGGTAATAAAGATATTCATTTTTCATGGTAAAAGGATAGAATGAATAATTTTTCAGAAATCTACAATAATATTCTTTTGAAAACATTTCTAGAATAAAAAAGGGTAAAATTAATTTCAATGATTATAGGATATTATTAGAATATTATATTAATCCATTTTTATAAATCATGGTTTTGAAAGAACATAGATTTATGACCAAAGAGAGAGGTAAAGTCATATTTTATGAAAAAAAATTCTTAATTATATTATGTACCAAGGAGTGGAGAAAATAGTAATTATACATGAGGAAATAAATACTAACCAGAGGTGAATAAAATTCATTGGTTTTATTGAAATATGTATAATATGATTTAATCAATAAAAATGTGATCATAATAAATCTTGATAAAGAATGAAATTGTTTCAATAAACTCTTACCACATGGAAACTTTGAATCATCCCCCCACATAGGAAAATAAAATTACATGGAGATTAAAATATGATGAAAAGAATTATATTCATGATATAAAATCTTAAATGTAATTTATACACATTATATAAAAATACATGTGTATAACATTTCATGTGTTTCAAAGAAGGAAAATTGAGATAAATTAATTTACCGATTTGGTAACTTTTGAAACTTAAATCTCACGAAATAAAGATCAAAAAATGGTTTTGTAAATACCCATAGATTTATGTATAATTCTAATATAATTCATTAATGTAAAGTATATACACCACACAAAAGAAGTGAGCGGTGAATAAGCCATGTATCTCATGAAAATAAAGAGTGAGATGAAATTTCATTACCTTGTGTCTTGACTCTCGTAGTACTCATTCAAAACTCACATTTAATAAATATAATTTTTTTATACATAAATTGTAGAACCATATTATTCATCCAATACCATATATTGATTTATTATGGCTTTATATTATCCTATTATTAAAAATTCTATGCTAAGGTTTCACTTTGGGTAATATCCACTTTTTTTTCACATACACCATAATTTGTTATATCTTCGGTCCTTATAATTATATAAAAATTTAGATAATGTACTAAAGTTTTTAATATAATTTATGTTCATTATATTCATATTATAAAAATACTTATAATATAGTTGTATTAAAGAGAATACACTGTTCCTAGAGACGGTATGTTGTACGTTCGCATGGAAGTTATTTCCATTTAATTATCACGATGAAAGAAAGGAAGTAAAAGTAATATGTATATATATGTATCATTATTATAGAAGATTTATTATATCCTATATATTCTCTAAAACTATCCTTAATATATACCATGTAGTGTATGAACGAATCACATCACTTTGAGGGGACGGTAGTCCACACTTCCTCAAACGAAATTATCATATTAACGCAAAATTAAAAGTTTAAGGATATGTGTTGTAAAATAACTAAATAAGTTTAAAGTCATAATAAATATAATATATAAAATATATAAACATAGTTTCCATTATACTGACCACTATGATAGGTGGTAAAGAAAAAATGAACAACCATTTTTTAGTGAGGCGGTAGTTCACTGTACGTGTAAATTGTATGTTCATTATCCAATAGATGGAAGTGTGTATATGTTTATATTGGATCATAAAATAAAAAAATCTTAGTAAATTTAGGATACTTTTTTTGTTATACAATCAGGTAATAATAATATTTTAGGATGTGGAGAAATAAAATAAAATAAATGAGTTTGATGGTGGGTGTTACCTCCTAATCAGGCAACTCATTTTGGTTTGCACCAGAGGGAATCCTTGGAATGATTTATGACCATGGGAGTATTGAAATAGGAATTGAGGGATTTTTTTGAGTTATTTGGGAAGATTTTTGTTTATCCAAGGTGTCTTGAGAGGTTTGAGGATGTGAGTGTGATAGAGGACTTTTATAATAGAGGAGGAATGACTCTCTAGTAATATTTTGGAAAAGGGAAACCCCACCCAAGATTTTTTATTGAAAGTAGATAAAATATTGGTACATGGTCGATAAAAGGGAGTAGAGGGTCAAAATATTTATATAATTTTTTTACATTTTATAGATCAATTAGGCCGTTAACTTTAAGGTTTAGTCCTTAGTTAAACTTAATTTTACTGTAATCGATTTAATTAATTTCAATTACAGTCACTAAAACTTTTGTTCAAAAAATATACTGAACTTATTATAAATTATAAATTATTTTTATTCCAAATATTTAATCCATTTTTCCAAATTAAAATCATATAATTGGTAGAAATTAATTTAAATCCAATCCCACAGTCGGGTCGACAATGCAGGTTTTTAAAGTAAAAATGATCAAAAGATAGCTAAGGTTTTATATCCAATTTCAACATGAAATTGTTTGTAATGAATTATATTGGATTAAATTATAAAATAATTTTCTAATTAATTATTGAAACCAATTTAAAATTTAATTTATCCTAATAAATAAATTATATGAAAACGTAGTTTTGAACTAAAATACAACATTTTTTAATTTTCAGTAAAAAGTGAATCTTAATAAAAAATTACAAAACAATTATCATAACCTATTTATTATGTTTATATTTCAAATATAAAGTTTAGTTTCAGATATTAAATCTATTAAAGAGTCAAAATTATATTTAAAAATTGTTCTCTATTAAATGGTAGCAAAACCACCATTATAAAAAATATAGGGTTTTATGCTTAAAATTGTGTTTGTACTTATCTTATGTCTTTAAAATATATTGGATGAATATAAAAAATATTTTACTGAATTTATAACATATATATTACACTAATATCACCAAATAATTTTAATTACTTTAATTTATTATGTTTAAAACAACATTGTGAGCATAATAATAGTTTTCTATAAAAATACTCCCTTTATATTCAATTGGTTCTTATATTAATTTTTAAACATTTGGTAATTAATTACTTAATTTTATATTTTCTAAACTATATATTTAAATAATTTAGTTATTAATATTCATAAAATGTAATTTAATGTATATTGTATAATTTATTATATTTTTTAATAATTTATTATTGTTCGGTAACACTTGATCTTACGTGATACACAAGTCATCGAGGAATGTCAGTGTTCAAAAAATTATAAGCTTACCTCAGTGCTCTGTATAGAGAATGATAGACTTTATATTGTGTGTAGTTAATGATTAACTTTTCATTGTGTATAAATCAATCCAAACTTAGTGATTTAATATATATATATGTATAATAATTATCTTCAGAATTTAGTAAAATAAGAAATATAAAAAAGATTAAATTAATTCAAAAAAAATATTTCACAAAATCTCAGGGTGTTATAGAGAAGGTTCCTCAATGTGCTATGTATCTCAACCCCTGATATACTATTTCATTTCTGTCCCTCAAATAATTTATTCAAGACTTATAACATATATCTAATAATACTATAAGGGAACATTCGGGTTGTCATCATAACAGGGATCTACTATAACCTTTCAGTGCGATAAGAACTCTTAGGACAATATCACATGATATGTCACATATAAGAACAATCATTATGTGATAAAAATTTTATTAATATTCAACACTATGAATGTAAGTAATCATAATGTAAACAAAAGTTTTTTCTAGGGAACTGACTCCAACAGACTCCCACTTTCAATAGATCCAACTTCTAACAACCTTTAGTCCACTAGCTCTCACATGATAGTCATGAGTCTGCTAAGATAAATATTTAGTTAGGGGCACCATGTTTTCTTCCATGGAAAAATTTCTTAGTTAAAATTCACCCCTCTGTAAAAAATCAATTAGGAGATGAAACTTTCATAGTATGTGTTTTGTCTGTTGGTATGACCTTGGATCTTTTTCAAGACCCACCATTAAAATGTTATAAAAATATAATGTAATAGGGTATTTACTGTTATGTACCACATAATTATCTTGGAAAAAGTTTTATATCCAAATTTATTCCTTGGATGCATCAGAAGATACTATATACTCCAACTCCATTATAGAATCAGGGAAAACTGGCTGCTTTGAACTCTTGTAGCTCACTACTTCTCCATTTAGACTAAAAACATATCGTTATTGTGACTTCAGATCATATTTATATATTTTAAAATTATAATCACTAGAATACCTAATAACTAGCTTCTAATCTTCTCCATACACCAATAATATATCCTTAATTCTTCAAAGATACTTAAACAAAATCCTTAACAGTAGACCAATATTGTCCACCTAGTCATCTTGATATATCCCTACCATGGTAAATGAGTAGGAAACATCATGTATAGTAAAAAAAAAGAGAATACTTGATTGATCATATCACTAAAGATTATGGGATTGTAATCACTATCTCTTTCTACTTTTGTGTTTAAATATAAATTTTCTTAGAAATATGTACACCATGTGACACCAGAACCAATCCCCAATTTGATTGTTCTACAACAAAAAGTTTTAGTTTCTTGTCAATTTATGTAATTTGACTTAGTCCAAAGAGCCTCTTGGTTCTATTGTGAATGATCTTAATCCTTATAATATAGGCTAATTCACCCAATTCCATTATATAGATATACTTATTTAACCAATCATTAACAGATTGTAAGACTGATATATAATTTTCAATATGTAATAAGTAATCAACATATACTACTAGGATAAGGAATGAATTCCCACTAAATCTCTTGTATACACGTGGATAACATTCATTATTAATGAAACCAAATTCTTTAATAGCTTCATTATATCCAAGGTTGCAAGACCTTGACTATTTCTTCAATCCATAAATGGATTTTTGAAAATTGTATATCCTTTTGGAATCTAGAAGAGTCACAAAACCTTCTAGATTGTCAAATATAAATCTTCCCAAAGATTCCCATTAATAATATTTATTTTTCCACACACCTAAAAAATCTCATAATCATCTTATACTTCTATAACAAGTGTAATTATGATGGATTTAAGCATGGAAAATAGAGAAAAGGTTTCATCGTATTCAATTCATTAACACTGTTTAAACCCTTTAGCTACTAGGATTTTTTTATAGGTACATATATTACCCTACATGTATAGTTTTCTATTGAATAACCATTTTCATCCACTAGGATTTACATCAACTAGATGATTGTATTGAACTAAAACTGCATTATGATACATGGAATCCATTTCAAAATTCATGATTTGTTTTCATCATGAAGCTTGTAATCTCTCTAATTTATTTTTATTGGATAAAGTTTCATTATTGTAAACCAATAATGAGTCATAAGATTTGGTGACTAGAAAATCGTATCTCTATGATTATGTTACCTAATAGGTACTCATATGTCATACTTATGTTTCATTAACTACTTTTACTAAGGGGACCTAAGGACTATGTTTTCATTCCAATCTTATGTATCTTGGGCATCAAATTATTCAAAGTAAATCTTTCTCCCATTATCATTCTTGAGGATGTTCCCCCTATCATGAAATATGTATTTTATAGAGATAATCACTTTCATATCTAAGTGTTGGTACATGTAGTATTGCATTGTTTCCTTAGGATACCCTACAAAGATACACTTTGTGCCTCAGGGTGTTAGTTTGTTTCTTGAGAAATCGTTAACAAACATCTCACTGCCACATAAAGATTTATGTTAGAAAATGGGTTTCTTTCTATTCAATAACTCAAGGGTAATTACATTTTATGCTTTATTTCATAATAAATTTTGTCTATATACCAAATTTTTTAATGCATATCCCCAAAAGGATAATGGAAGATCCAGATGACTCACCCTCAACCTTACCATGTCTAGCCAGATATGGATCCTCCTTCCACTAACACCATTCCACTATGGTGTGTAAAGAATATTGAGTTGATATATAATCACAAACTCTCATAGAAGGAAATAAACTCTTTGTTACGATATTCTACACCTTTATCTGATCAAAGATTAATTATCATATTTCTAAGTTGATTCTCTAATTCATTCTTGAATTTTTTGAATTTCTAAAAGGACATGGACTTATACCTTATGAAGTACAGATATCTATAT
This sequence comes from Viscum album, assembly GCA_963277665.1. Classification (NCBI taxonomy): domain Eukaryota; kingdom Viridiplantae; phylum Streptophyta; class Magnoliopsida; order Santalales; family Viscaceae; genus Viscum; species Viscum album. Next base: position 274,999,740 of record OY728155.1, on the reverse strand, counting down.
CTACTTGAGTCATTATTAAAATTTATGAAGTATGAACACCAACCTTTATATTCTACTGTTAATTTTCCACACACATCAGTGTGTAATAATCTAAGAAGCTTTGTAGCCCTTTCACCATGTCTACCAAATAGTGGTTTGGCTATTTTTCTTTTTAAACAGGTATGACATATTTCACGTGGATTTAGTATAAAAGAGTCTAAATAAACATATTGATTGATATTTTTCAAACACTTCTCATTTACTTGAATAAGATGTTGATACCATATCTTGGTGTTATATGATTCTATGAACATGATTTGTTATCAATTTCCGGTAATTGGTTTTTCATAATTTAATACATGAAGGCCATTATTTAAATATTCCATTCTATAACATATGTTGTCTTTATAAAGGGAACAAATTCTATTTAAAAACATGAAAATACAACCATATATATCTAGGAAGGATATATAAATTATGTTATTGGTAATAGTCAGTACATAATAACAATCTCTTAAAAGAAATATAATTCTTGTCCGAAATGAATGGTGGGAGCCTCCTATAGCTGGAGAATCCTACCCGTAGCATTGAATTCTCATAACTCCACCTTCCTATGGAAATGTTTCATAATCTAAATGGTTCATATATCTAGATATAGGTGTGATCCCCACAAGATATATCTAATACCCAATGCATAGATATTAAAATATTAAACCTGATAATGAACACATCTCTAACTTCCCCTTGCTTATGGGTGATGTTCCTCTTGTAGTGGCCTTGATCACCATAAGATAAATAGACTTCTTACTTTTCCTTTACCTACCTCCAGATCTTCCTCTTCTTATTATGATGAAACTTGAGATATTTACACTTGTTATGAGTCTTGGACACCTTTTCCATGTTCTTACTTTTCTTATTCACCACAAGGACTACAATTTTCCCATGCCCCATGAACTTTTCCATATGTAAAATAAAAGAAAGAAGTTATGAAAGACTATTTTTATTATTACCCATGTAATAATTAATAAAAAATTTGTTGAAGAACTTAAGTAGTTAAGAATTTATGATACCTATGTGCAACTCATATGATAATTTAATCCCTAAGATGTCTAAGCATTTAATGTATCCAATAATATTGACTACATGAGGCCCAACTGCCACCAACTCTCTATGTTTGATTGTAAACAGAGAATTGTAAATATCATATCTCTATTGTCTCACATTCAATTGATAGATATACTAAAGGCGAGAAATAAATGTATATGCATCCAAGTCCAAATTTTTCATTAGAACATCATTTGTTCTGAATAATAGCATGAAACATGGAGACTTTGTAGCACTGTTCAAATTCTTCTCAAAGAGAGAGAAATCATCCTCACTATCCTCTTTACCAGGAACATCAGGAATAGGTTATTCTAGAATATACAATTTTATTTCATGGTATAGGATAATTCATAATATCCTTCACAATTTTTGTAAATTTATGTCATTGAGAGGGTTATCCTTCTCATGTATGAATACTTAAAATGAAACATTACCTATAGATTCAAATATTACATGTATCATTAATAATATTTCTCACAATTTCTCCTATATGAAAACACTTCCAAAACACTTAAAATGAAGTTGTTAACAATTATTATTATTTTAACAATAAATAAAGCACCTAAAAGATCTTATAATATTACGCCAAATCAAAATATTAATATAATAAAAAAATAGTGCGTCATAAACTAGTTAAACAAACTATAACTTAGAAGAGTTGATGTGTATAATAAACCATTCGTTAATACTTTGATATAGTTTCCACTTTTTCTATCTAAAGTATTCATTTAAATACTTCAAGGGAAAAAATATTCTTCCTTGAGAATAGCTTGAAACATAAATATAAAATGAATTAAAAATGTAATTTTAAATGTCTATAGAAAGGTAAACTTGGGTAAATGTAATCTCATGTATGGGTAATCTCGTGTAAGGGTAATCAAAACTCATGTAAAGGTGATTTTTTATCTTGTGGATTAGAATAGGAATCATGTAAGGGTAATGAAAAAACGCATAAGGGTATTAAGAATATAATATATTTTTTTGTAAAGGTAACATGAAAAAAATATATGTTTTATAAAGGTAATTATGATTTCTAGGTAATGGTAAATAGAACATTCAAAAAGAAATGAAAGGGTCAATTTTTTTTGTAAATGTAACCTTATTAAAACTAAACCTATGTAAGGGTATGTTAGAATCTATATAAAGGTTTTTTAAAGTTATTTAATGTTACATAAATATAAATTCACATAATGATAAGGTCATGTAAGGGTAAAAATAAACTTCTGTGATGGTAAAGTAGTTTTTACAAACACTTATAAAACAAAAATAAAAAAATTAAACCTTAGATATTATAAACATTAAATACTTAGATAATTAATAAGAATTGCACTTAAACCATTAAAATTAAAAAAACTAAAATAACTAATAAGAAATAAAAACAAATATGATCAAATAATAATGGATGTGATAAATTATAATTTTTTAAGTGATTAAACGTGATGTAAAAAATTATATTAATGTGAGGTATTATAATCCTAGGAACCAAACCAATAATCCAATTCAAACAAAAAAACCATTCTTTACAATAAAAATGTGACTAGTTTAGTATAATTGCGCTATGCGTGGAAGAATTTTACTACCACATAAGAGATTTTTCTCAGTGTAAGAAAATTATCCTATATTTAAGATAGTTTTATTATGTGTGTAAGATATTTCCATGTAAGAATTTAGATTATATAATATATAGTTTATCCCATATTATTTTTAAAACAACATATATGTTTTTACTTTGTGAAATTTTAACAACTCGTATAGAAGTATCATTGCACAAAAAATGTTCTGGCCAACCACATTTCCAAACCACATAATCCCATTTAAATTTAAAATGAGGAGGATTCATATCATGGTGTATTTAAAGAGAACTAAAGGAATAACCCATGTGAACACCCCATGTGAGCATGATTTAGTAACATGGATTAAAGAACCACTACCACCACCACTTATAAGTTTATCATGAAGGTGATTTTAGGTTCAAAGAGGTTTCACATGAGATAAGTGAGACAATTAGCAATTTTAAAATATGTTTTACCATCATCATTGAAGTATAAGGAATGAATGGTATATAATGGATCATGTTTCTAGAAGGATAATCACATAGTTCCACTATAGTATAAGAAATCAAGAAATTATCAGGGACGGAAAAGATATGACTGTTGATTTATCCTTGTCTGGATAAAATCCCATACAGGTGTGGGTAGTGGAGATCGTATGAATCATTCCATTTAAGATTTTTTTCACTATATCATTTGGAATATTTTCTTGAAACGGTTTCTTTTTATTGAAGATTCTCCTTTACTTTCTATAGTTCACTTTATTATAATCTATTACAAATCATTTTTAAATTAATGACTATAGAATGATTGTTTTTTTATTTAAAATTAATAAGTGAGGTATCAGTTTTGATAACAACTAAATAAATAAGTTTTAATAATAATGAGATATTTAGATAATGGAATAAATTTAATAAGAGGATATACCTCCATATTGAGGTCTCAATATAGTTTCAAGGCATGTTTATTTGTCCATCTGGTGGTATTAGAGTGAAAATTTATAATTTCAATCATATAATCCTTTTAGAAAAGAAACAAGGGAGGGTTTTAAAGGCCAATGTTTTTCCACTACTACTATTCTAAATTTTAATTTTCACTCCTTTTCAATTTTTTTATAATTTCCAACATTCATTTTTTTGATTTCTTCTTTATTTCACAAATTAAAAATAGGTAATAAAAGTGGATTTTGTGGAACATAGTTTTTAACCCACTTGAGAGACAAAACTGTGGGTTCTATATAGAATTATTTAGGGTATAAAAATTTGAATGGGGTTTTTAGGAATCCCTTCCCAAAGATACTCCTTAGGGGTCGACAATGAGAGAAGAAGGATGGTGACCACTCAACTCCTTCCTCCAGTAGGTCCTGGGTTGGCAACTATAACTGAGGGAATAATAAACATAAAAATAGGAGGAATTAACCTATAACAGAACATGTGTAATAGAGAGATAATATAAAAATACCAATCAAAAACTTCTCGTATATATAAAAATAATCCCACGTGCATGCATGTAATGTTATACAATACTAAAATGACTGAAAGTAAAACTACAATTACCAAAACAGAAAACTGAATTGCGACCATGAATCCCAAACAACTCCTATAAATCCACTATATTCTAATATCCAGCATATTTTCTAACTTTATACTTATAAATTGAAAAATAGTTTATAGATACATTTTGTGGGCATGATAGTATACTCAATAGGATCCTCCTTGGAGCCTCTCATGAGAAAGATAATGAAATCATTCAAAAGACTTGTGAACAACAAGTAGAACCAACTTTCCACCTAAAAAGTTATAATATATACCCATATTACCCATTCCTAACCCTCACCAATTACCACATATATAGATCCAATAATATAGTAATAAAAATCAAGGTTACTCCTCTACCACTTCAGCACTTGTTTGATATTCTTTCCCAACATCACATGTCTTGATCCATCTCCCTCCTAAAGTAAGTCAGCTCAAAAACACGTGGGATTAGTATCATAATATGAACTTCAAAAATCACATCATCACATCTCCCCAAATCACATTTACATAGTACAATAGAGTAGTTTCCTAGATCCACAATAGCCCATATGATGTGTATCATATATCGGGTATTATTCCTCAAGCCATTACAGCCCATAAATGGACGAAGGTACCTCAAGCTATGAAAACTTACACCTCTCATACCTGTAATAACCAATTGGACACTATATCATGAGATAGATGTCAGTGAAATACATATAATATATCACAACCCTACACACAAATATATTGGGGAAACTAACCACCATTCATACCACCACACAATACTACCAAGAGAATAGAGGAGGGGTTATGGGGGAGTCAGTCATACATCCTCCCACCATGATTTTAGGGAAAACCCCCTCCAAGATTAAAAAGAGTGTAAGTCACCATAACCGAAATGGGTGGGGTAGTTTATGAAATCATAAAATGTATTGGATATAATTTATCTCACAACCACACTATGGGAATAACCTAGACCAAATCTCAACTATGACTATCATCACCGAGACACTTGCGTACCACTGATAGGGACTATATATCATATAATCACACAATAATATTAAAGAGATACATAAGTTAATTATTTATTTTTCTCATTTCACCTTAACTTAATCAATCCAATACCCATTTATTATCATTATTCCAAGTTAAATTACTTTAACCAACAAGCCTTGTCCATGCCCCACAACCATAGTCAAAACTGGTTTTATGGTTTCTCAATATCATGTCATTACATTCCTATAACTCCATGCCCTTAGGTTAAGTTACTAATTTAACATTATTTAAATTTACATAATTCTTGGTACTTTAGGGAAAAATTTTAATCTACCATTGAGAGAGATGGAACTATGCACATCTAATTACCTCAAGTAGTGGTGAAAGGAATGCATTTAAATAGGAAAACTGACTATCATCCATTAAAAACATTTAGATAATGAAATATTCCAACTATCAAAAATCAATGGGTAATATCATCTTCAAACTGTTCCATATTTTTTTGTGTCATTCCCAACACCCACATGCGTATCCCCATTCATTCTCTATCATAAGTGTCCAATCCTTCCACATCCTCATGCTCTTCACCCAAATCCCCTCAACCATCCCAGGATCAGCCATCCCAAGATCGTATCACATAGAAAGCTCAAATACAAAGCACATCAGAAGGGCTAAAACAGAAAATAATGTCCAATAGGGAAATCTCGTACTTAAAACAATGAATTCAACATTTTCATACAAAAGGTTCTCACGGTCCCGAACACCAGACATCCAACCATTATAAAACAACGGTCACTCCCAACCCCAAAGTTTTTTATTTATTAAACAATAAATTCTTATTCCATCATCAATTAATCAATTAATTTTTCATAGGTTCCAACTAAAAGAAACCTAAGGCATCAACTATAACAATATATAAAATTGTTTAACCATTCTCTCTAGAATAAAGTCAGGTTCATCAAACCGTGAGAGGAATAATTATGAATCAATATTAATTTTTTATTATGATTCTTAATAATAATTAATAGGATTCACATTCTTTAAAATGACATCTACACATGAAATAAATTATTGAATTAATCATAAAATTTTCATCAATTGATTACCACTCTATTATATGGAACACTAGATTAAAAACATGCCCTTTATTCAATTATTAATACAATTAATAAATTAACTCTAGATTTACATTCTATACCAATTTAATTAATAAAAATTTAATCCATAGAATCATAAAAATGATCAATATGTATGATCGAGACAACATACTATCTATAAAAACAAGAGGCAAACAATTATCACGGTATGAAACATTGACATGAGATCACGGAATAATTTCTATCATTAATCTAGTTTAATCTTTTTGTGTTAATTATATTTCCACCCATAAATCCAAAACATGTTAATTTTACGATTCTATATAAGAAATAGGAGAATCAACAAATCCCTTACCTTAAATATCTGACATTCTTGAAAAAGAAATGGAACACTAATGTGGATCTTTGATCACCTCCCCCTCAAATAAAATAAGATCTCCCATAGGAATCATGCCACAAAAACACCAGAAAACAAAAAAGTAACTCTACAAAAACAAATTAGATCAAATTCCAAATAATGTAATAAATAAACAAGATGAAAATATATATAATATAGATAAACCACTAGAAAAGAGTGGTATAACTCACCAGTGATTACACGGATTGATCTCTAAGAGTTTAGGATCAATTAATATAGGAAGAGTATTCAATGTCTTAAAAAATCTAGATAACCTAGGTTTTGAGAGTAAAATGTGGGAGAGAATTTAGTCTTTGGGGGTCCCAGGGTATTTATGGATAAAATATTTTTTAAAGGCACCATAGAATACCCCAATAGACCATGCCACATCACTGTCTGAAACATGAAATTCTACAGTGCAACCCAAGGGACCATACTAAATAAACCCCTGATTAAATCTCCCCTCAAGATCCCTATCTAAATATTATTAAAGTGGATCTATGGGATATAGCAAAGACTTTTTCACTACATCACAAAAACCCCTCTACCAATAAATGTATCACGCTACAGCCTAAAACCCATGATATAGATACCCCTAAAAAGGTAGTATGTAATGCCCCAACCCCAGAATCCAAGAGTTGGAGCATTATTATGTATCATTAACATGATCACGAAAGATCAAATCTCAAAAGTCTGATTAATTTAGTATCTTTTTAAGTACTACATACATTATTAAGGTATAAAATACATCATAAAATGGAAAACTACAACAAAATTGTTTCTATAGACAACATTGAGATCCCATATTGTATCCCTGCAGGTCATTCATAATATACTTCTTCGCATCCTGGAAAAAATAAAACATAGAAATGGGTGAGCTCAAATGCTCAGTAAGGATAAAAATATAGAAGAAACTTTCATAAATATTAATAAACATTTAAGGAAATGTATAAGACTAAAAAAAGACTTTTAAACTTGTACTTCAACATAATATAGAAAAGTTAAAAAACAAGTAAATCCATTTACTTATTCACATGGATATTCTACTAGTATAATAATCACATGAAATATCAATAGCCACTTTCCTAATGATGGAATGCATAATACCAGATTTTCATAACCACCTATTCAAGGCCTTGTTCCATGAATACAAATACGATTTTGTCAAGGCCTTGTTCCAAGACACTAGTTTGTCTCATGAGACCTACCGATGCATCGTGGAGCTATAGCGGGCTCCACCTGTAGAGACCCAAAGCTTGACGTACATAGACATTATATTACTTTTGTGTAATACTTAATACATAACAAAAGAAGACACCAAAGGACCGTAATAGTTTAGTGTCTTTGGAAACTTGGAACGTAATCTTCTAATCATGGTGAAAGATCTTCAACATCTCCTATAAAGATCTTCCCCTTTTGGTTTTCTTACCTAAAAACATTCTTCAAATCCTAGGGAAAAGAAAACATATAAAGGGTGAGGTCAAATTATCAGTAAGGGAAAGCATGGATAAAATAAAACAAATCATATACATTTGAACTTAAAAACATTAGTATAATGTTCAAACATCAAAATCTTGGGCAATGACATAAAATTGGATGGACATAAGGAATGGATCATAATGAAACATTAATCATGATAAAATAGCATGGGAATAAACCATTTGATTGTGGAAACCATTAAGCATATGATATGATTTCCGTAATAGCCAAGGCATTGCTGCCAAGACCATCATAGTGGACAAAGTCCCTTTCTGAATCGAGTTCACTCCTCATTCCAGTCCTGTATTACTAAACTGGATTAACTTACCATTCCAGCCATGTCTATCCCATGAGATATAAATCTTTACCCAATTCTTTGGAGGGAGATATAGGTCCTACCCATCTCATAATTAAACCATTATTATGTGTTCCACAAAATCATAAATCATACATCATATCATAACCCATGTAATAAAAATGGGATTCTTAAACATCGTGCCATCATAACATAATCCATAAAAGATAAAAGGGATTTATAAAAATAATTCCATCATAAAATAATCAAATCAATGTAAAAATAGTGATATAAACAGAACCCTATATTATCTTAGACGGAAAATAATTTTGATAAAACGCTTGAACTCCATTCTTGATGAAAATATCCTTTCTACTTGAATTTTTTTTTCCTTTCTTAAAATGTCATATAATTTTAGACTAAAACAAGTTGATTAAAAATAAACTTGAAAACTTGTAAAGGAATCTTCATGGAAATAATGTTCTAAAAATCCATTCATGCCATATAAGTTAAAAAAAACATTCTTCTCGTACTTTGGCCGGAAAATTCAAAAAGTACCTCGTACGAAAAATGACAAAATATTCCTTTCATATCATTTACTAAAAACTTACCTAAGAGTAAAATTGGATTTAAATAATTATATAAGGATAGAAATAATATTACATATTATGGAAACATAGATGTGTATGATAAATATTCCCCAGTAAATTCTAAAGTATAAACAATCTCGGATAAAAACGAGATTGCGAAATTTTCTATTACCTTAGATCCGATTTTCCTCGTAAGTGTTCAAACCTCCTGTATAATGATTTAAATAATTATATTGACTTATTACATAATCTTACTCATTGTTATGATATCATATATGGTCATATTCTTAGCTTCGTATTAGTAATATTTCATTGCTACTTGTTATTCGGGTGTTTATTGCCTTTTGTTCTTATGCATTTTTTGTCGAATAAATTATTATTAGTCTTTTTAGGTGTTAGATACCTCATTTCCATAATGGTATTAGTGTAATATATATCATATTTATTCATTAAATGCATTTATATAATCATTATGTAATGAAGATCATGTAGAACAAGTCGCATCACATCGTGGAGACGATAGGCCGTACGTACGCACGAGCGATGATATCGTTCCCATGATCATGTAATTGTATTGAAGTGTATGTATAATATTTAAGAATTAATATCACATTACAATAATCATATATAGTTATTAGTTACACCATTATACCCATCCAAGTAAGGTGGTGGTGGAAAACAGATTACACCACGACGTGGAGACGGTATTCTGTACGTACGCACGCACTATGATTTCATTTTCCGTAGGCTGGATAGAAGGTGAAATATGGTTGTTTCATACTTATAATAAGATATAAGTATATTAGTGATACATATGTTATTACTTTCCTAATTAAACAACTAAATAAGAATAAGTAGAAGAAGAAATAAAGTTGAAAGAATCGGTAACGGACATTACCTATTCTTTGAAGCGCCTCTTCTTAACCTCCTCTTATGCCAATAAAGATGGTCTTTGAAGAAGAAAAAGACATCTAGGATGTTTATAGGGAAGTATAGAAGTGAAATTTTCATGGTTCGGCCGAGCATGAAGGCTCAATGTGGTGTGAGGTGGAGAGGGAGGAGGTTCCCTTTTATAAAGGAGGATTGAGGAACCTTAGGAAAGACTTACAATATTATTTTATAATAAAGTCATATTTGGTTTTTAATAGCTCAAAATTGATTTCATTCGAAGCAAAAGTGGGGATGGATCTAAATCCTCTAAACCAATAGATTTTATACAGGTTTGGGTCATTATATAACCCTTATCTTTTAGTTTTAACTATTAGTTAATTAGATTGACATTTACCATGTCACTTTGTATTTTTAAATTATATTGATAATAAACTTACCCTATACATCCAAGAGACCCCCATGTGGTCCATTAATGATACATATATCATGATATAAGTATCTTGGCCGAAACATAGATTTTTAGGATTATAATAACAGTTAATAATATAATATTGTTTTTAAAAACATTTTTATGTCGATTTTGACACAATTTGGTAATTGTTTTTTATGAAAATCATAACAGCATTATTAGTTCGAAAAAAGTTAATTAAATAAATAATAACATGTCTTAGTAACCTAGAAAATTATTTTACTTCATAAAAAGTCTCAAATTACATTTATTTGTGTGTTTATAACATCAGTTATGTTAATATTTCATTAATAAGTTAATTACTACATCATCATTGTGTCATAAATAAATTAACTTATTTAATGTCTAAAAATTATAAATAAAATACCATTATGTACGAAATATTTTTAGATTTATAATTAATATTTATAGTCGAATTTATCTTATGTATAACCCTATATTAAATATGATTTAGTTATTAAAATTTGATTTTAACTATTTTAACCCTTCTTTAAATAAATTAATAATAGATGTCCTAATCTAATCCAAGTTGACCTAAATGGTCATATTTTATTCCTAAGGTTGTTTTTGGTCGCATTCCACTTATCCAATAGAATTAGGACATCTTTTAGGGTAATAATAATATCATTTTTACCCTTAATTACGCTATTTACTTTTAACCGTGGTAAATAAAAGTAAAAAGTTACTATTCACCAAAATTTATTTTCATCTCATTAGACCACATTTTAGTCTTTGATATTAAATGTGTCTCTCAGATTTTCTAAATTCCACTCACATAAGCGGTAAAATTATGTTTTATGTATGTTTGCAAATTCTCCTAGGAGGTGGGTATAAGACGATGAAAAGTTCAATAAAATTTTTATATATCTAAAATTATTAAAAAATGACTCCGATGAATTACATTGAACATATATAGGTATTATGTATCAATTTTGACCAAAACTAAATTTAAATAAATAAATAATTAAATAAATAAATTTTTTGTTTTTAAATAGCAACCTAGTGTTTTCACTATTCATCAAAAATTGAATGTTTTCAGAAAAATACCAAAATTTCCCCCTAGGCTAATTTTGATATTCCAAATCCAAAAATAAAGTCCATTTTGAAAGATAAAATTTATAAAATTTCAAAAAGTGGGTATTACTATTCGTAAAGGCTAGTTTTATTAATATTTTAATAGCATATCATTGTTTAGTGAAACTTGGTATTGCGTACAACGCACGCTATCGAGGAAGGCCGCAATTGCGTGTAAAGCAAGCCATGTTAGTGTTGTGTGTAGTGAAAGATTCCTTTGATGATGTATATAACATAAAAAAAAATATTTCTCATAAAAATCTCGGGTGTTACATTCTACCCCCCTTAAAATGAATTTTTCCCTAGAAATTCGTCATTTTGTAACAAACAGATGAGGATTCCTCTCCCTCATCATATCGTCAAGCTCCCATGTAGCTTCTTCTAATTGGTGGTTCCTCCATAAAACTTTCACCAAGAAAGTGGTCTTGTTCTATAGGACTTTTTCACTATGATCTAGAATCTCTATCAGCTGTTCTTCATAAAAAAGATATTTCTCCAGTGGTACAACTTCAAAGCTTAGTACATATGAAGGATCATGTATGTACTTTCTCAGGAGAGATACATGGAACACATCATGAACTTGAGAGAGATTCGGTGGAAGCACCAATCAGTAAGCTACCTTCCCAACACAATCCAGTATTTTGAAAGGATCGATATACCGAGGGATTAGCTTTCCCTTCTTTCCAAGTCTCATTACTCTTTTCCAAGGAGATATTCATAAGAACACTTTATCACCCACTTCAAACTCTAGGTCTTTTCTTCGGTTATCGGCATAAATTGTTTGTCGACTCTGATATACTCTTATGTTTTATTGAATATATCAGACCTTTTCTGCCATCTCATCAATAAGATCAGGTCCTAATAGCTTTATTTACCCATCTTCATCCAAGCAAGTTGGAGTCCTGCATTTCTTTCCACAGAGAGCTTTATAAGGAGCCATCTGAATACTGGAGTGAAAACTATTATTATAAAAAAATTACACCAAATGTAGGTTTTAATCCCAACCACCATTGAAATCCATAGAGCAAGATCTTAACATATCTTCTAGAGTTTGAATTGTTCTCTCAGACTGACCGTCTTTTTGAGGATGATAAGAAGTGCTGAAACTCAACTCTGTATCTAGAGTATGCTGAAGACTTCGCCAAAACTTCGAGGTAAACCTCGAATCCCAATCATATATAATGGAAAGTGGTACTCCATGTTATCTTACCACTTACTTTACATAATCATGGCAAGATGATCCTGAGAGAAATCCTCTCTAATAGCAATGAAGTGTGCCAACTTTGTAAGACAATCAACTATGACCCAGATAGCATTATTGCCTTTGGATGTTTTAGGAAGTCCGGTGACAAAGTCCATAGTGATTTTTTCCTATTTCCATTCAGGTATGTGCAATGGTTGTAACATCCCATTAGACTTCTGTCTCTCAGCTTTAACTTGCTTACAAACCAAGCATTGAGAGACATATTCAGCAACATCTCTTTTCATGTCATCCCACCAGAAGTACTCTTTCAGGTCCCTATACATCTTCATGCTTCCAGGATGAATAGATAATGAAGAACTATGAGCCTCATCCAGCATCTACTTCTTTAATTATGGGATGGGAGGAACACAAAACCGATTCCGGAACCTTATTATCCCATCAAAATCAATGTTGAATTCAGGAACATTTCTCACCTACTTTTGTAACTCTACATCTTATTTCTGTGCCTCTTTAATCTTTACATGTATAGATGGTTGATCATTTATTTGATAAAGATAATATTTTTCCCCTTACATTATAATTCCAAGATCTATCCTCTGTAAATCCAAAAATATTGAATATTTTTTGATCCTCCTCATGGATAAGCTAGCATGGTCTTGTCGACTTAATGCATCTTCCACATTGTTTTCTTTCCCAGGGTGGTAATGAATTGAGCAGTCGTAATCCTTAATCAGCTCCAAACATCTTCTTTGGCGCATATTTAGCTCCTTTTGTGTAAAATATACTTTAAACTTTTATGATCAGTATAAATAGAACACCTTTCACCATAAAGATAATGCCTCCATATTTTTAATGCAATGATTACCGCAGCTAACTCCAAATCATGAGTTGGGTAATTTTTCTCATGAATTTTCAACTGTCGTGAGGCATAAGCTATCACCATATCATTTTTCATAAGAACACACCCTAGCCCCTTCTTGGATGCATCACTGTAGATCAAAAACCATTCTCCACTACAAGGCAGTGTGAGCAAAGGTGCACTGAATAACCATCTTTTTAACTCCTTGAAATTCTCTTCACACCTCCTTCCAAACGAACTTAACTCCTTTTCGAGTCAGCCTGGTGAGTGGATTAGATAATCGTGAAAAATATTTCACAAAACATCAATAATATCCAAGAAAACCAAGAAAACATCGGATCTCAGTTACTGTTGTTGGGCTCGACCATATTTCAATAACCTCTGTCTTTGCTGGATCCACAGATATCCCCTCTTTTGAGATTATGTTACCCAAAAATGCATCTTTTTGAAGCCAAAATTCACACTTGGTAAATTTGGCATAAAGCTTCTCCTTTCATAGGGTATTCAATAAAATTATCAAGTGATCTTCATGTTCTTCCTTACTCTTTGAATAGACAAAAATATCGTCAATAAAGACTACCAGAAACTACTCAAGATAGTCTCTAAAGACTCTATTCATTAGATCCATGAAGAGACCAGGGGCAGTAGTAAGACCAAATGGCATCACTATAAATTCATTGTGCTCATACCTTGTACAGAAAGTCGACTTTGCTATGTCCTCTCTTTTGAACCTTAATTGATGATACCCTGAACGAAGATCAATCTTGTAAAATTATTGAGCACCGCGTAGTTGGTCGAATAAGTCATCAATGCGTGGGAGAGGATATTTGTTCTTGATAGTGATCTTGTTAAGTTTTCGATAATCAATGCATTGTATCATTGATCCATCTTTCTTCTTAACTAACAGATTAGGTACTCCCCAAGGTGATGCACTAGGGCATATGAATCCTTTATCAAGATTCTCTTGGAGTTGCTTCTTCAATTCATGAAACTCATTTGGGGCCATTATATAGGGTGTCATTGAAATAAGCAAAGCACCCGGTACGATTTCTATTGAAAAATCAACTTCACGATTTGGTGGAAGACCTGACAATTCCTCCAAAAAGACATCATCACACTCCCATACAATGGGAGTATTATTAATCATGTTTTTCTCTCCAACCATTTGAGATAAATAACCTTCATTTAGTGGAATCAATACCCATAAGATGGAAGAAATTTCCACCGGAAGGTTGTGTTCATCCTTGCATCGATTGACAATTATAGATTGATCTGGAATATGAAATGTGACTTCCCTTCTTTGTAAATTAATATGATCTCCATATAAAGAAATCCAATCCATGCCAAGAATGACATCAAATTCCACTATAGGATGGATCAAAAGATTTTCAGGAAGCACTTTCCCAGAAACTTCAATCGGATAAGAATTATAAACATTTGATTCGACTATTCTTCCATTAGGGGTTATCACAGCTAACTCAATATCTAACTGCTAAGGTAATATGGCGATACCCATAGAAAATTCTGCAGAAATAAAAGAGTGTGTGGATCTAGAATCAAATAAAACATTTTCTACTTTAGAGTGGATGGTAAGTGTACCTTTCACTACTTCGTTATCATACTCCACATCACTGATAGAAATTGCATGTGACATTCCTTTGTCTTTAGCCTTAAGAGTTTGTTGACGTCGATCATCATCAAAAACCCTAGGATTAGGGCATTGATTAGCATAATGCCTCACTTCCTTGCACTTGTAACATTGAAGTGTAGTAGGTTCACTCTGTGTAGCCTTTTCTTTGTTCACATCATTAGACATCCTCTTCCTGTCATTGCGGCATTCAAATGCCCGATGACCTTCTTTTACACATTTGAAACATTTACTTGTCCCTTTAAGACAACTACCTCCATGTTTCATTCCACACTTTGAGCATAAGGGAAAACTCCTCTTCTTTTCAGTGTGCTCTTTAGATTTTCCTTTGAATTCCATTTTCCTTTTCTTATCAAATGCATATGACTGATGGGTTACTCCAATCTCCATATCGACCTTGAGAGAACATCGAACGATTTCCTCATAGCTATTGAAGTCCATTATGGCTAACTCCCTTCCAAGACATGTTTTTTAGCCACTAAATAATCGCTCAATCTTAATCTCGGGTTGGATAATAATCCCAAAAGCGTACCATGAAAGTCTTGTAAAATTTTCTTCGTAGGTACCAAAAGATTCATCATCCTTTTTCTTAAGTTCAATAAACTATTTATCCATATTTTTTCGAAGAATACAAGGGAAATACTTACTGAAAAACATGTTCTTGAACCCGTCCCATTTCATGGATTCAATTTCATCTGGGGACCTTCTATTCTTAATTAGAGTCCACCATTGGTCTACTTCACCTTATAAACGGTAAACATCCAAAATGACTTTTTCATGCTCTGAACAGTGTTGTATGGAAAACATCTTCTCAATGGTACTGATTCATTGTTTAGAAACAAGGGGATCGGAAGACCCACATAAAGAAGGTGGGCGTTGCCTCATGAAGGACTCGATAGAATATTGTTCCCTTCTCTACTCATTTGGAAGACCAAAATGATTCATATCTTGTGTAAGTATAGTAAAAATATTTTTCACTCCATTTCCCATAACTTTGGTTTTTTCAGGAGGACAATCATTGCATTGTCCATTACATTTACCAACACGGTTTTTTCAGGTTCTAGCCATCGTCTAAAACCCAAAAAGAATAGTGTGAGAGGAAAAAATCATCCTAGGGAAAACAACATAATAAAGGGGGATTACCTTCGATATATAACATCTTAGGTTTAATTCTAATATCGTTTCCATAATTCAAGGACTATAACATATACGTATACATAACCTTAGGGACATCCTTAGACATACCTTTGAAATATCTCTAGGGATATCACTAAAGTTTTCACATCCTAGTTTCCAAAGGTTAACTAAAACATTCCTCTGATACCAACTGTAGAGACCCAAATCTTGACGTACATAGACATTACATTACTTTTATGGAATACATAATACATAACAAAAATAGACACCAAAGGACCGTAATAGTTTAGTGTCTTTGGAAACTCGGAACGTAATCTTGTAATCATGGTGAAAGATCTTCAACATCTCCCATAAAGATCTTACCCTTTTGGGTTTCTTACCTAAAACCTTTCATTAAATCATGGGGAAATGAAAACATAAAAACGGTGAGCTCAAATTCTCAGTAAGGGTAAGCATATATAAAATAAAACAAATCATATACATTTGAACTTAAAAACATGAATATAATGTTTAAACATCAAAATCATGGTAAATGACATAAAACATGGAAGTACATAAGGAATAGATCATAAAGAAACATTAATCATCATAAAATAGCATGGGAATAAAAAATGTGATTGTGGAAACAATTAAGAACATGATATTATTTCCATAGTATCCAAGGCATTGCTGCCAAGAACATCTTAATGGAAAAAGTTCCTTTCTGAATCAAGTTCACTCCTCGTTCCAGTCCTGTATTACTGAACCAGATTAACTTACCATTCCAGCCATGTCTATCTCACGAGATATAAATCTTTACCCAATGCATTGGAGGGAGATATAGGTCCCACCCATCTCATAATGAAACCCTTATTATGTGTGCCACAAAATCATAAATCATACATCATAGCATAACCCATGTAATAAAAATGGGATTCTTAACCATCGTGCCATCATAACATAATACATATAAGATAAATGGGATTCATAAAAATAATTTCATCATAACATAATCAAATCAATGTAAAAATAGGGATATAAACAGAACCCCATATTATCTTAGATGGAATATAATTTCGATAAAACTCTTGAACTCCATTCTGGAGGAAAATATCCTTTCTACTTCAAAAAAATTTTCGTTTCTTAAAATATCATATAATTTTAAACTAAAAGAAGTTGATTAAAAATAAACTTGAAAACTTTTAAAGGAAGCTTCATGGAAGTAATTTTCTAAAACTCCAGTCTTTCCGTATAAGTTAAAAAACATTCTTCTTGTACTTTGGCCGGAAAAGTCAAAAAGTACCTCGTACGAAGAACAACAAAAGATTCCTTTCATATCTTTTACTAAAAACTCACCGAAGGGTAAAATTGGATTTAAAAAAGTGTATGAGTATAGAAATAATATTACATATTGAGGAAACATGGATGTGGATGATAAATATTCCCTAGTAAATTCTTAAGTATAAAAAATCTCGGATAAAAATGAGATTGCGAGATTTTCCCTTACCTTAGATCTGATTTGCTTTGTACGTGTCTGATCCTCCTTTATAATGATTTAAATAATGTTATTGACTTATTCAATAATCTTACTCATTGTTATTATATCATTTATGGTCATATTCGTAGCTTCTTATTATTAATATTTCATTTCCACTTGTTATTCGAGTGTTTATTGCTTTTTGTTCTTATGCGTGTTTTGTCGAATAAATTCTTATTCTTCTTTTTAGGTTATAGATAACTCATTTCTAGAATTTTATTAGTGTATTATATATAATATTTATTCATTCAATTCATTTATATAATCATTATGTAATTAAGATCATGTAGAACGAGTCGCATCACATCGTGGAGACAGTAGGCCGTACATATGGACGAGCGATGATATCGTTCCCATGATCGTGGAATTGTATTTAAGTGTATTTATACTAATTAAGAATCAATATCACTTTACAATAATCATATATAGTTATTATTTACACCATTATACCCATCCAAGTAAGGTGGTGGTAGAAAACGGATTACACCATGGCATGGAGACGGTATTCCGTATGTACGCACACATAGTGATTTTGTTTTCCATAGGATGGATAGAAGGTGAAATAGGGTTGTTTCATACTTATAATAACAGATCAGTATATGATTAATACTTATGTTATTACATCAAAATGAAATAACTAAAGAAGAAAAAGTATAAGAAGAAATAAAGTTGAAAGAATCGGTAACAGACATTACAGCTTCTTTGAAGCGCCTCTTCTTAACCTCCTCTTAGGGAACTAAAGATGGTATTTGAAGAAGACCATTACCTCTAGGATATTTATAAAGAAGTGTAGAAGAGAAATTGGAAGTTTTTGGACGAGATTGAAGGCTCAAAGTGGTGTGAGGAGGAGAGGGAGGAGGTTCCCTTTTATAAGGGAGGAGAGGGGCACCTTAGGAAAGACTTAAAATATTATTTTATAATAAAGTCATATTTGGTTTTTAATATCTCAAAATTGATTTATTTCAAATCTAATGTGTGGATGGGTGTAATAATCTCAACAAATATATTTTAGACAGGTTTGGGTCATTATATTAACCTTATCTTTTAGTTTTAACTCTTAGTTAATTACATTGACATTTACCATGTCACTTTGTATTTTTATATTATATAGTTAATAAACATACCATATACATCCAACCGACCACCAAGTGGTCCATTAATGATACATATATCATTATTTAAGTATCTTTGCCGAACCATAGATTTTTAGGAATATAATAACATTTAATAATGTAATATTTGTTTTAAAAACTATTTTATGTCAATTTTGACACTATTTGGTAATTGATTTTTTTAAAAATCATAACAGATTTATTAGTTCGAAAAAAGTTAATTAAATCAATAATAAAATGTCTTATTAACCTAGAAAATTAATTTAATTCATAAAAAGTATCAAATTTAATTTATTTGTGTATTTATAACATCAATTATGTTAATATTTCATTAATAAGGAAATTACTGCATCATCATTGTGTCATAAATAAATTAACATAGTTAATGTCTAAAAATTATAAATAAAATACCATTATTTAGGAAATATTTTTATCTTTCTAATGAATATTTATCGTAGAATTTATCTTATGTATAACCCTATATTAAATATGATATATTTATTAAACATCGATTTTAATAATTTTAACCCTTCTTTAAATAAATTAATAATAAATGTCCCAATCTAATCCCAGTGGACCTAAATAGTAATATTTTATTCCTAAAGTTGTTTTTGGTCGAATTACAATTATGAAATAGAATTAGGACATCTGTTAGGGTAATAATAATACCATTTTTACCCTTAATTACCCTATTTACTTTTAACCATGGTAAATAAAAGTAAAAAGTTACTATTTACCAAAAATTATTTTCATCTCATAGAACCACAGTTTAGTCTTTGATATTAACCATGTCTCTCGTATTTTTGAAATTTCACTCACAGAAGTGGTAAAATTATGTTTTATGTAAGTTTGCAAATTCTCTTAGGAGGTGGGTAAAAGACGGTGAAAAGTTCAATACAATTTTTAAATATCTAAAATTATTATAAAATGACTCCAATGAATTACATTGAACTTATATAGGTAATATGTATCAATTTTTCCCTAAAATAAATTGAAATAAAATAAATAATTAATTAAATAAAAAGTCAGTTTTTAAATAGTAACCTAGTGTTTTCACTATTCATCAAAAATTTTATGTTTTCAGAAAAATACCAAAATTTCACCCTTGGCTAATTTAGATATTCCGAATCCAAAAATAAATTCCATTTTGAAACATAAAATTTATAAAATTTCAAAAAGTGGGTATTACTATTCATAACGGTTAGTTTTAATAATATTTTAATAGCATATCGTGGTTTAGTGAAACTCAGTATTGCGTACAATGCAAGCTATCGAGGAAGGTCGCGATTGAGTGTAAAGAAAGCCAAGATAGTTGTGTGTGTAGTGAAATATTCCTTTAATGATGTATATAAAATAAAAACAAAATATTTCTCATAAAAATCTTGGGTGTTACACCACCTGTCACTTACTATGTCCAATGAGTTCCTCATATGAAAAGATTTAAACATAACATAAACATTCATATTAAAAATAGCATATGAAATGTCAATACTTTATCTATAAACCATGAATGGTGTAAAAATAATACATCCACAGTCATACATATCACAAAACCTTCAATACAATATGGAATTTTTGTATCATAATAAATCAACTTCAAATAAGCTTAAAATCTATCAAAGGACGTTGACATAGATGAAATAAAATCCTTTTTAGAAAAATATCTCTCTCTATTTTGAAATATTTTAAAATTCATATAACTATAAAAGAAAACATTTACTTTGGAAATATAATTATAATCTTGTAATGTAATCTTTAATGATGTTATAATGGTGGAAAATAGCCACACCCTCCGTATATGTTAAAAAACATTCTTACATTGATTTTGTCAAAAAGGTTATATAGTACCGTGTTTGGAAAATGATAGAAAGAGTCCTTTCAAAAACATCTTATACAAAGTAAAACAAGGGTATAAATGAATTTATACCATATTCTAATAAATAGTAAAAATGTTTTGAAATACATTTTTAAGAAAACATGGATGTGGATGATAAAGAGGTCCCAGTAGATACTTACGTAAAAACAACCTCGGATAAAAAAGAGATTGTGAAATTAACCCTTACCTTGTAATTTTCATTGTTCGAGGGTAGGTTAAACTCATGTATAATGTTGAAATAATTTTTATTAAATTATTCAAGAATCATATACATTAATATGATACCATATATGATCTTTTAACATTTCTTTGTTAATAATATCTTAGTATTATCGTCGTTTTGGGTGTTAACTGACTCATTTTCCTTTATATAATTTGTTACATAAGTATTGTTTGTTATGGATAGGATTTATCTTATTCAAATTCGGAATGATATTATGTTTTTAAACATTATTTTTAATCATTTAATGAAAATTAGTCTTGAATGGATTATGATGTGGAATGAATCCCATCACGTTTGTGGAGAGGGTAATCAGTATGTACACACGAGCGACAATATCATTCTTTTGATATAAAAATAATATATAATTGGATAGTATATAATATATACAGAATAATTATCATGTTATATTTATTATTTACATCAACTACACATCATTATTATACCCATACAAATAATAATGTATTGAATAACAATTACACAACGACGTTGAGATGGTAAGCCGTACGTACGCATGTATGGTGACTTGTCATTCAAAGGATGGATAGAATATTGAATATGGTTATGCAATATTTATAATAACATCACAAAATATAGGAGATACTGGAGTTATTATTTTAGAATGGAAACAATGAAGAAAGAGGAAGTGGAAGAAGAAAAAAACTTGAAAGAGGTGATGAAATGTTTACCTCTTCTTTGGGTTCTTCCTTTTGATTTGATAAAAAGGTATCCATATGTTGGCTTTATGACTAAAGGAAGGGGTCTAGGATGAAGGGAGGATAGTTGAGAGGGTATTTGGGCAGAGTTTTTCCAAGTTAAATTGCTTGAAGGTTTGAATTAGAGAGAAGGGGGAGTGCCCTTTTATAAGAGGGGTGAGGAGTACCTTAGAAAAATAAAGATATATTATTTTATAATAAAATAATTTTCGGTTTTAATGGTTAAAAAATGTATTATTTAAAGTATAATGTGGGTATGGGTCTCAAAACACTCAACCAATATGTTTTAGATAGGTTTGGGTCACTATATTAACCTTACCTTTTACATTTAACACTTAGTTTGATAGTTTGTCCATTACCACGTGTCTTTGTATTTTTATATTATATGGTTAATACACTTACTATATACTTCCAAGAGAACCCCAAGTGATTCATTAATGATACACCTATAATTAAATAAGTTTTTTGGCCGAACATTAGATTTTTAGGCATAGAATATCAGTTAATAATATAATATTTGTTTTAAAAACTCTTTCATGTAAATTTTGTCACTATTTGGTATTTTGTTTTTTCTAAATTCATAACAAAATTATTACTTTGAAAAAAATTAATATAACCAACCCTAATATGTCATATAAACCTAGAAAATTATTGTAATTCATAAAAATTCTTAAATTACATTTATTTGGATATTTATAATATCAATTATATTAATCTTCCATTAATACGTTAATTACTGCATCATCATTGTGTCATAAATAAATTTAATTATTTATTGTATAAAAAATATAAATAAAATACCATTATGTAAAACATATTTTTAGATTTATAGTGAATATTTATTGTTTAATTTAACTTTTCTGTAACTCTATATTGAAACTGGTTTAGTTATTAAACATTGAATTTAACACTTTTAACTCTTCTTTGAAATAAATAATTATAAATATCCTAATCTATTCCATGTGGACTTAAAGGATCATATTTGATTACTAAGGTTGTTTTTGGTCGAATTAAACTTATCCAATAGAATTAGGACATGTGTTAGGGTAATAATAATGTCATTTTTACCCTTAATTACCCTATTTACTTTTAACCGTGGTAAATAAAAGTTAAAAATTACTATTCACCAAAAATTATTTTTATCTTATTGAACCACAATCTACATACTGATACCAACTATATCTCTTGAATTTTTGAAATTTAACTCATAGAGGCGGTAAAATTAAGTTTTATGTAAATTTTCAAATTCTCCTAGAAGGTGGGTAAAAGACGGTAAACAGTTCTGTAAAATTTATATATATATAAAATTATTATAAACTGACTCCAATGAATTACATTGAACTTATATAGGTATTATTTACCTATTTTTACCATATATAAATTTAAATAATATAAATAATTATTTAAATAAAATGTCGGGTTTAAGCAATAACTCAGTGTTTTTCACTATTCATCAAAAATTAAAAGTTTTCAGAAAAAGACCAAAATTTCAACCTAAGATAATTTTGATATTAATAATTTAAAACTTAAGTCTATTTTACCAAATTAAAAACATATAATTTGAATTTATTAATTTAAAATTAATTCCCGTTGTCAAAACCAAAAAGAGTGTTTTTAAGAAATAATAACTAACAAAAGATTGATACTTGATTATGTAAATTTAAAAGTGAAATTAATTCCAATGAATAACATTGGATTAAATGGTAAAAATATAATCTATTTATACTTCAAAACCATTAAAATGTATTATTTAACACTTCAAATTATTTTTATTAAAAAAGTTGTTTGCAATTAAAATGTAGTATTTTTCACTATTCACCAAAATATGAAAGTTATCAGAAAAATACCAAATATTTATTCAAAATAAATTCATATGTCTATATTCTAATGAATAAGTTTATTTTTTCAAATTGAATACATAAAAGTTTCAAAAATTGGATTTAAAAAGGGTTCTCCATTAAAAGGTGGTAAAATTGCATTTAAAAAAATAATTCTTTTATCTGAAACAAATGAATTTATTTTTTCATTATGTCTAATAAACTAATATTATGGTTTATAAAATTATAAGGATTATATAAAGTTCAAAATTTAGTTATTACTATTCGTAACCTCTTTTAAACGGCTAGTTTGGTAATTCGTGGTATGCTTGAACTCGCTGTTGCATGTAGTGATAGTTATTGAATTACTTTGAAGGAATAATGTACTATGAAATCTTGGGGAGTTACATTGTTCCCTCTTTCAATAAATTGTGTCTTCGCAATTTGAAATTGTTCTTCGAAAATAAAAGGTCAAAAATAGAAAATACCTTTGTGGGAAAAACCCATATCAGAAACTGGGTTAATAAAATTTAGTCTTAATAAGAGGAAAAGGAGAATGAAAATTTCACCACCAAATTGTGATATTGATTAAGAGAACATTGGTTGAAATTAGAGACACATAATTAGAGAAAAAACAAAAATAATTATAGGGAGTGATGTAGTTCATCAGTCACAAAAAATTGTAGAATTGAGGTCCTCGAAGCCATCCAACTATGTTGATTTGAAATATCATTGGTTAAAAACATAAGGTATTAGGGTGACACATTTTTAGTTTTAAGATCCCTTACCTAAAGTTTAAGAATTAATTTATTCATCGAATAAGAGAAGAAAAAATATATACTTGACAAGTCGAGTTCCATCATTTAACAAATTTCTACTACAAACTCATCTTTTACTCTAAAAGATAATAAAACATAAAAAAATCTATTTATCCTATTCGTATAGGGTTAAAAAAATGAATTTATAATTAATCTAACAGAACTTTAAAAAAAATACATTATTCAATCTAGGACATCCCGTGGGCCAATGGTAGGTGATACACCCTTGTCGCCCTTCGGTTGCAGGTTCAAGTCTCGCGGCCTTACCGGACGCGACAGGTTGCCGCCTGACCTCCGGGTTGGCCTTTTTAGGGAAATCCAAAAATAATCTCAAACTAAACTTATCCAAAATACTTCTATCCAAACTCACAGTCCAAAATTTATACGGAAGGTAAACACAATGAAGATCCTTTTTTCCACGTAATAACATGTGAACACCATCATCATGTATTCTTTTAAAACACTAAAACATCCTAAATTAACATAAAACCTTATTGATTACATTCATGATCCATTATTCCTTATAGAATACTGGATATACTTATTCTATCAAAAAATGTTGTAAACTCCAGTAATGATGGAATATACAAATCATTAATCAGTTTCATGGTAGTCAAGAATATCCAATATAATTTATCCAAATCAATCATGTATTATTCCAAAATCACTACCTTAGTATAATAACCATATTATGGTTTATCTTTCTCTCAAACATATAATTTCCAAAAATTTAACCTTCTATTAGGTCACTTTTCATGGTTCCACACAATCAAAAGTCCTTAATGAAATAATACTGTAGTACAATCCTTATATACTCAATAATTATTATATCATGTACATCATTAATACAATACTCAAATGACACAACACTTTAATAACAACGTAAGAAATATAATCATTCCTCTTCATCTTCGGTAGTATCATAACTTTATTATTATCCAATAATAGAATTTGGGGTACTCTGATGATTTGTACATTGATTTGCATAGTGTCCCAACTCCTTGTAGATGAAGCATTATACATTTCAAACTTTTTTTTACCCTTCCAATCACATATTTGGTGTCCTTTTTTTCCACACTTATAACAAACTCTGATTCCCTTCAAGTATTTACCAAGGTGATTCTTTCCATATTTATCACATATGGGAAAATCCTTATTTTCCCTCTTCCCATTATCCATATTTTTATCTTCTATCATTTTCTGCTCTTACTTCCCTTCAAAGCCATAAGACTCAAATAATTCTTTACTTATCTTATTAACAAATGATATTATTTATTCATATGTTGAGAATGCATGGGAGACTATTTGCCTTATAAATGTTGGCTTAATACCATGAAAGATATGACCCTTCTTACTCGTTGGATCATACATATTTCTGGAGTTCACATTCTTTCAACTTGTTTCCATTTCAATACAATGGGATACGCTAGATCAGTTTTTGAATTGTAATGAATAATTAAAAAATTGAAAATACCTAACATAAATTGAACAGTTTATGGATATAATCCATAATCATAAAAAATGTTTTCCATGAGGAAGTATATACTCATAAACCCTTCATAATGGTTTGTAAAGAAAATGATAATTATCGTAATCATATACCCTGAGAGTGTCATAACCAAGAGTGCTGCAAGGCCCATTATCATGCACCAGTTCCCATTCGAGTCTAGATCAAAGCGGTGTTTTCATGTTTTACCCCTAGGTACATCTGTACCAGAGACACTTCTACCTTCTCATATCCAAATAGGGATTTATTTCTTCGAAAACTCACTAAATCTCTACAATAAAAAAATTCTAGGAAGTTTTTCTATACTAATCCTCAAATTATATCTTAGGGCTATGTTCTTTAATCAGAGTTTATATAAATCTAGTTTCCAAGGTCTGTAATAAACTTCCTCTGATACCAACTGTAATGACCCAACCCTAAAAGCCTAGAGTCGGTGCATTATTACGTATCATTGGCATGATCACAAAAGATCAAATCTCAAAATATTGATTAGTTTAGTAGCCTTGGAACTACTAGATACATTCATAAGGTTTAAAATACATCATAAAATGGAAAACTACAACACCATTGTTTCCATAGACTACACTAAGATCCCATATACTATCCCAACATGTCAGTCATAATATACTTCTTTGAATCTTGGAAAAAATAAAACATATTAAGGGGTGAGATCAGATGTTCAGTAAGGATAACAATATATCAGAAACTTTCATAAATAAGCATAAATAATTAATGGAATTTATAAGACTAAAAACAGAATTTTAAACATGAACTTCAACATAATATGGAAAAGATAAAAATCAAATAATGCCATTTACTCATTCACATGGATATTCTACTAGTCGAATAATCACATGCAATATCAATAGCCACATTCATAAAAATGGAATGTGTAATTATAGACTTTCATAACCACCTAGTCAAGGCCATGGGCGAAGACTGCAAATAACATTTTTTCAAGGCCATGTTCCAAGAAAATAGTTTGTCTCATGAGACCTACCGATGCATCAAAGATCTATAGCGGGCTCCACCATTCACTTACTAAGTCCAATGCATTCTTTATATGAAAAGTTTTAAACATAACATAAACATTATTATTAAAACTATAATACGAAATGTCAATACATTATCCATAAACCTTGAATGGTGTAAAAATAACACATCCATATTCAAACATATCACAAAATCTTCAATACAATATGGAAGTTTTGTATCATAATAAATCAACTTCAAATAAGCTTACAATCCATCAATGGATGTAGACATAGATGAAATCAAATCCTTTTTAGAGAGATATCTCTTTCTATTTTGAAATATTTTAAAATTCATATAATTATAAAAGAAAACATTTACTTTGGAAATATTCTAATAAGCTTTTAAGGGAAGCATTGATGATATTATAATGATGGAAAATAGCTACACCCGCCATATATTTTAAAAAACATTCTTACCTTAATTTTGTCGAAAAGGTTATAAAGTACCTTGTTTGGAAAATGAATGAAATATTACATTCAAAATAATAGTATAAAAAGTAAAAAAATGGGTATAAATGAACTTATCCCATATTATAGTAAATATAAAAAATGTTTTGAAATACATTTTTAATAAAACACGGACGTGGATGATAAAGAGGTCTCGGTAGATACTTACGTAAAAACAACCACAAATAATAAATAGATTGTAAAATTAACCCTTACCTTGTAATTTTCCTGGGTCGAGGGTATGTTAACCTCATGTATAATGGTGAAATAATTGTTATTAAATTATACCAAAATCATATACATTAATATGATATCATATATGATCTTTTAACATTGCTTTGTTAATAATATCTTAGCATTATCTTCGTTTCGGGTGTTAAATGATTCGTTTTGCTTTATATGATTTGTTACATAAGTAATGTTTTTTATGTATAGGATGTATCTTATTCATATTTATAATTATATTAAGTTTTTAAACATTATTTTTAATCATATATGGAAAATCATTTTTGAATGGATTACGATGAGGAATGAATCTCATCGCGTTCGTGGAGATGGTAATCTGTACGTACGCACGAACGACAATATCATTATTTTGATATTAAAATAATATATCATTGAATGGTAAATCATATAAACAGAATAAATATCATTTTATATTTATTATTTATATAAATTACACATCATTATTATAACCATCCAAATAATAATGTATTGAATAACAATTACATCACGACGTGGAGACGGTAAGCTGTACGTACACACGTATGGTGACATGTCATTCAAAGGATGGAATGAATAACGAATATGGTTATGGAATATTTATAATAACATCACATTATATATAAGATACTTGATTTATTATTTTATAATGGAAAAATCAAAGAAAGAGGAAGTGGAAGAAGAAAATAACTTGAAAGAGGTGATGAAATGTTTACCTCTTCTTCGGGTTCTTCCATTTGATTTGATCAAAAGGGCCCCTTTAGGATGGATTTATTACTAAATGAAGGACTATAGGATTAAGTTATGACAACTGAGAGGTAATTTGGGCAGCGTTATGCCAAGCCAAATGGCTTTAAAGGTGTGAATTAGAGAGAAGGGGGAATGCCCTTTTATAAGTGGGGTGAGGGGCACCTTAGTAAATGCTAGAAATATTATTTTATAATAAAATAATTTTCGGTTTCTAATGGCTCAAAAATTAATTATTTAAAGGATAAGGTGGGGATGAGTTGAAAACCACTCAACTAATAGGATTTAGACAGGTTTGTGTGACTATATTAACCATATCTTTTAGATTTAACCCTTAGTTAAATAGTTTGATATTTACCATGTCTCTTTGTATTTTTATGTTATATGGTTAATAAAAATACTATATACTTCCAAGAGATCCCCAATTGGTTCATTAATGATACTTACATCATTAAATAATTATTCTGGCCAATAATTAGATTTTTAGGAATTGAATATTAATTAATAATATAATATTTGTTTTAAAAACTCTTTTATGTCAATTTCGACAGTATTTGGTGTTTTGTTTTTTTCTAAATTCCTAATAGCATTATTACCTCAATAAAAATTCACCTAACCAACCGTTATATGTCATATTAACCTAAAAAATTAGTGGAATCCATAAAATGTCTCAAATTACATTTATTTGGATATTTATAATATCAATTATTTATTCTTTCATTAATACGACAATTACTGCATAATCATTGAGTTAAAAAAAATTTAATTATTTAAAGTCTAAAAAATATAAATAAAATACCATTATGTAGGAAATATTTATAGATTTATAATTAATATTTATTTTTGAATTTATCTTATGTGTAACCCTATATTAAAAATGGTTTAGTTATTAAACATTGAGTTTAACACTTTTAACACTTCTTTGAAATAAATAATAATAAATGTCCTAATCTAATACAAGTGGACATAAAGGTTCATATTTCATTCTTAAAGTTGTTTTTGGTCAAATTAATCTTAATAAATAGAATTAGGACATGTTTTAGGGTAATAATAATAATGTCATTTTACCCTTAATTACCATATTTACTGTTAACCGTGGAAAATAATAGTAAAAAGTTAGTATTCAACAAAAATTATTTTAATCTTATTAAACAACATTTTACTTACTGATATAAACCATGTCTCTAGGATTTTTTAAATTCAACTCACAAAAGAAGTAAAATTATGTTTTATGTAAATTTGCAAATGCTCTTTGGAGGTGGGTAAACGACGGTAAAAAGTTCAATTAAATTTTTATATATCTAAAATTATTATAAACTGACTCTAATGAATTATGTTGAACTTATATATTTATTATGTATCTATTTTTGACCTAATATAAATTTAAATAAAATAAATAATTATATAAATAAAAATTCGGTTCAAAACAATAACTTAGTGTTTTTCACTATTCATCAAAAATTGAATGTTTTCTGAAAAATACCAAAATTTCACCCTAAGATAATTTTGTATTCTGAATTCAAAAAATATGTCTATTTTACCAAATTCAAAACATATAAGTTTCATTTATTAATTTAAAATTAATTCCCGCTGTCAAAACAAAAGAGTGTTTTTAAGAAATAATAACTAATAAAAGATTGATACTTGATTATGTTCAATTTCAAAGTGAAATTATTTAAAATGAATAACATTGGATTAAATGGTAAAAATATAATATATTTATACTTCAAAACCATTAAAATGTATAATTTAACACTACAAATTATTTTGAGTAAAAAAGTTGTTTCCAGTTAAATTATTGAATTTTTCACTATTCACCCAAATAAGAAAGTTATCAGAAAAACACCAAAAAATTATTGAAACTAAATTCTTATGTCCCTATTCTAAATAATAATTTTATTTTGTCAAATTGAATATATAAAAGGTTCAAATATTGGATTTAAAAATGGATATCCATTAAAAGGCTGTAAAATTGCATTAAAAAAAATACTTTTTTATCTTAAAAAATTGAATTTGTTTTTTTCATTAGGTCTAAGAAACTCATAATATGGATTTTAAAATTAAAAGGATTATTTAAAGTTAAAAATTTAGTTAATACTATTCATAACCTCTTTTGAAAGGATAGTTATGTAATTCGTGGTGCGCTAAAACATGGTGTTGCATGTAGTGCAAGTTATTGAATTACTTTGAAGAAATAACGTACTATGAAATCTTGGGGTGTTACATAATAGCCTTGAAACCTCACTATGTCATATCCTCCTCACCACACTGAAGCTATACCTAAAAAGAAATTATCATAATTTATCATCCTGATCTCCCATACACAGTTGCATGTCTCCACTATGTCTCAACTACCATCAATACAGTGCAACCCACCTCTACCTGAAATGGACATGCCATTTAGGGATGTGAAACTCCCCCTTTTTTTCTTCAAGAACCCTTCAAACACCATAAAACCTGTTATGAGTTCTTCCAACATCCAAAAATCAAAACTATATGGGCGACTGGAATCCAGGACATTACATAAGATACCTCTCAAACCATTCTCCTCATCGACAATTTAAAACCAAACCTAATAAGGAAGAAAGGGAAAGAGGTCATCTGAACAACTACCCCACGAGATACCTCTCAATAATCTCACTATAATAGGATCTCAACAACCTCAATCAAAGGAAAAGAGTGAGAAACCATGAAACAAAAATAACCATCACCTAAAAGACTATATAGGGGTAAATATCTCTCAAACAAGAGTAAGGCCAAAACAAACAACAAGAAGAAACAATCTCATAAACTAAAAAATGTTGAACAACCACAAATATCATTACTAGAAGAGAAGAGATTAACATAAAACCACTTGAGGTACTGAGAATGTATCTATAAATCAAATTGATAGGTACCCTCCACTATGATATGGTGTATCCCCAATATAAAAAATAGAGGAATAACATGCTTGTGAAACACCTTTTCATGGAGTTCATGGATCTCCATAGGCCGATCCCCAAAGGTTTCATTATTGTAAACAATGATTTCACCTCATGAAATGAAGTGGGAGCTGTCCAAGAGATGAAGTGGGATCTTTCATAAATGTAATGCTGAAGTTTTGACACATGAAAACATCTTGTTTCTAGCTCATAAGTAGGGGATGTGCTACTTGATACACCACAACACTAACACAAGCCAGCACCTCGAAAGGACTAACAAACCAGAAAGTTATATTACTCCAATGAACAAACCTTCACTTCCCATGATGAGGATTAACTTTAAGGAACACTTGATCTCTAATTTAGAAATATATAGGTCTCATACTATGATTGACATAGGATTTATGAATATCTGATGATGCTTTTTTCCTTTTGTGAATTACCAAAACCATCTCTATCATGTTCTGCACTAACACTGGCCCAAGAATTACTAACTCTCCAAACCCAATCCAACACAATAGATAACACAATGTTCAATTTTACAAGGTTTAAAATGGTTACATACTAATGCTGGAGTGAAAAATATTATTTTAATAAAACTCAAAAAATGTAAGGTTACACATCCATAAACATAAAAAATTTAGGACATAAGAGTGAAACCTTGGTTCAAGAGTTTGGATTGTCCAATTTGTCTGGTCGTCCATATATGGATTAAAGACAGTGATAAGGAATAATTGATTGCCAAAAGCATATAGGAGGCCTCTCCACACCCTGGAGGTAAAATGAGGATCACAATCAGATATGATCATCCTCAGGAATCCACGGAGCCATGCCAACTCCTCAGAATACCACCTCGAAAAAACCTCACATAACACTAATCCCCTAATCTCTATAAAGTGGGATAAATTCATCAAAAGATCCACAATTAAACATATATCATTATATCCTCCCTAAGATCATGGTAAAAGAGTAATGATTTATATCTATATGTTCTCCTACTCCAACTTAGGAAGAACTAATGGCTAGAGAACCCCATCAAGAACATGGTGCATGAACTTCACTTGTTGGCATACCAATCATCAAGACTCAAACTAAGAAAGTGTATAATTTATCTCAGGCCACCCAAACTAGCTTCTCAAGGTTTAGTACATCTTTTTAAAAAAGGGATATACCACTAAGGGTGATCTATGGAACTCTTGATGAACCATTTAATTCTTCTCTAATGATATAAAAAACTTCCCACGGATTAACACATAGTGTTTTTTATCCTCAGACCAAGAATCAGGGGAATTTCCAAACATAACTTGGTCTATCTAGAAAATTTCCACATAATCATATTGTCTATATTCCTCCACCTAATGCACCAAATATTACCACACTTCCATATAAAAAAAACAAACTCTTCCACAAACCTCTCCCACATTTAAAGGTATCATTTGGAGTTCTTCTGTCAGTCTCCATGAATCCCCAAATTCACACATGGCATCACTACGTGACTTCCTGCTCATCACATCAGCTATAAAATTACCATTACCTAGTCTATATGAAATATTGAAGTCATAATCCTATAATAATTCCATCCACCACCCCTATCGCACGTTCAATTCATGTTTGGGGAAGACATACCTCATACTCTTATGATTGGTAAAAACGAAAAAATTCTTCTTCATGAGGTAATGTTGCCTCAACTTCATGGAAAACACAACATTTTCCTCTTGGGGACATAAATATTGATGCCCATAAGAAACAACCAATATATATTAGATCAACACACAACCCAATACAAGACATAAATAATCATAGAAATCCTCTAATTGAACTCCATATTTTATTAAATAAAGGACTGGGGAGTTGAAATAATTTTCCTTCAAGTACTCAAAATCTTCCTAAAAATGGTAAGTCCACCAAAACGATAAATTATTTCTACTCAAGGATGTAAGAGTATTTGAAACCAAATATAAATTTTCTATGGAAATCATATAATATCCTACAAGACTAAGGAAACATATCACCCTATAATAGCCTTAGTGTATGCCTAAGAAAAAACACCTCTATATTCGAAGGATCCATTGCTACTCCTTGTCAAGAGATGATATTCCCCAAGAAATAGACATCATGATTCCAGAAAGCATATTTTGAAAACTTCATGAATATCTACTGATGATAAATAACTCCCAAAACAGCATGTAGATACTCTTCATTTTCCTCCTCAGATATGGTGTACATAAGTATGTCATCCCTAAAACCAACCATGAACTTATCCAAAAACTCCATGAACACTATATTCATCAAACACATGAACGTTTCTAGAAAATTCATCTAAATGAATGATGTCACAAAGAACTTTTAATTCCCATGAAAACTTAAAAAGTTATTTTTAGTATCCTTATCCATCACATGTATCTAATGATATCCTAATCATAGATCGATCTTTGGGAACCAACTCTATAATTTTAGATGATAAAATAAATTATAAATCCTCAGAAGAGGATAGAGCTTCTTCACTGACACCTGGATCTAGCGATGATAATTAACATAGAGATGAAAACTTGTATCAACCTTCTTTAATAAAAAAACTAATTCACCCCATGGTGACACACTCCACCAAATATAAACTCACTACAAAATATCATCACGATGCACTTGTAGCTCTCACAAATTTGTAGGTGTTATCCTATACAAAGACACCAAGACAAGTTACACACCTAACTATAGGTATATTTCCAAATCGATTTCCCATTTATAGGGTAAATCTACAACTTCCTATGGAAGTACATTAAGGTAATCTTCCACAAACCGGGGAAACACCATTGACTTGACCTTTGACGAACTCAACATAATCTCGTCCAACAAGAACAAAAAGGAAAAAACATGCCACTAACCCATTATAGGGTCTCACTCACCAAAGAAAACTACCATCACTCCATTAGTATCATAGAACACAACCTATCTCCTAAATAAAACCAATTTATCTTAAACCGATTTATACTAATCCATGTTGTGAATGATATCGTATGGTTATATCCATAAACCTAGGAAGTATGCCAATCATTGGTTGATGCACATGGAATTCACTGACATTTTAATATATTTTTAATTTAGTTTTAATTAAATTTTTAACAATTTTTATTGTTTTTAGTTTATTTTAATAGTTTTGTAGTTTTTTTCTGTTTTTGAAATTTTTAGTTTATTATATTTTAATACTAGATATTTAATTTACTATTTTTAGATTAAATTAATTTTTTTACATTATTAACATTTAATTTATAACACTTTTATTATTTTTAGAAGTTTAATTAATTTTATATTTTTAATTATTTTATTTTTCTAATAATTATTTGTATTTATATTAATTTTCTGAAGTAGTATTATATTATTGTATATCATTTTAATATTAGTAGTTTTAACAATAATTGTATTAATTCTATTAGTTTGTTATTATTATTATATTGGTATTTAACATTAGTAGTATTAATTATAGTAGTTCTAATTATATTATTACTATTATTATTGCATTAAATATGATTAACATTTAATTTTAATAAAAATATTATTCATAGGATATACTGTAATTTTATCAAACTGTTAATTATTATTTTTATATTATATATGTATATCTAATCTTAGGCAATCACTCTCACACACTTATGTATATTTATGTCTAAAATTATTATTTAATTCTAATTTTATTATTACTATTATTAATAATATCAATATGATTTTTTTATTAATATAATCATTATAATTTTTCAATTTTAAGTTAAATAGAATTAATTTTGAATTTGAATTTTCTTTTTCAATTTGTTTGGTAGGCTCTTTTCTAGGGATTTTATTTTTATAAATGGGTTTTAGATTTTTTTATGGAAAAGGGATAGGGTTTGAATTTTTTTTAAAAATGGTTCTACAGATGTATGAACCCTATTTATGCATCTTGGATGCAGAGAGATGCATGAACGAGGTTCACGTATCCTGGTCATATTCGATAAAAGATGCATGAACCTCGTTCATGCATCCTAGAGACGGTAAATGCATGAATGGGGTTCACGCATCCTTTATAAAGTTTTTAAGGGATGTGTAAACCCCATTCACGCATCTTACAGAAAGGTTAAAAAATTCATCATTTATTTAGAAGCAAAAATTTCTTATGTATTTGATTAATTCAATGACAACCCCTTTCTATTCAGTATTTTTTTTGTTAACAAAGGTATAGATATTTATAAAAAAAATTTATATTTCAATAACATGATCTTCTTAAATTTTCTATAGTAATTAGATTTTATTCTAACTGATATATTAATTTAGGAATTAATTTAATATTTCTTCATTTACCTCCCCCTAAAGAGAAACACTCATACACATCAGTTTTGAAATCATATATAACATCACCAAGGATGATCTTATTCAATACTTATTCTTAGATATGCTAACACATTCTTAACCCTCTTCGGATTGTTTCTTATTTTTGAAGAATATAAAATCATTATTTTTCATAATGTACAGAATTGTATCACATGATAGAAGTATTTTAACAGTAAAATCATCCAGTAAAGATTGTGTACCAGTAGAACATGGGCCCTTTTATAAATTTTGAATATGTATTTTCTCAAAATTGGACAAATGAACTTATAATTCCATACGTATCATATTGTTTTTTTTATATTCAATCATAATCATATACTCTTCATAATTATTCATTATCAATTGAAATTATTCTTCATGAAATTTAATTTTTTAAAACAAAGAATCATGTTCCTTGATTTATGGATTCAAATCATTGAGATAAATAATATTTATAAAGAATTATTTATGTTCACAGATCTTTTCATCTAGAGTATAAATACTTATTAATGAATACAAAATAGAAATTATTAATTTTGGAAGATAATTTTATGACAGTAAGATGCTTATAAAAAACATTGAACTCTATAAATGATAATAGTAATGCACATACATAAAGTATCATAAATCAAAAATCAACCTAATATACACCTCTATCATGGATTCTCCTCTATCCCACATCTAGGTGTATACTGGACGCGTCCACATTGTGCCTGTCTCTATCTATTCTCTGGCATACGCTGCACATCCTCCTCTGCAGCCACCTCCACATCCTCCTGTGTGACAGGTGGTGGATGTACAGTCTCACCATTTGTACCCCGTACTACATCTAATGTTAGTGGAGGCTAGTAAGAACTCTCACCAGCAAGGAAATAAGATGGATTATATGTTGTGGATGTCATTAATAAAGAATCTTGGTCAACCCAGTCAGTGTCTATATCTACTTGTGGTTATGCCATAGAAAAAAGAGGAGCATATGACTGATCATGCCGAATACCCTCCTCTTGTGGAAGAACAACATCTGACTGATCATTCTGAACATCCTCCTCATGTAGAATAGAAAGATCCATAATAGTGTTGTCACCCCTAGTACATCTATATGAGCCTCAGTTGGCTCAGCAGTCTCCTCAGCATGTGGTGGATCATAGAAAATGCCATGAAAAAATCTCATCCATCGAAGGAAGAAATTGTGATACAAGGGTGTGAAAATATGCGGGGTCAAATATGGTGCGATCTACTGAATTAGACATGTGATTTAAATGATAGAAATGAGAATTATACAAAAACTATTATGTAATTAAGTAATATTAATAAAACTTTTACTGAATTGTGGAAGGAAATATGTTTACCAGCTCATGAAAGCCTCGTCCGTGCCATGTTAGAAATTTGACTGGGGACCTTTAGTACCAAGCTTCATAATCCATCTGATCCACCAAATTTAAACGCACTGTCCCCACCCATCCCAACTAGAAGTCCTGTCCTCGGTCCCAAAAATCAATATATCAGGCATGATATCTCCTCCAATCAAAATCTCTCTACCCTGACATATTCTGGGAATGTAGTGAATCTAACTAACTGGGTGGGTCAGGAACCAGCTAAATGAATCCGAACTACCTCATAACTCTATCGGTCTGATGCCACTTGACTATATCAAAATGAATCAATGGAACTCTGCAGGAGCTGATAGAAAGCATCGCCATATAGTAAGGTGGAAGACTTTGGATGATATCATCCATAAAATATGATAGAAAAAATAAATAATCAATTAATAAATGAATACATGTAATGTGATGAATAAATATTTAACAACATAAATAATAATCACTTATATCATGTGGTAGAATGCTGTCCAACATTAGTCTGTAGGCGTGGATGTCATGTCTAGGGGAATATGAATATTGATGTGCCTGAATCCACATGTAGATAATATTGTTATATTTATAATTCATATTAAAAAGTTATACAATAAAGTTAGAGAGTACAAGGAAGGAAATACATACCAACATTCATGTGAAGCCTCTGCTACAATATCTGCTGGTAATGGCACACAAGCATGTGGAGCTAAACGAGGGATGTGCTCCCATACCCACATCTGTAAAATAACTATGCATCCCATGATCTGCATCTTATTGATATAACATGCGCTACATAGCACCCTGTAAGTATATTCTAGACAAGCAGACCCCCAGCTATATCGGCGTGCCTCATCTAAATCCTCCAAAAATGATAAATACTTCAAATGTACAAATGTTGGGGAGTGATCAACAAAAAGCATGTCATAAATTTGCCTCAAAATATATTCACGTGCAAATCACAGCACGATGATCTAATCAACATCCTATGCTAACTATGTGAGGTGCTAGTCAAACCAAGGAATGTGTAATATACCACCAATGATGGTCCTTCCATCATCAGGGACATCTATGCCTAGTAGTCTATGTTCAAGATCTGGCAAATCTTCTCCAAATTGGCTAGTCAGAGCCACACTATCGATGGGGAGGCCCAACATAATGGCCACATCCTATTGGGTAATAGTCATCTCCCCATCTCTAAAATGGAATGTATGTGACATTGGCCTCTATCTCTCTACAAGAGTAGCAATGAGCTGATGATCAAGAAATCTGAAGTTCCACATCACTATGCCATAGAATCAAGCACGACGAAGATGAGGGATGCTTGCGGGAGGTGGTGTGGTATGATTGAAATCGTGAGATCTGCGTACACTCAACAGAGGCACTGGATGTCCCTCTAAAAGCAGTCGTGATACATGAGTTTCCTGAGATGTGAGAAATGGAAAATCTTCCATCTCCACAAATGATATCATCATTACATTATTATAGTGAATTCAATAAAAATTTTCAAATATTATTTAAATAAATCTAGAACAATCAAATAAAAAATTATTGTGTTAATATTTTCAATTTAGAATTGATTTTTTGTGCATGGATTAGTGTTTTTATTACTTAAAAAATCCCCTCAATAACTAAAGGACCCTATTAACAAATCTTGAGATTAATTATTTATAATGTCCTCTTTAATTAAAACCTATATAGGTGTTCTAAGCATTTCATGTGGGATTCCATGAGCTAGTTCTTTTGTGTGCACCATAAGATACATGAATGCATAGGGATGATTATCATATGGATGGTATCAGTGATATGTTGTTGTTTTAATATAATCTCAAGGTAGTATGAATTGGTGGATGTGCTATGAGAAGTTAAATAAAAATTTTAAACTTTTATTTAAATAAATCTAGAACAATCAAATGAAAAATAATTGTGTTAATATTTTCGATTTATACTTCATTTGGTGAGTGTGGATTACTATACTTGTTACATGTGGAAGCATGATATATTCATCTTCATTCTATGTTGATTTTTTAATAGTTTGAGTATCAAATAATTGTTTATTTGAGAATAAAAAAATGAGACAAACCAAAATTGAAACTTGTTAGAAATGGAGCATGTCAGAAATAAAATGATTCAATACTGAAACTTCCAAATAAAAAACAAAATATATATATTCGTGATAGAATACACAAACTCGATCATGGATAACAAGATGTGGAGATCTGTGCTTCCACTTGGGGACATCTATTACGAGTATGTCCTTCTATGTGACAAATATTGTATCATATTCTCCCTCCTCTTTGCTGAGGCCAGTCTATTTCATTTCTAATTCGACTTGATTTTGGTCTTCCTTAGGGCTGTAACTTAGTAGTATGAAGCCAATAATTGAAGAAATGATAGAAATTGAAAAAATCATAAATGAAAACAAAACCAAATTATGAGACCTAGAAATATCAGGGAT
The DNA here is from genome assembly GCA_963277665.1 of Viscum album. NCBI lineage: Eukaryota > Viridiplantae > Streptophyta > Magnoliopsida > Santalales > Viscaceae > Viscum > Viscum album. The sequence continues at coordinate 274,960,350 of OY728155.1, read as the reverse complement.
GATGGCTGGATGATCAGTAGGAAATGAGATAGAATGAAATTCACCAACAACCATACAAGATAAACTATAATAGTTAACCAATGTTCTCATGTGATATATTGGGTCAACATATGGCTCACGTGATATATTTACTAGAGAAAAAGCTATAAAAACATGTTCACATGGATATCTAAATGCTTAAAAGTTTCTGTAATCACAATATCTACTATCTAACATCACTATAAACACTCGAACACTAGTGAATATAGCCCAGTTGTAGAAAAATATTACTTGAAAGCTCGTCTTTTCCCTATCAAAGGCTAGAACAGTACATCTTGAATCCTCATTTAGTATCGGATCAATATCACTTTGGATATGCAGTGTAAAATGCATTCTATTTTCCATCCTCTAATAGGCCTTTTCAGACCGATCAAAAAAGTAGTGAACACATCTATAAAATTTCTCATTCACTAACCCTGTGATCGTGAGTTTGCGCCCACCCTTGAGGATCCATTTATGCACTCCACTATATTAGTGATCATATGGCAATATCTTCTTCCACCATCATATGCTAATGACCAATTTTCCTTTGAAATCTGTATCATATATTCGTACACATCTTTATTAGCATTTAAGATCTCTTGAAGGTGTCGATCAAACCTTCCTTGTTGGGGCGCATATGCTGAAACCATAAGAGAATAATGTATTAAAATAGAGAATAATTTTTTTTGAAAAATTATGTTTAGAAAAACATAACCAACTTGAGGATCGACTTCTTTATGGCATCATCTCTAAAATGATTATGCAAATTACATGCAATATGTCTAATGAAATAACAATGATAAGCATTCAGATTAGTCCATGAATCACCATAACTAACCATGGCCTCTATAATCGCTCGATGGCGATTAGATATCAGACACACACCATGTTTTTGTGTGACATAAACACATACACATGCCAAAAACCAACTCCAACATTCTAAATTATCCTTTTCAAAAATTGGAAAAGCAAGTGGAAGAGGAGCACGATTTCCATCCTATGTGGAGCAATGAGTAGAACAACTATATACTAGCCATCTAGTAATGTTCCATCGACTTGAATAAATTATTTAGAATAGGGAATGGCTGGAATGCATGGCCTGAATGCCCCAAAAATCCTATCGAACGTCACCTTTTTTCGATCAACTCGATGATTGGGGGATACATACTCAATAGTGTCCAACTGATAAACAATCTGATTATTGATAGACAACAATTACATAAGTTGTGGCAACATAGCATAATATTTATCCCAATCACCATACACTTTTATAATTGCCTTCGGTTTTTCATTCCATGCTTTGGTATATGATATCTTATAGTTACACAACTGCTAAATTATTTCCTGAACAAAGGAAACTATAAAATCCTGGCATGTTTATATCATCTCACAAATAACATTTGATATAAAATCTGAATCAAGGGAAGAGTGATCCTGCAACAAGTTTGGATGCACACAGGTTTGTGACCCTTATAATTTTGTTATCCTCCAAGATGAAATAAGTTTATCAAAGATTTCCCTTAACCAAATTTACATTCTGGCCCATACTTTTCACAATGAATGATATATTTTTTCTTCTTTGAATCATCAACCACAAATGTGAAATGTCACTCAATGTGGTATTCCTTTATCACAATTTTCATGTCCTATTTACTTTCAAACTCCTACCGGACATAGATGACATTATCATTTGATGCAGTCCTATTCCCTATAATGCTAGGGAATTCAAAATCTAGTTTAATGAAATCCAAATCAAAATTTTGTTCACGAGACATTTCTTTAACTAAGGAAATCAATAGTGAAGGTTGATTATCACTAACCGGGGGATGTCGTGGATGTCTATCTCTCAAAGGAACCTCATATGGTTCATTTCCCACATCACCCTCACCCACATCTCTCAAAGGAACCTCAAAAGGTTCATTCCCCACATCACCCTCACCCACATCATCTCCTGATGGATGCCCAGATTATTCTTCATCTGATAAACTTTCATTCACTATATCAGCACACAAAAGGATGTCATCCACATTTCCTTCTAAATTTTGATCATCTTCTTCATAATTTGCTTTTAATACTGGATTCATATGAGAAGAATAAAATCATTAAAAAAATTGACCTTTAAAAAAAATTACTGACAAATAATATATTTTTCAGTAAAACTAATTAACTCCAACAGATATTAAATTATATTGATATTAACTATAGGTACCAAAAATTATTTTTTCCAATAGATATTTCTATTTATATTAGTAGTTCAATACCAAAAAATATTTTACAAACTTTTAAATATGTTGTTTATCATAATGATACCAACAATTGATTTATCGATAAATGAAAATGTTATTATTAGTTATTGTTACCAACAATTATTTTACCATTAAAAAAATCCATTACCAATAAATTATTCAATAATATCAAATATTATACAAAAAAATTGAATATATAGAGATATATATTACCAATTAAAAGAATATAATTTTCATAAAAATATATATAATTAATTAAAATATCCTTAATTTAGAAAAATTTATTAGTAATATACATATATAGATACACCATTTATATAATGTTTTTATATAAATTAATAACTATTTTCATTATAAAAACACAAATATATATAAATATATATATTTGAAAAAAACCCCAAATCTACCCTCAAATATTTTTATTATTCAACAAATATTTTTTTTATCAAATCAATTTTTTTAATATTTTTGTTATCCCCAAATCCTCCCCCCACATCATTCCCCGTGACCCAAACCTTACCTCTCTATTCTTCCTGGCGGCTAGCGTTCCTTGCGGACCTCCTCACAGGACTTCATGGTTCCCGACCGGTGTTCATCATTAACTCATTTGCAAGAACACTCCCTCCTTGTTCCCGGCTAGTATCACACCCAGAAATCATCTTTCAAACCCACTCCCTATTCTCGACCATCATCCTTACATAAAATATTTGTTTTAGAATCACCCTCCAGTAGGCTACCCAACAACCCCAAAGACCGTCTTTCCCATTCACTCCAGACGACGCACCATTGATCTTAGGTTTTCTCAAGATAAAACCTAACCAAGTGTTGAATGGTTTTTGTGAGTCTTTATCCTGGTATTTTATCCCTACACATTGTCTAGTGGATATTTTTTCCTCGGTTCTAGTTTTTTTATGTTGAACTGATCTTGATGATTTGAGTTCTGGTCTACATTAGGTTCAAGCTCGCAGTTCAAGTGGTTACAGTTGTTTGTGCGTCATGCTTATATAATTTACTTGACTAGAAAAATGTGTATGCATCTTCATGATTCAGTGATATGCGTATGGGATTTCATGAACCGACCATTTACATGTGTGTGTTTCAGAACATGTTTGTTTTTGTCTCTGATTCTAGGTGCATATCTCCTTATTCTCTAAAGCGTGAACAAGAGAATGCCACACAGTTGTAATTTTCTGGCCCTTGTATGTGTTTTTTATCATTTATAATCACTTATAGCTTTAGATTTTTTTGTTATTGTTCTTTATGTTCCTGGATGTATTGTATCTTGTACCTATTTTGTTTTGGTCATAATAAAATGATTTATTCTGTTGGTTTTCTTATCATCCATCTAGGAGAAAAATGTTTAAAGCACGTTAAATATTTATGCCATGTTTACTATTATCCGGACTTATGTTTTGTTAACCTTGTATAATATTGAATGCCTGCTTTTGTCTTAATATTCTTGATTAATTTTGAATATGGTTTCAATTTTTTTGTTGATGTTAAAGCAGTTTGAATTTATTCTTTTTATTTTTATCATTTCATACTATTTCTATATTAATTTGTGTTTTCTTCCATATGTTTCTTTACACCTACATGAACATGTTTATTCTGGAAATAACTATTTATTATTGGAATTATTCCATTGACAACTTATATGAATTAATTTTGAATATGGAATTATATTTTCCATACGAATTTGTTTCTAAACATTTTTACCAAAATATATGTTATCTGTTGGTATTATTATAATTACAATAGAACTATTTTATCGGTCGCAAAAACATTTACTGATAGAGTTTTTACAGAAAATTTAGTGACATAGGCATATGTGTTGGTAAAACACTTTACCAATAGAAAATTTTCTCTTACCAATAGATATTCCCCAGTTGGAAAAAGAAAAAGATTTTGTAGTGAATGAAAAAGCCTAATGTGAAGGATCAACTTCTATTGACCTCACAAAAAACGGTTCTGTAGTAGTCAACTGCACCACATCTATATCAAAAATCACCACATACAACTCTATCAAACCATTATCCCACTATTGTCTAAATAAAGAAGATTCATCCATCCAATCATCATCATCGACCAAAGGTTACTCGATGTGCCAGATACATTCAAGTTGTTATAGATGTTGAAACGCGATTAATAAAAATGACTGATCGACCCTCTATTTTATCCAATTATAAATCTTATTTCGAATTGCATCCAATATCATACAACCATTAAGATTTACCACTCTCAGAGGTGGCACACTATAGCTAAATGCCATCTCCATATAAATGGTCTCATCGTTGGAATATATTTGCGAAGACATTATTACCTATAAAAAATAATTAATAAAATATTATTTACTCCATCAATATTTTACATTATTTAATATAAAATTATTTATTTTAATTACTTATGAATAAATAATCATGACTTGATCTTGAGACTTATGAATAATTTATCATTATTTGATAAACTAACCTAAACATATGGGTAGAATCATGGAGTCTATATTATCAAATATTTCAGCAACCGTCAGTCTCCTTTCAAACAATAATTCCTCATGTCGAATTCTTGTTATCGAACACCTCTTCAGGGACGCCTCTTCCAGGATGCCTCGTGTTGATTTCCTTTTAATTATAAATTTACTCACATGCATCTGAGGGGGTATAGGGGTATGAAATACATAACCTTTTTTAATAAGACATGTGGGTCCTTACATAATTAGTCAAAGACGACTCACTTTTCATCAATACAAAAAAATTAATGCAATTATTACAAATTAAATAACCACATTCACAAAACAAGACATGCAATTTCAATTATGCATCATTCGATCATCTCAAGATCAGTCATCACACAACTTACCAGGTTTTTTGTTATACTTATTATATCTATTACTAGATGAAATACATATTAAATATTTACAACTCTTTTTATATTTAGTAAGTTTAATTATAACTAATATAATTTAAAAAATTTATTTATACAATGATATTTTTATACTGTTAACAAATAATGTTTTCTATATATTTTTTAATAAATTTAAATATGATACATATACCTAATATATTATTCATAAATTATATTACTAGTGTGTAAAATATTATAATTTTAATTAATATTACACTCAAAATAATATTTTTTATAAAAAATTTAATTTTTATAAACATTCAATATGAATTCACCAAAAATTTTATACATGACATAAATAATTTATATAAACATTCAATATGAATTCGTACAAAAAATACATCATTCATAAATTAAATCATACAAAAGAAACTAATTTACACATCAATACATAATAAATAAATAAACCATAAACACAATCAGTAGTTTCTAAATATTACAAATTAAATAAATAAATCATTCAAATGGAATAAATAAACACAATTAAACAATTGAAAATTTAAATAGAAATTTTAACTTCTCCAAAATAGAAAAAATTTGTTAAGAAATAAATTCTTCCAGGCTTCGTAGTAAATTCCATAGGAGAAGAATAAATTTGGGGTGGTGTGGACCCCCTTTTATAGATTTTCCCAGCCGGATGTGTGAATGTGGTTCACACATCCTTCATCCCGTCTTCGAAGGATGAGTGAAGCCCATTCACGCATCTTCTGCCACACCAAATATGCGTGAACCCCGTTCATGCATCTTGTAAGTGGAGATATGCCTGAAAGGGGTTCACACATCCTTTGAATATGGGATTAAGGATGCGTGAACCCCGGTCACGCATCTCTCAGCATCCATGATGCGTGAACGAGGTTCGTGCATATGGGGACCCATTTTTTAAAAAATTAAAACGGTATCCCTTTTCGATAAAAAAATTAAAACCCATAAATAAAAAAACATGGCTATCTATAAGGGTGAGGATCATTTCTTTCGGGAAAAAACCTAGCAGGGGTAGTCGTTCGAACAAGTGAATGTGGTGGCCTCTCTTCCCAGGTGCACTACAACAACCACATCCACCTTATCCTTTTATTCACCAAGTCAGACTACCCACTCCACTCTGGTGCATCAAAGTATGTGAACCATGATTCCTTACAAATATAGGTGGGACCCTCCCTCTAGCCTCCTTCATAGTGTTTGCAAACCACCTTCCTCCTCTTCTGCAAACCAAGTTGATCGACCTGCTCCATCTTGAACCAGCACCCTCTTCTCATGGCCTTCTCATCCCCTCCACCAGACAACCACGTGCCACTCTCATCTCAAAGCATCAAAACACTCTCTAGTAGAGGTCTTGTCTTATACACAGCAGCAGCTACACAACCATACCTACTCGAAACCTTACCATCGACGCTACATCCTCTCCTCTAAAAGACTTTATACATGGAATCAATTATATGTGTATTGTATTTGGAGATATTAATTATTCTTTTTTATTGAGTTTTAGGCGTTATGACATCAACATTCATGGAGATTTGATTTTATTTCGTAGATCCATAATGTGCCCCATGAACGAACACAAGTCCGATCATTTTTTTGGTGGCACAATGGTTTGGTTCAACATTGTGGCGATCAGCAGAGTGAAGATTATTATTTTTCAATCATCTGGGGTATCTTGCAGTGACAACTAGGAAAACATGATCACAATGAAATTTTTATTATTTTTTTATGTTATGTGTCGTCATCATGGATGGCTAATATCTTCGATTTTTGAGTTTTAATGAACGTGATGATAATTGCATGAAATTATTTGATTCCATATTTGATTTCCATTAATTTAATATTAACTGGATGTTTATTTAATTATTATATATGTGTTTATAAAAATTGTAATTTAGACCATGAACTCTTTCTTTGGTTCCCAGTTTTTTGATAACTAATAATTAATCATGAGTAGGTGATCATCATGGAATTTCTTTGTCTAGAAGTCAATCATGCATGTGAGAGAATTGTAAATCACATGTGATAGAATTATATATATTTATATATATATTAATTGAAAAATTAATATTTGGTGTGTGTTCTCCTTCAACCTTGCACGAATGATACCTAATAATTGATCTCATGAATGTGAACCCAACACAGTTATATACTTCGACTTTTGAAAATCGGGTTGTGGTATTTCACCAAGTGATTCAGTGCTATAATGATGTGAAAATTATTCATAAGGATAGAGAATGAAATGATGAATTATTTGGGTAAAAATTAGAATAATTTTAACATCATAGAACAAGAGATGATAGTGTTATGATTAAATTTGGAATCGATGGTAATTTAATAATTAAATATTCAGATGTGGGAATAAAATAACTGGTATTGCATGAACCTTAATGGATGTCACATCTCTGACACTTCCATCTCCGCCAGTTTCATTCATAAATTAATTTAGTTTAATTATAATGTTTTATTGAATTGAATTAATCATTTTTAAATATTCATTTATTTTTTCTGTGTTTTATTTTTTAATAGAATTAAAAACTTTTCAACCTAAACATTATTCTAGATGATATTACTACTGTCTATGCACATTATCTCTATGTTTTGACCCATATTTCCACTTTTATAATAGTTTTTAGGTTTATAAATTTTCAACTTTCATGTGTTGTGAAGTGTATTCCAAATTTATACAACAATTTCTATGGAGAAAAGTAGCATTACGATTCCCCAACAGAGATTGATTTAGGTTCAAAAAACAAAAAGAAGAAAGGCCCAATTTACTACATTAGGAATTTTTCAATTCATGAAATTTCAAGATACCCATAAGTTCTAAATGGGGTGGTCAACACCATAGATCAGTAATAAACATCCTTCATACACCCCTGTAGTTCAAGGTGTGATGTATAAAGATTCATCACAGATCATCTCTCTAGGTAATCCTATTTATTTCAATGATCTTTATTCATGTCCATGTTATGATCTATATGAGAATTCCCAACATGTTGTGATATAAGTCCTTTTACATATTTGAATCTTTTTTCAAAGTCAAAAAATTATTGAAAATTTATAACGTGATAATTCATGTGAAAAAATGATTCAATACATGAGAACATATTGCATTCTTCTTTCATTGAGACAAATAGGATTTTCAATGTCAATATGAATGTAATTAATATTTTCTTTCATAAATGAATTACTTATAAAATAAAATGAAATATTTATAAAAATTAATGAAGGATCATGAAAATAAAATAAAAAATTTAGGAAATAAAATGACACATCTTGTCCAACTAGCTGAATCACAACCACTTAAGGATCTAATTAAAAAAATTATTAAAGAAAGTGTAGTACATGTTCCATTTAAACAACATCCAGTTCCTGATTTTGATAATGAGAATACTTTGATCAATCCTTCTTCTTGTCATACCATTTATGACCCCTTACCATCATAATTTCAATATTTCAATCTAATGACATTTCAAGAACATGATAGCTTACTCTTCCAAAATGTTGAATATAAAGAAACCTCATAAAAGGAAATTACATTTTCCCCTTATATGATTTCAAAACCCATGCATTCCAAAGTGAAAAATCACACATTAAATTTCAATCAAATTAGCCTATTTTTTGGGATGAAGTAGACATTGAACTAGGAACCTTCTTCACTAAGATAGAGTCATAATTGGACCAAGACAACCTGAATATCTACATGTAAGAGAACGCCACTTCAAATGAAATTGAATCATAAAATTTAAAAATATTTGTTAGTCAAAAACCTTTTCCATAATAGAGATATCTGAAACATTTTTGGAGTATGAAAATTAGTCTGTGTTGGAGGTTATAAACACTCCTAATTTTTTAAAAACAATGGAAGAATGGGATTTACTAGAGAATCCTGAGTTTGTGATGACACATGTACAAATGGTGAAATATGACTATGTTAAAATATATGAATCGTTTGAAGAAATTGTCATTCATGAAATAATGAAGTTATCTTATCCAATTGATATTTCCCTACTTTCTCGTTGAGCTAAAAACCAGTGGATTTCCCTCTTATAGTGTTTGGTGGTGAAAACATATTGGGACACATCTTCAACCAAAATAATGAATTCAAGGATATTATGTACATAATATGACCACATAAAGAGTATGGTAAGTGAGTTTCCAATCCTGTTAAAATTCAAAGTGTTAATCTTCTAGATCTTCCCATTGACTCCCTTTATAATAACTTCAATTATTTCATTATCTTTTCCTCAGACCATGTATGTTCATTCACTTATGATCTTGGATATTTTCTTTTAATTGGACCCACCAATATTTCTAACTAGTTTGTATTTAGATATTGTGTAGTTCCAAGGATGATTTAATTTTCAATGAATATATTACACACTCCCACCAAATAAAGATGCACATGCATGGTATATATTTTTGTTTGATACAGGTGGATTTTCATTAATTTCTAGCCGATGATGAAGTAAACATAGTGCTAAATGGGATACAACCCATCATTATTTAGTTTTACCTTCATTACATTTCATTTTTATTTTTTAGTTTATAAAGTGGAATGCATTTACCACACTCTATTTTAAATTAAAACTAAAATGGAGTTAAATGCATCATACATATTTTTATATTCCACATTATTTTTATTATGGTGTGACTTATTTGATATGATGTGGTTATGTGATTTACATGTATATATTTTACTAGTACATATTTTATTTGAGTTTCACTAGATATAAGATTTATTTCCACTTCTATCTGCACTTACAAAAAAGAATCGTTTTATTTACTATTATATTTTATTATTCCAAAAACACCATGGAAAAAACTAATTAAAAAAAATAAATAAAATGATTAACATTCCAATCATCTATTTAACCTATATTAAAACAATTATAATTTTTATAGTTACATGGTTGGATGGATACCACATGTATATCTAAGAAGTTTTAGAACATGATTCTTATTTTAAATGGTTTTATCCTTGATCCAATGACGTAAATGGTTGCTGACATTGTTCCATTCTTCAAAATGTTTTTAGAAACCTGTATATTTTTGAGACACTTATTTTTACTCATGCTCATTTGTGTTTTATAACATTATATTTAATACCCATGAGTATTTTGAACCCTTTTAACATCATTTATCATTTCCCATTTTCATGATGTAATATAAACCATTTTACGTCTTCTATATCATTACATGTTTTTCCATCAAAGTGACAAGAATTTTGAATGATTCACTAAAATGACCGATGCTTTTTTTTTTGATTTATTTAGACCCATTTACCCAATAATCCACCAATAAATTTTCTCCATCATGTAGTATTTATAATACATGATTAATCCTTTAATTATGATCCCACATCTGACACTCTTATATACCCAATTGTGGAATATTTTCATGATTATTTTCAATATATACGTGGGTGAGTTATTTTTTCCTAGAGAGGGTTGTTTGATGGGAAGTGAGTCATTTGATACACATGGTTCAACATTATAACATCATGATTATAAGTATCATATTTCCAAGTATCCATATTCATTACATTTATTTTTTATGGGATTGTAGATTGTTTTTTGTTCCAACAATGAGAATGTTTGTGTCCATTACACGGTAACCCTTATCTTTAGGGATACCTATAAAAGTGATGATTCATTACGCTTGGAGAAAGATATTTTTTAATATTACCTACTTTAACTAGGATTCTATAACATCCACACTAATCATGTATATTTCATTAGGATTTTTGTTGAGATTTATTTTATGGGGTTTGGGAGGTGTTACTCACTAGTTTTTTTGTCCATCTTATTTGAGTGAGTTTTGTCTTAAAAAGGGAAGAAAAAAACTGAAAAAAGAAGCAAGACATTGATTTTTACATTATTGGGGAGAAGAAAAATTTTATGTGTGGGGGATTGAGAGTTTTAGAGAGACATTCGGTTTGAAACTTATCACATATTTATTTCAAGATTCAACCCTCCTTTTCTCCAAAAAAAAACTATCATAATGTTTTTATGACCCACCAACCTATAGACTTAGATACACTGAACCTAATGTGAGTCCCGTGAGGTTGGTGTATTCATTTTATTTCCACTAGTATATATGTGAAACTCATTGAAATTCTTTGGTAAGCATGCATGGGTTTGATAATTGAGCAATGCTTTGATCAAATTGTTTGAGTAATGAGAGTGATGGAAATGTAGGTCACACGATGAATGAGTTCATGTACATATTTTATAAATAATTTGAGTGGAAGGGAAATTGTAATTGATAATTGTAATTTTAAATTAATAATGATACTTTATGGGTAAAAGGGACCAATTTTTTTAACTTTTAATTTTGATGTTTTGATTTTTCTTTAAGCTTGCTTGTGTATTTTTTCTGATCGTTTTTCCTGAATGAAAAAGTTTATGTGTGGGGGATTTGTAGCACATGGAATTCAGTAACATTTTCATATTTTTAACTTAGTTTTGACTAAAAAATTTAATATTTTTTTATTTTTTTAATTTATTTCCATAGTTTGTTGTGATTTTGTTATTTTAGTAATTTTTAGTTAATTATATTTTAATATTAGTAATTTATTTTACTATTTTTAGTTTATATTTTTTTTTACATTATTATCATTTAATTTCTAACACTTTTATTATTTTTAGAAGTTTAATTAATTTTAGTTTTTCTTATTTGTTTATTTTATGAATATTTATTTGTATGTATATTAATTTTATGTATTAGTATTTTATTATGGTTTAACATTTTAATATTAAGAGTTTTAATAATAATAGTTTTAATTTTATTAGTTTTTTATTAATATTATATTATTATTTTATATTAGTAGAATTAATTATTATAGTGTAAATTATTTTATTATTATTTTTTATAATTAAATTTGATTAACATTTAATAATAATAATATTATTATATTTAGGATTGGTTGTAATTTTATCAAATAAATAATTTACTTTTTATATATTATATTAGTATATCTAATATTAGGCACATGTGCACACACATTTATGAATATTTATATCTAATAATTATCATTTAATTTTTATTCTATTATTATTACTATTACTTGTATCGTCATTTTAATTATTGTTAATATCCTCATTATTAGTTCTCTATTTTAATATAATTAGATTTAATTTTGATTTTGAATTTTGAAATTTACTTTTACATTCTTCTGTAGGTGCATATATATAAGGGGGTCATCTCCTTCAGAAAAAAAAACATAGTAGCGGTACTGGGTCAAATTAGAAAAGGCATGGACTACTCCTCCAAGGCACATTGCAGCAACCCTAGCTGCCACATCCTTGTCTTCACCAGGCCGCACACCCACTCCTCTTTAGTGGAACAAACTGCACGCATGACGCCTCATTGTAGATTCAGGAGATGCCCTCCCTCTGGGCTCCTGCACACCAGATCCACACCAACTTCCTTATTTGCTGCAAACCCGGCCCATCGGGCTCCTCCATCTGTGTACCAGCACCCTGTCTGCTTGTACTCCTCATCTCCTTTAACAAATGGTAGTGTTCCTCCCTCACATCACAATAGTAAAACCTCTCTAGTAGACATCTCTTATTGTAGGAAACAACAACCACGCGACTATACCTACTCAAAACCCTACCATTGGCGCTACCACCACTCCTCTACATGACCCCACACATGGAATCGGTTGTACGTGTCTTGTATTTAGTGACATTCAACATTTATATTTTTTTTGTTTAGGCTTGATGACATTGACGTGTGTGGATATTCAATTTTCTTCAAGATATCAGAGCTATGTGTCAAGAGTGAACACAGGTCCAATCATTTTTTTATCAGTGGGATGGTGTGGCATGATGTTGTAGTGATCACTAGAGTAAAAGTTATTATTTTTTATTTATCTAATATATAATGTGGTAAAAACTTCAACAACACCAACACATTGATATTTGTTTGTTGTTTTATCTAATGTGTCATCGTCATGGCGGGATAATATCTTTGGTGTTAGAGTTTTGATAAACATGACAGTAATCCCCAAATTGCCAGAAGGCCTTCATTTTTATTGATTTTTGATAACCCCCTTTCAATGGATGAGGGTGAACCCTGACAAGGCCCGTAGTCTCAGAGATTACATGGCTCGTAGGCTTAGGAGATTACATGACCCAATGGTCTTAGGGAATTCAACCAAACTATCTACAATGAACTTCCCCGTCCCAGTATCTGCATCATGATAGTAGCTCTACACCTTCGCATGGCCGTCTGGCTAGGCATCCCATGCAAGCACATGATGGTCCTGATGGCATAACCATACCCTCTAATTCTGAAAAATCCATTTGGTTCTACTCTTATGAGTGTACCTTCTCTGAATTCTCTTCTATGGTAGCTCCTTTTTTTGTAGTGTGTCGGGGGTGACTGCATGTGGCCCAAAGGCCTTGAGGTGGCCTGAAGGCCATAAAGTTGACCTGAAATCCCTACTAAACTGAAGTCCTGGGTGACCCAAAAGGCATAAGTACTCCAAGACTAAACCGGTGGCCCAAGGTGAATAGTTCCAGCTGCTACAATACCGAACAGTACCTAATACAGTACCCACACAATGTACAGTTCTCTTAATTTATCTATATAGTGTACAGTTATGCTACAGTACCCGTACAGTGTACATTACTGCTACAGTACTTCTATAATGCCTGTTACAGTACCAGAAATAAACCACTGCATGGTTTTGAACCTGAATCATGTGGATGCACTTAAGGATACCTCACCAACTGGGATGAGGCTCATGTGAAGCGTGACAATAATTAAATTCTATTTTTTGCTTCTATATTTTATTGTAAATAATTTAATATTAATAGGACATTTATTTAATTAATTATGTATATTTTTGAATTAATCCTCATTTATTCCCAGCATGCTTACTTTGGGTACGTTTGTGTCATACCTAATCAGAAATCATGAGCCGTAAATCATCAAAGAATATATTTTTCTAGAAGTTAGTCACGTGAGTGAGAGAATTCTAAATAAATAAATATATTAATTGAAAAAATAATATATTATGTATGTTATCCTTTAAACTTTCATGAGTGATACATAATAAGTGATCTCATGTGAGAAAAGTTGGCACAGATAGATACCTCAACTTTGTGAGAAATAGGTTGTGGTATTTCACTAAGTGATGCAATGCTACAATGATGAAAAAATTATCTGTGAGGCCAAATAATGAAATGATGAATTATTTGTGCGAAAATTAGAATAGTGTATAACATCATAGAATTAGACCTGAAGATATTTTTTTTAAAATTTAGAATTAGTTATAATTGAATAAATAAATATTGAGATGTGGGAAGTAAATAATTGATTTTTCATTTACCTCAACGGACGTCATAACCCCGACACTTCTATCTACACCAGTTTCTTTCATAGCTTAATTTAGACCACTTTGATAGTTTTAGTTAATTTAATTAATCATTTTTAAAAAGTCCATTAGTTTTTATAATTTTTATTTGTTAATCACATTAATAACTTTCCTACAGAAAAATTATTCCAGATGATATCCCTAGTGTCTGTGCACATTATATCTATGGTTTTAATTTGATTACCGCTTATAGAGTAGTTAGTACATTTATAAATTAAAAAAATCTCATTTTGTGACACACATGCGAGTGGTGCTTCCCCAAAACTAACTAATTGTTTCTATATTCTCCATACATATAATCTCAACCTCCAACTAGGGCAGTCAATATCAATTGAACTAGAAACCTCTCCACCTCAAGTCCTAATGAATGAGTACATGAAATTGATATGAAGGAGTTTCTTCCTACTAAGTTAAAAAAATCATACAAACATTTATATTAAAATCCAAGGGTATATTGAAAAATTTCTAGATCTCCCAGCACTGGAAACACCAATGAATGAAGCTGGACATGACCTATTCCACGACCACTTTGACCCTGTTGATAAAAACCTCTATGGTCGTGATCTTCTCTACAAGGATGAGGAGCATCTCAATGCTATCCACATATATACCCATCTCATATTTACTAATACTATGATCAAACACTCTTATTCTATTTTCTTAGAAGAAAAAACCTAAATAGAGGAACTTGAAGTATAACACATGGCACACACTAGCTACTAAAAAGGTTTAGGCACTGTCACCACTGATGGCCACATAATTGACAAAAAAAAGTGTCTAATCTATTGGAATATTTCTGAAATCCACTTCCACCTAATAAATGATATGATTAGGGTTGTGACCTACCCCTAGTTGACCATAAGTTCATTTTTCATGGAAATTGGGAAACCTATACCGCATCTCTACTTCAAGTGGAATCCTGATGATTCCCCTTTCATAATGGTCCAATTCAAGCTTGCATCCTCTCAAAAGCCACTAATATATCTAGATCCTTGTGATATGTCTACATCATGAATGTGTTAAGTTGACTCTACATACCTATTTTCAAACCCTCAACAAAATCTAACACCCTGAATTCCTCATATGGAAACAGATCTGAAGCATGTCACAGAAGGGTCTTTAACATATCAGAAATCTATCTCAACCTCCTCCAACCAATCCTCTATGACTATGTCTGAAACAGATCCCTCGTTCTTTAGTAGACTCTAGTGATGATACATAGGATTAAAGAAGAATTAATCTTGTCCCTTTCCAATGAGACTATCTCACAATTAGTAGTACTTAATTTAGTGGGCTCACTAAACATAATGGTCTATGGAACAAATCATAGGGCCCAAAATAATTTTTTCCATGCTAGTCTCTTGTGTTTATATTTCTTACAAACCTTAGCTAACACCATTTCCCTACCAAACCATGAAATATAAACTATTAATAACTCCAAAATTCAATCAATCCCTCAACATAAACATTTTATAAAACTCTCTCATGACCCCTCCCACCAATGAGTACCCCTCCTATGCTAGAAATGAGAGGAGGAGGATGGGGACTGCCTAAGTTTTACCACTTGTAGGCCCTAGGTTGATGACTATCACTAAGGGTATAATAAACATAAAAATGGGAGGAATTACCCTCTATGTGAACATATATAAATGGAAGATAAGACAGATACACCAATCATCACCTTATCAAATATATAAAATGAATCCAAAGTGTAAACATGTAATGACATACAGTACTAAAACAACAGAAAAGAAAACTATGATTACCAAAAAGATAAACTCAGAAGTGACCACAAAACATAAATATCTCCTACAAAACCATGAGCTAGTAATATCTAGCATGATCTATAACCTACTTCTATTGAACTAAAAACCAGTTTAGATATACATGGGGTGAGTATAACAGCATACTCAGTAGGATCCTCCACAGTTCATCTAATGAAAATGTTAAAGAAATCATGTTAATATTGAGTGAAAAACAACTGAAACCATCTAATAAAATAAACATATATACTATGTTCTTAACCTCAAAATGAATAACTCTTAAGGTGCACCACATATAAGATAGAATATATACTAATAAAACTACAAGGGTACCCTACTACAACTTCCCCAATGATTTTCTTCTCTCCCCCAACACCGCATGTCATGAGATCTCTCTCTCCAAATGTAATCTAGCATGAAAACACATGGGATAAATACCATAATATGAACCTCATGTATCAAATCATCACATCATCCCATTTCAAATCTCTATATAGAAATTCAGTCATTTCCGAGATCCAACATAGCTGACCGACCAACATTATATGCATATTTTCATTCAAATTTCAAATGTTTTAAGTGTTTTTCATTATTAAACCTCCTGGAATTTCAATGTTTTAATTAAATGTGTGAATTTTTTTGTAGAATTTATAAAAGGGGGTTTAAATAATGAAATAAAGTTGAATTATGAATTTCAATCAAAATTAAGAAATAATTATTATTATTTTATTTTTTCTTAATTTTTTCTAAATCTTAAAATGTTTTTCTATTAAAAACGTTATTTCCACTTACGGCCAGACTCCAACTGTGGAGCCCACTAGATCCTAGACCCAAAGAATTCCCTAAAATGAAATACCTCATGAGGTACATTCCAAGTGTGTCACATTTGTGGTGAATCCCTATGAGAGCCTGTGGGTGGTCAAACCCCACGAGAGCATAGATGGCCCAAAGGCCACATCTGGAACTGTGTGTCGCGACCCAATATTGTGTGTGCATGTGGATTATGGGAGACCACATTGGTTCACGAATTTGGGGTGTGGTTTACACATCATGGTTAATAAGGATTCCCTGTCCATTTCTGAGTTTCGATGTGGGACATGGGTGCTGTTGTGCTCTGCCGCATCACCGCCGTCCACCGCTGTGGCCACCGATATGCCTCGCCCCTATGCCCTCACCTTCACTTGGACACTACCACTCACCATTTCACCACATTCTCTCATCCCTAATACCCACAAGATCACTATTTCTCCGCCATAATACACTATTCACACACCATCTTCGGCCCCCACCAAAGCATGCCACCACCCTCTCGAAGCCCCTATGTGCCTTGCTCTCCACTGGAACCACTACAAGCACACACGAAATCCAACTTCAAAGCTTATATCAGGATTTTCAAGCCACTATGAATGATATGGGAAAGAGGATACTCACCAGCGCCTTCCCCTACCACCCAGTTTTCCAGTCACTGTTGCCTTGCCCAATTCATATACGTGGGAAAACTAACGACCATGCATACCATCACATAATATTACCAAGAGAAGAATTGGGGATAGAGGGGGAAGTCAACCATCCATCCTATCACAAGGATGTTGGGGGAAAACACCCTCCCAATATCCATGGGGTGTTAGTTTCCATAACTTACATGGGTGGGGTAGCATATAAAATAAAAAATGTACATGATATAATATATATCACAAAACCATTATGGAAATAACATTTTCCAAACCTCAATAGTAGCCATCGTCACTCAGACACCTTTGTAGAACTGTTAGAAACTATATATCCTATAAGAACACACCCATTTTAAATAGATACATTAAGTTCAATATTTTCTTTTATTATTTATCTTCATGTTAATTAATTCATTAACCATTAATTAAATTTATTCAATGATACATTACTTTAACTAAATGAAGTTCCCAACGATTGGTTATTTACCATTGAGGGTGGGGGGGGGGGGGGTTCAATCAGTGGTACACTATTTTTACAAATTTTTTTTATTTTGATGCAACTTATGGGATAGATTAAAATATCAATCCCTCATATTTAATCCTCTACCTCACCCTACAAGAAAAATTTAAAAGAATAAATCACAACACATAGGGATTTACATGGTTCGATACAAAGAGATAATCCTTGTCGTGTTGGTATGAACCCCCACCATGATTTCTCCACTATAACAGAAGCTTATTACAATAATAACAAGTTATAACCAAAATTAAAAACTACTTATACCCCTAGTGCTAAACAGAATTCAAAATTTGGCTAGACCCCATAACTGCACCTTCCTCAAAGTGATTGTTTAGAAACCACAATCACAATCTTCCAATTACTAGTTAGACCCCCCAGTTGTCGATTTCCTATTCAGATAGAAAGATACACCATAGAAAGCTATTTTAATGGACATCCACCATGATCTTGTTGGATCACACTAGACCATTTATAATTCAAGAAACATTGCAAAAATTATGGTCTTACTTAATTATGTTTCATCACCTTTAGATGTTTAGTTGCCTCAATTCTAAACTTATCGGGCAATGATTCCTTATACCTCAAGTATTGACCTCACTTAACAGTAAAAACATGGATATAAATTATTTTTGAAACACTGATCAAAATATTATTAAAAATTCATTCCCAAAATACACCGCATACTGTACCTGCATTGTATATTTCATGTGCATTTATCCAACCATCATTTATGAACACATTATTCATGTATATCTTGATCATGAATGTTTTGAAATGCATTCACCATATATAATTCTTCACTATCATAGTATTTATACACTATATAATCACACAGACAATGTACTACCTTTAAAATTTACTTCATGGATGTATGTGTATCAATAGTATTATATTCTACCTTCACATTGTTATATCATGAAATAGCATATCATGACTTCAAACACGCTTATTATCACATGCAGATTAGTTTTCTTTATGTAATCAAGAGTTCACACCCAATGTTCTTCACAAAATTCTGAATTTCATAAAATTGAAATTCACTATCTATTCACTCTTCATTCACGTAGCTAACAGGAACAACCCACTAAATTCCATTGCCCAATAGCAGCATAAAATATTTTTCCCTAAAAATTCATTGAAAGATACAATAAAAGGGGGAAATTTTTTCCCTGCCTTTGTACTTTTTTTACCCTGTGTGTCTGTTTCCCTAGCCTGGGGCTCGTGGGGCTTTCCACAGGGCCGGACCTGGTAGCTAAGCACATTTGACACAACTCTTCTCAGATTCTCTACATAACATAATTATGCAACACCTTATACTTTTCATGCATGCATATCATCTTGTTAATTCCTCTCAAACAACTTCACATATATGCATATGTGCAACCTCCATTTCAGGAAGATTTTGAAGCTCATTGAAAATTTTCACCATTTATTCATGTAACTCTGTGGATATCTACCCTTGTTCATTGAATCAAAAATCATCATCATGTGATCTCAAATGAAAATTCTTAGCACGAAAGCATAGAATCTTCTCTAAAAAATAAAACACTTACTGGTCTTTGTTTTTCTCTCGGTTCTCTAAAAAATTCACATTAATCTTATACTAAAACTGAGAGAGTCTAAGAGAATTTTTAGATAAACCCCACTGACTATGTTCAACACCTCAATCTATATGTGAACTTCCTTTCATCTGCATGGACCAGCTCAGATTGTGATTCACGAATATGATAAACACTATCACAATAAAACATATCCACTTTATTTCCATTTTTCTTCTTCGTCTGGACCTCATTTTTTCAAGGAAATTCATTTTCTTGATATAATGATCACATTACAATCATAAATTGATAAAATGATGATGGAATGGATGAATTTATCATATGTCCATCGCTACATGAAGAATTAATGACCAGCTAGTAACCCGCCACATCCCATCATCCAACCATGGACCAATCCATGAATCAAGAACAAAACAAAATAGGGCACTAAAAAGAATATATAAGAGCATCATACACTCCCATAAACTAGTTCATATGTATCTCAATATGAGTATTAAGATTCTTATGAGTGATCCTTCTACGATATTAATGGGATATTGATACAAACACCAATCATAACCATAAATGAGCTGGGTAGTGAGTATGGATGCTAATGTGATGTATCACGTGTTAGGATTTGAACAGTTTCAGTCCACGATGTCCTATGGTAGCTTATGGGACCAAACAGTTAAGAACACAAAAGAAAAACTTCGCAAATCTTTATATAGATTTGGAAATAGTGGTGCTTTCCATGAGGTGTTATTGGAATACACTAAATAAAGTGTTTGAAAATTGTGTTCAACATAACGTTTTTTGGTTTTAAATAAATTTAAAATGATTTAAACACTTTGAATGGACATATAATTCGAGAGACGAATTTCTCAACTCACTTTATTGGATTTCATATAGGTATGTGAATGATTTGAAAGTGTATGTAGTGTTGGTTTAATTTTAACACGTGGTGTGTGAAGTTTTAAATTAAAATTTGTAAAATATAGAGGGTTGTCACTCATTTTAAATGATTAACATTATGGGGTCATGAAATTTTATTGAATTCTTTATAAAAAATCAATTAGGGTTTTGAGAAAAAGTATTTGAAACTGGTTAGTTTATTTTAATTTTTTTTTGTTATTTTAAAGAATAATTTGTGTAAATGGTTGGTTTTTTTAATGGGATTTCAATTATGATTATATTAATAGTTCTCAAAAGAGACTTAAAGGCTATAAATCTTTTTAGACTTGGTTAATTTTTATATAAAAATTTTGTCTATTTATTTTGTTAAATATTAATATTAAAGAATCAAATAAGATGGATATGAATAAAGATTGGATGGATGTAAATTGTTTGACAGGAGAGTATGGAGAAGGAGTGAAACAGTTCATCCAGTTTGAAAAAGATAATTCTTATGACACTTCTCAAATCCTTTTTCTGTGTTTACACTTTTATTATTCAAGAAAAGTAAGTATAGATTAGTGGAAAGAACACTTGATCTGTCAAAGAATAGATCAAAGTTATAAATATTGTAATAAACACGAGAAAAAAATAATGTAGCTAGTGGTTGGGATAACAATGTGTTTTATGGATCATATGATATTATTAAAAGTCTGGACAATGAAGAAGACCTTATCAGGGATGTGATTATAGATGTTAATGATGATGAAGATCGTATTGAGTAACTAAAAAGGATGGTTGAAGATGAACTTTTTGATTTACCAAAATTATTTTAGCACATAAATAGTTATGCAAAGATGCCTTTGTGTGATGGTTGCACTAAATATAAAGCATTGTCAGCCATACTAAAGCAGTATAATTTGAATGCAGGAAATGGGTGGAGTGACATCAGTTTTATAGAATTACTTGCTCTCTTAAATAAAATGATCTGAGTATATAATGAGATCCCAAGCCGAACATATGATTCTAAATGATTGCTATGTTTGATGGGTATGATCTCTAAAAGAATAGACACCTACCTGAATGACTATATACTATTTCTCATGGACCAAAAATCACATAGAGAATTCCCAAAGTGTGGTGCTTTTTGATATAAGAAATATGAATGTCGTCTTATGAAAGTTGTATGGTACTTTCCAATCATTTCAAGGATTAGGCACCTATATGGAAGTGAGGAGACCATAAGGAAATTGAAGTGGAATGTAGATAGAATTAATAAATATGAAAAACTAAATCACCCAAAAGAATATCCTCAGTGGAAGATAATCTATCATGAGTATCCTGATTTTGGAAATGAGACGAGAAATCTTCGTCTTACATTATATACATATGGAGTTAATCCTTTGGTTTTCAAAGTAGTAATCATAGTACATAGAGGGTGAAACGTCATTGCGGTGTTAACTTCTTTCTCTATGGGTGACTTGGCATGTTTCTAGATGCTAACCTTGGACTTTATACAGGCTACACCTAATTCCAGTAAGAAAGATGCCTAGAGGGTCACACACTATGTGTATCTATGTATATAAGTTAAATATTCATTTAACAATTTTATTAAAGATTATTCCCGGTTGTGATTTAATAATTATTTAAGGATGTCTGATCCCATTTATTTCAATACTATTTATTCAAGAGAATATATAATGGGTGAAATAATATATTTTTTGCAAATAATGTTATAATATTTATTTAAGAAACAAATTGTCATTATTCCTGGTCTAACAAATGTGGTCTAGGAAATAACGAAAATGTAAAAGAAAAAGTACAGACCATGTATATTAATATACATCGTGTGTTATTTTTTTCTGGTGATTTGTGAGAAATAATATTATTTATTTCGTTAATTAATATTAGGTGGAATTCATAGGGAACATGTCAAGTGATAAAAATATCCAAATGTTGTTATTATACTTGGGGTCTTACTATGAAATAAATGAAATTAATAAATTACATTGGATAATTAACTGATTTTTATTATTCTAAGTTATATAAATTCCAATTACATTATTCTCATGACATCTAGAAATTCTATGTGGTTGTGCACAACCGATATGAAAAAAGATCTCAAGCCATGAAATAATTCCATTCCTCCAAGAACGCTCTCAAGTTATGAGAGAGATCTACCTCCCTGGGATCAAGGAGAGAACTTTGGAAGAGGATCTCAAGGTGATCGAAAGTGGATATCAGAAGTGAAGGATATTTTATGCTATCACCTGAGGATACATTCGGTGAAATCCATTGATATGTGGATCACAAGTGGATCACCGCTAGAGGAATCATACACTTGGATTTTTCTATGCAATGACATATCATATTGGACCGTGACCAGAAGAATCAACGAAGAGAGAAATCCATCAAGGTAATTATTGTCTTTTAATTAAATTAATTATAAAAAATATATGATGATCATCTCTATGGTTTTGGTACATCTCTCTTTAATTTTTATTATTGGTTTTGTTATGAAGATCTGACATTTTAACATCGTAATAGATCTCAGATTGATCATTGTTAACGTTAAAATTAAAGTTTGGTACACCCATCCATGTTCTTCCGTTGTGCCCGGAACCTATAGACCAACACTGGGCTCATGGGCTATGTAAAGTATCACTTTTAAATGACCTATTGGAAGTGGTATATTGTGTGGAATGACGTTCTAGATATTTAACACCGTAGCCCTCACTAAAATGTGATTGGTGGATGTTGACATCTATAAATCACAATCATTTTCACACTGTACAATATCAATACAGGAAAGGTATCAGTATCTATCCAATTTACAATTCATATAAACAACTATTGTAACATTTATTACCTTAGATATGATAGGTTTTTAGGGGAATTTCTCACCTCAAAGCTAGTGGGAGTGGGGAAATATCTTTACACGCTGGTTGTTCTTGAGTTGTTTAATCTCTTTTCCCCCTCCCCCCACCATCATATTTTAAATGAAAACTCTCTACAATTGAATATGTTCTTTATGGATAGTTATTCCTTAACTCATCATTTTGATTTCTTCAATTTGATCCTCCTATTATTTGTTTCTTAAAAAAAATTAGGGTGTCACCGCAAAACCCGCACCTCTGACGTGACCATGCTTTTCTTGATACTTTAATGCCACTAAAAGTATTTCTACATCTAATTCTGGGTTTGTTGATTCTAAGGACTATGTCAAATATAAAATATATGAATATAAGTAATCCTTTTTATGTAATATCACTTTAAAGAAAAAAAATATTTATGATTTCATATTACACATGTTCCCACACTTTTTGTGTGTTTTCATCTACTAGTATTCCATCTTTATTTACACGCACCTCCTTCCATAGAACATGGAATTAGATGGAAGTGACATTGTATTTGTTTCATCAATATTCATATAAACAAAGGAACATAATTATGGTGTTTTTTCATGTCACATAAAAGTATTATGGTAGATTTAAAATACGTACCATTTTTTATCAAGTGATACGTACCCCATTCTTACTTTACGGTTGGGGTATACTGGTTTTGCTTCTCGTTCCTTATTTTCAACACTCATTTGTTATTTCATAAATAAAAAACTATCAATCAAAGTTATGAATAACGATATCATAAAAAAACATATTACCAAACACAATGTACCTGAAAAGACTTCTCCTCATGATAGCTAGTAAACGTATCCCACACTACTTGGGTTATCAGGTGTGCATAAATACGAGGTAGGTGTGGGTTTATTTTACCTTCAAGGTCTTTAAGACAACATTTCATTACAATTGTGAGAAATCCTCTGTGAATACCTTTAGAAACCCTTAATACATAGTCATTATGTGAGTCATCCACTATAAATTCACTCTATAAGGGATGATGAAGAGTAGGTCAATGTTTCATTATTTTATTTTTTAGTAAATTAAAGAAGTGATATATCATTATTTTACCGTAATATTTCTCCATATCAGTGTCTTAATCCCATTGAAAACATGATGCCATGACTGTACATCAATCAGCATGCATTATCGAGTGACGATTCTAATGTAACTACTGAACATGGGCTTGTTGGGGTTAACATGTTGGCCCCTATTATTCCATCTGATATCCTATTTTATGCTTTTCTCTTTTTTCCTTAAGGATTTTTGCTAACACCATAATACTATGGTTCTCTAGTTTTTTCTATATCGCCCATGTTTTAGTGCCTAGAATTTCCTCGGGGTCAACATCATCAATATTTTCCTTTAGAAATCTTGAATCGGCATGTGAAGATGATAGTTGTAACTCTACCCTAGGAGAAGTAGCAGCAACAGATTGAGAAAATTATTAGTCTTCTACACAGTGACCAACCATATGATGAGAGACCTATTGTGCCTCGAGATTGGGAGCATTATCACTTGATGAAGTCATTATCTACAAAAGTGGTTCAACATTTAATGTAGATTACATAAAATTACCAGAAAATAGATAATAACATAAGGTAACATGATGTATATTACCAAAAAATATATCCAGAATATTGAGATCTCTTTTTTTTAAAAGGATGAATAGATTTGACCCCCAATCAACTATCCAAATCCCTTTATTATGGTCTCCTCTGACATTCAAAACATATTCTACAGTGAAAAAAATACGAAATTTATATGACATCCTAATGAAAGGGTCACCCTCCATTGAATTTTCATTTTACCCATCAGTGGATTTAGCGGATAACAGAACAATTGACCAATTTTAGTTTGCAGGATCTACAACATAATATACTTTTACTACCTATGATGCCATTGTAAATGGTATATCTTTGATCCCTTCCTTACTAAAATCAAATTTCATGAATACCAACTCAACAATTTTGACATCACTCCTGTTATCAACCAAATTTCATTGAAAAATCGGAACTTTGATGTTCATATAATCCAAATCCCATATTTGTTTGAAGATTCCAAAGTATGACATATTAGCATAAATTGGATTTTTTCCCTTAGCATTGTAAACATGCATCGCTTCATCCACAAGTGTAACTCCATTATTCTTCATGGTACTATCTTCATCATGTTCATTAGTATAGTATGTGTAATTGTTTATAACATAAGCATTGTAAGATAATACATACACAGTTGATCTTCCAGATAACCATCCAAGTCGTTCTGAAATTGTGTTTATATTTTCATCTGGATCCATAAATATGCGGTCTCAAAACCATCCTATAAACTAATGATTTTGTTTATTTGATATCCATTTTTATAAATATGATGGATTCAAATTCCTAATAATTTATTTTTGGGTTTTGACATATGGTTCAACCTCAAAACTATTATGAAAATCATAAATGTGTGCCTCCTCCTCATCTGTAATATTGATTGTAACAACCTATATTTCATAAATTATTTCACCCACAAACCGCCTAGTGTGACTAGATTTTGGTAGATAAATTATTTCCACACTAAATAGATATTTGGTATAGAATTCAATGGCTTCCTTAACAATATATTGCTTCACAATACAACCACGGGGACGACTTTGATTTTTGACATACCCTTTAAAAATCATCATTTACCATTCAATGGGGTACATCCATCTATTTCGCATAGGACCACAAAGTCAAATATCTCTCAATAAGTGAACCAACAAATTAACCATCATATCAATGAATATCGATGGGAAGAACATTTCCAATACACATAATATAAAGGAAATATATCGTTCCATACTCAAAAATTTTACTAGGCCAACAAATTTTTGGGATATAACTTTAAATAAGAAAAAGATATTTATTAACATATAATGGATATTGGTGGAAAAAATGCAATGTAAATCTACATGAATTAGATATTACATTAAAACATGGCAGCCATGTGATTCAAGACCCTTTAAATTTAAAATGGTCATTAACGCGATGTTCTTGATATTTGATGAATACCCCTATGTAACCTTTACATCATTCAAGAAGATGAAAAATTGATATATCTCATACTTGGAATTATTTTAAGCATATAGAGGAATAAAAATTCATTTTTCACCCTTGACTGGCACTAACTCTTCTCGTATTCCCATGTAAACCATGTCCAACCTTGCCTTAATTCCATCCTTTGTTTTTCAGGGTGCATTTAGCAATGTGCCAATGAAACTGTCACATAAATTTCTTTCAACATGCATATCATAATTTTTTTTGACATATAGATAATTCTAGTATGGTAATTCAAAAAAAAAATAACCTCTTCTTCCGACTGGTTTTCGTTAGGTTTTTGAAAAAATGTTTACCAAAAGAAGTGTCCACATATTTTACATTCTCAAACAGTTGACCACTAGTTAGTGGAGACAATGATGTACATTCTTATGAACTTTTGTCAAATGATTTCATCCAATATCAGTAATTATAACATTAGGGTAGAAATCTATGGTGTCCTAGAAACATATTTTTTGATGAATGTTTCAACCTAATTGACTATGTACCTTGTTCACACATGAGACACCCATGAATTCCATTAATGCTATATACTGAAAAATTCCCATAAGTTAGAAAGTCATTTATCATCCCAAGCAACATGTCTCTCAACCAAAAATCTTCTTTTCTATAAGAATCATACAATGAAACACCTGAATCCCACAATAATTTCAAATCCTCAATCAATGGATCCAAATAAACATCAATATCATTACTCGGTTATTTTGGTCCTGATATAATCATATATAGCCTAGTATGTTTTGGTTTCATACATAACCACGGTGGAAAGTTATAATTTACCAACATAAATAGCCATGTACTGTGAGTACTACTTTGAAAACAAAATGTATTCGCTCCATCTATAGATATTGCAAGATGAAGGTTTCTTAGCTAGTTTCCAAAATTAGGATACTCATGATCGATTCTCCTCTACTAAAGAGAGTCTTCCATGTGACATAGGTTCCCATATTAATTTCCTCTATATGCGTGCCACATTAATTGATATGTGGTATCCTCACTTCCATATAGGCGTTTCAAACATGGAATGATTGGAATGTAACTTAAAAAATTCTTGGGACCAAATTCATCTTTATTTTATCGAGAATCACCACACTTTGGAAATTCTCTAAGTGAATTGTGGTCCTTGAATAAAATTATACAATCTTTTGTTCAGGCATGTATTATTTCAGATATCATACCCATTAAACGTAGTATTTTTATGGCGTCATATGTTTGGCTTGAGAGCTCATTATCTTCTAGGAGCATGTCATTCCAGAGAGCAAGTAATTATATAAAACTAGAGTCACTCCATATATTTCCTACATTAAAAATATATAGCATTAGTATAGCTGAAAATGCCGTATATTTAGTGAAACCACCATATAAATGCGTCTTTGCACAACTCTTTAACTACTCAAACAATTTTGGTAAATCATGAAGTTCATCCTCAATTGTACTTCACATTTCCTCAATACGATATTCCTCATCATTCAAATCTATAATCCCATCCTCAATGTGATCTTATTTATTTTCACCACTTGTAATTATATTTGATGATCCAGAAAACGTAGTTCTATCGTAGCCACTAGCTACTTTCACTTTTCCCTTTGTTTATTCCAACATTTATAACTTTGATCTATTCTATGACAGATCAAGTGTTTTTCCAACTCCTATAGACTAACCTATCTTGAATAAAAACAGCGTAAACATGGAAAAAGGATTTGAGAAGGGTTATATGCATGATCTTTTGCAATCTTGATAAACTCTTTCACTCTATCTTTATACCTTTTTGTTAAACAATTGGAATCCATCCAGTCCTCATTCATAGCCATCCAATTTGATTCGTTGATATTAATTTTTTGAAAAAATAAATAGACAAAACATTGGAATAAAAATTAACCAAGCTTAAAAATATTTATAGAATTTAAGTATCATTTGAAAACTATTTATAAAATCATAGTTGTAGTCCCATTAAAAAACCAACAATTTAAAAAAATTCCTCTTTAAAATAACACACTCTTTTTAAAATAAACCAATCAGTTTCAAACACTCTTTCTCAAAACCCCAATTCCTTTTTTATAAATCATTCAAGGCAACTTGATGACCCAATAATGTTAATTGTTTAAAATGTGTGAAAACCATATATATTTTACAATTTTTCATTTAAAACATCACACACCCCTTGTTAAAATTAAACTAGATTTACATATGCTTTCAAAACATTAACATCCCTGTATGAAATCCAATCAGGTGATTTTTGAAACACATTTCAAGAAACCTAAGTCCATGAAAAGTGTTTAAATCATTTTAAAGTTATATAAAACCAAAAAAATGTATGCTGAACACATTTTTCAAACACATTTTTCATATATTCCAATAACATATCATAGAAATTAGAACTATTTACAAATCTAGGAAAGGATTTGGGAAGTTTCTCTTATGTGTTCTCAACTGTCTAGACCCATAAGCAACCACATGACCATGATGGACTAAAACTGTTCAAATGATGACTCTCAATACATCAAAATATAATCAATACTTATTACCCAACTCATTTAGGGTTAAGATTGGTGTTTTAATCAATCTCCCATTAAGATCTTAGAAGGATCACAGATGAACATCTAAATACACATATTGAGCTATAAAACATAGGTCAGGTCTCGTATAATGTAATGTATATTTCAATGGTATTATCATAGATGGAAATTCTATGTTAGTAGTTCATCCCTATCTCATATAATTAAAATATCATCTTAGAACCCTCCACCATCACCCATAGAGTCTTATAAAATACCATTTTTTATCCCAACCATCAATGTAGGGAGTATAACTAGACTATGGAAACATAAGCATTGTTTCAATGGGTAGGGATTAAAAACACTGATTCCTAAAAAAATCAAAACTCATTCTTACAAAATATCCTAAAATTAGAGTTAAAAGGGAATCAAAACCCAAATAACTCTCACATCGACACTAGTGACCCTCGGTAACTCACCACATCCCATCGTCCAAACATGAACCAATATGAGCATCAAGAACAAAACAAAATATGGCATTGAAAAAGGATATATAAGAGAATCATACACTCCCATCCACCGGTTCAAATGTAGGATGTGAGCTAAAAATTATTTTTATGATTTCATAAAGAAATATCTTTGAATCCCTTTATAATATAGTTCATAAAGTGATAGTTTGAGAATAAATTTCAAAATATATTTTCACATTAATTATAAAACTAGGGTAAAATATGAAATGTATATATTTTCAAAAAAACGCCACTTTTATAATATACGAAAAAGTGTAACTAAAAATTTGAAATAAAAATATTTTTAAATGGAATGAGGGCCTTTAAAACCATATAAGACATATCATATCATAGTTTTTTCCTTTTTTAGATCATTTTCTAAAAAAATAAATTTCATAAATAACCACAATGAAAGCCTATTTTCTTAAAACTAATTTAACAAATAACCAGCTGTTTTCCTTTTTAAGGAAACATTTTTTACCATTTAAATCAACCTATTTTAAAGTAAAAAAATATGCAATCAAAGTGAAACAATGATCATACATAGGCAATAAATAAATAAGGAAACATAATCCTAAAAAAACCAAACGATGGTTCTATATAAAAAAACCAAGGGAATACAATCGAGCGAAGAAAATAAATCCTCTAAAGTATCATATGAATGATGTAACCATCATATAAAATTTCATAAGACTCATGTATTTGGATCATGAACTGGAGATGAGGAACCTAGTTAGATACTATTTAACTTGTCATATCAAAGTAGCCCTATAGAACTCACTAGGATCTATCATGATCAGGGGATCAAGAGAAAATCTGGTCCCTTCCAGTAGATTCTAGGGACACTTAAACATCTCAGAAACTCACTCAATCTAACGAGGTCCTTACACTAGGCAGTGCACTCCACACTTGGGATTTCACTTATTTTGATATATACCATTCTACTAGGACACCCATGACATTTCAATAGTGGAAGGGAGAAACCAATAAAATAATAGATCATCACATAAATATAATTTCAATAATTTGAAATTTAACCTTACCCCACCTACTACACCCTCACAAGAAACAACCCCTTTCACATCTTTTTTTAGCTTCACAATAAGAATAAGAATATAATTTAATCCACTATGGGATCAGGATCCACTTTAGGAATAATAATTGCATGGAGCTCAATTGAGGGTCTCCCATATTTTTTAAATTACTTCCTTTAAATTACTATTTAGGATTTTAAAAATTTGCTCAAGAAGCCAATCAATTTTCACATCATTTTAGAACCACATTTCAAATTTCATCTAAAAACCATTTATCAAAATGCACTAGAAAGTAAATTTAGAAACCCAACCATTTTCTATAAATAAAATTTTTAAATAATAAACCCTTTTATTTTTGAAGGAAATATGTTCTAACAACTCTTTTATTAAACTGAAATATCATTTTGAAAACATCTTAATCCCCTATGATAGTTAAGGGTCTTAAATCCATTTAAATATGTTGAAGGTAAATTCCGTTCATTTTGAAAAACATGAATTTTAAATATCACATATTCAAATTAATGAAAAACAATTATGGCCAAACTTTCTAAATAGTTAAATTCATTTCAAAAATACACTCGTGCCATTTACAAAACACTTGGCATGTGACATAAGTCTATGCCAAGTCCTTAAACCGTTTTCAAGACAATTGAATCCCAAAAAAGTCATAACATATGATTATAATTTCATAAGAAATCATTTAAAAACTTCCGAGTAATTTATAACAAGTATTATAAGGGAGTTCAAATGAAAAAAAATACCTCACTAAAGCAAAATCGAGGCTAAAACTTATCAAAATTATTAGAGAACACACAAATATGTGATGTGACATACTAGTAAACCCATAATGGAAAAAATCCTCATTATTAAAAATCAATTAAACTATGATCTAGTGGCATCACACTTCAAATGCATAATCGAGTCACATAAAACAAAGAAAATAATATGAAGAGGAACACCAACCAACATGCAATTCATTTAGTGGTCGAACAAGGACCACCAATGACCATGATTTTCAAAAGTTCATTTAGACCATACAATTCACAAAATAACATCAATATCAAACTATAATTACATATGAACAAGACAAAATAGATGAGAAAGAGGAGAAAAATCACTAGCAGAGGAGAGGCGTACAATGGGGGAGAGGTGCACAATAGAGGTGTGGCACAAGACAATGGTCTGGCACACGATGGAGGAGTGGTGCATGATAGCCGGTTCTTGCATGTCATGGGTGTGGTGTGTGGTGAAGGAGAGTCACACAGTGG
Organism: Viscum album; assembly: GCA_963277665.1. Taxonomy (NCBI): domain Eukaryota; kingdom Viridiplantae; phylum Streptophyta; class Magnoliopsida; order Santalales; family Viscaceae; genus Viscum; species Viscum album. The sequence continues at coordinate 274,928,366 of OY728155.1, read as the reverse complement.
AGGTGTGGTTCAAAATAGAGGAGAGGCAGTAGGAGAGGAGGATGAGGAGGTGGAGTCACGACATAGGGGTCAGTTTCCGCGAGTGCTAGAGGGGTGCGAGAATGAAGGAGACTATTAGGGTTTTTTATAAAACCTAGTCAACCTTTTATCAGCGCTAAAATAAAAAATGCTGATAAAACATACATTTTTCATGCATTTTTAGGGTAGATAAAGATAGGCCTTTATCAGTTCTAGAAAAGTGCTAATAAGAGGTTACTTTATCAGTGCTAAAATTATAGTGCAGATAAAGGCCCATCTTTATCGGCGCTAAAAAAGCACTGATAAAGGTATTATGTTAAAAATTTATTTACACTAATATATATATTTATAAAATTATATATAAGATAAATATATGTTAATTTATTTATAATTATAACTATAAATAAATATATTTATATTTATATTTATAAAATTACAATTTAAATAACTATAAATTTATAAGAAATATAATTTTCATATTTATAATATTAGAATATATATAATAAATATATTAATTATATATATTTATAAAATTATAAATATATACAATTATATTTATTTTAATTTTATAACTATATAAATGAATATATATATATATATATATTTAAATAATTATAAAATTATAACAAATTAATTTTTCTAATTTTTATAATTTTAATAATATATATATATATTTATTATATTTTTGTAATTATTCAAATATATAAATATTTATTTATAACTATAAAAATAAATATTTTTATTTATTTATCAATATTTCAATATATTTATAAATATATTTATTTAATTATATATAACATTATATATGAAAATAATAAATATTTTTTTGTAAATTAATAATCACTTAAATAAATATATTTTTATTTCTAATTAAAATTTATAATAAGTAAATATTTATTTAAATTTTAATTAGAAATATATATATATATATAATTATAAAATTATAAAACATATATTTATAATCTTATAAATATATATAAATATATTTATTAAAATTTTGTAGTTATTTAAATATATCTAGAGTTATTTAGAATTATATTTATTACTATTTTTATTAATTAAAAAATATTTTTTTATAAATGTATAGAATTAATATATTCATTATAATGTTTTAAGTATTGAAATATATCGACATTAATTTTGGAATTATAATTATAAATATTTGTATTTATTTATAAATATTTTTATATATTTTTAAATACATTTATTTATAAACATTTTTATATATTTATAATTATAATTATTTAATTATATTACAACTTCATAAGTTGTATAATAAATATATTTATTATAATTTAATAATTATTTACATATATATAGTTATTTATAGATATATTTATAAATGTAAATAAATTTATTTATAAATATTTTTATATAATTATAAATATTAATATATATATAATCATATTATATGTATTTATTTTAATTTAATAAATATTTAAATATATATATCTATATAGATTTAATTATAATTACAAATAAATATATTTAAAAAGTATTTATATATAACTAAAATTTAATAATTATAAATATAATAAGTATATTTATTATCTAAATATATTTAATATAATTTTATAAGTATTTTTTAGAACATAATAGTATATATGGTAAAAATGAATTAATCAAATAGCTAGTAAATATACATAATAAAAAACAAGCCATCAAAATGGACAACATCAATAATCAGAAAGGGTGTAATGTATAAATGAACATTATGATACATAACCGTTTCACGCAAGATCAATATATTTACATACCAAATTTATTAGAAACACATATATATTAAATATTTAATATAACTAAATAAAAAAAATATATATTTAAAAATGTATTTATATATATTAATTATAAATAAAATAATCATATTAAATATAACAAATTTAATTAATATAATTAATCTAATAAATCTAATAATCTAATAAATCTAAAAAATCTAAACAATTTTCTTAATTAATCTAACAAATCTATTAAATATAAATCTAAAAATCAATCATAAATCCAATAAATATAATAAATATATTTATTATTTAATGTAATTTATTAAAATATTATAATTACATATATATATATATATAATTATAATCTTAGAAATACTTCTTTATAAAATTATATATATATATATTTATTATGAATTATTGAAAATAAATATTAATTATAAACATGTGTTTTTTAGTTAATGTATCCAAAAAAACATTATGTTTCAATATAAATTAATAAAAACTTTTATCATCACTAAATATAGAACAGATAAACAAATCCTGTAATAGTAGTAAGAAAAATGCTGATAAGGGTGTGCCTTTTATAATCTCTTTTATTAGCATTGATAAAGGATACAAGTATCCGTGCTTTTATATAGCACTAATAAAGGATCCACCTTTATAAACATTTTCTACATAGCACTGATAAAGCTAGGTGCTTCCCTTTCCCTATTTTTGGTAGTGATTGAGACCAACTTGTACATTAATACTTATTTATCCCATAAAGATAATAATGACATTGTTAGCAATGTGCCACATTTTAAGTCATTTATAATCCATTCCTACCCTCCTCTTGGAATTTCCATGATATTATGAAGTTGAAGTTTAGGGGTGGGAGAACTATTGGTGAAAGTATTGCACTTCATTGTAAGGAAAGATTGTGGGTTCTATTTTGGGTGTTGGTAAAGGTTTATTATTCATCCATTGATATTTATTTATTAACCCTTTTTGAAAAAAGAATAAATTTATAAAAAAAGAATGGGTTTTGAATTGGGGAAATAAAAATTCACCATTATCGGACTAATGGTTTTATCATATGTGGCTTGTTGGTGGATGTAAGATTTGTTCCAAGTTTTCATGAATTTCAGGAAAGTAAAAAATAAGACAAATTAGGTTCATAGGTAAAATTCATTCATTGTTATTTCACTGACCATGCCCATTAATTTGATATTGTGGAAGTAAGAGTTGTCATTTTGAAGGGATATTTCTATTGAGCTTTTACTTTTGATATCTTGCATTATGATTTAGATATAAACCTCCTCGTCTACCCTTAAATTATTTCACTTAAATCCCTACCAACAATAACTCTTAGAGTCATTATATCCTTAATTGAAAATACCTTTTTATTTTATCTGAGTTTTGTCTTTATAAAGTAGAGAATATAGATCCTTTAAATGCTTATGGAAATGTGAATGTATTTAAGGAATGATCAAAAATTTACTTCAATATGTACCTTGAGCGATGAGTGAAAATGATTCAATTTGAGTTAGATCGTGACTTGGAATGATTGGAATTAATTAATTGATCTGCTTGAATGAATGAAGGGAGAGGATCCACGATTTTCAAATGGGAGAAAGTAAAATACATGACTTAATTTTCTCTTGAAAAAATGTGAATTTGAGTTGGTGTTTTATGTGGAACATAAAAAAGTGGATTAATGTTGATAACCATTTTATTTCATTACATAAATATTTAACTATTTTTTCCATTGATTCCCAATATTAATTAATGTTGAGATTTACTGACTGTGAAAAACTAAGGTTCATGTGTGGGGGTATTTGATGCATTTGATGCACTCATTTTTATGATTTTATTTAATATTTTCTAATGTGTGTTCTCTGGTTTTTAATAATTTTTTACCATGTCATTAATTAATTAATTAAAATGTGGGAAATTTCAATTGATGAAATAATATATATGAAAATGGACCAAAATAATGAACTTAAAATTTTGAAGTTTACTTATAGTTCCAATTTACTAAGTGTATGATTTTCCTTTTAATGAAATAGACCAACTGTGATATCCCTCTCAACCAACTGTCTTCATCTAATATATCTCACCCAAGAAGGGTCATCTAACAAAGAAAGACCATAAGGAGGCTAACAGGGGTATCAAGGAGTAGGACTGTTCATGCATAGTTTGTGTGCATAGGTTGGGCCAAATCCTGTGGGTCCATGCTTATCGACAAAACATATATGTACATGGGATTAATGTTACAACACCCCATCCCCATAATAGGAATTTAAAATAAACAATCTATGGGAAATAATATATGTGAGTGCCATACTACTTTCATCTAGGATGTTGGACAAAATGTCAAGGCTACTGTTTCCCACTTAAAAAATGGCACTCCTTTGCACCTCCGCCATGTGACTTCACCACTCTTACATTTAAATGCCAATGCACACCACTCTTAAAACTAGAAATCACCTGACTATCACATGTTCCTTCTGGATCTACCATGGACACCACAAAGAGAGATAATTCTCATGAAAAGGTTGAATTCAAAAGCTTGGGATCACTATATATGGATCGTAACTATAACCTTGAGTGCCATTGTTAGTTTATTATTTTTGGATATTTTTTGTTTCTTTTATATCTATCAGGTCCTAATTTTCCTATCTTTATATTTCTTTTTAAACTAATTCTTTTATATAGTGTTTAATATTTCAATTAAAAAATTCGGCATTTCTGTCTCCTCGGGTTTCTTGACCAACATTGTATCAAAGGAGTTTTAGTGTTTCCTCATGTCTGATTCAACCTCAAATTCAGTTTCCCCTGCTTCTTTCATTCATGATGGATTTATCTATCCTTCTAATGATTTATTCCTCGAGTCTTTTGATAATCCCGATGTAGTGTTTGTTTTGAAGGTTTTCAATGGCATCGAGTTTTATTCTTGGAAGCATGCTATGATAATCTCCCTTTCAGCTGAGAAAAATCATAGATTTGTTACTGTTGATGTTCTGAAGCCTGAATGTTCTTCCTCCTTCTTATCTATTTGGAATCATTGCAATAATACGGTTATAAGTTGGATAATTCACTCTCTATCCAAGGAAATCATAGAAAGTGTTCTTTATCTTACCACCACCCATTAAATCTGGACTGAGCTTGTATAACTGTTTGTGCAGGAAAATGGAACACAAATTTTTTAGATCCAGAAGAAACTATACAATATTTCTCAAGGTACTGACTCTGTATAAACATATTTTAACAATATTAAAAGATTTTTGGATGAATTGAGTGAGTATCAGTCGACTCCTTCATGATCCTATGGTGTTGTAAAAGCGATTGAAAAAATTCTTTAAGATCAATGACTTCTTCAATTTCTTATGGGTTTGAATGACTAATTTGCTACTATTCGAGGTCATATTCTTATTATTTATCCAATAGCTTTATTGAACTAGGATTATTCAATGATTATCCAAGAGCAGATCTAGAAGGAAATTTCTTCTATTGTTACTCCATTTTCTGGTGATGCTACCTGTCTCACTGTGGCTTTACCCAGGACTATTCTTCCTCATAAAAATCCTAATACTATTTTCAATTACTGGAAAAATCCTAGTCATATAGAAGATAAATTCTATCATATTTTTGGTTTTCTTACTAATTTTAAATTTACCTTGTCCAAACAAGTTTATTCTCTAATCCAGAATGATGATATGGTCCATAATGATGCTTATAATGTTGGTGTACCAAGTCCTGGTTCTCAGATATTGGTAGATAAGTATTCTAAACTCATGCATTTACTCTCAAATTTAAATCTGGTGGATCAACCATTTTCTGCAACAACCCATGTTAATTTTTTTCATAATCTTGTTACTGAATCTGTTGAAGTACCTAATTCCATATGAATTGTTGATAATGGAGCTTTGGAACTTAAGTGTTTTGAAATGCATGATTTTATTAACTTGACTATTGTCTCTATTCCATTTTTTATTTCACTTCCTAATTGTTTTTCAATTAGTGTCACACATGTGTGTTCTGTGAGATTGTCATCTTCTCTCATTTTTCCAACGATTTATATGTCCCTTCATTTACTTTCAATTTGTTCTAATTTATATATTGATTTCTCAATTCAATGGGAATATTACTTTAACTCATTATCTTTGTTTCCTCTATGACCCTTCATTAAGGATACCATTGATCCTTGGTAATAGAGAAGGAGGACTATTCATCTTTAACCCTACTATATTTTTTCATTCTTTATCTGCTTTTAGTAGAAATTTGACCTGTAATCCTATTTTTTTCTTCTTCTCATTCTGAAAATGTAAATTTGTGGCATTTTAGAATGGGTCATATTCATTATTAAAAGCTGATCATTTAAATTTAAATGTTTGAGACATCAATAAAGTTGTTGATCCTTTTCCTTGTATCATTTTTCCAAATCTCGACAACCTAAGCTTCCTTTACATATTAGTACATCTAGTACTACTTATCCTTTTGAAATCATCCATGTTGATGTATTGGGACCATACAAAACCCATTCTACTTCAGGTCATCGTTATTTCTTAACTTTAGTTGATGATTTTAGTAGAACTAACTGGGTGAATGTACTTTATAATAAATATTCAGTCTTCCATGCTATGAAATCCTTTATTCTTCTGGTTTGTACTCATTTTTCTACTACCATAAAAATCATTAGATCTAGAAATGCACCTGAATTGAGTTCATCTAATGATAGAAAAAAAAAATTATCTTCATTGGAAATCATTCATCAAAAGTCTATTCCATATACTCTATAAAAAAACGGAGTTGCTGAACATAAGCATAAACATATTTTAGAAGTTTCTTATGCCCTTATTTTTCAATCCGGTCTTCAAAAATCATATTGAAGTGAGTCAGTTTTACATTCCATTTATCACATTAATAAAATTACATCTATGTTTTTGGGTTTTAAAACACCCTATGAACTTCTCTTTAACAAACCACATTCCCTTCACCACTTGAGGTCTTTTGGATGTTTTTATACCTTTTCAAATTTCTTTCCAACCATAGATAAATTCAACTCTCATACTCATTCAGTTTTGTGAAATGGTTTTCCTTTTAGAAAAAAGGATTACAAAATTCAAAACCTAGTCACTAATTAAATAATATTTTCTAAAAATGTAATCATTTATGAGACAATATTTCCTTTCTATACTATTTCTTATAATACTTCTCATGTCTCTCTTCTTTTACATATTCTTGATAAAATTAATCTTCCTTCTTCTTCTTCTTCTTCGCCTATTCTAAATTCATCCTTATCTCCTTCTATTTCATCCTCACCATCCACATTAACCACAGATTTGTACTATTTTTGTCCACTTATAATTTCTAACATAACTTCCAAACCTCAGGAACATTTACAAGATTATATTTAAAGCGCTATGGGAAAAAAAATTAGTGAAGTGGTTTCAAATTTTTTTCCCTTATAACTTCACTTATGATTGTTCTTCCCCTCAATATATTTTCTTCAATTCTCTCTCTCAAAGTGTTTAGAACCTGTTTCAATACATGATTCATGATATCTAACATCAGTCGTATTCTGAATCTTCTGATGATCCTTGATGGAAAGAGGCCGAGGATGCAGACTTTTATGCTCTGGAAGCAAATAGGTCTTAGGATATTGTTAAATTTCCCATGGGAAAGATACCTATAGGATATAAATGGGTTTATAAAGTTAAAATACATTCTTATGGAAGTATTGAATGGCTCAAATCTCATTTATTTTTTCACGGTTTTACTCAAAAAGCAGGAATCGATTTTGAGGAAACTTTTTCACCTATAGTTAAATTTACCATAATAAGAGCTCTTATTTCTTTTAAAACTATGAACAATTGGCCATTATTTCAGCTTTATGCTAATAATTCTTTATTAAAAATTGATATTCATAATGGAAAATATATGAAACCTCCTCCTATACAATCATTTCCTGATAAGTCTCTAGTTGCTCGTCTCCATAAATCCATTTATGGTCCTAAAAAATCTTCACAATAGTGGTATGGTAATATTTCTAAAAAATTATGCTCTAAAGGTTATATTCATTCACCACATGATCATTCTCTTTTAAATATGATACTTACATGGTGGTTTATGTTGTCAATGTTTATGATTTATTGATTATTGGAGATGATCTCGGTGAAATTACTTCATTAAAGTGTTTTCTTCACAATGTGGTTTAGATAAAGGATTTGGGTACCCTACATTTTTTCCTAGGGCTGGAGTTTCGTCATTTTCCCCAATGTCTTCTTATTTGTCAACAAATTTACACACTAGATTTATGTGAAGAATACGATGTTTCTTCACATCCTCAGGTGCTGCTCCATTTTATTCCTTTATCACGATCAAGTGTAATGATGACTAACCTCTTTCAAACACCACTGAATACAGAACTATTATCATAATGCTTAAATTTCTGCTATATATGAGGCCTGAGATTGCTTATATATTTTAATATCTTTTCCAGTTTAATCAAAATCATTGTTTTTGACATATGAATGCTACTATACATGTTTTTAAATACCTTTATAGTCATCCTATTCAAGGTATTTTAATGAATTATTCTCTTGATTTCATCCTCATGGCATATTGTGACTCTGATTGGGCAGCTTGTCCCATTTCATGATATTCTGGTAGTGGGGTTTTTATAGTATTGGGTAGATGTCCTATATCTTGAAAGTAAAATAATAATGTTTCTATTTCTTTTACTTATATGGAATCTGAAAATCAATCCATAATTAGGGTCACAACAGATATTTCCAATATTTCTCACCTTTTTCATGATCTTTCTGTTGATAAAATTACTCCAATTTCACTCAAATTGGATAACAAAGTATCCATTTATATTTCTAAGAATTTTATTATCATGATAGGACTAAGAACATAGTGATTTATTGTCATTTTGTATGGGAACAACTTCAATGGGGCCTTATTTCTATCTCTCATACATCAACTTCTACATAGTTGTCAGATGTTTTCACGAAACCACTTTCACTTATCAACATCATCTTCTTCTTCCCAAGATTGGTCTCTTTCCACATCCAGCTTGAGGGGGGGGGGGTGTTATTTTATTATTTTTAATATATATTTTTTCTTTTACAACTATCTGGTCATGTTTGTCCAATCTTTATATTTCCTTTTAAAAAAATCTCTCCTATATAGTGTTTGGTATTGTAATAAAAAAATTATCTTTATTTCATTCCACCTGGGTTTCTCAACCAACATTTGTTAACATGAATTTTTACGAAAATGAACCCTTTCTTGGAAGTGTATCTCGATCGGGCTGGCCACTATAAACGTCAGATTGTTTGAAGTGGCACCTATTCCATTAAACCACTACTGCGTTGTAGGTTAGAATGAAGGAATATGGTCTATCTGGTGTTGCACCATGGTTCTTGGAGCTGCACCATATAGATACTTAGAGTGGTTGTGATGAGTTCTTGAGGAAGAATAGCCTTAAAATAATTACAATATGGAGAGAGATATGTGTTTTGGGAATGCCCAAATCGATGGTGGTGTATATCTTCAAGAATTTGGCCATTAGGGTGTTGCAGCTCAGTGTTTATCATACACCATGGAGGGTTTTAAAATTAATGTGGCGGGTTTTGTGTAGTATTCAGCTACACCATGGACATTTTCACTATGTCGTGGAGGGGTGAAATTATGGAGTGGAGATTTTTTTATTGTAATAAAGGATAATATAGAGCTACATTTTTAAAGGAGTGACTAAAATGTAGCCTTGTAAGACATGCAAAAAAAGAAAGTGGAAAACCACATTTGTTCTGTCCATCCCTTGGTTCATCCATGCAACAAAAATAGAAATCCCAATATCCTCATAATCTTATGAGATTCACCTCAGTTATTGTGGAATAATTTATAAAAATATAGTATTGAGGTATGATTAACATTTATGGGGCTAAAATCACACCATAAAACAAGGAAAAATTAGCTGACCACAAATGGTGATTTATAAAAAACATGTATTGGGAAAAATAAATATCTTTATATGAGAAGATAATTTAAAAGGAAGATTCTGGAGAATTTTTAGGGATTCTATTTCCTATTATATGGTTATTTAATTATTCTATACAAGGGGTATGACACTTTGATAGGAGAGAATGACTAAAAGGGAAAATAGACAAAAGGAGGGGGATCAACCTACTACAACTCTGGATTTTATACTGCTACAGTTCCTCTATTATTTTTGGAAATTCCCCAATCCCTTCAACCTACATTTTTTTAATAGTTGGGTAGAAACATTGAGTTATTTTTTGAAGGGGAGATGACCGAATTTTAATTCTTTAGGCAAGAAGATTAATATGAATTTATGTATATATTTTGTCTGTTAAATGTTTTTCTATATTTAATTTCATAATTTAAACTGATTTGGTCTGTGTTTGTCTTTAACTATAAATTATATTTTCTCTTTTCTTAAAAAATACTTTCTCACTCCAATTTATTTTTGTTCACATTGATAAATTGTTCTTTGAATAAGAGGAGAGTTTTTAGTGACTACAGACATGTGAAGAAGAAACAATGATCTAACTTGGATGATTGAGAATTTCAATACCTGATATGGTATTTCCTAGGTAATTGAAAGAATAATCAATGCAGGTTTAGAACATCGGAAGGAAAATAAGAAAAACAAGGCAATTGTGAGTAATATTATCATAAAAATCAAGATTAATCATGTGTGAAAAAATGTATGTGATTGTGAAACCATTCATTTAATCAATTAACAAAGATTATATATTTATTTGGAAAGGGAAATGGTACCCTTAAAAAAGGGAATCCAAACCAAACCATGACCACTTTTATATAATCCTGAATTATCAATGTCCTTGTTTCTTTTCTCACCAATCATAGTAATATTGATATAATATTTTATTTTGCACCTGTGAAAACTATGTTATGTTAGTACTCCTTATAGAGGGATTAGAATACCCATTAAACTATATTCATTATGAAAAAATACCTTTTGCGACAACCCTTGATAGATGTTTATCAGATACTCAACTATATTGAATATAATGATTGTTACAAACAATCCTATAAAGGTGAATACCTCGAGGGTCCTACTAATCATGGACCTGTCCAAGTAATTGTCTATTTACTACAGTCTATGGCCATGTACACTAGCCATTCCCGTGTGCACTGGCCATGACCATTTCTACTCGCCATGCTAGTGTACCATGGCCTTGTCTGTGCTATTATACCATAGGAATGTGAATGCCCATATTACCATGATTACATTCTAGGTTTTCAGAGTCAATTAAAATGGTGTCTGGATAGGTCACACAACATTTGATATTTATTTCTGTATGTAAACCTTATCCGTCACAGAAGGGGGTCCCCGTAACATTTCTCTTCTAAACTACACGCCGTTTCTGTTGGGTTATCACTAAAAGTTCCTAACTATCAAACTTCATCATCCATATCACCACTACCCCCAATTCCACTATGGAATGTTCCATAGATCTCATATATGAGTTTATTGAATTGATGTCATCACTAGTAGCTGGATTCCAGCCACCCATTATTCTAAAAATGATACATGCTTCGTCGCATCACCCATGCACCATATCCTATGAAACCAAACCTTATTAATCTATTATTAAACATATTTCATCTTCATAGATCCCACATCGCACTACAATCCATCATCCCATTGATCCCAATAACAAAACCCATAAATAAAATGAATCGATAACACCATAAAATGGTTCCTGAGGGTAATGCTGAATCACAGACCAACTGAATGCCATCGATGAATGGAGAATGAAGAATGAAGGGAGTAAAGCATGAAACAAAATGGTGAGAATAGAAGAAGGAAATTTTTTGTTGGAAATCAATGAATAAATATGAATAATTATGTGTAAAAATCAATGTGGTCAAACCAATGAATATCATATTCATAATTCATGGTATTCATCATTTAACGTTAATTACAGAAGATGATCGACAAATAAATATTCACAAGAATTAATCTGTGTTTATTGTAATAAAATTTGAATCAAAATCTCTAAAAAAATCAATCATACAACCTCAAAATTGGATCAATTTCTAGTAATGAAAAAGTTCCATGCTGATTTCATTAGTGAGATCAAATATGTCCGTTGATGATGAACGAATCCTTGGAAAACTGATCATCGATCCACAATCTCATTATAATCCACTAAATTTCTCCTCTAAAGTCCTCACCAATATATAGAGTTTGGCATATAACCCTAGTATTTTTTCCATATCCTTATTCAAATAAGATATGATTAGGTCACAACCAATTAATAAACAATCAATTAGTTATTAATTTTTTTTTATTATTCTCACCAAGAATTCTCTTAAAAAACACCTGAGTGTATAAAGATTATATAATTCCTAGGGGAAAGACACATTCTGGATTTAACAGTAGTCTATGATTTCCAATATGAAATATCATTCAAGAGATATTTCATCTTATCAGAAAAACTATACTATTATGTTATAATATATTGAATATTTTTATTATATCAACATCCAGGCTTCATAGTCCATGAAATCCTATACTGTCTCTGCACCTATCTTCGAAAATATTCCATAAAATACTCCAAATTGTTACAAGGAAAAATAGATCCATTACAATTTTTACCATTGTATATATGTTAAGAGTTCAAAAAAAAAACTCATTTATCGAACTTTCTATAATATCACTACTTATATAGATGTGGTGTCGATTTTAATTTTTCAGAAATCAATCTATAATATTTTTTATATGATTTTATAACAATTGGATGATATATTCTTTATTTTATCCCCTTGGAACATGTTTTTAAATTAATATATATCATTAAAAAAATTTCTTATTCAGAAATTTTGAGCAAACAACCCATCAAGATTAAAAGTTCATCTTCTTGTGCACATCAAACATGATTCAAGGATGTTGTCATATGTCTTCATGCTAATAAGGGGTTTTTTCAATGGGTTTGACCATCACATAAGTGTTAAAGAGTTTTAAAATAAAAAAATACATTCACAAAAATCTTGATGAAAATTCATCTTGAATTGATATACCATTTAATCATACTATTCCAAATTGATTAATAAAATCGTCATTTAATTTCACTTTTATCCAAGGTTGTTGTTTCAGTTTTGACACACATAAACATTTTTAAAGACTTTGATATCTTTTAAAATGATTATTTATCCATTTCAAGAAAACCACATGTAACTTTCATTTTTTTTTCTACTCCCACACTCAAAAAATATTTCAATGATATTATTCCCATGATTGCATGCCATTCTAGGGTTTATTATATGGTTTAGACCATTACATGTATGTTTTAGAGTTTTAAAAATCTATTTTTTCACTCTCGTATATGGAAAACCATAAGTCAGATTGATGTGGCATTGGTTCCTAGTTTTCAAAAATAAATCTATAGTCATTTCCCCATGTTTTCATTATTATATGATGTCATTTTCATTGTTTTGAACACTTATGACACGTTTTTAAAGACTTATATATTTTTTAAAATTACTTATTTAGTCATTTTGTGAACAAAAAACCCTATATTAATGATTTTACAACTCATATGTTTCAAAAATAATTACAATAAAGTTTTAAAATGATTTCAAAACAATATAATATTAATATCTATGATTTTTCCCATTACATAGGTGTTTTAGAGTTCTAAAACGCTAAAACTGTGTCTATAATCATCCCAAGAAAATCACAACCTAGATTGATGTGGAATAATTTCTTACATTTCAAAAATAAATCTATGGTCACTAAACTATTATTTCATGGCACTATTATTTCATTTTTTAAGATTTATTCCACTAAAAGAAGTTTTTAAAGAGTTTTATATAATTAAAACTGCTTATTCAAACATTTTAAGAACACCATACATCAGATTGATATAACATATATTAGTATATGTAAAAAATGAATCAAAATTGTTTTTACTACGACTTCATGACAATATAATGTAATTTTATATGGTTTTACTATTATAAATTTTTTTTAGGGTTTTAAAACATTAAAAAATGCATTTTTGGGAATCCTAAGAAACCACCATTTGGACTGGTGTGCCATTTTCTCATAGATATCATAAATTATTCAACGTTAGTATACTATGATTTCATACTAATCCAAACCCAAATAATTCAATGAGAACACTCATATCACATATCCCCAACTGACCCTTATAGGATAAAACCTAATAAGATATAATATAATCAAAATAATAAGGAAAAAGTAATTTATAAAAGCTAGGGATTGAGTTTAGAATTTTTCACTATAGGATATGTTATAAGACTTGTAATTTCTTTAAGTAAAGTGTAAAAAAATTTCCAAAATACATAAACTATAGAATTTTTCATTTTTGACATCCATTGATCTTGTGTTTTCCAATTGGAGTCATCTTCTTCCCCATTTTCTTTTAGCCTAGCAATTTCTCTTGGTACATCCTATTCAAAAAAATTACTTGGACCCCCACTAAATGGTTTAACAATAACTGGTGGAGGTGACATACCAAATACATATGATGATGTAGGCCTAAAACCCATCCATTGAACATGCCTAAGATTCTCCATTCATAAAACAATTAAATCTAAATCTTTATAGTAAACTTATGATAATTGTGCAGGTTTGGCATCCAAGGATTCTTAAATTTTAACATCTTAATGAAATAATATTAAAAAGGATTTTAAAAATTATCAGAAAATTCTAATATTATATAAATTATTTTTCTCATTATTATATTTTTATGTAAATTATATAACACTAAATGGTGATGAAACTTACTCATGCCATTGTCCTTGGAAGGTTTATTCATGAAACTTACACTGTATCTTCGATGAATATTATGCTGTATCTCCATTTTTTCAACTGAGTGACCAAAATCACACCAATTTATAAAAAAAATACATGTTAGAAAAAATAATTATTTATAGTTAAATAATATAGATATTAATGGTTAAAAATTAATCATGATTTCCTTTTTTTAGAAAATATATTCAAGTCAGTATTATGAGAAATGACTTTTTTTCTTGATTAATTGAATATTTTAGTTAATTCCTGGAAAAAAAATTAATAGAAATTATGGCATTCAGATCACATTAGAAGGCATACAACTGATAGCCCACAGGGCATCATTAGTTCCTACGGGGCTATGAAAATTTAGTAAAATCTTAGAAAACCAAACTAAAAATGTAGTATCTAGTAAGTCCAAGCATTGACCCACAAGGACAGAGTGTATGTTCTATATTAAACATCAAATTGAAGTTACAATTATTCAAATAGTTTGGAGAAAAGGGAAATAATACAAAACATGGTTGGGTTGAAATTAAATATGGGAGGCATGCCTGGTTCAATGATTTCCAGGTTCATGTGTTAGGGATTCGATTGATATGTGTTTATTCAGTTTTGATGTAAGAATTGTGTCAGCATGGATTCTTGGTCTGTGTATCTTTCCCTAATCATGTGATTGAAACGTTGGAATGGTCATCTACTTGGTCTAATCATAGAAATAGGTGACCCAAAACCATATTTATACATAAAAACCTATGTTGCATAATGGTAATACACAAAATAGACTAATTAATTGATTAAATTAAAATACACAGTTTTAGAATGAAATAACGTCCATGTAATATGTAAAGAGAGAGATTTGGATTTGATTGAACAAGTTACAGAAATCCAAAACATTAATATAATAATGAAAATAATACCTAAGCACACATCCCCCTATAATCACATCACCCTATACTAAGAAGACAACCCTCTCATGATTAGACAAATCAACATTGGTGCTCAAAGAAGAATGAAGTTATGAGGGCCTCTAGATTGTCACTTCATCGTCTGTTGGTGTCGTACTTTCTCCTGTTGGTCCGAAAGTGAGTTGGAAGGGCGTCCATGGACGTTATTTATAGGAAAATCTGTCAGTTTTTCTTTCAACATCATCTTTATTATTTCACATGTCTCCGTCATCATGACATGACTTGAGGGTTCGCATCATGACATCCCTCTAGATTTTCACTGTGTCTTTCAAATCTGCACACATCTCGTGCAAATCTCGTTTTTTGAATTTGACTCCCATCATGAAAATTATTTCTGACTTGTCCAGTGCAGTAATTTCCATTTCCATATAGCATGACGTGTAATGTATGTACATGACATGTAACCATTTTTTCTCTAGTTTTCAAGCTCTACATCATCTTCAAATATCTGGTGTCACTTCACTTCACTTCGCTTCTCTTCCCTTCGCTCATGACACAAACTTCCATTTTTCTCATATTTACCCTCCTTTCATTCCTTTTTCAAATATTCGTCATTTCCTACCACAAAGAATAAAAAAACTCAAATGATCCCAATTTTTTCAAGATTAATCATTTAAATACACTTTTTAATATACATAAATAATCTAAAATATATGCATGTTATATGCTTATCATAAATAAACAACAATAGACAAGAGGGAAAACTAGGCCCTAAAATAAGGCATTCAACCTTTGCACACAAAAAAGATGTCATGACCCCCAACCCAAAAAATATATCCCTTATAAATAAACTCTCACTATACCCATATAATTTTATTTATCAATCAACTGGTTATTATTCCATCTTAAATTAACTACTTAATTACTCAGAGGTTCCACCTATGGGAAACCTAATACATCTTGTATAACAAGCTATAAAATTGTTTAACTATGTTCTATATAATATAGTTGGTTTCATTAATCTATGAGAGGAAAAAATATTAATTAACATTTGTTTTTATTATCATTATACACATTCATTAACATGATTCACATTATTTATCAATTGCATCGACACGTGGAATATCATATTTGATTAAACATGAAATTTTTATTAATTTGATTACAATAAAATTATAAATAATGTCATAGTAAAAACATTCCTCTTATTAAATTCTTAATCCAATTTTTTAATTAATTATGTATTTATATTCATTTCCAATTTCATAAAAAAACAAGCAACTAACTAGCTTAAAAAACATTTTCATAAATCATAGAACATATATCACACAATCTAATAAAATAATAAGCAACCCGTTATCATGATATGAAGCATTGAAATTCGATAAATACAGAATTTATTTATTTAACTTGGTTCAATATTTATTAGGTTATTCCCATTTATATGCCAGGATATAAAACATGCCGAATTTATGATTTCATGTAAATAAATAGGAGAAGAAACTAATCCCAAAACTCAAACTTTAGAAGTTCTTGAAACAGATGTGAATGACCAATGAGGATCTATAATCAACTATCCCTCAAAGAAACCATGATATCGCAATGATTTTATGACATAAGAAAAAAAATGAAAAATATAACTCCATATGAATTGTGTATAACAAATTCCATAGCATGGAATCAATAAATAGTAGGAAACAAGGTCAAACAAAGAGAAACCCCAAGAATATAGAGGTATAACTCACATTAGGTTACCAGATATTATTCTCTAGGAGTTGGGGATCAATCCCAGTCAGAATGGGATTCAAAACATTCAAAAAAAATCCTAGATGCCTATGTATTGAGAAGAATAAGTGGGACATAATCCAAGTTTGTGGGGTCTCAAGGTATTTAAAGACATACATTTTTTTAAAGGGACCATGGAACTGCCCCATGGACCACACCATAACACTTCCAGAAGCATGGAATTCTACGATGCAGCTTGAGGTACCTTTCCAATTCCACCCTCGATTAAATTCCCTTAGAGATCCCCAAACAGGTCCTATTAATGTGGGTTTGGGGGCTATGATTCAACCTTTATCCCCACACCCCAAAACCCTATTTTCTAAGAAAGGGACCATGACATAGCCTATAGCCCACATTATAGCTGCCCTCAAAAGAAAACAGGCTTGAGAACCCACTATGCCGCAACCTCCTTGCCTCACTAAAAATATGAATGAAAAGGAAGTAGAATCATTTCTCATCCCAAGCCCCCATACACTATAACATTAATCCACTCAACCGTAGACACTAACATTATGGTGAAACACACCTCTCCATGACACAACCATGGCATTTTTGGTTGTGGCACCCCCTTTTCCTTCCAAAAACTATTAAGAACTCTGGAACCTCCTTTGGGTGCCTTAAACCCTCAAAACATACAAAGAGAAGGGAAAGTGGGATCCGGACCCTTATAGGGGACCCAAGAAAAGTCACTCTATATAGAGAGGCTTCATCATCATATCCATCTTCCTTCTAGATAAGACAAGGTATGAATGTAGAATGTTTAGATCCACTGCCTATCACACAAGATGATGTAGATGCAATTGTAGTATATGAAATGTAGGGAAAACACATGTCAGAGAACATATATTACATGAACATCATGGGTGAATGATCTATACATCAAGCTATAGTGTTGAGTAGGATATGAGATAACACCATAGACAATAATGATACGTAAACCTATATTAATAAATTTTAAAGTTTAATATACATTATATGTTTATTTTATTTTTACTCATACATTATTTTAAAAAAATACACTTTTAATTAACTAATATAATTAATAATTAGACATGTTATTATTATTATTAATAACTAAATTAAAAAATTAATAAGTAATAAAATAGTTATTAACTTATTAAGTAATTAATTAAGATAATTAATAACAAATATTATTTTATATTTATTCTCAATTAATAGTTTAATTACAAGAAATAATAATTAATAAATATAAAGAGTATTTAATAGTTAATAATAATAACAATTACAACCATTTTTAAAAATTAATAACTATAATTTAATATATAATATATATTTTTATTTTTGATACAATTAATGAAAATAGAAAAAAAATATAAAATAATGGAAGTAATTATTATATTATTAATTAATTGATTTTATAATTTTACTATTAATTATATTATCAGGTGTCTTATTTAAGAGAAAATTTGCTAAAAGATTAAGGAATGAGGAGGAAGATACACTAGTGTAAATCTTTCTTCCTATTCATATTTATTTTATGTTTCCCTTTGATATTATATCTTTTCCTATAAAGTCTATTATGGAAGATAAGCCTCTAAAGGAAAAAAAAGATTCTGAAGATAATGAGGGTCAATAATGTTCTTCGTAAATGGGAAAGAGGTGGAGGTATAGATAGAAAAATCACAGTTAGGTTGGATGTGTTTTCCATCAGATTATTAACACTCTATCTCGAGCTGTTAATTTTGATGTTTAGTTCTCTAGGTTATTGGTCAACCCTTTGATTTCTTTCTGGTTGGTGTCTCATAGTGTGGATGTTTTTTCTTGATAGGAGTTTTTTCGACCATTTCTTACCTCATTTTCTCGTATTATATTTTTTTGGTTATTGAAATTAATGGAATATAGCCATTTGTGTTTCCTCTATACTGTTTCAATTATTACTTAATATTATTAACTATTAAATAAATAGGATAGGTCCTTTGGGACCTACTATATCCTATTTTGATTATTAATTAATATTACCAATTATACTATAATTAAGACATTGGGTGGTTATTCAAGTGGAATACACACTTAACGTTTGAAATATTGTCATGGGTTTGATCACTGATTTCACCATGGTTTCCCCTAATTAAAATAGGGTAGTGATTTAATTTACCTACATGATTAGGCATGGGATGATGGGTAGGTGTGCCATGTTCCATAGTAAGGAAAAGATCAATAAGTAATAGAGGAGATCAGTGAAAGTGGGATTTATTGGTGGGTTTAATGTGTATTGAGGAAAGTAGGATAGATTCTCGACTAGATGTTGTAGATGTAGTTATTGGGAGGCATAAGGGGTGGATAGAAGGTAGACTTTGGTGTGTTTCACTCGAGAGGGGGAAGAGTGGGCAGTATGACATGGCCGAAGGTATAGGTGAAACATGGAACAACATGGTGTGGCCAATTGGGTAGAAAACTAATGGAAGGATATGGAAAATTGGGGGCCACAATATATCCCTGCCGCAATACTGCTATAGTGTCCCCACCACAATTTGAGCTATAATGCACCCACAACATCATGTTGATACCATGTCCTCTATAGTTGTCAATTATAGTACTTTCATGGTGAATCATAAATATTATATATTTATATTTATATTAATAAAATTATATAATAATAATTATTATTATATTATATATTTATAATATTTATATTAATAATGATATATATTATATAGCAGTAGTGGACTTCTAGGATTGGTAAAGTCACCACAAACTCCTACATGAAACTCAGGTTCAAATATTGGTGGTGGAAGTTCACCATGGTATTATAGTAGCACTGTTATAGTGCATGTAATGTAGTGGGGTAATGTAAAATATGAAATTATTCAACAAAGATGGGATATGAAGCTATAAAATCAAGACATTGGTCTATAGGCCCTCTAGACCATCAAATGTGGTCCTACGGGGGATTTTTAGCAAGTCATGCATGGAAAATTCTGTTGGATGACTTAAGTGAACATAACGGGCCATAACTATATGACTAAGGAAGTATACAAAAAAATAAAATGTGGAAAGTGGTTAACACTATGATTCAGAGGCGGTGGATTGAAAAAGTGAATGTGGAATGTAGCTATGGCTTCTTGACTCTGGTAGTATTAAAAAACCATCACAAGTGTAAGATGAGGTATGGACCTTTTTAGGGTCACTGAGGGCCTTCAAGTCACATTTCATTGAGATTTCAGGCTATCAAGGTCTTTATGTTAAAATATTATGAATGTTGGGTTACTGATCATGGACCTTCAAGCCACAAAAAATATAATAAAATAGGTATTGTGGGTGTTTTACAATACTAGATTGGAGGGATAGGCTTGACCCACTATGGTGTGTGGGTAAATTATATGAACTGATAGATTTTCAGAGTTATTTCCACTTCCCTATCTGTTTGTAAATATTTTTATTTTATCACTATTATATATTAATAATGTTTTATATTTTTTTAATAATATTATATCACTAAAAATGAGGATTGTCGAAGGTTATTATTCCTAACAGTGGTAGTGTAAACCATTGGTAAATAAATTAGAGGCAATTATTGAAAACACAACATATTTCATATTCTACAACAAATTAGTGGATTTTTCAATTTATTTAGTGGTGGTTTAGATAAGGGTAAATCTTTTACATTTGGAGGACATTTTTTTAATTAATTTTTTTGTTTCATAAATTATGGAAAAAATAAATTAAACATTATTATATTATTTTGTAGTGATTTTTTATGCAATTGATTATGTGAAATGAAACAAAATAGATAAATAGGAAAATAAAATTTTATTGAAGAACCATCTCTATTTAAACTATTGGTTGTTTTTAGTGGAATATTGTAGGATATTCTGCTAAAACATTAAATAAAGAAAATTTAAAGAAGATATTTCGAAAAAAAATTAACATTCAATATAACAAAATATTAATTATTTAAAAATATAAATTTATAATAGACCTAGTCTTATATAAATCAATTTTATATAGAAAAATATTACTCTTACATTAACACTCAATCCATCAGGTATAACTTCAATAATCATATATATATAGAATAACCCCAACATCCACCATCAATCCATGACCATGATGTCCATCTCTCCAACTCCATTGTATCCAAACACCTCTCTATCTAGATTGATCATATGTATAACCGATCACATACCTTTTATATCAACCTAAAAAAAATCAATATAGAAATTAGATAAATTGAACATAATAAATAATAATTACAGTAGAATCAATGAAAATGTCTATCCATATTAGAAAAAATATAAACTATCACAACTGTATTATGAAGAGTCTCCTTGATCAGATCAAGAAACCTCCAACAAACAATTGTCATCAGCAACATGAAATATAAACTATTAAATCTTATAAAATTAATATAAAATAGAATAACCATAAAATATATATACATTTTTTCACATATTTTGTTTTATTTTTAATGAAAGATATGAAATCTCAGCATAAAATAAATAATATTCCATCGAAAAAAGATTTTAAACATCGAATAACCTATTTAAAACATGATTCTACTCTTGAAACTAAAAATGTATAAGTATTTAACAATCAAATCCATTTTTAATTAAACATGAGGTACGATTAAATTTACATAATAATTAGTTTTTAAAGGCTTTGATGATTTTTTTGAAACATTTTAAAAATAATTTGACAATGGTTTTCATATGATTTTACATAAATATATGTTTTTTTTTAGATTTTGACTATTACATAAATTTTTAGGTGTTTTAAATCACTAAAAACATGTTTTTGTCATCTCATTAAAACCAATACTCAAATTGATGTGAAGTCTATTCCTACATTTCAAAAATCAATATAAAGTCATTATCCTATAACTTCACTCTAATATGATGTTTTTTAATTAGTTTTGACTCCCTAATATGTAACATACCGACCCATATTCCAATAAAATGTAACCCAAACCACTAGGTCACATGGCCTAAAGCACGCCTTCCTATACGTTAGAGGCTTTTGACTAGCAGTAAGGGCCTCTGGTGTGTCTTTGAGGAGACTATGACTCCATGTATAGAGTGTAATTCAACAGTAGTAATCATATCAGTCAATAGAAGAAATATAATATAATCCAAGGTGATGATAAAAATCCATGATCATAATAAATAAGCAATTCCAAAGGAAATATCAAACAGAGAATGAATTTTCATGTCATGTCTCTATAAAGAAGGAAAAAAAGTATAAAATCATCCAGTATAATACAAGTATCAAAATACCCAAAGACCAAAAAGTAACTATCCATGCTAACATCATGAGCATTGCTTGGTCATGTGCTCCCCTACTACTAATCAACATGAAAATCTAGCGTCATGCATTGGGAACTTTACTCGGTCCCTACCTGTATCCATGAAGTCTATTTGTGTACCCAACGATGGCCTAAACATGGTATGAGATAACACGCAAGTGTATATAAAAAATATAGTCTATGTATTCAAGATAAGAAGTGTAAAATATATATAATAGGTATAACATCAATGAATGTAACGTTTTCAAGGAATATATGATATTGTTCTACCAAACATGGTTCCCTACAAGAAATATTCGGTCCCCCATAAAAAGGGGAAAATTTAAAATAGAAACAAATAAGTGATACTATCCAGTATCTCCACAGTAGTTCAATACCCATACTTTGGCTATCTATAAACATGACACAATATCTACAATGTCATTTCCATGAAATCCAATGTATAAACACTACCACATTTTGGTAGTATAATCCTGTATATAGTACCCATCATGACCATTCCATATAATCAAGTGTGTATGACATCCAAAACGGTCATGTTGTGTAATCAAGAGTGTCAGACCATGAAGGGGAAAAACCAAGGTAAAAAAGACCAATGCATCCACTTCGATTCCCAGGAGCATCTTGCTGGAAAATAGGTAAAAACATGGGAGGTTTCCATGGAGAATGTCAATAGACCATGTGCAATGTGTGATGAAGAAATTTAGATCCAAGGACTAGCAAGGATCATGGAATCTTTTGGAATTATGATCTAAGGAGTAAATTGGTCTACGACATCCACTACTGTAAACAATATCCATTAGGAAAATTTCCATTTCATCTCTTGAATCAGGATCCATGTAACTAATCCAAGTGATACACTACTATTTCAATTCATCGATTTCATTCCATTAATCATTTCATAATTAAATACAATTCATAAGTTCTGCAAAATAATTTTAAAATTTTCAATAAATTAAATTTAAATTGTTTAAAATATCACATCATGTCAAAAAATGTAAAGGAGGAATAAAATATCTCCTATAATTTCAAATCAACTCCCATTTAATTTAAAAAAGTCTTCCTCTAGTAAGGTGAGGTCACACCCCCTCAACATGGTGGCATAACAAAGAGAAGATTCAATGGAACACCCCACATGAAGCCTGGGATGAGGTGAATGAGAACCAACCATCATAAAGGTACTGAAATGGAAACATAAGAGGTTCTATTTCATTTATTAAAATCAACAAATTCATTTTAGGGGTGACAACAGAAAATCCAGTTCATAGCATCAAAACAAATGGCCCTATATAATACTAAACATGTGGGAAAGTTATAGACAAACTATCGTATACTTGTAGTAAAGACATGATCTAGTAGAAAATATTGATTTAATCCTGATTAGAATAAAAATGAGGAATGGATGAAAAACTTGAAAATAGGGAAAACAAGCCTCAACAAAATAACTCTGTTTATATAAAGGAAAATAATGAATTGTTCTAGGAGAATGAAGAACATACTGGTGTAGATTCAATGAGACTAACAGTGGAAGAAATAGAGTTTATATCATAGAGATACACTATATCCTTGCTTTAGGAATCCAGGGGAACTACTTCTATGAATGAGTGGAAGGGTGAGGGATTATGTCAAAAAAGGATGAATTTCCTCTATTTTCAAAACTGAAATAATGAATTTACATGGCATGTAAATTCATTACATGTTGGGTAAATATCAGTGTCTTCCCCCTGGAAAAATCCCTTTACATGTTATGAGTTGGTCTCCTTAGTCCATTATACATCATGTGTTTAATACACATCGTGTTATCCAATTAAAAAGAATATAATTTTCATATACCAATCATATAACCATCCCACCCCTTCCCTTCCAAAAACTACCCAACCAGCACTCGGGCCTGACATCAGGGTCTAGTCCAAAAGAGACAACTAAAACAAGAGTTTAATTGGAAATAAAAAATATTTAAAACTTATAAAAAAACATAGGATATTATAATATTTTCCCCTTAAAGAAATTATTCCTTGAATCACCCTTCCAAGGGTGGTCAAAAATATTTTGAGAAAAAATCCATCCACTTAGCATGTACATTGGCCTCCCGCTCCCAAGTGACATCTAGTAAATGACCATGCTACAATAATGATCGTACTATAGGAACTGACCATCCTTGGAGAACCTTCATACTCTAATCAATGGTAAAAATAGTATAATCCTCAAAGAATACATTTATCGGTAGATTAACCACATTTAGCTGTAAAGCGTGAGACATTTCTGAGTTATAACAGCACAACTGAGATACATAGAAGATGTTGTGCATGTCCTAGTACCTTTGAAATAATGATAGAAAACCAGAACAAATCTCTACAGAATCACAAATGGACTAAAAAATATTAGTGAAAGATTACCCTGTCTCCAAATCCATCATTGTCCTAGCCTCAGTTAGATATGTAAAATACTTGATCCCTGATCTCAAACTCTATAGGTCATTGATGGTGATTAGCAGAAGATTTATATCAAAACTACACTATATCCATCTACTTTCAGATAAACTAGACCTAATCAAATGTATCCTACATAATATTTAGTCCCAATAAAGCTACTTCACCTACCTTTAACTAGTATATGGGCTCTCTACATAGATAACCATACAATGCCTCATAAGGTTCCATCTGTACAGTCTCCTAATAGAAATTATTGTAGGAAAACTCAAATAGAGATATATGGCTCTCCCAAGAACCCAAAAAATCTTAGAAGGATTCTCTCATCATGTTATCAAGAACATGAATCGTGTTTTCTAAGTCTCCATCAGTTTGAGGGTGGTTTCTCTGCTCAAAAACTCCTGCATACCCAAATTCTTATGTAAAATCCTTCATAATCAATACATAAATCATGAATCCATATTTCATAACATATTCTAAATAACCCCATGAAGTTATATTATATCACTGATATACAAATTATCTATCTCAATAACTAATAAGGTATCCCAAATTAGAAAAAATGAATGACTGTCGTGATCCTGTCAACATTAACCCATACAACATCACTACATCAAGGTGAAATCGATAACCCAGTCATAAAATCCATTGCAACATATTCCCATTCCCACTTAGGAATGAGTTTAATCTATAAAATATCAATTGGTCACTAGAATTACAACTTCACCTATTGAAATTTAGAACACCTCATGAAAAAACCAACTACCGTAGGTTTCATACCCATCCACCAGTACCGATTACGCAAGTCACGATAAGTCTTGGTATCATCTAGATGAACTAACCAAACAGAGGCTTGAAACTCTCACATAAACTCCTCACATATGTATATTGGAACCCTCATGAGACAACAAATACATGGAATTTCTTACTCAACCATATTCCAACCAGGAAATAGGTCCTCACCAACCACTCTCTTTGGTAGGACTAGGCCCTTAGAATCAGATAACTATATCATCCTCACTCTATCCAGAAGAGTAGATTTCAGTGAAAAATATGAAAGAAATACCTTCCCTTGAACATCCTATACCTATAACTATATATATGAAAACAAATCTATTAGCTACCACTTGATACTGACCTCCATAAATTCCCCAATTCTTGTCTTCTTAATCAGTGCATTAACACCCGCATTTCCCATTCCACGTGTATAGGGTATATATAATTCAAAATACCGTAGGTAGTCAACCCATATTCACTTCCTCAAATTAATGTCTTGCTGTGAAAAAATATACATGATGATTTTTTGGTCTGTGTACAACACAAAATGCTCTCCTAGTTAGTAATGCCTCCAATAGTGTAATACGTGTACAATATAGGCTAACTCGAGATCTTGTGTGGGGTAGTTCCTCTTGTGTTGTATCAAATCACAAGATCTATATTCCATGAATCAATATACCTAGATTAGAAGTACTCATAGCCCTATACATTATGCCTCATAATACAAAAATGTATCTCCTACCTAGCTTTAGAAGAATTTAGACCAATGCTGATGTCAATCTTCTTTTTAGATCCTGAACGGCTGTCTCTGATGTATCTGACCATGAACACATCACTGACATCTTAGTCAAGATTGAAATAGGTGCTTCTATGCATTATAAGTCCTATATGAAATGCCTTTAATATCCAATTATCCACAAGAAACTCTATTTATCAAATATCTTCTTTAGCTTCTCCTTGGAAACTATAGCTATCTCCTTCTCTTGGTCAACTGATACTCTTATCTCTAAGATAATATTACCTAAAAAGTGAATCTTATCCATCTATAAGTGTCAATTTTTGAATTGGAATATTAATGATTCTATCTTAGTGTATCCAAATTGATGTTATGATTTTTCTAATGGGCGTGTTGATTGTGAGAATACACCAAGATATTATCAATGAATACCACCCCAAATTAATCCAGATAAAGATGGAAAATGCAATTAATTAGCACCATATAAACCCTTGCTGTGTTCATGATATCTAATGACATAATCAAATACTCATATAGATCATACCTAATATGATAATTCATATGAGGTATGTATGTAGGTCAAACACACACTTGAAGATAACCTGATCTCAGATCAATCTTTTAGAAAACCCAAGCTCCTTGGAGTTGGTCAAAGAGATCATCTATCCATGGAAATGGATACAAGTTCTTAACTATGAACTAGTTAAATTTTAAAAAATCCACGAATATCTTGAGGGTGCCTTCTAAATAATTCAAAAAAGGACTGGTGAACACCACCAAGAAGTATTGGGTCATATAAACCCCTTTTCCTCCAAGTCCTCTAGCTATCTGTTGAGATCCTGCGACTCAATATTATCTATATTTATAAGGATGAATGGATACCAGTGACGCTCATTGCACTAACTAAATAGAGAACTCCACCTCTCTCTCTTGAGGTAAACAAGAAATATTATTAAAGAAAACATCCTTGAAATGATCCTACACTAGAGGGAAATATGACGGATGTGATCCCTTATCATCCTGATATAAACTAGATATCTAGGATATCATTCCACCCAATCAATGATGCATTGGTCCAGCTCTAAATTCATGTAAATCCCATTCAACTGGTGAAAACAACTATACACTATGGTGATTTCAAGTTTAAACTCCAGTGATATAAATCTACATGGGATCAATAAATTACCAGCCATTCCATCCTATGTTTGATTGAAATACCCTGTCATATGGAGGAAAAAAAGATCCCATACAATGTGACACCCAAAAATCTCCAAGGGGTACTCCCTATACTAGTGTACACCCTATTTTCTAATCCCCAATTGAATATTGAGTTTCATGAAACCATTATAAAACTATCCAACAAGCCTAAGGATATCTACAATTGGTATTGATATAAATATATATGAAGAAACTATTTCAAAAATAGTATATACTATCATAGAGGATACTAAGATCGTAGCTCTCACTATTGATGGCATGATGCTATGATCCTTAGGTATAGGCTATAAAAAATATATCTGGCCTAAATCGTGACCCTGTGAAACAACATCACTACCTGGAAGAATCCCAATATGTTTTATTGGTACAAATGGTCTTTGGATGTCCTGACCATGACCACCACCTCATCCTGAATGAAAGATACTGCTCCAGCTCCTAGACTGACATGGATCTGTGAATAATTCTCCCAAACCTATAGCCGGAGTCGAATCCCTTCCACTAACTTTTGGAGGGATAGTCCCACAAAATGTTATCTGTAACAAATAATAGCAAAATATCGGCCCACAACTGGGTCTTAATCACCCTAATTCCTCATATGTTCTTGCAATACATGCTGATGATAGAAAAAAAGACTACCAACACTCATAGTCGGGCTAGTACTCACCTCATGAGAGGCCTCAAAATGGAATTTCTTTCAAGAAGACTCGAAACCAATAGGTCAAGAGGCTAAACTTTCCAGCTCTTCACCCCAAATTCCCTTAGGTTCTTCTCTATAATAAGAACCTGATTTAATATATCAACAATAATAGTCAACCATAACATGTTGACATGTGATTGAACAGTATTCCAGAGACCTTCCTCAAATCATCTTGACCTCGATAAATCATCAGAAAAATATATCGGTGAAAATTATACATATATATAAATCATGCTGAATATTCTATAATCGTCATCACATCCTACTCGAGATGCATAAAATCAATATCCATTTTAGATCTCAGGGTATCAAGATAAAAGAAATTGAAAAACCTGGATTAGAAATACCTCCAATCCATATCTCATAGAGAATCATCCTGGTTCAAAATATCCCACAAGTGCTTAGCTACTACTGGAATAATATAAGTTAAAATATTTTCTCACCACTTAATAGGTGTCTCAAGATGATAAAATATCTAAAAAATAGTCTCTAAACATATCTTAGTAGCATGTGGACCACCATCACCTATAAATATGGGAGGATTATGCTACTGAACACATAAGTTATCTCTTACATAGATGAGGTAGTCTACGGTGCTTCCTGAAAAGTCTGCATATAAAATACAATCCCCTCATGGAACTATGCATTAGGAACCATATCTATTAAAACCATTGTCTTATCAGATGTAAATGTATGATGGTATAATGATAGATTATGGACCACCACCTATGGAACAAGGTCATCACAACCCTCCTGGCATATAACATGAGTTTTTCATAGTGGCATGTCTCTACAGTGCAAAAGAAATAAACCTTAGAAATGATCAATAATGACAGGATCACAAATAAAATCATAGGACACACATAATACTTACTATTAAAATACATGCCCCTTTTATTAGTCCAAAATCAAGGATTGGTTAAAAAAATAGTCCTAAACCGTACTAGAGACACTACCTACTTCCTACAATAAAGCTAGATCTAGGTGGAGTTCTCTATTTAAAATTTTGAATTTCCATTTTTTAATTTACATATATATCACAATTATTTTCATATGTTTGAAAAAACAGGTCAAAACTTCTGATCCAAAAGGGCATAAACACCTAAATATCCAAAATTAAGAATCCACTTAATCCACACCATAACATATTCCATTCCATGAGATCAATGGTACATGAATCAATGTTGCATAGTTGACTGCTTAGGGTGTCTTCTCTAGATAAAGTAGGAAAAAACTATTTAGGTTATGGATGGAAGTCTATGTACTAACCATGTTTCTCAATTCCCTAAAAAAACTCTAGAATGATAAAAAATATATCACACAAGAAAAATATCTCAAATTCATTCATCTTGGAAATGCATCCTATATTTCATGGAATAATAAAAGGTATGTGAATTATAACAAGTACCTAAAATGATTAAAGTGATGTATAACATAATATCATTGGAAAAAAATGAAATCTATAATCAAAATAATATCAAAAATCTAGTGCATCACCCAATGGTGTAGTCAAGTCAACTATAATAGGAAAATTCAAGAAAAATGTGTTTCGTTCCTGGATATTTAGATTTTTTCTATATGTGGATTAACTTCTCCTAGGAACAACTCATTACCAAATTCCAATACCTTTATAATCCTTGACTATTGTCTCAAATAAGTAATATAACTAGAATAGAAGATGATCTAATACCACATTGAAACATCCCGACCCGGATGCCACTAAACGATGCCTTGAGTTGGTGGGTTATATGGAATTAGGCTTGCTTCCCCATATGAATAGGCTTCCGAATAGAAACTAGGGTCTAGGGTGTGTCTATAGGGAGACTATTACATCATGTCAGAGTGTAACACAATGGTAGTTGTCATATTAGACAATATAGGAAGCATAATATATACCATGTTGAAGAAAACATCCGTGAAAGTAATAAATAAAAACTTCTAAAGGAAATGTAATATACAAAATGTTGTGTCATTCCAAGTCTCTAAAAAGTTATAAGACAGCTATACAATCATCCAGTATAATACATGTTTCAAAATACCAAAAGCCCAAAAGAAACAATCCTAGCTAGCATCAGAAGTATATCTCAATCCTATTCTCCCCTTTTCCTAATAAAAAAAATAAAATCATGCATCATATAATGGGACCTTGCCTCAGTCCCTACCTATATCTATGAAGTCTTTCTGGGTACCAAACGGTGGCCCGAATAGGGTGTGAGCTAACACTTAGTGGACCACCACCAATGGTGTCTATAGAAAATATAGTTTTTGTATACAAACTAATGAGTGTTCAATATATACAATAGGTTTAATGATAATGAATGAAAATTTCCCAAGGAATATGTGATATTGTACATCCAAACAAGGATCCATGTGTGCTATAGTTAAGCTCCCATAAACAATAGAAGCTGTAAAATAGAAATAATCAAGTGATATTTTATAGTCTCTCCACTGTAATGTGATAACCATAAAATGGATATTTATAAACATGCTAAAATTTCCACCATTTCTTTTCAATGTAATCAAGTTAAAAAATACATGGTCACACTATAAAATCTAGTATATCATACCCATTATGACCACTTTATAAAATCAAGAGTGTATCATATCCAAAATAGTTGTTCCACAAAATCTAGAGTATTAGAACAAGAAGGGGAAAATTTAAGGTATAGAAGACCAAGGAATCCTTGTTGAGTCCCAAGAGCATCTCGATGGAAACACTGTAAAGACTTGGGTGGGGTCCAAGGAGAATATCAATAGACCATGTCCAAAGTGAGACAATGTAAGATGAATCTAAGGGGTAGCATGGCCCATGAAATTAATTGCAATTAGGATCCCGAAAGTAATAAATTCCAATGCATTCATTATCACAAACAAGATCCCTAGGGGAAAATCCAATCACAACCATGGAATCAGTATCAAAGGAACTCATCCAAGGAATCCACTACCATTTCAATTCATCCATTTCATTCCATTAATCATTTCATAACCTAATATATTACATGATTTCATCCAACTCATTTCCATAATTTCTATAAATTCCATTTAAATAATTAACCATATTACATCGTGTCAACAAATGGAAAGGAGGATTCAAATCTCTCCTATCATCTAAAATCATCTCCCATTTAATTTTTAAATTGAACCATCTTGAAATGTGATCACACACACACCCAAAAGGCCAGTATAAAATTGCTAAGATTTCATGTCACACCCCATGGGTGGCCTCAGTTGAGTTGAATAGCCACAAACCATCAAAAAGGTACTCAAAGGGAAACCTAATAAGTTCCATTTCCATTAATCAAAGTATTAAATTAATTTTATGGGAATCACAAGAAAGTCTACTGTGCAACATGATGAAAACTAGCACAATAAAACCCCAAACTTGAGGGAAAAATATAGAAAACCTACCTTATAGATGTAGTGGATAACTCATCAAGTATTGACCTATAATTCAGTGCATATCAGAAGAAAAACAATGAACAAATGAAGATCTTGGAAATAGTAAAAAAGAACTTGCACGAAAATAAATTTGTTGATACTAAGGAAAATAAAAAACAATTCTAGATGAATGAAGAACTTACTAGAATGGATCCAATGAGACCAAAAATGGAAGAAGAAAATTTAGGATCACAAAGTTACACAATATCATAGCTTTAGGCTTCCTTGGTAGCTTCTCCTATGCATGACAGGAAGGGGTTTGAGGGCTTCTATAAAAAAATTAGGCCTTGCCTTTATTTCAAAAACTAAACCTGAGAATTAACATAGTGTGTAAATTCTTTACACATTGTGTAATGACCAATGTATTTACCATAGTAAAAACCCTTTATACATCATCAGTTTTCCTACACAGGTTATTACACGCATTATGTTGAATACAATTCATTTAAACCAATTACAAAACCTATAATTGGCCCACATCTAACCTACAACCCTCCTACCTATTCCATTTTAAAAACAACCCAACTGGCCATTGGGACCAACTTCTAGGTCTAATCCAAAATTGAGAACTGAAACAATAGCTTAACTAGAAAGAAAAAATATTGGTACCTCATAGAAAAACTCAAGACCTTACATAAGTCACATTTTTAATGACATTGATATCCTTTAAATATTATTAATTAGCTATTCGGAGCACACCACACCACCGTTTGATGTTCTATCAACTTATACATGTCAAAAATAATTTAAGGATAGTTTTCCTCAGATATCATTCCAAAATGAGGTCGTTATCTATGATTTTGACTATCACACACATGTTTTTGAGTTTTAAAACACTACAAATGTGCTTATGGGAATATCAAGAAGAAAACCACTTGGATTGATGTGGAATTTGTTCCTAAATTTAAAAAATCAATTTACAGTCATTTTCCGATGATTTCATGGAACTTTAAGGCCATTTTTTTTATTTTTAACCCTTGATAAATGTTTTCAAATACTCTAATACACTAAAAACTTCCTATTCATACATTTCAAGAACACCACACATTATATTTATGTGTCATTTATTTATACATGTAAATAATGATTCAAAAATAGTTTTCTAGTGATTTCATGCCAATCCATGATTATGTTTATGATTTTAACCCTCACACAAATGTTTTAGTTTTTTAAAATACTAAAAAAGTATTTATGGATATCCTAAGAAAATTACCGCTTGGATTGATAGTCCATATATTCATACATTTCAAAAATTATTAAATAATAGTTTTCCTATGATTTCAATATAATCCATGGTCATTTTATTGGTCTTGGTCATCTTAAACTATTTTTAATGACTACAATATCTTTAAAAACTACTAATTAATCCATTCTATGCACATGGCATGTTAGTTTGATGTATTTTCTAATTATACACATCAACAAAACATAAATGATTGTTTTAAGATGATTTATCATCAGTATAAGGTTTTTTATACATGTTTGACTTATATACACATGTTTTTGATTTTTAAAATAATAAAAATATGTCTGGTATCTTAATAGGAAAATGAAAACTCCCATTTATAGGCCATTGGTTCCTATATATAAAAAATAGTTTTTTCCTATGATTCACATAGATATGAGTTCGTTTGATATGTTTTGACCACCTAAGGCACGTTTTAAAGGCTTTGATATCTTATGAAACTACTTATTGCATCATTCCGAGCATATTTAACATTAGATTAATGTTACATCATCTCATACACATCGAAAATAGTTCATATAATGTTTTAATATGATTCCAAACTAATCTAAGATCTTTCTATATGGGTTTGACAATTACATTCATGTTTTACAGTTTCCAAAAACTAAAAATGAATTAATAGAATTCCCAAGAAAACACCCACCGAAATTAATGTTGAGTAACTTTATATAATTAAAAAAATTAACTAAAATAATTTCCCTATAATTTTATAGCACTTTGAGGTAATATTCTTGGGTTTGAAGTCCCTCGACACATGGTTTTAAATACTTTCATATCATTTAAAACCTCATATTAATACATTTTTGTCTCACCACACACCAGATTTATGTACTATATGACTATACATGTAAAAAATTATTCATCCATATTTTTCCTATATTTAAAACATATATGAGGTGCTTTCTATGGTTTTGACCATTACATCCACATTTTAATGTTTTAAAACACAAAAAATGTGTTTACATACATCCTGAGAAAACCACCACTTGGATTGATGTTTAATTTACTCATACACATAAAAAATTATTCATAAATAATTTTACTAAACTTCTAAAAAATCCAAGTTCATTTTTTTGTTTTTAGCCTTTAGTCATTTATTAATGACTTTTGTATATTTTCAAATTTATTATTGAGTCATTATAAGCACACCACACATATTTTTGATGTGTTTTCTACACCTACACAAATTAAAATTAATTATAGTTTTACCATTCTTTCACATCATTCTAAGGACATTTTTTATGGTTTTGACAGTTATATGCACATTTTAGTTAAAAAATAAAAATGCATTTTCAATCAACCTAGTAAAAAAATTGATTGATGTGGAATCAGTTAATACAATTTAAAAATAAATCTATAATCATTTTCGTATGATTTCATTCTAATTTGAGGAATTTTTATATGGTTTAACCCCTTAAGGAATGCTTTTGATTTTTTGATGTCTTTTTAAACTACGTACTAAGTTATTATGGGAACACCACACATAATATTGATGTGGAATACACTCATACACATAAACAATTATTCATATATAGTGTTTATATGATTTCACTAAAATATGAGGCTATTCCCTATGATTTTTACCATCCCATGTTTTTTTAATAGTTTTAAAACACTAAAAATGAATTTAGGGACTTCACAATAAAACAACCACTTAGAATAATGGGGTGCTATTTTTTAGATTTCAAAAAGAAATCTATGTTCATTATCCTATGATTAAAAAAAAATTTGTGGAAATTTTCCTGGTTTTTATTCTTTGAAATGTGTTTTTAAAAACATTCATATCATTAAAAACCAACTATTCAGAAATATAGAGCGCAACACAAGTTAGATTAACATGTCATATACTTATACACATTAAAAATGATTCAGTGATGATGTATAATAACTTCAATCCAATCTAATGTTTTTCCATGGCTTTGACCATTACATGCTTGTTTTAGAGTTTTTTAGAAAAAAAAAAGTTTATGGAAATCTTGAGAAAACCAACCATTAAATTGATGTGATTTTTAACCATACACATCAAAAATTATTCAAAGAAATTCGTTATTTTATTTCATAGTAATAAAAAGTCTTTTTATTAGTTTGATCTCCATACAAGTGTTTTTAACGAATTTGATTTATTTAAATACTCCTTGTTAAGTCATTTCAAGAATAATTCACATCAGTTTGTTGTGATTTCTACGAATACACACCAAAAACAATCCAATGATATTTCGCCCATGATTTCCTATCATTAAAAAGTCTTTTTATATGATTTTCACCCTTACACACACATATTGGAGTATTAAAACACTTAACATTCATTTACTACCATCCTTGGAAAACAATAACTCATATTGATGTGGTATCAGTTCCGAAATTTTAATAATATATAAACATTCATTTTCCTAGGAATTCACTCTAATACAAGGTTATTTTCTTTTTTTTGACCCCATAAGGAATGGTCTCAATGAATTTCATATCTTTTAAAATTGCTTATTGATTCATTTAAAGCACACCACACATCAGATTTATGATTTTTCAATCCATATGTGTGAAAAATAATTGAAATACAGTTTTTATATTATTTCAAAAAAATATAAGGCCGTTATCAATGGTTTTGACTATTACATGAATGTTTCCGATTTTTAGGTACTAATAATGTGTTTAAAAACATCAGGACCCATCAAGGAATTCATGGTCATTGTCATTCCAAGTGCGACACCATAAGACCACCTCTAATTGGCAAGGGGATGACAACTAGTATCGAGTAGGAATATCACAAACATGGGAGGTCTTATCCTAAGGTACCTATAAAAAAACACACACATCTCCAAACACAATAATATTTCAAAAATAAAATATACCATCGATACCACATATGCATGAATATGAATAATCCCACATCAGATTAATACATGAGTATGTGAAAGTAAAAGGGACAATTACAAGACCACCAAAACTAGATAAGATTGAAACCAACTAGTAAAAAGGGGAATACTGGAACGTTGTAACTCATGGAATGGTCTGAATTCCATATAACACAACTAATATTCACCCAATACAGGTCCTCCTAGGACTATGTTGAATGGATTGTCTTCATAAGACACTACATGTGTGGGAAGATCCCATACATGGATGGGTATTAAGATACCTGGTATGAGACCCCAAAATTAATGAATATATAGAATCAATAAGAGTTAGATCAAAAGAAAAGATGATAAAAACTCAGATATGTTTAAATATAGTGACTAAGTCTCAATGTAAGTTCATTTCCTCATTCAAAACCTAGGATCCCGCTCCAGGATCCATGGTAATTCCTATATAAGATAAATAAGTCCTCAGGTATTTCTATCATTGAGTATGCTCATATTAGAGGTCATACTCATCATCCCTTCCATGACGTGGTACACACTAGAACTCATATGATGTTGATACACAGGTAGGGGATCACACCTAGGGTCTATGGGGGATACCTAAACCTATCTTGAATAAAAAAATAGGATTAGGATCACACACCCTAGAACTAGGTAACGACATACCAAACCCAACTTAGCAAAGACTGATAGAGGATGACACCCTGATCCACCTTTATGGATACCTAAATCTATCTTGAACTAACCTATATAAGGGATCACTCATCCTATTCTAAGGATAGTTTTCTTTGTTGTACCCTCATAGTGATGGACTAATTGAACATACCCTATTGATGATCAACTACACTGAAGAGAGTTGGGGATTTAACCTATCATTGAAGGGGTACATGACGTCGATAATGAATAAAAAATGTTTCATGCTAATCATATACATTCACAATTTTGTTTCTATTTAATACATCATATGACCATGTAATCATGCCATACCCATGTGCACTGGATATGCCCATGTACACTAGATGTTCTCATATACACAGACAGTGTCCACACCTGTGTTCCTAGGGGTACATGTTGGGCTGTTATCTTCAGGTCACATGGATTGTAGACTAGATAGATGATGTGTGGAATTTATATCTATAATTTATGCCTAGATATTCTTTAAGGGGGTACACATGGGGTGTTCTCTTAAAAAATACGTCCCATGTCTATCAAGATTTCATAAATAGTACAAAAATCATATGCATCTTCATCCACATTGCCGCTACCACCGATTCCATCATGGAATATTCTATAGATCTCATATCTGAGTTGGCTGAAGAATCATTGATTTCCAGATTCCAAACACCAATTAATCAGAAAAATATACTCACCTCACCACATCACACATGTGAATAATCCCATATAACCTAACAACTATGATTTGTTATCAAACATTTATTTTCATCATAGATCATCCATCACACATTAATCCATCACACCTTCAACCCCAATATTGAAACCCATATAAAAAATTAACCAATCACACCAAAAAATGGGTCCCTGGTGTATTATAAAATCACCTACCAATTGAATGTCGATGATGAATGAAGAATAAAGAAAAATGGAGAAATGTACAAAAAAAGTGGGAATATAATGAAGGAAATGTTTGGTTATCCATCATTGATAAAATAAAAATAACCATATGAAAAAATAAATTATTTCAAACCATTTATTATCATATTACTAATTATAGGAATTCATATTTAAGGATAAGTTTATAAGGTGATTCGAAAATTAATATTTACAATAATTAATTCATGTTTGTCATAATAAACCAAGAATAAAGATGAAACCTACAAATCAAACATCATACCTCTAAATTAGATCAATCACTGATGAAGAATGATTTCCTTATCATTATAATTGGTGAGATCCAAGAACACTGTTTAAGATGAAAATATCCTTGCAAAACTGATCATCGATACAAGATCCCATTATTATCCACCAAATTTCCCTTCCACAGTCATCTCTAATATATAGGGTTATGCAGATGGCCCTAAAATTTGGGAATATCCTAGTTGAAATAGAGGGGTATTAGGTTAGGAATCAATAATAAACAATAAATTATTAAATCGATTCATTTATATATTATTATTCCCATGACTGTTCTTAAACCAAACACATGACATGTATAAATATAAGTTTAGACCTAGATTAAAAACCACATTCCATATTTAATAGAGGTATATAATTTCCCATTTGAAAC
This sequence comes from Viscum album, assembly GCA_963277665.1. Lineage (NCBI taxonomy): Eukaryota > Viridiplantae > Streptophyta > Magnoliopsida > Santalales > Viscaceae > Viscum > Viscum album. The sequence continues at coordinate 274,890,228 of OY728155.1, read as the reverse complement.
ACTATTCAAGATATATTCCATTATTTTAGAAAAACTACATGCACATGATATAATATATATAATATTTTTTTTATATCGAAACCAAGGCTCCACGGGCCCTAAAATCCCTCAATAATTAAACTCCTAACTCATAAAATATTCCAAAGTTTTATAAGTAAAAAAATATCCATTACATTCTCCCCAACATAGTTATTTTCATCCCAAAAGTAAAAAAACCAACTATAAAAGATGTGGGAACTGAGCTCGCGTATGGTTTTCCAACTCTCACGTGCACTGATGAATATTCTCATGCTACCATCAAACATTTACCAATGTAATGTATTTATTTTGAAGGATATTATAGTTCCAATCTTCAATATATACCTGGTACGCTATGAATTTTTCTCCATCTTCGTTGTCCAGCTCAACCAATTTGATAACATGTGATGGGTCATGTACATACCTCCTCTATTGTGACATGTGGAAGGCATCGTGCACCCGATATAACTATGGTGATAGGGAGAAGTGGTACACCACCTCACTAACAATATATATTTTATAAAAAGGTTAAATTAATCTCATAAATATCTTTCCTCCTTGACCAAACCACCATAACACTCACAGTGGTGCGACCATCAAGATCACTTGGTATCCTCATTAAACTCCAAAGTCCTCCATCATTGGTCCTCACAATACTTATGATGGATCTTGACAATGTTCATATGTTATTTGATGATATCAACATTCTCTAGAATCACTCATACCAACTCAGGTCCCATAATCATTTTATCCCTTGGCTCTACCCAGTACAACATTGACCTACAAGGTTTTTAATTCAAGGCCTCAAATATTTGTATGCCAATGGTGGAGTGGTAACATCTGTTATATGAAAATTCCAAAAAATGTAGATGATCCCTCCAACTATGCACAATTTCCATCATGCAACCTGAATCATGTCCTCCAAAACCTAAATGGCCCACTCTATCTAACTGTCTATATGCGGGTGGAATACCATGCTCAACCATAACTAATTCCCAAAATCCTCTTGTAATTTACTCGATAATCATTACCTAAAGAGATCATAAAAATATGAGATGAACATCGAGGGAACTCCATGAATATATGATATATTATACACATAAAAGTACCCCAAACTCTCAACTGAACTCTACTCTCAGATTTCTAGGAAGTGGGATGAATTGATGTGTTGGTCTACAATCACAGAAATAATTTCATGACCTATAACCGATCATGGAATTCCTATTATGATATCTAAAGAAACACTATCCCAAATACACTCTGGAAACTTAAGGGGTTGATACAATCCCATATAAACCTAGTGATCGTCCTTCACCAACAATAATTTAGGCATTGAGAGATAAAATCATCTAAACACATCTTTATCCTTAGACACTAGCTCTGACACTGAATGGTTTGATACATATTTTCAATTCATGGATGTAATACTAAGGGGGATGTATAAAACTCCCATAATAACTCATCTAACCATGTGATAGGTTCCATTATCTATCCTATGAAAATGATTACATACTCCCTACCTTCATAAAATCCATCAGGAGAATGTCCAGTGGATATATGGACACATAAATCCTAACAATTGATAACTCCAAGATGATACTCCCAAACATGATGAAGAAGAGGAGGGGTAAAAACCATCGAATGTAAGTATTCTACACTATCCTCATACACTGAGTGCAATTGTAATGAGAATTAATAATCTGATGCCTTTCTCAATAACAATAAACATGACCCCTTACTAAGGAAATTTGACATCAAATTCCCATTTTTGAGATTATAAAATATCTCAAAGTCATAATACTATAGGAAATCAATGCATCACCTATACCATAATTAAATATAATTCTCTGAAAATATATACCTGATAGACTTGTGGTCATAATATATGAAAAATACCACCCCTATAATAAAGTTTCAACAAATATTTTGGGCGAAAACCATTAATTCTAGATCTAAATCCTAGGTTGGGTAGTTCTACTCATAGTGTCTCAGTTGGTGATACCCATAGGAAATGAACACCTACCTATGTATCAGAACATATACAAGCATATTTCTGAAGCCATCATAGAGCACCACATACTTAACACCCTCCTCAAATAGTCCCATGATGGTGGTGCTCTTCAAACTCTTCCAAAACTCTTGAAATCCCTACTTACATTCCTCAGTTCATATGAAAAGATTGAAAATTTAGACCAAGTCAGTCATGGGTTCCAAAACATTAGAGAAATTGGGCTCAAATATCTAATGGTATCCTGCCAACCCAAGGATGTTTTGTACCTTATCCATGCTCTTTGGTGGACCCCATGCTAGCACTAACCTTTTCTAGGTCTATAGATACTCCCTTTTCTGAAATGACTTGTCTTGGGATGTGGTCCTCTAAGATAAAAAAATGACACTTTGCGATATTTCTATATAGTTTGTTCACTTGAAGAATGTCCAGAACCATCCTAAAATGTCTCACATACTCATCCTATGACTCTGAGTACCCAAGTATTTCATTGATGAATAAAACCCTAAAACAATCCATGAAGGGATGAAATATTCAATTTACCAGTCCCATGAACACTGATGGGGTGTTCTTTACACCGAAGGTAATAACCAAGTACTCATAGTGACTATAGAGATAATGAAATTCCATTTTTGGTATATCCTCCTCTCGAATGTAGATATGGGGATAGATTGACCAAGTTTCAATCTTCAGGAACCACACCACCCCTTTCATTTGGTAAAACTGGTCATTAATTATTTGAAGTTGTTACTTATTATTGATTTTCAACTGATTTTTGTGACTTTAATAACCACATAACCTCAATATCACATCCACCTTTTTGGTGAACAATATTGTAGCTGCATTGGGGGACACACTCGGGATAACGAATCCCTTCCTTTTAATATACACTAACTACACCTTTATCTCTTGAAGCTATAAGGGGGCCATCCAAAATGAAGGAATAGTTATCAGGGCATTAATTGGGTGAATTTTTTTCCTAAATTGATTTGTTATTTGGGAGGCAAGAAAAAACGTCATCTAGGAAGATGTCATCATACTCTAATGCTATTTTAGGAAACTAAAAGATATTAACATCTATTTCTATGAGTATAATACTATCCAACTAATGGGTAATAAATTATATCCTCTTCTATATGATGTCATCCTTATCTTCCTAGGTTTCCTTCTCCCTGATGAAGGAAAACCTCATGACATCAACATGAACACCCCACACCCTCCACCAAAAACATTAAATCTAATCATGGACCATGGAGACCATGTCCATTTCTAAAATTAAATTTTAAAGCCTCATCATGGCCATGGAAATATAACATATGGATATCTCTACTCAAAGTCTTTTTTCAAAATATCTATAGAAGTGTGTGATCACCTATTCTCCCCTGGTATGTGTCTTTAAGTGTAAGGGTTATGCCAAATAATCCAATAGAATAAACCAATCTTGAACAGGGGATATGGAAATGAAAGAGTTCCTCACTCCTAAGTCAATAAATACAGTAACTAAAGTAGAGATGTTACTAGTTATACCTTGAATCATCCTCAGAGCCTCTAGTTCATAAGCCTCCACTGTCTTCAGTTAGTCATGTCTCTGACCAATAACTCCATGATCCTAGTGTAGACCACCTAGGGGTGTTGGTGGATATAAATAAAATCATTTTCCACCTATGGATTCTCTTTCAAATTAACTGCCACATCTTCTACACTACATACCTCCACACTCAAGCTACTATTCTTACCTAGGAAGTCCACTGACTATATGTCTGTCTACTGCACAATAGGTTAGGTAATCCCACACTTAGAACCATCTTGATATCCCTATATGTCATATGTTCTATCCTGATACTTTGACCAAAAAATCCTTGTGGGCATCGATCCATGAGTCTATCATTGACTACCAGCTAATAAGTCTCAACTATTGGGTTACCATTGCTAGAACCAACTATAAAAAATTGCTTATCTAGAAATATCTCCACCACCAAGGCATGATCCAGAACCCCAACATAGGAAGTGATACATAGAGATACATATCCATCATAAAAATCATGGTGAAGTACATTCTCCAAGGTCTGTTCTTTAATGCGCATGTCACAAACCACATCTACGGAGTACCTAGAGAACTGAGTGAACCTCAATGCATACTCTTTGAGTAACACAATGCCTTGGATCTCTATAAATATCAAGGATACATACTACCCATAACATATCTTGGTATAAATTCTCTTTGAATTGGTGATTGAGATCTATCAAAGTGACAGTTTCCCCAACACACCTCTATGCAACAAAGATCCCCCATCACCCTATATATCCATAGAGAACGCTCATTTCTAGGACAACCATCTAATTTGAGGGTCCTAATTCGGAGAAAAACTCACCCAATAGCCTTGAGCTAGTCCTCTACTTCCTGGGATTATAGATCACCCTAAAACCAATGGGGTATCTCCCTTTGGAACTTGTGAAGTTTGCTCTGCTGATGAATATTTTATTTCGGTACTATTGGAGTATTCTTCTACTCAAAGGGTGGACTGGATATTGAGAACCCACATTGAGGAACCACCTCCTTAGAAAGACCCAAAAATGAACCCTCATCGCTAAGTGGTTTATTATCATGGTCATGTGGTAGAATCCTATATACATGTCATTGTGGAGGAATCCTAAAAAATTCAAGATACACCACATTAAAAGAGAATATTTAGGGTCTGACTCAATAAGGGCATGAAAACCAAAACCCATTCTTATATGATGATTGTACCAATGTTTTCTCTATAACCAATGTCTATATATACTGATTCAACAATATGGTTATTAGATTCTCAATGAATGGATATATCATCCATGGCACTGTCACTTGGTTCCGTGGTATGAGAGGCAAACATGAGATAGTTTAACACCATTTTCACAGTACCCCAAACTAATCCTCAAAGCTGAACTATATGACTAATCCAGTTCTAAGATAGCATATACTCTGATACCATTCGATCAGAACCCAAATAAGTGGGTCCCTCTTGTATGGTGTAATGTAGAGTGTGATACCCCAATCCCTCCTCTAATAGGATATGGTATAACAACTAGAACCCAATAGGAATAACACACACATGGGATTCTATAGCCTTAGGTACCTCTACATACAGGCACACACATCTCCAAACACCAATATAAAGTGAAAAAAAGATACAGCTGATAAAAAATATTCATGAATGAAACTAATCCGGAATCATAGTATAACATAATTACATGAAAGTAAAAGGTAAAAATACAATCCACCAAAAATTGTGAAAGAGTCCAACTTCCCAGTAAAAAGGGGATTTCTTTCAAGATACAACTCCTAGAATAATCTATGTTCTATATCATGAAACTAAGATCCACATGACCCTGGTCCTCCTAGGACTCTATTAAAAGGCCTTCCGACTATATAATACAAGACATGTGTGGGTATATCCCATATGGGGTTGAGTATAAACATACCCTTTAGGACACATTGAAATTACCAAACATACAATATTAATGAGATTAATCACACAAAAAGGATAATAATAGCCTAGATATGCTCGAATATAGACACAAATTCTCAAATTATGGTCATGAATTCAATATTAGCCTAGGAATCTTCATAAGGATCCAAGGTAATACCTTCCTGAGATATCTCACTCCTTAGGTCTTACTAATAATGAAGGCGCTCATTTAGGTTGTTGTTCTCTTCATCTATTCCATAAAGACTTATATGCTAGAATTCACAATACATTGATACAATGTTAGAGGATCACACCTTGGGCTTCTAGGGGATATGCAAACGTATTCGTAATATCCAACTAGGATGGGGACAACATGCCTTGGAATTTAGTAACAGGATACGTGACCCAACCTATTATAGAATGATATAGGATCACACCCGGGCCCACACCGAGGTATACACTAATCTATCTAGAACTAACCCACAGAGGGGATCACTCATCCTATTACTATTATGAGATGCCTCACTATACCATTGTAGGAATGGACTATTGGAATGCACCCAAATGATATAGATGAACTCATTTTTCATGCAATTTTTTGTAAAACTTTTCGAAGGATTTTTAATGTTTTTTAATCATTTTTCTGGGGTAATTAATTATTTATTTAAAACGTGGGATGTTATAGTTCAATAACCAATATAGATAAAAATTTAAAAAAAGGTTGAACATAAAAATTTGATGTTTACTTATGAAATTATGGTTGAAATTTACTAAGTAATTGATATTTTCTAGTTAAACAATTATGTCCAACCCATGATAGCCCTCAACCGGAGGGCTTGAAAGCCAATTATCGAATCTAAGAAGCAGAAGCTGGTAATGAAATCACATGGGAAGGACCATATGGGAACTGAAGATCAGGAACTATAGCACACAGTGTTCATGAGAAAATCCCCGTAGTAGGATTCTGAGCCAAGGGCTCCATGTAATTGAATATATGCAAGAAAAAGATTGCTTTCATCTCTAATATGGGACAAAATATTATGGTCACAATTCCCCACTTTTAAAAATCTCAATTCATCATTCCTCAGCCACAAAACTCCATTTCTTGAACATTTTAACCAATAATGATGTTTGGAACCACCATGGAAACCACTGGGAGATATCGATATTGAGAAAAGGCACACTTCCGAAGCATTGTATCAACCTGGATAATATTTGGAACCTCAAGTGAATTTAGTGCCATCAATTTTTTGAAAATAATCCTTTTATAGAAGTGGGTCTTGATCAAGTTAGCCACCGTGAAGTTCATATGGTTTTAGGACGATCCTACGTCATTGTAGCATGACTTAACCATAGGTTTGAATGAAGGAAAAAAGATTATCGGATTTTTTACCATGTTTCTTGGAGTTGGGACATGGATGTACTTAGATTGGAAGTGATGAGATTTTGTGGGAGTTTGGCCATCAAATGGATAAACCATGTGGGGTGATATGTACCATGGGCATGGAAAAATAGGTAGTGACATATTATTTCCAGAAGATGGCCTTCAGGGAGCTGTGATGCAATGTTTATCATACACCATGTAGGGTTTTAAAATTATAGTGGAATGTATTGTGGAGAATTCAGTGGTGAAGTGTACATTTTCACTATTCTCTAGAGGTGAGAAATTTGGACATGATAATTTTTTGAAGAAATAAAGAAGAATATAGAGCTGCACTGTGGAAGGAGAGGATCCACCATATCCATTCAAGCAATGTACAAAAATAATGTTTATAAACTATAGTTGTTTTCCCACATCATAGTTTATGCATGTATAAAAATTTAAATGATCTTTATCATCATTATTTAATGTGATAGAACCCCATTATTTTGGGAGGATTAAAAAAAATAGAATCTTGGGGTCTCGTTCACATTTAAGGAGTTCAAATCACCCCTTAAGATAAAGAAACATCTACTAACCACGAAGGGTGATTTAAAAAAACACATAAAGAAAAAAATATGTTTATTTGATAAAAAAATTTAAAAATAAAATATTCTAGAAGTTTATGGGATCAATTATAATATTAGTTTAATATTGGAGACTACAATAAAAGGGGGGTAGAACATTGTCAGATGACCAAGCCCAGAAGATAAAACAATCTGAAGGAGGGGGATCGACCTCCTACAATTATGGATTTTCTACGTATATGCTTCCCCTATTTTTTAAATGACTTATACCCCATCTATCTCCATTGTCTCTTCTTTAAAATAGGGGTAACAACCTCAAGTGATTAAGTGAATGGGAGTTTACCCAATTATAATTCTTGAGTCTAGGATCTTAATATAAATTAATGGATATATTTTATTTTATTAATAGTTTACAATATTTAATTTTAGAATTTATCTTGATTGTCATTATGTCTGTGTTTCATTCTGAATTTAATTATTTTTTTTATGGAATATTTTCTCACTCAAATTGGTTTTGGATCACATCGATAGATTATTATAGGGTCAATAAGAGAGCTTTTAGTGATTAGTAAACATGAGAAGAAGAAAAAATGGTCAAATTTCCATGATTTGGAATTTCAATACGTGATTAGGTATTTTCTAAGTAATTCTAAGGAGAATCATTGAGGATTTTGCACATTGAAATGGGAATAGTCCAAATAATGGGAATTTTTGAGGACTACTCTCATTATCATCAAATATAATCATGAATGAAAAAGGGGAAGTGACTTTGAAACAATTTATTTAATCAATTAAAGAAATTTGAAATTTACTTTTAAAGGAACATGAGAAAAATGATAAAGGGGATTCCCAACAAAACCCTAATCACTTGTCTCAAATTTAGAATTTTCAAATTCCTTGTTTCATTTCTTATGTGTCATAGTAATGTTGATAAAATTTTTGATTTTTCACCTGTGAAGACTATATTAGAGAACTACTCCTTGGAGATGAATTTGGTTACCCCTAACAATACATTCCTTATGAAAAATAAATCTCTTTTTACACACCCCACAATAGTTGTGCACCCAAACTCAGCCCCGATACCGGGGAGTGAGTTCCAGTCTCATATAAAAATTGTATGAATAGGACCTCTAATGAAGAGATATTCCATTTTTCTCAAGAGAAATGGACGTATTTTATAACTATAATTAAGAATATTAATATATATAATAACTAAGAATAAATCAATCTTTAGGACTCAAGTAAAAAATCTAGTATCCAATTTGAGCCACCAAACATGAAAATAAATCCACAATATATGCGAAGAGACTTATGTGACCTGAAATTTTCTATTCAATAGAAAAAATTGTCTATGTAATATCAGAAAAATGACTTCTAATTACTTGTTAATATGATTCCAAATATAACTAAATTTCAAGGAATTATATGTTATGATTCCAAAAAACACATTTAGGTATACATCCTTGTATATTCAACCATAAATCCAAGAGGAGTAGCTGAAGATCATGTCAGGTGCAGGGAATTTGCATTATCAATTGAGGGAGCTATTAGAGAGTGGTTGTATAGCCTAAAAAAGGAGATATCAATGACTGTGATATTTTCTAAAGAAGTTTCATGAAATGATTCTTCCTAACCACCTAGAGAACAAAAATAATTAAGGATTTCTAAGCCATCTGATAATAAAATGCATAAACTGTGTATTTGTATTGGGAAAGATTCATAAGAATTGTTCAAGATTCCATCATCAATATATGGAAGATGATCACCTCTTATCCTTCTTCTACCAAGGATTACACATCAAAAAGGGTAACCTCTTAGATGCATCATCCATAGTATCTTTGATTAACACATCACCCATATAATCTATGATCCTAATTCAGAAGATAAAACAAAATTCTCAATTGTTTAGAGAATGTGGTGCAGGAAAAATAATTATTCATGATGTAAGGACTTATAATTCATCAAAAACATTACATAAAGCCACACTTAAAAAAGTAAAAAGTATACTGAAGGGTCTTTATAATCAAATGATAAGGATGATGGAGACTACAGTCAACCATATAAGAATATTGAGAAAGAAAATAAAATTTTGGTAGCTAATAAGGAAGAAAACTACAATGATGAGATCAAGAAGCATAAGTTTAAAGAATCTGAACATGAAATGATTATCAATGATTTTAGGAAGGAACTTGATATAAACAAATAAAAACTAATTGAGACACTATCCATTTGTCTCATAGTTCAAATCAAGTTGTAAAATGGTAGAGAATACTTCACTAAAGATATAGATTTAGGAGGAGAATATTATCAAACCAATGAGAAGAAAACATCATGTGAACATGGTAAATATGAAATTAAAAATCTTCAAAATAGACTTGTTTTATATAAAATTGTAAATGTGAAAACTAAAAATGAGGATTTTGGGTCCAAGAAAACCGAGGGGAAGGATTGCACAACAAGGAGAGGAAAGAATATTCCAAGGGAGGCATAAACCCTCAAGAGAAGTGAGAGTCCATTGGTAGCATGATAGCAAAAAAAATTAGATAGATTAAGAAACAATGTAGAAGAAAAAAATTTCAATGGTTTTTATGTTATTGCGGTAAGCATGAAAAGATAATTTTCTTTCTAAATAAAAACATATTTAATATAAAATAAGAAGGAACCAAGGGGTGTTTTGGTGAGAATATACGGAAACAATATCATAGAAAACACAATATGACGAGATTTTCAGCACAATTACACACAAAAAACCAATTTTAGAGTTTGGAATAAACTTTTGAGAGATGTAGTATGGAATGTAATATGGTTGAGGTATGCATGAATTGTTTACAAATAGATGTTCCATATTTTTTTAAAGGGAATATGTTTCAAAAGAAACCCAATGGTAAGAATTCTCATAAAGAGTTCCTGGTTGTTAAGCGAAATCAGTTGAAATTTTCGAAACAATTAGGGGAAGGTGAAAAAAATTCCCAAAATAAGGTAATAAAGATTAATTCAGAAGAAGATATAAAACCATTCACTATCAATGGAAAAAAGATGCAAAAGTATCATTGGAATCTTCCTCACAAAATAATTAAGGAGTTCAAAATTATCCAACCCATCATCTGATTAGTTATCATTTGTTTAGGATGACCAAAAAATGTAACCCAAAGGTGATTTTGAGAGGCAACATGAGTTTTGGTATTCTCGTAGGATTTATTAATTTAGTATATAGTGACTCCTCCCCTCTACCCATTTGATCTCTAATGAGATGGTTCTTCAATTTGAATGAGTAGTTTTGTTTCTATAGGACCATTATGGATAGATGTCACCAGATAGACCAAATAAGAAAAGGAAGTGAAAAAATAGATTCATGTGAAAAGGGGAGTTCATTCATACATTCTTTATCCTTTTTACTCATTGTATTTTTGTGAGAAGATATGTTATAAACTATATATTCCATCATTAGTTATAATAATGGAAATTACATACAACATTAAGGATTTTTCCTTTACATGGTTTATCTATGATACATGAGTTTAGGAACCCTATGATGTCATGTTTTAGATTTCAATGATAATTAAATTGAATTAGTAAAATACATAACTATGTAAATAGAGTGAAGCATGGCTGTTAATTTGATGAATCAAAATTTTAGGTAATTGGTAGATTCATGTAAATAAAATCTACCTCTAATTTTTCAAACTTTGATTTTATGAAATTTATATGGAATTTATTATTATTATTATTGAATTCAATGTGTGATTTTTTAAAATTTATATGTTTCATTACCTGTGATAATTTCCATACCAAAATTTTCTAACTCTTTCTTATGCAGATTTCCTTAGTGTTCTTGAGGAATTTCACATATTAGAAGTTTTATTTGAAAATTTCGAAGTTGTGGTTGTCCAAGAACACATTTAACACGATTAAGGAAATTTTATTTATTTATCCCATATCATTGAATAGCTATAGATAATGCTTTTATCAGCGCTAGAAAACAGTTTTAGAAGTGATATAAAAGCACTATTAATCTTAGTGAAGATAATGGGGGTCCCCTTTAATGGTGCTAAAAAAGCGCTAATAAAGGGTGTACTTTATTGGCAAAAAAGAGCTGATAATGGAACCCCATTATCTATTATATTTTAGCACATATAGAAGAAATATTTATTATTGCTATTTTTAGTTCTAATAAAAGAAAACATTATCAATGATTTAATTAGCACTGATAAATGGTGCCTTTATCTGTTCTCAAAATATCATTGATAAAGGTTTTTCTTTATCAGCGATACTTTGAACTATGATAATGGGGGATTTTATGGGCACTAAAAATAGAACTGATAAAGGCTTAGATTCTTGTGATGTGCTGTTTATATAAGAACACACCCACCAACAACACCTATACAACACACACACCACCTACACAAAACAACACCTGCATAGGGAACACAAAAACAAAGCAGTGCACACAAGGGTTTGGAAAACAATTCTATATACATTTCAAATAATTTTTTCTAAAATTTAATTAAGAATTATCCAACAAATAATTATGAATATTAATGTTTCATCTTTTGACATCTGTGATCCCATATAAAAAATGCTCGCCCATTGTATTAGTTTTCAAACAAATCATCCCAAATCAAGAAAAAGGTTACACCAATATAATAAAACAAATATTATTTTAGTAATACTATAAAGAAATAAATTAAACATTAATATAAAAGAATACATTAATAAAATGTCAATTTTTAATTAAAAAGACACATTTGGAGTTATATCAGCCACATTGTGCTTCATATTGAGGTGGGGTTGATTCCAACACATAAAAAATGAGTTATGGATATTTTTCCTAAAATACCAAAACAAACCTAATGGGTTTTCTTGGTTTTGTGTATGTCCCTTGTTTTTTTACTAAAATTAAAATCAAATTTAAATAACATACTGGGATTTATAAGGGTCAAATTTTTCTTCGGATTGAGGCGTGGTTTATTCCTACCCATAAACAATTAATCATGGATAATTGTTATAATATATAAAAACAATCCAAATTGTTGTGTTTGGTTTTTATTATGACAGTTGTGTTTTTAATGAAAATATAATTTCTAACTAGAAACACCCATTTCGAGTTATACTAGTCACATCATGTGTTAGTTTGAGGTGAGACAACTTTACAGATGTCCTAAAGGACTTACAAATCAATCTTCTATGTTATGAATTAAATTGGAGGGTATTTTCTTGGTTATCAGTGATTGAAACATTTTCAGATAAAATGTAAATTTTAAACTGATAACGGACACTTTTAGTCATACTGGTCACATTGTGTGTTGGATTAAGGTGGGGTTGATTCCTACACGTCACAAATGACTCATTGATCATTGTCGTAAAGTATCAAAACAATATGAATGCATTTTCTTAGTTTTTAATATGTTAATACTACAGATAGTGCTTTTATCAGTGTTAGAAAATGCTTTAAACTGCTCTAGAAAATCACTGTTTATATTAGTGATGATTGGGGGTCCCCCTATAACAATGCGAAAAATAATTGATAAATAGTGTCCTTTATCTGTGTTATTTTAGTGCAGATAAAAGACATTTTTATTATCACTATTTTTAGAAATAATAAAATAACACTTTATCAGTTCTTCAACTAGTAATAATAAATAGTTCCTTTATTAGTGATACTTAAAGCAATGAGAAAGGGAGATTTTATCATAACTCAAAATAGCGCCGATAAAGGCCTAGCTACCTGTGATGTACTGCTAATAAAATTGTACACCCACTAGCTGCACCTACACAACATACAAACTCATCCTCCAAAAAACAACACCTGCACAACACACACAAGAACAAAGAAATGCACAAAAGGATTTGGAAAAAAAATTATATATACATTTCAAATAATTTTTTATATAATTATATTTACAATTATCCAACAAAATGATAAAAACATTAATGTCTCATCCTTTGATATCCATGATCCCCTCTAATAAATGTCCTCCCATGGTATTAGTTGAAAAAAAACCATCCCAACCCAAAGAAAAGGTTCCACCTATATAAGAAAACAAATATTATGTTATTAATACCATAAATAAATAAGTTAAACATTAATAGGAAAGACTACATTAATAAAATGTCATTTTTTAATAAAAAATACACATTTGGAGTTATATAGGTAACAACGTGCATCGTATTGAGGTATGTTTGATTCCTACATGTCAATATTGAGTTATGGATTGTTGTCCTAAAATATCAAAACATCCCAAATGAGTTTTCTTAGTTTTGAGTATGTCTATTATTTTTTTACTAAAATTAATATTAATTTTAAAAAACATACATGGATTTATACCGGTAAAATGTTTTATCAAATTATGGTGTGGTTGATTCCTACACATCACAAATGACTCATGGATCGTTTTTATAAAGTATAAAAAATATCCAAATGGGTTTGCTTATATTTCAGTATGAAAATAATGTTTTTACTGAAATGTCATTTCAAACAAGAAGCACACATTCTACGTCATACCGGTCACATCATGTGTAGGTTTGAGGTTAGACCACTTCATACACATAAAAAAGGACTTATTAATTTCTCTCATAAATTATTAAGAAGATCATAAGGCATTTCCTAGATATTAGTGAGTGAAACGTTTTTAGCTAAAATGTCAATTTTAAACTAACAACGGACAGTTTTAGTCATTCTGGTCACATTGTGCATCAGATTGTGGTATGGTTGATTCCTAGAAATCACAAATGACTCATGGATCATTTTATTTAATAATAAAAACAATCCAAATGTGTTTTCATGATTTTTCATTTTGTCACTTATTCTTTTTTACTTAAATTAATGTCAATTTTAAATAAATACACATTTAGATTTATACCGGTCACATTATTCACCGGATTGAGATGTGGTTGATTCCTACACTTCAAAATGATTTTTGGATCATTTATATAGAGTATCAAAATAATCTAAATTCATTTTATCAGTTTTCAGTATATCAATTGTGTTTTTAACTAAAATATCATTTCAAACTGAAAACCTAATTTTTGAGTCATACTTGTCACATCATGCATCTATTAGACGTGAGACTCCATCATACACGTTATAAAGTATTTAAAAATCACCATTCTAAATTAGGAAAACAATCGAATAGTGTTTTATGCGTTTTTAGTGAGTGACATGTTTTGAGCTAAAATGTAAAATTTAAATTGATAATAGACAATTTTAGTCATACGAGTCACACCATGTGTCAGATTGAAGTGAATTTGATTCATACATGTCACAATTGACTCATGTATGATTTTTCTAAATTGTAAATAAAGTTAATGCTCTTGTTTTGTTTTCAGTATGCAAGTTGTTCTTTTTTTACTTAAATGAATATCAATTTTAAATAAAAAGACACATTTAGATTTATACCGGTCACATCGTGTGCTGTATTGAGGTGGGGTTGGTTCCAATACATCAAAAATGACTCAGGGATCATTTTTCCAAAATTATCAAAACAATCCGAATGAGTTTTCTTAGTTTATAATATTCCAATTGTGTTTTTTACTAAAATTATCGTCAATTTTAAATAAAAAGATACATGTTGAGTCATATCGATCTCACCGTGCGTTAGATTGAGGTGTGGTTGATTCCTACATGTCACAAATGAATTATTGATCATTTTACTAAAGTATAAAAGTAATACCAATGCATTTTCTTAGTTTTTAGTATGTCAATTGTGTTTTTTACTAAAATATCATTTCAAAATGGAAACACGCATTTTGAGTCACACTGGTCACATTGTGCATCAGTTAGACATGATACTGCTTCATACACATCACAAATAACATATGAATAATTTTCCTATATTATGAATTCAACGAGAGCGTGTTTTCTTGGTTTTATGTGAGTGATTCTTTTGAGACAAAATGTCAATTTTAAACTAATAATGGAATCTTTTAGTCATATCAGTCACACCATTCATCATATTGAGGTGTGGTTGATTTCTACACGTCATAAATGAATGATGGATCATTTTACTAAAGTATGAAAACAATCCTAATTTTTTTCTTGGTTTTCAGTATGTAACTTTTTCTTTTCAATAAATTTATTGTTAATTTATTATAAAAATAAAAGATTAAAGTCATAACGGTCACACCATGTTTCATATTTAGTTACAGTTGATTTATAAACATAAAAAATTACTTATGGATCATTTTACTGAACTATCAAAATAATATTAATATGTTTTCTTAGTATTTAGTATAAAACTTGTTCTTTTTACTTAAAATACTTACAATTTTAAATAAAAATTAACACTTAAGTCATACCAGTCACATCTTCATGCTAATTTTTGTACATTCTTCCATCAGGTATGCTGCCCATTCATTTTTAAACAAATCTATCACATATTTTCAATAAGTTTCTTTTATAAATTTATGGTATTACTAAAAAAATATAAATACAAAAGGGATTAATGAGTATTTTAAACAAAATAGTAATTATCTTTGAAAATTCCTCTTCAAGGATTCTGGTTTGTCCATGGAATACGATCTGTTTAATAAATTTACAAATATAATAACCATAGTCTTTATCATTTATTTGTTTCTGGAACTTCTAAAACATTGAGAAAAATAAGTAATTTTTTATATATGTTTGGATAGTAAAATCTTATTTTGTATACCATAATTTTTATCCAGTCATAGTACTTTTGATGTTTCTTGTCCTTTTCCTCTGGACTTGTTCCATGATGTAGACAATATTCATGGACCACCCTATCATAAAAAAGCACCATTAAAAGATAATATAATTGATATAACTAGATTTTTAGTTAAAAAATGTTGGATATAGCATATTATAAAAATTACATCATTTTTGTTGGTTTTTTGGATATCCATGCATTGAATCCAAGAAATAAATCTTTGGAGTATCCAAATTGAATGTAATGAGCATCCAATGCCACCTAAAAACAAAAACAAGTAATGAATGAAATAAAAATATATTTGATATGATTAAAGTTTAGAGTTTTACCCCTGCATCATTGGTATTAAAAAGATTCTATGATCCATAATTTTTATGTTAAATTATTTGAGCATACCTTCCAGTATTTCAACCTCTTTCATGGGTTCTATATCTATTTGTTTTGTAGAGGTGATGTGAGGACTACGAGTCCAAATTTTTGTTCATGATGAAATCCATTCAATTGTTTTTCAAATATACGACTGTGAAAAATATGAAATGTATTTAGTCATAATTATCATAGTATATCAGCCTTTGGAAAACCAAATCATGATAACATACCTTATGTATACATTTACAACTAATCGCCCTAACCAATCACACTCCAGGATTTCACTTACATGTTCAACAAAAATGAAATCTAGATCTTCCATCTCATGCATATTTTCATCAAAAATAATTGTGTGAACCCCATTTTCATTCAAATTCATATTCACATGAGTCTAAAATGATAATAAATGTGGATATAGAATTGGTGGGTTTAAGGCGCTCTCAGTAGAATGTTCTGATAGGTTTGTTGATCCTTGAGAGGTTTTTGAGCCGTTCTTTCTTTCCACCACTTCCCTATGTCCGTCTGTAATAACATTCATCATTACAAACATTATTTAATAAAATTTTGTTGTTTTATCTTCAAAAAATGGAAATGAATACCCCCTTTTCAACCTGTTTTTTTACAAGCTATGATGACCATGCGCTGAATGTTATAAGAGCTTGTTCAACCTTATGAATATCTTCATCTTCAATTGGAATTGGAATCTCATGTTAGATTTGGTGGCCTAGAACCATCTACTTTTTACTTTATGATAAACTCTAATTAATTGATTTGAATATTAATAAATACCTTATCACATATTGATTATTTGTTTGTGTGAAAATGCAGGTGAAAATGTCATAAGGATAGCTGTTACACTAAAGGGTCATAGAGGGTCTCATATATGATGAGAACTTGGACGTTCCATCACACTATTCTTGAATATGTGTTCTATGGTCAGATGTTTTTATTTTACGGACACAAATAATACAGTCCATTAGGGGTGAGGACTCATAATACATTGATCCATATTCTCATGGTGTGTACCCTTTGTAATATCAAGGAGGATATTATGAGATTGAGACCTACCAGTAGGAAATCCACACTTCATACTGTCATTGGATGTTCCTATCTACAGATGAGTGTACTGTTCCTTAGACTTTATGATTATTATTAATGGGTATTATAACTCGTGCACTTAGATGTATTGATGAAAACTATGATGACACACTATTCATAGTGAGGTTGGATATGCTGGGTGTGTCATGAGTAATAATGAATTAATAGATAATGCAAAAAAGTATTTGTTCCTTTTGTTCCATAATAGAAGTTGATATCTCAGGCACTTTGATAGAATTTATGTAGCCTAAATAAATCTGTAGACATGGTGAGGAATGGGAAAGTTCAATTCCACGAGGTTAAAGAAAGATTAATCTATCACATGGGTTGATGACGCTAGCATGAAATCCGCTTGATTCGAGATATCATGGCAATGGAATTACATTACCTGGTAAGCATTCATATGAGGTGAAACGTCATTGCGGTGTTATATTCTTTCTATATGGGTGACATGGCATGTTGCTAGACTCTAACATTGGACATTATACAGGCTCCACCTAATTCCACTAGGAAAGATTCCTAGAGGGTCACACACTGAGTTTATCCAAGTTTATAAGTTAAATATTCATTTAACAATTTTATTAAAGATTATTCCCAGTTGTGATTTAATAATTATTTAAGGATGTCTGATCAAATTTATTTAAATACTAGTTATTTAAGAGAATATATAATGGGTGAAATAATATATTTTTTGTGAATAATGCTATTATATTTAATTAAGAATCAAATAGTCATTATTCATGGTCTAACAAATTTGGTTAAGGAAATAAAGAAAACAGAAAAGAAAAAGTATAGACCATGTATATTAATATAAATGCTGTGTTGTTTTTTGGAGATTTGTGAGAAATAATATTATTTATTTCATTAAATAATATTATGTGGAATTCACAGGGCACATGTCAAGTGATAATAATAGCCAAATTTTATTATTAGATGTGGGGTCTTACTAAGAAATAAATGAAATTAATAAATGACTTTGGATAATTAACTAATTTTTATTATTCTAAGTAATATAAATTCCAATTACATTATTCTCATGACATCTAGAAATTGTATTTGGTTTTTCACAACCGATATGAAGAAATATCTCAATCCAAGAAATAATTACATTCCTCTAAGAATGCTATCAAGTTATGAGAGAGATCTTCCTCCCCGGGATCAAGGAGAGAACTTTGGAAGAGGTTCTCAAGGTGATCGAAATTGGATATCACAAGTGAAGGATATTCTGTGCAAGCGCCCGAGGATACCATCGGTGACATCCATGGATATATGGATCACATGTGGATCACTGCTAGAGGAATCATACACTTGGATTTTGCGATGCAATGACATATCATATTGGCCTGTGACCAGAAGAATCAACGAAGGGAGAAATCCATCAAGGTAATTATTGTCTTTTAATTAAATTAATTGTAAACAATATATGATGATCATATCTATGGTTTTGGTACATCTCTCTTTAATTTTTATTATTGGTTATATTATGAAGATCTGACATTTTATCATCGTAATAGATCTCAGATTGATCATTGTTAACATTAAAATTAATGTTTTTGTACACCCATCCATGTTCTTCCGTTGCGCCCAGAACCAATAGCCCAACACTCGGCTCATGGGATATGTAAATAATCAATTTGAAATGAACTATTAGAAGTGGTCTATTGTGTGGAAAGATGTTCTAGATATTGAACATGGTATCCCTCACTATTAGGTGATTTGTGGGTGTTGACAGATATAAATCACAATCATTTTCATGCTGTATAATATCCGTACAAGAAAGGTATAAATATCTATATAATTTAAAATTCATAGAAAAAACAATTATAACATAGATGAACTTAGATATGATAGGTTTGTTAGGGGAATTTCTCACCTCAAAGCTATTGGGTTTGGGGAAAGATCATTACACGCTGGTTGTTCTTGAGTTGTTTCATCTCTTTTCCCCCTCCCCCACCATTATATTTTCCATGAACACTCTATACAATTGAATATGTTATTTATGGATAGTTATTCCATAACTCATCATTTTTATTTCTTCAATTTGATCCACTCTTATTTGTTTCTCAAAAAAATTTCAGGGTGTCACCGCAAAACCCCAACCTCTGATGTGACCATGCTTTTCTTGATACATTAATGCCACTGAAAGTATTTCTACATCTAATTTTGGGGTTGCTGATTCCAAAGACTATATAAAATAGAAAATATAGGAAAATAAGTATTCATTGTTATTTAATATCGATTTAAAGAAAAAAAATATTTATTATTTCATACTTAGACATGTTTCCCACACTTTTTTTTGTGTTTTCATCTACTAGTATTCCATCTTTATTTACACGCGCCTCCTTCCATAAAACATGGAATTTGATGGAAGTGACATTGGATTTGGTTTCATAAATCTTCATATAAACATATGAACATAATTCTGGTGTTTTTAATGTCACAATAATGTTTTACGATAGATTTAAAATATTTACTATTTTTTATCAAGTGATACGTACACCATTCTTACTTTATGGTTGGGGTATGATGGTTTTTCTTCTCATTCCTTATTTTCAACACTCATTTGTTATTTCAAAAATAAAAAACTATCAATAAAAGTGACGAATAATGATATCATCAAACAACATATTACCAAACACAATGAACCTGAAAATAATTCTCCTCATGATGGCTAGTAAACGTATCCCACACTCCTTGGGTTATAAGGTGTGCATAAATACGAGGTAGTTGTGGGTTTAGGTTACCTTCAATGTCTTTAAGAAAAAATTTCATTACAATTGTAAGAAATCCTCTATGAATCATTTTAGAAACCCTTAATACATAGTCATTTTGTGAGTCATCCACTATAAATGCACTCTATAAGGGATGATGAAGAGTAAGTAAATGTTTCATTGTTTTATTTTTTTATTAAATTAATGAAATGATATATCATAGTTTTACCGTAATATATCTCCACATTAGTGTCTTAATCCCATTGAAAACATGATTCCATGATTGTATATCAATCTGAATGCATTATTGAGTGACGATTATAATGTAACTACTGAACATGGGCTTTTTGGGTTAACATGTTGGCCCATATTCTTCCATCTGATATCCTATTTTATGTTTTTCTCAATTTTCCTTAAGTATGTTTTCTAACACCATCAAACTATGGTGCTCTGGTTTTTTCTATATCTCCCATGTTTTAGTGCCTAGAATTTTCTCGGGGTCAACATCATCAATATTTTCCTTTAGAAATCTAGAATCGGCATTTGAAGATGATGGTTGTACCTCTACACTTGGAGAAGTAGCAGGAACCGGTTGAGAAAATTGTTGGTCCTCTACACAGTGACTAGCTATATGATGAGAGACCTATTGTGCCTCAGGATTGGAAGCATTATCACTTGATGAAGTCATTATCCACAAAAGTGGTTCAACATTTAATTTATATTACATAAAATTAGTAGCGAATAGATAATAACATAAGGTAACATGATGTATATTACCAAAAAATATAACCAGATTATTGAAATCTCTTTTTTTAAAGGATGAATGGATTTGACCCCCTATCAACTATGAAAATCCCTTTATTATGGTCTCCTCTGACATTCAATACATATTCTACATTGGGAAAACTACGAAATTAATATGACATCCTAAAGAAAGGGTCATCTTCCATTGAATTTTCATTTGAACCTTCAGTGGATTTAGTGGATAATGGAACAATTGACAAATTTCAGTTTGCAGGATCTACAACATAATATACTTTTACTACCTATGATTCCATTATAAATGGTTTTTCATTGATCCCCTCCTTACTAAAATAAAATTTCATGAATCCCAACTCATCAATTTTAACACCAATCTTGTTATCAACCCACTTTCATTGAAAAATCGGAACCTGGATGTTCATATAATCCAATTCCCATATTTGTTTGATGATTCCAAAGTATGACATATTAGCATAAATTGGATTTTTTCCTTATCACTGGAAACATGCATCGCTTCATCCACAAGTGTAACTCCATTATTCTACATGGTACTATCTTCATCATGTTCATTAGTATAGTATGTGTAATTTTTAATTACATAAGAATTATAAGATAATACATACACACTTGATCTTCTAGATAACCATCCAAGTCGTTCTGAAATTGTGTCTAGATATTCATCTGTATCCATAAATATGTGGTCTCAAAACCATCCTATAAACTATTGATTATGTTTATTTGATATTCATTTTTCAGAACATGATGGATTCAAATTCCTAATAATTTATTTTTGGGTTTCGACATATGGGTCAACCTCAAAACTATTATGAAAAACGTAAATGTGTGCCTCCTCCAGACCTGTAATATTGATTTTAAAAACCTCTATTTCATAATTTGTTTCACCCACAAGCCGCCCAGTGTGACTATATTTTGGTAGATAAATTATTTCCACACTAAACAGATATTCGGTATAGAATTAAATGGCTTCCTCAACAATATATTTCTTCCCAATACAACCATGGGGACGACGTTGATTTTTGAAATACCCTTTAAAAATCATCATTTACCATTCAATGGGGTACATCCATCTATAGTGTATTGGACCACATAGTCAAATATCTCTCTCCAAGCGAACCATCAAATTAATCATCATATCAAATAATATCGATGGGAAGAACATTTCCAATTCACATAATATAAAGGAAACATATCTTTCCATACTCAAAAATTTTACTAGGTCTACAAATTTTTGGCATATAACTTTAACTAAGAAAAGGAGCTTCATTAACATATAATGAACATTGATGGAAAAAATGCAACATAAATCTACAAGAATTAGATCTTACATTAAAATATGGCATCCATGTGATTCTAGACCCTTTAAATAGAAAATGGTCATTAACACGATGTTCTTAATATTTGATGAATACCCCTATGTAACCTTTACATCATTCAAGAAGTTGAAAAATTGATATATCTCATACTTGGAAATATTGTAAGCATCTAGAGGAAGAAAAATACATTTTTCACCTTTCACTGGCACTAAATCTTCTCGTATTCCCATTTAAACCATGTCCAACCATGCCTTAATTCCATTTGTGTTTTTCAGGGTGCATTTAGAAATGTGACAATGAAACTGTCACATAAATTTTTTCATCATGCATAACATCAAAAAAATGTCTGACGTATAGACAATTATAGTATGGTAATTAAAAAAAACTAATCTCTTCTTCCGACTGGTTTTCATGAGGTTTTTTAATTTTTTTTACCGAAAGCAGTGTCCACATATTTTACTTTCTCAAACAGTTTACCACTAGTTAGTGGAGACAATGATGTACATTCTTCTGAAATTTTGTCAAATGATTTCATCCAATATCAATACTCATATCAGCAGGGTAGAAATATGTGGAGTCCTAGAAACATAGTTTTTGATGAATGTTTCAACCTAATTGACTGTGTACCTTGTTCACACATGGGACACCCATGAATTCCATTAATGATATATCCTAAAAATTTCCCATAAGTTATAAAGTCATTTATCCTCCCAAACAACATGTCTATCAACCAAAAATCTTCTTTTCCATAAGAATTATACAATGCGACACCTGAATCCCACAATAATTTCAAATCCTCAATCAATGGATCCAAAGAAACATCAATATCATTACTCAGTTGTTTTGGTCCTGATATAATCATGCATAGCATGGTGTGTTTTGGTTTTATACATAACCATGGTGGTAATTTATAATTTACCAACATAACCAGCCATGTACTGTGAGTACTACTTTGAAAACCAAATGTATTTTCTCTATATATATATATATTTCAAGATGAAGGTTTCAAAGCTCATTACCAAAATTAGGATACTCATGATCAATTCTCCTATACTGAAGAGAATCTTCCAGGTGACATAGGTTCCCATATTTATTTCATTTATATGTGTGCCACATTAATTGATCTATGGTATCCTCACTTCCATATAGGCTCTTAATTCATGGAATGATTGGAATGTAACTTACAAAATTCATGGGACTGAATTCATCTTTATTGTATCGAGAATCACCACACTTTGGGCATTATCTAAGTGACTTGTGGTCCTTGAAAAAAATTATACAATCATTTTTTAGGCATGTATTCTTTCAGATATCATACCCATTAAACGTACCATTTTTATGGCGTCATATGTTTGGCTTGAGAGGTAATTATCTTCTAGGACAATGTCATTCTAGAGAGCAGGTAATTATATAAAAATAGAGTCACTCCATCTGTTTCCTACATTAAAATTATATGGCTTTAGTATAGCTGAAAATGTTGTATATTTAGTGCAACCACCATATAAAGGTGTCTTTTCACAACTCATTAACTACTCAAACAATTTTGGGAAATCATGAAGTTCATCTTCAATTGTACTTCACATTCCCTAAATACGATCTTCCTCATCATTCAAATCTGTAATCCCGTCCTCAATGTGATCTTTTTATTTTCACCACTTGTAATCATATTAGATGATCCAGAAAACGTAGTTCTATCCTAGACACTAGCTACTTTCACTTTTCCCTGTGTTTATTCCATCATTTATAACATTTATCTATTCTATGATATATCAAGTATTTTTTCCAACTCTTCTAGACTAACATGTATTGAATAGAAACAGTGTAAACACGGACAAAGGATTTAAGAAGGGTTATATGAACGATCTTTTGCAATATTGATAAACTCTTTCACTCTATCTTTATACTCTTTTGTTAAACAATTGGAATCCATCCAGTCTTTATTCATAGCCATCCAATTTGATTCGTTGATGTTAATTTATTTTAAAAACGAAATAGGAAAATCATTGACATAAAAATTAACCAAAGTTAAAAATATTTATATACATTATGTATCCTTTGAAAACAACTTATAAAATCATATTTGATAACTCATTAAAAAACCAACAATTTACAAAAAATCCTCTTTAAAATAACACACCTTTTTTAAAATAAACCAATAAGTTTCAAACACTCTTTCTCAAAACCCCAATTCCTTTTTTATAAATCATTCAAGGAAACTTGATGACCCAATAATGTTAATTTTTTAAAATGTGTGAAAACCCTATATATTTTACAATTTTTCATTTAAAACATCACACACCCCTTGTTAAAATTAAACTATATTTACATATGCTTTCAAAACATTAACATCCCTATATGAAATCCAATCAGGTGAGTTTTGAAATACATTTCAAGCAACCTAAGTCCATGAAAAGTGTTTAAATCATTTTAAAGTAATATAAAACCGAAAAATGTATGCTGAATGTATTTTTCAAACACATTTTTCGTATATTCCAATAACATATCATAGAATTTAGCACTATTTACAAATCGAGGAAAGGATTTGGGATGTTTCTCTTAAGTGTTCTCAACTGTCTAGACCCATAAGAAACCACATGACCATCATGGATTGAAACTGTTCAAATGTTGACTCCTAATACATCACAATATAATCTATACTTATTACCCGACTCATTTATGGTTAAGATTGGGGTTTTCATCAATCTCCCCTTAAGATATTAGAAGGATCACACATGAACATCTAAATAAACAAATTGATCTATAAAACTTAGGTCAAGTCTCATATAATGCAATGTATATTTCAATGGTATTATCATTGATGGAAATTTTATGTTAGTAGTTTATCCCTATCTCATATAATTAAATTCTCATCTTAGAAACCTCCACCATATCCCATAGAGTCTTATCAAATACCATGCCTTATCACAACCATAAATATAGGGAGTATAACTAGACTATGAAAACATAAGAGCTGTTTCAATGGGTAGGGATTAAAAACCCTGATTCCTAAAAAAATAAAGACTCATTCTTACAAAATATCGTAAAATTAGTGTTAAAAGGGAATAAAAACCCAAATAAATCTCACATCAACACTAGTGACCCCCGATAACACACCACATCCCATTGTCCAAACATGAACCGATAAGATCATCATGATGAAAAAAATAGGGCATTGAAAAAGGATATATAAGAGAATCATACACTCCCATCCACCAGTTCATATGTAGGGTGTGAGAAAAATATTCTTTTTATGGTTTCATAAAGAATTATCTTTGAATCCCTTTATAATATATTTCATAAAGTGATAGTTTGAGAATAAGGTTCAAAATATATTTTCACATGAATTATAAAACTAGGGTAAAAATAAGAAATGTATATATTTTAAAAAAACACCATTTTTAAAATATACAAACAAGTATAACTAAAAATTTGAAATACAAATATCATTAAATGGAATGAGGGCCTTTAAAACCATATAACACATGTCAGATCATAGTTTTTCCCTATTTTAGAACATTTTCTGAAAAAATCTATTTCATAAATAAACATAATGAAATCCTATTTTCTTAAAACTAATTTAACAAATAACCAACTATTTTCCTTTTTAAGTAAAATTTTTTAACCATTTAAATCAACATATTTTAAAGTAAGAAAATACGCAATCGAAGTGAAACAATGATCATAAATAGGTAATACTGAAATAAGGGAACATAATCCTAAAAAAACCAAACGATGGTTCTATATAAAAAAAATAGTGGAATAAAATAAAGCCAAGAAAATAAATCCTCTAATGTATCATATGAATGATGTAACCATCATATGAAACTTCATAAGACTTATGTATTTGGACCATGAACTGGAGATGATGAACCTAGTTCAATACTATTTAACTTGTCATATCGAAGTAGTCCTATAGAACTCACTAGGATCTGTCATGATCAGGGTATCAAGAGAAAATCTGGTCCCGTCCGGTACATTCTAGGGACACTTAAACTTCTCAGAAACTCACTCAATATAATTGGGTCCTTACACTAGGCAGTGCACTCCACACTTGGGATTTAACTTATTTTGATCTATACCATTCTACTAGGACACCCATGACATTTCAATAGTGTAAGGGAGAAACCAATAAAATAATAGATCATCACATAAATATAATTTCAATATTTTGAAATTTAACCGCACCCCACCTCTAACACCCTCACAAGAAACAACCCCTTTCACATCCCTTTATAAGCTTCACAATAAGCATAAGAATATAATGAATCCACCATGGGATCATGATCCACAATAGGAATAATAAATGCATGGAGATCAATTTAGGGTCTCCCATATTTATAAAATTACTTCCTTTAAATTACAATTTAGGATTTTACAAATGTTCTTGAGAAGCCAATCCATTTTCACCACATTTTAGAACCACATATCAAATTTCATCTAAAACCCATTTATAAAAATGCACTAGAAAGGCCATTTTAAAACCCAACCATTTTCTTTAAATAAATTTTTAAAATAAAAAAACCTTTTATTTTTGAAGGAAATATGTTCTAAGAACTCTTTTATTAATCATCAATATACTTTTGGAAACATCATAATCTACAAAGATAGTTAAGGGTATTAAAACCATTTAAAAAGATTGAAGATCAATTCCATTCATTTTACAAAACATGACTTTAAAATATCACTTATTCACATTAATGGAAATACATTTAGGACCAAACATTCTAAATAATTAAATTCATTTAAAAAATACACTTGGGATTTTTACAAAACACTTGGCATGGGACATAAGTCGATGCCAAGTCCTTAAACCATTTTCAAGCCAACTGAAACCCAAAAAAGTCATAACATAGGATTATAATTTAATAAGAAATTATTTGAAAACAACCAAGTAATTTATAACATGTATTATAAGGGAGTTCCAATAAAAAACATACCTCACTCAAGCAAAATCGAGGCCAAAACCTATCGACATTAATAGAGAACACACAAATATGTAATGTGACATAATTCTAAACCCCTAACGGAAAAAATCCCCATCATTAAAAATCAATTAAACTATGATCTAGTGGAATCACACTTCAAATGCATAATCGAGTCACATAAAACAAAGAAAATAATACGAAGAGGAACACCAACCAACATGCAATTAATTTAGTGCTCAAACAAGGACCACCAATGACCATGATTTTCAAAAGTGAATTTAGACCGTCTAATTCACAACATACCATCAATATCAAACTATAATTACATATGATCAAGACAAAATAGATGAAAAAGAGGAGAAAACTCACTAGAAGAGGAGAGGCGTACAATGGAGGAGTGGTGCACAACAGAGGTGTGGCATAAGACAAAGGTCTAGAACGCGACAGAGGAGTGGCACACGATGGCTGGTTCATGCATGGCAGAGGAGTGGTGTGTGGTGAAGGAGAGTCACACAGTGGAGGTGTGGTTCACATTAGAGGAGATGTAGTAGGAGAGGAAGATGAGGAGGTGGAGTCGCGACACATGGGTCAGTTTCGGCGAGTGCTTCAGGGGTGCGAGAATGAAGGAGACTATTTGGGCTTTTTTATAAAACCTAGTGAACCTTTTATCAGCGCTAAAATAAAAAATACTGATAAAACATAACTTTTTCATTGATTTTTAGCGTAGATAGTGATAGGACTTTATCAGTTCTAGAAAAGTGCTAATAAAAGGATTCTTTATCAGTGCTAAAATTATAGCGCAGATAAAGGCCCATCATTATCGGCGCTAAAAAAGCACTGATAAAGGTATTATGTTAAAAATTTATTTATACTAAAATATATATTTATAAAATTATATATAAGATAAATATATGTTAATTTATTTATAATTATAACTATAAATAAATATAAATATATTTATAATTATAAAATTATAATTTAAATAACTATAAATTTTTAAGAATTATAAATATTATATGTATAGTATTAGCATATATATAATAAATATATTAATTATATATATTTATAAAATTATAAATATATAAAATTATTTTTATTTTAATTTTATAACTATGTAAATGAATATATATATATTTATTTAAATAATTATAAAATTATACCAAATCAATATTTCTAATTTCTATAATGTTAATAATATATATATATATATATATAAAATATTTTTATTATATTTTTGTAATTATTCAAATATATAAATATTTATTTATAACAATAAATATAAATATTTTAATTTATTTATCAATATTTCAATATATTTATAAATATATTTATTTAATTATATATAACATTATATATGAAAATTATAATTTTTTTGTAAATTAATAATTACTTAAATAAATATAGTTTTATTTGTAATTAAAAATTAAAATAAGTAAATATTTATTTATATTTTTAATTATATATATATATATAATTATAAAATTATAAAAAATATATTTATAATATTATAAATATATATAAATATATTTATTATAATTTTGTAGTTATTTAAATATATCTGGAGTTATTTATAATTATAATTATTACTATTTGTATTAATTAATAAATATTTTTTTTATAAATGTATAGAATTAATATATTTATTATAATGTTTTAAATATTGAAATATATTAACATTAATTTTGGAATTATAATTATAAATATTTGTATTTATTTATAAATATTTCGATATACTTATAAATATATTTATTTATATATATTATTATATATTTATAAATAAAATTATTTAATTATATTACAACATCATAATTTTTATAATAAATATATTTATTATAATTTAATAATTATTTACATATATATAGTTATTTATAGTTATATTTATAACTGTAAATAAATATATTTATAAATATTTGTATATAATTATAAATATTAATATATATAATCATATTATATGTATTTATTTTAATTTTATAAATATTTAAATATATATATCTATATAGTTGTAATTATAATTACAAATAAATATATTTAAAAAGTATTTATATAAAAATAAAATTTATTAATTATAAATATAATAAGTATATTTATTATCAAAATATATTTAATGTAATTTTATAAGTATTTTTGAGAAAATAATAGTATATACGGTAAATATGAATTAATCACATAGATAGTAAATATACATAATAAAAAACAAGCCATCAAAATGGACAACATGAATAATAAGAAAGGGTGTAATGTATAAATGAACATTATGATACATAACATATGCATGCATGATCAATATATTTATTTTCCAAATTTATTAGAAACACATATATATTTAATATTTAATATAAATAAATAAATATATATATATATATATTTAAAAAGGTATTTATATATATTAATTATAAATAATATAAACATATTAAATATAAAAAAAATAATTAATATAATTAATCTAATAAATCTAATAATCTAATATATCTAATAAATCTAAAAAATCTTCTTAATTAATCTAATAAATGTAATAAATCTAAATGTAAAAATCAATCATAAATCCCATAAATCTAATAAATATATTTATTATTTAATATAATTTATTAAAATAATGAAATTATTTAAATATTTATATATATATAATTATAATATTAGAAATACTTCTTTATAAAATTATATATATATATATTATGAATTATTAAAAATAAATATTAATTATTAACATGTGTTTTTTAGTTAATGTATCCAAATAAACTTTATGTTTGAAAATAAATTAATAAAAAAATTTATCATCACTAAATATAGAACAGATAATCAAATCCTTTATCAGTAGTAAGAAAAATGCTGATAAGGGTGTGCCTTTTATAATCTATTTTATTAGCATTGATAAAGGATACATGTATCCGCGCTTTTATATTGCACTAATAAAGGCTCCCCCTTTATCAACATTTTCTACTTAGTGCTGATAAAATGAGGCCCTTCACTTGCCCTATTTTTTGGTATTGATTGAGACCAACTTGTACATTAATCCTCATTTATCCCATAAAGACAATAATAACATTGTTAGCAATGTTCCACTTTTCAAGTCATTTATAATCCATGCCTACCCTCCTCTTTGAATTTCCATGATATTTTGAAGTTGAAGTTTAGGGGTGGGAGAACTATTGGTGAAAGTATTACACTTCATTGTAAGGAAACATTGGGGGTGCTATTTTGGGTGTTGGTAAAGGTTTATTATTCATCCATTGATATTTATTTATTAACCCTTTTTGAAAAAAGAATAAATTTAAAAAAAATAATGGGTTCTAAATTTGGAAAATAAAAATTCACCATTATCGGACTAATGGTTTTATCATATGTGGCTTGTTGTTGGATGTGAGATTTGTTCCAAGTATTCATGAATTTCAAAAAATTAAAAAATATGAAAAATTAGTTTCATAGGTGAAATTCATTCATTGTTATTTCACTGACCATGACCATTAATTTGATATTTGGGATGTACGGGTTTTCATTTTGAAGGGGATATTTCTATTGAGATTTTACTTTTTATATCTTGCATTACGATTTAGAGATAAACCTCCTCTTTTTCCTTTAAATTATTTCACGTAAATCCCTCCCAACCTTAAGTCTTAGATTCATTATATCCTTAATTTAAAATACCTTGTTATTTTATCGGAGTGTTTTCTTTAAAAAGTAGAAAATTTAGATCCTTTGAATGCTTATGGAAACGTGAATGCATTTAAGGAATGATCAAAAATTTACTCCAATATGTACCTTTAGTGATGAGTGAAAATTATTGAATTTGAGTTTGATTGTGACTTGGAATTATTGGAATTAATGAAATGATCTGCTTGAATGAATGAAGGGAGAGGATCCACCATTTTCAAAAGGCAAAAAGTAAAATACATGACTTAATTGACTCTTGAAAAAATGTGATGTTGAGTTGGTGTTTTATGTGGAACTTAAAAAATTGGATTAACGTTGATAACCATTTTATTTCATTAAATAAATATTTAACTATTTTTGCATTGATTCCCTATATTATTTAATGTTGAGATTTACTGATTTTGAAAAACCAGAGTTCATGTGTGGGGGTATTTGATGCATTTGATGCACCCATTTTTATGATTTTTTTAGTATTTTCTAATGTTTTTCTATAATTTTTAATAAATTTTTACAATGTAATTAATTAATTAATTAAATTGTGGGAAATTTCAATTGATGATATAATATATATGAAAATGGACCAAAATAATGAACTTAAAATTTTGAAGTTTACTTATAGTTCTAATTTACTAAGTGTCTGATTTTCATTGTAATGAAATAGAACAACCATGATATCCCTCTCAACCAAATGGACTTCATCCAACATATCTCACCCAAGAAGGGTCATCTAACAAAGAAAGCCCATATAGAGGCCAACACGGGTATCAAGGAGTAGGACTGTTCATGCATAGTTTGTGTGCATTGGTTGGACCAACTCCTTTGGGTCCATGCTTGTCGACAAAACATATATGTGCATGGGATTAATGTTACAACACCCCATCCCCATAATAGGAATTTAAAATAAAAAATCTATGGGAAATAATATATGTGAGTTCCATACTACTTTCATCTAGGACATTGGAAAAAATGTCATGGGTACTGTTTCCCACTTAAAAAATAGCGCTCCTTTGCACCTTAGCCATGTGACTTCACCACTATTACATTTCAATGGCACCATGCACCACTTTTAAAACTAGAAATCACCAGACTATCACATGTTCCTACTGTAACTACCATG
Source organism: Viscum album (assembly GCA_963277665.1). Lineage (NCBI taxonomy): Eukaryota > Viridiplantae > Streptophyta > Magnoliopsida > Santalales > Viscaceae > Viscum > Viscum album. The sequence continues at coordinate 274,858,176 of OY728155.1, read as the reverse complement.
GATACCACGAAGAGAGATAATTCTAATGAAAATGTTAAATTCCAAAGCTTGGGATCACAATATATGTATCATAACTATAACATTCAGTGGCTTTGTTAGTTTATTATTTTTGGATATTTTTGGTTTCTTTTATATCTATTAGGTCATAATTTTCTGGTATTTATATTTCTTTTTAAACTAATTATTTTATATAGTGTTTAGTATTTCAATAAAAAAAATTCGGCATTTCTGTCTCCTCGGGTTTCTTGACCAACATTGTATCAAAGGATTTTTAGTGTTTCCTCATGTGTGATTCAAACTCAAATTCAGTTTCCCCAGCTTCTTTAATTCACTATGGAGTTCTCGATCCTTATAATGCTTTCTTCCTCTGGTCTTCTGATAATCCCGACGTAGTGTTTGTTTTGAAGGTTTTCAATGGTAGTGAGTTTTATTCTTGGAAGCGTGCTATGATAATCTCAATTTTAGCTAAGAAAAATCATAGATTTGTTACTCTTGATGTTCTGAATCCTGAATCTTCTTCCTCTTTCTTATCTATTTGGAATCATTGCAATAATATGGTTATAAGTTGGCTGATTCACTCTTTATCCAAGGAAATCATAGAAAGTGTTCTTTATCTCACCACCACCCATTAAATCTGGAGTGAGCTTGTATAATGGTTTGTGCAAGAAAATAGAACACAAATTTTTCAGATCCAGAAGAAAATATACTCTATTTATCAAGTTACTGACTCTGTATAAACATATTTTAATAATATTAAAAGATTTTTGGACGAATTGAGTGAGTGTCAGTTGACTCCTGCATAATCCTATGGTATTGTCAAAGCGATTGCAAAACTTCTTGAACATCAATGACTTATTCAATTACTTATGGGTTTGAATGACTAATTTTCTACTATTAGAGGTCATATTCTTATTATTTCTCCAATACCATCGTTGAACCGGTATTACTCAATGATTATCCAAGAGGAGATCCAGAAGGAAATTTCCTCTATTGTTACTCCATTTTATGGTGATTCTACCTCTCTCACTGTGGCATTACCCAGGATTATTCTTCCTCATAAAAAACATAATACTACATTGAATTAATGGAGGAATCCAAGTCATATAGAAGATAAATTCTATCATCTTTTTGGTTTTCTTACTAACTTTAAATTTATCTTGTCCAAACAAGTTTCTTCTCTCACTCATAATGATGATATGGTCTATAATGATGCTTCTAATGTTGGTGTACCAAGTCCTGGTTCTCAGATATTGGTAGATAAGTATTCTCAACTCATGCATCTACTCTCAAATTTAAATCTGGTGGATCAAACTTTTTCTACAACAACCCATGTCAATGTTTTTCATAATCTTGTTACTGAATCTGTTGAAGTACCTAATTCCATATAAATTGTTTATAATGGAGCTTTGTACCTTAAGTGTTTTGAAATTATTGATTTTATTAACTTGAATATTGTCTCATTTCCATTTTTTATTTCACTTCCTAATGGTTTTTCAATTACTGTCACACATGTGGGTTCTATGAGATTGTCATCTTCTCTCATTTTTTCCAACGTTTTATATGTCCCTTCATTTACTTTCAATTTGTTCCAATTTATATATTTATTTCTCAATTCAATGGGACTATTACATTAACTCATTATCTTTGTTTCCTCCAGGACCCTTCATTGAGGACACCATTGATCCTTGGTAATAGAGAAGGAGGACTATTCATCTTGAACCCTACTATATTTTTTCATTCTTCATCTGCTTTTAGTAAAAATTTGACCTGTAATCCTATTTTTTTCTCCTTCTCATTCTGAAAATGTAAATTTGTGGAATTTTAGAATGGGTCATATGCCTTCTTACAAGATGATCATTTAAATGTAAATGTTTCTCACATCAATAAAGATTTTGATCCTTTTCCTTGCATCATTTTTTCCCAATCTTGACAACCTAAGATTTCTTTCCCTATTAGTACTTCAAGTACTAATTATCCTTTTGAAATCATCCATGTTGATGTATTAGGACCATACTAAACCCATTCTACTTCAATTCATCGTTATTTATTATCTTTACTTGATGATTTTAGTAGAACTACCCGGGCGAATGTACTTTCTAATAAATATTCAGTCTTTCATGATATGAAATCCTTTATTCTTCTGGTTCGTACTCAGTTTTCTACTACCATAATAATAATTAGATATAACAATTCACCTGAATTGAGTTCATCTAATGATGGAAAACTAAATTTATCTTCATTGGAAATCATTCATCAAAAGTCTATTCCTTATACTCTACAAAAAAACGGAGTTTCTGAACGTAATCATAAACATATTTTAGAAGTATCTCATGCCCTTATTTTTCAATCTGGTCTTCAAAAATCATATTGAAGTGAGTCGGTTTTACATTCCATTTGTCAAATTAATAAAATTCCATTTATGTTTTTGGGTTTTAAAACACCCTATGATCTTATCTTTAACAAACCACATTCCCTTCACCACTTGAGGTATTTTAGAATGTTTTTATACCTTTTCAAATTCCATTCCAACCACAGATAAATTCAACTCTCGTGCTCATTCTGTTTTGTTACATGGTTTTTCTTTTAGAAAAAAGGAATAAAAAATTCATAACCTGGTCACTAATCAAATAATCTTTTCTCGAAATGTAATCATTTATGAGACAATATTTCCTTTATATACTATTTATTCTAATCCTTCTCATATCTCTCTTCTTTTACATATTCTTGATAAAATTAATCTTCCTTATTCTTCTTCTTTGCCTCTTCTAAATTCATCCTTATCTCCTTCTATTTCATCCTCACCATCTACATTAACCACTGATTTTTACTATTTTTCTCCACTTATAATTTCTAACATAACTTCCGAACCTCATGAACATTTACAAGATTATATTTGAAGCACTATGGGAAACAAAATTAGTGAAGTGGTTTCAAATTTTTTCCCTCATAACTTCACTAATTATTGTTCGTCCCTTCAATCTATTTTCTTCAGTTCTCTCTATCAATGTGTTTAGAACCTGTTTCAATACATTATTCATGATATCAAACATCAGCCATATTCCGAATCTTCTGTTTATCCTTGATGGCAAGTGGCTATGGATGCAGAATTTTATGCTCTGGAAGAAAATCAGTCTTGGGAGATTGTTAAATTTCCAATGGGAAAGATACCTATAGGCTGAAAATAGGTTTATAAAGTTAAGATACATTCTTATGGAAGTACTGAATTGTTCAAATCTCATTTTTTCATGGTTTTACTCAAAAAGAGGGAATCAATTTTGGGGAAACTTTTTCACCTATAGTTAAATTTTCCACAATAAGAGCTCTTATTTCTATTAAAACTACAAAATATTAGCTATTATTTGAGCTGTATGGTAAGAATTCTTTATTAAAAATTGATATTCATAAAGAAAAATATATAAAACCTCCTCCTATAAAATAATTTTTTGATAATTCTCTAGTTTGAAGTCTCCAGAAATCCATTTATGGTCTTAAAAAATCTTCACATTAGTGGTATTGTAATATTTCTAAAAAATTACGCTCTAAAGGTTAGATTCATTCACCACATGATAATTCTCTGTTAATTAATAAAAATGATACTTACATGGTGGGTTTGTGGTATATATTGATGATTTATTGATTATGGGAGATGATCTCAATGAAATTACATCATTGAAGTGTTTTCATCACAATGTGTTTTAGATAACGGTTTTGGGTACCCTTCATTTTTTCCTTGGGCTGGAGTTTCTTTATTTTCCCCAATGTATTCTTATTTGTCAACAAATGTACACCCTGGATTTATGTGAAGAATATGAAGTTTCTTCACTACCTCAGGTTCTGCTCCATTTTATTCCTTTATCAATATCAGGTGTAATGATGAAGAACCTCTTTCAAACAACACTGACTACAGAACGCTTATACGAATGCTTAACTTTCTGCTATATATGAGGCCTGATATTGTTTATATATTTCAATATCTTTTTCAGTTTAATCATAATCCTTGTTATTCACATATGGATGCTACTATACATGTTTTTCAATATATTTATAGTCATCATATTCAAGGTATTTTAATGAATGATTCTCTAGATTTCATCCTCATGGCATACTGTGACTCTGATTGGGCAGCTTGTCCCATTTCATGATATTCTGTTAGTGGGGTTTTTATAGTATTATGTAGATTTCCTATATCTTGAAAGTGAAAGAATAAAGTTTCTATTTCTTTTACATATATGGAATGTGAAAATCAATCCATGAGTAGGGTCAGATCATATATTTCCTATAATTCTCGCCTTTTGCATGAGCTTTCTATTGATAAAATTACTCAAATTTCTCTCAAATGGGATAATAAAGTATCCCTTTATATTTATAAGAATTTTATTATCATGATAGGACTAAGAAAATAGTGATTGATTGTCATTTTGTATGGGAACAACTTCAATGGGGCCTTATTTCTATCTCTCATACATCAACTTCTACATAGTTGTCAGATTTTTTCACGAAACCTCTTTCACTTATCAACATCATCATCTTCATCCCATGCTTGGTCTCTTTCTATATCCAGCTTGAGGGGGGTGTTATTTTATTATTTTTTATATATATTTTTTCTTTTACAGCTGTCTGGTTATGTTTGTCCAATCTTTATATTTCCTTTAAAAAAATCTCTTCTATATAGTGTTTGGTATTGTAATAAAAAAATTATCTTCATTTCTTTCCCCCTGGGTTTCCCAACCAACATTTGTTAACATGAATTTTTACGAAAATGAACCCTTTTTTGGAAGTGTATCTCGATTGAATTGGCCACTGTAAAGGATAGATTGTTTGAAGTGGAGTCTATTCCATTAAACCACTACTGAGTTGTAGATTATAATGAAGGAAGATGGTCTATCTGGTGTTGCACCATGGTTCTTGGAGCTGCACTGTATAGATACTTAGATTGGTTGTGATGAGTTCTTGAGGAGGAATAGCCTCAAAATAATTACACTATGGATAGAGATATTTGTTTTGGGCATGCCCAAATCGATAGTGGTGTATATTTTCCAGAATTTGGACATAAGGGTGTTGTAGCTCAGTGTGTATCATACACCATGGAGGGTTTTATAATTAATGTGGCGGGTTTTGTGTTGTATTCAGCCACACCATGGACATTTTCACTATGTTGTGGAGGGGTGAAATTAAGGAGTATAGATTTTTTTAATGTCATAAAGGATAATATAGAGCTACATTTTGAAAGGAGTGACTAAATTGTAGCCTTGAAGGACACACACAAAAAGAAAGTGGAAAACCACATTTGTTCGGTCTATCCATTGGTTTATCCATGCACCAAAACTAGAAATACCAATATCCTCAGAATCTTATGATATTAACCTTTGTTATTGTGGAATAATTTATAAAAAAAATATTGAGGTATGATTAACATTTATGGGGTTAAAATCACACCATAAAACAAGGAATAATCAGCTGACCACAAATGGTGATTTATAAAAAACACGTATAGGGAAAAATAAACATCTTTATCTGATAATATAATTTAAAAGGAAGATACTAGAGAAGTTTGAGGGATTATATTTCCTATTAGCTAGTTATTTAAGGCATCTATACAAGGGGTAGGACACGTTGATTGGAGATAATGACTAAAAGGGAAAATAGACAAAAGGAGGGGAATCAACCAACTGCAACTCTGGATTTTATACTGCTACACTTCCTCTATTATTTTTGGAAATTCCCCCAATCACTTCAACCTAAATTATTTATTTTTTAATAGTTGGGTAGAAACATTGAGTTATTTGTTGAAGGGGAGGTGACCCAATTTTAAATATTTAGGCAAGAAGATTAATATGAATTTATGTATCTATTTTTTCTGTTAAATGTTTTTTTATATTTAATATCATAATTTAATCTGATTTGGACTGTGTTTGTGTTTAAATATAAATATAATTTTTTATTTTGTTAAAAAATACTTTCTTGATCCAATTAGTTTTGGTTCACATTGATTTATTGTTCTTTGAATAAGAGGAGAGGTTTTAGTGACTACAAACTTGTGAAGAAGAAAAAATGATCCAACATGGATGATTGGGAACTTCAATACCTGATATGGTATTTCCTAGGTAATTGAAAGAATAATCAATGCAGGTTTAGCACATTGGAAGGAAAATAATAAAAACAAGTAAATTGTGAGTAATATTATCATAAAAGTCAAGATTAATAAAGGGTGAAAAAATGTATGTGATTGTGAAACCATTCGTTTAGTCAATTAACAAAGACTAGATATTTATTTGGAAAGGACAATGGTACCCTTAAAAAAGGGAAACCAAACCAAACCTTGATCACTTTTATATCATCTTGAATTATCAATGTCCTTATTTTTTTTCTCACCAATCACAGTAATATTGATATACTATTTTATTTTTCACCTATGAAAAGTAGGTTATGTTAGTACTCCTTGTAGAGGGATTAGGTTACCCATTAAACTATAATCATTATGAAAAAATACCTTTTGCGACAACCCTTGATAGATGTTTATCAGATACTCAACTAGAATGAATATAATGAGGGTTACAAACAATCTTATAAGGGTGAATACATGGAGGGTCCTACTAAGCATGGACCTGTCCAAGCCTTTGTCTATTTACTATAGTCCATGGCCATGTACACTAGCCATTCCCGTGTGCACTGGCCATGACCGTTTCCAGTGGCCATTCTAGTGTACCATGGCCTTGTATGTGCTAGTATACCCTTGCAATGTGAATGCCCATATTACCATGATTACATTCTAGGTTTTCATAGTCAATTAAAATGGTGTCTCGATAGGTCACACAACATTTGATATTTATTTCTGTATGTAAACCTTAGCCGTCACAGAAGGGGGTCCCCGTAACATTTTCTTTCTAAACTACACGTCGTTTATGTTGGGTTATCACCAAAAGTTCATAACTATAAAACTTCATCATCCATAGCACCAATACCCTAGATTCCACTTTGGAATGTGCCATAGATCTCATATATGAGATTATTGAATTGGTGTCATCACTAGTAGCTAGATTCCAGCCACCCATTATTCTAAAAATGATACATGCTTCATCGCATCACCCATGCACCATGTCCTATGAAAAAAAACCTCTTTGATATATTATTAAACAAATTTCATCATCATAGATCCCACAGTTCACTACAATCCATCATGCCTTTGATCCCAATAACAAAACCCATAAATAAAATGAATCGATAACACCATTAAATGGGTCCTGAGGGTAATGCTGAATCACATACCAACTGGATACCATCGATGAATGAAGAATAAATAATGAAGGGAGTAAAGCATTAAACAAATAGGTGAGAATAAAAGAGGTAAATTTTTGGTTGGAAATAAATGAATAAATATGAACAATGATGTGTAAAAATCAATGTGGTCAAACCAATAAATATCACATTCATAATTCTTGGTTTTCATCATTTAACGTAAATTACATAAGATGATCAACAAATTAATATTCACAAGAATTAATTTGTGTTTATTTTAATAAAATATGAATCAAAATCTCTCAAAAAAATCAATCATAAAACCTCAAAATTGGGACAATTGCTAGTAATAAAAATGTTCCTTGCTGATTTTATTAGTGAGATCAAATCTGTCCGTTGATGATGAATGACTCTTTGGAAAACTGATCATCGATCAACAATCTCATTATAATCCATTAAATTTCCCCTTCAATGTCCTCTCCAATATATAGTGTTTTTCATAAAACCATAGTATTTTTTCCATATCCTTATTCAAATAGGAGATGATTAGGTCACAACAAATTAATAAACAATCAATTAGTTATTAATTTTTTTGTTTATTATTCTCACCATGGCTTCTATTAAAAAACACCAGAGTGTATAAAGATTATATAATTACTAGGGGAAAAAACAAATTCTGGATTTAATAGTAGTCTATGATTTCCAATATGAAACATCATTCAATAGATATTTCATATTCTCAGAAAAAAATATACTATTATGATATAATATATTGAATATTTTTTATATCAGCATCGAGGCTTCATAGGCCATGAAATCCTTCACTGACTCTGCACCTATCTCCGAAAATATTCCATAAAATATTCCAAATTGTTACAAGGAAAAATAGATCCATTATAGTTTTAACCATTGCATGTATGTTAAGAGTTTAAAAAAACTAAAAACTTATTTATGGAAATTTCTATAATATCACTACTCATATTGATGTGGTGTTGATTTTTATTTTTCAGAAATCAATCTATAGTATTTTTATATGATTTTATAACAATTGGATGATATATTCTTTATTTTAACCCCTTGGAACATGTTTTTAAAATAATATATATCATTAATAAAAATTCTTATTCAGAAATTTTGAGCAAACAACCCATCAAGATTGAAATGTCATCTTCTTGTGCACATCAAACATGATTCAAGGATGTTATCATATGTCTTCATGCTAATCAGGGGTTTTTTCAATGGCTTTGACAATCACATAAGTGTTATAGAGTTTTAAAACAAATAAATACATTCACAATAATCTTGATGAAAATTCATCTTGAATTGATATACTATTTAATCATACTATTACAAATTGATTAATAAAATCCTTATTTAATTTCACTTTGATCCAAGGTTTTTGTTTTAGTTTTGACCCACATAAACATTTTTAATGACTTTGATATATTTTAAAATGATTATTTCAAGAAAACCACATGCCACATTCATATTATTTATACGCCCACACCTTAAAAATAAGTCAATGATATTATTCCCATGATTTCATTCCATTCTTGGGTTTTTTCTATGGTTTAGACAATTACTTGCATGTTTTAGATTTTTAAAACTCTATTTTTTCACTCTCATATATGGAAAACCATAGGTCAGATTGATGTGGCATTGGTTCATAGTTTTCAAAAATAAATCTATAGTCATTTTCCTATGTTTTCATTCTTATATGAGGTCATTTTCATTGTTTTGAACACTTATGACACGTTTTAAAGACTTATATATTTTTTGAAATTTCTTATTTAGTCATGTTGAGAACAAAACATCATATATTAATGATTTTACAACTCATATGTGTCAAAAATAATTACAAAAATGTTTTAAAATGATTTCACAACAATATAATATTAATATCTATGATTTAGACCATTACATAGATGGTTTAGAGTTCTAAAACGCTAAAAATGTGTCTATAATCATCCAAAGAAAACCACACCCTAGAGTGATGTGGAATCATTTATTACATTTCAAAAATAAATCTATGGTCACTAAACTATTATTTCATGGCACTATGATGTCATCGTTTAAGATTTATTCCCCTAAAACAAGTTTTTAATGATTTTATATAATTAAAATTGCTTATTCAAACATTTTAAGCACACCGTACATTATATTGATCTAACATAAATTAGTATATGTAAAAAATGAATCAATGTTGTTTTTACTATGAATTCATGACATTATAATTTCATTTTATATGGTTTTACTATTATAAAAATGTTTTAGGGTTTTAAAACATTAAAAAATTCATTTTTGGGCATCCTAAGAATCCACCATTTGGACTACTGTGCCATTTTCTCATACATATCATAAATTATTCAACGTTTGTATACTATGATTTCATACTAATCCTAAGCTGAATAATTCAATGAGAACACTCATATCAAATATCTTCAACTGACCCTTATAGGATAAAACCTAATAAAATATAATATAATTACAATAATAAGGAAAAAGTAATTTAGAAAAGTCATGGGTTGAGTTTAGAATTTATAACTATAGGATATGCTATAAGACCTGTAACTTATTTATGTAAAGTGTAAAAATATTTCAAAAATACATAAACTATAGAATTTTTCATTTTTGACATCCATGGATCTTTTTTTTTCCTATTGGAGTCATGTTCTTCCCCATTTTCTTTTAGCCTAGCAATTTCTCTTGGCACATCATATTTGAAAAAATTACTTGGACCACCACTAGATAGTTTAAAAATAACTGGTGAAGGTGACATACCAAATACATATGATGAAGTAGGCCTAAAACCCATCCATTGAACATGCCTAATATTCTCTATTCCTAAAATAATTAAATCTAAATCTTTATAGTAAACTGATGATAATTGTGTAGGTTTGTCATCCTTGGCTTCTTAAATTTTAACATCTTAATAAAATAATATTAAAAAGGATTTTAAAATTTATCAGAACATTCTAATATTATATAAATTATTTTTCTCATTATTATATTTTTATATTAATGAGATAACACTAAATGGTGATGAAATGTACTGACGCTAATGTCTCTGGAAGGTTTATTCATGAAACTTACACTGTATCTTCGATGAAAATTATTCTATGTCTCCATTTTTCCAACTAAGTGACCTAAATCATGCCAATTTATAAAAAAATATACATTTTAGAAAATATAATTATTCACAATTAAATAATATAGATAATAATGGTTAAAAATTAACCTTGATTTGCTTTTTTTAGAAAATATATTCAAGTCAATATTATTAGAAATGTCTTTTTTTCTTGATTCATTGAATATTTTAGTTAATTCCTGAAAAAAAAACATTAATATAAACTATTGAATTCATATGATTATGTTATTGAGTAATTATAAAACATAAAAATACCTATTGATATCCATCCCTATTAATATCACTAATATTCTTTCATTCATCATGATACATGCCTTCATGCACTTCCTCATACATCTATCTAGCACTCAGAGATGTTTAATTAAAATTATGCCAGAATCTACATTTAAACTCACTCTATATTGTGAATTTTTTTATTATACATGGGTATGAAAAGAAGTTAGAGACATATAAATAAAAAAATTAAAATAAAAAACACAACACTTTTTATGTATGCTAATAATTTTATTCCAACCATTTAAATTATCCATCAATGAATATAAATTTCATATTACCTTTAAATGGTTGTCAAACAACACATTCTTTCACCTATGGGAATATACCTCCACTCTTTAAAAGTAATGGGAAATGCTAACTTTATTATCTGTAAGATATTATATAATATATAATAGATTCTAGTAGCATCAATATTAGGAACCCCAAACTCGTCAAATAGATTGATAACTTTAATGTTTTTTTAGAACTAATTCATCTTCTATATTCACATTTGTATCTTATTAGTTGTAATATTTATCTGTTTTTAAAATATAGTTTGAGGTGAACACCCCTTTTTATTTATGAATGAAATCCCTCTTTTTAAATTTATTAAGAGGTAAAACATACATGATATGAAGGCCTAGTGCCCCATATGTCCATTAAAATAGGCCAGAAGGCACATTTTTTGGCCCGAAGGCACCTTCTGGGAATAGTACTTGTACAATATCTATTGTCTCTGTAGTAACTTCCACTGATATAAAGCTTCATATACTACTAACAATAGCTAGGGAAACCAGTGGCACCCTAAATGTCATTGGTATTGCAGAATCATTTGGGTCCAATGAAGATGATGGTAGCCGGAAGTTATTCTAAGACGATGATCAGTTATGATCTTGAATTTTGTATTCTCTATATTCATACAATTCAAATGGATTATAATATATTAAATATATTGGTATAAGTAATATATTTATAAAAAATAATATAAAAATAATATATGTATGAAACACTTACAAATGTGAAATTGTAATATAGTTTCATTAAATATTTATAAATTCAATTACCATCACCTTAATTGTCCTCATTGTTATCACTATCCATTGTGAAGAGAACTTAATTTTCACCCTCTCTTGAAATTTCTATTGTTTCAATTATATCAGAGAAAAACTATTGAATTTTTTTGGTTGATGTAGTACACTATCAAAATATAATAATTGAGATTCATCACCAATGTAATTAATGTCTCTATGTTTTAAGTTCACAGAAAACATTCCAACCATGTTTTACTTTATCTTACACATAATAAAGAAAATTAACATTTGAATCAAAGATAAATGGATCATGATATTTATGATCATTGGGATGGATATATCGAGAGAAATTGAAATAAGTAAAATGTAACAAATCTTTTATTATAGCACTACCAATGTTTACCCATGTTCATTTGAATAATAAAACTAGAAATTGACCAAGATATTTTAATTCAATAATATCAACCAACTTTCCATAGTGCTCCACCACTAAAATTTCAAAAACACTACTACTTTGAGTATTAATACTTATTCTTGATTAATTGTATAAAACATGAATCCATAAATATTTTATACATCAAATATGTTATCCTACCTTAGAGGGACTCAATCCAAAAAACATTAAATCATTTTAAATTTCAGCTTTATTCTCAACATTCAATGCTTATACAGGATTATATAAGGAATTAATTTTATCATAGAAACATAACTATAATAATATGAATGTGTATGTAATAAAAAAATGGGTGATCCATTCAAAAATCTCTTAATTATCAAAATTTGTTAATTCTATCATATTTCAAGATTGACCCATTAATCATCCCATTGTTTTGGTCTAAATTCATTAAGATATGGATTTATAATATAACTATTGAGTAACATATATATATGTGCATGCAGCAACTATAATTAAATTAGTGAAATATTTTTCCCTTTCCAACTAGTCATCTTGTATTCATAAGTACTAATGACAATTTTTTAGGATGAGAATAATTGGAGATGTCATCAACATTTTCAATATGATTAAATCTAGTCTTACTCCCATCAAAATACTACAAAAAAGGTCAGATACTCTTTTACTATTTATCTTTTTATAATAAACCATTCCAGTTGATATTTATTCCCCACATATGATATAAAATGATCTAAGTACCTAATGAAAATATATAAGCAACATATTAAATTGTTTAAAATAATTTTTTTATAAAAATAAAGTCATAAATGAAAATGAAAATAATATTAATATAAATATCAAATGGATACATAAATAATTAGTGTACCTATCAACTATTTTTTAGCTTCTTCAACCTAATTAACAATCAACTTAATATTTAAACTGAAAAAAAAGGGGGAAATTATATCTCGAAATGAAAAAATTTCAACATAGTTATTTCTTGATGTTTTTTATTTTAGTTATTTTTATATTTTTCCCAAAATGTTCTCTAAATAATGTACAAAATTTAACTATGATAACAACTATTTTCCCAGGAAACATAATATAAAAATCCATGGATCGAAACAACACCATCTGTGTATGAAATTCATAAATTTTCAATCCATGTAACATTAAATACTTTAAGTCAATTCACCTTGAAGTATTACTTGAGTATTGGCATAGTGTTTTTAAATTCCTTAATGTTCTATGTGATATGTCATTTCTATGATTTTTCATTTCAAAAATAGTTAAGATTACATGAAATTGTCATTTTAACAAATAACATGCTTTATATTCATTGCTTTTGAATCCTAATGAGCATTAATACAATCATTAAATTTACCATTTTCATTAAAATTTTAAAAATTATATTGTCATAGATGTTCGTTTCAATATGCATTATACCAGGATTATGTTGTAGAAAATTAGACTCCCAATAAATAAGTTTTAAAAATATAATCCTTTTCTGTTACTGTTATATTCCAACTACTTTTGATTTTATACCTCAAACCCTTTCCCTGTTTATTATATTAATTAAATTTTCTGACTTATAAAGTGACATTCATTAATTGTCCCTATATTTCTGAACACGATAACACCTTTTTTTCTCAATTTAATATCATTATTGAATTGTGTGTCATTAAACATTAATATTTGAGATGCGTCAAGAAATCAATAAGGACACATAATGCACTATTTTATGCAAGGTGGTAATCATTGAGGTTCAAAATAAAAATTATATATTAAATAGGGAAAACAAATATGAGTTTTCCTACCTGATAAAATTCATAGTCTAGGAAATTCACTAATTGTGCACAATAAAGATGTATGAATTTTGATTAGTTTTCTCATTGATTCATCCAATGTTTTCATTACATCATCACGTAATTATCAAAATCAATTTATTAGAGGTTTTAGGTATACATCAATATAATTTCCATGAATTTTATTTCCAGGAATAATCATAGAAAAAATGTAATAATTCTTATTTATACACATAAATTGAGGTAGATTATATGGGATAGAAATAAATTTCCATTTAATATAATTATTTGATAAAATAACATGAGGTTAAAATCCATTAGAAGCTAATACCCAACATACATTCTTAGGATGTGAAGAATAATCTAGATAAAATGAATCAAACACCTTCAATTAGGTTGAATATTTTAGGATGTCTCATCAATTCATCATTACATATGATACTGAATCAAGTGTTTCATTCATTTGAACTCTCATAGATTAATATTTATTTCCATATACGTGTATGGAAAATTATTAAATTTTTTTCTAAAAATCTTCTCACTAATAAAGCATGTAATCAATAGTGCATGCATGTATTTTTGTATAATGAAATCTAAGTTTTTTGATGATTTTATCCATCTCATAGAATTATGTGTGGAAATTATCCTCACAAAATGAATCATGAATCAACTCCAAAATCATAAAAACTTTTTTAGTAATTCTATTGAGACACTTGATATTATACAACATGAGTACAAAAGACTTTGAACACCCTACTTTCAATTATTGATTTATATATTCAACTAATCCATTATACTCAATTTTTGGTCATTAAATTTCTAAGTAATATTAACTTTTTATAGATACATTTATAGTTATGATGATCTATTAAAATCATTTCATTTTATCCTCTAATGAAAAATACATCATTTATAAATTTTTGAACTGAATTATTCTTTAATGGGTTACATTGTGTTTCATTGGAAGGTAATTCATTACTTTGAATTTCAAAAGAATTTGATTTTCTAGAAAAATCCATTACACATGTCAACTAGGAAACTATTTCAATATCAGGTGATCATATACTCCATTTATATTCAACCATCACTTGAATTGAAAATAAAGACACAAACATTTAATTATATCCTCCAATGATTTATTTCCAATTACATAATCTAAACATTATTCCAAACAATTATCATACGAAGGTGTGTTTGATTATAAATTAATCCATCTTTTATCCTTATATATTATATTACCACTCTTCTCCCTATACATTAAAAAATAAAGATTTAAATGTTTAATCAAATAAGTACAATGAATACTTAATATCACTATGTAAAAAAATTATTCAAAAAACCATACTAATAAGATGATGAATTTTAAAATAAATGATAGTTTTTTTAAAAGATCAATAACATACTATAAAATGATTAGAATATTTATAACTATTCAAATTATTTTAATGTTATCACATTTAATAAAAAATACTAATAAATATATAAGACGATTAGTATAATATGTAAATGTAATGAAAATATATATTGCGGAATAATTATTAATTAATAAATAATAATAATACATTAGAGGGTAAATATAATTAAAATATATGTAAAAAATAATTGAATAAATAAAAATATATAAATATTAAATTATTTATCGTAATTAATCATGGTAATAATAATTGATTTTAGATTTAATATAATTATAATTTATTATTTTTAATTTAAATTAATTTATAATATAGATTCATATCATTATTGGAGAGTAATTATTTTCATATGTGTGATTTGTTGGAAACAATCTTAAGGCAGTGTGCACCCAACCTTTTTAATGACTAGGGTAAGGAATTGATTCGAAAAAGGAAAAAGTTTATGTGAAATAATGTTGATCCAAACCAACATGAAACATATTACATAAAATGAATAAAAAGAATAAAAAATATTAACAATCCCAATAATGGGGTAATATTTCATGGGAGAACATTAGTGAGTTAAGGGGATGGAGGTTGGTGAGTAGAGGGTACCGACCGATGTGTAGGTCACAAAGGTGAGGCTAAAGATGCCTAACTCAGGGATATACATGGGGTTGGAAGACTCAAGACGAGGGATAGGGGAAATGAGGTGGATGGGGGGTTGAGGTCATGGGGAGAAGGGAGTTAGGGTTTGTTTTGGGACAGGTTTGGGATGAATGAGGTTAAGGGTCTTCGAGAGTTAGGAAAGGGGGCCGCCATCAGAGGTCACAGTTTTGGGGGAAAAGGTATCAATTAGGGGTCAGTAATATTGGGGGTTGGGGTGGGGGTCAACGTACAAGGGAGAAGGGGGAACACACATGGTCCGGGACACATAAGGGGTTTTTATTATGTTTTTAGATATGTAGTTGGGGTTTTAGTAAAACCACTTCCAAATGTAAATATATTAGTTATTATTTAAAATATAGTGGTGATTATAAAAATCCAACACTATATTTTAAATAATAATGAATATGTTTAGATTTATCGTTGGCTCCTAAAGCCATCACAAGTAATCCTTTGAGACCTAATTTGTTACAGTGTATATTAATAATACTTATAAATTTATAAATTTATATATTAATATTTTTTTGAAACACGCTGGGGAGAGCCCGTTATTATTTTAAAAATAAAAAACCTCTTTATTTCTAGGTAGAGGGGAACCCATTACATGTCCTATAGGCCCCTAGGAATAAAGTTCCAACGAACATGGATTGAAGGCCCAATTTTCATGAAATCTCATTACATGGATTATAGGTCCTTGACCAATAGGTTCTTTGATGAACCACACTTGTATACGTCATTCACTCCAATCTCTTACACTCTCACCACTAGGGGACGTTACCATCCTACATCACCCCCATCCCTCATGTGTCCACACCACTAGAGGAAATCACTTACATTTCCTTATAAATTCCCTGAAGATCCCCCACCATCATCCCCATATTCCGGAACCATTATAGGCCTATGATTGTATCTCCCCCCACTATCGACTCATGTGTTTGCTCCGCTAGAGTTTTTTACCACTAGCCATTGTCTCATATGCCCGCACTACCATAGTGATTAGCCCTCAGTCATCACCCCATCCACATATATCATGATGATTCTATCCCTATTGTGTGTTATTGCATGTGGGGAAGAAATACCGCCCCCAATTATTTGAATGTTCAAGATAGGTGGAATGTGATTAATGCATTAAAGAATCTAGAATATTTAATTGGAAAAGAAGACTCTCTTATGAAAGGGAGTGTTGGGTGGATGTCTATAGGGTTTCATATTTTTGGAATACTTCCTTCGAAATAATGATGAATAAAATATAGATAAATAGTTTTTTAATATTTGTTATATATATAACAAAAGAAATCATTTTATTAAAAGGATGTTAATTCGTAATAATATTTTTTTATAAATAAAAAATTATTGTAATAAAATAAAAAATTATTTTTATAACATAAAAATATTAGCCTTTTCATTAAAGAGGGTGTTGTGTGGGAAGATGATTTCTCAAAAAGTGCTTTATTCAGATGCTTTAAGAAGAAGGAATTGATCTAAAAAGTTCCTTTTACAACAAATCATTGAGGAAGGAACTTTTCAGATCAAAGATTTTTTCAAAAGGTTTTAATAAAAAGGAAATAATAAAAAAAAACCTTCATTACAAAATAATTGAAGGAGAAACATCCAAGATAAACAGATTCTTTAATAATTTTGAGAATAAGGAACCGATCAATTTAGTTCTCACCCTCTTTCCTTGAAATGACACAAAATGAAGAAAATATTTTTCCCCATATCTATTTAGGGATTATTTTTCATTAAGTAATGAAATTATCCCCTTCATACTTGGTTATAATGGATGCATGAAATCCATTCATACTTCCCAAATGTAATAGATTTATAAATGATGTTCACTCTTCTTGGGTCCCATTTTAAAAAATATATCGAACCCTAAACCATTTTATATATTTTTGAATCCAATATTTTTATTTTCCAGAAAATACAATATGGGATAGTGTTAAAGGGATCCCTTTGGGATTTAGAATATTTAATATTATCTAGAAAATTTATGGTATTTTAGAGGGTTTATTGAATGGAAAAATTCCAATCCATTAGGAAATGTAATTCTTTTAGTAATAAAGTCTCAATTTTGATTCATTAACCTATTTTATAAATCTTAAGAATGATGTATTTGGTATTGAAAAATCTGGATTACATTGAATATGAGAGACTTAATATTTTGGGACATATATATAATGAGGGTTTATTGAAGAAGGTATGTTTAAATGGGTAGATAACTCATTATTATGATCCACCCAAAAACCCAAAATACTACACCAAAAGATTATATGGATGATTTTCTAATCCTTGGTTTGTATACTACATCATTGATGTCCTTAATACCTAACATTGAATTATCAATCAAACATGGAAATAAATATAATTTCCTATAGTGTGTAGCTTCTCCCAATATTTTTAGTTGATAATTTAAGTGAATTAGTTTTTAATAGAAAAAATAATTTAACATTAAGAGGGTGTCAAAATTCCACCACCAAGAAGGATGTAAATAAGGGTTTTCAATGCTGGAAAGGAAAAAGTCCCATATAACAAAACAACATAAATAGAGAATAAAATATAAAAACATGAATGATTTAACATTGTTTGACAAAGATTTTGTAAATATATGAGAGAACAGGGGGCCTATTCATTATTTCAACATTATATAAATGTCAATGGATGTAAGATATTATAGGGTTTTAAAAATTCATTAGATTTAATATAATTAAATAAAGAAATGTTTATGTCTTCTATGGTGGTTCATCTACCCAAAGACAATACTCTCTACCACAGGTTGGATTAACAATGATTGATATGATTCAACGGGATGAATATTAACCAAAGAAGAACATGAAAAATTAAGATAGCTAGATAATGATATTTTCATCAATAACTCCTCCACAATAAACTGTTACAGAAACTCCAAAATTTGGAGTGGGCCCTACAAATTTCCCCCTCATGAACAATTTGGGGTTGAAACTTGACATGCAATCTCTTTGTTGTATTTTATCATTTAATTTAGTAGAACGTTTTCATCATATCTACCCCGTCTTCATTATTGTGAGTTTTATAAATTTTCATCATTTGTTTCTAACACATTATAGATCTAGTGGCATCACACGTAAATGTGTTTGGATCTAGAATGAAATGTTAGGTTCCATTTGAGATTAATAGTTCTATAACTATTACTATAGATAATGTAATTCTCTTAACTCTATTCTAGATCCTGTAAAAATTCCTCCAACCACGACATCCCATTTTAACCTTCAATGGTTACGATACAATATTATTCTATGGTAGACCTAAAAACACACTTACGAAGTTGTGATATCCATGAGAAAACTCCCCTACAAATGGTATCTAGTACTTGGTCATGAATTTTCTCATTCCTACATCCTAATCCTAATATACATCATTATATTCTTCTAAAAAATGATTATCACTTCCCAAACATAAACAAGGGCTGGATGTGACTTAAGGATTAATCAATATCCATTTGAACACTATCCAATGCTCCATCAAAATATTTGATAAGATTATTCTCACAACAAAACAACATGATCAATGTTATGTTTTGTTTCAATAAAAACATAAATAAGACAACCAAATACTGATTGATAAGTACTGTTATCCATATCAACTTTATAATTTTTAGTAGATAGGTTCTAACTATTTTTGAACATAAAATGACTCATATGTGGACTACTAAGTAGTTTATCCTTACTTATATTGGACTATTCATGAGCCTTCTAAATTTTACATTTATAAGATATCCAAATATATTGATTCCAAATTTCATGAGTAATAATCATATCAGGAATCCTCATAGCATCTCCTAAGTCCTTTATTTTGAAATACATGTCAAAATATTTCGGTATCCTGTTGGTATTGGTGATATCTCCACCAATAATCAACATTTAATAAATATGAAGCAACATAGTAATGAAATTAACCTAATAAAATTGTTTTATGGAATAATTGGGGTAAAAAATCATTCTATTATGAATATCTCTATATATTAGTGAGTTAAATTTCATGTACCATTGCCTCAACACCTATTCCAGACTATATAATCATTTCTTAAGTTTACATACCATATTTTATTTATCTTTCATCTGAAATCCCTGAAGATACTCCATATAAATCTCCTCATCAAGGTCACCATATAATAATGAATTCTTTAAATATAGTTGTTGAAACTCTAGGTTGATACTTTTTTCCAATCCAATAATAACTCTAATAGAATACATTTTCACCAAAGGAGAAAACATCACACCATAGAAGACATATTTCTTCTAACGGAATCCCCTACAAACCATCCTAGGTCTATATTTTAGTTGTGAGAAACAATATTTTTCTTTGATTCTATACAACCAATTGTTTATGAGTGACTTATTTCCATATAGTAACATTAAAAATCAAATGTTCTATTCTTATGTAAGGACCACATCTTCTCTAGCTAGAAATTTTTACCCTACATCATTTAATGAATCCTGATTTCATAATAAAAAATATTTGTTTCTACATCATCTGGGAGTATCACATACTAATGTGGTGAGTTTATATGTCTAAAATATCATTCTTTGTTGTACCTTGTAAGAACTTGGTTCTTCTTATAAGGTATGGTTTTCTTCGTTTTCTTTTCCTTGGATTTATTTTTGATAAAACAAGGAAAACTGGAAAATTTTATGTTTTTAGTTGAACCCACCATGAAATCCAATGTACACGCCGTGTAGTTTGGCCGTATAGGATGGGGATAAACAGAGGGTTCTTTTTTTGGCCAGGAAGAGAAGAAAAGGCCTCTACACACTATTTACTTCTTAGTACATGTTGTGTAGTCATATCGTCAAGGTCTGAGCGGGATGTGAAAAGTAAGTTAGTGATGTTATGAATAGTAAAATGATATAAATGTTGTGTATATGGATTTACATGCCGTGTACTACTAAATATCATCTTAAAATGGGAAGTAGCCACACTTTCTCTAAACCTGGATAGAACAACCGTCAGGTAAAGAACATGGAGGCTCAGAAGTGGATTATTCTCCTATTTCATCATCCAGAACCCAATTCAAGAATCTTCTGTCCCATTGGATTATGCTTAGGAAGAAATTTCTTCTCCTTGATCCATTATTGATGATTTCTATTTCAGGGAAAGATAGTCAAGGTTGAATGATTTACCTATTATCTTAGATCTATGCCGTTCTGAGCTGATTCAAGGGCCAACATCAGATTATATTAGTTATAAATCATCAAGGTAGGTGTTCTTGAGCCTTTTGTTAAATGTTGAGTTGATTATATGTGCTAAAATGGTATGTGACCATTTTTGGGTATTGTTTTTCTCTATAATTGAATCTTATTAATACATAATGACATTTAGAAGTTTTATTATATGAAATTAAATCATAAGAATGATTATTGTTTGATTTAGGGACACCCCATGGGTGTGTTTCCAATAGTTAGCCATTTGGAAAGAATTCCTTTGATGCATGTGAATGTTTTCTATTTTTCGAGATGGTTAGAATCATATATTGTTATATGAAGGCCCACGTGAGTTGTTATGATTAAAAACCATAAAATAGACTTATTTTAATGTGTTTGATGCTATGTGAATTTCCCATATTAGTTTTTATGTTTAACACCATATGATAGTTTAATTAACGTGTATCTATTTTGAAATAAAATGTTAAATGATTAAAAGAGGTAATTATCCATGGGTGAACCATAGTCTTGGTTAAAAGATAAGGTTTGGATCCTGTGACTAATTACACCTTGCTTACCTTTAGGGAACCATTATCTCACTTAAAAGGAAATGTACAAACTTAAGAGTTTAATTACTTAAGGTTTTTGAGCGAGCCACAATTTTGGTGATTGGGCTTACTATGTTTCCATTGTAAATTCCGACTGAATCCTTGGTCCATTGAGGGATACCTAGGATGATCTCTATAGGAAATTTAACAAAACAATTTTTTTTTTGAAATGCAGATATTATAAAATGCAAAATGGTTATGTCATAAGTTGATGGTTACTTGGTACGGGGGTCGATGGGCCTTGGCCGGACTTCAAGACCTTTGTAATGTTCACAGAACTTGTTAAATGAAATGGAATGAATAAATATCCCTCTTCCATGCCAAATCAGAAGATTGGTTTTAGTATTCACTTATTTATCTACATGATCTTCCCATAAATCTACCGTGTTTACTTCTATATGGGGGATTGGTAGGATAAGGACAAATCTTGAGATAGTTTCACCTAAATAAAACTAGATTGCAAAAGAACATAAATAGATTAATGAATCGTTTACTTGAGTACTTCCTAGTTACTATTTTCTTCGAAAGCTATTGTATATAATCACTGACTATTAGGAATAAATATTTGGTGGTTTCCTAATGGGATTAGTCTCACACCCTATTTGGGTCATGATTTTGGTCCCTAACAGATAATATGATTGCAGGTGTAGGAAAGGGAATGAACCCTTATACATGTACGTGATTTCTACATAGGATCAGGAGAGCATGGGAGCAAGCTGAGGGTTGCGCTGCTTATGAGTTTTATTTCTGTTTATCCACATGTATTTTATTTTTATTGGATTGTAGTGTATCCTATTTTTTCTTCTTTATTAGAATATATAACATGTTGCATTATCAATTTTATCGTTTGAGACTTGGATATTTATCCATCAGACCTCCACTAATTTGTTTCATTCGTATACTGTTTAATTCTTCTACTACTATATTGTTTTGTATTCAGTTGTGTCATACTATGCTAGTGAGGGAATTTTTTCCCCACTATCACACCCAAGGACCTCGCTTCTAGTCGGTAGCCTTTGGATTTTGGGGAAACATGCTTGAGGCCATGTCTCCAACTGGGTACGGGGCACCTTTTAGTGGCACCTAGATCCAGGATGTTACAAAGTTGTATTAGAGGGATTTCTATTCTGCATTTTCTTACTGTTTGGAGCCTATAGATAGGTATAAGAAGAAATGGGTATTGGGTAATTAGCTATGTGCAGAAGTCTCTACCAGTATATAAGGAAAAGCCAAATTTCCATGAAATGAGTTGTGATATTTAGATTTTGAGTTATTATAGTTGATTTTATTTCATCTTTGTGGGACACAATTAATTTATGGTATTACCATTGACACTGTTCTGGGTTCTATTTTAGTTGAATTATAATGATTTGTGAGTATGCCATCTCATGCATCATATAAGAACTTGTTAGAATCACATTCCATGCATTATGTCATGCTATATATAATTCATTAGTTATCACATGATGTTTTGATATATGATGTGATAGATAATCTTACTTTTGTGATAGGTGCATTGGTACATACTAGTGATTGGATTAAATAGATGCCAAACTTGGTTTCCTGTAGAGTATGGGACCTCTTGAACCAAAATTTTTCAGATAATGATTCTGTTTTTAATTAAAATTATACTATGATATGTTCATCTTGGGTGATAAAAGTTGATTCATGAGGAGTATGTACCCTCAGGTATCGGAATTTTGCATCCCACTGATTGGTTTTCTATAGAATATGGGGTTTTTGGGAAAACTGGATTTTTTTGTCTGGAACAACCCAGTATACATGATGTGTAGTCTCCCCTAACACGCCGCATGTTATTCCTATTTGGGGAAGAATGTGATCAATGTTTTAAGAAGAAGATTTCGTGTACCCTGTGTACACGCTATGTAGTCCTTGACCTTGTAACTTTCTATGTGAGGAGAGAACACGGGTTGTCAAGATTTGAGTAGGACACACCGTGTACTTTGAGTACACTCTGTATAGAAGTCAACCGTGTATCGAACTAAGTGACTAATGAAATAGGTTGATGAAACGTTTTATATACACACTATGTCTAGATTAAACATGCCTTGTAGTCTTACACTGGCCGAACCGTGTTGTACTATCCATGTAGAATTATCTAGGCATGAAGGGAAATCCAAGTACACTCCATTTCTATTGAAAAACAAACCGTGTACAATGGGTTTTACACAACCATGTTGGGAAGAACTACATGCACATGTAAAGGACAAGGAGAACATGCCATGTAAGGATTTATACATGTCGTGTACTCTAATTTTGTAAAACTTGAGTCTTTTTCCTTCTCTATCCCAATTTTCACTTTTGAGTTGCAGCTTTCTCTTCATTAAACTTGTGTTGAGGGGTGTGTGCTGGACTTTACAGAGAAATTCCACCACGACAACCTCAGGCAGTGTGCTAGGATAGTGGTGGTGAGTATAAACAAGAGGTGGTTGGCCACGGGCTACCAATGAATCCCCTAGTTGTGCAAGCTATGGCACCAGCCATTATACCGGACACAGGTGCGGATGCATAGTTCTTGGAAGTTTTAGTGAGGTTCCAAAGGACCTTCCAGGGACCACCGTAGACTGCCACTTATATAGAAGAGCTAATGCATATATTCCAGCACCAGCATCTACCTACTTTTATATGGTATGGCGAACCACATGTTGCAGAATCATGGATTGAATCAGTGCTGACTATTTTGAGCATCTTGAAACACCTCCTAAGAGGAGGCTCAAGCTCTTGAATTATATGCTATGAGATTCTGCCAAGAGGAGATGGGATGTCATTACGTAGACAAAGCATCATAGGGACATGGCATGGGGAGAATTCTATAGATTCTTCTAGGAATAATTATTTCCAGAGACCCTCAGGGACGATTGAGCATAAGGGTTTATGGATTTGGAGTAGGGTACGATGTTAATGATGGACTATTCTGTCTGCTTTAAAGATATTTAGCAATTCAAACCTGTTATTATGGGTGACGAGGAGTTGAGAGATAGGTGCTTCAAGGATGGTCTTTGATATGACATACGAGCATAGGTAAATGTTTTCAGGTTTCCTTCTATGAATTCAATTATGAATCAAGCACTGATTACTGAGCGAAATATATGAAAAGCTAGTGGTGCGAACCCGGGTAGTTCGACACCATGATCAGGTACAGTCTCCACCGGAAGCAAGATGCATCATATGGAGTTTTCATATGGTAATATGAGTAGTCCGGATGTATTTTCTAGTATCCATGTGAGGTGCTATGAATGTGGTATAGTCTGGAATACTAGACCACAATGCCCGAAGGACCTTGTTGAGTACCGAGGTTGTGGAAGGATGAGACATCTACAACGCTTCTATAGGACATTTCCAATAGTGGTTAGTGAGTGATGTTCTGTTCAGACTCCACGTGATGGACTAGGGTTCATAGCTTCTCAGTATTCTAGAAACTGGAATACGTCAAGGCGTACATGCCAATGCGATGGGAATAGATGTGGAATCCGGACCCCATGATCTCAACCATAGCAAGGTGGTTCAGCTCATGGTAGCCAGGATGTGTCACAATGCCATGGTACTGGTCAGAAATATG
Organism: Viscum album; assembly: GCA_963277665.1. Classification (NCBI taxonomy): domain Eukaryota; kingdom Viridiplantae; phylum Streptophyta; class Magnoliopsida; order Santalales; family Viscaceae; genus Viscum; species Viscum album. Next base: position 274,832,882 of record OY728155.1, on the reverse strand, counting down.
CCATACAGCAGACCCAATATGAGAAGTATCCCATGCCTTCTACTGTCATAGGTACTATGGTAGTCACTTATGTTTTATCTTCCACAGTTTTTGATAGTGGAGCTTCTCAGAGTTTTATATTTGTGCCCATTGTGGAGAGCCTTGGGCTTTGGGTTTCTACATATGAGAAAATTATATCGCTAGAAACGTCGTTGGAGATTAGAATGGTAGGTGTCTGTTTGAGCAAGGAGTGACCCATGAGATTTATGGATGTCACTTCCTTTGGGATCTCTACAACTTAGAGAGGGTAGGGTTTGATTTAATCCTTGAGATGGATTTCTTGGTATCTTATCAGGACTTCATTGACTTCTATTGACTTAGGGTGAGTTTCAAATCACCAGAGGGGGAAGAGTTTCCACATCAGGGTGAATGGGATGTCCAGGCAAGCCATGATGGACCCGAGCATCGTGTGATAGGTGGGATGATATCCCAGATTTAGAGTTTATATCTAGAAGATCCGGGAACATGTCTGGTATATTTTCCCCTAGTGGTTTATTGTTTCAGAGATGTTTTCTCAGATAATTTATGAGGCTTAACTCCAGTTAGAGTGCTGGAATTTACTATCAAGTTAGTGATAGGAGCTGCACTGGTATCCATTCCTCCATACAGTATTGCTATGAAGGAGTTGTAAGATATTAAGAGGCAGTTGGAAGATTTGGAAGCTAAGGGTTTTATCTGACCCAGTACTTCTCCTTGGGTTTTACCGGTCCATTTTGAGAAAAAGGCGGATTATACTCTCAGATGTTATGTGGACTATCAAAAACGGAACCCTTTGATTGTTAAAAATTGATATCCCTTACCACGAATTGATGACCTGTTTGATCAGATTTGAGTAGATCGAGTGTTATCAATGATTTAATTGAAGCTAGGATATCCCCCGACATGTGTTCAACCTACAGAAATACCACGTACAACCCTTCATAGTAGGTATGGTCTATATTAGTACTTGGTTATGCCGTTTGGTTTCAAGAACATGCCAGCAATATTTATGGCGCGGATTAACCGAGTGTTGAGTCCTAACCTAGATTCTTTTGTGGTGCTTTTCATGGAAGATATCTGGGTGTATTCTCATAATCGACACGACCTTGAGAAACACCCTGAGATCATTTTGAATACATTGAGATAGAATTAGTTATATTCTAAGATCACAAAATTCCACTTCTAGATGAATTAGATTCACATTCGGGGTCACATCATCTCAGAGGCTGGAGTATCGGTGGACCTAGAGAAGGTGAGAGCAGTAGTGACTTGGGAGCAGCCCAAGAATGTTTTTTTGGTGTGGAGTTTCTTAGGTATATCTGGTTCCTACATGAATTTAATAAAGGACTTCTCACACATAGAAGCACCGATGTCAGTCTTGAATAAGAATGATGTGAAGTTTGAATGGTCATATTCTTGTGACACAGCATTTTAGGATCTGAAGGGATGTTTGACATTAGTACCGATACTGATGCTTCTTGAACCAGGAAAGAGTTACACCATGTATTGTAATGCATCAGGAATTGGGATAGGGGAAGTGCTTATCTAGGGGGATCGAGTTTTTGCATACATGTCTCATCAGTTGAGTCCACATGAGAGGAATTACCAGATGCATGATCTCTTGTTAGCTTAAGTTTACATGATCTGGGCTATTAAAGACACTTTTTATTAGGAGTGTGTTTTTTATGTACATGGACCAAAAAATTCTCAAATACAAATTCACTCAACATGATTTGAATTTGAGACTATGAAGCTGCGTAGAATACCTTCATTTGATTGACTTTGAGCTTGCCTATACGCCTAGAAAAGGTAATGCAGTGGCCGACACACTGAGTAGGAGGACTCAGATACAGGTTCAGGAGGCCAGGGGTGAATGGAAGCTTATGGATTTGTTCTCTGAGATTCATTTAGAGGTTCACAACAGTTAGGGACAGACTAATCTTTCGTCTTTGTTTGTTACCTATACCCTACTAGATAGAGTGAGGATGAGGAAACTATTAGATTCCAAGGTCCTAGTTCAACGAGAGGGTGTGTCAGGTGAGGACCCTACTATTGGATAGAAGATAAGAAAGGATGAAGTTATGCATGTCCATGGGAGTGTGTGGGTCATAGGTGATATACGCGAGGAGATGATGCAAGAGTTTCCTGCTTCATCTTGGGTAGTGCATCCCGGAGTCACAAAGATGTTCTGCAACTTTCACTATTTGTACTAGTGGCCATGATTGAAATGAGAAGTATCTGGTTTTGTATAAAGGTGTTCCAACTGTCAGAAGGTGAAGGTGGAACATCAATGAACAACTGGAATTTTATAGAAGCTATCCATTCCTGAGTGGAAATTGTATAATGTCATGATGAATTTCGTGAAGTGGTTATTGAGGTCTCCTAGAGGAAACGATGTTGTGTGGGTTGTAGTTGATAGTCTTACAAAGGGGACTCACTTATTACTGATCAAGGAGACTATTGGTGTTGATGAGCCCCTAAAGTTGTATATCTGAGAGGTGGTATGACTTCATGGGGTACCTCATTCTATCATTTTAGATAGTGATTCCTGCTTTACATCTCATTTCTGGAAGAGTATTCAGAGGGTGCTGTTTACATAGTTGCTTCTATCAACATCATTCCACCCTCATACCTATGGCCAATCATAATGTAAGACAAAAGTTTTGGAGGAAATGTTGTGTTCATATGTCCTTGACTTTGGGGGATATTGGGAGAAACATAAACCCTTAGTTGAGTTCTCCTATAATAATAGTTTCCACACTACTATTCATATGGTGCCATATAAAGATTTACAAGATAGGCCATGCTGATCACCCCTGTGTTGGCTGGAGGCAGGAGAGGCAGCTATGTTTGGACCACGTCTTTTTCAAGAGAATACTAAGTATGTTCACTTGATTCAGAAATGGATGGATACTATATAGTATTGTAATAAATATTATGTTGATCGATGTAGACGACCCATGGAGTTTGATCTCGGGGATCAAGTTTTCCAACGTGTCGCACCCAGATTATGACACAAGAGGATCAAGAGACATGGTAATATATCATTGTGATATGTTAGACCATTTGAGATTCTGAAAAACCTGGGTCAGTTTCCTATAGGCTACAATTTCCTCAGAGCTACCAAGCCATGAACTGTTATCACTCAGACCCATCTCACGTTTTTCAGCCTAAGGAGGTTGATCATGAGGTTGATGCATCCTTTGAAGAGCATCTGATTATCATAGTTGAAAAGATCACCAAGGTTCTCCAAGGCTGGTCAGTTCCACTCATACGAGTGTTATGGTCGCACGACCGAGTGTAGGTTGAGAATTGGGAGAGGGAGGCCGATGTATGTGCTTAGTGGCCAGATTTATTCTCAAATATTCCATCACCACCCTAGGAAGGGTAATTCAAGGATGAATTTCTTTAAGGGAGGATGTTTGTAAGAACCTGGTTATTCTTATGAGTTATGGTTTTCTTCGTTTTCATTTTCTTTGAGTTATTTTTTAGAAAACAAGGAAGTGGAAAAATGTTATATTTTTAGTAGAACACGGTGAAGAGAATAAAAGGCCACTATAGACTGTTTACTTCCTAGTGCACACCGTGTAGTCATACCGAAAAGTCAGAGCAGGATGTGTAATGTAATTTGGCGATGGTATGAATAGTAAAATGATATACACGTCGTGTATATGGATTTACACACTATGTACTACTAAATTTCAGCTTAAAATGGTCAATATCCTCCTTTTCTCTTCTCCTAGATAGAACATATTCCATGTGAATATTAGGGAGCCACATGAGATGATTTTTCACCCATTTCGTCATCCAGAACCCAATTCATGTGCCATCAGTCTCGATGGATTCCTCTTGGTAAGATATTTCTTCTACTTGATCCATTATTTATGATTTATGTTCTTGATAATGTTATTCAAGGTTGAATGATTCACCTCTTTTCTTAGATCTATGCTGTTTTAGGTCGATTCAAGGGTCGATGTCAGATTATATCTATTATACGACATCGAGGTACGTGGTCTTGTGCCTTTCATTAATTTTCGAGTTGATTATATGTTCCAAAATGGTATGAGATCATTTATGGGTATTGTTTTTCTCTAGAATTGAAATATGTTGATACCTAATAATGTTATGGTATTTGATTATATGAAATTGAATCACGTGATTGTTGATTGTTTAATTTAGGCACACCCCATGGGCCTGTTTACCATAGTAAGAAATTTGGAAAGAATTCCTTTGAGGCATTTGAATGTTTTCCCTTTTTAGGGTTGGTTAGAATCATGTATTTTTATATGAATTCCCACATGAGTTGTTATGATTAAAAACATGGAATAGTTTAATTTTCATGTGTTTGATGTTATGTTAAATGCTCACCTAAGTTGTTTTGTTTAACTTCCTATGATAATTTAATTCCCATGTGTTTCTTTTTAAATGAATTGTTAAATGATTAAAAGAAATAATTATCCATGGGAAAGCTGTAGTCTCGGTTAAAAGACAAGGTCGGGCTCATGTGACTATTTACACCTTGCTTACCATGGGTGAACCATTGTCATAGTTAAAAGGTAATGAAAAGACTCAAGCGGTCAATTACTTAAGGGTCGTGAGTGAGCCACAGTTTTGGTGGTCGGGCTTACTGAGTCTACATTGTAAATGATGAGTGAATCCTTAATCCATTGAGGGATACCTAGGACAGGCTATATTGGCAATTGAAGAAATTATTAAATGATGAAATGATGATATTCTAAAATGTGAAATAGTTATGTCACGAGATGATGGTTAATTGGTATGGGGGTTTGATGGGCCTAGGCTAGGCATCAAGACCATTTTAATGTTCACAAATCTTTTTAAATGAAATGGAATGACTTAAGATGCGTCTTCCAAGACAAAACACAAGCTTTGATTTAGTATTAACTTATTTATCTAGATGATCTTCTGATAAATCTAATGTGTTTACTTCTATACTGGGGATTGGAAGGCTAAGGATTATTCTTGATATATTTTCAACTAAATGAATCTGAATTTCTAAAGAACATAAATAGAATAAATGAATAGTTTACTTGAGTACTTCATAGTTACCGTTTTCTTATATAGTGATGGCATATATTCACTGAATTTTTGGCACAATTCATTGATGGATTCCTACTAGGATTAGTATCACATAATTTTTGGGTCATGATTTTGGGCCCAAATAGATTATATGATTTCAGGTATAGAAAGTGGAAATCACCCTTATATAGGTAGTAGATTTCTACTTATGATTAGAAGAGAATGTGACTAAGCTGAGGCTTATGATGCTTCTGGGTTTTATTTCTGTTTCTCCAATTGTATTGCCTTTGTATCTAATTGTAGTGTATTTTATTTTGGATGCTTTCTTAGAACATATAACACGCTCCATTATCATCTATCTGGTTTGAGACTTGGATATTTATCCATAATACTTCTGCAGATTTGTTTTAGATGTATACTGTTTACTGCTTCCACTACTATATTGTTTTGTATTATGTTTTGTTATATGCTTCCAATGAGGTAATAGTTTCCCCACTATCACACCCAAGTCCCTTGCTACCAGTCTTCAGCATCTGGCATTTGGAAAATGTGCTTAAGGCCACATGGCCAACCGGGTATGGGGAATATTTTAGTGGAACCCAGATATGGGACATTATATACCTCCCCAACTATGATTTTGTGTGGTATTTGTTTTGGAATCTTAGGTGATGGTAACATATAAAAATATGGAGATATATTACCAAGTTTTTATGCATCATGTACACCATGAATCTCTCCTATGCTATCAACAACTGATGGTGGTGTGATTGGTTTTAGACTAATTCGAATTTCATCAGATTACATCTTCTTTGGATTTTATGGCTTCTAAAAATCTTAAATCATATCATTTTTAAGAAATACCAAATATCTTCTTTTAATGATCCTCCTAGTTGTAGTATCCTATAGTCGGTATCAAAAAGTTTTATTAGAATATAATGTAAATATGAAGTTCTTTCCCTTTCCATCTAGTTTCAACCTCTCAGCTTTTGGGATGTGAAAAAATTCCCTTCATCCAAATAATCTCAAGTGCATGTATGAATTTTTTTACCTATCTATATAATTTCTAGTACATTTTAGTTTAGTGGAACTGATGTAAAATTGTTGATAAGATCAATCATCTTCCTCATTATCCCCCAAAATGTGTTTCATATCTTTGAATTTTAGAGCATGCACATGACTCTCTTAAATATGGTTTATTTCACTCTCTCAACAAAAAAATTATGATAAGGAATCCTTGGCATATATTTTTCTAGCATGATGTCAAAACTCTTGAAGTATTCCGCAAATAGACCATGGTATTCTCATCCATTATCCAAAAAACCATAGATCAATTGTCCACCTATTTATCTATCCACCATAACATTAAACCTATTAAAAACACCACACACATGACCTTTGGTATTCAATGAAATATCCTAGATAAAAATGTGCATAAAATATAAAATATTTAGTTTTTTGTATGGTAAATAAACATAAAATGATACTTCATGTTGTTTTCCCATGATGAAATCAACATCATCGAGTAGTTTTTTTTATTAAGAATCCACCACAAAGGGACCACAAGAACTAAACCTCCTCATGGAGGACTAAAATCATGAAGGCAAAGGGAATCCCCTCAAATTAAGTTGACTAACTCAGGTTTGGGGGAAGATATATTATGAAGGTAAATAGGATTAGGATCAAGATCCTCAAGGGGATCAAGGTGGTCTACAACTTTATTACCCTCCCACCATGAGTACACCACGTTGATGGTATTGATAAAATGTCTCCGGATCATTATGTGGGTATATATGATTGACTAGGGGAGGGACATAGGTCATTGAAGAAGTTACGGATAATAATGGAGTAATTTTTAGCATTTGAAATTTCAATATCTTCCTGGTTTCATAGGCTGATACCCAGAAGGAAGGCCCTTGCCCCAGCTTGAAGGGATGAGCCACTTCCCAAGTGGGCTGAAAATTCCATAATCACCGATCCCTTGGCATCCCAAACAACAACACCTCTATGCATGACCACCATGATGTAGGAACCATCAGTATTTATTTTAAGACCCCTGGAAGGGGGGTTCCGGGGGACCCAATGGCCCCTCGCAATGACAATATCATTATGGGCATCATTGGAGGCTCTTCAAATGAGGCTGATAAAGGGAGTCTTCCTCCATTTTCTGAGAAGAAGGGTGAGTCATAGAAGAAAGTTTTTTGTCCTAATGATGATGGATGATCCGGAGGAGAGGACCCCATCATTCCTTGCCTTGTTTCTAGCCTTCCAGATGCTCTAGAAGCCTACATGAAGAATCATGGTGTGAGCCTCCTTATCCGGTCCCCTGTATTCCGAACCATGAAAGCAACTCTTCATGAAAGGTAGGCCTACCGTACTACATTAAACAAGGGCCATAAACTTACTGAGAATGCTCCACATTGTTCTCACCCAGTCACCCCAAAAGAAATGGTGATCTAAAGATTCTTCCTTATTAATCTTACAGCAGGGACATCACAAAGCTAGTGAGATCCCACATCGTTTAATATTTTCATCAATATTGATTTCCTTGTTTCTAATGCCCCATGATAAAAAATTTAACTTCAAGGGAAATGAATTTGTCTAGAGTATCTCATTCCAACAGTCAGAGCTATCCTTGGTTCTCAATGTTCGACAAAAATTTTGAGAGTTGAAGGCCCCTGTGGATAAGGGATGAAAACACATTGGTCGGGCTCCGAGGATAATTCTATCAGGATGAATATGGACTGTTGATCATCATCCAACACCGCATGCATAAAATCAGGGTAATGACTTTTTTCCCTGAAGGATATGGTAGGAGTTGGGCATCCTGGAAACCCGAGAGCCTCCCCCACCCAATTTTTCTTCTTGAAGAGTATATATCTACTCCCCACCAACCATCGGGAGTGAGGTTGCAGATTGAAGATGAGAGGAAAAATATAGTAACCAAATCATAGAGCCCTGGATTGTCTCTAATGAAGTGTCTTCAATATGGGAGGATTGCATGGTTCCACCGTATAGTGTTTGCTTTTCCAGGACTTCCCATGCAAGTTTCGTGTCCATGAAACTGATGGTATCCTCAAGGCCACAATCGTCGATGCCTCCTTCCTTGACCGACCAAACCAACTAGTGCCTTGAAGCCCAATGACGTTTCCTTTCCCAGGAAGGAACCCAGATGAAGCTCGATAATATATTTTTAATGTTTCGAATCACCCCATGTGGGACTTTGATATAAGATAGGGCATGAACTGGGGTAGTGAGCAAAACACTATTGATGAGAGCAATACGAGCTTGAAAAGAAAGATATTTTTTCTTCTATTTAAGGGTATGTTCAGATATCTTTTGTGAGAGGAAATCACAATCTCTGATCCTATGTATTCAAGGGGATATGGGAGCCCCTAGATATTCCATGGGGAACTATCCTCTGTTCATGTTGAGGTTCTTGTGGAAAGTAGATGCACGACTAGAAATGAATCTGTTAGAAATGTAGAATGTGCTCTTTTACTTGTTAATCACTTGAACACTCCAATGAGAGTAGTCCGCAAGAAACATCACGAGTCCTTTAATCAATTTGATGCTAGCGTTCATGAAGATGAGGGTATCATTTGAAAACATTAGGTGGATAATAGGTTGGGCTCTCATGCTCCGTCTGAAGCGGGTGAGCTCACCATTGTTGAACCTCTTGTTGATGGTGCGGATGAGGAAGTCCTGAGAAAAAAATGAACAGGATAAGGGAGAGTGGACCACCTTTCCTGACCCATCATGTATCCTTGAATAACCCAAATGTCTTCCCCATAAAACTAATCACCAGCCAAGAGAAGCTATAACATCTATACCGCATGTCAACGTTCCAAGGGTCAAGACCCATACCAGCTGGGACCTTGTTCATGAAGCCCTAATCCACGTGATTGTATGATTTGTTCATTTCCATCTTGATGTACACATTGTAACCTCGAGTCTTATGTTTTATGTCTTTTATCATCTCATTAGCAAGGCCAATGTCGTTTTGCATCGAGCATCCCTTTATGAAACGATGGTGCTCTTCTGAGACGCAACGATGTAGATTATTTGAAATTATTGTGTTGAGGATGCTAGATATGATTTTTTATGGGATGTCTCACAAGATCATGGGGCGATAATGTAGAACAGAGGTAGGGTTCCTAGACTTTGGAAGGAGGACAGGGGTTGTGGTGCAGGAGATCCAAGGAAGGATCTCCCCTCAGAAGAAGTCTTGGATGTCCTTAACAACATTCACCTTCACAACCACCCACGAGTCCCTATAAAAGACTCATGGAATGCCATCAGGTCCTGGGGTGTTGTCCGGTTTAATACCCATCATGGCTTTATAGACTTCCTCTTCATTAGGAAAGTCCCTCAACCCCTCATTGTTCTGAAAAAATAACACAAAAGAGATTACCTCGAAGATCCTTATGTCAATTCCCATGTATCCATTGTGCCTCATTGTATTCGGGCCGGCAGGCAACTCTTGGAAGAATGTAAGGGCTTTTGCAACCACCACATCCCTCTCATCCATTTATGATCCATCTTCTAAAAGGATATTGGGTTTTATTGGCCTCTTTCTCTCTTTGATGCATGCATGGATGAATGTGGTGTTCATATCTTCCCCTATGAGCCACTTTACCATTGATGAATCTATATCCATGAATTCCTATTTCAGAAGAAATTCCGCCAAGATTGCTTTCTTTCTATCAAAATCCAAGAGTTCATGATTATCCTAGTTCTCCTCTATCATTCCCTCTAGTTTTCAACTTCTTGCATGACACACTCAACGTTAGTTTCGATGAGGGGATGGTCCTTCCACCACACCCGAAAGAAATCCTTGAGTTTTTTGTGTTTTTTTGTAAATGGAGACCCTTGTATGCCCCATGTATGTCTTGTTCCAGGCATCGCTGACTAGGGCGTGGTATCCTAGAAGAGTGGTCCACTAATGGAGGAACTGAAACCTCTCTGAGGTACCATGGCTTGAGGATAGGCTCACCAGAAAGGGATATAGATCCGATATGATTTGGATTAGGTGGAGAACTATCACATTGGATAAGAGGGTGGTTGCTTGGATGTTGGCCCAACATCTATCCAAGAGGATCCATGAATTATGGGCACCCCTTTGATTATTGAACAAGGTAAAACAGTCCTCGGTGAATCCCCGATCGATGAAACATTTTCCCACAAAAAATTGAGCAAACTTCATCTTTTCTTTCCTTTGGAAGGACCCTACCTTTATATTCCTCTTTGGTGATAATAAATTTGAATTCTCCCTGAAATCCCATGGAAAATATCCCAGATCAAAGGCATTGAGATCACTCCACAAATCTGCTCTTTTATGATGGTCACAACTTTCATAAACTATAGACACGAAGAAGGTGGTGTTCCCTTGGTCTCCTTGGTTGTGATGTATTGGTTACCAGCCTGAACCAAAATGACAGAAAGGCTCCCATGCCAGAATATCCACATGTGGTAGTTAGAGGGGTCAGTGTGCAAAGAGCATTGAATTTTGATCTAAGATGTGTAATTTCTGATCTTGGAGTTGATTTGATTATGCTCAAGGACTACAACAATCACAACCTTTTGTTTACTAAACTCTACAATAAGAAAATACTTCTTAACCCTTGGTCCAATTCCATGGGGGTTCCATATTATGATTGGTATCATTGAAATTAAAGGGCTTTGACATAGGCTCCAAAGCAGTTGGGCTTTTGGAAGGGGGAGGATGAGTGCTCCTATTAGTTATGTGATCTTGAACGGGTGCACACTCCCTCCATTTTGGACAGCTACCAGGGAGAGGAAGTATTTGGGACTTTGGGTGAGCAGAAGGACTGGTTCCATTCCCTAGATAATGGCTCTAGATATCGTGATGGATCATTTAGGCTTGAAGGTGGGATGACCTCCCAGGGGGGGCATGCATTACCTGGAGGTCTAAGGCTAATTGGGGTGCCTGCCCTATGAAGGACATAGAGAAATAATGGATCCTCCATGGTCGAGCTCTGAACCTACAAGGGGCCTACATGGTGGGGATAAATAGGGAAGGGGGCAGGGCCAGGATTCCTGCTGAAGGGGGCATAGGTAGAAGCTTATGCTCCTCCAAGGTGGAGGCTTGCAACCATAGGGATCTGAGAAGGTGCGGAACAACCATGCCTGGTTGGAGGATGGGCAAGTACTTGTGAATGTAGGATAAGAACTTGACCATCCAGATGACTTCAAGGAATGGAGGAGGCTATGCACGGGCCTATTATAGAGGGTTAGGGAGACCTCCCTGGAAACCACTTTTGGCGAAGGATCCAATGCGGGGACTATAGGAGATGAGTCTCTGGGAGCGGGGCGCAGTTAGATCCTGGGATTTGGGCACTTGAGCAGATGGTACCCCTGGCGGTGAACCTAGAATACCGGGATAGAATGGCCCTGAAGAAGAAAATTGGAGAAAAACCAGGGCAAGACAGAATAGAAAATGACCTAAGTCTAGTGGATGAAGTCCTGCACCCAAAGGGAAATATTCTCCGTTAAGGGGAGGGAGAGATCAAGTTCCACACATCAATGCACCACCAATATATTGGCACAGCTCCTGGTCCTCTCATCATAAAGGGGGAAGCCACTATGTGTATCGCTAATCACCTTCAAGAAGACTCCATTTTGAAAAGGAATTGGAAGCCTAGGGAGATCAACCCAAACAGCTGCGAGGGGGATCTCCTTACCTCTGTGAACATCCATCGACCACCGTGATAAACTAAATATCCTTCAGCTGAAGGATCGGGGAGATCTGCACCAATCATGAAAGAAATATTATTCAGAAGATTAGACAAGACAAAAGGAGTTTCTATGAACCACTGAGATCCACACTGGTGATTGGAGGCCCAAAGAAAAGATGGAGCACTAGAACGCCTATAAAGGGGCTTTGCAGCCCCAAACTGAGCCACCAGCAACCACTTTAAGCATTAATATGCCTCCATGAATGGAATGTCCGAAAAATCTATAGGGATGAAATTGCCTTCCCATAAGGCCTACGGGGGTACCACCAGGACATCCGCAAAGCAGGGAAAGGGAGGACCAAGCAGTGGGCCACATAGGGCATCTTTGAAGTATGTAGGCCAAGGAACCGGGGGAGGAGCACCCAAATCAAAGGGTGGGAGAAGAAGGGAGGTGCCAGACCTGAACGGAGGACCCAGAGGATGCACCAAGGATGGTGAAGCCAGAGAGGCAGAAGCGCATCCTGGAGCGAAAGACAGGTGCTCAGGCTTGGGCTGAGACCATGTAAGAGGAGGGGTAATGGTAAATAATTGGAATCCACTGGTGGCGTGTGAGGCACGTTCTCAATAGGCATAAGTTCAGGTTTTATATATGAAATCAACATAATTATACAAATGTGTACCTTTGATTCCTAATAATAATTTCTTCTTGGAGAGGATTTTGATTCCTCTATCACTCATGGGACCAAGACATATGTTCCATACTTCTATAGGATCCTCCTTTATATCTAAATTTATTTCAACTCCATATGGTATGGAATTGATAAGATATATATAAGTATAATTTTTTTATAAATTACCATATAACCCTTTCTAATCTTCCATTTTCCATCACCAAGGAAACATAGATATCCATTTTTATCAAAAATTCTTATTGATATCATATTGAGGTAAATATTAGGAACATACATTATATCTTTCAACAATAATATGAATAAAATATTAATATCAATAACAATATTACCAATACTAATAATTTTGACTGCAGCATCATTTCATATCTTCATGTGTCCAAAACTCTGTGAATTGTATGATGAGTAGAAATATGGTCTAGATGTGGAATGGTACGAGGTTCCAAAATAAGTCACCCATGCTGAGTTTTGGATTGAAAGGCTAGCATGCTCTTCTAGATCAATAATAATACCTTTCATGATAACTAAAACATCATTTTTTGGTGTTTACCTTCCGGATTCCTTTTCTCAGCCATCAGTTTCTAACAGTATCGTATGAAGTGTCCATGATTTCTATAGTGGCGTCACTTAATGTCATATACTGATCATGATTTTGATTGTTTCCTATATTATTGATTTTGAACATGAGGTTATTTTCTCCATCTTATTCACAACCATTTTCCCTTTCTTTCTATGAAAATAGAATATTTTTTAGTAGTCCAACTGTCATCCTTCCTATTAGAATCATCATTAAGAATTATTTACTTCACAATATCAATGTTGAGATTTCCATCAAGGGACAAATTTCTGAATGACATGACCAATTTATCCCACATAATTAGTAATGAGATCAACATCAATAGTGTTTTCAACTCATCACCAACTATCATTTTACTAAAATTTATCTAATCCGAAATACTTGGGAATTTTTTCATCTTCTCTAAATTTTTGTTTCCATCATTTTAATTCACTTTAAAAATATGATATATAATGTTTTATTTATTTTATGCTGTTATCATTTCATAAATACTTTATAATTTTGACCATCTAATTCAAACATCATGGTCACTGGAAATTTTTTGGAATATACTCTTGTTGATCCATTTCCAGATTTGAGAAGTGCACTTTCTATTGAGAATAACCTCGTCTCTATCAACTTGCAATGTACTCAATGGTGTCTTCTCAATAGTTTATCCACTTTCTAGATATTCTTCTGATTTTACTATAATGGGATTATTATTATCAACTACATGCTTACAAAAATATATAACATACAAAATATCTTCCAATTTGGGTTTCAAGATAGCATAATTAAAAGCCATAATCTTAATAATGTTACCAATATTTTCCTATTATTAAATTTGAATATTGAATATCTAACTATATGGATATGCCTATAATTGTTGAAATATTTTTATCGACTATTGGATCATCTAAAATTGAAACTAATTGACCATGTTATTGTCAAAAAATTATCAACAACAGAGACCTTTTGCTGATATAGTGATGATGTTCAGTTATCCTGGATCACCGAAGACATAACTAGAAACATCATCAAAAAACCACTATCAAGATGAACAATGTAATCATATCTAGTAATGTGGAATTGTAGCACAAATAGTTTTACCAAAAATATTACCACATTTATTGAATTCTTTTTAGCTTCATTCTCGATGCCATTTATTCCACCAGAATCGCTTTTATGAGAACTTTATGAATCATATTTCAAAAATTTATTCTAACACACATAATATTACCTTCCACTAGAAAAATCCTCAAAATTTTCATTATTTTGACATTGGTTCCCCTGATACCACTTTTTGGGGGTAGTGATAGTCCGATACATTGAAACAAACACAAGAGGATAAGAAGAAAAAGCAATAATGTGAAGGATTTATCACTATTCTTCAAGTATTTCCTACTATAGAACTCTAATCTAGGATTATGGAACGATGTGTGTGTGGGTAAACAGAAAAAAACATTAGGCACACCTCCCCATATGCTAGAATATGAAGACTAGCTGTGAGGTCCTAATACATACATGGGGAGACTATCCCCTTTAAAACAACCCCAATGGCTATGCATAGATCTATAAAAAAATGTAGCATAACCTATTCATATCATGGACATCCCACCCAATTGAATGTATAAAAAATATCCCAGCCCCATGTCCATTATATAATGTAGTGAAAATATCTTATATGATCCATCAACTGTAATAGTTCATCATCATTAGATAAAATAAAGCAGACATCCTATACAATTAATGGAACATTGGCTAGAACCTGTCGAAAAAAACTATAAATAAGTAAATAGCCATTGGACCGACCCTTACGTACCATCGCACTGTATCCACAACCTTTAAGACCTATTGACCTATTCATAGAGTACAACTTCATGAAATAAATATTATCCAAAATAATACAAGACTGTTAACCCATGCACAATGGAACCCATGCCATGTACACAAATATGGGGTGAGTCCCACGACCCAGTAGGTATCGTTAGTTCCTTAACCAAACTAAATACTATTGTGATCAAGATGGTGTTCATGTAATACATATATAGAGTTTAGTCATTACTGTGAAACAAACCCACATAGAAACATAACCCATTTTCAAATACAAGCACACCTTCTTTATCGCCATGGAAAGATACACCTAATACCACAACCAATTCCATACATGATTCCACACCATACAAGATGGAACATTTCTCAGGAAACTGATAAAACCTATATCCTATGGTCTACACATGTTACTCTGGTTATAGCCTCATGGAATCATATTGATTCTTACCCATACCCAAAGACTCAAGGTAGTGTGAGATCCAAAACCTCGACCTGATACCCACAGATACTAGGAACATTCATCTGTCTAAAATCCACGAACCATCTCTAATCACTATAGGGTGGTCAATTAGTCATCCATCACATCATGACATAGTACCCAGGGTGGTCCTTAACCTATGATTTCTATAGTTATGGTCTAAATTGTTCACACTAATACATCCCACATTTGGCTAGGTCATCGTCCCAGTACCTAGGAATTTAGACATGATCATCCACTGACCCATCCCCACAATTGATAGGTAGGTTCATTACACTTGACCATCCCGAAAGACTCTAGGGGGGGCCATGAAGTCCCACGTTTCCATCCTGTGGGTTCTTAAGAGGGAAAAATGTCAAGTACCTCGACCCATCCTAGTGCACTCAGGGAGGTCCATCAATTATGAGGTTAACAACTATAAAAAACCGACAGGGTGTGAAATCCATCACATAACTCATCTCTTCACCATCTAGGTTATAGTTCATTAGGACCTAGTCTTATAATAAAGAGTGGACCTGTTCCCTATGAACCATACCAACCCTCTAAGGTTCATATCTTTAATCAAGATCAACTCTCTACTTTTATACAATAAAAAAAATTATAAGCAAACACACACACCCATTCATGTAGTTACACAATTGAGGAACAGAAATGGAAAATAATCAATTAGCCTGGATATGTAGCATGGTCAAGGCACCTACATAAAATAAAAGAAAAAAATAATCCCAATCCCTCATTGGATTAAACCGAGTCGATGATCCCCTATCTCAATATCCAACATTAAAAAACTACATAATTAATTAGTTTAAATCAAAACTCCAATGTGGCATAACTGATTCCAAAAACACTGGGTATCCTAGTGATGTCAGAAACTTGAACAACCGAGTGTACATTACTCCCAATACACCCTTGTGACTAAATGATGAAAAATAACAAATTTTAATACATTAATTGAATGGAACCTTTAGCCAATATTTATCAAAAGACCCATCAAAAAGTCACTAGAAAACATAACTTATAGAAAATGTTGATTGGAGACTTGATTTCAACCTCTCAAGACATCCTCTATGAGCTGCACTAAAAATACCCATCAACGGCTAATGATTTCACCAAGCTTTAGTGAAATCATCACAAAAAACTTGGTAAAAATCTAGAAAATAAATAGGGAAATGAAGGGAGGAACCAAAATGGAAGAAGAAATAAAGAACAAACCTTGAATCATTATAAGAACACACCAAAATCCTTCCCCTTCCATTGGGATTCGATTGTAGGAATGGGGGAGGGAGTTCTAAAAAAATGGCCTATCTTGGTGTCGGAAACCCCTAAAACATGAAGGCCCCTAATACGAAAAGAACCAAATTCCCCCACATAAGAATCACCCCCAGGAAGCAACCAGCTAGCAGGTGGGTTCCCTGGAAGTGTCCCTAGTTCTGTCTATTCCACTAGCAAGCCAGTGAGTGATGTTAAAATGTAGCAACCCTTATGACTCCTCCTAGCCTCCACCACTTATATCGTTATCCCTCATATGTCACCCAAGCATCATCACAAATAAAAATTATTTATTTGAAGGTGGTCAATGTTTTGAATTTTGATAGCAAATATTTCTCCTTAAAACGAACTATCCACCAATGAAAAAATTAATTTTACCTTGTAAAGTTTAAACCTATACCAATGTGGGTCATTAAAATCTCTATACCATAATGGTTCTCATGTTCAAGAAGCTACAAGAAACATAGAACCATGTATCTCTGCCTATATCAGTTGTCACAACACCGACCACTCATCTCTTTTTACCCCTAAAATACCACCTACTTCTTTTGTGAAACTCTAACACCAATCATGGACACAGATACTTTCTGTCTGATACTTGGACAATCTCCATCATATCAGACATGAAATTATCAACAGAATTTGAACTTCACCGCAAAAAAACTCTACAAGAACCTCGATCGTATCTCCATGTAACTTTTCACAAAATATACAGTTGTTTATTCTGATTCATCACAACATCTCATGCCTGATCACATTTCTATACACATAGAGGCATTGTAACATTTTATAGGAACTGAAACTAAATTCTATACCTAGATCCTAAAATAAATACATGGAGGGATCACACACTGCCTGCTCTATTCATTATTCTCTCTGCCCAATCATTGAATCACCTTGGTTCTGACATACACTCAGATCACACAAGAAATATTTTGAGCCCAATTCCAATGAACATACTCTATACGAAACTTCACCCGAACACTGAAGATGGTATTTTACTGAGGAACCATGCTTACAAGGGTTTTCCTGTGAACCAGTATCCTTTGCCATTATGACTTCCCATTACAGGCTTTTCCTCTACAAACATTTCTACATAAGTTCCCCACAACCATGATCGATATGATTCCACACATAATATAACTAAACAACAATCTCCATCTCGTGCATAACTAAACAACAAGCTCCATGACCCATGATCCATTTGTCACCACACACAGTAACTGGACGTGGCCAACCTGCTCATACTCCAGTGCCAACATGAAATAATAGAAACTTCTTTTACATGATTTATCAAAATATCATTATCAACATAGTCAAATGTCATCATAAAAAAGGGTCACACTCTCCAACTATCCATTACTGTGCTCCCCACAATATGGATTTTCTTATACCACTCCATGTGAGGTTACCCCAGTTGGGTTATTGCACAATACACATGTCACTTCTCTCAGGCCACACTATTCCACCCTAACATATTTTCAAGCACTAAGATCCAATCAACCACCCCTCAATATGTCAATCCAATGGAAAAATCACCTCTCGCAACCAAGGGATGTCTCACATTTTTCACCAAAGTCCTCAAACCTGTATGCCTACATTTGTCCTACTAGACACACAAATTACCTTATTTCGGTGGTGACCTCAGACCATTCAACCTCAAATTCACCACTGTCACACCACTCAGGTTTATCCAAACCCAAACCATTCCTGATAGCCCTATAGATAGATTGGTCATCGATGCACTAACCAATCAGTACCGTATTTCACCCTTGTGCTTGTTCCCTAAAACATCAAGAACATTCCCCAAATGCATAACTGACACGACTATCCATCCCCAGGCAGAGTGATTACCCAATAACCCACTCATGTTTTCTTTCCCGCTAACCAACACAGACTCACTGGTTCCAACGACTACACACTCCCATGAATCCCAATAAAAACCCAGACTCCCATTCACACGACTCTCATTCAGTCTGGATGAGGATCCCATGCCTAACATGCTGACCATGCCCCATAAACATTTCAGTCCCATGAAACCCAAAGTACCCTCAACATTCCTCTTCAACACAGAGACATATACCGAATCCCATATATAATAAAGCACCACTACCACATGGAATCATTCTAGAATTCCACCAGAAATCATATACGATCTAATCAAAATCCAAAACCCTAACAATCATAACATCCCGGGGATTATGGATTAACCAACCAAACCTATCGAACCACATTTAGCAACTCAATCCCCACATCAAAAATTCACGAGCATGCTATAATAATATACAATAAATAATTGACCATAATCCTACTCTCAATGGATCCATCAACATCCACGATGTACTTACCGAATGTATGGAAAAATCACTAGGCCTCTCCTGGTAAATCACTAGAGGACAAAATAAATAGCCTACAGATGGGATAATCGATCTCTACAAAACATGACAAACCAAACTACCCACACCCACCAACATCACTTAGTGGTTTCCAAACAACCTCATTATGTTGGTCGAGCACATACATCAATCACCTATGTCCTCCCCGAACAACACAAAAAATTTCTGCAAATCAGTTTCCACGGGTACCAGCTGATCATTTTCAAAACCAATTTCCCAAACATTCACACACAAAAAAATCAAAATTGTTTTCAATAAACCCCTTATAATCATGGGTTTTTTTATCAAAACCAATATCATTAAAATCCCTATCCTAGCAATCCCATTTCTCCAAATCCAAACCTCATTTTAAAAATCCCATAATAAAAAACTAAAAAAATTTGAAATCCAATATCAAACCCATTTTACTTATATTTTTCATAAACCTGGAAATATATTAATTTCAAAATTCCCAAATCTACGATAATTTTTCAAAAAACCTACCAATAAAACCATTCACATATTCCTCAGGCCACTAAGCAGGTATTTCTTCTTCAAAATTAGGTTTTATCAAAAACCATAATTTCTAAAATCCATTTCCTGTGATCAGAAAGCACATCACAACAAATAAATCATGAATCTCACATCCATATTAATTTCATCACCCCTTAAAATATATGTTATAAGGATTCAATTTTATTATAATTTTAGATAATAATGATTCGGACAAGGGCATCTTGTCTAACAACTCCACCAATAGCCGCATGTATCATGCTCTAAGAATTCCACAACCATGATTCATGTACAACTCATTAGCTCCCATCTAATCCCTTTGACTCATTACAAATCGCATCCCACTAAGATTATGGATCAAACCAAACTCCTCACACATCATTGAATGGATAATTCAAAAATAGAAAATCCCATGAAAACTCTCAATTCAATCAATTTTATACAGGCCAAGAATGAGATTGGTCTACCACTAATGTCCCAAAATCCAATATTCACTTCTAAATATTATATCCATACCAATTATCCTCTGATACTTTTTCAAAATACCCCATACCATGATACAAAAAGGGTTTTTGAGTAGGGGAAAACTCCATGATCTCAAGTGCATGTCCGCAAAATCCAGAGGTTTCTAACCAGTGGCAAGGTCCTAACAAAGTCAGGGGGATACTGTAACCTTTAAAACAAGCCCCAAGTGTCATGTCCAGATCTATAAAAAAATTGGCAAGATACGTTCACATAGAGGATGTCTCATAAACAAATTAGCATAAAACAGGGATTCCCATGGCCCCATTAAGTATTGTATATAATGTAGTGAACATAGTGTATATGATTCTTCAACCATATTAGAGAAGATATGATAGAGAAAAAATCATGTATAATAAATGACATAGTGTCTAGTAAAATATGAACAAAACTATAAATAAATAAAATACCCTCTGGCCCAACCTTCATGTACCATCTCACTATATCCATTTCCTCCAAGATATGTTGAACAATACCTAGAGTCATGCTCCATATGACACATGCATCTTTAAACAAATCATGATGGTCTACCCATGTACACCAACATATAGGTGGTGAGTCCAAAAACCGAGTACGTATCCTTAATTCCTCAACCAAACCATGTACTGCTATGATCAAAAGGATGTGAATGCAATACATATATAGAGTGTGATTGTTACCATACAAAACACCAACCCCGAAACATAAACAACACTCATATTCAAAAATACATTCTTTGAAACAAAGCTATGACCCATGTCACACCAAAACCCATACCATAATTCCTTCAACACTATTATGAAAGAAACTCTTTGAAGAAATCATTAACTCATATATCCCATGGCCTATACATGCTGCTTAGGTCACATCTTTGTTCCATTATATCGATTCCCAACCTAATCCCAAAGACTCATGGTAGGGTGGTGTCAAAAACCATGAATTGATACTCATAGACACTATGCATAATCATATGTCCAAAATCCATGAACCATCCCTAATCACACTAGGGAGGTCCATTGGTCATCGATCAAATCATGAACTTTACCCCAGGGGGTTCCTTGACCCAAGGCTCTATAAGGAAATGTCAAACGAAGGAACAATGACATAAGCCTTGTTTGGAATGGTCTTCGACATGATACTCATGTGTCTAGGTAGGGTCTTACCCCAACCCATCCACACAAATACAAGGGAGTTCCATCACCCCAGTCCATCCCTATAGACCCTAGTGAGGCTATACAATCACACCATACTATCCCATAGGCTATTGGGAGGCCCTAACATCTTGTACCCTAACCCATCACATCACACATAGTGAGGTCCAACAAGAAGAAGGTTATGTCATAAAGAAAAAACAAATACGGGGCAAAAAGTTTCTCATAATTCATCACATCCCCATCTGGGTACTATTCCCTATGTACTTATTCCAACAATAAATCATCCACTAGGGTTTGTTAGAACCATCCCAACCCTATTGGGGTATTTTACTTTCATCGGGATAAACCTTCCACTTTGATAAAATAAGAAAACATCGTTAGTAAACACACACACATGTAGGAAATTATAAAAATGAGGAACATGAAAATAAAATCACCAATCAAAAAAGATACACAATATGGTCAAGGTCCCCTACCAAAAACAAAAGATGAAAATTCATCTCAAGACTGTACTAAATTTAATTGAGTCTATGTGCCCATGTATCAGCATCCAACATCAGTAAAATAAATAATAAATTAATTTAATCCAAATCCCCAAATTAGAATATATTCAGTTCCAAACTCACTTGGTTTACCAAATGCATTGGAATGTAGAAAACATTGATCCACTTAACTCTAAATTCACCATCGATCTAATATAATGAAAAATAACCTATTATAATACCATAATTGAAGGATAATTTCTCCCATAATTCATCGAAATCCCTTAGGAAAGTCACCAAAAACCATAAAATACAAAATAAGATTAGAAACTACTTGATTTTACCTCTTACAACATCCTCCACAAGCCACAAAGAAAATTTACATCAATCTCCAATGATAACACAATTCCCTAGTGAAAGTTTCATTAGAACCTTTCCCAAAACATTGTAGATCATGAGGGAAGTGAAGGGAGGATAAAAACATAAATAATGAAGGAAAAAAACATATTAAATCCATATAGGAACACACCAAAATCCACCCCCATCCATGAGGATTTGAATGTAGGAAGAGGGGACATAGTTCTATCAAGAATTGGCCTCTTGTTGTGCCCTAAACCCCTTAAAACCCAAAGTCACCAAATATAAAATCTACAAAAATTCACACACATAAAACAACACACCCATGTAACCATTAACTAGTTGGTGTAACCAAATAGAACCCCAAATTCTATCTATCCTAATGGCTCATTGGTGTAATGTCTCTACCCAACTGACTATTGAACCAATTTCCAGACTGGTCGCCACATAGCCTCAGGCGCACCAACCTGTATATTAGCGGCTACTAGAAATCAGTGGCGGTCTAAGTAGGTTATAATGGGGAGAATATATTCTCATGATCATAATAGATGAATGGTATATCAATAATTATGTAACAGACAACAACAAAATCCATAATAAATTAAATAAAATAAGTAGAAGAACAATATTAACTAAATAAAAATAGATAGTGCCAATATACCACAATGGAAGTGTGTCCAAATGATTATACATAACTAAAATGGTAGATATACAATATGAAACATGATACTATAGAATACAAAAAACAAAGAAAAGAAGTAAAATCCCTTGGGTGAAATCTACGAGCATCCTGAGATCTAGCTCAGTATTGTGCTCCTAACTCCTAGGTATAAGTATAACACCAAAATCAATAATCCATGATCCCCTGAACATTAGATTTTCTCGTGTACCCTAGGGTAATGTAGACCCAAGCATGATGTGAGATAAAATCCCAGTAGTCCACCACCAATGGTTACTACATATAATTTTTATACATGAATATAAGAAAAATTATTGTTCAAGTATAATGAATAATAAACAATCTGAATAAATAAAAACTAGCCCACTCAGGTACCTAAAGTACACATAGCGGCTCTAACTGCTTTGGTTCATAGACAGAATGAGTTTCTGGTCAGTAAATATACATATAGTAATAATATATATATATATTGGTTATATATTTCATTCACCTATATTAAAAAAGTATGTGTGGATTTAAGTGTCCATATACATAGAATATTAGGTGATGGCGGGATCAAGGCATAACTTAGACATCTATAAGCAGTCTAACCAAACCTATAAGCTAAAGTGAATGGTAAATTCCCTAAATCTCATAATGAATGAGATACATCATGAGAAGAACCGTATATGGTGAGTGTTCTATCACTCCAACACTCAAAATAGGGGGCATGCCATCATCACAACACCCAAAACAAGGGACATGGTGCATCAATCCCACCATCCAAAAGAGTGTCAATGATGTGAGACATCATTCTCTATACATGATGTAAGGGTTCATTAATACTAATTCCCAAAATTACACTTAACATCATTCCAAAACCTATATAAATGGTGCGATTATAATAATAATATTAAGTCACTACCTCTTAATCATAGGTAATCTATAAGCCCAATATAACTTAGGGCGTCACAATTTTATTAAAGAATGTAAGTGGTGTGGCCTTTCCACATATTCCATTTTATACAATTCAAATATGTCATGATTATTTAAATATATCAAGTGGAGTTTTTGTAACACCCATTTCAATTTCATTTAATTTAAACCATTCGAATTAAAAAAACCATTTCTTTTTTCAGGGTAAGGATTCCTAGAGTCAATTCATGCCAACCCACTTAGAAGGCATTCGTTCTTTGAAAAAAAAAACAGTCACAATGAGGACATTCCCCCATTTTAAATCCATTTGAGAATATCATTCGAGGCCATGTACTAAGCATTCAATATAACCAACAATAAAAAAGGAATATGAAAAGCACCACTACAACCCAGAAAAAGATGATTTAAATCCAAAATCACTACTTTTTGTTTATAAAACAATGCACCTCATTTGTGGTATTTTATTATAAAACATGACATTATTTAACAATAATTCATTTTTCACAACCATGTTTCATGTTAAAAATGAATAACTCAACAAGAATTTAATAAAGCTACGAAACATTTTGAAATAATTAGAAGGTTCAACATGGAAGTTAAGTGGTGCTATAATTAATTTGAAAATTACCTACAACGGAAATTCCATTTACAATCCAAGAGGAATATTTATAAGTGAATAATAGAATTATATCAATTAATTATAAAGGGAAAATTCATATGACACAGTCGATGGATGTCCATGATCAAGGTTGGAATTATCAATCACCTAAACAACAATCAACGAGTGTATAAAAAGGTGTGTATGATAATTTGGATTAAAGAAATCAATTTTTATAGTGTTCCACGACAAAGGCCGGTTCATGTAATAAAGGTAATATATCTAAATTTATAAAAATATGGGGAATGATCTATATACCACCTACCTCATGATTAGGAAACTCTACACATCCTATATCGAGGATTTATTCAGTTTATTTTGGAATAAATCGAAGAAAAGAAGATCCATGCTAAAAAAGGGTGAATGATCTCACACCAAAATATCATAACTGATCTAAATAAAAACATATAAAGGAATAAATTGTAATCGAGAATATACCTATTTAGATCCAATGTGGTAAATGAAGTTTGAATTGGACTTCAAATGTGAGATATATCTCCATACCAAGGAGGAGTAGCTTGAGAGCTCCATGGGAGGAGGGAGGAGCTACACATGGCTGGAGGGGGAGGAAATATAGAAGAAAAAGGGGGTTTAAGGGTTTATTATTTGAAAAGGGTGATTTCTCCCTAAAAACATGGTTTCAAGGTTTATCCACACATTTAGCTAAACCGTGCACCAACCATGTGGCTCCCACAACTTAGGAACCCTAACCCCACATAGTTGTACCACATGGTTTGGCCTAACATGCACTAACTATCATAGAATAGTGAATAAAAACTTCTGAAACATCACTTAGAATGCGATATAGGAACATGTTTTTGGAAACTATGCATAGCCCTTGTGGTTCGCTTCTACTCACCTATTGGTGTTTCACATTTTTCACTTGTGGGCTGCACTATTTCTAAAAAATTGTGTGCCCTTACCAGTCCACTCTAAACATGAACATGAGGGTGAGACACTTCCAAGACTCAACATAAAACCCATGAAATTATTTGGGCCTTTTAATAAGTCTAAAAACTACCCATTATAGTGTTCCAACACTTGGTATTACATTCTGAAGCTCGGTTCAAAGAACAACCCATCACCCAAATGAAAAAATTCAAATTCATTTGGAATTATACCATGGATCATAAAATGGGTTATTACAACCTCCCCATCATATAACTTCTTGTCCCCATGAATCCTTTGGGAAGAAAAGAAAACATAACCCAACATATAAAGGATTTAAAGTCTCATTCAAATGGTCACATTGTGTTTCCAAATGCTAAACACACCTCCAATACAACACTTAAGTCATGAAAACCTTATCCAATACTTGTTTACTAACTGAATCATCGAAATGGTTCTTAAACAAGCCTGTTTAACTAAATACATGACCACATCTTCATCTCTTTAAAAATCTAGCCATTGGTTCCCCCAACCATAGGTATTAACATTTAACTATCTGATCTGAACCATGGTATCCCCATAGTTATAGTTTCCTATATATCATGACCTATGCATTCTAACGACTCTCCTAGAATGACATTGATTTGGTCAATTAGTTGATTCCCCATTGACCTCATCTATCAAGGTCGAGATGAATTTTCAAGAAGAGATCCCACTGAAACATAATGCACTCATCTCCACTTGATGATGTGTATAAAATGTTTCCCGCTAGATAGTATTATTTAAGACAAAAGGAATCATGTCACACCACTCTGACGGACTATTCTCAAAAATGCTCGGATTAGATGGATGACAGGTCAAAAACTAAATTATAAAACATTATTTAGGGATGTCACACGTCTACCATGAGAACATTTACCGATTATGACACCCGACTTCCAATGATGTTTCCTAATGAAACCATATCTAACTATTTAATCTATCATTCCACAATGCATATAATGATGTAACAATGATCCATTACACCATAATCATCACCCTATAAACATCACTTTTGAGATCCACAATAAGTCTGTGATAACCTCAGATTCATAAAACTGGAGTCTAAGAGACTACAACGAGGTATTCATACTCCATGTTTACAAGTGAAACATTGGTACAAGGATAAGACATCCACATCAGATCATTGATTGAACCTAGAGCACCATCCTCCTAGTGGTCAAGTTTGAGGAAAATGGTTCGCATCCAAGAGTCCATAGAAGGCATTCCAACCCAGGAACCTAGGTATAACTTAGGAATAACCAGGATTTTTTAAAAACCACATGTCTAATTCAAAACATTAATAAAGACTATTTATTGAAAAAATGATATCTAAAACATTTAGCTTGAATTATAACAAATGATCACTTAGTGCATCAATGATGATGTCAAGATAGGGGACATGATCATCACTAAATGAGATTACACTAAGAGGGTACCAAAAAGAATCAAGACATTCCTATCATACCCAAAATGAAGTGATCTATATAGTTTCTAATAAACTGTACCTAACTACTAGAAAGAGTGTAGTGAAATAATTATTGTTCGACTTCATGGAAGAAGCTCAACTTCACCTACTGATGCACCACTATTAGATGATCACAAATACTTTACCACATGATCATTAAATTATTACCATTAATGTACATCAATGACCAATGGTGTTTCTCAAGGGTAGCATAAACTTCCAACCACATCAACTTCATGCTGCTGGATATGCACTGACCATTTCCAGAGGTATTCCTCGATTGTTTCCTATCTACAACAAAGGACACATATTCACCATATCTAATGAGATTATACCCACCTTAAGAGTGTCCTATCAATAAAAAAGAAGATATAGACTATCTTCTCAAAATAATTACATATCCGATTCACCTTAAATGAAAATGTGAAACCCCTATAAGTCAAAATCACACATTTCATAATGTTTTCCATGAAAGAAAAAATTAACATGAACAATGTGTAAAAATACCTGATCATATTGGAACACTATTCAAAGAATTCGGAGGAATTTTATTCCTTTAATGTCTAGGTCGCTCTACTATGGAGATGTCGCAAGGAAATACTCAATATCTCAAGGTTCAATGATTCCAACAAAGTCAACCAGTTCATTACATCATTTATCAAATCAATGGGTACCACATATATGAACTGACACTACCCCGAGATCTCATAATCAAGATTGTACCTCCTTGATACTATCTATAGGCTATCCACCCTATGCATCCATGTATCAAGTAGTCCGTATAGTGATTTAAACCCATGTCATAGTAATCCATTAGAATATTCACCTAGAAGATGGCGTACTAAGTCCTCCATAACTAAGGAAAAATATAGGTTCACATGACATATTAAGCAACCAACCATTCCCTTGGCATATCTAACCTTCTAAAACTAAGGATTAACTGATGCTCATGCCCTTAATAAAGGATAAAGATATCACGACCACCTATCCAACCAAGGGTGTCATTTTAAATCCTTAAAGTCATACTAGGGGGAAAGACACCCAAATGAAACCCTATGTTTGAAAACATACAAAATTTAACAAGGAATTTAATATAAAAGGGTTATACCTACCTCAGTATAGACCCTTAAAAAAGAATAAGCACCAACCCTTTAAATGGATCACACCAAAAATATTTCACTAGGACCGATGCCTATCATTTTAGACCTTGATAGAATGAATAAATTTTTACCAAAAACACTCACGTTTTCATTCCAAGGTAACTCAAAGATAAATTTAAAATAAACTTATGCAATGTTCTGAAGGAAGGAAACCACTTTAAGATCCATTTTACATCGTTACACTTATTCACATTAAATATTTAAACATTTAAAAGATTTAACACAGAACATCAAGTACTAATTATAAGACAAAAGAACATGGTAACTAATTTAACTAACATTTTAGAAAAATAGGAAATTCTTATCAAACATATTTTTCAAACATTAATCATTTATTAAAATCACATAATAATTAGTCAATTTATGATGTAAGTAAATTTTACTAATACTTATTATTAATAGATAATGAGATCTATGAGGGTCCTGCTTTAGCAAACCCAGGTTCATAGAATGAAACCCAATAGAAGTTGTTTAATTATCAAACTAGAAAAACACCTATAGTGGGTTATCTCATAAGAAACATACCACAACTGAACTACATGGGTCCAATTGTTCATTTTAGAATTTAATTATATGGATCTCCACGCCTGTAGGATACATTCACAATCCTTTATAGAGGCATCTATTTAAGCTTAATGTTTTAATTACCCTTAATGGGTTTTTATCTGATTAGTTTAATTATTATAACCAACCTAATAGTTCCGGTCATGTAAGAAGTCATAATAAAACAATTAATTTAAAATAAAAATTAAACAAATTTTATACTTATAATCATTTTAAAACATATCATGGTCATATATAATGGTTCGATTATATAGGGTTCCCTACCCCAATCTATAAAGCACACATACACTTAACATATTAGAATTTGGCGCCTATTAACTGTGAGAAATTAATTTTAAAATTTGAAATTCAGAATATTTTACATTTTAACAATGATCTCTAGATATATATAAAAATCTCAAAATATTGTTTTTAATATGCGAGTTACCTTTCCTCAATTTTAATGTGCACATAAACCTTACAAGTGAGAAATGGCTCATGTTTAAGCACAAACCATATGTTTATCCCATGAAACCAATTATATATATAAAAAAACTAATAATGTAATAACAAGAAATAATGACAGTGAACCATGCTAGTAATAACAGATGCACACTACGTAGGAAAGTCATGTTAATAATCAGGAAACATTATATATAGTTACCTACTCATGGAAGAAAATTAACATTCTAAATAAATTACCTAGGCATGTTTTATAAATACGTATGATAAAGAAATACCTAAAAAAGTAAAAAACTATGCATATCACAAAAATACCTAATCTCCTATAAAACAGTTAGGCTAATAATCACACAAGGAACATAATCATAATGAGTAGATAACCTACAAATGAAACTACATTTCATGGATGATTTATGGAATATGAATTTCTATATTTCTATAATTATGCATGTAATTATACTACCTTACCATACTAGGAAATGTGATAAACATCATAAAGTTCATAAATCAGTAAGAAGTGGAAAGTAAACCAGTCATTTATGGTGTAATAATAGTAAACTATATTAGAAAACAACATGAACAAGAATCCTAGCCCTAGAAATCTAGAATTTTCACAATACTTGGGATGATCACTCTGAGGTAAAACTAGTTACCATGTTCCAACACATTAATAGTCTCCTATCTAACAACCCAAAACGATAGGCTAACTACAAAATGGAATGGATTTTCTACCACTTCATAATGCCCTAACCCGACTAACCATTGAACTAGTAGCCTGATCAGTCACCACAATGCCTCATGCACACCTCCCTGTATGCCATTGGTTGCTAAATAGAATCAAGGGTATAAGGAGGTGAAGGTGGGGTGACTATACCCTAATGATCATATTATCACACATTTATATTAATAAATAAATAATAGATAATAGTAGATGTAGTTATAAATGAAAGATAGAGGAACATAAAAATAATACCAACTAAACCCAAATGGCCAACACCAATATACAATAATGGATGTATGCCTAGATGATGATACATAACTAAAATAACATCCTTATAATAGGAAACATGATACTATACAATACATGAACATGGAAAAGAAATAATATCCCCATGTTTGAAATTCACAAGTATTCTATGCTCCAGATCAATCTAGTTCTCTTAAATCCCAGATACAAGAATAACAACGCATGAAATAATCCATAATCTTGTAAACATGATATTTTCTTGGGTACTATAGTGTAATGGAATCCCAAGAATTGTGTGAGAAAAAATCCATGTATGCCGCAACTAATGGTCTCTACAGTTAAATCCAGCCCATTAATATAAGGTAAAGCAGTTTGCAGGTATAAAGAATAATAAACTAGATTAATAAATAACAATAATCCCACTCATGTTCCTAAATGAAAATTGATAATTTTATTCCATGTATACATTTTAGAGTGTTTTAATGTATTCATTTATTTATATAATGAATATTCAGGGAAAATTTTGAATAATTTAACTTTTTTTGTGTTTTGTAGTAGGATATAATGAATTTTTAGAAAAGGAATGAAAGGAGGAATATTCAGGAGAAAAAAGATAGTTCATTCCATGAGTGAAGAAAAGTGGAATGACAACATATTTTTGAAGATAATCATGGAGCACTTCTATATAAAAAATTGAATAAACGAAGGAAAAATGTGATCCAGATAAGAAAAATAAATTAAACATCATGAATCATCATTACATGATGTGTAGTTGCATTTAAAAGAATATCGAGGACCATGAATGCAAGTCATAATATATCAAGTTGTGAAGTTATTTCAAATCGTGAAAGAAAGTTAGATGTTGTAAAATCAGTCAATGGTCAAAATATCTAAACAAGATTCATGAAAATATAAAAATCATAAAGGAAATTTCAGATCGGGATTACACGATGTGTAAACCCATTAAATGTCATCTAATGAGTCGAGTATATCCCATTCAAAGCCTATAAATAGAGGAGATTTTGGCTACCTTGAGGAATTCATATTCAGATGAAGACCAAGTCATAGAGTGAATCTCCTGCACATGTTTGAGTTCGTTCCCTATTTTCTTTTATGCTTTTCTTTTCTTTTCTCCTTCCCTAATATTATCTCATAATTTGGATGAGGGCGTAAACCATAAATTTACTAATTTGTTGTAATAGAATGGTGAAGGTGTGTTGGATTCAATTCTTTTTATTAATTATTTTTTTGGTTTGTGTGATTTCATCATTCAACTTCCAATCCCTTTATTTTTATTTTATCACGGCCATTGATAATGTAATCATAAAATAACATTCAAATTGTGAAACTGACAACCCTAAATAAGTAATTAACATATAATAATTTTGAGAAAATTGGTTTTAAATATTTTATTGATACAAACATGATTTTTCAACACCCTAAATTTCTAGACTAGGAGAAATTCGCTATTGTTGTGTCAAAGAGGAGATACCGTGACCATTGGATCTTCCTCGTATTGAATCCAACACCAATCATGTAATAATCAATCTATAATCGAACATAACCTAAACATTGAGAATACAAAACCATGGAATTCCCCAAATCTTGTTACAACCCAATAAATATGCTGGACTTTGTTCTCATCCATTGATTTCTAAAGTTCAATCAAAAGAAACTCTTCTCACCTCTTTCCTCAATTTTATAAAAAAAATATTTTGAAATTCTAATCAAATTAATTTCTCCATATTTGTGGTTTCAACCTCAAATTTACTAATATGAAATTTTAATTAATTTATTTGGATAGTTTGAGTTTTATAAATTTGTTTTTGGTGAGAACCATAGGGAACAAATGATGCCCCACTGGGATATCAACACCTAGTGTCTTTACATATTTGTGTTGTGGTCGAATTGATTTTCTAATTAGTAACTATGTGTTTAGTAATAATATATATATTTTCGTTAAATATTTTATCAATCTATTGAACCATGTACATGAACTATTATGTTTCCATATAAATGTAATACTAGGTGTCGAATGGATCGGGGTGTAACGCATACATCTTAACCAGTATTAAAGGGAAAATAAGCTCACACTAAGGTTACAAGTCCTACATCTTGTAATGAATGAGAAAAATAATTCTCAACACTTTATATTGAGAGTGATTCATCATGAAAACACTCAAATTAGAAGGTGTTCTGTCATGCTAACACCCTATACAAGGGATGTGGTGCGTCAGGACCACCATCCAGATAGTGTCAATTGTGTGAGATTTCATGATCAACACCCGATGTTTGGGAGTGTGAATAATAATTCCCAAAAGGACCCTTACCATAATTCCATAGCCTATATTAAAGGTGTGAGTATAATAAGGAATTACCTTTTAAGAATAGGTAATCCATCAGCCCAACATAACTTTGGGAATCACTATTTACTTAGATCATGTAATAAGTGTTACCTTGAAATCCATTCCATTTAATACAATTGAAATCATTAATTTTTGTTTAAATATATCATGTGGTGTGGTTGTACCAGCAATTCAATTTCATTTAATTTAATCCTTTCAAATGAAACAACCAATTTCATTTATCAAGGTAAGGCTTCCTAGAGTCCTGTCATGCCAACCCACTTTGATGGTTGTTAGAATTTGAAACAAACAGTGAAAAGGAGGTCATTCCCACATATTTAATCCATTTAATAATACCATTAGATCCCATTTACTAAGAATTCTACATAACCAATAATAGAAATGGAAATAGGAAAAACACCAACGCAATCAGAAAATGAATGATTTAAATCAAAAATCACTCCCTTTTAGTTTAGAAGGTAATTCACCTCAGCCAAGGGGTTTTGTTATAAAAAATGAGAATGTTTAATAGATAATTCATTTATCACAACCAAGTTTCACATTAAAAATTCAGAACATAATTTTTCAAGAGAATAATTTAATAAAGCTATGAAACATGTTGATATAAATACAAAATTCAACATGGAATATAGGAGGTGATATAATTAATAATGTAATTACCTTCAAGGTAAATTCCATTTACAATCCAATCCAAATTCATAGAAGTAATTATTGGAATTTAATCAATTAATTTGAAAGGGAAAAGTAATCATGCATGCTTGAGGGGTGTCTGTGATTGATGTTGGAATTATCAGAATACTGAATAATGATCAACAAATGTATAATAAGGTGTGTATGATGATTTAGTTTGAAGAAATAAATTTTTAGGGTGTTTCATAACAAAGTCCAGTGTGCGGCACAATGAAAATATTTACAAATCGAGGGAATTAGGGGGAAAGAGTTATAGACCACCAACATCATTCTTAGGATTCTCTACTCATCCAGTATCGAGGTTTGATTTTTACAGTTTGGAATAAATGAAAAAAACATGCATCCTCCTAGAAAATAGAGTGAATTTGTTGACCCAAAAATAGCATAATAGATATGAATAGAAATAATGAGAGCAATAAAGTGTAATCAACATATTTATAATGTAGATCCAACATGATCAATGACATTCAAATTGGAATTTAGATGAGGGTGATATTACAATCCATAGGGGGAGAATCTTAAGAGCTCCATGGGTGGAGGAAGGAACTTTATGAGGCTGGAGGGAGAAGAAAGAAATAAGAAAAGGGGGTATAAGGATTCATTAAGGATAAAAGGGTAATTTCACCCATAAAAACTAGTTTTCATAGTTAGGCCATATGGTTGGACCAACCATGCGCCAACTGTGCGGCTCCCACTGCTTAAGAACCCTAACCCCGCATGGTTGAACTGTATGGTTTGGTCAATTATGCACTAACCACGATCTGAACAATGCACACACCTTTACAAAATGGCACCATGTGTGCAGTATTGGAGCATGGTTTGGGAAACCATGAGCAACACATGCAGTTCACTTCTGTTAACTTATAGGTGCCACCCAATTTTCACTAGTGGGATTAATAGTTTCAGACAAACTGTGCACCCTTAATAGTAACCCCAAAACATGAAATTTTGAGATTGGGGCTCTTGAAACTCAACAAAACACATGAGGAAACCTTCAAGACATTAAAAAAGTCTAGAAAATATATATTTATGTGTTCCAAATCTGGGTATTATTTTCTGATGCTTGGTTCAAAGAATGACCCATCCACCAAACACCAAAATTTAAAATTCTATTGAATTATACCTTTTATAATTACATGGGTCATTACAAATTTTGGGTCCCACAAGAAATACACTAGGATCTATAGAAATGCAGAAACCCTCCGACCACATTTTGTCCTCCACTACTGGTATCCTGATCTCTCAGATGTCTTCCAATATTTGAAACACAAATAATAAATTTATTTTAAGATACTTAAATGCTTATATTTCCATAACGATCAACAATTATACAAATGAACCATCCACCGATGGGAGAATTGAATTTTCCTAAAATAATTTCAATCCATAACATCACATGATTTCACACCTACCTCCATGTGAAAAATAGAAGAATCTTCATTATTTCTTATTTGGACAAATGTTGAAGGATACATGGTGTTACAGGGTAGTAAAAAATGGAGGGATTAAAAGTCATTAATAAAGAGAAGGATATGTCTTCCACGGTGCATCATATACCCGAAGACAACTCTCATGGCCACCAGTTACATCCACTATGATAGATGTTCTTCAATAGGTTGGATGTTTACCAGAAAGTTGTTCCTAAAAAAAATCATCAATAAAATTTTCTCATGATAATAACTATTCTAGAATAATCTTCTATAGAAACTCATAAATTATGAGAGGTCACCACACATATACATGTTATGCCTACAATTCAAGGAATAATTATAAAATTTATTCTTATGAATGTTTTAGGATTATGGTAAAATAGCATGAATGTTTATGAAAATATTTATGGAATCGATGGACTCAGATTTTAGAAATGTTTTGGTTGAAGAGGGCTAATCCAACCTAGAATAATGAAACTACTATGACAGAATTGTAGATGGTTTGAAAACCATAAGTACTTTTAGCCTCTCAAATGATATATCAATATTTTCAACCCACATATAGTTTTCTTCTATGAGACCATAAAGGACATCAAATACCTTAAATACATGATTTTTCTCGATAATAAATTGAATAATAATCAATACTATTATTATAGAGAATATTTTATTGGAGTAATCAAAATTAAAGATTCATGTTTATTAAGCGATGACCTTTATCAGGGATAAAAAAATTTCTATTAATGGATGTAATTTAATAAATGTTAACTAAAATCATTGATAAAAATTACAATTACTAGATCTAAATAAAGCACTACTAAAAGAGTATTTTTGATATTTATTTTTTTAGAATTGTTAAAATCTTCCTTTTAACAGTGCAACAATAGCACATATAAAGGGAACCATTAATAATATATATATATATATATTTAAATATTATTCAGATAAAAAAATTATATATATGTAAATATAACAAATAAACATGATTTATATAAATATATTATAAAAAAATTAATTATCAATAATATTTTGACTACTTTAAATTTAAAAAATATTAAATTTTATATTAATAAATAATTTTTTTTGATAATATATATTAATAAATTAATTTCAAAATGTATATATAATTATAATATATTAATATTTTTTAAACAATTATATATATATATATATATATGAATCTGTATATTTATTTTAATACAGTTCCTATATTAATTAATATTTTTATATTTATATTAAATAATATAAAATTCAGACATATATTTGTAGTTAATTGTATGTATGTGTACTTTTGAATGTGCATGTATGTATTCATTTGTTTGTATATGAATATATGTGTTGTGTGGTTGTCAGTGTGTGTATGTTTATATAGATTTATGTTTCTATGTATGTGTATGTTTATGTTTACTTGAATGTATGTATGTGTAGGTATGTGAATATGTACATATATATAGGTATGTCTATAAGTATGTGTATCTTTTTGTGTACGTATATGTGTATGCGCATGTGTATATGTATTTGTATGTTACCAATATTTATCTCCGATTCAATTTGAATATTGAATATCTAGCTATATGGATATTCCTAGAATTGTTGAAATATTTTTATCGACTATTGGATCATCTAAAATTGAAACCAATTGACTATGTTAGGGTCAAATAATTATCCACAACTGAGATCTTTTGCTGATGTAGTGATGATGATGAGATGTCCTGGCTCACCGAAGACATAACTAGAAACTTAATCAAAAAACCACTATCAAGATGAACAATGTAATCATA
The DNA here is from genome assembly GCA_963277665.1 of Viscum album. NCBI lineage: Eukaryota > Viridiplantae > Streptophyta > Magnoliopsida > Santalales > Viscaceae > Viscum > Viscum album. The sequence goes on along the minus strand of OY728155.1, from coordinate 274,796,876 downwards.
TCTAGTAATGTGGAATTGTAGCACAAATAGTTTTACCAAAAATATTACCACATTTATTGAATTCTTTTTAGCTTCATTCTCGATGTCGTTTATTCCACCAGAATCACATTTATGAGATCTTCAGGAATCATATTTCAAAAATTTATTCTAACACACATAATATTACCTTACACTAGAAAAATCTTCAAAAGATTCATTATTTTGACACTGGTTTCCCTGATACCACTTTTTGGGGGTAGTGATAGTCCGAGACATTGAAACAAACACAAGAGGATAAGAAGAAAAAACAATAATGTGAAGGATTTATCACTATTCTTCAATTATTTCCTACTATAAAACTCTATTCTAGGATTCTTGAATGATGTGTGAGTGGGGAAACAACAAAAAACGTTAGGCACACCTCCCCATATTCTAGAATACGAAGACTAGCTGTGAGGTCCTAATACATCCATAGGGAGACTATCCCCTTTAAATCAACCCCAATGGTCACGCATAAATCTATCAAAAATGCATCAAACCTATTCATATCATAGACATCCCACCCAATTGAATGTATAAAAAAATATCCCTTCCCCATGACCATTATATAATGTAGTGAGCATATCTTATATGATCCATCAACCGTAATAGATCATCAGCATGAGATAAAATAAAACAGACATCATATACAATTAATGGAACATTGGCCAGAACCTAACGAAAAAAACTATAAATAAGTAAATAGCCATTGGACCATCCCTTACGTACCATCGCGCTATATCCACATCCTTCAAGAACTATTTACCTATTCATAGAGTACAACTTTATGAAATAAATATTCTCTAAAATAATACAAGACTGTTAACCCACGTTCAATGGAACCCTTGCCATGTACACAGATATGGGGTGAGTCCCATGGCCCAGTAGGTATCGCTAGTTCCTCAACCAAACTACATACTATTGTGATCAAGATGGTGTTCATGTAATACATATATAGAGTTTATTCATTACTGTGAAACAAACCCACATAGAAACATAACCCATTTTCAAATACAAACACACCTTCTTTATCTCCATGGCAAGATACACCTAATACCACAGCAAATTCCATACATGCTTCCACACCATACCAGATGGAACATTTCTCAAGAAACTGACAGAACCTATATACTATGGTCTACACATGTTACTTTGGTTATAGGCTCATGGCATCATATTGATTCCAAACCATACCTGAAGGCTCAAGGTAGTGTGAGATCCAAAACCTCGACCTGATACCCATAGATACTAGGAAGATTTTTCTATCTAAAATCCACGAACCATCCCTAATCACTATAGGGTGGTCAATTAGTCATTCATCAAATCATGAAATAGTACCCAGGGTGGTCCTTAACCTATGATTTCTATAGGTATGGTATAAATTGTTCACATGGATACATTCCACATTTGGCTGGGTCACTGTCCCAGTACCTAGGCATTTAGACATGATCATCCACTGACCCATCCCCACAATTTCTAGGTAGGTCCATTACACTTTTCTATCCCTACAGACTCTAGGGGGGCCATGAAATCCCACGTTCCCATCCTATGGGTTCTTAAGAGGCACAAACCTCAAGTACCTCGAACCATCCCAATGCACTCAGGGAGGTCCATCAATTAGGAGGTTAACAACAATAAAAAACCAAAAGGGTGTGAAAACCATAACATAAATCATCTCCTCACCATCTAGGATATAGTTCATTAGGACCTAGTCTGATAATAAAGAGTGGACATGGTCCCTATGAACCATCCCAACCCTATAAGGTTCATCAATTAAATTGAGATCAACTCTCTACTATGATACAATAATAAAAAACTATAAGAAAACACACACACCCATTCATGTAGTTACACTATTGTGGAACAGAAAAGGAAAATAATCAATTAGCCAAGATAAGTAGCATGGTCAAGGCCCCTACCTAAAATCATAGAAAAAAATCATCACAATCCCTCATTGGATTAAACTGAGTCCATGATCCCATATCTCAATATCCAACATTAAAAAACTACATAATTAATTAGTTTAAATCAAAACCCCAATGTGGCATTACTGATGCCAAAAAAACTGGATATCCTAGTGATGTCAAAAACATGAAAAACCGAGTGTACATTACTCCCAATACACCTCTTTGACTAAATGAAGGAAAATAACAAATTTTAATAAATTAATTGAATGGAACATCTATCCAATATATATCAAAAAACCCTTTAAATAGTCACAAGAAAACATACCATATAGAAAATGTTGATTGGCCACTTGATTTCAACCTCTCAAGACATCCTCTATGAGCCACACAAAAAATACCCATCAATGGCTAATGATTTCAACATGGTTTAGTGAAATCATCACAAAAACGTTGGGAAAAATAAAGAAAATAAATTGGGAAATGAATAGAGGAACCGAAATGGTAGAAGAAAGAAAGAACAAGACTTGAATCATTATAAGAACACTCCAAAATCCATCCCCTTCCATAGGTATTAGAATGTAAGAATGGGGGAGGGAGTTCTAAAAAAATGCCCTCTCTTGGTGCTGGAAAGCCCTAAAACTTGAAGGCCCCTAATACTAAAAAGACCCAAAATCCCCCACATAAAAATCACCCCCCAGGAACCAACTAGCTAGCAGGTGGGTTCCCTAGAAGTGGCCCTAGTTTTTTCTATTCCACTAGCAAGCCAGTGAGTGATGTAAAAATGTAGCAAACCATATGAAACCTCCTAGCCTCCACCACTTATATCCTTAGCCCTCATATGTCACCCAAGTGTCATCCCAAATCAAAAATATTTATTTGAAAGTGGTCAAAGGTTCGAATTTTCATAACAAATATTTCTTCTTAAAACGAACTATCCACCAATGAAAAAATTAATTTTACCTTGTAAAGTTTCAACCTATACCAATGTGGGTCATTAAAAACTCTATAAAATAATGGTTCTCATCTTCCAGAAGCTACAAGAAACTTAGAACCATGTATCTCTACCTATATTAGTTGTCAAAACACAGACCACTCATCTCTTTTTACCCCTATAATCCCACCTACTTATTTTGTGAAACTCTAACACCAATCATGGACAAAAATTATTTCTGTCTGATCCTTGGACAATCTCCATCGTATCAGACATGAAATTATCAATAGAATTCGAACTTCACCACATCAAAACTTCACGAGAACCTCGATCGTATCTCTAAGTAACTTTTCACAAAACATATAGTTGTTTATTCCGATTCATCACAACATCTCATGCCTGATCACATTTCTATACACATCGAGGCATTGTAACATTGTATATGAACTGAAACTAAATTCTAAACCTAGATCCTAAAATAAATACATGGAGGGATCACACACTGTCTTCTCTATTCATTATTCTCTCTGCCTAATCATTGAATCACCTTGGTTCTGACATACACTCAGATCACACAAAAAAATATCTTGAGCCAATTTCCAATGAACATAATCTATCCGAAACATCAACCGCACACTGAAGATGGTATTTTACTTAGGAACCATGGTTACTAGGGTTTGCATGTGAACTAGCATCCTAGTCCATTATGACTTCCCATGACAGGTTTTTCCTCTACAAACCTTTCTAAATAAGTTCCCCAAAACCATGATTGATATGATTCCCAACATAATATAACTAAACAATAAACTCCATCTTGTGCATAACTAAACAACAAGCTCCATGACCCATGATCCATTTGTCACCACACACAATAACTGGACGTGCCCAACCTGCTCATACCCCAGTGCCAACTTCAAATACTAGCCACTTCTTTTTCTCGATTTTTCAAAAAATCATTCTCAACATAGTCAAATTTCATCATAAAAATGGGTTACACTCTTAAACTGTCCATTACTGTGCTCCCCACCATATGGATTTTCTTATACCACTCCATGTGCTGTTACCCCTGCTGGGTTATAGAACAATACACATGTCACTTCTCTCAGGCCACACTATCCCACCCTAACATATTTTTCAAGCACTAAGCTCTAATAAACCACCCCTCAATATGTCAATACAATTCCAAAATCACCTCTCTCAACCAAGGGATGTCTCACAATTCTCACCAAAGGCCTCAATCCTCTATGCCTACATGTGTCCTACTAGAAACACAAATTACCTCATTTTGGTGGTGACCACAGACCATTCAACCTCAAATTCACCAATGTCACACCACTTAAGTTTATCCCAACCCAAACCATTCATGATAGCCCTATAGATAGGTTGTTCATCGATGCACTAACAAATCAGTACCATATTTCACCCCTGTGCCTGTTCCCTAAAACATCAAGAACATTCCCCAAATGCATAACCAACATGACTATCCAACCCCAGGAAGAGTTATTACCTAATAACCCAGTCATGTTTTCTTTCCCGCTAACCAACACAGACTCGCTGGTTCCAACGACTGCACACTCCTATGAATCCCAATAAAAACCCAGACTCCCATTCACATGACTCTATTCAGTCTGGACGAGGATCCCAAGCCTAACATGCTGACCATTCCCCATAAACATTTCAGTCCCATGTAATCCAATGTACCCTCAACATTCCTCTTCAAAACCAATACATATACTGAATCCCATCCACAATAAAGGACGACTACCACATGGAATCATTCTATAATTCCACCAGAAATCATTTACGATCTAATCAAATTCCAAAACCCTAACAATCATAACATCCCGGGGATTATGCTTCAACCAAACAAACATATCCAACGACATTTAGCTACTCAATCCCCACATCTAATATTCAAGAGCATACTATAATAATCTCCAAAAAATAATTGACCCTAATCCTACTTCCAATGGATCCATCAACATCCACGATGTACTTACCGAATGTATGGAAAAATCACCAGGCCTCTCTGGGTAAATCACTAGAGGACAAAATAAACAGCCTACATATGGGATAATTGATCTCTACACACCATGAAAAACCAAACTACACACACCCACCAACCTCACTTAGTGTTTTCTAAACAACCTCAGTATGCTAGTCGAGAACATACATCAATCACCTTTGTCCTCCCTAAACAACACAAAAAATTTCTGCAAATTAGTTTCCACGGGTACCAACTGATCATTTTCAAAACCACTTTCCCAAACATTCATACACACAAAAATCAAATGTGTTTTCAATACACCCCTTATAATCATGTGTTTTTTTATCAAAACCAAAATCATTAAAAGCCCCAGCCTAGCAATCCCATTCCTCTAGATCCAAACCCCATTTTCGAAATCCCACAATAAAAAAACTAAAAAACAAATTGAAATCCAATATCAAACCCATTTTCCCTACATTTTTCATAAACCTGAAAATAAATTAATTTCAAAATTCCCAAATCTATGATACTTTTTCAAAAAACCTACCAATAAAACCATTCACATATTCCTCAGGCCACTACACAGGTGTTTCTTTTTCAAAATTAGGTTTTATAAAAAACCATAATTTCTAAAATCCATTTCATGTGATCAAAAAGCACGTCACAAAAAATAAATCATGAATCTCACATCCATATTAATTTCATCACCCATTAATATATATGTTATAAGGATTCCATTTTATTATAATTTTAGATAATAATGATTCAGACAAGGCCATATTGTCTAACAACTCCACCCAAAGGCGCATGTATCATGCTCTAAGAATTCCACTACCATGATTCATGTACAACTCACTGGCTCCTAGCTAATCCCTTTGACTCATTACAAGTCCCATCCCACTAGGATTATGGATCCAACCAAACACCTCACACATCATAGAATGCCTAATTCAAAAACAGAAAATCCCCTGAAAACTCTCAGTTCAATCAATTTTATGCAGGCCAGGCATGAGATTTGTCTACCTCTCATATCCCAAAATCCAATATTCACTTCTAAATATTATATCCATACCAATTATCCTCTGATAAGTTTTCGTAATACCCCATCACATGCTACAAGAAGGGCTTATGAGTAAGGGAAAACTCCATGATCACAGGTGCATGTCCGCAAACTCCAAAGGTTTCTGACCAGTGGAAAGGTCCTAAAAGAGTCAGGGGGATACTGTACACTTTAAAACAAGCCCAAAGTGTCATGCCCAGATCTATAAAAAATTTGGCATGATACATTCACATAGAGAATGTCCCACAAACAAATTATCATAAAACAGGGAGCCCCATGGCCCCATTAAGTATTTTATATAAAGTAGTGACCATAGTGTATATGATTCTTCAACCATATTAGAGAAGAGATGATAGAAAAAAAATCATATATAATAAATGACATAGTGTCTAGTACAAGATGAAAAAACTATAAATAAATAAAATAGCCTCTGCCCAACCTTCATGTACCATCTCACCATATCCATTTCCTCCAAGATATGTTGAACAATACCTAGAGTCCTGCTCTATATGACACATGCGTCTATAAACAAATCATGATCGTCTACCCATGACACCAACATATAGGTGGTGAGTCCAAAAACCAAATACGTATCCTTAATTACTCAACCAAACCATGTACTGCTATGATCAAAAGGATGTGAATGCAATACATGTATAGAGTGTGATTGTTACCATACAACACACCAACCCTGAAACATAAACAACACACATATTCAAAAATATATTCTTTGAAACCAAGCTATGAACCACTTCACACCAAAACCCATACCATATTTCCTTCAACACTGTTCTGGAAGAAAATCTTTGAATAAATCATTAACTCCTATATCCCATGGCCTATACATGATGCTTAGGTCACATCTTTGTTCCATTATATCGATGCCCAACCTGATCCCAAAGGATTATGGTAGGGTGGTGTCAAAAACCTTGAATTGATACTGATAGACACTATGCATGATCATATGTCCAAAATCCATGAACCATCCCTAATCACACTTGGGAGGTCCATTGGTCATCGATAAAATCATGAACCAACCCCCATGGGGATCCATGACCCAAGGATCTATAAGGAAATGTCAAACGAAGGAACAATGACATAAGCCTTGTTTAGAATTGTCTTCGACATGATACTCATGTGTCTAGGTAGGGTCATACACCAACCCATGCCCACAAATACTAGGGAGTTCCATCACCCTAGTCCTTCCCTACGGACCCAAGTGAGGCTATAAAATCCCACCATACCATCCCATAGGCTATTGGGAGGCCCTAACATCTTGTACCCTAACCCATCACATCACACTTAGTGAGGTCCAACAAGAAGAAGGTTACAACATAATGAAAAAACAAATACGGTGCAGAACTCGTCTCATAATTCATCACCTCACCATCTGGGTACTATTTCCTATGTACTTATTCCAACAATAAATCATCCACTAGGGTTTGTTAGAACCAACCCAACCCTCTTGGGGTATTTTACTTTCATCGGGATAAACCTTCCACTTTGATAAAATAAGAAAACATCATTAGTAAACACACACACACATGTAGAAAATTATAAAAATGAGGAACATGAAAATAAAATCACCAATCAATAAAGATACACAATATGGTCAAGGTCCCCTACCTAAAACAAAAGATGAAAATTCATCTCAAGACCGCACTAAATTTAATTGAGTCTATGTGCCCATGTATCAACATCCAAGATCCGTAAAATAAATAATAAATTAATTTAATCCAAATCCCTAAATTAAAATATATTCAATGCCAAACTCACTTGGTTTACCAAATGAATTGGAATGGAGAAAAACATGACCCACTTAACTATAAATTCACCGTCAATCTAATATAATGAAAATACCCTATTATAATACCATAATTGAAGGCTAATTTTGCCCATAATTCATCGAAATACATTAGGAAAGTATCCAAGAAACATAAAATACAAAATAAGGTGAGAAACTACGTGATTTTACCTCTTACAACATCCTATACAAGCCACAAAGAAAATTTACATCAATCACCAATGATTACACAATTCCCTAGTGAAATGTTCATTAGAACCTTTCCCAAAAATTTTTAGATCAAGAGGGAAGTGAAGGGAGGATACAAAAATAAATAAGGAAGGAAAAAAACACCTTAAATCCATATAGGAACACACCAAAATCTACCCCCATCCATGAGGATTTGAATGTAGGAAGATGGGACATAGTTCTATCAAGAAAAGGCCTCCTTTTGTGCCCTATACCCCTTAAAACCCAAAGTCACCAAATATAAAATCTACCAAAATTCACACACATAAAACAAAACACCCATGTAACCATTAACTAGTTGGTGTAACCAGATAGAACCCACAGTTCTGTCTATCCTAATGGCTCATTGGTGTATTGTCTCTACCCAAATGACTATTGAACCAATTACTAGACTGGTCGCCACATAGCCTCAAGCACACGACCCTGTATATTAGCGCCTACTAGAAATTAGTGGCGGTATAAGTAGGTTATAACGGGGGGACTATATGCTCATGATCATAATAGATGATGGGTATATCAATAATTATGTAATAGACAACAACAAAAGCCATAATAAATGAAATAAAATAAGTAGAAGAACAATATTAACTAAATAAAAATAGCTAATGCCAATATACAACAATGGAAGTGTGTCCAAATGATTATACGTAACTAAAATGGTAGAAATACAATAGGCAACATTATACTATAGAATACAGAAATCAATGAAAAGAAATAAAATCCCTTGGGTGAATTCCACGAGCATCCTGAGATCTAGCTCAGTACTGTGCTTCTAACTCCTAGGTATAAGTATAACAGCAAAATCAATAATACATGATCCCCCGAACATGAGATTTTCTCGTGTACCCTAGTGTAATGGAGGTCCAAGCATGATGTGAGATAAAATCCCAGTAGTCCACCACCAATGGTTTCTACATATAATTTTCATACATGAATATAAGGAAAATTATTGTTCAAGTATAATGAATAATAAACAATCTGAATAAATAAAAACTAGCCCACTCAGGTACCTATAGTACACATAGCGGCTCTAACTGCTTTGGTTCATAGACAGAATGATTTTTTGGTCAGTAAATATACATATAGTAATAATATTTATTGATTGGTTATATATTTAATTCACCTATATTAACAATGTATGTGTGGATTTAAGTATCCATATACATAGAATATTAGGTGATGGAAGGATCAAGGCATAACATAGACATCTGTAAGTAGTCTAAACAAACCTATAAGCTAAAGTGAAGGGTACATGCCCTAAATCTCATAATGAATGAGATACATCATGAGCAAAACCGGATATGGTGAGTGTTCTATAACCCCAACACTCAAAATAGGGGGCATGCCATCATGACAATATCCAAAACATGGGATGTGGTGCACCAAGTCCACCATCCAAAGAGTTTCAATGATGTGAGACATCATTATCCATACATGATGTAAGGATGTATTAATACTAATTCCCAAAATGAACCTTAGCATCATTCCACAACCTATATAAATGGTGCGATTATAATAATAATAACTCACTACCTCTTAATAATAGGTAATCTATAAGCCCAATATAACTTAGGGAATCGAAATTTTATTAAAGCATGTAAGTGGTGTGGCCTTTCCACATATTCCATTTTATACAATTCAAATAAGTCATGATTTTTTAAATATATCTAGTGTAGTTTTTGTACCACCCATTTAAATTTCATTTAATTTAAACCATTCAAATTAAACAATCCATTTCTTTTATCAAGGTATGGATTCCTTGAGTCAATTCATGCCAACCCACTTAGAAGGCAGTCGTTCTTTGAAAAAAACAGTCACAATGAGGACATTCCCCCATATTAAATCCATTTTAGAATATCATTAGAGGACATGTACTAAGAAATCCATATAACCAATAATAAAAAAGTAATATGAAAAGCACCACTACAACAAGGAAAAAAATGATTTCAATCCAAAATCACTACTTTTTGTTTATAAAACAATGCACCTCATATGTGGTATTTTATTATAAAACATGACATTGTTTAACAATAAATCATTTAGCACAACCATGTTTCATGTTAAAAATGAATAACTCAATTTAACAAGAGAATCATTTAATAAAGGTACCAAACATTTTGAAATAATTAGAAGGTTCAACATGAAAATTAAGTGGTTCTATAATTAATTTGAAAATTACCTACAAGGGAAATTCCATTTACAATCCAAGCCGAATTTTTAGAAGTGAATCCTAATATTATATAAATTAATTATAAAGGTAAAAGTAATACGACACACCCGATGGATGTCCATGATCAAGGTTGGAATTATCAATCTACTAAAAAACAATCAACGAGTGTATAAAAAGGTGTGTATGACAATTTAGATTGAAGAAATAAATTTTTATAGTGTTCCATGACAAAGGTCGGTTCATGGAATAAAAGTAAAATTGATACATTTATAAAAATATGGGGAATGATCAATATACCACCTACCTCATGATTAGGACACTCTACTCAACATATGTCGAGGATTTATTCAGTTTATTTTGGAATAAATCAAAGAAAAGAACATCCATGCTAAAAAAAGGTGAATTATCTCACACCAAAATATCATAACTGATCTAAATAAAAACATATAAAGGAATAAAGTGTAATCGAGAACATACCTATGTATATCCAATGTGGTAAATGATGTTTGAATTGGACTTCAAATGTGAGATATATCCCCATACCAAGGAGGTGTACCTTGAGAGCTCCATGGGAGGAGGGAGGAGCTACACATGGATGGAGGTGGAGGAAATATAGAAGAAAATGGGGTTTAAGGGTTTATTAATTAAAAAGGGTGATTTCTCCCAAAAAAACATGGTTGCAAGGTTTATCCACACATTCAGCTAAACCGTGCACCAACCATGTGGCTCCCACTACTTAGGAACCCTAACCCCACATAGTTTTCCCACATGGTTTGGATTACCATGCACTAACTATCATAGAATAATGAATACACACTTCTTAAACTTAACTAAGAATGCGATATAGGAATGTGTTTTTGGAAACTATGCATACCCCTTACGGTTCGCTTCTACTCACCTATTGGTCCTGCACATTTTTCACTGGTGGGCTGCACTATTTCTGAAAACTTGTGTGCCCTCACCAGTCCACTCCAAACATGAACACGAGGGTGAGACACTTCCAAGACTCAACATAATACCCAATGAATTATTTGGTCCTTTTAATATGTGTAAAAACTACCCATTCTAGTGTTCCAACACTTGGTATTACATTCTGAATCTCAGTTCAAAGAACAACCCATCACCCAAATGAAAAAATTCAAATTCATTTGGAATTATACCAGGGATCATACCATGGGTCATTACAACCTCCCCATCATATAACTTATTGTCCCCATGAATCCATGGGGAAGAAACAAAAACATAACCCAAATTATAAGGGCTTTGAAGTCTCATTCAAATGGTCACATTGTGTTTCCAAATGCTAAAAATGCCTCCAATACAACACTTAAGTCATAAAAACCTGATCCAACACCTGTTTTCTGACTGAATCATCGAAACGGTTCTTACACAAGGTTGTTTAACTAAATACATGACCACATCTTCATCTCTTTAAACATCAAGCCATTGGTTCCCCCAACCATAGGTATTAACATTTAACTATCTGATTTGAACCATGATAGCCCCATAGTTAGAGTTTCTTATAAAGCATGACCTATGAATTATAACGACGCTCCTGGAATGACATTGATTTGGTTAAATAGTTGATTCCCCATTGACTTCATCTATCAAAGTCAAGATGAATTTTCAAGAAGAGACCCCACCGAAACATACTAAACTCATCACCACTAGATGATGTGTATAAAATGTTTTTTCATATATATTATTCTTTAAGACAAAAGGAATCATTTCATGCCACTCTGATGGAGTATTCGCAAAAAAGCTCGGATTAGATGGCTGATAGGTCAAAAACTAAACTATAACACATTCTTGAAGGATTTCACACATTTACCATGAGCACATTTACGGAAGATGACACCCTACTTCCAATAATGTTTCGTGATGAAACCATCACCTAACTATATAATATATCATTCCACAATGCAGACAATGATGTAACACATATCCAGTACACCATAATCATCACCTGATAAACATCACTTCTGAGATCGACAATAAGTCTGTGATAACCTCAGATTAATAAAACTGGAGTCTAAGGGACTACAACGAGGTATTCATACTCCATGTTGAGAAGTGAAACATTGGTACAAGGATACGACATCCACATCAGATCATTGATTGAACCTAGAGAACCATCCTCCTAGTGGTCAAGTTTAAGGAAAATGGTTCTCAACCAAGAGTCCATCCAAGGCATTCATATACAGGAAACCAGGTATAACATAGGAATAACCATGATATTTTAAAATCCACATGTCTAATTCACAACTTTAATAAAGCCTATTTATTGAAAAAATGATATGTGAAACATTTAGCATGGAGTATAACGAATGATCACTTAGTGCATCAAGGATGATGTCAAGATAGGGGACATGCTCGTCACTAAACAAGAGTACACTAAGAGGGTACCAAAAAGATTCAAGACAATCCTATCATACCAAAAATGAAGTGATCTATACAGTTTCTAATAAACTATACCTAACTACTAGAAAGAGTGTAGTGAAATAATTATTGTTCAACTTTATGGAAGAACCTCAGCTTCACCTACTGATGCATCACTATTATCTGATGACAAATACTTTACCACATGATCATTCAATTATTACAATTAAAGTCCATCAATGAACAAAGTTGTTTTCCAAGGGTAGCATAAACCTCCAACCACATCAACTTCATACTGCTGGATATACACTGACCATTTCCATAGGTATTCCTCGATTGTTTCCTATCTACAAGAAAGGACACATATTCACCATATCTAATGAGATTATACCCACCTTAAGAGTGCCCTATCAATAAAGAAGAAGATATAGACTATATTCTCAAAATAATTACATATCTGATTCACCTTAAATTCAAATGTGAAATCCCTCTATGTCAAAATCACACATGTCATAATGTTTGACAGGAATGAAAAAAATAACATGAACAATGTGTAAAAATACCTGATCATATTGGAACACCATTCCAAGAATTCGGAGGAATTTTATTCTTTTAATGTCTAGGTCGCTCTACGATGGGTATGACCCAAGGAAATACTCAATATCTCAAGGTTCAATGATTCCAAAAACGTCAACCAGTTCTTTACATCATTTATCAACTCAATGGGTACCACATATATGAACTGGCGCTACCCTGAGATCTCAGAATCAAGATTGTACATCCTTGATACTATCTACAGGCTATCCACCCTATGCATCCAAGTATCAAGTAGTACATATAGTGATTTAATCCCATGTTATAGTAATCCATAAGAATATTCACCTAGAAGATGGCGTACTAAGTCCTCCATCACTAAGGGAAAATATAGGTTCACATGACATATTAAGCAACCAACCATTCCCTTGGAATATCTAACCTTCTAAAATTAAGGATTAACTAATGATCATGCCCTTAATAAAGGATAAAGATATCATGACCACCTATCCAACCAAGGGTGTCATTCTAAAACCTTAAATTCATACTAGGGTGAAAGACACCCGAATGAAACCATATGTTAGAAAACTAACAAAATTTAACAAGGAATTTAATATATAAGGGTGATACCTACCTCAGTATAGACCCTTACAAAAGCATAAGAACCAACCCTATCAATGGATCACACCAAAACAATTTCACTAGGACCGATGCCTATCATTTAAGACCTTGATAGAATGAAGAAATGCCTACCGAAAAAACTCACATTTTCATTCCAAGGTAACTCAAAGAGAAATTTAAAATAAACTTACGCAAGGTTCTGATGGAAGGAAACCACTTTAGGATCCATTTTACATCGTTACACTTATTCACATTGAATATTTAAATATTTAAAAGATTTAACACAGAACATCAAGTACCAATTATAAGACAAAATCACATGGTAACTAATTTAACTAACATTTCAGAAAAATAGGAAATTCTTATCAAACATATTTTTCAAACATTAATAATTTATTAAAATCCCATAATAGTTAGTCAATTTATCATGTAAATCAATTTTAATAATTCTTATTATTAATAGATAAAGAGATCTATGGGCATCCTGCTTTAGCAAACCTGGGTTCATAGAATGAAACCCAATAGAAGTTGTTTAATTATCAAACTAGAAAAACACATGTAACGGGTTATCTCATATGAAAGATAACACAAATGAACTACATGGGTCCAATTTTTCATTTTAGAATTTAATCATATAGATCTCCAAGCTCGTAGGATACATTCACAAGCCTTTATAGAGGCATCTATTTAAGCCTAATGTTTTAATTACCCTTAATGGGTTTTTATCTGATTAGTTTCATTATTATAACCAACCTAATAGGTCCGGTCATGTAAGAGGTCATAAGAAAACAATTAATTTGAAATAAAAATTATACAAATTTTATATTTATAATCATTTTAAAACATATCATGTTCATATATAATGGTTCGATTATACAGGCTTCCCTCTCCCAATCTACAAAGCACACATACAATTAACATATTAGAATTTGGATCCTATTAACTGTGAGAAATCTATTTTAAAATTTGAAATTTAGAATATTTAAGATTTTTACAATGATATCTAGATATATATACTAATCTAAAAATATTTTTTTTAATATACAAGTTACCTTTCCTCAATTTTAATGTGCACGTAAACCTTACAAGTGAGAAATGGCTCATGTTTAAGAACAAAACATATGTTTATCCCATGAAACCAATTATATATTAAAAACAAAACTAATAAAGTAATAATAAGAAATAATGACAGCAAACCATGCTAGTAATAATAGACGCACACTACATAGGAAAGTCATGCTAAATAATCAAGAAACATTACATATAGTTACCTAATCATGGAAGCAAATTAACATTCTAAATAAATTACCTAGTCATGTTGTATAAATACGTATGATAAAGAAATACCTAAACAAGTAAAAAAACTAAGTATATCACAAAGACACCTAATCTTGTATAAAACAGTTAGGCTAATAATCACACAAAAAACATAATCATAATGAGTAGATAACCTACAAAGGAAACTACATTTCATCAAGGATTTATGGAATATGAATTTCTATATTTCAACAATTATGCATGTAATTATACTACCTTACCATACTAGGAAAAGTGATAAATATCATAAAGTTCATAAATCAGGAAGAAGTGGAAAGTACACAAGTCATTTAAGGTGTAATAATAGTAAACTATATTAGAAAACAACCTGAATAAGAATCCCAGCCCTAGAAATCTAGAATTTTCACAATACTTGGGATGATCACTCCAAGGTAAAACTAGTTACCATGTTCCAAAACATTAATAGTCTCCAATCTAACAACCCAAAATGATAGGATAACTGCAAAAAGGTATGGCTTTGATACCACTTCATAATGCCCTAAACCGACTAACCATTGAACTAGTAGCCTGATCAGTCACCACATTGCCTCATGCACACCTCCCTGTATGACATTGGTTGCTGACTAGCATCAAGGGTTTAAGGAGGTGAAGGTGGGGAGACTATACCTAATGATCATATTAGCACAAATGTATATTAATAAATAAATAATAGATAATAGTATAATCAGTTATAAATGAAAGATATAGGAACATAAGAATAATACCAACTAAACCCAAATGGCCAACACCAATATACAATAATGGATGTATTCCTAGATGATGATACATAACTAAAATAACATCCATACAATAGGAAACATGATACTATACAATACATGAACAAGGAAAACAAATAATAGCCCCATGTTTGAAATTCACAAGGATTCTATGCTCTAGATCAATCCAGTGCTCCTAAATCCCAGATACAAGAATAACAGCACATGAAATAATCCATGATCATGTAAACATGATATTTTCGTGGGTACTATAGTTTAATGGAATCCCAAGAATTGTGTGTGAAAAAATCCATGTATGCCACAACTAACGGTTTCTACAGTTAAATCCAACCCATTAATATAAGGTAAAGCAGTTTGCAGGTATAAAGAATAATAAACTAGATGGATAAATAACAATAATCCCACTCATGTTCCTAAATGATAATTGATAACTGTATTCCATGTATACATTTTAAAGTATTTTAATGTATTTATTTATTTATTTAATGAATATTCAGGCCAAATTTTGAATAATTTAACTTGTTTTCTGTTTTTTGGTAGGATATAATGAATTTTTAGAAAAGGAATGAAAGGAGGATTATTCTAGAGAAAAAAAGATAGTTCATTCCATGAGTGAAGAAAAGTGGAATGAAAAAATATTTTTGATGATAATCATGGAGCACTTATAAATAAAAAATTGAATAAACCAAGGAAAAATGAGATCCAGATAAGAAAAATAAATTAAACATCATGAATCATCATTAAATGATGTGTAGTTTCATTGTAAATAATATCGAGGACCATGAACGCAAGTCATAATATATCAAGTTGTGAAGTTATTTCAAATCGTGAAGGCATGTTAGATGTTGTAAAATCATTCAACGGTCAAAATATCTAAACAAGATTCATGAAAATATAAAAATCATAAAGGAAATTTCAGATCGAGATTACACGATGTGTAAACCCATTAAATGTCATGTAATGGGTCGAGTATATCCCATTCATATCCTATAAATAGTGTATATGTTGGCTACCTTGGGTAATTCATATTCAGATGAAGACAAAGTCATAGAGTGAATCTGCTGCACCTATCTGAGTTCTTCCCCTATTTTCTTTTCTTCTTTTATTTTCTTTTCTCCTTCCCTAATATTGTCTCATAATTTGGATGAGGGGGTAAACTTGAAAGGTACTAATGTGTTATAACAGAATGGTAATGGTGTTTTGGATTTAATTCTTTTTATTAATCATTTGTTTGGATTGTGTGATTTCATCATTCAACTTCCAATCCATTTCATTTTATTTTATCACGACCATTGATAATTTAATCATAAAATAACATTCAAATTGTGAAACTGACAACCCTAAATAAGTAATTAACATTTTAAAATTTTTTGTAAATTGGTTTTAAATATTTTATTAATACAAACTTGATTTTTAAACACCCTAAATTGCCAGACCAGGGGAAATTGGGTATTTTCATGTTAAAGAGGAGATACTGTGACCATTGGATCTTCCTCATATTGACTCCAACACCAATCATGTAATAATAAATCTATAATCCAACTTCACCTAAACATGTAAATTACAAAACCATGGAATTCTCCAAATCTTGTTACAACCCAATCAATATGCTGCACTATGTTTTCATCCATTTATTTCTAAAGTTCAATTAAAAGAAACTCTTCTCACCTCTTTCCTAAATTTTATAAAAAAATATTTTGAAATTATAATCAAATTAATTTCTCCACATTTTTGGTTTCAGCCTCAAGATTACAAATATGAAATTTTGAATAATTTATTTGGATAGTTTGAGTTTTATAAATTTGTTTTTGGTGAGAACCATAGGGAACAAATGATGCCCCACTGGGATATCAACACCTAGTGTCTCTACATACTTTGAGTCGTGGTCGAAATTATTTTCTAATTAGTAACTATGTGTTTAGTAATAATATATATATTTTCGTTAAATATTTTATCAATCTATTAAACCATGTACATGAAAAATTAAGGGTCTATATAAAAGGAATACTAGGTGCCGACTGGATCAAGGTGTAACGTAGACATCCTAACCAGTATTAAAGAGCCAATAAGCTCACGCTAAGGGTACAAGTCCAACATCTTGTAATGAATGAGAGAAATTATTCTCAACACTTTATATTGAGAGTGATGCATCATGAAAACACTCAAAATAGAAGGTGTTTTGTCATTCCAACACCCTATACAAGGGACGTGGTGCGTCGGGACCACCATCCAAATAGTGTCAATTGTGTGAGATTTCATGATCAACACCTGATGTATGGGAGTGTGAATCGTCATTCCAAACAATACCCTTACCATTATTCCATAGCCTATATCAAAGGTGTGAGTATAATAAGGAATTACCTTTTAAGAATAGGTAATACATCAGCCGAACATAACTTTGGGAACCACTATTTACTTAGATCATGTAATAGGTGTTACCTTGAAATCCATTGCATTTAATACAATTGACATCATTAATTGTTATTTAAATATATCAAGTGGTGTGGTCGTACCACCCATTTCAATTTCATTTAATTTAGTCCATTCAAATGAAACAACCAATTTAATTTATCAAGGAAAGGCTTCCTAGAGTCCTGTCATGCCAACCCACTTTGATGGTTGTTAGAATTTGAAACAAATACTGATAAGGAGGTCATTCCCCCATATTTAATCCATTTAATAATACCAATAGAGGCAATTTACTAAGAATTATACATAAGCAACAATAGAAATGGAAATAGAAAAAACACCAACGCAATCAAGAAAATAATGATTTAAATCAGAAATCACTACCTTTTAGTTTAGAAGGTAGTTCATGTCATCAAAGGGGTTTCATTATATTACATGACAATGTTTAATAGATAATTCATTTACCACAACCAAGCTTCAAATTAATAATTCATAACACAATTTTTGATGAGAATAATTTAATAAAGCTACCAAACATGTTGATATAATTACAACTTTCAACATGGAATATAGGAGGGGATATAATTAATAATGTAATTACCTTCAAGGTAAATTCCATTTTCAATCCTTTCCAAATTCTTACAAGTAAATATGGGAATTTAATAAATTAATTTGAAAGGGAAAAGTAATCATGCATGCTTGAGGGGTGTTTGTGATTGATGTTGGAATTATCAAAATACTGAATAATGATCAACATATGTATAACAAGGTGCGTATGATGATTTAGTTTGAAGAAATAAATTTTTATGGTGTTTCATAACAAAGTCCAGTGTGTGGAACAATGAAAATATTTTCAAATCGATGGAATTAGGGGGAAAGAGTTATAGACCACCAACATCATGCTTAGGATTCTCTACTCATCCAGTATCGAGGTTTGATTTTTCCATTTTGGAAGAAATCAAATAAACATGCATCCTCCTAGAAAATAGAGTGAATTGGTTGAGCCAAAAATAGCATAATAGATATGAATAGAAACATTGAAAGAGAGAAAGAGTAATCAACATATTTCTAATGTATATCCAACATGATCAATGACATTCAAATTGGACTTTAGATGAGGTAGATATTACAATCCGTAGGGGGAGAAGCTTGAGAGATCCATGGGTGGAGGAAGGAACTTTGTGAGGATGGAGGGAGAAGAATGAAATAATAAAAGGGGGTATAAGTATTAATTAATTAAAAAGGGTAATTTCACCCTTCAAAAATAGTTTTCATAGTTAGGCCGAATGGTTGGACCAACCATAGCGCCAATTGTGTGGCTCCCACTGCTTAAGAACCCTAACCCCGCATGGTTGAACTATATGGTTTGGTCAACTATGCACTAACCATGATCTGAACAGTGCACACACATTTACCTAATGCACTATGTGTATAGTCTTGGAGAATGGTTTGGGAAACCATGAGAAACCCATGTAGTTCACTTCTGTTAACCTATATGCGCCACACAATTTTCACTAGTGGGACTAATAGTTTCACACAAACTGTACACCCTTACTAGTAACTCCAATACATGAAATTTTGAGATTGGGGCTCCTGAAACTCAAAAGAACACATGAGGAAACCTCCAAGACATTATAAAAGACTAAAAAATATATATTTATGTGTTCTAAATCTGGGTATTACGTTCTGATGCTTGGTTCAAAGAATGAACCATCCACTAAACACCATAATTTAAAATCCTTTTGAATTATAGCTTGGATAATTACATGGGTGATTATAAATTTTGGGTCCCATAGGAAATACACTAGGATCTATAGAAATGCAGAAACCCTTCGACCACATTTTGTCCTCCACTATTGGTATCCTGATATCTCAGATGTCTTCCAATCTTTGAAACACAACTAATAAATTTATTTTAAGATACTCAAATGCTTAGATTTCCATACCGATCAACAATTCTACAAATGAACCATCCACCGATGGGAAAATTCAATTTTCCTAGAAGACATCCAATCCATAACATCACATGTTTTCCCACCTACATCTATGGGACAAATAAAAGAATCTTCATTATTTCTTATTTGGATAAATGTTGAAGGTTACATGGTGTTACAAGGTAGTAAAAAATGGAGGGATTAAAAGTCATTAATAAAGAGAAGGAGATGTCTTCCATAGTGCTTCATATATCCGAAGACAACTATCATGGCCACCAGTTACATCCTCTATTATGGATGTTCTTCAATAGGTTGGATGTTTACCAAAAAGTTGTTCCTAACAAAACATCATCAAAAAAAATTTCTCATGATATGAACTATTCTATAATAATCTTCTATAGAAACTCATAAATTATGAGTGTTCACCACACATATACATGGTATGCCTTCAATTCAAGGAATAATTATAAAATTGGTTCTTATGAATGTTTTAGGATTATGGTAATATAACATGAATGTTTATGAAAATATTTATGGAATCGGTGGACTCAGATTTTAGAAAAGTGCTGGTTGAAGAGGGCTAACCCAACCTATCACAATGAAACTTCTATGACAGAATTGTAGATGGTCAAAAAACCATAAAAACTTTTAGCCCTTCAAATGATATATCATTATTTTCAACCCACATATAGTTTTCTTCTATGAGACCAGAAAAGACATCAAATACCTTAAATACATGATTTTTTTAGAAAATAAATTGAATAATAATCAATACTATTATTCTAGAGATTATTTTATTTGAGTAATAACCATTATAGATTCATGTTTATTAAGCGATGACCTTTATCAGTGATAAAAAATTTTCTATTAATGGATGTAATTTAATAAATGTTAACTAAAATCACTGATATAAATTACAATTACCATATCTAAATAAAGCACTACTAAAACAATATATTTTGATATTTATTTTTTTTAGAATTGATTAAATAACCCTTTTAATAGTGCAACAATAGAACATATAAAGGGAACCATTAATAATTTAATATATATATATATATATATATATTTAAATATGATTCAGAAAAAAAAATTATATAGATTTAAATATAACAAATAAATATGATTTATATAAATATATTATAAAAAAAATTAATTATCAATATTATTTTGACTACTTTAAATTTAAAAAATATTAAATTTTATATTAATAAATAAAAATGTTTGATAATATATATTAATAAATTAATTTCAAAATGTATATATAATTATAATATATTAATATTTTTCTAAACAATTATATATATATATATATATATATGAATATGTATATTTATTTTAATACAGTTCCTATATTAATTAATATATTTATATTTATATTAAATAATATAAAATTCAGACATATCTTTGTAGTTAATTGTATGTATGTGTACTTTTGAATGTGCATCTATGTATTCATTTGTTTGTATGTGAATATATGTGTTGTGTGGTTGTCAGTGTGTGTATGTTTATATAGATTTATGTTTCTATGTATGTGTATGTTTATGTTTACTTGAATGTATGTATGTGTAGGTATGTGAATATGTACATATATGTAGGTATGTATATAAGTATTTGTATCTTTTTGTGTGTTTATATGTGTAAGTGCATGTGTATATGTATTTTTATGTGTATACATGTGGATATAGGTGCATGTTTATGTGCATATATGTGTATGTATTTGTGCATCTGGATGTGGACGTGTATATATATGTGTATGCATATGTATGTTTGTACATGTGTAAATGTGTATGCATGTGTATAATTATTTTTCATGTGTATGTGTATTTATGGGTACAAATGTGATTGTAATTATATGTGTCACGAACTAGCTTGAGTATCTTGGTAACCTGATAACCAAACTGGCACTGTCATAGCTTGAAGGGTGTTTCCAATCCCCATGGGTTGGTGACTAGGACCTGGAATCATACAAAATTAACGTGTTAATGATTTTTCGAATTTAATTGTTGAAATAGGATATTAAGATAGCATGCATACATACAAAACTCAATTGAGAGAAGTCTACTAGAATTCAAACAGGTATGAAAACCCAAAATACTGTAGGTTTTGGGCACAACAGAAGCGCGTGGATTGGTGTACCCAACTTTGTTTCTACCATTAATAAAGATCAATCTGAGATCCATCATGATGATAAACATTGGATCTTTAGAATAGAATAAATATTGGAAATGAAATATGGAAGTACCAGAACCATAGAGAGGATCATAATATGATGGATATAATTAATTTAATTAAAATAAAAGAATTACCTTAATGGAATTCTCTCTCCATTGATGTTTCTGGTCATGATCTAATGTGATCTGTCATTGCATCATGTATTCCATGTGTAGGCTTCCTCTAGCGGTGAAGAAAAAGTGCTCCATGTATCTCTAGACATCAAAGAAGGGATATCCATTTGTTAGTATTGAAGATCCTTTTCTTCTGATGTCTACCTTCTGTCACCTTGAGAGCCGCCTCCAAAGTGCTCTCCTTGATCCAGTGGATGAGGATCTCTCTCGTAACATGTGATAATTCATGGAGGAAAGGAATTATCTCTTAGATTGAGAGATTTCTCTAGATACATTGTGCACAACCACAGAGAATGGCTAGGCTTAATGAGAATAATGTAATGGGGATTTATAATACTTAGAATAATAAAATAAAATAATTACCCCCAAAAATTTATTTATTTCATTTAATTCAAAGTAAGACCCCATGTCTAATAATAGTGTTTGAATATTTTTATCACTTGACATGAGCCAATAGAATTACACCTAATATTATTAAAATAAATAAATAAAATTATTTATGAAAAATCCCCAAAAAACCACACTGTTTGAATATTAATATAAACGGTGTGTATTTTTGTTTTTACATTTTATTTATTTTCTCCACAACATTTATTAGACCTTGAATAATGAATATTTATTTTCTAAATAAATATCATAGAATTATTCACTAATAAATATATCTGTTCGCCCACAATATATTGTATTGAATAAATAGTGTTGAAATAAATGTGATCTGGCCTCCTTGAGTAATTATAAAACCAAAATTGGGAATATTATTTATTCAACTAACTAAATGAATATTTAACTATGATACATAGATAAACATTGTGTGTGGCCCTCTAGGCCTCTTTATCAGTGTAATTAGGTGATGCCTTCATAATGTCCAAGGTGAACATCAAGAAACACTCCAAGGCACCCATAGAGAAACATGTTAACTCTGCAATGAAGTCTCACCTCCTACGACTTCTTATTTTGTAATTTAATCCATTTTTCATGATATATCGAATCAAGCGGGTTACATGCTAGTGCCATCAACCCATGTGTTCAATTATTATTTCTTTGGATTTCCTGAATTCGACGTGCCCATTCCTTACCATTTCCATGGATTTATTTAGTTTATATCAATTCCTTCTAGGGGAGTGCGATATCATATTCCGTTATGGAATAGAAGGGATAAATCCTTTCTTGCATTATCTATTAATACAGTGTTACTTGTGACACCCCCAAAATATCCTATCTCACTAAGAATAGTGTGTCGTTATAGTTTTTTTCAATACACCTATGTGAAAAAGTTTTAATACCCATTAATAATAATCTTAAATTATAAGGACCAATACACACGTCTGAAAATATGAACATCTAACGACACTATGGAATGTGGATTTCCTACTAGCAGGTCTCGTTCTCATAATATCCTGAATGATATTACCATGGGTGCACACTATGAGAGTTTTCCTCAATGTTTTATGAGTCCTCACCCATAATGGCCTATATAATCTAGGTCCTTCAAATAATATCATATAGCCATAGAATGTATATTCAAGAATAGTGTTATGGAACTTCCAGGCTCTCATTATAGAAGGGATCCGCTATGACCCTTTAGTGCAATAGTTATCCTTAAAACATTATCACATTTATTGTCAGGCTAATGAAAAATCAAGATGTGATATGGTAATTATTAATATTAAAATATATGAATACAAGATTATCATAAAGTACAAAGTATTTGGTTCTAGGTCACCAACTCTAATAGACTCCCACTTAGACTAGAGACAACTACTCATAACCATTAACCCACTTGCTCTCACATGATATTCATGCTTCTTATAAGATATGACTTTAGTCATGGGGTCCATCACATTCTCTTATGTGGACACTATACTTTCTAAAACATCACCCCTTTGATAGAAATCTATCAAGAGGTGATACTTAAAAAGAATATGCTGTGTTAAATGATGTGACCTCAGTTCCTTTTTAAGAGCCACTGCTGCTATATTATTACAATAAAATGTGATAGAATCATTACTATTAGGCACCAAATCAAGCTACAAAAAAGTTCTGAATCATGACGGCTTCCTTGGATATATCATAAGCCGCTATATATTTGGACTCTACTATAGAATCAATGAAAACTGGATGCTATGAACTCTTCCAGCTCGCAGGTCCTCCATTGAGACCGAAAACATATCCTAATTACAACTTCAAATCATTCTGATCAGTTTGAAAACCAGAATCATCCTACCCTCTGATAACAAGATCCTCATCTCCTCAATACACCAATAACATATGTTTATTTCTTCTTATACACATAATGATAGACTTAACAGCAGTGCAATGCTCTTCTCCTGGATCTTCTATAAATCTACCCAGAATTCTCGGTTCATAAGAAAAATAAATCCTGGTACATAACATGGAATATATGATAAATCCTATACGCAAAGCGTATGGGATCTTACTCATCCTATCATTCTCCAATTGTGTCTGAGGACACATTCTCTTATAATGATATAGGACATGTGACACTAGAACCAATCTCCTCTTGGATTGTTCCATACTAAATCTCTTTAGTATCTTGTCAATGTACGTAACATGATTTAGTCCAAGTAGACTATTGGATCTATCATGAATGATATTTATCCCAATAATGTAGGTTGCTTCACCTAAGTCCTTTATGGAGAAACACTTTCTCAACCCGTCCTTAACTGATTGTAAGAATAGTATGTCATTTACAATAAGTAATATGTCATCAACATATACTACTAGGAAAAGAACCACAATCCCATTAAACTAATTATAAACACCTGGATCACATTCACTCTTAATCAAACCAAATTCCGTTATGGATTAATCAAATATAATGTTCCATGACCAGGATGATTTTATTAATCCATAAATGTATTTCCCCAACATGAAAATCGGTTGGCTTCACCGGGTGCCACAAACCATTCTGGTTGTGTCATATATATATCTTTATGAAGGTTCCCATTAAATATTTATGTTTTGACACCCATCTGCCAAATCTCATAGTCATGGTAAGCTTCTATGAAAAGTATGATTCTTACAGATTTAAACATGGAAACTGGAGAGAAGGTTTCATCATAGTCAATTCCTTGATGATGTAAGAATCATTTAGCAACTAGAATTTAATTATAGGTGCAAACATGACCTTCTATGTCTATCTTCTTCTAGAATACCCATTTACACCCAACTGGCTTCACATCTACAGGATCATCAACCAGAACCTAGACTGGGTTCAGATACATGGAATCCATCACAAAATTCATAGCTTCTAGCCATCTTGTAGATTCTGAGATCTCTACTACTTCCTTGTAGAATATGGGTTAATCAATGTCTAACAATAATTATTCCCCATCCTCAATGACTAGGAAACCAAATTTCTCTGGTTCTCTTACCTCCCCTGAGAACCTACAATATATTTTTGTTTCTCGAACCTCTTCCATAGAGACCTATGGAACTTTTTCCTATACAAACTCTGGTGTATCTTGAGCATCTACTTTGTTGAAGTTGATCTTTCTCCCACTATCCTCTTTGAGGATGTACTACCTCTCAAGAAACACAGTTTCTTCTAGAAACAATCACTTTCTTGTTTGAAGGTTTATATAGGTATTATCCTTTCATTTCATTGGGATATTCAATATGGATACACCACGTTCCCCATGGTTCTAGTTTGTTGCCTGAAAATGCCTTAACAATTTCCTCGCATCCCCATACACGTGTGTGGGACAAAATGGGTTTCATTATATTATTTAACTCAAAGGGAATTCCATTTTCCTCCTTAGTTGGTACTTAGTTTAATTTGTATGCAACATTTTGTAATGCATATCCCCAAAAGGATAATGGAATATTTGCATAAATCATCATCAACGTCACCATGTTAAACAAGGTGACTTTCTTTCTTTCACTAACACAATTCCACTATAGTGTATAAGGAGGAGTGAGTTTAGATAGAATCCTAGACTCTCGTAAAAGTTTGATGAACTCTTGTTTAAGATATTATCAACCACGATCAGATCAAAGCATCTTAATCTTATTACAAAGATGATTCCCTACTTCATTATTGAATTCCTTAAATTTCTCCAAGGACTGTGACTTATTTCTCATTAAGCAGATATATCCATATCTACTAAAATCATAAGTAAAAGTATTAAAGTATTAATATCCACCTTTATCATATACTAGAAATGGTCCACACACATCCATGTGCACCAATCGTAGAAGCTCTCTGGCCCTTTCACCCTGTCCACCGAAAGCCGTATTGGTCATTTTGCCCTGTAAAGAAGCATGAAATTTATCAAGTGGTTCTAGCTTAGTAGATTCTAAGTAACCTTCTTGGAAGAGATTTGCCAAGTTATTATCATTTAAATGAAAAATATGGTGATGCCACAATTGGGTGTTGTATGAGTCATGTGAGTTTGTTTCATTATCAATTGCCAACACCTGGTTTTCATAATTTAATACCAACAAACCATTATTTAAATGTGCCATACCATAACATACGTTGTTCTTATAAAATAAGAAACCCTTATTTCCAAACATGAAAATAAATCCATCCATATCCAAAAATAATACAGAAATTATTTTCTTGGTATCACTAGGAAAACAATAATTGTTATGTAAAACCAAAAGCATCCCTATTGGCAATGAGAGATGGTAATCAACAATGGACAACACAGCTAGCCTCATGCCATTGAAAGCTCAAATATACACCTATCCTCTAGAAATCATTCTCAATCAACTTGGTTCCTACATTTGAATACAGATGTGATCCCCACAGGATGTATCTGATACCCAATGTGTAGAAATGGAAATATTACAGTCAATAACGAACACACCTTTAGAATCCCCATGCTACTTGGTTCACTTCCTCATCCAATGGCCTGGATTTCCACATGAAAAACACACCACCTCCCATTCCTTGTCCTACATCTGGATCTTCCCCTTAGTAGAGGGATTGTGCTCGGGGGCATTAGACTATTTATAAATCATTGGGCCCCTTTCCATTTCCTTCCACTTCTAATTCACCATAAGGATTGTGGGTTGGTCACGCCCCTTGTACTTATCTACCTGAAGAATTAGGGTTTGTAGTTACGATATACTATTCTCATTATAGATCATGTTTTAGTTGACAATAAATCTAGATATGTTCTTTGGAAGTGATGATAGTATGATATGTATATGCAACTCCTCCAAGAACTAAATCCCTATGATGTCCAGGCATTCAATGTTGCTAATAAGCTTGACTACGTGAGGCCTAGCTGGGAGAGAATCTCCAAGAATAGTTGTGAACAATGATTTGGAGACCTCATATAAATACTTTATCACCTTCTCTTGATAGAGATCCTTAAGAAGAGGCATCATGTTATACACGTCCATGATTTCATGTTTCTTCAAGAGATCATTATACATATAATATAGCATGAAACATCAGAAATATGTTCCATCATCTAACTGTTTTATATAGAGAGATATTTCCTCATCACTATTCTCATATTTAGGAGCAACTGGAATAGGCTCCTCCAGCACATACAATTTCCTCTCAGGTCATAGGATGACGCGTAAACGCCTCTACCACTCCATGAAATTGGTGTTGGTGAGACGGTTTTCCTTCTCGATTATGGATTTCAATTATATGATTGAAGCCATTTTTCTTACCACTTCAACAAATTAATATGAGAAAAGATTTAGTAATTTATCATGATAAAACTAAGACAAATAAATAATTTAATACGTACTAGTCTCAAACTATTTTACTAAAATCCAATATCCCTCACCATTCAATTTGGAATATTCCATTTCCTAAATATTCTAGTGGAAATGATCCATATTTCCCTTCACATTACCCCAATTAGGGGCAGTAAAGCAACATGAATGTTTTAATTAGGAATTCCAATTTCAAACTGCATTAACTTGAATCTCCTTGATCCACTAAGTGGCCTCCCCAGTCCTAAAATCCTTTTATTTTTCCTTTCCTCAATTTTTGCCTCTTGGTCACACTATGTACTACTATGGAAATCAAACCTTGATGTGAACCAAGTCATGTCAACCCAAAAAAATTAATTATAATTCCTCGATAATTGAAATCTCCCCAACTAGGGTTGGTCTAGCACTTTGAACTATGGTTCAATTCAAACCATTCTTATAGAAGGCTATACCATCTTAATATTTATTTGATGAATTTTATCCATATATGTAATTGACATTTTATTATATTTGATTACATTATTTTTAATATTATCTAGGATATAGTTAAATGATTATCCATGTATAATATAATATTAATGAATAAGATGGTCTTATTTTAGTTCTATCATGCATGTGTGTTTAGTTCATTAATTGTGTGATCGTGACAACACACCCACAATAAATTAACCATGTAACTGATCGAAATAAAATAAATTGATGATCATGAGCTTGTAATATTTGTTATTTTATCTAGCGATTGATAAAATAACCGAAGGCATGGTAGAGAAACACCTTGAACCTTTTGGGTTCATGTTTACAACTTTCCACCTGTCCACCTATCCACCTTTGTATCTCCTTGGATTGGTTCACCTTGGCTCCTAACTTTTACTTCCTCCACTAGATTTTGAGAACCATCCATTACGTATTCTTTTATCTCACACATACGTGAGTGGTAAAATAAGGTTTTACATAAAAGAAATATTGGGCACATTGAACCTATATATTAATGATGAGAATAATCTCAGGCCAACAAATTTAATTTAAATAAATAAATTTAAATAAACCATCCACATACAAAGATCTTGTGCAAGCTCATGATCATCCATACATGGAAGGATATTTATGCTTAAATAAAACATGCATGAAATTCTTTAATCATTATTGTTTATGATAATTCATGATCGAATCAATTAGTTACCATTAATTAATCAACCATTTTATCTTAAACCCTTTTATGAATTTCCTTGAGTTTATCATCCTTCATAATTTTAAACATATAAATTCATTTAAATTTATCTTTGTACGTAACTTGTACCTTATAGGAAACCTGATGAATTCCTGTTCATAACTACCCAATGAGTAGAAATTAACATTATGCATATGTTAAATTAAACGCATATAAATAAAAAACAAACAAAAGGTTGTGGCTAAAATTTACGCTCACACCATGTTACATGTCTCAGGGGTTTGTATAATATAATAACAAATATTAATAAATCTATGTAATTTGGATGAGTACACGACATGTCGTTCCAACTACACAGTGTGTACTATTGTTCACCATCCATACGAAGTACATGCTTAGGGATATGGAATGTGAGTCTAATATGGAAATCTTTAGAGTACACAACATATACAGTGGGCCACACACAATGTAGTATCCGCATTACACGATCTCTAGCTAGGAATGCCATGTATGGGGTACACATTCCTACCCAAACCCGAAGGGACTACATGCCATGTCTAGTGGTCCACATGATGTGTTATCCAGAAACCATGTGTCTCTTTCTTCTGGTCAATATATGACGTTATTAAGACTTATAAAAACTCTAATGAGATGACTTGGATTGGTGGACCAAATCTGATGCATTGAACCTTGACTACATGATGTGTACAACCGAATACACAAATTGGGTTATGGTGTTGTACAGACAGGAACCATTGGAACCTCTGGATGAGATCTTTTATTTAATGTTAATCAAAATTAAAAGAAATGATCCTTTCTATAAGGAGAACGAGAAACAAAAGATGAGCAATAAATATCAAGATTCAAATTTATAGAACGATTAAATTGAATTGTAACAACTAAACTATTAAATCAATAAATCATCAAAATTAAACAAATATATTATAATCAATGATATGACCCCTTTAATACCACTTGTAGGTTCTGAGTGTAGAAGAAGAAAAAGGATAGGTGTACCCAAATTTGATTTTACAATTAAAAACGATCAATTTTTGATCCATCACGTTGAAAAAATTCCCGATCTTCAGAATAGAATGAATATCGGAAAGGAAAGAGGGAAGTGATGGAACCATATAGAGGATCATCATATATTAACTATAATTAATTTAATTAAATGAAAAGAATTGCATTTATGTAATTATCTATCCATTGATGTTTCCAGTCATGATCAATTATGATCTGTCGTTGCGTCACAGAAGCCAGGTGTAGGATTACTCTAGCGAGGATCCACACGAGATCCACATATCGTTGGATGTTGATGAAGGGATCTCCAGGTGAGAGTGTGGAAGAGACTTTTCTTGAGATTTCCACCTTCAATCACCATGAGAGTTTCTTCCACAGCACTCTCCTTGATCCAGTGGAGGAGAATATATGTCATAACTTGAGAGCATTCTTGGGGGAAAGGAATTCTCACTTGTCATGAGAGAATTATCTAGATCCCTTTTGTACAACCACATAGATTGGCTAGGCTTAATGAGAAAAATGTAATCGGGATTTATGATACTTAAAATAATAAAATAAATTAATTACACAGAGTTATTATTTATTTCATTTAATTTTTATTAAGACCCCATGTCTAATAAGAGAGTTTGACTATTATTATCACATGTCATGCCCCAAAAAGTTACAAATAATATTATCTAATTAAATAAATAATATTATTTCTCTCAAATCCCGAGAAAAAGTACACAGTGTGTAGATTAATATACCCTGTGTTTTTGTTTCAATTTGTTTTATTTCCACTCCCACATTTATCAGATCTTGAATAATGAATATTTATTTTTAAAGTAAATTTCACCATAATATT
This sequence comes from Viscum album, assembly GCA_963277665.1. Classification (NCBI taxonomy): domain Eukaryota; kingdom Viridiplantae; phylum Streptophyta; class Magnoliopsida; order Santalales; family Viscaceae; genus Viscum; species Viscum album. The sequence continues at coordinate 274,765,754 of OY728155.1, read as the reverse complement.
CAATGATAAATATATTACTTAACCCACAATACATTCACTCAAATAACAAGTTTAGAAATAAATGTGCTTAGGCATCCTTAAATAATTATTACACCACAATCATGAATAATATTTATTAAACATGCTAAATGGATATTTAATCGAAATACTAGGATACACTTAGTGTGGGATCCTCTAGGACCCTTTCTTAGTGGAATTAGGTAGAGCCCACCTAAAGTCCAATGTTAGCGTCTAGCAGCACGTCATGGAACCAATGGAGAAGGAATTTAATTCTACAATGAAATGTCATATCATATGAACACTTATCGTTTAACGTAATCCCTTTGTCATGATATCTCGAATAAATCAGGTTGCATGCTAGTTCCATCAACCCATATGCTTGATTATTCCTTATTTGACTTCTTGGAATTGAATGTTACCATTACTTACCAAGGAAAAAGATTTATTTATGCTATATAAATTCCATCAAAGGGATTGAGATATTATCTTACATTATTGAACAGAAGGGACAAATCCTTTCACTACCTATCTATTAATGTAGTATTACTCGGGACGCACCCGACACATGCTACCTCACTACGAACAGTGTGTTATCACAGTTTTTGTCAATAAATCTATGTGAGTGAGTTTTAATACCCATTAATAATAATCTTAAAGTCTATGGACCAATACACACGTCTGTAGATAGTAACATATAACGAAACTATGAAATGTGGATTTCGTACTGATGGTTCTCATTCTCATAATGTCCTCCTAGATTTTTCCAAGGGTTCACACCATGAGAAGGTGCCTCTATGTTTTATGATTCCTTAACCACAATGGACTATATTATTTATGTCATTCTAAAAAAATCATCTAGCTATTGAACGTATATTCAATAATAATGTTATGGAACTTCTGGGTTCTCATCATAGCAGTGATCCGCTATGACCCTTTAGTGAAAACACTATCCTTAGGACACTATCACATGTATTTTCATTCATAAGAACAATCAAAATGTGATAATTAAATTATTAATATTCAAATACATGAATATAAGTTTATCATAATGTACAAATTAGTTGGTTATAGGACACCAAATCCAACAAGTACTACATCCAAGTCCCAGAAAACTAGAAAACTACCAATGTCCCAATGGATGAAATTTAACAATTCCACATATCAATAACAAGAATGACCTCCAAGTGGTGATTTACTCCTACTCGAATATAGAAGTATAATGTCTAAAAACAGCTGCAAGCACGATTTGTGTGATAGATAAAATCCTAGTAGGATCTCACCAAGGATTCCATGATAGATTATAATATTAAATTAATCTAATAGAGCTCTCAATTTAAAACAAATAGGTTTGAAATTTCAAATATAATAAATGATACAATTAATGATTTAAATTTCAAATGAAGGAAAAATACTTTAAAACAAAATATTCACAATACAACTAATAGAATATTTCATAAATAGTGGCTCAAATAAACATTTTTAAATAAAATAGTTTATATAAATTCTCATGGAACATAAAATAGTTTACAACAATCTAATATATTCTTTTCAAATAAAAACAAGTGAGAAACATGATCATATTCCTAAAATGTGATAATAGTTATAGAATATAGGGAATCTACATTCAAGGTGACATAACAATATGTACATATGTCCCATTGAAATCAGGCCAAAGAGGACTCATCACCATCACCTAAGGGATGTGATGTGCTGCATTTAGGTTTTGGAACATTGTAGATCATAAAGTGATGTCTAAATAACAAAATAACTACATAAGGCTTTCATTTTCTATAGTAAAAGACAATTATTATTAACTTATTTAAAGAAACCCTAAAATAAAATTCATCCCATTTTCCATATCAAATATGCCAATTTCCATTTAAAAACCATAATGGGATTTTAATAAAAAACACACCTTTTACCAGGATCAATCCATAAGGGTTATATCAAAACCATTTTAATACATTTTAAAAAATATGAATTTGGAACTAATTCACAATTCAATTTCACAATCCAATTTTACAAGTTAAATTCATCAGTTTATTTATTTCACAAAATTACATCAATTCACAATAAACCCCCAATTCATTGGAATTTATATTTTTCCCAGTTTTCCACAAAATATTGTTTTATACAATTATAGGAAACAATTTACTTAATAAAATATCATAATTTAAATTAAATAATTTAAATTCCACCAACTTCCATAAACACACTCCAATTCAATGGAATTTGGGATTTTCAAATTTCAATCCAAAAACCCATTTTTAAAACCCCAATTCAATGAAATTGAGTATTTTTAAAAAACCAATTGATGTCCATTTAATTAAAGAAATAATTTTCATTTAATTAAAATACTTCAAATAAAATAAATTAATTTTGGCTTATCATAATTTGGGAATCATAAAGAAACCACCCAACATTCTCATATAAACATAAAGCCTACAACTGTACCCATCCACAAGAAAGAAGGTGAATATGATATAGGAATGAAACCTAGAAACAAGATTCAACAACACCGACTTTAGATCCATCAATCCATAGATCATTTATCAATCCCCAAGGAAGAAAAAGGAAGGAGATGAAGATATAGGTAGAACACTTACCTCGTGAGTCACACTACAACCACAATGCTGATCTATCGCTGATGAAAACTACCCAGAAGGATTTCAGGGCTCTAAAATCGCATGGGGATGGCTCCTTGGTTTAGAGAAATGAAAAAATAGAGAGGATGAGAAAAAAATCATCCATTATTCTTATTAAAAAACAACCATTAGGATTTTAGATAATATGTAACCCAATTAAATGTCGTGTATTTGAAAATCTCAAAAATTGTTTAAAAAACCATCACCTTTTGATATAATTATATTTAATTTTGTTTTAGAACTTAATGATTGTGTATCCAAATTGAATGACATGTAAATATACAAAAAGATGAAACATCAATAGTTTTTATTCTTAGAATCCATCAAATATCGAACATCACCATTATAGGTATCCTCCCAATTCATTCTCGGTCCTACCCATAAAAAAAGGAAAGCCTTTTTTTAAATATACATTTTATAAGAGTAATGAAATGTTAAAACCTTTCTAAAATAAAGAAATTATGTCCCCCAAAATCCAGTCATGAATCTTCCATATAAAAATTGTGAGGGCACTACTCTCTCATTAGTTTCTTTCATTCCAATGTATCATAATAATCAAAACAGTGCTTCCAAAACACACAAACAAAAGGTATCACCCCCTCATTAAGTACCTTGGTTTTAGAATCAAATATCCTATCTGTCCGTTTGTTCCCAAAGAAATCAGGTTCAATATCATGATCACTCCAACTCAGAATATGAGGTGGATCAGATAGATACTTTCAGAGGTGAGATATATGAAACATGTTATACATTGTAAAAATCTGTGGTGAAAGTGATAAACAATATCAAAATTTATTCACCTACTCAATAACATCGAATGGTTACACAAATTAAAGAGCATGTTTTCCTGGCCTCCCAATAAATCAATGAACCAACTGGGGTGAAACATTCATGAACAACTGCACACCCAAACTACCTCTAGATATCATAGAACATCTTCATGGTTCCTAGGTGTACATCCCACTCTGAGTTATGTAATTATCCCATAACATCATTACTAATCACTAACAACAAAATTAAGTGATTTTGATAACATCAAATTCTTTATTTGGAGAAAGACCACTCGACAATTATCTCCCACCATGAAGACATTCTATAATTCTATGGAACTCATCATCTCACTGATATTCCTAAAGAGTAATCATGAGAATAGAAAATTTCCACTGGAAACTAGCTAAAGAAACATCAAACTCTCGTTCATGGATTCTAATATGGAACTATGCAAAGAGATCCATCAAATTGCAATCTTTTGAAGATTATTTCAAGTCTTGGGTTGAAATATTCTTGATTAAGGCATCCGTGATCACATTCCCTTTACTTGGGGTATATGCGATATCAATGTAGAAATATTTCATATATTTCACCCAATACCTCTAAAATAGATTCTAATCCTTTGTAGAGTTAATATAACTGAATCTACTATGAAAATAAAACATGGTAAACCTTTCTCCAAAAGGTAATTCCACTGACTCTTAAGTGTGTGCATCGAAACAATAAGTTCAAGATCATGAGTTGGGTAATTCTTCTTGTGTGGCATAAGATAATAAGAGACATAAGCAATAACATGATAACCCTGTATAAGAACGCAACCCAAGACTAAAATCGATGCATAGAAAAGACCACATAACCCCATCCGACCTCTTGATGAGTCAAGAACAGCGTAGTAGTCAAAACACATTTTAACTCAAAAAAATAATTATGATATTTATTATCCCAATAAAACTTTACTCCCTTTTATTTTAGTATAGTCATTTGAAAATCCAACTTAGAGATCTACTTGATGAACCCATGATAATACCCAGCCAAACCCAACAATATCCAAATCTCAAAAACATCTCATGGTTTCTCACATGTCACAACAGTATTTGCCTTTTTAAGATCAACTTAAATACCATATTGCGACACCCCGTGGCCTATGAATTTAACCTCCCAGATAATGATATCACATTTTGATAGCTTTGTATAAAGTTGGTGATCTTTCAGCAAAATCAGAACTATTACCAAATGATTCACATGGTCCTCCTCAGAATTAGAGCAAACTAGGATGTCATAAAAAAAAGAGTACAAATAAAGTATCAACATACTTGTGAAAAATAATTTTTATTAAGTCCATGAAAACTGTAGGAGCATTGGATAGACCAAAGGTCATGAAAATGTACACATATTGGCAATACATTCTTCGAAAGGCAGTTTTCTAAATTTCATATTTTTTATCCTTAATTTTTAGTAATCTAATTGAAGGTCAATATTTGATAACCAATTCAACCATTTCATATGATCAAATAGATCATAAATTAATCAAAATAGATACTTGTTCTTTATGATCACTCAATTTTTATTTTGGAAAAAAACACAAAGGATAAGGGAACCATCATATTTCATAGAAAAGGGAACTGACACTGCCCAAGGTGACACACTCTGGAATATAAATCTTTTCCCAATAAGGTCATCCAACTGGTATTTCATCCATTTTATTTCAGTATGTTCTATATGGTAATATATAAAACAAAATCGGTTGAGTAATAGGAATTAAGTCAATGGAAAAGTCATCCTACCTTAATTGTAGAAAACTAGAAAAGTTAGAAGAAAACAGATTAGAAAACATGACGACAACAAGAGGTATATTATAAATAAAAGATTATCACTCTAGAAGAAAGAAAAAAAATGATATTACTTTACCAAAATCTAGATACGAAGGTCCATATTTTCTTGACCTTGGGTCTCATTCTCCGTGAAAGGCATGAAACACAGTACTATGTGTATTTGATGACCCCCATAAAAGGTAACATTAAATCCAAGCTTTATTTGAAATGATCCAGTCCATCCAAAAAATTACACCAATAGGTTTCTTGTTGGGAACTAGAAAACTCCAATAAAGCATAATATTTAGTAGATATAAAACACAAGAGGGACTATAAAGACCCTAATCTCTCTTCGTACTAAGGGGTGTAGTAATATCCATTGCAAAAGATAAAATATCCACAGGAAGATTAAGTAGTCTAACAATAAAAATTTAAATTAATGAATTAGATTCAATGGTATCAACTATAGAAGTCACTAATGATGAAGCTATAGTAATGGTACCTCTCACAGTCACTAGACCAGTATCCGCTTTCTCGAGAGACTCTTCCACTGCGTGAAGAAGCTTCATTCCAAATACCTATGGATGGAACTGTTTTGTATGAGAAGAATCTAATTTTGCCAATATTTTAGATGGTGTATATGATAAAATTCCACCACATGGAGTGGGATATACATGGTATAATATTTTCAAGTAACCTGAGCATCAGTAGGAGCCACAGTTCTTGGGTTCCTCATTACAAACCCTCTCTGAATTTCATAGAATTTCACACTGGTAAAAAACATATGGACCTATGCCAGGAACTATAGGTGTTTTAGAAAAAAACCTACTATTGAGAACCACTAATGGGATCATTAATCTTTTTATTTCCATTTGAATAACTCACCCAGCCACTGAAAAAACTCCCTGATAACCCTGAATTTCAAGCCAGGTCCATTTCCACCATCAATGCTCTATCAAAAACATCTATATAAGACAGAAGATTAAGTAAGAAAAAATGAGAATGAATATCCTTTATAATTCATAGATAAAATCATTGAGTCTTCATATTCTTATTTGATACCATCTCAGGTAAAAACTAAACTAGCTCAGTAAAAGAAATTTCATACTCTATCGTGGTTCTCTCAGCCTACTTGAGTTTCAAAAACTCTATATACATGGATAACACCATCAAATCTAGATAGAAATGATCTCTAAAAATATATTTGGATTATTTCCACTTGAATACCGCATGTTTCCTCCCAATCACCAACTCATCCCACAATCCCCTTCTTGGTCTTTATTGTACATAGGTGGCATACTTCACCATCATTTTTTCAGGTTTCTCCAAGAACCAAAAAAAATCCCTGTTCATACAAAAACATTAATAAACCTCTTTGGGATCATTAGATACATTGAATGATGGTGCATTATATCAATGGAATTCCTGAGAAACATTATAAAGATCATCACTTTGATGTTCCACAGGTGGAACAAGAACATAAACTGATGGTAGTGTTTATCCCATAGATTGGGCAATACACACAATCACCAAAACTAGATTTGGGTCTACATGATTATTTTCACCCTGAGGTTCAGTAGTAGATTCCTATTTGATATGATTCACACATCTTCTCAGAGTCATGCTGATACAAAATAAGAAGGAAAAAAAGAATACTTCATATTGACACTCTAACAGAGAAACAAAGGAAATTAATCCCAATATATAGAACAAATAATATTTGGATTAAACTCTATCCAAATAAAAAATAGAAAATACAAGAACTAATCCTCAAGGAATAGTTCCCAAACCACTATTAGAAACTTAATGTTCATAGTAGTGAGACTTGGAGAGGCACCCAATCTCAACTAACTTTTATGTCCTGACAAGATTACCTAGTGCATACTGACTTCCAAAAAAATCTTAACCCAGAGATCTAAAACCACTTTGTTAGAAACAAGACTGAGTACCCTGGTATCCCAATAACCGAGCATTAATTAACATAACATGAAGGGAATTACTAATACCTACTAGTAGGTTACTAGAACATGGAATTATACAAAATGAAAGTGAGAACAACTTTTCCACTAGCATTGCAGAAACAAGATAACTAGAAAATATGCACACAAAAGAAACCCCACTGGGGTTAAGGTACCAAAATTCAAATTGGTTTGAAAAACAAGTTCTAAAAATATGTATTAAAACCATAAAAACTACCCAATTCCCAGTGGATGAAACTAACCATATCCACATATCAATATCTAGAACATCCTCTAGGTGGTTCATTACTCCTACTCAAATTGGGAAGGAGATAATCTACAAACACCCACAAGCATAGGTAGGGTGTGAGCTAAAAATCCCAACAGGGTCTCATAAAGGATTCCATAATAGATACCAAAATTAAATTAAACAAAGAGATAGTTTAATTTAAAACAAATAGGTTTGGAATATTAAATAGAAATAATGATACAATTCATGATTCAAATTTAAAATGTTGAAAAATACTTTTAAACAAAATCTTCATAATAAAATTTTTGGAATATTTCTAAAATATGGATTAAATAATTTTTTTATAAAACCATTTATATATATCCACAAGGCATGTAAAACAGTTCATAACTATGTTATATATTCATTTGAAATAAAAAAAATTTGAGAGATATGGTCATATTCCAAATAAGGTAGGATAGTTACATGATATAGGGAATCCACACTCAAGGGGACATGAAAATATGTAAATACATCCCTTTGGACTTACACAAAAAAAGGACTCATCACAATCACCTAATGGATACGTCATGTGGGATTTATGTTTTGGAACATTGTAAATCATGAAGTTTCATCCAAATAACTCATTGACTACCTATGTCTTGAATTTGAACCAATACAGAACAAGGATGTGAATTTTTTTCAAGAATCCTTAAAATACAATTCATCCCATTTTCCATTTCAAACTATATCAATTTACATTTAAAAACCAAAGTGGGGTTTTATTAAAAAAAATGATTTTTACCAAAATAAAACCCTATGGTTTCTATAAAAATTATCATTACACAATTTTCAAAAATAGGGATTTGAAACAAATTCCCAAATCAACATCACAATCCACTTCACTAGTTAAATTAAACAATTTTATTTTTCAAAAAATTCTTTAAATTTAATAATAAACCCCCAATTCAATGGAATTGATAATTTTTTCAATTTTCCATCAATTATTTCCCCAATTAAACTAAAAAATTTAATTGAAATAATTTTACAATTTAAATTAAAAAATCTTAATCTTATCAATTTCATTATACCCACAACAATTCAATGGAATTAGGCTTTTCAAATTTCCTACCCAAAACCTGTTTTTTAAACCATAATTCAATGGAATTAGGTTTTTCCAACAAACTAATAGAAATAAATTTAATTAATACCACAAAATTTCATTTAATTCAAACAATTGAAATCAGATAATGAAATTTAGGGTTAATATAACAAAGGCATCATGAAGGAACCACCTACCATTTTCACGGAAACAAAAATCCTACAACATAACCCACTAACAATTCCGAACACAGAAAAGATATAGGAACTCATCCTACACACAATATTAGATAAAATAAAATTTAGATCCATCAACACCTTGATAATTTATGAAACCCCATGGTTGAAATTGGATGAAGATGAAGAGACAGAGAGAACGTATTCCCATTGAGTCACACCATAACCAAAAGGATGATCAATCACTGACAGAAACAATTCAGAAGGGTTTGAGGGTTCCAAAATCACATGGGAATGGCTACTAGGTCATGATCTCTGAAAAATGGATAGGATAAGAAAGAATATCATATTGGTCAAATGTTAAAAAAACATTAAGACTTTACCTGATGTGTAACCAAATTAAATGTCATGTAATTAACAATACCTATAATATCTGAAAGCCCATATCCTTTTGATAAAATTACATTTAATTTTATATTAGAACTTACAAATTATGTAACCAAATTACACAACATGTAAATCTCCAACATGCTATATAACCAATAGGATTTGTGCTGAGAATCTAACAAATCTCTGACTTCACTATTATAGGTATCCTTCCAATTCGTTTTTGGTCCTACCTATTCAACGAAAAAGGAAATCGATGAATAGGTTTAAAATATACCTGCGATAAGTGTAACTGTATATTACAATATGTATGTGTATATGCATACATGTGTGTATGTGTATACATGTGTGTATGTGTATGCATGCTCATATGCATGTATATGTATGTATGCATATGTATGTGTATGTGTATGTGCAAGTGTATGCATATGTGTATGCATGTGTGCGTGTATGTTTATGCATATATATGTGTGTGTGTGAATGTGAGTAATGTGTATATTTATATATTCATTTAAAAGTATTTATTCATTTTTAATATTTCTTTATTTTTATATTTTATGTTATTCATTTATTTTTAATATTTTTTAATTTATATTTTTTTAATATATTCAACTTTGATAGTTATTTATTCATTTTTAAATATTAATATTTAATACTTTTAATATGTACGTAGTTAATATAATTAATATTTATTCATTATCATTTTTATAAATTTCCATTAAAATCTTTATACAAGAATTATGTATTCATAATTAATGAGTACTTCGATACAAATATAATGTTGTTTTATTTAGGATTAATATTTCATTAATTAATATAAATAAAATTATAAATTATTATTTTTAATATTTATGAAATTTATTTATTTTTAATTATTAAATTTAATTCATTTTTTATATTTATTCATTAATCATTATCAATTCATTTTTAAACATAATCAATTTTAATACTATTTTAATTTATTCAATTTTAATATAAATTTATTTGATATTCCTTAAATTTATTCATTTTTAATATTTATTATTTTTTATATGTTTTCAACTAAAATAATTAATATTAATTCAAATTTTTATTATAATAATATTTGATTAAATATTTGTATAGTTATTATATTTTTATTTTTAAATAGAAATTTATTGTAATATTTTTAATTTAAATGATTTTTAGAATTTATTCATTTTTATTTTAATAAATATTGATTTATTTTACTTTTTAATATATATATATATATATAATTTATACAATTTTTAATATTTTTGCGAATATCAGAATTTATATCATTTAATCAATTATCATAATTTTAATACATTAATCATAATATTATCACATTTCTTGATACATTTACTACATATGATATTTTTTATTGATTTTATTTATTTTTTAATATTTTTATTTTTAATATTTTTTTATTTGAAACTTTTTATTATTCATTTTGATATAATTAGTCATTTATTATAATTTTAAAATTCAAATTAAAATATTTATTTTGGACTAGTATTTACGAGTTCTATACAAAGGGATGATAAAAGCATCATTTATGAGGGATAGTAAAAAACATCGATAAAATACACTTTTTTTGTGTTAAAATGGAAAATACTGATAAATGTATCATTTATTATCATCTCATTAGCACTGATAAATCATACATTTATTATTGATTTCTATTTTAGTGCCCATAATAGTGTATTTTCTTAGCGTTGATAAATCCGCTTCCAATATTTTAGAAGAACCCAAACCGAGATCGCTCATGCTCGTGCCGTTCCAGATTTCTTGGAAGCTGAGTTCTAGTGTCACCTCCTTCAAATCATTTGACCAAATTTAACTGAAAATTGGAGCTATATTATTCCTTACTCATATTTAATGAATCATTAATAGTTTTTCATTTATTTTATATTTCTCATTGTATTATTATTTTCTATGTGATGTTTTGGAATTGTTTTAACAATTTCTGGTTCTTCATTATTATTCTTCTCTTATCATTGATATTTTTTCCCTTTCTCAGATGATATTTGGTTGTTCTTTTCCATATATATGTTTGACACTCTATTTTAATGATCTTTGGTTCTTCCTATTTTCACAATTTCTTTTTCATTACATAGATTTATTTTCATAAAAATATATCATTTTTTTCTATGATTTTTTTAAAACCCTTTGTAGAATTTTCTTATTATTAGTAGTTTCTTTCCATTTACATAAGATGAAATATAATTGACTCATTGTATTATAAATTCAAAATCAATTTGAAAATAAAAGGATACTCAATATGGTAAAATGAATTAATGAGAAACCAAAAAACATGGGTAATAAGGTTTATATGATAGTGATATTAATCATTTTGATAAAAAAAATTGCACATTGGATGTTGGTTTGTATCATTCATTTTTATTAAGGTGCACTACTTGAGAATTAAAATTTAATTCATCAAAGAAAATGTTTATATATATGTGGGAAATATAGTACGAGCTATTTTTAACTGTAAGAACCTACTATATTACTTATCTTAGTGGACTGATTTTTGGATTATAAAATTGGTAACATGTTTTTACCATAAATAATTTGATTTTAGTTTCTTTTTTTAAAAAAATAACGTTTTTATTAATAACCAATTAAAAGTAATATTTTTCATAAAAAATTGTTTCATAGTGGCATAGTTGATTTTATTTTTTATATATCCTAGACATTAAAATATTCCTATAATGTATGAAATAATATTGTCAAAGTGAATAATTAAATATCAATTTAATCATTACCACCTATAATATTAAAATTTTAAACAGATCGAATGGAACCAAAAATAAACATTTTGATAATTATTTGATTATAAATCTTTTGATATGTTTGAATATTTTAAATTAGAAAAAAAATTCAATTTAGAAAATTATAACATATATCACGAGTTACTGTCCCTCAAACATACATATGTGTGTGGATCAAAAAGTACCAAAGAAAGAGGTATTTTATTATACTTTTTTACCATCTTGATTTTCTTAACACATATAAATAAATATTTTTATTGAAACAAAAATATTGAGTCTTTTAAATATTTCTAAATATTAATAACTATGTAAAAAAATATTCCTGTAAATGTTATTAAATGGTTTTAACTAAGTTCATGGAACAGATACCAAAGTTAATAAGTTACCAACTATTTAAGGGGATGTGGTTTTGTATCAAAATGAATTCATTTGGAAATAAAATAATATAGTGGTGTATTAAATAATATTAAACATGGTTCAACCAATGATGATTTATGATTGATATTTTGATATTAATTTTGTATTATTCTCTGGAAACAAAATTATTAATAGTTTACTGAGTTATATATATGAATCCTCAAAATACACCATATGAGACATAGACATGAATGAATATAGATGTTTTATACGTATTTGTTTCTCAAGGTGACCTCCAATGAATTCTAATGACCATTAAACCTTTGGAAAAAGTTAACTCACAAGAGATATGGATATATATATATATATTAAAAGCTTGTAATAATATCTCCAATTATGAATACATTTTAAAAAATAATTATTTATGATATGAGGCTTATTTAATGAGAAAATATGTTCTATAATTCTTTAAATTCTTATAATTCATAGTCATAATATATTTAATAATGTTATTAATGAAATAAAAATTTATATCAAATATGTTGAATATACATGTTAATTTATAAAGAATAGTCTTTTATAATTCTAAGCTAATACTTTAATTATGTTTATGTTTTTTTAAATAAAAATACTACTGATTCAAATTGGGTGGACATGAATAAAAAAAGTAGGTTGAAAGTCCTATGGATAAATCACATGGGGATGGGGTTAAATAGTTTATCAGGTTTTCAAAAGATTGGGCATATGACCCTTTACAAACCCATTTTCCATGTTTAGTTTTTTATTCAAGATTAATTAGTCCATAAGAGTTGGAAGAATAATTTATCTTTCATGAAATAGACCAATGTTATAAATGATTGAATAAACATGCGTATGAAATGAATATAGCTATTGAATGACATAAAAATGTGTTTTGTGGGTCATATGATATTATTGAAATTGTGAATGATGATGAAGATCATATCTAGGAAATGATTATCGATATAAATAATGATGAAGATCATATTGAGGAAATTAAAATTATATATGAAAATGAACTTTGTGATTATTCAAAGCACTTGTGGAAGGAAAATATTTGTGCAAAGATGCTATTGTATACAGGTTGTACTAAATGTTGGGAATTTTCCACCATAATAAATCCATATAATGTAAAATATGACAGTTAATGGATTAATTCATGCTTCTCTGCCCAAAATTCTCTCTTGAATGATATGATACCAGAAAATAATGAGATTATTTTCCAAACATATGATGGTAAGACAATGAAATTTTCAATGGGTATGATATATAAAATAATTCAAACATATCCAAATGAACATATATTGATTCTTAAATACCATGATTCATGTTAAAAATTTCTGAATTATGGAATTACTTAATACATGAAATATGAATCGCTTCCTTCAAAGGTTTTATGGTAATTTTCAATAATTTTAGGTATTAGGTGCTTATATAGAAGTGAGGAGACTACAAGGTAATCGACATGGCATGCTTACAAAATAAACAAATATTGGAAAATGAATCACCCTGTAGACTCTTCTTAGTGTTGGAAAATTTATCATGGGAATCATGAATTTAGAAATGAGTTGACAAACCATCATCTTATACTATCTATAGAAGGATTGAATCCTTTTGGTATACAATGTCGTCGTTAATATAAATGGGATGTTATGTTGGTAAATCATAACTTTCCACCGTGGTTATACATGAAGAAAAAATACATTAGGTTGTCTCTATTTATATTAATACAAAAACTACTATGTAATTATACTGCTGTTTATTTGGATCCATTGCTCAAATATATGAAATTAATATCAGATTTAGGTGTTAAATTTTATGATTATTAAAGAAATTAATATTTCATGTTGATATCCAAGATGTATGGGATAATTAATTACTTTTCTAATTATGAAAATTTGTTAGTAGATAACATTATATGAACTCAAGGGTTCCCCCTTTCTGAAAAAGGAACAAAATTTGTTAGGCTGGAGCATTCTTCGAATATTTTTTTCCTATCATATCCTAAATTTGAACCCAATGAAAAAAATATGGTCTTGAATGATATCAATAGTTTGGAATTTAGAAGAAGGTACATCATTGTCTCGACTAATAGGTGATCAAATATTTGATAGATTAAAGGATTTGGTCCAAACGTTAGTTAACCCTTCATTGAAAAACCATAAGGAAAGTATATGAAAAAAGTGATCGGTTTTTTTGAGTTACCACATTATAATTGTTTTCACGTCATGAATTTTTTGATTAATGAATATATAATAAATGTATAGGATAACATAATTGTTTCATTACTAAATGATATTGTAAAAAAAATATTTTAAGTCTCGGTTATAGATAATTGAAAAGGTGATATAGGAAGAGTTGGTGCCAATAAATGGGAAAAAGTGGAAATGTCTTCCTCTAATTACTTACACTCTTTCCTAGATATAGTGATAATAGTTTTGAATGATCTTGAATGATATAATTTTCTTACAGAGGTCTTTATAAAATATCTAGAATATATTATCAATTAATATATTAATTTTAAGGAGACTAAAATCAAATTATTTTAATGCTTTGATTCATGATTTATATCTTATAGATTTACATTTCATTTTCACAAAAAAATCCATCTAAAAGTATCCCAGAATTGTTTCTTTTCAAAGCTATATGATATATAGTTATATACCTAATGAAATTTCCAATTATGGAAGAGGGATTTTCTATGATATTATATGATTTGGATAGTTTCTTTGCACCTCATTCCTTAATGTAATGGTTTACATTGTGGTTCACTTGGTTAGAGACATCTAACAATGTGGTCTACTACATTATAGATGGATATAAACCATTGAATGCATATGCATATTAAGGAAGGGTATATCAAAAAAATAACGTTTCATTTAATTTTTTATTATAGAGAGATATATTTTTAGGAAGATATTGAATTATATACCGATTAGCTATATGATATGAAGAGAACTATTATACTGAAATATCATCATAGTGGGTGAGTTGTGGGCAATGTAATTTCTCAAATAGATGGTTTCCCAATTATAATTACAATGATGGAGTGGGCTCATCTTGATATTTTACATAATAATTTAATGGGTTCACCATATGTTGAAACACAAAGAATAATTCTAAGGCATTTTAATCCATAATGGATAGAAATATGGATATCAAATACACATAATCAACAGTTAATATGATTCTTTTGAGACCATATTTGAAAGAGTCAATTGAAACTATGAATTTAATTTTAGAAAGCCTTCGATAGATATCCAATGTACCAAGTGTGAGTGTATTATATTATAATGGTTTTATAATTAATGGATCTACAATCTATAAAAGTAACATGATGAATGTAGAATATGAAAATTTTGAAGTTAATTTTGTGGTATAAAATATTCTTTTATTGAATACTAAAGAAGAAAAAAAATCCAATCTACATGAATATGTCACATTTTAGAATATTCCAACAAATATAGAAGTAATACATTACAACAGTACAAATGCAAATTTAACAATTTATGTTGGTTGTTAATAATAGTGTAGTGAAAATTAATGAATTGGGATTTATGAATGAGTATTTTAGTAAATAAGGGTACATAGATGAATTATTCACAACAGTTTCACATGCATTGTGAGTATTTTATGTCATCATCCTAAAAAATAGAAATTGATCAATTGTTTTTTATCTATGAGAACCACTATATATTTATTTATGGATTCAACTAAGGATGACCAATTGATTGGAATATCAAAATCATTTCATGGTAGTCCCAATGTAGATGAGGAATCGTATATTATATGAAACCATAATGAGGGGTTTGGATGCACAATAGAGGGGTCAGATCCCCTCCAAATTTAATGGAAGACATACTTCAAAAATTAGGATAATATTTTAATATACATTGTGTTACCACATAGTAATATGTTTTAATACTGTATTTACAAAATATAAATTAAATTTTCAACCAAATATATACGATAATGGATTCTACACATATTGATTTATTAAATCACGAGGAAGAAAGGTTTATTAACTTGATGATCACTTAATATATTTGAACAATTGGTTTATCTGCTTGGTAATACTACAAATTCTATGGAAAACATATTTAAAATTTTGAAACCGAGGAATTGGAAAATATTGAATATCCTATATATGAGGAATAAAAGCATCATAGTGTGATATTCTTAACAAAATTTATTAAGGAGAAAAGAGAATGCATTGAATTCAGGGTTGGATGGAATGAACATGTTTATCCAGTTAACCCCAAATAGTATCTTTGTATTAGTTAAATTGGGGTCACCATTCAAATCCATATACATATTGATGTAGATACACAGAACAATGTTGTGACTATGATAAAGTCACTTGATTGGGAAGATATGAGGGTAAAATTATAATATAATTTATCCATGTTACCAAAAAATTAAATAATAATGTTTTGATTTACTCTTCATAATGACTTATAAAGATAATTTTACTAGATTAATGTCCAATGAAATTTTTATTAATGAGAATTGAAATGGCCCCAAAATCCATTCATAAAATTCTTAGAAACCCTCATCTCAGGGATGTTGGAGGGAATGTAAACCCATAGCCACCATATATATATATATATTCATTAAAGATAAACTGAGAAACAATAAATTCATTTATTGTCCATCACGAGGATGCATTATTTCAGGTACAATGTGTTCATTAATAATTTACTTGAAAATACATGTAATATTAAAATTTATTAAGAATTTATAATTTATGAAACAATTACTGAGTATTTAAAATAAGTAGTGTCTAATAAAACTAGTGTACCCCTATTTTAAAGTAAGGATGGGGTATTATTCACTTGGAAAAAATGGTATGCATTTTAAATATATTGTATTACTTTTATGAGGAATGAAACAAGAAAAAACTATTTTCGTTTATATATATATATATATTAATGAATGAAAATATAAAATAACTTAAATACCATTTCATATTCAATGAATGGGGGATCCTGTAAACAAAGAGGTAATAATAGTAGTTGAAAACACACAAAGAGTATGGGAGTCCTGTTTAAATATGGTAAAATAGAAAATTTGATTTGAATTAAATTATTATTACATAATAATTAAAATATATCCTCCTATATTTTTATCTTATGTATGCACAATAATTATCAACTATTTCACCTGATGAATGAAAAATTTCAGTGGCCTAAGAGTCGCTAGAAAAATATGGCCACATCAGAGGTGCATGGTTTGTAGTGTCTCCTCAAATATATTTTTAGAAAAGAATCACACTGGTGGGTAATGTTAAGAAAATGGATGAGATAAAAAATTAAATAAATGTTCTAGAAGAAAAAACTAATTGACAATGTACTTTTTTAATGATTTTTGTGGGATGGAATTAAAGAGAAGAAACAACACAATAACAACCTATCTATAAAGAATCAAACCCCATATTTGAAGCTATCCATTCCCATAAAAGGTATTCCTTAACATAGGTAATAAATATTTTCTTACCTATTTATATAAAATGTGAATCAAGAAATACTAAAACCATTCCTAAATTAATATTCAATATGGTTAAATTGATTGTAACTTATATTAATCCCCACCCAACCATTGTCTTATTATGAGGGGTAAATGTATAATATACAAGGAGTTATTACATAAAAAAATCTTCCAGAAGATTATATGAAAGTAGGGATTCATGTAGCTTATAGGTAAATCAATAAGCTACATGTTCCCCTTGATGATCTCGATGTTCACGTGGCCAAACATGTTATTTAATCTTTCGTAGCATGGCAGTTTGATCCTATAAAAATACAAGTTGACAATGAGTTTTTTCCTTTATAATTTATTTTTATGAAAAACCATTAACAATTAATGAAAATTCCTTGACCTAGAAATATTATTATAGATAGAGTAAAGGAATGGGGAACCAGAATTTTGAATCAGAATAATCTAATGGATTAATCAATTAATCAAAAAGTCCTTCAGATATTACCTTTACCCCACCAATTCAATTTCCAAATGTACTAATATTACATGTTCATGATGTTAAAATGTTCAAAGATGGTAATATGGTGATCACTAATTTTATAAAAAAATATATTAAGTGGTTATTTCATACTATCTTGGTCTTGAGAATGTAAATGAAATCATCAAGCATGGATGTATAGGAACCTAAGTAGTAAATGTATACATGTGGTGCATTTTAATACTGTATTCTTCCAATAGCTCATATATCATGTTAATTATAGTTAATTACTATTCATATTTTTTTCAAGAACATATATCATAACTATGTGGAGGGAAAATAATGATATAAAAAATATAGACTCATTATTTACCACATAACCTATACACAAAAACACCATTTGAAGAAGATGAATAATTAAAAATAGTGGACCCGATGGACCTAATGTTTGAAAAGAAACATACATATGAAAACTCATTATAATACCCATGATTTAGGGGTAAGATTAAATCATAAGAAATATATTTTAATTTCTTTCATTACAAATGGAATTTTGTTATTATGAAGCATTGTTTTCTCATTGAAATCAATTTGGATACTGCAAATATTTATTTTTTGGATTCAATACATGAATTACCAAAAAATCAACCAAATATGATCTAGTTAAACAATTTATATTAAACCACATTTAAAATTATTAAAATAAAATTCTTATTATATATTTTATATTATTTTTTATCAAATTTTTTCATTATATTGTGATGTTTTAATATCATCAAAATCATGGTATTAGAAATTTCCATAAGTATAAGAAGCCTATTGAATTATGTAACATGAAAAGTATTAGGTTATATATTTTAACAGTTCACTATCAAAACATATATTAAATAAAATTAATCATTTTTCTAAATATTTCTGTAGGGTCTAAAAAAAATAATGAAAAAGATTATGGTTATTCCATTTTTAAACTTATGAAATATACCATATTCTATCAACAAACTTTCATCCCCTATGTTTCAAGTATGGTGAAAATAAAAATTTCATTTAAACTATTTATTAATTGTTTATTTATGTTCATTTTTCCAGTACTACTAGGATTTTCAACCCTCCCTATATTCAAAAGGTGAAACAGTGCTATATATAAATGAGTTGGAAGAATAAATAATGTCATAATGTATACAGATATATTTAGAAGCTGAATTTGAACTATTTATTTAGTTAATTTTACAATCATTTGATCAAAAAAAATTTAGTTAATTTTATTATCATTTTAGCTACCAATTGATTAGTTACGTTTCACAGTGATCCTGAAGAAATGAAATTGTTAAAATTTAATTTTTATCCAACGATTTTGCTCTCCATATGATCCCAAAATGTCTAGAGAAAAAAAATTCACGAAACATTCTTCAATAAGGATGGTGAACTTAGGTAATAATTTTCATCTTTATGGAGATACACATTATTTAATTGATCTTTTTTTATTTAGTAGTGTAATTATATTTTGTATAAATGACTAAAAATGCTTGTTTTCAGTTGATAAGTGTCATGATAGAGAAAAAATATATCACTAATGGAAAATAAATCAAATACACACATATTATCTCAATTATTTAGGATAACAACCCATAAGTCAATAGTGATGTGTATGACTCATCCACATGTCAATCCAAAAAACAATGTACTTAGTATGACCCAAAGTTCTTATTTTTAGTTTAAAATTAATATTTTAGTTCAATAAATAATTACTCATTGATAACAGAGTAAAAAAGTCCATATCATCTTTAAACTTTGATAAAATAATCCATAAGTAATTTTGGACATGTATTAATAAACTACACATCAATCTGATAAAAAACATGGGTGGTATGATTAAAGGTGTGTCTTTTATTTAAAGGTGATGTTTTAGTTTAAAACATGCATAACTCACTAAAATCAAGAAATAAAACTCACATTTTCTTGATACTTTATAATAATGATACATAATTCATTTTTTGACATCTAAGAATCAGCCACATGTAAATCTGACACACGGTGTAGACGGTATAATTGAAAATGCATGTTTTTATATAAAAGGATATTTTATTTAAAAATATTCCACTCACAAAAAAATGGTAATGCACACACAAATTTTCATGATAAATTAGGAAAAATTATCCAAAAAATAATTTTCCACATATAAGAATGAACCATACATCAATCTGACAAATGATGTGCCCAGTATAAAAACAAGTGGATGTTTCTAGCTTAAAAGTAATATTTTTGTTCAAAACATGTGTCACAAACTAAAAACTAATAAAAACAATTCAAATTGAATGGATACAGTACTAAAACAATCTATACATCATTTTTCACATGTATGAGTCAACCAAACATCAATATGACACACGATTTCCTGGTATAACTCGAAGTGTCTGTTTTTAGATTAAAAATCAAATTTTAGTTAAAAAAATGTGTTCCTCTCTAAAATTAGAGAAATGAAATATCATATTCTCTTTATATTATAGGATAATGAAACTAAAGTCATTTTTGGAATTTTATAATTAACCACATGTCAATCCAATACATGGTGTACTCGATATAAATCAAAGTGTATGTTTTCATTTTAAAATTTACCATTTAGATTAAAAATTGCATAACATACTCAAAAATAATAAAACATGCTTTCATTATATTAATACATTAGAACAGTGAACCAAAATAATTTTTGAAGAGTAATTTTTAGGTTAATGTGAATCCGATACTCTGGGTCCCCAATATGATTGATTGTGAATGTTTTGATTTAAAATTGACATTTTAATTCAAAACATGAATCAATTACTAAAAAATAAGAAAATGGGATTATATTTTCTTGATAAATTTTTAAAATGGTTGATATATCATTTTTGATATGTAGGAATCAACAAAACACAAATACGGCACACTGTGTGATTTGTGTAAATCAATGTGAAGGTTTTTAGTTTAAAAGTAACATTTTATTTCAAAACACTTGTCAATTACTAAAAACTGATAAAAAATTGATTTTTTGGATAATTTAGTGAAAGGACCTAGATGGAATTTTATAAATATAGGAATCAGTGGCACATCTATGTGATACATTATATTGTTGGTATGACTAAAATGTAAGTTTTTATTTAACGTTGATATTTTAGTAAAAAAACATTACATACAAAAAATTATCAAATAGGATTGTATTATATTTAAACTCTATGAAAAGTATAAAAAACTCATTTCTATAGTATAATAATCATCTACTCATAAATTCGACACATTTTTTTCCCGATATGACCCAATGTATGTGTTTTCAGTCTAAAAGTAAAAGAAATATCAATGATTAAAAACCATGAAAACACACACATAATATATTGATAATTTCAGAAAATGATATATAATTCATTTTAATCATAAATGAATTTTCCACACATCAATATGACACATGATGTGGCTGATACGACTAAGAGTGTGTGATTTTATTTAAAATTGACATTTTAGCTAAAAAAACATTTCACATACTAAAAAAAAAAGAAAAAAAAAACAATTTATCTTGGTACATTTGGACAATGATACATATTTCATTTTCAGCATGTGGGAAATAGGTGCACATCAATGTAACACACAGTTTGCTGGTACGACTCAAAGTGTAGGTTTTTAGTCAAAAATTGACATTTTAGTTCAACATATGCATGAAATACTGAAAATTTAGAAGACCAAAACATATTGTCTTGATAATTTAGGATAATGATCCACAAGTAATTTTTTCCATATAGGAATTGACATCATCTCAATTTTACACATGGTGTGTAAAACCCCGACCTTTTCTGAAGATGTCTCAGGATTTTTCATATGTACTCTTTTTCCTTGTGTTGAGTTCTTTTTTGTTTGGGTTTTACCTTAGGGTGTGTTTTGGGGAAAATTAGAGAAAAATGTAAGAAATAGATATGTGAAATATTCGATAACAGTTAGGGTAAATTATGTACCCCAACCTAGTAAACTTTGTGATCCCAAATATAGGGGATTCACACAGCTAGCACACTATTTGTCAATCAGTCTGCCCTAAAAAGAGAAATCGTGCACCACCAAGGAGAGGCACATGGTTATGGGGAACGATTTGGAAAACTGAGAAGCTCATCCAAATAATGATTGTGAATCATTGTATTTAATAAAAACATGATTTTTAAAAATACCCAGACTATCACAACCCCTCCCAGTGGGGGGCATGCGACGACTCCGCATGCTCACCTCCAATAGGATAGGGGAAGATGACAATCACTTAGTAGTCATATCACTAATATGGGATGAATTTTCTATGTACCTGTACACATGAACACATCTCCAAGCCCTTAAAATGATGAAATATAAAAACCACCATGTAAAAAATGCATGTATACCACAATATCCAAAAACCCAAGTATGAAAAGATGTAATACAAAGTAAATAGGGCCAGAATACAATGGCACAAAAAAGGGTATGTAACTAAAAGTCCAACCAGTAAGAAAAAGGGAACTGTGACTGCTGTCAATAGACATTGGAAAACACCTCAATTTTTCCATCCTCACAAGGCAGTCTAATCCTTGTCCTCTTAGGACTTCATCAAATGGTCCCTCCTTTGCACAAGACACGACATGTGCCCCAACGACCGTGCATTAGTGAGTATAAAAATAATCAGTAAGAAATCCCAAAAACACAAAACACAAAGAATCTAGTATAGTCAGATCAATAAAACAGAAAACAGATGCCAAGAGCGAAAGAAAACTCAGATATACTCTAAAGAGGCACCATGCCAGCAGACAATCATAACCAACTGCCAGCAACAAGATTATGCTTGATGCACACTATTTTCAGGGAGAAATCACTTCTCAAGCCATGATATCATCAGATACACTCAACGAAGAGGTATAGCTCATTTGGGACATGACCTAAGATAATTCCTTGGTCAAGAAAGACAATGATACACATAGAGGGTATCATACCCAGTATCTTTGGGGGATACCACAAACCCAATATGGGTCAACCCCCTACGTAGGGGATCATATGCTAATGATTTCAGAATCCTCACTGATTCAAACCACTAGATAGAGGGTCAAAAACCTTCTCATGGAGGTCATGAAGATTCTACAAACTACACTATGCATGATATAAAACCAAACTCTAGTCTCATGGAGGGTTACTGGAACTCTATCTAGTACTCTGCCTCTAGAGGGGATTACAATCTTGTGATGTGGATGTAATGTTGTACTCAACCCTTATGGAATTAAAAAAGGTAAAGATATAATGCTTTAAAGGTCAAAAATAAAAACCCAAAATTTATAAATATATTTATTTCTCAACATTGGTGTCTCTATGCAATAGACGAATCTCTGATTGGGTGCTCCGTTTAGATGTTATGGCCATTTGAAAAAACCTACCTGCAGACTAGTCGGGGGCCTATAAAACTACCATCGCGGTAGTTCCTCCTATTGCTATGCCTGACTTCTGTAGTCTATCCACATACTATGTGTACTGGTCACTCATGGACTGAACATCATGGTCAGTCCCCCTACCCTGATCGACCGGCTGTTGTGGATGGCTTTCACAGTCGACCGCCACAGAACGGTCATGTGGTCACTATGACCCATGATAGCGTGAGATGCCGCAACACCACAATCAACTACCATGGAGGATCACTGCGGTAAACCACAACCGGGATCATCCATGTTTCCCATGATTTTAGCATGGTATAACCTAGGTCCACTTCATTCGACCTGGCCCACCGGCCTGACTCAGCCTGCCGATCTAGCGCAACCTGTCGACCAGACCCAGCCCACTGGGCTTGGCCCAATCGATGTCCATCACCACAATACTACATCTACTTCCATGTCCTATGTCTGCCGCTAAATCTATAGCCACCACACTCGCATCCACCACCATGTCATTCAATATCGCACCCATGTTCACCGCTACCACACACGATGCACGCGGATCCGCCACCCTTGTTGTCATGCACCTCATCTTGTGTCGGCCACTACTGCATCACGCTGGTGGTCCCTTATGCGGAACACCATGCCTCCACAGATTCTTGAAAAAATAAATTATCACCAATCCGATCTCCAAGGGTACCGATCTACATAGATCCAGCCTCGGGTGTCGATTCACTTCGAATCTGGGGGTCCGATAGAGTTCAAGACCATCCTCAAATGTCAAGCTAGTAACCTCGAGGTTCTAATAGTGAATATCATGATTAAAGGAGGGAGAAATATAAAATAACTAAGCTTTATAATCATTTTCCAAACATTCTTGACCAACGATCAAAATCGGGGTATTTGGGTTAGAAAACCAGATTAAATCAATCCCAACTCACAAATATGATCGATCCTCTAGATAATTTGTTCGTGTATTAGTCAACATTCTTCAAAGGAATAATAAACGATAAAAAAATATCAAATAAAAATACCAAAAATTTTTTGGTTGAATTTACTATGAATAAAAAAGATTCATCGTCGTCGTTGGTGAGATCTGTCATTATCGGTGTTCATCAATCGCAAATTCGATGCTACACTATTTCCTTACTGTCCGGATTCTCAAGAGGTTTCTTCCCAAAATCTCCATGTAATTCCAGGTTTATGAGTCTAACCCAGGGTCTCTGATAAATGGTTTATTTATAAATTAACCTATCGCTGTGTTGACGAAATAAAATAAATTTTTTCTTAATTTTTTTAAAACTCTCAATACAACTTTCCACAATAGGCCCATGTCGACCAATGTTTGGTCTTTCCTAGGGTAAATCCTCAATTCTAAAGTAATCGATTCCTTAATATTTCCAATTTAGTGACCCATTTAATTGTTATTCCACTTTTTCAGGATAATCGTGCGTGCATGATATTAAATATTTTAATATTTTTCAAACATTTGTTTCAAGAACCCCATGCCTTAAATCACACACCGCCTTAGAGCCTAGTCTCTAAATAAATCCATATAATATTAAAATATATATATATATAAAATTAGAGATGTTAAATTCTCCCAACATTGGGTATTTACATCCCAAAAAATCTAAAACAAGGGATACTCAAATAGATGAGGGTAATGAGCACAAAAATGAGCCTCCCACTCCCATGTGCTCTCCTGGATATTCGTGTGCTGCCACCAAATATGAATCAATTTAATAGATCACCCATGAAGGATCCTCTCCAAACAATCCTTGATCTCCACTGGGTTCTCATCAAAGGTATCTCTATCCTCATTGTCCGGCTCTCCCCAGTTGTTGACGTGTGATGTGTCATGCATGTACCTATTCAGTTGTATCCCAAGGAAGACATCGTGTACCCAGTATAACTACAGAGGTAGAGCAAAGTTGTATTTAACCTCACCATATCTACACAATATATGGATAGGGCCAATGAAACCCATAGATAGATTTTCACCCTGGCTAAATTTCTATAATCCTCATCAATGTGAACCTAAAAAAATACGTGGTCTACTTACTTGAACATGAAAGGCCTCCATCCCACGCCATCATATAATTTATGATGGATATGAATAGTCTATGTCCTCTCTAGGATGATCTAAAATTTATCTACATTATCTCAAACCATCTTCAACCCCATGAGTGATGACTCTCCTGGGTTAGTAAAAAAAATTGGTGAACTACAGGGTTACCCATAAAAATCCTTGAATAGTGCCATACCAATGGTGGAATGGTTGTTGGTGTTGTATGAAAACTCCACAAGTGGTTAGTGATCCTCCCAACTATGAAAAAGCATAACAAGCAATCCTGCCTCATATACTCTAGAACCTCAATGTTCTGCTTAGTCTATCCATCTATCTATGGTTCAAATGATGTGCTCTAGCATAGATGGGTCCCAAACACCTCCATTAATCCCTTACACCACTGATATTTAAAGCGAACATTGCAATCAAAAAAATTCGTTGATTGGGATCCACTGATTAAAACTATCTCCTATATATAGAGGCATCCCAGGATCTCTACTATACTCTGATCTCATATATATAAGAAGTGGGCTGACTTCATGAGTCAGTCAAAAATCACCCAGATGGCATAGTGTCCCCAAAATGTTTCTGGTAAAACCATCACAAAGTCCATTTATATTCCATTATAATTTCATTATGGATTGTCAAGGGGTTGAGATAAACCCAGTAGAACCTCATGGTTAGAATTTACTTGGTGACAAGTAAGGCATCGAGAAACAAAATTTGTAACTCCTTTCATCATCCTAGGCCACCAAAACCTATGTGGAAGGTCTAGGTATTCTTTTCCATAGATGGATGTACTACCAAATGGGATTTATGAAACTCCCTCAAAACCTCCTCCTACAATGTTACTAGTACTAATGTGTGATCTTGGAAAAAAATGACATTATCCCCACCTTTTGAGTACCAATTTGGAGAATTTCATGTGGATATTTGATCATATAGGGTCTTTCAGTCATTATATCCAATATCTGCCTCCTTAAATTACTCTAAGAGTGGATGGGTGATAGTATTTCACTAATGGTAAGCTAGTACATCTCTATCCACAAAGGATATCCACAATTAAGCCAACTACTCTGATACCTCATTCCGAAACTACAATCTGGATCTCCTAATAAGAGAATTTTCCACAACGTTCCCCTTCCCAGGAGTACAGAAAATAACAATATAATATTCCTAGAGGAATTATAGTCCTCTCCTCGGTATCAGGTTCATATAATTGTGAGTGAATTTATTTTTGAGACTCTTGTGATTAGAGTAGATGATAAACCAATCTCTCATTAGGTAGTTTCCCCACATCCATATTACGAATACTATCACTACTAGCTCAAGATCATGGGTCATGTATTTCTACTTGTGCGATATCAACTGGAATGAAATTTTGTAAACCACTACTTTCTTTTTTATACTGACCCAACTAAGTTCTGTCCCTAATGCATCACATAACACCACATACATGAAGGCTTCCTCATAAAACTATAGGATGGGGAACTCATTAGCCTCTTCCTCTACTCCTGAAAGAACTGTAGTAACTTTTCAGTCCACATGAAATGATACCCCTTTTATGTCAATGATTTCAAGGGTGATGACACTCTAGAGAAGTTGGGTAAAAACATCTGATAGTACCCTACCAATACAAGGAAACTCCGTACCTCAGTAACACATTTCGGTCGATCCCAAGAAAGAATTGCCACAACCTTCACAAGATCCAGTGCTGCTCCGTCTTCTAGGATGACATGCCCATGAAAATGGACATATTGAACCCAAAATCGGAAATTTAAGATATTCCCTTAAAGGTGGTTATCTCATAGTATTTCCAAGACCATCTTCACGTGTCTCATGTGATCCTACTCAAACGCCGAGTACACTAGGATGTCATTGATGAAAACCACCCCAAACTGGTCTATGTACAGACAAAATATCTAGTTAATGAGTCCCATGATCACAACAAGGGAATTCATCATTCCCAACGACATCATCATGCACCCATAGTGACCATAATGACATCTGAAGACCTTCATCGGTATATCATCATATCCTACTCGAAACTGCTGATAACCTGATCTATGGTCTATCTTCGAGAACCATCACAGTTCATTAAAATTCTCAAAGAGGTATTATATCTCCAAAAGTGGATACATGTTATTTATGGTCACCTATTTTATGTTCTGGTAATACACACATATCCTCAATCTATTTTATACCTTCTGGTAAAACAAAACTAGAGCTGACTAGGTTGAAACACTAGGTCTCACAAATCCCTTCATCTATAAGTCATCCAATTGTATACTTAACTCATGAAGCTCTGTGAGAGCCATCAGATATGTTGGAGTAGATATTGGTGCCTTTCTAGGGTGTAGATCAATGCATATGTCCATTACCCAGTGGGGAGATAAACCTAAAACATATTCAGGAATGAAATCCTCATACTCTGCCACCAGTACTAGAAAATGAGGGCTCATATCATCCACTAAACCATGGGTGAGGCTAGCTAACTGATGAGTAATTGGATGCACCCTCCAATGTGTGAGTCAATCCTGCACTGCTTGTGTTTAATTTTTACCAAAAAAGGAAAACCTGGTTCCATCAATGAAGCCACGCCTCACACATTTCCTAAAACAATCAATCTGGGAAAGAAATGAGGATAACCAGTCCATACCAACAATGAAGTCATAAGGCCTTGCCGCCACTACAAATGAGATACCAACTTAAACTCTGACCTCCAAGAGTAAGGTAACACTATCGGAAAAAGTGTGTGATCATTGATTCTCCTCCAGTAGGACTCTCCATTATTAAGGGTAAATTCAATTGTTCAACCGAAATATCAGAGTCTCAAACAGGATTCGTAGAATGAAAGTAATTACAATAACATGTGTCTATCATAACTACAAAGAGGTGAAAAAGTCAAATATCATACCTTATGTCATCCCTTAAGACATGGGGTCATAAAACTCCATTGCCTTCAGTTGGACTCATCCCTATCGACCAGCTCTCTGAGCCTGGCATGCACCACCTAGGGGTGATGATAGTAATAGGTTAAACCTCTGACCACCTACTACCTCACTAGGTACCCCTCTTCCACGTCCTCCATCCTACATACAACCCTTATCCCATCTCTATCATTGAAATGACAATCACTCAACTATATCGTGATATGATGTATAAAAGTTCATTAAATCTCCTTATAGATATCATTGATCACCACCCTTGGATGATTCAAGCTTCCCTCGGAGCCCTTCACCACTATCCCCGAGTCCTAGGAAAGCCCCCTAAACTATATGATCTTCTTAGATACCTTTTACTATCACCGGTTACCTATTGCTGAGGTCTCACCTACTAGGTGACTAGTGCTATCTCCTACTACCAGTGTCTTCTCTTCTAGAAAACTCTCCACTCTCAAGTATCTCTCAAGTACCCTAAAAAAGGTAGAAATTCTATGGGATACCACGGATTCCATGTTTTCCTGGAACAAGCCCTACTCGAAGGACTAATCCTTGATTAATTAGTCTCATACAATGTCAAAGGAGTCATTAGAATTATAAGTAAACTTCACTAAATACTCTTCCAAAGT
Source organism: Viscum album (assembly GCA_963277665.1). Lineage (NCBI taxonomy): Eukaryota > Viridiplantae > Streptophyta > Magnoliopsida > Santalales > Viscaceae > Viscum > Viscum album. The sequence continues at coordinate 274,736,553 of OY728155.1, read as the reverse complement.
AATACTACCATACTGCGAATGCATAATTTCATGTATAAGTACTAATCACAATTTGGATGGATAGAAATCCTATGTGATGAGATTTTAGAAGTCATTCCAACAGAGAGATTTCTCATCATGTGATTGAGTAACCAATATCTACCGTCATCCCATAGAATACAAAAGAATACTGATGGTAACGACATACATCTGATCATCATGCATATCAAAAGGTGGAAAACATAGGTGACTTCCTCTAGACAGTCCTCATCCATATGGGGTCTACCTCATCCCGAAACCTGGGAGGTTTCTACCTCTAAAACTTGTGAAACACATTCAGAAGACGTGCATCCTTACCTAGTTGTACTGGTAGTAGCTAATTATTGATGGGTTTTGGTATTGATTGTAAATCATCAAGAGGTGCTATATCAGGTACATGTTTGTATACAGATGCCTTTTCAATAGGAAGATCATCCTTGTGATCACACGGATGAATCCTAGATGTCTCTCTCTATGGAGGCATCTTGAAATAAAACAAGATGTACCATGGTCAATAGAGTATACTTGGGGAGCTAACTCAAGAAGGAAACAGAAGACACATCCATTCTTATATAATGCATGTACCATTGTTATTCTCAGTAGGTAGTGTTTTCATGTATTGATTCGAAAAGCTATTAATCAGATTCCTCAGGTATGGATACGTCAGCTGTCACAACAACACTGGGGTCCCTGGCCTAAAAGTTAAACTCAAAACACTTAACATTGTTTCCCCAAACCAATCTCATAGACTAACGATCCTAAAACAATACTGACCTCATTCGATACCACTCTGTCATGAACCATCCTAGTGGGGACCATGCTGTGACTCCCCCAGCCCACCTCCAATAGGCCAGGGGCTGGTGACTAGCACTGAGTAGGTATATTAATAACATGGGAGGCATTTTTTATGTACATGTATGAACACACACATCTCCAAACCCATAAAATGATGAAATGTAAAAACCACCAAATAAAAAATGATTGTATACCACTATATCACACTACTATATTACAATAAAAAGTAATGTAAAGTAAAAAAAGGGAAAAATAAATTCCCAACTAAAAGAGTCTCTAACCATAAGTCCAACCTATAATAAAAAGGCTACTGGGACTACTGTCTGTAGCCATATTAACAAACCTTAGTATTTCTATCATCACAAGCTTCCATCTAGTCCAAGTCCACCTAAGACTCTATCAAAAGGCCAATCATCTTCATAAGACAAGACACAGGTGGGAAAATCCTTTGCATGTGTGAGTATAAAAATACTCAGCATGACACCCTGAAAATTCTAAACATGAATCACCAAGTATAGTCAGCTCAATAAAATATATAACAGATCCTGAAAGAGAAATAAAATCTAGATATACTCAGAAGAGACACCACACCATCATGAACTCATAACCAACTACCATCCTCATGATTCCACTCGAAGCACCCTAATTCTAGGGGAAATCAATCCTAGAGCCATGATATCATCTGAGACACTCAATGAATAGGTATATCTCATTTGGGACCTTCCCCAAGAGAAACAATTGGTCCAGGTAGACTATGATACACATAGAGAGGGCTAAAACTGCTGGGGGATACCAAATACCCAATATGGATCAACCCATTACGCAGAGGATCATACACTAAAGATTACACAAACCCTACTTATATGGACAAATATATGGAGGATCAACGTCCTACTTAGGGAGTTCATTCCAATTCCACAAAATCCAATAGAGATGATAGTGGATCTTACTCTAGTCTTGTGGAGGGATACTACATCTATATCTGAGGCATGAACTCTAAAGGGGATTACAATCCAATTATGAAGATGTAATGACACACTAAACCCTCAAGGAAAGGAGCAAAGGTACTCTATCCAACTATAATGGTCCAACTTAAAAACCCAAAATTTGTCACAAAATTATCGTATCAATGTTAGGGTCTCAAAATCGCAAATATAATGTCGATTGGATGATCCATTTAAGAGTTACGGTTGTTTGAATGAACCTGTCTGCATGCCTTTCGAGGGCCATCAAACCTACTACCGATGTCGACCTCCGCAGTCTGTCCACCTACCACACCGACTGACCACCTATGGACTGACCATCACAGTTAGTCCACAGACCATGCAGTGACTATGACCCACAGCTGCTGGAGTTTCCATGACACCCCGGTTTACATCTGAGGTCAATCAATATGGTCTATTGCAACCGGTCTCCTCCCCGATTTCCCCTGATCTGACCCGGGTCCACTTATTTCTACCCGGCCCACCAGCCAAACCCGACCCACCAATCTATCCTGGAAAAACAACAAGGAATGACCTACTTGGCTCGGCCCACTATGCATCTGTATCTGTGTCCCATGTCTACCGTTGTATCTGTCACCACCGCACGGATGTCTATAGCTGCATCCCTCCATCACCACACATGCCACACACGGCTCTATCATGCATGACACCAGCCGCCACCGCTGGCCACCCATTCCACTGCATGCACCGTCTGCCTCCACCTCGCACTGGTGGTCCCTTATATTAATCACCATGCATCCTTTGATTCCCAAAAAATTAAATGATTGATGATCTGAGATCCTTCGGTCCTGATCTACATAGATCAAACCTTGATTTTTGATTTGGCTCAATATGAGGTCTGGTCGAGTTTGGAACCACCTGGAAACATCAATCTAGGAACCGTGGGGTTCCAAAAGTGAATAGCACAAAGAATTGAGAGAAAAATTTACGATCATGTAGGTTTATCATCATTTTTAAATAATTATTGGACAATGATAAAAATCGAGGGATTTGGGATAGAAAACCGTATTATATCAATCACAAATTACAAATACGATCAATCAGTGGGATTATACATTTTTGGATTAGTCTGAATTCATGATAAGAATCAAGAATGGGGAAGAAAATATTAAATCAGAAGCCATACATTGATTTGGATTGATTGAAGATGAATAACGAAGCTTCGACGTCATCGTTGGTGAGATCCATAAATATTAGCATTTGTGAATCACCAATTCGAAGATCCACCATCACCTACATGAGAGGATTATCCAAAGGTTTCTTCCTAGCATCTCAAGATAATTCTAGGGTAATGAGACTAACCCTAGATCTATGAAAAAGGTTTATTTGAAAATATTCTTGTCACTGTGTTGATGAATTAAAATTATGTTTTACCTAATTTGTTTTATTATTTTAAAACAAACAAGACGAAATTCTATAATCGACTCGTTCTGACCAATGTTAGGTAGTTCCTATGGTAAATCCAATATTCTGAAATCAATGATACCCTTTGATTTTTTGGATTCAAGCATGTGTTAAAGAGTTATTCCAAAGTTTTCAAAGAACTATAGACACATGTTATTAAATATTTTATTATTTTCAAACATTTTTATTGGGAACACTGGGCCTCATAATCACACTTTGTCTTAGGGCCTAGTCTCAAAATCAATACATATAATATTGATAAATATTACATAGAAAAAATGATATGTTACATAGAACCTTATATTAACCCAAAATTGACCCCACTCAAACCAACTAATTTTCTCTCATTTTTGGAGGTTCTTGGATACATTCCAAACCATTCTTCACTCCTTTCATGGAGATTCAAATTTTGGATCAAAGCTCTATACCTTCCTTGATATGTGAATCTCATCTTGATTAGTTTCCCATCACTTTCCCATTATTATCGAATCCATTAAAGGATGTTTATAAACTGTTAACTCTAAATCAATATCTATGTTTATAAGATCTTTATTCATTTGATCATGGATAAAGGTTTTAGAAATACATAGTGTTCTTCATTGTGTTCTTAATTAATCCACTACAAACTGAGGATTCTTCAATTGGTGAGTGTTTTCAATGAATCAAGGATGGTGGTCTATAATTCAAATCCCAAATTAATGACATCAATTATGGTTATGTAATTGTAAAATTTAGATTATAAGATTAGAGATTGAGTTATTTATTGAATTAATTAATTTATTTAACTAATGAATTGATGGAATTGTGAAATTGGGTTATTGAGATTTTGAATTTGAATAATTAAATTTTGAATTAATTATGGGATATTGTGGTTATGAATTTGAATAATTATTTTTTGAATTAATTATTGGATATTGAAATTATTAATGTGAATAATTATTTTTTGAATTAATTACTGGATGTTGAGATTGTGATATATGAATAATTCATTGTTGAATTTTTTATTGGATTTTGATATTGTGAATTAATTAATTAGTGTGATCAATTAATTTTTTAATTAATTAATGGTACTGATGTGATTAATTAATTTCTTAATTAATTAATGGAATGTTGGGTGTATGAAATTTATGAATTTTATTAATATATTGGAGAAATAATTAACGTGATTATTCTGTGTGGGACATGGTCTGCTGCCTCAAAAGCCCATAGTGTTATAATAAATGATGAATGATGATAGTGGAATTTAAATTTGATAATTCTGTATTGGACTTGGTTTGCTATATCAAAATCCCAATTGTGATAAGAAATGATGAATGGTAACACTGATATTCACATTAGCTAATTGTGTGTAGGACCTGGTCTAATTCATCAAAAGAGCATAGTGTGATAAAAAATGATGAATAATAAAAATTGAATTCATATGTGAGTATAAATGATTAATGGTAATAGTGGAATTCACATGATATAATTATTTCTGAGATAGGGTATACCGCATAAAAATCATATAGCATGATAAGATATTTGGAGTGGTAAAAATGGAAGTCTTATATATGATATCCCTTGGGGATAGTTCAGACTCAAACACCGACCGAAGCAGGTACTAAGAGTTCTGTGTCCTCCGGAACCCGAGTGTTATATTGTTAAATAAAGAGTAATTATATATGTGTAAACAATTTACATTATTTCATTTGTTAATTATTTATACAACTACATACATGGTTTGACTAGAAATTGTTGTGGACACCATTGGTGGTGGACTACGGAGTTGTACTCACACCCTACCAAGGTTTCTTAATTAGTACCCGAATAGACTTTATGTTTGTAGGTTAGGATAAGTGCATATAGCCTATTTTAAATGGATGATTTGGGATCAGTTGTGGATAATGTAATTAGATTTGGTTCATGATCCGCATGAGTGTTAATATTTTCTTTACTTCTAGGTTTTCATTTTAACACAAGGAATGTAGACTATCATGGCATATATACTATTCAAATTTGATATTGTATTTCTATTTTTGGTCATCTTATGATGTTGGTTTTATCTTGGTAATCATTATATGTCCTTTTTGTTGTTGATTATTTATTTTTTCTTCTTTATTAATCTTATAAAGAGGGTATAGTCTCCCAATGATCAATAATAGAACCTCTCTTCTAGTCATAAGCCTTTGGAATGGGGGGGGGGGGGTTGATGTCATGTGGCCCAACAGTTCAGGGAACCTATGTGTAGAGCCAATGATGGGTCATCCCCAAGTGAAATCAGATCCCAACATTATTTTATTTTCTTTTGTGTTACTAGTTAGGAGAGTTAGATAGGAGTATGCAATATATGTGTGTTGTTATAGTTGAATGTTATTTCCCCTTTGCTGATGTACTTTATGTGTGATGTGATTATTGTTTCTAAGATTTTATGAGATTTTACTCATGGTCCAAATTGGAACAAGATATACATATTCAGGGATCATTATGGGAACTTAGGATTATTTTATGGTATCCACCATTTTATGAATACATGAGAAAATGGTTTTTGGGATAGTTTATGAAGTTTAACTATTTTTACATTCGGGTGAAATTGAACTAAAATTGTGCCTAATATGAAATTGAGAATTGTGAAAGGATAAAATATGTGAATAAATGGATGTTTAAATGAGAAACATGAATAATGAAAATGAGTTTATTATTTTTTAAATATGAATTAAATGTAGGATGGTAAATGTTTGAGATAACACCTCAGTTTTGACCATGTGGAGAGGTTTCAGAAAATGAATAATTGAGTCTTATTGTGATTTACTATTATGTAAATTGGATAAAGTTGTGTTATGGGTCTTGATATGTGTACGTGGAATTATAATGTTATGCCACCATAATGATGCTTATTGAGAGGAAGGCAAGAGGATATGGATAGAGATTATCAACCAATAGTGGTACCTGAGGTATTGATAGTGTTGAGTGAGGAAGCAGGGAAGGTGTTATGAGAGTACATTGATTGCTTCATGTAGTTTTGGGAAAGAGACCCCGAGTGGGTTGTGAAGAGTATGTATTACCTTAAATTGGAGTTTCAGTTACAAAACCATTAGACTATTACTAGAGATGGTGGAACTAAGGTAACTAAGTTTTGTATTGTGTATATCCATACGACAAATTACTATTTGGAGACATCTACGGAGAAGATGGTGAGGATGGATACATATATACTATGAGGACTAGTAAAGATATGGTGAGATGTCTATGCTCGGACTGGATAGGATGAAGGCATGTTATGGAAGGTCTTCTTGGATATGTTCATAGACCACTTCTTTCCAAAGACACTGAGGTAGGAGAGAGAAGATATATTCATGAGGTTGACTCAGGGGATTATGTCTTTGATGGATGATTATGGATGCTTTATAGACATGAAATGATTTTCTCCAACTTTGGAAAGGGATGAGATATTTAAGATGAGGCATTTACACGATGGACATAAGTATGAGATTACATAAAACGTTGATCTGTTTTAGTTAAATATGATTGTTGAGATAGTCGATTAAGCTCTCATAGATGAGGGGAACATGAAGGAGGATTCTAGTGAATGATAGGTGCTTTTTTCTAGATGATCAGGAGGTATTACTTCTCAGAGCAGCAACTGCCATTATGAAAACATTATCAATGGGAGTGGGAAGTCGAGTACATAGATGATGGGATAAGTTTCTCAAGATCTTATTCAAGTGGTATATCATGATTTTTTTAGGTTGGTACACTTCGGTAGACAGTTCTACTGAATACTGGTAGGGTGCTGAAGATGTGGAAGGATGGGAAATCTACATGGATTTTGTCGGGATGCATGATATATGGGTAGAGATAGGAGATCTAGACAAAAACATGTTGTGTGAAGGGGATATTTTGGGTCATAATAGTCTTGTAGTAGGATTTCTAAAGGTCAAGGTGCTAGAGGTGGTGAAGAAGGTTATTCTAAGAAAGAGAATTCATATCAGTAGTGTGGTGCAATATAGGGGACTAAAGTTTCATCATAGGGAAGAGGGGTAGGACAATTACATGCCATTATGCCTACACTTGTTGATAGCAAGGATAGACCATTGATGGTTAGAGGTACTATTCTTATAGAGTACACACTAGATAGTTCCTTACATGATACTAGTTCTTCTCAGTCCTTTACTTATACACAAATTGGGAATATTTTGAGCCTGGTGGTAGAGTTTCTGAATAAGGTGTTGATGATATATGTATAATTGGGAGTATAGTTTAGAGAAATCTACTTGTTCAAGGGACATTCACTTGATATTTAGTCGTTTTTCTATGGGATATTTACATCTATCCTTGACATGTCACCCTTTGACCTAATTTTTCTTATGGACTAGTTAGTTTCATACAGATCCCATAGAGATTGTTACCATAGGAGATGATATTTAATTATATTGAGTGTGAAAAGTATATTCACCACAAAATTTGGGATATCAAGGTGGGATTTAAAGTTCTAGTTCACTAAAGACTACGGGAGCTTACTGCCGAGGATTCTATTTTATTGCTGGATGACGAAGGTGTAAATTAGGATGTATTTCAACATGTAATTGAGAGATTTTAGTATGTTATTTATGATTATTTCTCAGGGATACCATCTGAGAGATATATAGAATTTATTATTGATCTTATTCTAAGGGATGATACATTTTCTATTCCACCTCATAGAATGGAACTCCTTGAGATTCAATATCTCAATAATTAGCTGGTGGTGTTGGAGGATAAGGTGTTTATCTGAATGAGTATGTCCCATTGGGGTTCTCTAGTTTTCTTTTCTAATATAGAAGACATAACTCTACATTTTTTGTTGATTAATAGAAGTTAAACCAAATTAATGTGAAAATATGTATCCTTTTATGTGTTTCGACTATCTATTTGAATAGATGAGAGAAGATTTCATTTTCTCCAAGGTTGACTTGAGATCAGAGTATCATTCTTCGAGAGTTTATCCTTCTGATATACCGAGGACTTCATTCCAAAATAGTTATGGCCTATATGATTTTTTTTGTAATTTTTGTTTCATTGATGAATGAACCATAAGTGTTTATGGCCTTCATGAATATAAGATTCCATATGTACCAGGAGTAGTTAGGGTGGTGTTTGTGGATGAAATCAAGGTTACCTATAAGACTATCGTGGATCATGAACAATTCATTAACATATTTCCATGTACATTGAGAGAGAATATAATATATGACAAGCTATCTAAATTTCAGTTTTGTATTAATCAGTTACACTTCATGGGTCACATAAAGTTTGAGTAAGGTGTTTTTGTTGACTCAGAGAAGTTGACTTCAACACCGATCATGATCTAACCCAATCTAGGTGAGGAGTATATGGTGTTTCTTGATTCTCATGGGATCAGACACGAAGTATTGTTGATGGAAGGAGATCATGTTATGAAATATGGGTCTTAGTAGGTGAGTCCAAATGAATCGAACTACCTTATTCATGAACTCGAGTTACCAACAATTGTTTGTGCATTAAAGTGTTGGAATCATTATTCATTTTGGATTATGTTTTATGTGTTTAGAGATCATTAGACCTTAGAGTATATGTTTTTGCAGCATGATTTTAATCTCTTGTTGAAGAGGTGGGTTTTGTAAATTTATTCATTTTATATTGATCTAGAATATATTCCCATAAAGTGAAAAAAGTGTTTATGATGCTTTAAATAAGAAAAATAAAACTCCAGCTATCAAAGAGTCCAGTGTTGAGTGGAAGATAAAGACTCTTCTTGCTGAGATGTATGTGGTAGTCTAGGAGATTCAGGATAAGATGACTCTCATATCAATTTTAGTGGAATATATAATTTTGAGATGGATTAGAGATATGTAGTATGAGGATCCAGATTGTTTGGAATTTTGGGAAAGCCTTGAAGGTGGGGAGTCACCATTAAATTAGATTATAGATAAGGATGAGATCACCTGTATTATGAATTAGTTTGTTGTGCCTATTAGTATGCTGGAGGAGCTCATGCATGAGTCTTATGCCTTGAAGTGGGTGGGAAATCCAGGTGTGAAAAAATGTACCGTGACCTACAACAATAGTTATGGAGGCCGTGCATGAAAATAGAGATAGTAGGGTTCATGAAACGATGTTACACCTATTGGTGGGTAATGGATAAGAATCAATAGCCTAGTGGTTTAATACACCTATTTTCCATTCTATAATGGATGTGAGAGGATGTGAGTGTGGAATTTATGGTGGGTCTCTCGATAATGAATCAAGGTAATTTCAATATTTGGGTTATTGTGGACTTCTTAACAAATCTAGCACATTTATTACTTGTGTGGGAGAATTTTTTAGTTGATCAATTTAGAGAAATTTATATTTTGGAGATAGATTGTTTGGAAGGGGTATAATGGACTATTGTTTCAGAACATAACTCGTGTTTTACTTTCTGCCTCTCATAGGGCTTATAGAAGGCTCTTGGTAAGAAATTTTGGATGAGTATGAATTTCCACGCATAGAAATATTGGTAGTAGGAGTATACTATACATGTGTTTGAGGATATGCTGTGAGAATGTGTTCTAGACTTTGGTTGATCTTGGGAGAATCAGCTGAAACTCCTGGAGTTTTACTATAAAAATATCTAATAGGAAACTATATAGATGGAACCATATAAGGATATTTATGGTTGTCCATGCAGATCACCTCTATTCTAGATTGAGGTTGGTGAGTTAGAGTTATTGAGACAGAGTCTTGTGTATGCGACATCAGAGTAGGTTGAGTTCAAACGGAAGCATATGGCTTTGTCACATAGTAGACAGAAGTCATATGATGATATACGTTGATGAACCATAGAGTTTACAAAATGTGATCATGTATTCCTTTGAGTCTCATCTAGAATGGGTCAAAATAGGTTATAGGGATAAAGAAAGATGACGCCCAGGTTTGTAGGACCTTTTAATGTTGTGAGGAGAATAATTCCATTGATGTACCTATTGGATCTTCAATAGAGATACAATGATTTGAATGTTGTTTTCCATTTGTCAGAACATTGGTAGTATCACCCCAACCATTCTCATGGGATCGATGTGGATGATGTTGAGCTTGAGATAGATTCATCCTTTGAGGAGCATTTGATATGTGTGTTGGATCACAATGATACATTGTTTCTGGAAAAGACCTTGATGATTGTTCATGTATTATTGAAACATGGTCATGTTCAAGTGGAAGCATGGGAGAGATAAGAAGATATGAGGGATTAGTGGCCCATCTTTTTGACTTGTAATATTAGATGTAATTTGATTTATAGCTCAAGGATGATCTATTATAAGGTGGGGAGATCGTAAAACCCTAACCTATTAGGTAGATATACAAAGCTTGTTTACAGGTACTCATTTTTCTTATGTTGACTAATTTTCAATTGGGGTTTACCTTGGGGTGTTTTTGGGTGAAAATTTTAGATAAATAGAAGAAAGAGGGAAGTGCATGGTTGGAACGCAGTAAGGAAAAACTGTACACCCTATCCTATCAAACTCTGTGAACCCAAACAGAGGGGGTTCACATGGTTGGAATATGGTTTATCGAACCGATCACCCTAGAAAGAGAAACCGTGCACCCCCTAGAAGAGGTACTTGGTTAATGTGCACATTTTGGAAAACTGTGTGCCTCTTCTCTTCAAAATATGATTGAGGTTTTAATTAAAAAAAATTATATTTAAAAATACCCAAACCCTAAATCAAAAAAAAAAACATTTACACCCACTTAGACAAAAACATTTCACTCGTTGTTTGAGGTCTCAAGATGCATTCTAAGACCTTATAACCTTAGTTCATTGTGATTCAAAGTCCATATCAAAGATCTGCAACATCCTCATTAATTTAATCTCAACAAAATTGGTTTCTCGTTTCATTCATATTATACTCACACACTTGAAAGGATGTATATCCTCTATTGATTTTAGATATTGATCTTGGTTTATAAGATCTTGATTCATTTGATTCTTGATCTAGATTTGATATCTATATCTTGTTCTTCATTGCATTCTCAAATAATCTGCATCAAATGAGGGATTATTCTATTGGTGAGTGTTGTTAATGAAGCAAGGTGGGTGGTCTATAATTCAAATCCAAAAGTCTTGATTTCAATTAGGTTTATATAATTTTAAAATTTCTATTAGACAGTTTGAAATTGAGTTCCTAATTGAATTAATAAATCTGGTTAATTAACTAATTAAGGGAATTGTGAAATTAGGATATTAGATTTTGAATTTGAATAATTAATTGTTCAATTAGTTATGGGATATTGAGATTTTTAATTTGAATAATCAATTTTTGAATTAATCATGGATTATTGAGATTTTAAATAGGAATAATTAATTGTTGAATTAATTATTGGAGGTTGATATTGTGATATTTGAATAATTAATTATTGAATTAATTATTAGAATTTTAGATAATGAATGAATGATTTAATTATTGAATTAATTAGTGGAATTAATGTGGTTAATTAATTATTTAATTAATTAATCATATTTATGTGATTAAATAATTTTTGAATTAATTAATGGAATGATATGTATATGAAATTGATGAATTTGATTAATTAATAGGAGAATGAATTAATGCAATAATTGTGTGTGGGACATGGTCTACAAAATAGAGTGTATATACTGTGATAATAAATGATGAATGGTAACAATGAAATTCACATGTGAGAATTGTTTGCCGGACATGGTCTGCTGAATCAAAATCTTATAGAATTATAAGAAATCATGAATGGTAAAAATGAAATTCATATGTTATAATCGTGTGGGAGATGTGGTCTGCTACATCAAAATACTATAGTGTGATATGAAATTATGACTTCTAATATTTTCATTCATACGTGATTAGAAATGATCCATAACAAAAATGTCATGCACTTGTAAATAATTGTGTGGGGGAACATGGTCTGCAAAACCAAAATCACAAAGTGTGATATGAAATGTTGAATGGTAATAATAAAATTCATATATAAGATATAAAATGGGGATAGTTCAGACTTTTTCATGGGCCAAAGTGGGCATTAAGAGTTCAAGTGTCCCTAGGAACCTGAGTGTGATGTGGTTAAAAAAGAGTAACCGAATAAATGTAAACTATTTACTTTATTGCTTTTGTTTATTCTTTATAAAACTACTTTCACTGTTTTAATGGATATTTTTTTAGACTCTATTTGTGGTGGTCTGCTGTGTTCCTTTCACACCCTATTCAGGCTTCCAAATAGGTATCCTAATAGACATCATACTTGAAGGATAGGAAAAGGGAAATTTCTATATGTTAGATGGATGATTTGTGATGGATCTTGGATGAGGGAACCGAATGTGGTTAAGGAACCTCTTAAGAGTTTTTTGTGTCTTTACTTTTGAGTTTGTATTTTTTCACATGGCACATATATGGACCTGGAACATCTACTATTAAGATTTTATATTGTATTTACAGTTTTGGTCATCTTGTGATACTGGAATTATCCTAGTTATGCTTATAAATAATATGAGTTGTTGATTATTTATTTCTATTTTTTAGTAACTTTAATCAAGAGGATATAGTCTCCCCATGATCCATAATAGGCACTCAATTCTAACTAGTAGCCTCTGGCATATAGGGTAGTGCGCTTGAGTTCAGGTGTCCCATTCGCTCGATCATCAGTTTGTGGCACCCAGGATAGGACATCCAATAGTATGTTTAGTATGACTCAAAGTGTTTGGTTTTTTGTATAAAAGTAAAATTTTAGTAAAAAATAGTTTTAATTGATTAAAAATAAATGCAAACTCATTCATTTTTTTAAATTAATTATTAAAATGACCCATAATTCATTTTTGATGTTTATCATTCAGTTTAATATTAATCTGAAATATGGTGTGACCCATATGACTCAAAGTTCGGGTCTTCAGTTTAAATTTAAATTTCATTAAAAAACACACCAATTGATGAAAAATAAGAACATACAATCCTATTTTCTTTATATTTTTGAAAAATGATCCGTAATAAATTTTTAAAGAGTAGAAATCATTCACATATCAATCTGATACATGGTGTGACTGGTATGGCTCAAAGGGCATGTTTTTAGTTTTAAAAATAAATTCTATTTAAAAACAACTATAACTCATTGAAAACTAAGAAAAAACATTAATATTTTGAGGATAATATATGAAAATGAATCAGAAGTCATTTTTTACATTTATGAATTAACTTCATTTCCATCTGACACATGGTGTGGAAAATATGAATCAATGTGCATGTTTTTATTTTAAATTGAAATTTTATTTAGAAAGACATGTGACATACTAAAAACCAAGATAAAACAATCATATTATTTTGAAACATAAAAATGATCAATATTTAATATGTGATATATAAGACTTTTAGTCACATTTATATGATGTATGGGGTGACTAGAGTGACTTGTGGTGTGTGATTTGAGTCTAAAATTGTCATTTTAGTTAAAACGATATGCCACTCGCTGGAAACGGAGGAAACACATTCTGATTTTTTTTATAAATTATAATAATGATTAAAATATCATTGTTTATGTTTACCAATTAGTCACACATCAATATGATACATGATGTGATTGATATGACTCATATTGTAAGTTTTCAATTTAAAATTATTTTTTTGTAAAATACATTCCACTAATAGAAAACTGAGAAAAACACTTTAATTAGATGGATATTTAAATAAAATAATCCATCATTAATTTTTATGGGTATGAATTAGCGGCATGAAAACCCAATGAAATATGTGACCGGTATGACTCTAAGTGGGTGTCTTCAGTTACAAAATTTCCTTTTAGTTAAAAAGACATGTTACTAAATGAAAACTAATAAAACACAGTAATATTATCTTGATGATATAGAAAAATGATCTAGAAGTCATTTTCATCAAGTACGAATCAACCACATGTCAATTTTAAACAAGATGTTTCCAATATTACTCAATGTGTGTGTATTTATTGAAACATTACATTCCAGTACAAAATACGCACAACATAATCAAATCCAATAAAACACATCCAGATAGTTTGGATATTTTAGGAAAATGATCCAAAATTTATTTTTCATTTTTAGGAATCATTCTCACCTCAATCCAGTACACGATATGACCAATATTACTCAAAATGTCTATTTTTAGTTTATATGTAACATTTCAGATAAATATGTGGTCACACACTAAAAATGAACAAAAATAGTTTTATTGCCTTAATACATTAATAAAATGATCCCTAAATTACTTTTTATATGTAAAAATCATCCCAACATCAATTTGAAAAATTATTTGACTGATAATAATCAAAATTCATGTTTTCAGTTTGAAAATAAAATTTCAGTTAAAAATGAGACACTCACTAAAAAATAAGATAAACACTCAAATTTTCTTAATTTTTAAGAGAAAAATACATATATAATTTTTTTGAACTAGGAATAAGACATGAATTAATCTAATACATGACGTGATTGGTATGAATAAAAGTGCAAGTTTTCATTATAATAAAGACATTATAGTTAAAATTGTACGTCACTCATTGAAAACCATGATAATACACTTCTATTTTCTTGATAATTTTTTAAAATGATCCATATTTCACTTTTGATATATAGAAATCGACCACATGTTAATCAGACACATAATGTGACCAATATGACTCATAAGTTGTGTTTTTATATAAAATTGACATTTTAATTCAAGACACTAAGGACATAATCAAAATTGCTGAAACACATTCAGAATGTTTTTATGAATTAGGACAATGATCCATAAGTCATTTATGATTTGTATTAATCATCAACTACTCAGTATAATACACAATGTGATCACTATGCCTAAAAATATGTGTTTTTAGTTTTAAAGTAAAATTTTAGTTAAAAACAAATGCCACACTCTAATAACCATTATAAAAAACTCATATTGTCTTTACACTTTATAAAGATAATCTTAAGTAATTATTGGGGTTTCATAATTATCCAGAGGTTAATTTGATGCAAAATGTGACCATTATGACTTAGAGTACATGTTTTCTTTTTAAAAATGACATTTTTGATAAAAATTAGTGTCACTCTTTGAAAACCATGAAATCACCATTGTATTTTATTGATAATTTTTGGAAAAATATTCATAAATCTTTTGTGATGTGTTGGAATCATCCACATGTACGTCCAAAAAATGGTGTAGCCAATATGTCTCAAAGTGTATCTTTTCATTTTAAATTTAGATTCTAGTTCCAACCACGAATCACATATTCAAAATATAATAAATGCACTCGAATTTTCTTGATACTTTTAGAAAATGATCCATAAATTATTTTTGTTGTGTAGTATTCAACCACATGTTAATCTGACCCATGATGTGTTTGGTATGATTCGAAGCGTACACTTTCAGTTTTAAATTTAATTTTTATTAATTCATTTTTTTATATTTATGTTTAATTTATTTCATTATTGTATTTCTAATGTATGTTTTCTTTTACATCTGAACTATTTTGAGTTGAGGTGGGTTTTCCACAACTGTTAGTATGATCAAGCACTTTTGAGAGGGTTCTAAAGACAACCGAACATTAATGTTTTTATTTTTTTATTTTTTTGATTAATTGTATGTACTAATGTTATTGTATATACCTATGTTTTAAATGTTGACAATAATTGTACAATAATTACTATTATTGTTCATTTGACACTGTTTCAAGAAATAATCCTTAAAACCATCGCAACAAAATTATAAATTATATATTTGATCTTCAAGGAACATACTAAAGTCATATTCAAAATAATCATTGACATTATGTTGACCATATTTCTTAAATATCAATATATAATCTTTATTTCCCTATTAATATCTAATGGAATTTTTTTGACATTAAATCCAAAATGTTTTTTATCACTCATGTATCATCCTAAATAAATGACATAAAAAAATATCAATTTGAGATAAAACCTCAGTATATATCAAAATTATAATAGAAAACATATATGTGAATTTTTTATCTCATTTATATCTTTGAAAAAATTGGCGTAGTTCAAGTGTTGCAAGAAATTAGGTTAATCTAATTGACTATATTTTCAATATATCTTATACTCTACGACATAAAAATATACTATACGTTCTTTTATAATGAATTTGGAAGTCTAAAAAAGAAGAAAAATATTTCTAAGGTGTTTCATGTCAAAGTGGTCATTAATGTTTCTTCTGCAAAAAGTTTAAAATAATTAATGTCAAGAGGTATGTTTTTGACTCAAAAATAATAATAAAATTGATCCCACTTATTTGGTAACCAATAAAATGATATAAATAAATCCTTTTAAAGTCATTATTATTTTTTATCATTAAAATTTCTTTTAATTTTTTCAAACAAGGAGACAATGATGATAACATTAAAATAAAAAATTAATTCTTTAACAATGTATAAATACTTTAATGTTCAAAAATAAATAAATGATTCAATATCTAGAGTATATATTCCTTTCTAAAAAATCTATTTTCATCCCGCTTAAGGATCATCGATCATAATAAATAAAATTTGTAACAAATCGTTGGATGCCTAGATTTTTTTTCAAAAAAATAAAAAACCAATTGAATATTTGTTATAATTAAAATAAAAAATACCATTTCAATAACTAGATAATATCAATAACAATATATCAATAGGATACACTAATTAATAATATATATATATATATGTGTGTGTGTGTGTGTGTGTGTGTGTCTGTAGAAACAAATTTACACAATTTATATGTATTTTTGTTTATTTATACAATTATTTTGATTTTATATAAGGGTCCCAAATCATAAAATATTAATTTAAGTATGTTTTAATTTTATGTTAAAAAAATATTATATTGATCATATATTTGATATTGATCGAAATTACAAAACAAATATACATCATCATCACAAAAAAATTACAATAATATAATGTATTAATTTAATATCATATAAAATATAATACATATGAATATTTAATCTATACAGAAATTATATAGCTTAAAATAATATAATGATAATAACAATGGTCCCAATAATATACCAAGGTTTTATAAAGTTTCTTTATTTCAAAGTAATTTAAAATTTTAGATAGTTTTTGTTATAATAAACATCGAGTTTTTGTTTCATTACAGTCAATAATGATTTTATTCGAAAACGATCACGTCACACGACACCATGCTTCCATAAAACATGAAAAAATATTATTTAAAATATGAATATTATAACATTAACATTAAAGACACGAGTATTAATAGTATTAACTACTTTATGAAATAAACATATAAATTTCCTAATCTATATAAATTTATTTATAAACACTAGGTAAATAATCACTCAATTTTTGGAAACTTTATTATAACCATAAAAAGTTTTTTTCTTCACCAAAATTTTTTATTGCATTTTATATAGAAATATTTTATTTAATTATGGATATTTTATAAAATTTATACGATAAAATGAAAGTAATTTTTAAAATCGTCGAATCGAAATTAATTTATGGTTTAATTATGGTCTTTTTTTAAAAATATTAAATTTTTAGAAAATAGTGAAAAATAGCAGTTTTTGTAAAACTATATTTTATTTTAAATAAAATAATTAATTTAAATTTACATTATGTTTTAATGAAAAAAAAGTATTCTTATTATCATTAAATCCACTTAATTAATTTTTAATAAATTATATTCTGTATTTTTGTATATGTTTATTTTTTATGTTTAAAATGTTTTTCTCTGAAAACCATTTTAAAGTGCATAATTCTTTTCCATTTTCTCTAATTAAAAATATACCTAATACTGAATTCATTAAATAAAATTTATACATTATATATTAATAAATTTTAATTAATATTGATGATATGACTATTATTAGACGTAGAGTTAATATAAAATCATCTAGAGCTTTAAAAAATTTAATCTTATAACAAACCTTATTTTTCCAAATGTTTGTGGGTTTTTTTAATTTTTATTTTTTCCACTTTCAAAAAACTTATTTGAAAAAAATAAATTTCATATTCAAAATGATCTTGTAAAAATATATGTGAGTGATTTTTTTATAAATTTTTTAAAATATTAATTTTTTGATGAATAATAAAAAATATGGAATTTTAATTGAAAAAATACTTTCTATTTAAATTATTTATAAGGACAAATTTTATATTAAATTAAATTTAAGGTCAAATTACTTTAATGATATATCTATTAATACAATTTATGTAATTTTAAAACCCACGTTCTCATCATGTGTGTGGGATTAATTTTTAATTAAAAGATTCTATATATGTGGATTGGATTTGAAAAAATGGATTACATATTTGGTATCATATTATTTTTTATTTTCAAATAAATTAAACATAATTTTTGACCAAAATGAATTTTGAAAAAAAATTAAAAGTAATTCAGGTAGTTAACATAAAAATGGGTTTACTAGTGGTTAAACTAAAATGATAAGGGTTAAAATGACATAAACATATTTCTAATATCAATTTTATAGAAATATGTAAACCAGATATTGTTTTAGGGTTGATAATACTCTATTTTGGAGCGTTTTGTCTTGATAAAAACATGGGTACAACATTCACTTTTGAAAATAGGACAAGTGTGCCACTCATCTCACTTATAAAAGGCCACCCCTCTACTCTCCTCTTCACAACATAAAATTTTTTGGTTCATCCAATACCAACCAAAATCAGAAAAATGTTACCTCCTATCATCTTAGAAGCCTTATTTTGGGCCTAAATCTAAACTATAATGGATTTTGGTACAATCCTGAATAATTTAATCAATGAAAAGGTAACATTCTTCAACAAGATTTTTTTAATTTCTTACTCCACCTCCATAAATTCATAATAAACCATTATGATATAATACACATAGTATATTAAATATAATAAGATGTTTTTATCTTAATTTAATTACCCAAAACCCTCACCACATTCATTAATTGCGTTATGAAGTCGTCATTCAAATGTATGTAGAACTACCACCTTATAAATTGATTTCTTTCATTTTTCCCTTTACCACCTCTCCAAATTTGTTATGATAATGGATATAAAAAATATATATTATGTTTCTAAAATTATTATACCTAATGAGTCATTATAACAGATATTACGTTTTTTAATTTTCATTCTTTTAGGGATACAATAACGTCGTTGTGGTGAAAAATAGACTACCACCTCGTGAAACGATGTGATTCATTTTTATTAACGCTTTACATGGAATCTAATAAGGATATACATAATAAAAATATATGATATATATGAAATAATTATAATATTAAAGAAAAATTTTTCATTCGAAAAATATAATATATCATTTTATTTCCTACCTTTTCACTCACTAAACGATTATAATGTCACTCGTGTATGTGTCGAATCCCGCCTACATGAAGCGATGTGAATCTCTTTTCGTCACAAAAAATGTAGATGATATTAATAATTATATTTAAAGAAATAATATTATATTAATATAATTATGTAGATAAAATATATTTCTTACCTACTTTGTATTACTATTTTTCAGATATGGAAAAGTTACCCATGCGTATGTATGACCCACCATCTCCATGATTCTAATATACTTCATCTTTACAAAACCATATTTCATTATTGATATTAAATGTATAATTTAGGTATAAATATAGAAACTATTTTGTTTTAATTATTTTTTAAATTATGGAACCATGATCAATATTTTTTGGCTGAAAATAAAAAATCAAAACACATATGAAAAATATAGCAATTATTCCTCGAAACGTGAATTTAACATGGAATTGATAAAAAATAGATAATCTAACGACATAAATTAATCATAGAAGGTATGATATATTTAGGATTTGAAATATAATATATTTATAACAAACATATATTTATTATACATGATGTACTAATTATTATGGGGGATGTCAAGACTTACTGTATAAGATTTTTAATTTCTATGAGAAACTTTCCAAATTCACCATGTATTAATTTTATGTGGTGTATAACAACCTAATAATTTATTTTATGATTATTATACTAAATTTATGTTTATTTAAATATCCATTTTATCATATTTCTTTATTTGGTTTTGTGTTTGAAAAGATACCAATGTTATAAGACATTGTTTTGTCAATTTTCTTTCTTTGAGCTATATGTATGTTATGCATGTATCAGCTTTTACGAGGAATATATACACCCAATTTGACGTGTAATATTATGAATTTATTTATAATAATGATATATTATGTTTTATTTATTGTTATTTCATCATGGGTCTTATTTTTCAAATTTTCCAAATTTTTAAATATTTTATGTTACAATCTAATTGTTCATTTGGATAATTTTTGATTATGTGTTCGATAATAATATCTTATGATAAATCTCTCATGAAACTATTGAATTTTATTCAAGGAATTTTATTTAATGATAATATATGTTTTTGATTAATTTTACTCTCTCTATATACCCATGAGTTCAAAATAATGTTTTTAAGAAAATTGTCCATATTTCTCATTTCTATTCAAAACCCTTTTTCATCCAAAACCATGTTTTCCAAAAATGTTTTCAAAAATGTTTTTAAATATTTTTAGATGATTTATCAAAGAAATTTTTAAACATTTTATATTTTTACAAATTTTTAATGTAATATTCATGTTGATTTCAAAAAAAATGCTCGTTGGGATTTTACATAATATGTGAAAGGAATATTTGTTTTTAACATGCTCAACTTGAAAAATAATTACTGCTTTCATGACCGCTAAATGATTTCAAGATCCTATTACAAGATTTTAAAGTTATTCTAAAACTATATATTTTGGAACATTTAGGAAATTATTATATTTTAAATAAACTATTTAATAATGAAATTGATTATGAATTTATTTTGTTTTAAAAATTGTTTCTCAATGTGGAAAGGGTATTTTTCTCAAGGAAAATTTAAAATGATTTTCAAAGCCTCTTTTATATGTTTTTAATGTTTATTTTATATTATAAGTATTGAAAAAACATTTAAAAAATTTTATTTTGAAAAAGTGATTTTCCAAGAAAGGTTATTCTCATAACAAAACATTGAAAGTGGTTATTTTTTTTAAATCATTCTCCATCTATGGTGAGATACTTTAAGGTTTCTTAATTTTTAATAGGGGTACAATACAAGGATACAATTCTTATTTTTTTCTCTAAATGATTTATTTTTATGTTTTAATGATGTTTATGAAGCCTATTTCTTTTCCTATGGGTTATAACATGATTTAATTCTTATGAATCATGATTCTTTTTCCATGAGTTATGATATTATAAAATGATTAAATGATTATAAAATCTGTCTCTTTTCTATAGGTTATGACATAAATAATTGTTTATAAAAACCATTTCACATTACGGGTAATGATATTATTAATTTTTTTTGTTATCTTCTGGCACACATAAATATGATTTTCATTATGTGATGGGTGGGACCTATATCTCCCTCCATTTCATTGGGTGAAAATTTATTTCTCATGAGATAGATAAGACTTGAATGGGGAGTGAACCTAGTTCAACAAGAGACTTTGTCTTATATGCTTGTCTTGGGAGTGAATAATGAATACTATGATGGTTTTTATTGTAATACTAGTCCACTCATATAACATTTTTAGTGATCCTATACTACTATGGAAATGAATATATTTTATTGCATGTATTCCCAAAATTTATGTCTTATGTAAATGTTATTCTATCATATAAAATGTTCATTGATTTTATTTTTATTTATATGTTATGAAATAAAAATATTAATTCCTTGACTCTTGATTCTGATATACTATTGGATGTTTATGGTTTTCAAATTTTACCATCATTTTCTTATATTCTTATATCCATGTTATGCTTACATATCTATAATATTTATCCATACTAAGAATTTGAGCTCAACATTTCTAATGTTTCATTTTCCTAGTTTATGAAGAATGGTTTTATGTAGGGTATTGTTATGAAGATTACTTTTTGAGAAGATATTTGTTGGTCATTTTGAATTTATATCACCAAATTATATGGTAGTGTACCTATTTTACAAAAACATATTACTGTCTTTAGGCATCTGTTTTTGCAATGTATTAAATATTTGTCTAAAAGATATAATATATGTTTATGAAAAGCCTCGGTCTCTATAGTTGCTATTAAATGAAATTCATTTTTAGAATTTGGAAAATAGTATGAGGAAACTATAGTGATATCCTTATGGATATTTCTAAGGATATTTCTAGGTATGTCTCTATGGATATGTCTAAGGATGATCCAACATTTAGGAAAATATCATGTAATTTTTTTAAATGATAGAGAAAATATTTTCCAAGTAATTACATAATTATATGGATATTGCAAGTTGATGTGGCACTGATAAGGTGGTACATATGGGTAATAAATCCTAAAAGGGCGCATTGATATGGAAAATATCATCACTTGGTGCACAATAATGGGCCTTTGTGAACACCTAGATTGACACTCTTGATGGATATGATTTGGAAATTCACAAACTCTTTACAAACAATCATAGAGGATTTGAATATATTATGATCAAGGGTGACATAGGGTAACACTAAGGTGTCATTGATTTAAAATAATGTGTCTTGATTTAGAACATGTAAATGATTTTTTAGACAATGTTATTTTCCATCATGATTTGTGTTTCTCACACAATGCTTTTTGGTTTTAGTGAATGGTGGGAACCAAAAGAAACTGGGTTAACATTTAATGTGACAGAAATTTTTTGATGAACATACAATTGGGATGATGATTTACATAGAAGATACAATCACTATTCCCAACTAGTTATCATTATATATGTTTAATGAAATTCAACTTAACTAAATCTCGAGATCACCAAAGAAGAGAAGGATTGAGTTCATTTAGTGTCTAAGTAATGGATACCGTAGAGGGATGAATATTTAGTTTTTTATGGTGATAATTGGGATGAAACATAAAATTACATATCTTAGAGTAACAAGATAGTATTTTTTATAGGGAAATAAAAAAACAACACTATTAAATGTAGATGAAGGATGAAAATTTCAGTTAAAGCATTAGATGAGAATAATAGTCTCCCTAAGGTATCATCACCTTTTGAATGTTTTAAATGTGGAATTGATGGGAATTATTCTAATTGATGAATAACGGGAAATATTATGCAGAGACTCCACAAGGCTGTATGAGTAATGGGTTTTCTATTGAAAATGAAAATATTATAGATGACATATAAAATGAAAAAGGAATTGAAGAAGAAGATGGTAAATCCAAGTTAATGGTTTGATAAAGAAGTTGAAGGATTAAAGTATTTATTTATTGTAATTAAATAAATTATAAATATAGAAGGATTGTTCATTATATGTTTTTTCATATAATTTAAATAATATCTTGAATGATGCTAATGACCTAGAAAAATTATTTAGTAGAAAGGTGAGATTATTGGAAAACACATTATTATGGAAAATATATAATTAATATGTTTCTAATGTATGGATAATGAATATGGGATAAATTTATTATTTATTTGGTTAAAGTAAATTAGATAGTACTGATTTTATTATAAATTATTAATTATTTATTTATAAGGTGGATTTTATTATCATTAATATAGTTTAAAACATTATACAATTTTTGAAAAATATTAAACAAATAGTGGTTGTATTAAAGGAATAAATATGTTGTATTGTTTTCTATGATGTTTTATGCTAATTTAGGTCATTACAATATTTCATGAGAATAAATGACATAGGTGTTCACATGTTTTTTATTTAGAAATTGAGAGATAATTCATGCTGTTTGGTAGATTAATTCTAGGTTGATTTTAAAAAATATAGTAAACATATTAAAAAATATGAATTTTGGAAGGGTTATTAGGTTGACCATTTAAGGAATGTTTTATGTTTAAATTTATTTAAGGATTAACAGATTAATGAATTATTTTATCAAATAAAGATTTAATCAAAATTTGTGCTAAACTTTTTGTTGTGGTGATAACTAGAGAGAGAAGTAATGACTTATCATTTTATTTATGGATATAATGATCAATTAGAACTTTAGGAATAAAAATTCAACTTCATTATATAGATTAAGATATGATGTGTATATTTCTCAAGGCATAACCAAAGGGTGATATTGTTCTTATTAAATGGAATTAAATCAAGTAAGTATATCTTCTTGTGAATGTTATTCAAATATATAAAAATGATCTTGAAAGAAAATGTTTCCATGTTATAATCATCTTTATGATATCAATTAATTTTTTCACGCATCATTATTTTATGGTTTTGTGGTTGTTAACCTTTATTGAATAACCCAATTTCTAGTGATCAATCATCTCTATCACTCTTGAAAACTATTTTTTCATTTCATCAATGTAAAAATATTCACATACCACCTATGTTCTATTATTTAGAAAACTAGTTTTGAGTTACATTAGGTAAACATTATATTTATAGTTTTCCTTCATAAGGGATGATTTATTATAAATTTGTATGATGTGGGTTACTATGAAATAATTGTTTTATGTGAAACCTTTAATAAAAAGGTGAATTTTGATGGTGAAATAAATTTTATGGGGGTAAAATGAAACATTCCATTATTTTATGATTTTTTGCATTCAAAGTAATTTTAATTTTTTGGTAGATTTATTATATTATACACCAAGTTTATCTTGGGTTACACACAACACGATGTTTCTTCGATAGAAAGCTAGAAACATGACACCGAGCTTCAACGAACTACAAAATAATATTATTTTAAATATGGACATTATAACCAAGCCATAAAATAGAAAGGTATGAATAATATTCACTAATTTATAAAATATACATATAAATTTCCTACATAATATAAATTTATTTATAAACTCTTATTAAATTGGCTACAAATGTTTGGTAAAGTAATTATATTCATCAAAGAAATATTTTATCCAAAAATAATTTTTAATTGATTTTTATTAAAAAATGTTGTGATTAATTTATATATATTTTTGGAAATTTATTTCATAAAATGAACTTAATTTTATAAATAATCATATTTAAATAAAATCATGATTATATTTTTTATTTTTTAGAAAATTTTTATTTTTCAAATGAATAAGAAAAAATACCATTTTTTGAAAAACTATAATTTATTTTAAAAATATTAAAAATTTTAAATAAAAATTTTGTTTAAATTGATGATAAGTATTATTTAGTAATATATATTTCACTTAATTACTTTATATTCCACATTTCACTATATTTTGATAAATTATTGTTTTTGGGTTTAAATTTTTTTTGAGAACTGTTTGATAATGCATAATGGTTCTCCATTTTAATTAATTAAAATAATTCTTAATGAGTAATGTATTAAATGAAATTTATAAACCATATATCAGTAAATTTGAGGTAATTTTTATATAATTATTATTTTTTGATGTAGTGTTTATATAACATCATATTGTGTATAAAAATAAACTTCTCAAAAACATGCTTTTTCATTGCATCTATTTGTTTGGATATGAATTTAATTTTTTCAAATTTAAGAAAACTTATTTTAAAAAATTAAATTAATTTTTTATATATTAATTTTAAAATAATATTAGGGTTAATTTTTGATAATTTCTTGGATATATAACTTTTTTGATGAATAGTGAAAAATAATGAATTTTTATTTAAAATCATCCTATTTGTTAAAATTATTTATAAAGATAAATTTAACTTTAATTTAGTTTTAATTAACAATTAGTTAAAATATTGATATATTAATCCAATTTATTTCATTATAATAAATTTTATATTAAAATTGGATATAAAAACTATATTAAATTTTGGGCATTTTCTATTTGAAAACCCTCTTTGTCATCACATTTGCAAGCCTAATTGTAATTTTACATTTTGTATTTATATAAATTTAATTTGAAAAAATATATTATATATTTTGAATAATAAAAACTAGTTTTTTATAAAAATTAAAACTTAATTTTTTACCAAATTGATTCATGAAAATAGTAAATATTAATCACATTGATTAAGATAAAAATTGGTTTACAAGGGGGTTAATCTAAATATATAATAAATAAAATTACCTATGTTTTTTGATAAAATATATTTTATTGAAATAAATCTACCCTAAAATTTTATATGATCGATAATATTCCATTTTTGAGCCTTTTGGTAGGGGAAAATAATGGTACACCTATCTCTCTTGAAATAAAACAATTGTGTGATTTTCCTCACTTATAAAAGGCCACACCTTATAATATATTCTCAAAACCATGATGCCATTTTTTTCATATAATACCTAAAAATATAACTTAAAAACATCCCGGATATAATATTTAAATCCTTATTTTTTACTGAAATCCATCCAATTATGTTTTTTCGTGAAAACCCAATGAGGTTTCCCGAAGAAGTGGTAACGTTATTCAATGATAATTTTTATATTATGTCTTCCTCCACCTCCTTAAATTATTATTAAAACATGATGATAAAATAACCTCAGTATATTAAATATAATTATATGTTTTTATATTTATTAAATGACATAATACCTTCTCCACATCCTTAAAATGGGTTATGAAGTTATATTTTATGTGTGTAAAAAACTACCAACTCGTGAATCGATGTCAATCATTTTTCCATTACCACCACTCACAGTTGGGTATGATGATGGAAAAAAGTAAATATATGATATATTTAGAATTATTATACCAATTTAGTGATTATATCATATATAATTTTTTTACAATCCATTCCACATGGGATACAATAGCGTCGCTTGTGTGTACGGTAGTCTACCGCCTTATGAAGTGATGTGATTTTCTTTCACTAACTCTTTACATGAATGATAATAAGGATAATGTTACAAAAATAGGATATACATGAAATAATTATCATATTAATTTCATATTTTTAATTCTAAAATGATATTATATCTTCTTATTACATACCATTTCACTCACTGAAATATGATAACATCATACATGTACGTGTGACTACCGCATTCACGAAGCGATGCAACTCTATTTTCATCAAAAAATCACATGGATGATATAGATAAGTATTTTTAAAGAAATAATATTATATAATTATCATTATTGAAATATTCTATAGTAATTACTTCATTTCTATAATTATTTCTGAAAAAAGGAAACTTAACTCGTGCATATTTATGACCTACCATCCCCAAGATTACAACATTCTTCATTTCTCAAAACCATATTACATGATTATTTTTAAAAGTAATATTTATTTAAAAATAGGATAATTATTTTTTGGCCATTATTTTTGAGATTGTGGAACCATTATCAATGTAAAAAAGAACATAAATAAAAACACAGAATATATACAAAAAACATAGTGGTTATCACCAGAAACATGACTTTAACATGGAATTATGAATAAACATGTAATAAATGGACATAAGTAAATAATATGTGGTATTATATATGTATGTATGGTTATTTAATATATTTATTATAATCTTATATTTGTTACACATGAGGTTCAAATGAGTATGTAGAAAGTCGAGACTTAAGGTACGAGATTTCAACATCACTTTTAATTTTTATGAGACTCATGCCTTATTCATCATGTATTTATTTAATGTTGTTTATATATTAGATATGAATATTATTTTATGAATATAATTAAGATTATTTTTATTTACATATCTATTTTATTATATCTCTTTTATGGGTTTTATAGTTCAAAAGTTACCAAAGCCATATGGGATTTATGTCTCAATTTTCCCTCATTGAGATATATGTCATGTCATGAACCTATCTTCTTTTACATGGTGTATATACATGTCCATTGATATTCAATTTAAATAATTTATTTATCACGAGGATATGATATTTTTAAATTAATGATATATCTTTACGACACATACGTTTCAATGTTACTAAAGTTGTAAAGATTTTATGTTACAATCTCATCGTTTATCAAGTTTGTTTATGATTATGATTATGGTGATAAGATATTATAATACTCTATCTTGAATATAATTAATTTTCATGTATAGTATTAATTTCATGAGGATATAGGTTTGCCTTTTATTTTCCTCTCTATATATACCAAATAGTTCCAATTTATGTTTTTAGGAAAATTGTATTTATTCCTCTTTTCGATTGAAAATAACTTTTCTGTAATAAAAAAATGTCTTCGAAAAATAATTTTAACAATTTTTAAAAAACTTATTCCGTAGTTTTTTACCCATGTATTAATTTTTATAAATTTTTTTTAAATTTATCGTCTTTTTATTTTCAAAATAATTCCATTTTTTTATTTTACAGAAAATGTGAAAAGAATCTTGGTTTCTAACATGCATGACATAACCTATATATCCCACTATCCATACCACTCAATAATTTCATGATTAAATTAAATGATTTCAATTTTCATTTCAAAAAAACATTTTTTCCTAACATGTAGTAATGTTTTCAGTTGTAAAATATTATTTCAAAATGAAAATTAATTGGTAAATGTCTTGCGTTTTAAAAACTTCTTTTCAATGTGGAAAGACAATTCTACTGAAGAAATTTTAAAAATTATTTTTAATGATTCATGTATATGTTTTTGATGTTTATTTTCAAATAAAAATGTTTTCCAAAATATTTTATAAGGTTTGGTTTCAAAAATTGATTTTCCAATAAATCTTATAATAATCATGAAACATTCCGAATTATTATTCTTTAAAAATAGTTCTACATATAAGATTATATCATTTGAGGTTATTTATGCTCTATAGAAGATATGATCCAAGGATACCATTCATATTCTATAACTAAATTTTTAATTTTTATGATGTCATGATTTTTATAAAACCCGTTTCATTTCGCACAGTTTATACCATGATAAAACTCTTTTGAAACATTCTTCTTTTTACATAAAATATTATATGTTGAAATGATGAAATTATAATGAAAAATATCTATTTTCCAAATGTTATGTTATGATGAAATGATTATGAAACCCATTTCATTTAATAGTTCATGATATAACTAATGTTATATGATATTGTGGCACACATACATATGATTTTTATTATGTGATATGTGGGATATATATCTCTCTCTAATGCATTTGGTAAAGATTTATATCTAGTGAGATAGATAGGACCGTAACATTGAGTAAACCCAATTTATTAAGGGAATTTGTCATCTATGATGGGTCTGGAAGTTATCCTTGAGTACTATAATTATTTGGACAGTTAAACCCAATTAAAATGATATCCCTGGAAGTGAGACTCGACTAACAAGTAAATTATTTTCTATGATTATGTGCAAGAAAAAATTCTATGTTTTATTAAAATTTTATGATGTCATAGAACATGATCATTGATTTGTTTAGGATTCATGTCTTATAAACTGATACTATTTATTTATATCACAATAATCAGATTTTTGATATGTAAGTTTTGGTTTTCATATGTTATGATCATGTTCTCATACCCTTGTGGTGATGTTATGAATATGATAATCCATTTTTTACTCTTACTAAACATTTGAGATCAATAATTTTTATTTTTCCCTTCCCCATGTTATGAAGAAAGGATTCAAGTAGGGTATTTTTGTGAATAATAATTAATGAGGATATTTTTATGGGACATGTTGAATATATTTCACCCAATGAAAAGATGATTTAACTATTCTCCAGAGACCCTAAATTATTATAGTTCACAAGTGTGTGTTTTTGTAACGTATCCAATTCACATCTGAAAATTTAATATCCATGTATGAGAAAGTATGGGTCTCTATAGTTCCTTTTCAAAATGGAATTATAATATTATGATGCATGAATTTTATTTTAGAAAAAATCAAATACGAATAGGATATTTTTATATCGACACCAAAATGGAAAAAATATTCATCATCAAAAATATGAGGGGTTCGAATATCATAAATTTAAAATTAATATAACATTATGAAAATCTTATGTCACCCAAAATTTAACATCG
The DNA here is from genome assembly GCA_963277665.1 of Viscum album. Classification (NCBI taxonomy): domain Eukaryota; kingdom Viridiplantae; phylum Streptophyta; class Magnoliopsida; order Santalales; family Viscaceae; genus Viscum; species Viscum album. The sequence goes on along the minus strand of OY728155.1, from coordinate 274,706,431 downwards.
ATAGTGTATTTAAATAAAATATTAATAAATCTTAAAAAAATAAACCCCTTAGATCAATAAAAAAATTAAAACAAGAGTAATATATGAGTACTATATATATTTATTATTAATGTGATATAGCCAAAAAATTATAATAATCCAAAAAATGTGTGGAAATCATAGTCAAAATAGGTGTATTTATAATTATATCTTTCTTCAAAAAACTATATAAAGAGAAATATGTTTATAAAATAATATATAATTTCAATAAATTCTAAACAAAATGTTTTACCTAATTTATCCCCGTATATGTGAGTTCATAAAAAAATATATCATAAAATTATAATCATACAAATATGATTCATTACACCATATATTTAACATAGCATAATTTCAAGGATTTTATATATTATAAAAATATTTTATAAAAATATTTTAAATAAATTAAAATTTTCCATTCTTTTATGAGCAGAAAAAAAACTATTCTTGATTATATTGAAAATAAATTCAATAATTATGGAATGTGGTTCAAAATCTATGAAATTCAAATATATATATACATATATTTTTATAGAATCCAAAACCAACATGAATTTATTTTCATCGAAAAAATAGAAAAAAATATGATAATAATAGAAATGATGGATTATGTATTTCCATAAAGGGAAGATGGATAATAAAATTGTATAATCACTATTCAATTTTCAAACAAAATATTCAAGAAAATATGAATTTATTTATGAACTGATTATTATAATACGTATCTTGTGCTAGGAAAAAATATATATTATATATTAATGATTTCATATTGGGTTATTCCCATTCAAAAGGAAAATCATACCACTTTCAATTAGGTCTTCCATGGCCAAACAAATATGGCCTCCACCTCATTACTCCCCCATCCAGAGAGAGGGCGCGGTCTCTTAGGATCGAATCATCATATTATTTTGTTCCTCTCACAAACCCATATAACATTCCTCAATTCTTTATTGTCATATTAAACCCTAATGTTCCCTATTTCAACTAGGGATTCCCCAAGAAACGGGTATCCTTTTGGGAGTTCATAGAGGCATCAAACATACATAGAAACACTATGGTGGATCATTTTTCTCAGAATCAACCATCAATTAATGGTTTTGATATATCCATATCTGATTCAAGGGGTTATCCACCACACAATAGTAGGGATCAAGGACCCCGAACATATTCTAATTCAGTTTGAGACAAAGGTTAATCATATCTCTTCCTGGACTGGTAACACACTATCCTTGAACAATGTTCTGTTATTCATTCTATGATGTTATTTTGACTTCCATTTGAGATTTTATCCATTTATAGCACTATTATGGTTAGGTTTTCTAGGCCTTATACTACCTTTTCAAAATTTTGTAATTCTATCGATGCTTGGAAATTTGGTAAATAGATTTTTGTGTTTGGATAGTAGATCTTGAGACCATTGTAATCAAATTTCACCATGCATCTATTTTGAAATAGTTTTATCCAAAAAAATTGAATGATTTTTTACTATTTTGAGAAAAAATTGAACACCATATCAAATATGGGTTATGTTTTTAATTTTGGACTCAATTGTTCAACTATTTCCATCATCTAGGTCACCTATAATAGGTATGTATGTGTTTTTCATTAGGCCGAGGATTTGATCCAACTTCCCCAGTTCACAAAGATGAGTAATCAAGTATTGATATTTTCAGATATTATCCATCGATAATATAATTTTCATCAGGAGACGAAATAGGTTTGTCTAAAGAAAATGAAGGTGGAAACAACATTTTTACATCAATTTTTAGAATGGGAACTTTGGGGTTGATTCAGTTTTCCATATTCCAAGAACATTATGCCAGGAACTCTTGAAAATACAAGGTCTTATCCCTTCAAGGTCTATGTCACATATTAATGTACTCCCACTAATGTGATACTCAATTATCATCCTATAGAATAGATTCTCTTGATTATAAGACTTAGGGGATGATGTAAAGGACTCAGGTATATTTTCAAGGGTTAACCAATGGAAGGCCAAGAATATGGGGCTAATCCTGGTGAGGAAATCATAAAAAAATGATCCAATTATAGTTTGTGGTCCTTACTCTCATTTAGAGAATGAGTAGGATGAGAAAACCACAATTTTCATTCAAAATGGTTTGAAGAAGCTAAGAAAAAGATCTTGGATGTCAGTGGATATCTAGTTAATTTATTGAGGAATATTAAGGCATATAAATATTATTTATAAATTCTAAATACCATGTCTAGTTTATTGGTAGTCAATGGTAATAAATTTTGGATGGTTGACCAATATTTTATAAAATATTTTGAGGAACGTCTTGATTCAGTAGGAGTGCGTTAATATACAATTATAGAGGTGAAAAAACTTATTCTAGTGATGAGATGGGGGTATCTAATGATCATAAGGAGGATACATAATCTAATAGGTTTGGAGGTCATAATCAGTAATTATAATCAGTGGCATTAGATGGGGTCCATAAACTGGAAAGGTAGGAGGATTCCAATCTGAAGCCTCTACAACATTCTATAGAATATATTTCAAAGTATGATTTTGGAATTCAATGTTTCAAAGGAATATGATTATAGAAATCAAGATAGATTTATTCAAGTAGATCATAATGATGATCAAATTGATTGGGGAAAAACATTAGTTATTGGTTCGTGGAATCAATAGTGGGGAAATAAATATAGAATAATATATATAGACTTGGTATAGGTTGGCCTACCACTTCGAGGATCTCATCAAAGATAATCTAGAAAAAAGCTAAATACTATCACATAGAGCATACATAGTGTGATTAATTTAAATATATTATTTATTTTATGGAATATATTGGAAATTTAGAATTCTGTTTGAAACTTGGCACAACAAGTAATTTTTCTGGGTTCTCACTTTCCCAAAAAAGTGTCTTCAGAAATAATTTGTTAAAAATTATCAGGTCACAGTGTATTGAAATAATATATATACTAAATTTATTTTCTCTATATTTTATGTTAAACATGATAACATATATTTAAATATTCCTAAAAATATTTAGGTGTTGTGATAATCATTTTTTAAATAAAATAATATATTTTTTTGATCTGCCAAACTGAAAGAAAAAAATAAAAAACAATCATGATTTATATATTAATTTTTATTAGATATGATACAAATTATAATAAAAGTGTATTATTGATTAACCATAGTTGACTAAGGTTTCAAAATATAATTTTATAATTTTAAATAAAATAATATAAGAAAGTGAATAATAATATATTATATAAAATATCCTTAAATTTATAAAGAATCCATCTATTACTCTGTTTGAATTACTGTTGATGACCATGTAAAGGTAGGAAAAATGAATGTGCACTAATCTTTTTCTAGTAATCCATCTATAATAGTACCAACCACCTCAATTTTTGGTTGGATAAATGATTAAAATTTGCGCCACTTGATGAGAATAGGGTCCTTTTGTTGACAAAAATAAATGATCCAATCTATTATGAATCACTTTTATTCAAAAGATAACTTGAAATATCTATGAACATATTTTGTTGGAAGAATTAATTTATTAATACATTATATCGTGAAAATTGAAGCATAAATTTCATAATGTATTTTTCAAAAACACTTAATAAATTTGTACATTAAATTAAATTTAAATAAATAAATAATTAATTCAGATCCATAATTAAATAGTTAATTATGATTATTTTATTTTTATACTTATTATTAGATAGTAGTTATAAATGAAATTTAGTATTCATTGTTTGAAATAATTTTTATGGTTTTTACCTATCAATAACGGGATCTTGATTATTTTTCTAGGAATTTTGGGGGGTCGTCGATCATTTTGGTAAAATGATTCTCCGCACACCCTTGTGTTCTTTCTCAGGTGTTATTATTATTTTATCTATTTTGTTTTATATTTTTCATTTTATTCATGGGATCAATGGCTTACCTCCACATGTCTATATGAGATGTTAAACCGTTTAAATCATTAACAAAAAATCTCATTTTGTTTATCCCTACACCATCCATCCTATGTGTTCACGTACTAGGATGATGGAATTCCCCATGTTTTGGCCATTAGAGGTTCATTAACATATTTTGTTCATTATTATCACAATAGAAAAACTCTGGTGTAGCACCCTAGACCCATGATCCTAGGATCTAGTACTTATAAACACCTTCGTTACATACAAGATTTGATATAAAACAGAGAAACCCAGTATAACCATCAATAATTACAATATTATCAATAAATATTGAGTCACCTACATTCGATGTAAAATTTGGGTTTAGATTATTTAACAATTTAGAAAAAATATTAACTAACAAACATTTCCACACAATATAAGAGACTATATAATCCATTATCACTCTTCAAACTCACCTGAAGATTATCCAGACATGGTATTCTATTAGAAATATCATGTGTAACACAATTATTCTAAACCAAGAGAAATTGAAAGATAAGATTGGGTGAGCTCAATTTCTTATTAAGGGTAAATATATGTGACCAACAAAATAATAAATGAGTATAAATAATATGGTGAGAGTAGATAATATAAATTCCCATAATCATAAGAAATTATGAGAATAACATATCAATGGTTGACATATGAAACAAAAAATTAATTTATAACAATAAATGGATTCTTAGAAATGAAATGAATAATTCTATATAGTTAATTACATGCCCTAAGATAGGAAATAATGATTTAAACATAACAATTAATACCCAAACCCAAAAAAATATGTCTGAGATAGAGATCAAAATGACCTCATGCACACCTCCCCATACACAATATGTTTTCAACTAGCATCGAGGGTCTAATTCTATCAATAGTGACACTATAAAATCATTTTCATTTCCTTGATCCTTTAATAATAAAACCAAAATAGTAAAATATAACTAAAATAAAAATCATTTGGAAACTACACCGACGGAATACCAGTCATAAAAAAAATTAAATAGGCTCCTAAATTGGAAATCCAAACCATGGTAAATGTGTAGAAAAGAAAAAAATAACTAAAGAGAAGTATTCTCCCAAGTGTATCTGAGTGCCACTCCCAAATAATTACTCCTCAACTCAACCATTTTCCTTGGGTCCATTTCCTTTTCTTATATACCTATATAGGATGTATGCATTTTTATTGAGATGTCCACCTTGGATGTGAGTAATAATCTGCTTAGGAAACCAACCAAAAATCCTTATCACAAGTTCAATTCAAAATAGTGTAAGTCATGATAATAAATAAAATATCACAAATTTAAATAACCATATCAAGTGTATGTGCACTAACCAAGAAGACATAGACTTAGATGTAATTTATTAAGCTTTATATAACAAAAACATGTGTATAATCATGGGAGAATGTCAAAAATGTATGAACCAAACTTGAATATTCACAATAGCTGTATATTCTATAGGCCTACTGGTTATACCTCAATCGAACATCAAAGCCCATTTTTGTCCCTCAGGTTAGGCTACATAGACCATCATTCCCCACATTCTCTACATGATTTAGATTAAATAGACCATTATTCTCCTAGGATAGGCCATAATAATCCATGTTGTCCAACCCTAGCTCTTCATCATGTTATATAAAGCATCTAAACACACTTACTTTGTAAGGAACGTGAGATATTATAGGTTACTTTCAACCTTGGAACCATCAAAAGAATAAAAACACAACAAATACCAACTAAAATATATTTAATCATGACATACCATAAAGAGAAAGATATAGAATCTCATGAGTATGATTAATATCTAAACCCACAAACATATATGATCATACCCAACATAAAATAATAATATTAACATGCAACATCATATCATGCTAATGATCACATAGATTCCCTCTATATGCAAAATAAATCCATACCTCAATATTTTCAATTTTATCACCACGTTTCATTAATGAACCCAAACTAGAATCATCCGCACATTTTAGTTAGTTCAAACAGCTCATCAAGTAATCCTTAAATCGATTAAAATTAATTTATTTACAAAGAAAATAAAAACCCCACATGGGATACTATTCCTTCTATCTTGAATAATAAAAAATAAAAGACATGAGATAATTCATTATTTTTATTTCACAATTTCACATGAAATAATTAAAAGAGAAAAAAATATATTTCTACCTGTAATTTTATCTCTCTTATAACGCAACACCCAAGACTGGATGAGAGATTGTGGTTTTCCATACCTAGAAGATGGAATTAGAAATTAAGTAGGAATTAATAGAACCTAGATTAATATGTTATAGGTTTCCAAGACCCTAGTTATGATAAAAAACAAAGGGCATCAAGATTCAGATATTTTAAAGAACAACCCATGACTTTTGGTTCATAGAGTTCAGAAACGTCCAATTAAATTCATCATTTAATTTTCCATTTATTAATTTACTAAAAAGAGTCTTTGAATTATCGAATAATATTATCTATGAACATTAAACGAGTCAATGAAATGATGTCCTTGATTTTTGTATTTTTAAATCATAAAAAAGTGTTTCAAATATGTTTTGATAAAGAAAATGAAGAAATTTCATTCTAAAATATTTTCTAACAAAAAATGGAATTGTTTAAGGTAACATGGTTTTAGCCTTCTGAAAATATTATACATCACATAAGGTTATGATTTTAACCCCATACATCTCTTATAATTTAGGAAACAACCTTACGTATCATTTGGGAAAGGCGGTTACCATTACATAGTGAGGAAACCTCCCTTATATGGCCTTTATAAACTAGGAGATACCCTTATAAAACTCCAAAAATTACCTTTACACAAGTTATTCATACACGTAGTTTATAGGAAATATGGATTTACCCTTATAAATTCTATTCTTACCCTTAGATAGGGTATATAAATTATCATTACGATCATAAAACTCAAGGAAAATCTACTATACAATTACACATTGTCTGGAAAACCAAATTTACACTTAAATAACCCTTTTAAATTTTGGGTTACCTTCATGAATCCATAATAATAAATTTTATGTGTAAAATTAATTTGAAATTTATTTTTTCACATAAAAATACTTAAAAATTAAAAGAAATTGGTTTTTTTTACTCTTAAAAACTAAGGATGCTTTAATTATACCCATCTAATGAATTTTCTCCTCAAGAAATGACTCCAGTCATCTTGCATAATAAACATAGGACACTGATCATTAACATCATACTCGTAATCCCAAATATCCACCTCGATCTATCAATGATTCTATAGGATTCAGACAAGAGGTATCGTCTACCCTCCAAAGGACTTTCTCACTTTGGTCTTCAATATACACATAGACCAACTCATATGTTGGATCTGGTTCTAGCTCCATATCCTCACAGTAGATGACATGTTCTAGATCAGTAATTTACCACCAGATCTAAGTCACTTGAAAAAAATCATGTATCCCTTAGTAATGTAAATGAAGATCCAGATGATAATCCATTTTCCCAACCCTCATAGTTATCTTGAGGAATCCAAAATAACACAGGGATAGTTTTCATAGTTTCTATATATATCAATGGCCAAACCAAGGAGTCACTCTCAAAGAAACTATATCACCTAAAAAACTCCATAGTTATCCTCTCATAGTCAGAAAAAGATAAATTTCTACTCTGAGTTATGATCAACCTCATCATAGTCAGTTGTAGTCTCCTGGATTTCTCCTAAACCAAAATGGGCCCCAAAAATACTTCTTCCCCAGCCACATGCTAATAGAGTAGTAAATGAAATAACCTATAGTAAAGATCCTTAGATGGTGAAATCAGAATCTATGCCTGGAAACTATTGTTGTTCATTTAAGCATACATATCATCTATACTGAATGACCATATTTATGATGTTGCGACACTACTCTCAATATTAGATGAGTTTCCAGGGACTTATGAAAGCCTAAAAAACTATGATGTAAAATGTGAATATATTTTAATAACAATTATCAATGGATATCCATGTAATATTACTATCTCATTGACATAATCTCTTACCAGTTCATCTTCTTTGTGAGTCTCTTATATTATTATGAACTGAGAAACCTTCTTCAACCTATCAATAATCACCCATATAATGTCATGAATCCCTAGGATTCTGGGTAACCCTATCACAAAGTCCATCATGAAATCATCCCACTTCCATAAGGCTAAAATAACATGATGGATACAACCACCATGACATTGGTTCTTGACCCTTACCCTATAAAAGGTAATTAATTTTGAAACAGCCCCATGAATATCTATCATAATCCCGAAAAATAGAACTATTTCCTAATGATTTGATGTGTATTTGTTGTTCTTGGATATAAAAATCATCTAGAGGTATGTAATTATCTCATAAAATCCTCCCTAATGGAATAAGTGACTAAAAAACTATCAAATACAATAATCACATCTTCACTATCAATTAACTACTCGAGCATTAGGTCACCATTTGCAGGCCATTCCCACATCACGACTCACTTAAGGTCAGATTCTTGAAGAGCTTTCACCCAGTCTATATGTGAACATGTGATCTTCAACGGGGAAGAAGTTTACAATCACTGATTGTAGGAAGCATTCATCCTCCAATAATCCAAAAATCACATCAATCACAACTTTTCATTCTAATTTTATTCACCAATCTCATGATTAACTTGAGTTGTATAACTAGGGGCCTCAAAAGTAAAATCACCCCTACCAGGTGAATATTCCATATCAAAATAAAACTCTTATAGGTAATCATCCCAGTGCCTAAATATAATATTTAGGTCCTACTATGTGAAGATAAAAAAAAGGTTATTCTGTAAAGTTTATATAAAATACCTCTCAACTAATAGATAATATCACCAACATTTTAGAGAATGGAGCACCGCTACCAGCACCATGTAATGAGTAGGAAAACTCCTCTCATGGGTCCATAATTGACATAACTCATAAGATAACCATATCTCTATATATATTAGTACTTCTCCTAGATACATTTGATTCATTTCAGTATAATTCATATCCATTCTCTAGATCTGTTATGATCAACACTTGAGCTACATTCAACCTCCTCTTTAGCTCAAGAAATACCTATTCTTATTAGTCAAAAAAACCATTAGTTTACTCTCTTATTCATGAAATTAGTAATACGTGTTATTATATGAGAGAAGTCCTTGATAAAATATTGGTAGTATCCTGATAAACCTAGGAAGCTCTTGAATGAAAAAGAATCACAAGGATGTGTCCAGGACATCACTAGATCAACCTTCACTGAGTATATATATATACCTTTTCAGGCACCACATGGAATAAAAACATCACCTTATGAATCCAAAAGGAACACTTTGGCATCATGGAATAAAATTTATGTTCTTAAAGCATACTTAGGACTAACATGAGGTTTCTTTAATAATTCTATGGGGTAGGGGAGTGGATGATGATTCAGTTAACAAACACTACAGAAAACTAGTATAGATAAGGGAAAAAGATCTTGTTCATAAGGGCCACAAAAACCACAGATGCGGTTTTTTAAATCCAAAATGAATTGCCATACACTTATAAAATCCATACTAGCTATTAAATTTCATCTTTTAAATGTCCTCAAATCAAACCACCAACTTTGGTAGCCAGAACAACAATTAATCATGGAGAACCACCTGGATACTCATAGATCATTGAAGAGATCATTGGTCCCATGAAAAGTATTTATTTTCTTCACCATCACCTATTTTATCTCCCACTAAACTACATATATTTGAATACTACCATCTACCTTCTTAGATAACATGATAGATTCATCCCATGGAAAATTACTCATCCTAATGAAGACCTTCTACTCTATGTACATGAGGTGTAACTTGTGTTCCCTCTAATCAATTAGAACTATACCATAAGAGGGTATTGAAATAGAATTCAAACCTTTCATAATAACTATTAGAAACTCAACTCCTCTATTTATGGGTAGTCTAATGAATTATTCTATGATGATTTCCTGAATGAGATATATGATTGGTGAAAATGATGATTGAGATTCCACCGATCCCTCTAAGAGTACCACGCTCTCAATCAACATCGTGATTATCTTGAGATAACTCAATTCTGGACCAACTCAACCTCATCCCATTTCCCATTATCATGTTATCAAATACCTCTATCACCTTAGTGAAGAAAATTATACCCATATCTGATATCAATAAATGTGAGATTGGTAGCTAGTTAACCAGTTCATTCCAGGAATCACATTGATTGTAATCATCTCTAGAATCATAAATTCCCACATATGTTCCTAATTAGAAATGACTATAGAACACTATGGGAATCACTGAATATAATCCACCTTCATTCACAATAGTGTTTCTAGTGAAATGAACTTAGATGAAATATTTATTGGAAAGTCATGTGTAGTGATAACTTGTGTGGATATGAAGGGATTGGAATTAATGGTGTCAAATAGTGTAGTAGATAAGGTAGACATGATCAAGAATATATGTCATAAATTAGAAATTCCCTAACCTATATATACTGGAATCTAATCCATTATTTAAAAATGACTTTCCTAATCTCTATGACATTGTCCCTGATAAATAATACTCACCTAAGTCAATATAGTATGGGCATACTACTGAGGACCGTATCCAACCCCATGGATTGACCACTGTTTCTACCTTGAACCCCTGTATGACCACATTCATCATTCCTTCAAGAAAAAACAATTAATTTTTTTTTCTATTATAATAATTATAATAAATCGCATGTTTAGTTTATAAAGAATTATAATCATCCAATTATCCATATTTGAAGCATTGTTGACCTTCTTCCCTCATAGATGGTGAAGAAGAATTATTTTTCAACTTCAGATGTCTACAACAACATTAATGTGAGTCTTATTCCATTAACTTTAAACTAGTAGAAGTATCATTTGGAAGACCATTGATAGATGAAAAAAACCTATTGATCTATACTCATCCAGACCCTTCTCAATCATTAGGGCCTTTATAGTGAATCTATGTTCTTGTTTTTTGGTCGAGGTTCCAGAAATTGAGTCTCATATCTTATCAAATAACAATCAAGAAACTTCTAGGATTCCACACATAATCACCAACCTTTAGAGGAGAAATAAATTACATATATATGAAATGATTTGAGTAATATGACACCGTTATCATCCCTTGAAGAAGTTATATGAAGTCTTGAGATTGGTCCATCCTCATCACACTCAAAAAGATATCCTTGAAGAAGAGATGATTGAAAGTTACCCTTGTGAGACCCTCATGTATTTCAAACTACTACATAACATCCCACTAGTGACCAGAAACACCCTAAAGCATAAAGGTCACAAGTTTATCATTTTGATACCATGGGATCTCCACTAAGATGACGATACTCTTAAACATAGTCCTAGTAACTCCCCAACCATAGTCCTTGTAACTCCCGAGAAATAGTCAAGTACTAGGAATAAAATTTTTGGATGATGTTGTCCTTATTCCAAAATTGATGTAGTAGGTGGAGAGGTGAGTTCTGTGGCACCTTCCTTCACATGTGGAAGCCCCCTGAGACTCCATCATGGAGGCATATTTTGAAACATGGAGATATAATTTAGGATATTTAAGAAGAATTATAATATATATTCAATCAGAGTAAAGTTTCCATTGGAGGATTCACACATACCAAGGTATACTCCTTATGAACTAACCACAAATCTCCATCCCTGTACGTTAGTTATGGTCATATAAGTATACAAACATTAAATCATACTCAAGTTCTACTCATTAATTCTATTATAGATATATCACACAATAGAGATTTTCTAAAACTCCTAGAATAGATATAAAAAATAAATGAGAATAATTAAATAACTACTATGTATTATGAAAATAGGTTAATATATGGAATACAATACTACATGCCTAGTCATGAAATAATAATGCAATTGAAAATCCCAAAAAATGTAACAACAATATCATTCATAGTAACATAGAGGTCCATTACACATGATATGGCTGGGAACATGGTTCATCCCCTAATTATGTACCACAAAACCATATCCTTTATACCATATCCAAGGTTAGACCGAAAGAAAAGAATAAATACGATCTCTGACACAATTATGTTACTCCCTGATCTGAACAACTAGGTCTGAGAAATAATATAGAAACTACATAGATGGAATAAAAGTCATATATTTTAATAAATGATCCCCCAATGTGGAAATCCAAACTAGGGATAAATCTTTAGATAGGTAAAAATAATAATTAAAAAGTAGTATCCGCAAGAGTCCATCCTATTACCACTCCAAGATCTATTCTCCTTGGATCAACCATCATCAATAGGCCCCTTTATACTGATCAGATCCCTATAAATGATGTCTTAATATGAAATGATATGCCTATGTAGGGTGTGATTAATAAACCCAATAAAACACCACCAACACATCCATAAAAAATTTCAATGAATAAGAGTGAAAGTCATGATAATAAGTAAAATCACACATAAGAAAACAACCATATCAAGAATCCATTCACAAAAAAATATGGGAAAAACCCATCCAAACACACATAAGATACATAACTAAAAACACATGTGTAGTCATGGAAAAATATCACTAATATAAGAGCCAACTTGAAAGTATCGGAATAGAAATACATTCCCTATTACAATGGGTCATACCATAGTAGGCCATCGTTCTATATTTCTATCTCTTATGTCAAGACCCATAGACCATCCTTACACACATTCACCCTAAGAATTAGATCACATCGACCATCAATCTCCTAAATAAGGCAATAGTATGCCAGATTACCCAATCATCTAACCAGATCCTGTAATTATTTTATATAGAGTGTCTAAACATTCTTCCCCTATAGGTCCACCTAAACGTGATAGGTCCACAAAAAACCATTGTATCCTGAAGACAATAATAACACAAAAAATACCAATTACAATATATAGAATCATGTAATATGATAATGGGGAACACATTTAATATCATGATTTTAAACAGTATCCAATTTGACACTTGTGATTCTACCTAATAAAATGTAATCATATGAACAATGAACATATTTTCTTTATAATGATCTTAAACATAGACTTTATATGGTAAATAATATCGTACCTTATGTGTATCTATGTTATTTCCAAGGATAATCAGGAATCATCACTGAAATCATGCTCTTGTATTAGTTGGTTCAAACTGCTTACCAAGGACCCCTAGATCCAATTATAATTATTTTATATATAAAATAAAAAAAATGGCACATGATATAATACTATTCTCTCCTGAACAATATGATAAAAAATTTTATAATTAATTATTGTTATTATCTCATAATTATGGGTCATTATTTCATTATTTTAACATGAAATAAGGAAAGTAGAAATTGAAAATTCGTACTTATAATTTTATCTTTCTTATAACATTACACACATGAATATAGGTGAGATAAGATTCTCCAACACTAAGAAATCGTAAGGATAAATTTATGTAGACATAGATGATATTGGATGAAGTAGTTTTAGTTTTCCCAGACTAAAGGAAAATGTAAAAAATTTAAGGACAATAGGGATCATACATTTTAATGAAAAACCAATATGTTTTAATTCACTTCATTTGAAAACACAAAATTAATTTAATCATCTAATTTTTTCATTTGGATATCCTTAAAATTGTTGTGTTTAAATTCACTAATAACATGAGTTATGAACATTAAATGACTCAAAAAAAATTTATTTCTAAAATTTTATTCTTATAAAATTTTGAAAAACAAGTTTCAAGTCTCTTTTGGATGAATAAGTGGAAAAATATGTGTTTTAAAACATTTTTTTTTTCAGAAAGGGCACAACATAAGGGTAACATGGTTTTAATATTATATATCATATAACCATAAATTAAGGTTAAAATATTACCCTTACACATCACATATAATTTGGGTACTTCCCTTACTCAACCATTGGAATAAGTGACTGACCTATATATAGCGTGGGAACAACCGTTACACAGCCTCTATAAACTAGGATCCACCCTTACCAGAATCCAAAGTTTACCTTATACAGGTTAGTCTTAACATTACATGATGTGTAGGAAAATGGGATTACCCATACATAGGAGAGTCTTAAACTAACATAATATATTGGGAAAATGGATTTATCCTTACACAACTCAAGTGAAATATACACAACCCTTATGAAAAGGCCGGAAAATCCAATTTACACTTTCATAACCCTTATAAATATATGGTTATCATTATACAATATCTAGAATACATTTTTAAGGGTAATTTATAATGAAAGGATATATTTCATTATAAAAATCCATATAAATTAAAATAAAAAGTGGTGGGGTTGAACAGTTAAATATTGGGTATGTTATATCATGAGATTACTGTCGAGGCATTGAATCAAAGAAATATATTGTTCTATGCACACAGACACCTAAACTCCATAGATATATTATCTCATGGACCTAAAAATACCTTGAGGGTATATCTATAATAGGCCCCAACCATTTAAAATTATTTTCAATTCTTTAATCATATGAAGTAATTGAAAAACTATACAATAAAATATATAATCAACTTGCATTAGGAATAAAAAAGCATCTATATTAAGATAAAAAAAATACAAGAAAATAAATATTTTACATGTTAATAAATGGTATAACATGGAAATATTCTATAAAGAGGAAGAATTTATATTTTTAAACAACACATAATCAAATTTCATTAGTAAACTATAAATATCCCTATTTGAAGAAAAATTATATGGATTTTCAATATTTTCCTAATATATAAATAGAATATCATTCTACAAAAGAATCCCTACAAATAACATAATATAGAGTAATGGGTACATATTTAAGTCAACACATTACTGAATAAATAAACATATATAATATTGGTGACAACTCATTAATTAACAGAATGTAAAATAGAGTCTTTATAATGGAAGTGTAATGAAAAAATAATGCCTATAATATAGGATATATGGAATTACAAAGGATGGGATGGATTGGTTATTTGATAAAAAGAACATTAAATGAGATTTCAAAATAAATAAGGTGGATGAGATCATTTAACACTCATCCCGGATAAATAATAATTTTTTTCACTGGGCAATGACTTGTATAAAAACACTCTTTAGATGATTTAGAATAATAACTTTAAAAATGATAATTTTTTTGAACTTTTGTAAATATTTATTTTATTAAATATATAGAGTAATAATTTATTAGTGAAGACTTTATGGGGTATAGAATTAATTTTTATATAGGGGAAAAATATTGTGGAATGACATGTTCACATAGAAGAAAAAATTAACAATAGATTTTATAATTTTTTAAATATTTTCATAAAAAGAGAGAGAGAGAGTTATGGGTCCCTTTAAAAAGTTATTTTTAAAAATTTAATTAAAATTATTTTTTTTGAAATAGAAATTTCAATAATAGATCCATGAAAATAGATTATTTTTATCAAACTGAATTTTTTGTGGAAGATAAAATATTTCATTTTCCAAAGATGGAAAAACATTTCCAATTTTTTGAAAAATTATTATTTAAGACACAAATTTTAAAATTTATTAGAAAAATTAATTTTTAAAATTGGTGAAAGAAAATATGGAGGTCACAAGGGACAAAAAATAATTTTATTTCCAATTATAATGGATAATAATGTGAAGAAGGAAAATATGGATATGGAGGAAAAGATCCATTGGAATGAATAAGAGTTATTATTTCCAACACCAAAAAAATATTTGAGAAGATATTTCATAATGGAAGATGAAATATATTAAAATAGGTAAATTATAAAGAAAAAAACTTAAAAATAACATTGAGAAATATAATTTTATGGAAAAGGGGCATTCATGATCATAATCATGTATAGAATTTTTGACCTAAGGACCAAACATTTAAGCAAAGACATCTATTAAAGATAAAGTAACATTTAAATAGAAATCCATTGAGAGATATGATTTAAGTCAAAATATTAAATATAATTAATAATGATATGATCATTATAAAAAATATTAATGAGGTATTAGATTCCCCATTCCAAAGGAAACATGTTTTATATTATGAAATATGTCTCAAGGGAAGAAATTTTGAGACAAGAAACCCTTACATTGTTTCCCCACTTGTTCAAATTCACTCAAAGATCCCATATTAAAAAATATCATAAAAAATTGATAATATTATATATATATATACATATATATATTTCTAAAATTCATTTATAATTATTTAATTCATGTATATTAGTAACTTATTATCTATTTTCAATATCAAGTGTTAGTCATCAGGATTTTTTTGAACTTTTTTTGCAATGGAAGTTTTGTTATTCAATATTATAAAACATTTCATAAATATCAGATAATATAAGGTACATGAATTAATTTTTAATTATAGTTCATTAAGTGTTAATAACATTCAATGACATTCTTAGTTATAATTATTATTGTTGAGATTTTCAATAAGCATGTTTTAGTGAATTTTAACAAATGAAATGCGCTATATTAAATAAAGACTTTAATATTTTCCATATCACTATAGAAAAAATTTATTAATATTCATATTAATATTACATATTATTTTTAATTATGTTCTCATTTTTATCCATGATATTATTTTATAGAATTGTTCAAGTTGGTGGTTAGATAGACACAAACAAAAACTCACCATAATTAATGTTAGAGTATGATTAAGAAAGGGGTTTATTTTAGAATAAAATCATTATTATGTAATAAAAATGATATTTTTTACAACAATTAAATGTGGTGAATAATATTTAAATATAGATTAATATATAAAAAATAAATTGGATGAAATAATATTTGTTACCTTTTGGAGGTAGTAGTCCACACAACACAAAATTATTGTTTTCATTTAATGAAAAATGAGGGGGAATTAAGATGGATTATAGTTTTTATATTAATAAAAAAATATTATATATTTCAAATTTCTTCTTAAATAACACTTTTATAAAAATATAATTGAGGTGTGGGTGAGATAATAGAAGTCATCATTATGTGGAGGTGGTAATTCTCATAACACATGGTTGAAAATATAATTTTTCTTAAAAAAAGGGTAAAGGTGGTTAATAGTTATTAAATTAGAATAATAAAATTATTTACACAATAAATAATGATTTCATTTTATATTAATTAGAAAATTAGACTTGGGATGTCAATATATAAAGGAAAAGATGTTTGGGGAAACAAGTACTCATGTTCTGTACTCTGACTTTTCCATCGAATAATCCTTGTAAATTGAGGTATTAAGATAATATATTATGACATGAAGATATATGGGAACAAATAGGGTTTTAATTTAAAGATATTATGAATATTTCTAGGTTGAAAAATAATTTTATTATTAGTATTGAAGGGGCGATGAGAGACCACTTTTATAAGGTATGTGAGGGACATATTTATTAATATTTAAACTTAATATTAATGTAAAACATGTTTCACATATAAATTAGTTAAAAAATGGTTAAAGTGGTGTTAATGGTGATATAAGGTTGGTAAAATCCCAAAAAAAATTAACAATAAGTTTATTACATGTTTAAATCCCTCTACCACTTGATTTATTACATTTAATATTTTAGATTTTACCACGATAATTAGTTTTTTTATAATTAAATTAATTTTAATTAATAATAATAAAAAATATTTTATTAAATATATATTTAACGAAAAATAAAAAATATGATATCACTTTTTTCAGAAATTTTTTGAAAAAAACTATCTTTAAGATTAAACATCATGTATAGGGTAAAATTAACAGTTTATTTCATTTTTATGATATAAATTGGTTTAATATAAATTAAATAACATTTATGAGTATTTAAAATAATTAAAAAATTAATTTAACAAAAAAAATATTTAATTAGAAGAAAATATGATAATTGTTTCTTTTATTGGAAAACATTTCTTTAGTTGTTAAACATAGATTTTTAGGATTCATGATTGTATTTATAAATGTTTAATTTACTACTTGATACATGCTTTAGTTGAAATTTTTTTATATGTGTTTAGGTCACACTTAATTATTGATATAATCAAAAATTCTACTCTTTTAGTAAAAAAATGTATTTTTCACTATTCATCTAAAAATCAATTATTTTAGAAAAATATAAAAAATTAACCTTAGGATAATATAGATAAGTGGAACTAAAAAATGAAGTTAATTTTGTAAAATTAAAATTCTAAAATATATAAATTTATATTTCTTGTGAAAATACTATATATTAGAAAACCCAATTTAACTAAGAAAAAGATCTTTTTTGTCATAATGTTTCGTTAATCTAAGTTCATATAAAATTATAAATAAATAAATGTTGAAATTTTTGTTTATAAATATAAATATTAAATGTTTTAATTAATTTTTAACTATGATCAGTTAAATTTATTATGGTAAAATATAATAACATTGGAAAAATGGTTCTTAGAAAGGCATCATTTTATTTAAATATTTTTAAAATAAAAATAATAATAAAAAATTATTCTAATTTTTTATAATATTTTTTATAAACTAATAATTATATTCATATTGTAATTTTAGTATTTCTTAGTTTATTTTAATCAGGTGTCGTGTTTGTTTGGTATTACGTGTTACACAAGCTATTGATGATCATATTAATTTAAGGGGTCCAAAATATGATGCAATTATATTCCACCCCTAAAATAAATTTTATCCTCAAAATATTAATTATTAATCACTAGTGAGTGTAAATAAGGTTATTGTTGAAATTCTTATCATTTGGTATATAACTTATAATGAGACAACTACCATACCCTATAAGTCTATTTAAAGTTTCTTATATTTCCTCAAAATACATTAGTCATTCAAATAATAATATACCCAAGTATGTATGTAACTTATTATTATATTCTCCAAAATTCACCATTACCAAAATAATGATAATCTCAAAAACATTATACCATAATCCAAACATATATTCTCTCTAAAATTAATGTTATCCTTAACCAAGTAATAATTATAATTGATAGGTTATAAAATCACACAGAAGATAATATATACCATAGCCCAAAAAATGTGATGAACATCACAAAAAATATCATGAATGAATTATTAGTCCAAAGGTTATCAATACAATCAAACATACCTTTTCAAAATCTGTTAGTCCCACTCAATCAAATACCCTTAGAGGGGGGGGGGGTATCAGTGTCTGAAATATTTAAAACTATGTCTCATTTGGATATGGTTTCATCATTAAAAACATTATTCTTTTATTCTCCAGTAACAATAAATGAAAGGAAGCAAAATCATGCATGGTAGACAATGATTTTATTTGGTTCACCATCACTGGGATATATCCGAGGAGAATACAATAGCGATGTGTCAATGTACCAAATTAACTAGGGATCACTTCCAAATTATAAGGTATATGCTAGATTACATATATTTCTAAGCTGACTTCCATTACAAGGTTTCGAGTCAACTCAGTTCATTCCCAAGGGTAACTACTAATGTCTCTTTCTCTAAGTCACTTCAAATGGAAAGAATCACTATCTTCCTCTTCCTTTTCTCACTGATCTTGGAAGTTACCCACTCAAAATTTACTGACTTTTAGTTCGCTTCATTTTCATTAAATAATGCATTATCAATATTAGGTAGATGCTCAATTGACGTCTCATCTTCCCTTGTGGATGAAAACCGGATTTCAACTTGGTTTGTGGAAATTTCATTCGTAAACATTTCCTCTATAAAATACCTTGAGTCCTTCTTGGTATGCCCTTCTTCCTCTACAAAATTCACTACACGACATGGGTTAATTACTTTATAGACCAGCTTTGTATTCTATAGACCATCCCTAGTTCATGACCCCCTTTTCCTCCAGTGAACTATTTTTATTCCATAGACTATTACCTTTTCTGTGAACTGTCTTCCATATTTAGTCCCCTAATAATTCTACTTACCATATAAAACTTTTCAACCTACAACATCCCACAATACCACCTTTTACATAATTTATTATGAGAACTACATCACCCTTCATGGAATCGTCTATTATGAATCACTTTAGACTTTTTCAAATTGCTTCTAGAGAAATAATGTTTTCTAAGGAAAATTACTCTAAATAATGATCAAATTAATTATCCTTATATAGTAAAATAGATCAAAAAATCTCTCTTATCCGTTTTCCCCAAAGTTACTATGTGTCATGACCTTCACAATGTACTATTTGCCTTCCACATACCTTTTTTCCCTTAGTGGCCCGTGTAGTATTTTTGGTCCATCTTGGAGGCCAATTCATTTTACAAAAAAAACCCTTTGAATCTCCACAAATCACAAAAACCATTATACAAATAATGAGATATCTGAAAAAATATAATCCTTCCATGTAATCCAATCATAACATTAATTTTTTCTCTTATGTAGTCATTGTAGCGTTCTTCACAGTTTGCATGACGTTGATGTTAATAAATTTTCTATTTCCATATTTCTTCCTCCATTATGAAAATCTAATTTTGTGTTCTATTAAATTTTCTTAGTCATCCTCAAACCATGAAACCCTTTATGGAAAAATTTCTTTTCTAAACAAAAACACAATCACACCCAAAAGCTCTCATAGAATGAGTTGACGGATTTCCCCCCAAAAAATCAATCAACCCTTTATTATCTTAATATCAATTTTATATTAAACCTAAGAGTTATCCATACATTAATAATTAATTGACCAATAGTTTTCCAAAAAAATATAATTTTATCATAATATCACATTATATGGATATTGATGCCATATTATATATCTTTCTAAACCAATAAATGAATAATACAGAATAATAATTCTTTTATGTTTCAGATAATCCTCATAAATTTTAGAAAACTCTAGAATGTCATCTATAAATAAAACTCACTAATGAGAATAAATAAGAGTATCTTGTTTTAATTTATATTATGATATATACCTCACAACCTTAGGTAATACCGATAAATGCATCATTTCTAAAATAACAAGAATTACCTAAGATTGAAAACCATTTAACTCTTCTCCACTATTTAGTAAAAATACATAGTTGTTTCTTGATACATACTCTTCGTAGTATTATTTTTATGATCTCGTTTCAACGAAAAACTAAATCCCAAAATAACTATTATAATATCAAAAATATTAATATAAAAACAAATTTGGAAAATTTCTCCTCCAATGATACATTCACTTATAATATATAGTACATGCAAATTAATATATGTCTCCCTTTTTTAAATACTTGATTACCGTGGTCATTTTACAATTACATTATATTACCTATTTAGTTAAAATCATACTAAAATGTTTAATAATGGTTAAATAGATATAATGTGAATTGACCATAGTATTTCCATTAGGAGTGTTAAACTAAGTGTGTAGATAGGAATTTGTTTCATGCATTAGATGATGATTGAGTTGATACCCAATATTCCCTTCATCATGTTATTATCCATAGGTATATCTATGTGAGATCATACATCAACTAATAGTATCATTAAAAGGATGTTATCACCAAGAAAACACTAAATATGTACTTTCATAAAATTTTATGATGTGATAATATAAATTGAATAATCCCTTAGATTTATCCCTATGAATTTCACAAAATATATATTATCCAAAACTCTAAAATATTTAGTATAACCAACTTGATGGTTTACTTATATATTTGAAATTATGATCCACCATAAAATATCAATCCTTAATATCTATTATAACTCTTAATCTACCTTCAACTGATAACATCCTAATCTATAAATTTTTGTTAACCCACATTTTATACCAACTATTGCACCTCAAACCCATGCTCTAAGGATCTGGTGACTATAAACCCATCCTTTACATACCATAATTGAAGTCAACCAGCGTGACTTACTTTTAACCATCAATAATAACAATATCCCTAATAAATATCGAGTCACTAATATTCAGATTACATTTTTATTAGAGTTTTAGAGAGTTAGGAAGACATTTTATCTAAAAACACCAATTTTTACCTCATATATGGTAATTTTTTCCACTATATAACGAACTACTTTATCTGTAGTAAGTATTCAAAATCTCCCACAAAATTATCTACATAAGATATTCTGGTAAACATATAATGTGTAAACCAGTTTTTCATACCCTAGGAAAATATAATCATATGAATGGGTGAGCTCAAATGATAAGTAAAGGAAAAAAAATAAACCATTGATAGTCAAAGATAATATGTGATAATAAGATGAGAATAAATAATATAGTAATAATATATAATCCAAATAATGTCAAAATCAAATGAAACTATAATAATAATATACTAATGTTTGATATGTAATTAAATAAATGTATAAATAACAATAATTATATCCTTAGTGATGAAATAATTAATTTTATAAATCTAATACCATTACATATTCTAACACATTCCAATATTAGATATCATAATAATACATTCCAGGGTCTATGTCTAGGAAGTATATTTATCCGAATAGAAATTCAGCAAAATAAAAAACATATTTTGTCTCATGAAACCTATCAATGGATTGAGGGGATATCTATACTGAGACTCACCCATCAATAATTAATCCAAATTCATTCATTATATTATGTAATGAATAAACTATACAATACACTTCTTAATCAACAATCATTAAGAAGTTATAAACATTGCTATCAGGACAAAATCAAATAAAACATTAATAATTTACCAATAAATATGTTGGATAAAATTGATATAAGACATCAAAATATAATATGTTTATGGTTAAACAATACAAAATAAAATATAAATTGTAATCCACAAACATCCATATTGAAAAAAAATTATATTAATTTTTAATATTTCCAATTAATAAATGTAATAATATTCTATATAAGAATACCTCCAACTTACAATATATATAGTAATGGATATATGGTTATTTAAATAGTTTTCCTAATCAATAAATTTATGAAATATATTTGAATAAAATTTAATAAATGGAAATAAATATAGAGTTTTTACAAAGGAAAAGCATTAGAAGAAATATCATTCCTATAAAAGAAGATGTTTTGTAAAGAATAAGGTATTTATGGATAATTTTTTTGAGATTTATGAACATTATATAATCAATTTTCATAAATAATGTGTATGGTATCATTTGAAAAATTTCGTCAATCTAGAATAATATATTTCGATTGGAAATCAATTAGATGAAACATACTTGTTTTCTGTTTTAGAACAATCTATTTGGAAATATGAAATATCCTTGATCTTTTGAAAATATTTATTTTATAAAAATTAGAGAGTTAAATTTCTTTTTTGAAACCATTTATACAGATAGAATAATTTTTTTTATATTGAATTATACTATGTATTAATGGTGTGTTCCCATGGAAGAAAGACATAAACATAGATTTTAGAAATCATTTTTAACATTATTGTAAAAAGTTGATGTTATAAGTAAATATCAAAAGATATTTTAAAAAAGGTGAATTGATATCAATAAAAAGATATAATTTAGAAAACAACTATAATATATCCTTCAAAATTCATATTGGTTAAGAAAATAAATTTTTAATGGAAGATAAATCATTTTAATTTGAAAGGATGTAGAAACCATTTAAATATTTTTAATTATCTCTGTTAAAAAACTACTTAGAACATGGTGTAAAGAAAAATAATTTTTGAAATATTAGAAGATAAATATGTAGGTCACATGTTATAACAAAATATTAGGTTTCTAATTATAATAAATAACATTGGTGGGAAGGAAAATATGGTCATGGAGGAAAATCACCATAAGAAATAAAGTGTGTTATTCTTTCCATCATTAAACTTTAATTTGAGTAGGTATTTTATCAACGAAGATGATATATATGAAAAAAAGAAATATAAATAGATAAAAAAACCATTAAGAAATATAATTTTGAGGTAAATGGGCTTGGATGTTCATAATCAAGTAGATGATTTGTGACTCATGGAGAAATAGTTTTAATTGAGAAACATATAGTGGCTCGAATAAAAATTAAATAAAAATACATTAAATGATATGATTGAAAATGAAACATTAAATATCATTGATAATGAGTGGATAATGATATAAAATACTAATGGGGAATTAGATACACCATTTGAAAGGAAATTTGTTCTATAATAGGAAATATGCCTCAATGGGTGTAAATTTGAGTCCAGAAACCCTTACATCATTTTCCTACTTAGTCAAATTTACACTAAGATATAGTATAATAAACATAAATATTTTAATTTAATTTTTAAAATTTTTTTATATATATTTAAAATTTAATAAACATTATTTATTATTATCTTATTCTTGTATATCAATTATTTATTATTTATTTTCAATACTGGATGTGAGTAATATTTATTATTTGGAACTAGTTTCATAATAACAGTTTTACTATTCATTATTATCCAAAAGTTAATTATTAAAAGATATTATAAGGTAATAGAATTTATGTTTTATTTCTATTTATAAATTAATAATTTAATTCAATATGTTTTTTATTTATGGTTCGTGTAGACGAAATTAGAATCATGCATGTTTCTATGAGTATTAAGAAACAAGCATTGTAATATTAATTAATGAGTTAAATATTAAATTTACCTATCCAGAACAAAAAACAATTATTTTATAGTTTATATAATATATTATTAGTAATTATTTTCTCATAATCCGGAATGTTAAAATTTTAAAGCATTGTTCATGTAGGTGGCTAGACATACCCAAACATGAGCATACCTTAATTAATGAATGATTATGATGCTGAAAGTGGTTTATTTTTTTTATAATATAATTATTGAATTATAATAATGAATTTTTTTTTATGAATTTATGTTTTTTAATTGTATTTTATGATATTTTAATAGATATTGATTAATCTAGATGAAAAATGTTATACATTACTTCTTGGAGGTGGTAGTCTGCACAACATATGATTAATGTTTTAATTTCATGATGAATGGGAGGGAAATAAGGTGAATTATATTTTCTATTTTAATAATAATGATAATATTATAATCATAAAATATATTCCTTAATTAAAATCTTATAATTTGAGATTAGTGGTGGAGGTGAAAAAACAGATTTCGTCGATATGTGGAGCTGGTAGTCAACACAATGCACAAATAATAGTATCATTTTTCTTAATAGAAAAGGGAAATGTGGATAATAGTAATTAACATAGAATAATAAAACTATATACTCAACTAATTGAGATTTAATTTTATAGGAATTATAAAATTATACATGGGAAGGTAATACATAAAGAAATTATGTTTTTTTAAACTAGTACTCACACTAAGAACATTGGCTTTCCCTTTAAAGACTCATTGGAAATAGATGTCTTAAGTCAATCGTTTATGAATATAGGCTCAAGAATAAGGAATGTGGTTATAAATAAAGGATAATGGGAATATATTTTCAGTGGAAACCAATATTTTAGAGAGGTATTAAAGGAGGGGGGAGACGCTTTTATATGTAGTGAGAATGGAATTTTAATAAATATTTAAACTTAATATAAAGAGAGCACATGTTTCACAAGTAATGTGGATCATAAAATGGATTATAGTGGATTATATTATATGACAATAATTATATTATCTCGTATAATCAATTTTAATAATTTCATTAACATGATTCAATCCATTTATCATTTGATTTATTACTTTTACTATTTTAGATTTGAGTGTGCTAACTTGTTTTTACGTAAGTAAATTACTTTTAATGGGAAACAATAAAATGGTAATTATTTAATAATTTGTAAATATGTATTAAAAATATTTAATAAACATTATAAAATAAAATTTATATGTTTTAGATAAATTAATTCTAATAATTGTGCTTGGAATGCATACATACCCATTTTTTTGATAAAATTTATTTCCAAGATTAAATTTTATATATAGGGTAATATTATCAATTTATATTATTTTCATGATATAAATTGTATTATAATAAAAAAATTAACATTTATGTGGATTTAAAATCATGAAAAAAAGAAATTTTAGATTAAAATGTAATTAAAAAAAACAAAAAATAATGTCTTTTATTAGAAAACATTACTTATATTGTTAAGAATAGATTTTATAAATTTTTGATAGTATTTTTAAATGTATTTTTTATTACATAAAATTTGTTTGATCATGAAAAATATTTTATATGTTTTTAATTTACTTTTACATCTTAATGTAGTCATACACTAAGATATTAGTAAAAACTATGTTATTCACTAGATTCATAAAAATCAATTACTTTTGAAAATTAAAAACAATTAACCTAAGGATAAAATTGATATGTGTCATTAAAAAAATGAAGTTAATTTTGTTAAATTAAATATTCTATATGTTATTAAT
The DNA here is from genome assembly GCA_963277665.1 of Viscum album. Taxonomy (NCBI): domain Eukaryota; kingdom Viridiplantae; phylum Streptophyta; class Magnoliopsida; order Santalales; family Viscaceae; genus Viscum; species Viscum album. The sequence continues at coordinate 274,680,140 of OY728155.1, read as the reverse complement.
TTATATTTTAAATAAAAATACAATATATACCTAAAGACCACATTTTTTAAAAAAGAGCCATTTTAATCTTAATGTTTCATTAATCTTATTTTATATAAATTTAGAAATAATTTAATGTTGAAATAGTTGTCTATATATGTAAATATTAAATATTATAGTAAAAAATTTAACTATGATCAGTTTAATATTTTAAGCTAAAATACAACAACATTTAAAAAAATGTTTTTTAAAGGCGTCTATTTATGAGAAATATAATTAATTAATAATAATATGAAATTAGTTTAATTTATTATTATATTTTTATCTACTAATTTTTAAATTCATCATGTAAATATAATATTTCTATGTTCATTCAATCATGTGTTGAGTTAGTTCGCTGATTCCTGTGACCAAACATATCAAACATCATATTAATCTAAAAGGTCCAAAGTCTCATGTCAAAACAACTAGTCTAACAATTTTTAATAGAGAGATATTTTAAAAGACACTGGAGGAGAGGTCAGATTTGAGTCCCTATTTTCTTCTAATGGATGAGTAACTATTATCACCATCAGTACATTATATAATGTTTTAGTGAATTTTAGTGGAGATTTTACTTCCTTTAGAGTGATATGATTCAAATATTAATATTTTGAAGGTAGATGGATCCATTATAGTTGTAAAAAGATATCCATGGAGAGATTAAAAACTTATGTTATTTTTATTTTTATTATATTTATTATTTTTTATGCAATATTATGTGGCATATTTCTATTCCTTATGTATATATCATGTTACAATCCATGAAGGGGGCTACTAATTCCACACGATGTTTTTTAGGAAAACCACCTTATTCAATAAGGGTAAATACATTGAGAGAGATTCGTTATCTTTTACTTCCATATAGTTGTATATCTAATTTTATTATTAGTATATATGTTATTATGTAGTGCTCTAACCATTCATGTAGGTCTGAAGTAGGATGAATAATGTAATATACTCATGTTCCATTTTCATTTTTTTAAGAAACACAAACATATTAATCATCTCATCATTTTCTATAAAATTTTTATAAATAAAATAAATTATCTAAACCAATTTATAATCAAAAAACAAAATATATTTATCTTGGATGTTGTACAGGGACTTCAATACCAATTCAACTTTTTAAAATTGGTATTATAGTCTAATAATTTTGAATCATGGGTTCTATAAATATTCAAATGGAAAAAGTCTATATGGAAAATGATGTTAATCTTTTTAATTTTAAAATTTTTGGGTTTTTGATAATAATGTGCTTATATACTATATGTTTGGTCCAAAGATTAATATTACTTCCATGGAAACAAAAGGCCAACCATCTATCACAAAATTTTTGTGTCACTAAATGTTTCTCACAAATCTTATAGTTTAAAATTATTTCCCTAGGTGATAATGTTTTTTTGGAAAATTATCTATGATTATTCCATTTTCAAAATATGGACTAAAATAGAGGCCTAATATATGAAGAATTTTTTAAAATGATGTTTATGCAATAATTTTTTATTGTATACTTTTTATATAAGCCTTGTAACTACAGTTAGGACCCTTATAAATAACTAGTTAAAAATTGTATTGGATATGTATAACATAAAGTTCATGATTAATGATAAAGTTCCTGAAATCATTCTATGAACAACATTAGTTGATTTCTATAATTATATTCAGTATTTTTTTGAGGTATAGTAGTGATTCTCTTGGACTTGAAAATGTTAAAAAATCAAATTTTCCAAAAAAAACATCTAAAACGTTGGAAAATTAATTAAGTAGATAATGGAATTAATCTAAGGGGTACAAGCGAGTAGAGAGTTAAGCATTGAAGGAATGATAAGACTAATAGTAAATCTATGTATATGGGTAGAGGTGTTTGGGGTTTTAGTGTAGGAAACTCGGGTATATTTAAAAAAGTGTCACGAAAGGAATAATTTTGAGGGAAACATTGGTCAATAATTATTCTTGGATAAAGATTTCAATACTGGTATCAACCTAAATTTGTGTGTGAGTAGCATATATAAATATTAGTTCTAGGATTCTAGATGCTCATTCCATATGTGTTTGAAAATAATATAATTCTCTGATTTAAGGAATGTTGACTATGGTGAGGCACACTTAGGGAATAATAGAAGTTTTTATAACATGGGAAAGGGTTCTGTTTTATTATATGTTGTGGATAGGAAAATGTGTAATGTACTGAACCTCTTCCATCCATTCCTTTGTGAAAATATGGTGTTTGAGGTGTTTTGTGATGTCAAGGTGACTTATCCCTAAAACTTTTCTAATTTTCCTGTTTAGTGAACAGTTCTATCGGTAACCTCTAACGGTATCTTATAACAGTAACCTCTCTTTCATTTTCCAAATTTCTAGTTATATGAACAATGTTCTATCAGTGAGGTTTAGTGAACAGTGTTCTATCGGTGAGGTTTAGTGAATAATGTTTTATCGGTGAGGTTTAGTGAATAGTGTTCTATCAGTGAGGTTCAGTGAACACTGTTTTATCGGTGAGGATCAGTGAATAGTGTTCTATCGGTGAGGTTTAGTGATCAGTGTTCTATCGGTGATGTTCAGTGAACAATGTTCTATCGGTGAGGTTCACTGAACATTGTTCTATCGGTGAGGTTAAGTGAACAGTGTTTCCAGACTAGTGAAGTTATAACAACATCCTCTATTTCCATTTCCAAATTTGGAGTTTGGTGTACAGTGTTTCCAGCTTCCTACATTCTTTCCCCTTTGACATTTCATTTGATGTAAAATGAATTTAAATATTCATTTTTAAGGACTCTTAAGGCCATTTCAAAGCCCATAAATCCTGTATTAATTATTCCTAAAGCTCGAGATGTTTTTACTTGGAAAAACCGCATGGTTTAATTCGATCCTCTTTTACTGGGATATTAAGCGTATCTTAAACCGTCAACCCGTTAAATCTTCTAAAGGGGAGTGATATCTTCCTCCCTTGTTCTTCCTCTTTCTTCTCAGATATAAGATACTATAACCTATCAATCCTTCCCGTAGGAGTTTTACAATCAAGAATTCCTCCTAGTATTGGTTCCACTCTGTTTTCATGCAATAGAGTTGTATCAGTCGATCTTGGATATAAGGTATGTTTTATCGTCGTTTTTTTGGGGTTCATCTTCTCATGTTTCTCATTTCTATATTATATCAAGTAATCTACATCGTTATAATGGGTTTTCTTGGGTTTCAGTAGGTGTGGTCATACCATGGCATCCTCGGGTGGATGCAGTTAACGTGAGAGGAGAATCGTGACCCATTGGGTAAACAGAGAACATCAAGAACTATTTGAGGTAGGGGATTCATTTCTTCTCTCTTATTTTTTTGGTTCAACTATATCATTAGCATGTTTTATCCCACTGGATGAAAATGGAATGTACATATTAATATTGGAACCAGATAAATAAATTGATATCGGTCGTATGTTATTTCTTCTAGTTTTCTTGGTAGTGTGATATCCATGCTTGCTTCGCTTAGCTGTTCGTTGTTGATGGAAATTTTTAAAGAACGTAAACCAGAATTAATTGATATCTATTGTCTATAGATTAAGAGGCATGTAAATTAATATGGTTCTTGTTATAATTTTATGTTAATCAAATTGGTGAAATAATAATGTTTAATTATTTGTGGAAGCTTTCTTATTAGGTTTCCCGAATTTTGTAACCAATGAATAATAAAGCTGTTAATTCAAGATGGATTAAAGAACTTATTTTTTGATAATTCCTTAATGGGTTCTGAGTTACCCTTTTGATTGTTAAATGGTCAATATCCCAATTGAGGTGATGTTTGTTTTATTACTACTTGTGTTGTGTTGTGATCCTGAATGGTAGTTTTGAAATGTTGGGGCATGGAGGATTTTTGTTGGGGTGGAAGATGACGCCTAGAGTGGTGAGATGCATCGGTTTATGCATGTGGGTGTCATGGAGGAAACCAGGGATGAAGGAATGGGTTGGATGTGATTGTTGGTTTCCAGATAATTTAGATTGGTTTTTTGTTTTCCTTCCTTTTCCCCGCTGCTCAAGGAAGCTGGTCTTACATACCCTTCTTCTAAAACAGGTGAAGACATGTGGGTTATGCCACGTTCTTTCCATGTTTATCTTCTCAAGGGAGGATGGGTATATTCTCTTATTATAATCGGAAAAGACTTGAAGGGTAGTACATCTACTCACTGTGTTGAGCCCCTTGTGTTTAGTATCATATAATTTATTTCTAGAATTCTTGGGAGTGAGGGAAAGTAATTCTCTAATGATGAATTGAATAAATTGTGTAAACACCTGGGGTTGGAGTTTGATGGAACATAATGATGTGGTTGTAAATTTAAATGGAAAATAGACTTTGTGTGTGATTCTAATGATATTTAATGTAGAATTGTCTTTGGTTAATTATTGTTTAAGGAATTAATTAATGTAAAGTGAAACAAATAAAATGGTAATGAAATAATGTGTTAAATCACTTTAAGTGGTTGTATTCTTATAGGATACTTATTCATAGATGTAGAAGCCCGGAGTCTGAGAGACGTTATCTGCAGTTGTGTCTATGACTAGTTTATTCCCATAGTGTGGTTGTGAGATATAGTATATTATGTAATTTTTGTGTTTCTATACACTACTCCACCTTCTCAGTAAGGGCAGCTGACACCAAGGGGATTCCGAGCCCTGTGGGGTATTTTCCCCTACATTCTGCTGGGAGGATGGATGGATGACTACTGCATTTAGCCCCCGCTCTCTTCTCTTGGTGGTTACTTGTGCTAGTAGACACATTGGTTAGTATTAACCTTATATGTGTGTAGAGGGATGTAATGTCTTGTGGTTATTCACACACATATATTCTAGATATAGTATCCTATAGACTATTATAGGTGTAACATGTGAAGGCTGTGATGGATTGAGGATCCTTACTCGGTGTATGGGATGTAATGGCATGAGGTATAATACCCGATGTAAGATACATGTTATGCGGGCTGTGGTGGCTCATAGAAAATACCTGGTTACTTTTATTACATGGACGTGGTGGTTTTGTTGCACGAGGTTCTTATTTAGGTGCTTCACCCAGGTGTCTATGGGAAATCCTTTTTGGAGAGAGATGTTTATGACGTGCGATATTGGGGAAAAGAAAAAAACCAGTGGGGAAGTAGTAGCCAGGTACCCTTGATATTCTTTATTATATGATATATTATCTTATGTGTTACTTGGTGAATGCATCCATGGTGAGGTTGGGAACTTAGTATACATGTTTAGGTGACGAGTTAGTCCCACTTGTTGTTCACTCTGCTTTATCATGCTTTCATTACATTTGCACGAGAGGCTTTAGGTAGGATCCTACTGAGTATACTGTTATACTCACCCAATGTATATATAATTTTTTTTTCAGGTAACTTGGAGCATATTAAATATCAGGCTGGTAACTAATAGATTCTGGATGTAGGAGCTGTTCAGGCTTGTGGTTGCAGCAGTTTTACTTTCTTTTGGGTACTTGCGTTTTTCCCCTTCCAGTTGTAGTACTACTTCATCACATTACATATGTACACTTGGTTTTTCTTTTATATTTCAATTCTGATTTGGAGTTTGTTGGTGTCTATCTTATCTCTCTCTTCCTCATGTGTTCTCTTATGGTGTAATGACTCCCATTTGTGTGTTTATTATACCCTCGGTGCTAGTTTCCAACCCAAGGCCTACTGGAGGCGGGACTCGGGGGTCATTATCTCCCTTCTCACATTTCCAGCCCAGGAGGGGTACAATTTGTGGGGAGGGGTCGTGACAGAGTGGAATCATAGGGAGGTTGAAGGATAGGATGGAGATTGGTGTTAGGCATAAGTGAGGTTCAATGGGTTGGTAGGGAAATAGTGTCACTCTTGTTTATCAAGTGATGTAAACACTGGAGGTCAGCTGAGACATAGGTGTTTAGGGCCCACTTTGATCTGCGGTACATACCTTTATGTTTATAATGGATACTAAACAAGGTGATACTAGTTTCAAGGTAGAGACCTAGGAAAGGAAAATTCATCATTCTTCTTTGTGACGGTGTTTGAATGGGTAGACCTTGGGATATGTTAATGTAATAATCAATGAAATAAAAAAATTAATTAATGAATGTTGAGTCTGTCATATTACAGTTTTAGTAACTCTAACGGTTTGTTATATTATAGGTATGGATCTAGGTTGATGTCTGCATCAGGTTTGCGCAGAAAATGTCTAGCAGGCTGCTCTAGCAAGTCGCCGCAGGGTAGAGGTTGACGACAACAACATGTGGAGGAAGACACGCCGAGAGTTTCAGTGCCAGAGTCTGTAGAAGTATGAGTACCGTGCTTCAGATTCAGTCACAGAATATTTGTTGGAGGAGGTCGAGATAGGATTCAGTTTGATCCGTGCTTGGAAGGAGCATTGGGTGTTCATAATTGTGACGATGCTTCTTGGAGCAGTGAGGTAGTGGTAGTTCTTGTTCCTCGGGGATCGTGAGGAGTAAGTGATCTCATGGGAGGAGTTCTGAGACAAGTTTAGAGTTGAGTTTCTTTCTTCGACTGTGAAGGTGTCTAGTCACTAGGAGCTTCATACCCTTTGATAGGGGAGCTCCATTGTTTGATAGTTTCGAGTCCATTTGAAGAACGTTTTACGATATGCTTCAGACCTGCTGCCAGATGAGGAGGCAGGGGAGAGGCCTTTTGAGGAGGCTTTGCATCCAGAGATCCAGCACCAGGTCTCCCCATTTGTGATGAAAATAAATCTTGAGGTGCTGGCGAGGGGGGAGGTTATTGAGAGGACTTTGGACAAGATGGGATCATAACAAGAGGGGAATCATCATGATTCCTCATGAAGCAGAGATGTGGTCTAGGGTTCCTAGCTATTAGGGCAGAAGAGTTTCCATTAAGTAGGGGGTAGAAAACAACCTTTCACATCTTGTTTCTCCAGAGGCAGCAACTCTCAGGCCTATGACAAGGGATCATGCACTTGTTTTTCTTATGGTGGTCATGGTCAACAGTAGCGTGAGTGCCTGAACATTCAGAGCAGCCATCGTGCACCATGTGCTACGCTCCAGGTTCCTCTATTGAGGTAGTTCCAGCCGAGGCAATAGTAGAAGTAGGTTGGATCAGCTTTAGATCAGTAGAGGGAAGATGGTGCAGGTAGAGGATAGCCCCATGGAACTCCCCATACTTAGAGAGCCGACCACGACCATGGTGGTGGTCGTCATCAGGGACAGAGAGGTCATGGAGGAGGTCGTGGTCAGCTTCATGCAATATTTTTGCCAGCTCTAGGTGATCCAGACGTCGTTCGAGGTACCCTTTGCTTGTTTTCCAACATGGTGTATGCCTTGTTTGATTCAGGGGCGGCACAATTCTTCATATCATCTACCCTTGTCCATGCTTTGGGACTTGAGGTAGAGAGGCTTCCAGTGACCTTGGTGTAGACTACTCCAGTTGGAGGTCGAGCTAAAATGTTTGAAGTATGTAACGACTGTGAGATAGTGTTGGGAAAAAATGGAACTTGGGGATATTTCTTATATTTACGAATACAACCATATGATGTCATCCTCATCATGGATTGGTTGTATTCAGTGTAGGATATCATGGATTGCTTTAGGAATAAGGTCGTTTTCATTGGTGCATATGGAGAGCCAGTGGTGTTTATTGGTGAGTGAGATCCTAGAATGGGTCATAGGTGCATTCCATCCATTTCATCCATGATGCCTGAGATGATTTTGGGTTCATCAAAGGATAAGCAGTTGGTGTTTCCTAGAATCGTAGTGGAGTACACTGATGTCTTACCAGAAGAGGTTGTAACATTACCCCCTCGACGAGAGATCAGGTTTTGGGATCGAGCTACAGCCAGGAGAGTCTCTTATCACTATGTACCCATATAGTATGGCATCTTCTGAGTTACAAGAGCTGCGTATACAGCTTGATGGTCTATTACAGTGTGGTTTTGTTCGGCCAAGTGTTTCACCATGTGGTGCACCAGTTTTTCTCATGAAGAAGGCCGATGACAGTCTGCGGTTGTGTGTCGATTATCGTCACTATAACAATGTGAAAATAAATAATCTCTATCTTATTCTATGGATTGATTATTTACTCAATCTAATAAAGGGTTCAAGTTGGTTCTCAATGATAGCCATGCGGTCATGATATCATCAGATGCATGTGAAGGATGAGGATATCCCGAAGACTGCTTTCCATTGTCATCATGGGAATTTTTAGTTCGTTGTAATGCCATTCGGTGTGACGAATGATCCAGTTGTATTCATGGGATTGATGAATGATGTCTTCCGTGAGTTCCTAGACATGTTCACGATAGTTTTCATCGACAACATCCTTGTGTACTCCACATCTGAGGAGGATCATGAAGAGTATCTACATGCCATTTTGGGAGTTTTTCGTCAACATCACCTATTTGGGAAGTTGTCGAGGTGTAATTTTTTTTGCTCTAGAAGTCCGTTTCATGGGGAATTTTGTGTCCCAACATGGCATATCTATGGATCCTTCGATGATTGAAATAGTTGTGTCTTGGGCCGCCCCCATTACTGTGTTAGAGGTGAAAAGTTTCCTTGGCCTTGCAGGCTAGTACAAGAGGTTCATATCCAATTTCTCTCAGGTTGCCACTCCTCTGACAGCATTGAATAGAAAGGATCAGACATTAATATGGATTGATCTATGTCAGGTAGCTTTTGAGTATCTAATGGAGAAGTTAGTAATTTCTCCATTTCATTGTCTTCTAGCTGTGGGATTTTAGTTTGATGTTTTTTATGATGCTTCACATCTGGGGTTAGGTTGTGTTCTCATTCAGTAGAGGTTAGTTGATTCTTATGAGTCTCGGTAGTTGCGTCCCCATGAACATAACTATGCCACCCATGATCCTGATTTGGAAGCTGTGGTGTTTTCTCTGATGTTGTGGAGACATTACCTCATTGGTGAGCGCTTTGTGGTTTTCACTGATTATAGGAGTTTGAAGTATGCTTTCTCCCAACGTGACTTGAACATATGACAACGACAGTGGATGGAGTTCTTACAGGAATATGACTTCAAGATATCGTATACACTTGGAAAAGGGAGTTTTTTAGCTGATGTGCTGAGTCAAAAGTCACGTAGTGATGATGTGATGGAATCTTGTGATTCATGGAGAGTAATGGATGAAATGTCTGCATTACATCTTGATATGGGAGAATTTTGGGATATAGGTTGTCTTTTTCAGATGATGGTACAGTCATCCCTGATGCAGAAGGTGGAAGAGTCCCAGTTGGGGGATCTCGAGGTGGAGGTCTGGAGAGACCGAATTGTTTGTGGTGAGGCCACTGATGGTTGGACTGAAGATGAACAACACCGAGTGTTGTATCATGGAAGTCATTTTGTTCCATTGACGACGTGAGATATGGTTTTCAGAGAGTTCCTTAGTTCACTTTTAGTGGCACATCCTGGCGTGAAAAAGATATATTAAGCCTTGAGGAGCCAGTTTTGGTGGTCGGGGCTAAAGCTTGGAGTTGCAGAGTTTGTGTCTCAATGTTTGGTCTGCCAGAAGGTGAAGGCCGAACAAATTTTTCCTGGTCATCTTCTCTAGCCATTAGAGATTCCTTAGTTTAAGTGGGAGGACATCTCATTGGACATTGTTATTGGTTTACCTCGAACCCCGGGAGGACATGATGCTATCTGAGTGGTAGTGGATCATTTAACAAAATCATCCCACTTCATAGAGATCAAGGAGTCGATCTGAGTGGAAGTTTTGTCGAGGAAGTATCTATAAATTATGGTGAGACATCATGGAGTCCCAAGGACAATAATTTCTGACTGAGATCATCATTTTACCTCTAGGGTGTAGAGAGGTCTCGAACATGATTTCAGTTCTCAACAATGCCTTAGCACTTCTTTTCATCCTCAAATGGACTATCAAACAGAGTGAACCATCCATAAGCTTGAAGAAATGTTACACTCTTGTGTTATTGATTATGGAGGTTCGTGGATGAAGCACTTACCCTTGGTGGTATTTTTTTGACAAAAATAGTTTTATCTCCACAATCAGTATGACACCAATTGAAACCTTATAGGGCTGTCCTTCCCATTCTCCATTGTGTTGGACTGGGGTCGAAGAGTCAACAAATCATGGACCGATACTAGTGAATAATTCTACATAAATGGTTCATGTGATTCGTGAGAGGATGAAGACAGCGCAAGATCGTCCAAAATCTTATGCCGACAAATGGAGGAGGCCTTTAGAATTTGATGTTGGGGATCATGTGTTTCTAAAGGGGACTCCCCATCATGGGCAGTGAAGGATTGGTCATGGAAGTATGATTTCTCCCCAGTTTGTTGGGCCTTTTGAGGTGTTATCTCATGTTGGAGTTGTGGCGCATCGAGTAGAACTTCCCGCGAAAATGAGTCGAATACATGATGTTTTCAATGTATCACAACTCTATCGTAATCATCATGAATAATCTCACATCATCGATTTGGGAAATATGGATATTGATGATGATGAAACTTTTGAGGAGCGACCTATGAAGATCTAAGACTACAGGGAGAAGGAGTTGCGAGGGCGTTCTGTCCCCTTGGTTCATGTCTTGTGGTGACACGGTGGCATGGAGGAGAGTACCTGGGAACATGAGTCACTGATACGTGCTCAGTACCTAGAGTTGTTTGATGTTTAACTATTTTCATGTATCAATGTATATTATGTGGTTATGAACCATTCATGTTTATGAGATGGCTCCCTTTGTTTTTTTGGTGACTTTCTCTCTTTTGAGAGGTATCTCAAAGGGTTGTTGTTCTGGCCCCGTTTCATTTTCACTCTAGGTGGGTTTTGAATTCTTGGGGATGAGAATGTTTTTAGAGGTATATGATATAATGGCCCGAACCTCTTCAGTCCATTAATTTGTGAAAATATGGTGTTTGAGGTGTTCTAGGAGTTCAAGGTGACTTATCCCCAACACTTTTCCAATTTTCCAGTTCAGTGAATAGTTCTATCGGTAACCCTTAATTGTAACCTCTCATTCCTTTTCAAAATCTCCAATTCAGTGAAAAGTTTTCTATTGGTGAGGTTCAGTGAACATTGTTCTATCGGTGAGGTTTATGGAATAGAGTTCTATCGGTGAGGTTCAGTGAACAGTGTTCTATCGGCGAGGTTCAGTGAACAATATTCTATCAGTGAGGTTCAGTTAACAGTGTTCTATTGATGCGGTTCAGTGAACAGTGGTCTATCGGTGAGGTTTAGAGAACAGTGTTCTTTCGATGAGGTTCAGTGAACAGTGTTCTATCAGTGAGGTTCGATGAATGTTGTTCTATCGGTGAGGTTCAGTGAATAGTGTTCTATCGGTGAGGTTCAGTGAACACGGTTCTCTCGGTGGGGTTTAGTGAATAGTTCCCTATCGGTGAGGTTTAGTGAACAGTGTTCTATCGATGAGGTTCATTGAACAATTTTCTATCGGTGAGGTTCAATGAATAGTGTTATATCGGTGAGGTTCAGTGATCAGTGTTTTATCAGTGAGGTTTGGTGAATAGTGTTCTACCGGTGAGGTTCAGTAAACACTGTTCTATCGACGAGGATTAGTGAACAATGTTATATTAGTGAGGTTTAGTGAAAAGTGTTTCATGACTAGTGAGGTTCTAACAACAGCCTCTATTTCCTTTTCCATGTTTTGAGTTTGTTGTGCAGTGTTTCCAGCTTCCTACAGTCTTGCCCCTTTGACATATACTTTGACATAAAATGCATTTAAAGCCTCTTTTTTAAAGACACTTAAGGATGATTCAAAGGAAATCAATCCTATATTAATTATTCCTAAGGATTGGGATGTTTTTACTTGGTCAAAGTGCATGGTTTAATGGGATCCTCTATTAATGGGAAATTATGTGAATCTTAAACCATCGACCCATTAAATCTTATAAAGGGAAGGGATATCTTCCTCCCTTGTTCATCCTCTTTGTTATCGGCTATGAGATGCTATAACCTTTCAATCCCCCCTGTAGGAGTTACACAATGAAACATTCCTCCTAGGATTGGTTCAGCTCTGTTTGATGCAACCGAGCTGTATCGGTCGATCTTGGATATATGGTATGTTTTATCGTCATTACTTTGGGGTTCAACTTCTCATGTTTATCTTTTCCATATTATATCATGTAATCTCCATGATTTTAATTTGGTTTCATTGGGATTCAGTTGGTGCGGTCGTACCATGGCATCCTTAGGTTGATATAGTTGATGCGAGAGGAGAATCGTGACCCATTGGGTGGCAAAAGAACGTCAATAACTGTTTGAGGTAGGGGATTCATGGTTATCTCTTATTTTAAGTGCCATGGTATCATTAGCATGTTTTTTACCACTAGATGACAGTGGAATTAACACAATAAATAATTGAACCGGATAAATAAATTGATATTGGTCATATGTTATTTCTCCTTGTTTTCTAGAGAGTGTGATATCCATGATTGCTTCACTTATATGTTCGTTCTTGATGAGAATTTGTAAAGAATGTAAACCTGAATTAATTGAAAAACATTGTCTATGGATGAATAGTCATGTAATGAAATATTGTTCTTGGTGTAATTTGATGCTAATCAAATTGGGGCAGTAAGAATGTTTAATTATTTGTGATAGCTTACTGATTTGGTTTCCCTAATTTTGGAACCTATGAATAATAAATCTATTAAATGAAGATGTATTAAATAACTGATTGTTTGATAATCTATTAAAGGGTTTTGAGTTACCCTCTTGATTAGTAAAGGGACAATAGCCCAATTGAGGTGATGTTTGTTTTCCTGCTTCTTGTGTTGTGATGTGATCCTGAATGGCTGCTGTGATATGTGGGGGCATGGAGGATTATGGTTGTGGTAGCAGATGATGCCTAGAGTGGTGAGAAGCATTTGTTTATGAATATGGGTATCGGGGAGGACACCAGGGATGATGTAATGGAATGAGATGGATTTGATTGTTGGTTTCCTGCTGATTTTGAATGGTTGTTTATTTTCTTTACATTTCCCCACTGCTCAAGGCAGCTAGTCTTACATAACCTTCTTCCGAAAGAGGCAAAGACATGCGGGGTATGACACATGCCTTCTATGTTTATCTTCACAATGGAGGATGTGTATATGCTCTTACTATAATTTTCAAAGACTCGACGGGTAGTAGATCTACTCAACATGTTGTGCCCCCTTGTGTTTAGTACCATAGAGTGTTTTTCTAGAATGCCTGAGAATGTGGGAAAGTAATTATATAATGAATAATTGAATAAATGGTGTTAACCCATGGGGTTGGAGTTTGTTGGAACATAATGATGAGGTTGTGATTTTAAAGGGACATTGGACTTTGGGCGTGATGATAATGAAATTTAATGTGGAATTTTCTTTGTATAATTAATTTTTAAGGAATTAATTAATGTAAAGTGAAACTAATATAAAGGTAATGAAATAATTTATTAATGCTCTTTATATTTATTTATTCTAATAGGATAACTATTCATAAAAGTAACAGCCCAGAGTATGAGAGATGTTTTCTGCAGTTGTGACTACGACTAGGTTATGCCGAAAGTGTGGTTGTGAGATATAGTATATTCTATACTTTTTGTGTTTCTATACGTTACTCCATCCTGTCAATAAGGGCAACTGACACCCTAAGTATTCTGTTCCTGGGGGTATTTTCCCTAACATTCTAGTGGGAGGATGGATGGCTGACTACCCCCATTGGCCCCACTCTCTTCTCTTGGTAGTTACTTGTGTTGGAAGGCACATTGGTTAGTTTTACCCATATATTTGTGTAGAGGGTTGTAATGGCTTGTGGTTATTCACAAACATATATTCTAGATATAGTATCTTATGGAAAACTATAGGTGTAACATGTACATGCTATGATGGCTTGATGATCCTTACTTGTTGTATGGCCTATAATGGATTGAGGTATAATACCCGATGTGTGATACAGATAATGCGGGCTATGGTGGCTCCTAGAAACTACCTGGTTACTTTGATTACATGGACGTGGTGGTTTTGTTGCACGAGGTGCATATTGTGGTGCTTCGCCTAGGTGTCTAAGAGGAAGCCTTTTTGGAGAGAGATGCCCAGGATATGCGATGTTGGGGAAAAGAGAAAAACCAGTGGGGAAGTAGTAGTGGGGTAACCTTGATATTCATTATTATATGATATATTCTTGTATGCATTACTTGGCGAGTTTATCCATGGTGAGGTTGGTAACATAGTATACCTATTTAGGTGACAAGTTAGTTCCACTTGTTGTTCATTGTGCTTTATCATGCTTTCCTTACTTTTACACGAGAGGCTTCATGGAGGATCCTACTGAGTATACTATTATACTCACCCTATGTATATATAATCTGTTTTTCAGGTTACATAGAGAAGGTTGGAGATCAGGCTGGTTACTACTAGCTTCTGGTTGCAGGAGCTGTTCGGGCTTGTGGTTGCTGTTATTTTACTTTCTTTTGTGTACTTGCGGTTTTCCCCTTCCAATTGTAGTACTTCTGCATGACATTACATATATACACTTGGGTTTTCTTTTATATTTTAGTTCTGAGTTGGAGTTGGTTGGTGGCTATCTTATCTCTCTATTTTTCATGTGTTCTCTTAGAGTGTAATTCCTCCGACTTGTGTGTTTACTATACCCTCATTGCTAGTCTCCAAACTGGGTCTTACTGAAGGTGGAACTCGGGGGTCATTATCTCCCTTCTCATTTTTCTGGCCCAGGAGGGGTACACATTGTGGGGAGGGGTCATGAAAAAGTGATTTCAGAGGGAGGTTGAGGGATAATATGAGGATTTGTGTTAGGCACAAGAAATGTTGCATGGGTTGGTAGGGAAATATTGTCATTCATGTTTAGAATTTGATGTAAACACTGGAGACTGGCTGAGACATATGCGTTTAGGGCCCCCTATGATCTGATGTATGGACCTATATGATTACAATGGATATGAAACAAGGTGATACTATTTGAAAGGTAGAGACCTAAGAATGGATCATGCATAATTTTTCTTTGTGCCGATGTTTGAATGGGTAGACCTTGGGATAGGTTAATATAAAAATCAATGAAAGAAAAAAATTAATTAATTAATGTTGAGTCTTCCATATTCCAGGTTATGGAACTCTAACGGTTTGTTATTTTACAGGTATGGCTCTAGGTTAATGTTCTCATCAGGTTTGCGTAGGAAATTTCCAGCAGGCTGCTCTAGAAGATCACGACAGGGTAGAGGTTGACGACAATGACACTTGGAGGAAGACACACTGAGAGTTTCAGTGCTAGAGTCTGTAGAAGTATGAGGGCTCCATTTCAGATTTAGTCATGGAATACTGGTTTAAGGAGGTCTATATATGATTCGGTTTGATCCATGCTCTGAAGGAGCACTTGGTGTCCTTTTTTGCGACGATGTTGTGTAGAGTAGTGAGGTAGTGGTATTTCTTGTTCCCCAGGGATCGTGAGGAGTCATCGATCGCATGGGAGGAGTTCCGAGACAATTTTAGAGTTGAGTTTCATTCTTCGACAGAAAATGTGTCCATTCTCCAGGATCTTCTTACCCTTCGATAGGAGAGCACTAGTGTTCGAGAGTTTGAAATCTGTTTTAGGCACCTTTTACGATATGCTTCAAACCAGCTTCCAGATGAGGAGGCCAGGTCTAGGAATTTCGAGGAGGCTTTGCATCCAGAGATCCAACGATAGGTAACCCCATTTATGATGAAAACATATCATGAGGTCTTGGAGAGGGAAAATGTTGTTGAGAGGGATTTTTCCAAGACCAGATCATCATGATAGTGTAATCGTCCTGATTCCCCACGAAGCAGAGATGTAGTCCGGGGGTTCCCTGTTTTCAGGGAAGAAGAGTTTCCATTCATCCGGGGCTAGTTGTCGGCACTTTACATCTTGTTTCTCCAGAGGAAGCAACTATTAGTCCTATGACAAGGTATAATGTGCTTGTTTTTATTATGGTGGTCGTGGTCATCAGTAGCGGGAGTGCCCGACCTTTCAAAGCAGTCATTGTGCACAAGGTGCTACGCTCCAGGTTCCTCCGTTGAGGAAGTTCCAGCCGAGGGAGTAGCAGCAGTAGGTTGCACCAACATTATATCAGCAGAGAAAAGATGGGGAAGGAAGAGGACATCCCCATGGAGCTCCCCGTCCTTATAGAGTAGAGAGAGGTCATGGTGGTTGTCGTCATCTGGGTTAGAGAGGCCATGGAGGAGGTCATGGTTAGCTTCCTGCTATAGAGTTGCCAGCTCCTGGCGATCAAGATGTCATTCGAGGCACCCTTTGAATGTTTTATACCATGGTGTATTCCTTGTTTTATTATGTGGCGACACAGAGTCCTTCATATCACCTACCCTTTTCCATGAATTGGGACATGAGGTAGAGAGGCTTCCAGTGCCCTTGGCGTTGACTACTCCAGTAGGATGTCAAGTTGACATGTTTGAAGTATGTAAATACTGTGAGTTAGTGTTGGGGAAACACTGCTCCTAGGGGGATTTCCTATGTTTATGAATAAAACAATATGATGTCATCCTCAGCATGGAATGGTGGTATTCGGTGCATGCTATCATGGATTTCTTCAGGAAGAAGGTCATTTTCATTGGTGCGGATGGAGAGCCAGTGGTGTTTATTGGTGAGCGAGGTCCTAGACTGGGTCATTGTCGCGTTCCATCCTTATCATCCATGATGCCTGAGATGATTTTGAGTTCATCATAGGTTC
This sequence comes from Viscum album, assembly GCA_963277665.1. Taxonomy (NCBI): domain Eukaryota; kingdom Viridiplantae; phylum Streptophyta; class Magnoliopsida; order Santalales; family Viscaceae; genus Viscum; species Viscum album. The sequence continues at coordinate 274,663,463 of OY728155.1, read as the reverse complement.
ATCAGTTGGAGTTTCTTAGTGTCATATAGGAGTACGCTGATGTCTTACCCAAATAGGTTGTATCATTACCCCCTCGACGAGAGATCGAGTTTGGGATTAAGCTACAGCCAGGAGTGTCTTTTATCTCTATGTATCCATATATTATTTCACCTTATGAGTTACAATAAATACGTATACAACTTGATGGTATGTTACAGTGCAGTTCTTTTCAGCCAAGTGTGTCACCATAGGGTGCACCGGTTTTGTTCACGAAGAAGGCCGACGACAGTCTCCGGTTGTGTGTCGATTATCTCCACTATAACAAATTGAAAATAAATAATCTCTATCATCTTATTTGGATTGATGATTTATTCTATCAACTAAAGGGTTCATGTTGGTTCTCAAAGATAGACTTGCGGTCTACATATCGTTAGATGCGTGTGAAGGATGAGGATATCCCGAAGACTGCTTTCCATTGTCACCATGGGCATTTGCAGTTCTTTGTAATGTTGTTTGGCGTGATGAATGATCTAGATGTATTCATGGGATTGATGAATGCTATGTTCCATGAGTTCCTCAGACAAGTTCACGGGAGTTTTTATCGACGGCATCCTTGTGTTCTACACATCTGAGGAGGAGCATGCAGAGCATCTACATGCCATTTTGGAGGGTTCTTCGTCAACATCAGTTGTTTGGGAAGATGTCGAAGTGTGAGTTTTTGACTCAAGAAGTTTGTTTCTTGGGGAATGTTGTGTCCCAACAGGGAGTAGATATGGATCCATCGAAGATAAAATTATTTGTGTCTTGGGTATCCCCATTACACTGTTAGAGGTGTGACGTTTCCTTGGACTCACAGGCTACTATAGGAGGTTCGTAACCAATTTCTCATGAGGTGTGACTCATCTGACAGATTTGACCAGAAATGATTATGAATTCATATGGACTGATCTATTTCATGCAGCTTTTGGGTATCTAAATCAGAAGTTAGTAAGTGATCCATTTCATTGTCTTCCAGCTATTAGAGTTCAGTTTTATGTTTTCTACGACGCTTAACATCTGGGGTTAGGTTGTGATCTCATGCCATAGAGGTCAAATGTTTCTTATAGGTCTTGGAAGTTACATCCCCATGAACGTAACTATTCCAACCATGATCTTGAGTTCGCAGATGTGGTGTTTGCTCTGAAGTTGTGGAGAAATTACCTCATTGGTGAGTTCTTTGTGGTTTTCACCGATCATAATAATTTGATGTTTGTTTTCTCCCAGCCTGACTTGAACATATGATATCATTAGTGGATGGAGTTATTATAAAAATATTACTTCAAAATATTGTATACACTTGGAAAGAGAATGTTATAGCTGATGCACTGAGATGAAAGTCACGTAGTGATGCTGTGTATGAATCCGGGGAATCCTGGAGAGTAATGGAAGAACTTTCAGCATTACATCTAGATATCGGAGAAGTTGGGGGTAGAGGTTGTCTTTTTTAGATAAAGGTACAGTCATCCCTGATGCAGAAGGTGGAAGAGTACCAGTTGAGGAATCTTGAGGTGGAGGTCTAGAGAGACTGAATTGTTTGTAGATAGGCCCCTGATGGTTATACTAAAGATGAACAACACTGAGTGGTGTATCATGGAAGGATTTTTTTTCCACTGAATATGTGTGAGATTGTTCTCAGAGAGTTCCATAGTTTGCCTTTAGCGGTGCATCCTAGCATGACAATGATTTACCGAGCCTTGAGGATCCAGTTTTGTAGGTCGGGGCTAAAGAGTTCGGTTGCAAGGTTTGTGTCTCAATGTTTGGTCTTCCAGAAGGTGAAGGCCAAACAATGTGTTCCTGGTGGTCTTCTCTAGCCATTAGAGATTCCTCAGTGGAAGTGGGAGGACATCTCAATGGACTGTGTTACTAGTTTACCTTGAGCTCTGGGAGGAAAAGATGCTATTTGGGTGGTAGTTGATCATTTAAGAAAATCATCCCACTTCATAGCGATCAAGGAGTCGATATCAGGGGATGTTTTTTTGAGGAAGTATCTATAAGAGGTGGTGAGACCTCAGGGAGTCCGAAGGACAATAATTTATGATCTATATCCTTGTTTTACCTCCAAGGTGTGGAGAGGTCTCCAGCATTATTTCGGTTATCAACTATGCCTTAACACTTCTTTTCGTCCTCAAACAGACGGTCAGATAGAGTGAACCATCCATACTATTGAAGACATGTTATGCTCTTGTGTTCTTGATTATGGAGGTCTGTGGATGAAGAACTTACCCATGGTGGTGTTCGCTTACAATAATAGTTTTCACTCCACCATCGGTATGGCATCATTTGAAGCCTTTTATGGCTATACTTGTAATTCTCCGTTGTGCTGGACTGGGGTCTAAGAGTCAGTAATTCTCGGACGGAACTAGTGCAGAATACAACAGAGTTGGTTTAGGTGATTAACGAGAGGATGAAGGCAGTGCATGATCATCAGAAATCATATGTTGATCAAAGGGGGAGGCCCTAAGAGTTTGATGTTGGAGATCATGTGTTTTTAAAGGTGATTCCCGGTCGTGGGAAGTAAAGGATTGGTCGTGGAAGTAAGAATTCTCGCTAGTTTTTTGGGCCTTTTGAGGAGTTTTCTCATGTTGGAGTTGTGGCGTATTGAGTAGCACTTCCACCACAAATGAGTTAGATACATGTTTTTTTTCATATATCAATGCTCGGTCATTATCTTCATGATGACCCTCACATAATTGATTGGGGAGATATCGATGTTGATGATGATGAAACCTTTGAGGAGTGACCTATGAAGATCCAAGACCACAAGGAGAAGGTGTTCCGTGGGCATTCTATCCCCTTGGTTCGTGTCTTGTGGCGACATGGTGGCATGGAGGAGAGTACCTTGGAACGTGAGTCACAGATACATGCTCAGTACCATGATTTGTTTGATTTTTTACTGTTTTCATGTATCGAGGTAGCTTATGTGGTTATGAACCATTCATGTTTATGAGATGGTTGCCTTTGCTTTTTTTGTGGAATTCTCTCTTTTGAGAGGTATCTCGAAGGGTGGTTGTTCAGACCCCATTTCGTTTTCACTTAAGGTGGGTTTTGAATTCTCTGGTATGTGAATGTTTTGAGAGGTATATGATGTAATGGACCGAACCTTTTCGGTCCATTCCTTTGGGAACATATGGTGTTTGAGGTGTTACGGGAGGTCAAGGAAACTTATCCACAATCGTGCCAATTTTCCAGTTTAGTGAATAGTTCTATCGGAAACCTCTAACAGTAACCTCTCTTTCCATTTCCAAATTTCCTATTCAGTGAAATGTGTTCTATCGGTGAGGTTCAGTGAACATTGTTCTAACGGTGAGGTTCAATGAATAGTGTTATATCGGTGAGGTTCAGTGAACAGTGTTCTATTGGCGAGGTTCAGTGAACAATGTTCTATCGGTGAGGTTCAGTGAACACTGTTCTATCAGTGAGGTTCAATTAATAGTCTTCTATCCGTGAGGTTCAGTGAATAGTGTTCTATCGGCGAGGTTCAGTGAACATTGTTCTATCGGTGAGGTTCAGTGAACAATGTTCTATCGGTGAGGTTTAGGGAATGGGGTTCTATCAGAGAGGTTCAGAAAACAGTGTTCTCTCAGTGAGGTTCAGCGAACAGTGTTCTATCGTTGTGGTTCAATGAACAGTGTTCTACCGGTGAGGTTCTCTGAACACTATTTTATTGGTGAGGTTCCGTGAACATTTTTCTATTAGTGTGGTTCAGTGAACAGTGTTCTATTGGTGAGGTTTAGTGAAGAGTGCTCTATCGGTGAGGTTCAGTGAACAATGTTCTATCGGTGAAGTTCAATGAACACTTTTCTATCAGGGATATTTAGTGATCAGTGTTCTATCATTGAGGTTTAGTGAACAATGTTCTATCATTGTGGTTCAGTGAACACTATTCTATCGGTGAGGTTCTGTGAATAGTGTTCTATCGGTGAGGTTCAGTGAATAATGTGTGTAGACTAGTGAGGTTCTAACAACAACCTCTATTTCCTTTTCCAATGTATGAGTTTTCTGTATAGTGTTTCCAGCTTCCTACAGTCTTGCCCCCTTTGACATTTCCTTTGACATAAAATGCATTTAAATACTCTTTTTTAAGGACTCTTAAGGCCGATTCAAAGGACATAAATCCTATATTAATTATTCATAATGTTCAGAATGTTTTTACTTGGTCAAACCACGCGGTTTAATGTGATTCACTTTTAATGTGAAATTAAGTTTATCTTAAATTTTTGACCCGTTAGATATTCTAAAGGGAATGGATATCTTCTTCCCTTGTTCTTTATCTTTGTTCTCAACAATGACTTGCTAGAACCTTTCAATCCTCCTCGTAGGAGTTTCACAATCAACCATTCCTCCTAGGATTGGTTTCACTCAGTTTGATTCAACTGATCTGTATTGGTTGATCTTGGATATAAGGTATTTTTTATCGTCTTTTTTTTGGGGTTCATCTTCTCTTGTTTATCCTTTCCACATTAGAGCATGTAATCTCTGTGCTTCTAATGGGGTTTTATTGGGTTTCAGTTGGTGCGGTCGTACCATGGCATCCTTAGGTTGATACAATTGATGCGAGAGGAGAATCACGACCCATTAGGTGGAAAAATAACGTCAAAAACTGTTTGAGGTAAAGTATTCGTTGCTTTTATCTTATTTTACATGCAACTATATCCTTAGCATGTTTTATCCCAATAGATGAAAAAGGAATAGACATAATAAATATTTGAACCAGATAAATAAATTGATATTGGTCGTATGTTATTTCTTCTTGTTTTCTAGATAGTTTGGTATCCATGCTTGCTTCTCTTAGCTATTGATTCTTCATGAAAAATTTTAAAGAACATAAACCAGAATTAATTGATAACTGTTGGGTAGGGATGAAGAGGAATATAAATGAATCTGTTTTTTGTTTTAATTTGATGTTAATCAAATTGGGGCAGTAATCATGTTTAATTATTTGTGATAGCTTACTGATTAGTTTTCCGAAATTTTGGAACCTATGAATAATAAATCAGTTAAATCAAGATGGATTAAAGAACGTATTGTTTGATGATTCTTTAAAGGGTTCTGAGTAACCCTATTGATTATTAAAGGGATAATAGCCTAATTGAGGTGATGTTTGTTTTCCTACTTCTTGTGCTGTGATGTGATCATGAATGTCCATTGTGATATGTAGGGGCATGGAGGATTTTGGTTGTGGCAGTAGATGATTCCTAGAGTGTCGAGAAGCATCAGTTTATGCATGTGGGTGTTGGGGAGGACACCGGGGATGCTGGAATGTGATGGATGTGATTGTTGGTTTCTTGCTGATTTGAATGGTTATTTATCTGCAATTATTTTTCCCACTACTCAAGGCAGCTGTTCTTATATACCCTTTTTACGAAAGAGGCGAAGACACACAAGGTATGCCGCGTGCTTTCCGTGTCTAGCTTCTCAAGGGATGATGGGTATATTCTGTTATTATAAGTGACAAAGACTCTACGGGTAGTACATCTAATCATTGTTTTGAGACCCCTTGTGTTTAGTAGCATAGAATGTTTTACTAGAATGCCTAGGAATGTGGGAAAGTAATTCTATAATGAATAATTGAATTAAAGATGTTAACCCATGGGGTTGGATTTTGCTGGAACATAATTATGAGGTTGTAATTTTAAAGGGACAATGGACTATGGGTGTGATGATAATGAAATTTAATGTGGAATTTTATTTTGTTAATTAATGTTTATGGAATTAATTAACATAAAGTGAAACTAATAAAAAGGTAATGAAATAATTTATTAAAGTTCTTTAAGTGGTTGTATGCTTATAGGATACCTAGTCTTAGAAGTAGTACCCCAGATTCTGAGAGACGTTAGCTGCAGCTATGTCTAGGACTAGGTTATTCTCATAGTGTGGTTGTGAGATATAGTATATTATGTACTTTTTGTGTTTCTATATGATACTCCACCCTATCAGTAAGGAAACCTGACACCCTAGGTATTTGGAGCCCTGGGGGTGTTTTCCTTAACAATTCAGTGGGAGGATGGATGGTTGACTAACCCTTTTGGCCCCACTCTCTTCTCTTGGTTGTTACTCATGTTGGCAGGAACATTGGTTAGTATTTCCATTATATGTGTGTAGAGGGTTGTAACGGTTTGTGGTTATTCATACACATATATTCTGGATATAGTATCTTATGGAAAACTATAGGTGTAACGTGTATAGGCTGTGATGGTTGAGGATCCTTACTCAGTGTATGGGTTGTAATGATTTGAGGTATAATACTCAATGTATGATACACGTTATGCGGGCTGTGGTGGATCCTAGAAAATACCTTGTTACTTTTCTTACATGGACGTGGTGGGTTTATTGCATGAGGTGCATATTGTGGTTCTTTTCCCAGGTGTCTACGAGCAAGCCTTTTTGGAGAGAGATGCTCAGGATGTGAGATGTTTGGGCAAAGTGGAAAACCAGTGGGGAAGTAGTAGCAGGGTACCCTTGATATTATTTATTATAGGATATATTATTGTATGCATTACTTGGTGTGTGTATCCATTGTGAGTTTGGGAACTTAGTATACCTGTTTAGGTGACGAGTTAGTTCCACTTGTTGTTCAATGTGCTTTAGTATGCTTTATTTACTTTTTCAGGAGAGGCTTAGGGGAGGATCCTACTGAGTATACTGTCATAGTCACCTTATGTAGATATAAACTATTTTTTAGGTAACTTATAGCAGGTTGGAGATCCGGCTGGTTACTACGAGCTTGTGGTTGCAGGAGCTGTTCTGGCTTGTGGTTGCTGTTGTTTTACTTTTTTGGGTACTTTCGGTGTTCCCCTTCTAGTCGTATTACTTCTGCATGAAATTACAAATATACACTTGGGTTTTCTTTTATATTTCAGTTCTAAGTTGGATTTGGATGGTGTCTATATTTTCTCTCTCTTCCGTATGTGTTCTCTAAGAGTGCAATGCCTCCCATTTGTGTGTTTACTATACCCTTGGTGCTCACCCCCAACCCGGGGCCTTCTGGAGGCGGGACTCAGGTGTCATTATCTCCATTTTCACATTGTCATCCCAGGAGGGGTTCAATTTTTGGGGAGGGGTTCATGACAAAATTTGAGCTCTAAAAGGTGTTCAGTGGGTACCTAAATTGAAAAAAACAATATTTTCCTAGGATTAATGGAACATAAGGGATATATAATTAGGTCTAATATTGGTACCATTATAATTACTAATGGACCACTCACCAAAATTAAACATAATCTCATTAATAAATAATATATCTTATATTTTATAACACATTTTATGGAGTTGAATACCACCAGTGCACTAGCTTTTAACAACACTATTCTCTGGAATATATTAATTGAGCATGTGAGTTAAAAGGGATTTATTGTACATATCATGAAATGATAATTTTGTAATGTAACCCAAAAAAATTTATCAATTATAAAAAATTTTGTATTTTGAAAATCCAAAGGTATGATTTTTAAGATGATGGTATACAAAGACAGTCTACCCTAGAATATATCCACTCATACTTATATGGACCTTATAGGGTTACCTTATATATTATATTTCCTTACCATTTAAAAATAATATATAAATAATCATATTTTTTTTGGATTTTCATATTGAAATATTTGTCACACATGTTTTAAATGATTCATACATATTAATCAAGTGATAAATATTAGATAGGAAACAAGTTAAGTGATAGATGTTTAGTGTATTACTAGAAATATTTTTTCCAAATTTAGTAACATTTAATGTGTATTTTGACACCAAATAATATCAGAGACCCCACAAAAAATAGATCAACTAATAGGTGAAATAAGGTTATCCTAGTGAGGGTGATATGTGTACTATCACACATGGGTTTGTCAAAGTTTTTTTGTGTAGAAGCTACTACTAAAATAATGTTCTTGATAAACATATTCCCATTGACTGGAAATGGTTTTAAAAAACCTATAAAATTTATGAACAATTTCTCCAAATTTTTAACACATTAGAGTTATTTATTTCAACAATTAATCTTAAAATAAAAGTAATAATTTAGATCCTATGGTCAAGTGTGTCGTTCTAGGTTATCATCAGTCTATGAAGGGTAAAGTTTTATGGCTGGACACACCTGTTTTCTAAAAGAACATTATAAGTTATGAGGTTTTACTATATGTGGAAATTTTCCTAAGAAGAATCTAGTAGAGTCTTATGATGTTGGTAAAACTGAGAACTTGTTAATTTAGGTTTCTTTAGAGCTGGAGAAGTTTCACAAACATGAATAAACATCATCTATTCCTCCCCAATAAATTCACATTGAACATAATTCAAAATAAAATTTAATATTAGATGGAATGAGTGACCACATGGATTATTACATGAAACCTTATAGAGTTGTTTTAATCATTTTAAATCCTCCCGGGATTAACCATGTAGAAGTTTATTCTTATGCATTCAATATTACTCTAGATTTAAATAGTGACGATTCATACACGATTTAAAAATATATGAAATATAATGAATCAAATAGGGGCTTGTTTCTTGGAAAGATAAAATTGATTACATTATGAAAATAATATATGGAAAATAGTAAGTAAACCTTATTTGGAAAGAGTTATAAGTAGTAGAATAATTTTTTAATGGATGTAATATTAATATAGGGAGATGAAAACAAAATAGAATGAATGAATTATTTCTAAGGTATTAAATTAGTGCGATGTAATTATCTCAATGGAAAATGTTACCCTATAGTTGATTAATAATCAATTATGGAGGTTCATTATTTTGTCTACTTGAAATTACCTTCATATATTACAATTAGTTGTGAAAACCACACTTTTTTACATTGGAAATTAGATGAAACAATTTACAAGAATCCATAAGAAAGTTTTTAAAAACCGTTACATCTTGTAAATTTTTTTCATTAGAAATAATCCTTATGTAGAATTAATTAGTACTTGAGGTAATAACCTAAATAATTTTATTCTATTATTCATGAAAATGGGTTTTATATTATTAAATACAATGCATGTGTCTATTTCAAACCTACTAGCGATGAAATCATTTACATAATGTTATTTTATTATTTTATGATTCTTTTATATAAAAACATGAAGCTAATAAATCAAACGAAAATAAAATTAAACACTAATTTTGAAATAAATGTTCTATAAAATTATAATCAACTTTTTGACATGGTGATCGGGAGGAATAAAGACAATAATATTTTATATATATATTAATGTTCCTATGTGAAAATAGTCTTAATGATGAATCTATTTTAGAATTTAAATAATATAAATGTACCTTTTGGTCACCACTTCAAGAAAACCTTATCCCATTACCTTGGATATGAGTAGGATATAACAATTTTTTGTGAAATAACATATACTAATATATTAATTTGTCTTATTTATTCCATTTTTTCTCTAGAATAGATATTTCATTTATTGTTTTCAGAATAAGAATGTTCATAATTATCCTCGGGAATCCAAAAAATAATGGATAGAAATATATTTTGAGGTTTGTGTGTATATATATTTTCATCTGAATCTATTTTGTAAAAAATAGTTTTTATAAAAATGATATTCCAAGTTTTATTGATTCCGAATATGATGAAAATATAGATTAATGAAAATATATTACAGGTTATGTGTTCTTTTTTATAGTTGTCCCATTTTATGTAAACATAATAAAAATTATATTAGATACACACATCTAATGGTAGTTCAAATTTCACTGTTTTAGAACCTTTTATAATTAATGAATCATTTACCTATATTAGGATATAAGATGGAATAACACCATCTGTGATTAATTAAATTTATCAAAATGGCCAGGATTTGTGAAATTTTACTACAATACTATTTTTTTGGCACATAAATTAACAGTTTTGATGGGTTTTGTTATTGATATTATTGACTGGTAGTCACATATAGTTTATGTTAATGCATTTTCTTATAAAATAATTTATTTTTTCTTTGATTTTGTTTTCATTTTATACATACCTATAGTAGAAGCTTATATATTTTTTGGGGGTTTTTGAGGACCATTTATCATTTTGATAGAACTATTCCCTTTCTCCTCTTGTGTTCTTTCATGAATTTGACTCTTAATTATAATGAGTTTTTTAGTTATTTAGTTTATCTAGTGACATGGTGCTATATTTCCCTATGATTTGTTAACACATTCAATTCATGAACAAATATTTACATAATTTAAATCCATTAATCAACTATCCCATGAATTATATTTCTATCTCACTCATATTATAGTGATTTTTTATTCCATAAGCTTTGTCCACTATAGGTTCATTCAACTATTTGGTTCATTGTTTTCTAAAGAGAAAAAAACTTTTTTCATTAGTCTTCGCTGACTGAGATCTACAATCCAACTTGAGGAAAGGCCTAATATTATTATCTAGTGTCCACAAAAGGAATATGTGTCATTCATCACCACTAGTACTCAGTATACAATTTCAATTGAATTTAGTGGAAACATTTTATCATTTGGAACATGAATGTTCATATGAGAAGGATTCAATGGTGTAACACACCATTCAATATTTTACTAGATCACAATATAGAGATACAACACAATAAGTTGTTATTTGGAGTTTTTTAATTCTAAATCATGATTATGATGTATAATTATACTATTTTTTATAGCATGTATCCATATTGGAGGGTGAAACAAAAACTCTACATGATGGATTTGAGGACCCCGATCTAGTTTAGTAAGGGTTAAACCCATCAGATATCTGCTTTGGTCCTTTAAATCTTTAGAGTCTTCTATGTTGATTTTTTGTGTTGTCATATCAAATGAAGGTTGTGATGACATTACCATGTATATTTTTGTTTAATTGGATAACTTATGTTATATGATTGTGTTCCATTTTATTTTATTATTTCTGATTCTATAATGGTCACAAATTAATTATCATATCATTTTCACTACATTATATATATATAAAATAATTCATATAAACCATTTTGTTAGGAAACAATCAAATTAGTGGATATTTTATTTTGTATAGAGACCAAAACTGAACATAGAATAAATATTATAATAATTTCATGATTTTAAAAATACACCTCATAAACAATCACAAAACCCATGGAATAAAATGTTTAGCATCTCAAAGATTATCCGCATAAACATATTATTTTAAAACACCTTCAAACAATTATTCATAATTGGGATCATCTAGATCATTTTGTAAGTGTATGAAAAGATATAATCATCATTTTAACATAGGGAATAAAATATAAGAAAGGGGTGAGATCAAACTCTCAGTATTGGAAAAAATGTATCATAAAATATTATATCACAAACATGAAAAAATAATATTAGGAAGATATAAATATAATAATAAAATATTATAATACCATGTATTAAATCCATATGATCCTAAACAGATCATAATAGATTCCTAAAAAATATTATATCGATCAAAAAAATATCAATAATCATAAAACATATGAAAATGATATAAAAATGGGGAATATTCTTAAAACAATGAATAATCGTCAAAACATGGCATTTGAAATGCGTTTTTAAAATTTAGATTATATTGGTGAAAAACATAGAAGTGAGGACCAACCATAATCATAGTAAAAAATATATAATAAAACCCATTATGCATATGCCTATGTAAAAACTATCCTCATGAAAACACTTAAAACTGTGATAAACTCCATCATTCCCATGAATATGTGAATAAAATCATTATGTACAGACCTAACTCTCATGAAAAGTAAACTAAAACAAATGAATTGGATCTAAATATATGACCCACTTGTCATCATCCATCAAAATGTGTTCCACTTGAAATAAATCATCATCGTATATTAAATAACCCATGAAAAAAGGAATGTGTTTTTAATATTTTAGATAAAAATAACCTACAATATAATTTGATATCAAAATATCATTTCACATAAGGATTAATAACCTAATAAATTATGGGGGTGGTCAAAAAATCACTTCATGGGAGATAAAACTTGTAGTAAAAATTTGATTGAAAATAAAAATGTGTTCATAAAACCATTTAATATATTTTTATTAAATCTGAAGTTTAAATTACAAACAAAAACACATTTTTTAGTTATTGAAGAGAATAAATCTTGAAAACCATATTATAAAGAGATACAAATAAAATATTCATGAAAATATGTAAGGTTTCAAAATGGAGAAGTTAAAATACATTGAATTTTTTTAATTTGGAATCAATTTTTTAATAATTGAAACATGAATACAAACATACGTTTTATCAAACTAAAATGTAGAGTGGATGCTAATTTGTTTTGAAAGGATATAAAAACATTTTGTACATTTTGAAGAAATTGTTTTAGAAAAACAAAATAAATAAAAAGGATAAAGACAAAATCTCATTAATATTTTATAAGGGTAATAAAAATATCATTATATATAAAATAGTTTGGATTCCACTTGGTAAAAGTGAAAAGTGGCGGGTAGTAAAAATATGGACATAGATTAAAAGTCTAGAAAAAATAATGGGAATTATTCTTAACAAAAATTAATTTTAATGATACCTTAAAAAAATAGGAAGAATATTTATCTCAGTAATATGATATTTTTAGAAAAGAATGTGGAATAAATCCTTAAATCCTCATAGGTTATAATATATCAATCTTGAAATACAAAAAAAAAGATGATCAATGAAGACCCAAGGAAGAGAATTGAGTCACGAAAAACCCATTATGATTTAATATAATTTTGAATCAAAATTCATTGGAATATTTAAAATAATATTGGCCTATAAATATCATATATTAAATCATATAGTATGGGAAATACATCCTTTGAAATTATATAAACCATAGTAATAATACATTTGTGTGAAACAATAAAACATATCTGAATAAATAGAAAATCAGACCAAACCCCTTACGGTATTTGTATCTTTTGAATCAAAACCCCAAGAGAGACATTTGAAAAAATTAGATATCATGAAATTTAATTAAATTCTTAATCAAAAATAAAACTAGGTAACAATTATAACACTTAAAATGAAACATGTTTTATATCATAAACATGTATCAAAGGAATGAAATTTGAGAAAAAGAAATCCTTACCTTGTTTCCCTGGTTTTTCAATTGCGCTCTAACCTCCATTAAAAAATTAAATATCTTAATATATCAATATATAACCATATTTATAAGTAAAAATATTTTTTAATTTTCAATTATAATCCTTATATATATATATTAGTTATTTTTTCCTATTTTTACACATTAGGTGTTTAATGTTTTGACCATTTTTAGTTGTTTCATTGGAGAATTGTCCAAATTTTTTATTATTCCCAATTTAAAAATTCTAAATTTATTAATTTTTATGTAATGGATTAATTATAATGATTTAGGATTTGTAAATTTCATTTCATGAGTACTTTAGTCTTTCTCTTCAAAGAAAAAAATCACAATGAATATTCTTCAGTGATTTCCAACCGACGATGGGTGTTATTTTAACTAATGATGTCAATTTTAGTGAATAATTTAAAAAATAATAAAAAATATTTATTTAAATATTTATATAATATCATAATATAAATTATTTTTTCATAATCATTTATGGTATAATTTTGATAGTATTATTGAAGAAGGTGGTGAAACTGACCCAATCCTTAAAACATTTTTACTTGATTAATTAAATTTCCTAAAGAGGCATGTATTTTAAAATAATATCATTATAATAAAGTAATAATGAAATTATTTTTAAATTTTTAATGGTAAACTAAATTTTAATATGTTTTGATAAATAATGAAAATTTTAAAAAATGATATAAGTTCATTTTAATATAGGAATTCAAAACAAAAGTTACTATGCATGAAATGGATTTTATATTGATATTACCATTTGATTATATACATAAAAACAACTTGTTGAAATCATACTATTAAATACTAAAAAAATTACTTATAACATCCACATAGTATATAAGGGTAAAATGATAGGTATTGGAAGTCAATGGCGGTTATTTAACTAGAATGGTTTTAATAGCTAGTTCTATAACTTTATCATTTCCCACTAGTGATTTCATTCAGTTTTTAATTAAACGATTTTTGGGGTCTAGTTAAAACACTAAGAAGTATAAATCCCTTTTTATATTGTACAAATGGGATTTGTATATAAAAATTCCACTTCAAGATGACATGTATCCCTTCTATATTTAATGATTATGAGATATGATTACATCCATTTGTCCCAACAAAGTAAACTATTATGTTTGGATGGTTATATTTAATATTGAAAATATATTAAGGGTTTTAGTTACTTTTACTCTGTTATTGTCTGTGAGACCTGATATTTAATATATCATTTATTTAATGGGTGTACACAGTTCAATCTAAAGTCAATACATTCAACCTTCTTAAATAAATTGTTTCCTCAAAATTTGATTGTATTTTACTTGTTAAAATAACTAAAGGTAGGAAAAAGATTTATATGACTCAATATATTATATGTAATGATATATTATCATAAAAATAATATTTAATAATATAAAAAATTATTTTTTCTAACCATTCCTAGGAAACATATCTCATAACTACGTATTACGGTCCATGCTTCAGATTCATTATTATTCTTTGATATTTCATAATTTTCTTTACTCTAGAAGACAATAATATTACATTTATATTTTTTCTATCTTTATTCTAGAATTTTAAGTGGATTCTAAATGAATATATCTATCTTATTTGAAAAATTAATTTTATTATAAAATTTCTTAGTGGAGGATATTATGATTTATAGAATGTTCATTTCCTCAAACAAAATTGTGAAAGAAATAAATGTTTTACATAAAATAAAAAAGTTGAAGTTGGTGAATTGAGGTACTTATAAAGAATTAAAGTTGTAAAAGAGTACATATAACTATAATAAATACAATAATTAGGTGAGGGGTCAATGCATATGATCTACCTTCTTCCTTGGGTCTAGGAGGATGTGGATTAGAACCATCCAAAAATTCATTAGATTAGCACATTGTCTTGGATAATTCCCAAGATATATATATGAAAGTCATTTAACTGTTTATGGTTACCAAGGATAATTTTATTCTTATTTAATAATATTAAAAAATCATTTCATTTACCGAAAATAGTTTATATCTTGATGGATTCCAATTCCACAATTAATGAATCTCCCTGGCCCCTTAAGAAGATTACACTGGTTCTTATTTCTACATTTTAGCCACATATGAAATTAATTTTTTGACTTATCATCTGTGTCACTTTATATTTCATGAGTATATATTTTTCTATTATTTAGTGTGGTTGTGACCTCCACAATACTCAAATACTTAATCAAATCTCATGATAGTTGATTATGAATAATCAAATGGTGTCCTATTCCAGATCCAATTACGGTGGGTTGTTCTATAAGGGCCGAGAATTAAAACATTACATAATCATGATATAAGACAATAATTCACATTGAGGATCTTTATAGGTTTTTAGTTTTAGAGAATTAGGAAATATATATCACATCACATATCATATATTACAAAGCAGACTCTTCTAATTAATCGAATTTGTGTCATAATAATAATACTAAAAAAAACAAGAATTGTTTTTGTGATAAAAATATTATTGAATTCTTCATTTCACATACCCTTCCTTATACCATGTGAAAAATTTAAAAAACATGGGTTGATCATATAAATATCATTGAGGGATTTAGAAAGAAGGAAAACTATTAGTCTTCAGATTACATGAAAACCATGAATACCATAACATAAAGTAATACTTTTGACCTTTAAAGAGTAGTAACTATACTTCACCGAATACATGCTCATTTTTTACACTTTTTTAAACCAAAATATTACCATAAATCCCTTATAAAGCAACATATGAAAAATATAGGTAACTTGGTACATAAACATACTTAAAGGAAATAACCATAATGTCGACCTCCACATATATAACTAAATGGAATAGACATACTGCCGACTTCTGTTCCCAATGCATTGGAGGTTATAGCGTAAACACCAATCCTTAGTTTATCATGGAACCCCCCATAATTTGTTTCATCACAGAACCACCGATCATTTGGTTAATCATGTAACCATCCATCAAATATCCAAGTACCATTTTATATTCATAACACAAAAAAAGATTGAAATTATCAGCATTTCACTCATAAAATATCATTTTCAATCGCAAGAGTTCATTTCAAGATATTTAAATAGTAAATCCAATTTCAAAATAATTCTCAATACCAAAACACCCTAAAATGGAATAAGGGATCTCTTTTCCTTTTAAAAAAATTAAGGCTTATCGATGAAGCCAAATGTCAAATAATTATTACAGTGGTTGAGAGGTCGTTGTCACATCATACATTAAAAACATTCCTTTTGTCATTTAGTAAAATACATCATAGAAAAAAGATTCCATTTAATGAAATTAAAATTCAATATTTTTTATTATACACCGTAAAAACTAGGAGGTTTATATTATCAAAATATGCCTCAATGAAATGAGATTATGATGAAGTCCCTTACCCTAAATCTGACTTATCTAATATTTTATTTAATTCATGAATAAAAAAATTATTTTAATTTATACTTGATTTATAACCATTTTAAAGTTTTTTATTCATTTTATATCACCTATTACCATTTATAGCAATTATTTAATTGTTTGATTTCATATCATATGTTTTGTCGATGTTCAGTAATTGAGTTAAAAACGAACTTTTTTATTCAAATTATCTATTTGGTAATAAGTGATATATTTCGAGAATATTATTCATGATTTAAATATTATATAAATAATGTATATGTTTATTTATAATTTTCAATAATATTTGGAGTGAATAAATTAAATGCACTGTTCATAGAGATAGTATGTCTTATGTACGCATGAACACTACTTTCATTTCATTGTCACATTAAAAGAATATTAATGGAATAAAAAATAAAATATACAAATGTATATTAGAATTACAATATAATATCTATGTCATACATGTTACATAAGTTTATTTACTACATTCTTTATACGTTCCATGTATGATATGAACGAGTCATATCACATAGAGGGAGCGGTAGTCCACACCTCCTCAAATAGAATTATCATATTTATAAATTATGGAAATCATCACGGTATATTGTAAATAAAAATTAAATAATCATAGAGACAATATAATATATATCATATATAAATACAGTGACATCATAACAGCTACCATAAGAGCTGGTAGGTGAAAATTGAACTATTATCGTTTTGTGAGGCAGTAGTTCGCCATACACAGAAACAATATGTTTGATATCCATTACATGGAGGTGTGTGTAAGTTCAGGTAAACAAATTACCATAACAACATCCTAGTATTTGGAATATACTATGTTTGTTATAAAATAATGTAATAAAATGAGCATAGGGGGTAATGAAGGAAAATAAATGAAAGAATCTTGAGAGAAGTCATTAACATGAAATTGGGAAACTCCTTTTGCTTTGAGCCAAAAGACTTTCTTGAATTTCATTAATCCCAAATTAAGTCTTCTAGGTGTATGTTAGGGATGTCTTGAGATTGTTTGATCAGAATTTGGTTGATCCAAGGGGATTGTTACGTGTCAGTAAGTGGGTAGAGGTGGCGTCCTTTTATAATAGGGAGGAGTGACACTTTAGGAAAGTCTGGAAATAATATTTTATAAAAAATTAATTTTCGATTTATAATAGTCCAAAAGTGATACATTTAAATTATAAAATGTGTATGGGTATAAACCCTTTCAACCAATAGGTTTTAGATAGGTTTATGTCACAAAATTTACATTATCTCTTAGCTTTAACCATTAGTTAAACACATTAACACTTACCATGTCTTCTTGTATTTTTATAATATACAGTTACTCTAGTTACTATAAAATTCCAATAGAGAAAAAAGTGTATAATAAATGAGTTTTGAACATTATATAGGCCATTTGGATGAATCATATATTTTTAGGACTGTTATAAAATTTAATAATATAGTATTTGTTTTAAAAACTCATTTATGTCAATGTTGAATCTATTTACTAATTGATTTTCTTTAAATTCAAAACAACTTGATCACTTAAAAAAAGAATTAACTGAAATATAATAATTTATAATCATAAATAAATTTTTTTGATGGCATTAAAAAGATCAAACTACTATTTATTAATATTAATAATATCATTTATTTGAATCTTTCATTAAAAAGGTAATCACTACATCATCATTGTATTATAAATAAATTTATTTATATAATGTGAACAAATTAGAAATAGAATACTATGATGTAGGAAATAATTTTATATTTATAATGACTACTTATAGTCGAAGTGATCATCTATATAAACGAACATAAAATTGTTTTAGTTTTAAGGCAAATGTTTATGTAATACTTCCCTTTTTGATAAATTAAAAATTATAAAAGGCCACTATCACACCCGAGTGGATACATGGGGTCCTAAAATCGACCCAAAGATTATCATGGTCTGAAATATCTCATTCAATATGATAAAAACCCATTTAGGGTAGTTTTATATTATTAAAATATTATTTTTTACCATTTTTTCCATATTTACCCTTCAACTATGGTAAATAAAAATAATTACAAATGTTAGAATTCGTAATGTCCAAAAAGGTATATATTTAAACAATTTGGACATTATAATTCCAAATATTGAATAAATTTTTATAAATTCAAAGCACAGAAGTTTTATTAATTAATTTAAAATTAATTCCCATTGTCAAAACCATAATGAAAGTTTTTAAAAAGTAAAAACCATCAAAATATTGACAAGTGTTATTATCCAATAAAAATGTGTAATTATTTCTAATGACCATAAATGAATTAAATGATAAAAACATAATCTGATTACTATTTAAAACCACTTATAAGGATAATATAACTATATAAATAATTTATATGAAAATGAATTTTTGAATTAAAATGCTGTATTTTTAACTATTAATTAAAATATAGATTTTATTATAAAAATACCAAAATTTCGACCATGGTAAATTTTTATGTCCCAATTCTAAATCAGAAGTATATTTATATATATATAACATATAAAAGTGACCAATAACTAGATTTAAAAATGGTTTTTCTTAAAAGGATTTAAAATTACATTTTAAAAATATTAGAGAATTTTATGCTGAAAAATATATTCATTCCCATTTTATACCTCTAAATTTTCAAGATTAATGTCAAAATATTTAAAAAAAATGTGTAATCATACGGTCGTTAGTTATATTCATTTTCTCCAATAAAATTTCTATTTGATAACTTCTATTTAAAATAATAATAATATTATTGCATTATTTTTTGATATAACTCAACATTGTGTGCAGCATAAGATTTCGGAGAGACCTTCTTTTTCATGTTGAGTATTCTAATAAAAAAGTCTATTTATTGAAATAAAATTAACATCTTATTAATAAATATTATTAGATATAAAAATTTATTATTCTATAAATACATGGTATGTTACATCATTCCCCCATTTTGGAAATAGAATCCTCACAATATTAAAATTGTGCTCGGTAACTTCATTGAAAATAAATCATTGAAAAAAGGATAATAAAACATCAACTTTAATTGATATAATGTGAAGTAGAAATTTCACTAGAGATAACACAATCCGGAGTTCCATGTAGGAAATCATTGAAATGGAAGAGAAAACTAAACATCATGTTCATATGGAGAGTTATAAAAAACATGATCAGGATCAAGTTAACATCCAAAAAGCCATAAACATGTGATAGGATAAACAGTCATTGATTTCTCAGTAGGAAAAGTAAATGGGAAATGTTTTTGTGAATATATTTTTCATAAATTTGAGGAATTTCTTTATGATCTTTAGTAAGAACATAAGGAAACATAATTACTTGTCAAGTAGATTTTCATCCATTAATAAATATATACCGCAAACTCATATTTTCTCCAAACGAAGAGTATTCAAAATGGCGTGATCACACCTAAAGCACTAGAATAAACTCCTTCAGAATCACATAATTCCAAAAATATGAACTATATATTTCCCCTATATTTAGACATTAACCAATATCAAAATGGATAGTACAAGATCAGATAATCCTCAAAAAGAATAATTCTTTATAAAAAAATACAACTCTTAATCTCCAAAATTGAAAAAAAAAATCCAAAGTTCAACAAAGACCCTTAAATAACAACTATCCATAAAATTATTCAAAATAATAAAAATAAAGTTTGAAAACCAAAATTCAGAAAGATTTTATCACATAGTCTTCCATAATAAATCATATCATTTATCTCAAGATAACAATGACTACTCTTAAAGTCTCACACATAAATGAAATTAACCTAATAATATATTCTACATGATAAGTTAATCATTTCCATAAATAAACCTAATCTCCATATGTCCACAATAAAAACGCAAATTATTCTAAAATAAAATTCAACCGTTACCCCTCAAATGAAATCTCGTAGTATTGTATTTTTCTTAGGAAAATGGTGTTACCAAAATAGAGAACATATTCCAAAATAACATTTATCACTTAATCAAAAAATCATTTCCCTATACTAAGGATATATATTTCATAAAAAATAAGATACAAAAATAAACTTATTCTTGATCCATAAATCCTTTTAACTAAATAGAATAAGCTATACTAACCAGTTACTTCACGTAGTCCAGGGGTAGGCAATAAATCCCAGTTTCACTTCGGTTGTGGGTTTGATTCCTATAACATTGTTTGACGTGATGGGTTTTCACACGGTCTGTGTGTTATAATTTTTAAAAGAAATTATTATTTTATTACAATAAAAAAATGTGATAAAATCATCAAAAATAACCATAACATATTTTAACCTCAAAGGAAATCTCATACCTCATAATTTGCATCCCAAAAACTAATAACCCATAATTTCATCAAAGGTGAATTTCTTAAAAAATAACCTTAGTCACCTTAATATTCAAGTTCATAAAGCCTAAAAATGTGTTTCTAAGACATTTAGCTTATGATATACCATAAATAATAAACCCATAATAATATCCCTAACCCTTAAGAAAACATCCTAATCTCCAATCATGCATAAACCATCATATGAAACAAACTATAAGGCCCTAGCCCTAAAAATTACATAATCATGAGTTATTTCAAGAATTAACATTAAAGATATATTTAGGATTATTGTTTTAGATATTTAGGCTATAAATACTATATTACATCTCAAATATTAAAAAAGTAGACCCGTCTACTATATCTAATTTTGTTCACAATAATAAAACTTCTTAAAAAGCAAGAATTATTTTCTTTATAAAAGTATTCTTGAATTATTCCTTTTTCTTACCATTTCTTATACCTAGTGAAAAAAATTAAAAAACAAGGGATGAGCAAAAAATATCAGTAATGGATACACCAATAAAAAAAATTAGTCTTGCGATTGCATGAAAAACATTAACACATTATCATTAGGATTGATTATTCACCTTTAAGTAGTAGTAAATATACATCACATAATAAACTTTCATTGCATACCTTTTTTGTAACAAAAATATAACCATAAATCCCATATTATATTACATATGACAAATATAGGTAACTTGGTAATAAAATATACTTAAATAGTGTAACCATACAGTCAACTTCCATACATATCACTAAATGGAATATCCATGTGGCCGACCTCCTTACCCAAAGAATTAGAGATTATAACATAACCACCACTCCATGGTTTACCATGGAACCACCCATCGTTTGATTTATCACGGAACCACCCTTCATTTGGTATATCACCTACCACCTATAAAATATCTAAGTACCATTATATAATTATAACACATAAAAGATTGAAATTATCAGTATTTCACTCATAAAATGTAATTTTCAATCAGAGGAGATCATTTAATGATATTAAAATAGTAAATCAACTTTTAATTCCCTTTTGAAAACCAAAACACCCATATAGGAAATAAGGGATTTATTTTCATTTTTAAAAAATTAAGGCATATAGAGGATGCAAAATATCAAATAACAGTTACAGTGGAAGAAAGGTCATTCTCCCCGCATATATAAAAAACATTACTTTTGTCATTTAGTATAATTATTCATAGAAAAAATATTACCTTTGAATGAAATTAAAATTAAAAGGAATTTATAATAACCTACATAAAATAAAGAGGTTTATATTATAAAAATATTCTTCATTGAATAGATATTGAGACAAAGTCCCTTAAATTGAGTCTGACCTATGTCATTCGTTCATTAATTTCATGAATAAGAACTAAGTCAATTTATACTTATTATATAACATTTTTAATGTTTATTATTCATTTTATATAACTTATTACCATGTTATATAAATTGTTAATTTTTTGAGTTCATATTAGACGTTTTGTCGATGTTCGATATTTGAGTCAAAAATGAACTTTTTTATGAAAATTTTAAATGTGGACATAAGTCCATTATCTCCACAATATTATTCATGACTTAAATATAGTATATATCTAGTATATATGTATTTATCAAAGTCTAAAATATTTGTAGATAAGAAATGAAATTCACTTTTCATGGAGACTGTAGGTCATACATACACCTGGAAACTACTTTCATTTCTTTGTCACATTCAAGGAATATTAAGGGAATAAACAATAAAATATACATAATTATATTATAATAATATTATAATATATATTTTATAATTGTTACATAATTTCATTAACTCTATCCTTTATACATTTCATGTATTGAAAGAACGAGTCATATCACTTTGAGGGGGCGGTAGTCCACACATTCTGAAGTTAAATTATCATATTTACCATTTATGGGAAGAATAAATGAATTATGTAAATAAAATGAATATAAGAATATATAAAATATAATATAAATAATATATAAATACATTTCCATCATAATGGCCTCAACGAGAGGTGGTAGGAGAAAATTGAACAGTAATCTCTTTGTGAGATAGTAGTTCGCCGTACACATAAATAGTATGTCCTATATCGATTAGATTGTGGTTTGTAAAATTGTAGGTGAAAAAATAGAATAAAAAATCCTTCTATATTTATTATAATATTTCTGGTATAATGTATTGTAATAAAAAGATAATAGGGGGTGGAGGAGTAAAATAGATGAAAGATGCATGAGAGAAAACATTACCTCTAAATCAGGTAAATCATTTTCATTTATGACAAAAAGTCTTTCTGTAATATCCTTTATTCCAAAATTAAGGATCATATAAGAATAGTATGGATGTTGGGAGATTATTTGAGTATAATTGGGATGATACAAGGGGCTTGAGAGGTTCCAGTAAGTATGTAGAGGTGGTAACCTTTTATTAGAGGGATGAGGGGCACTTTTGGAAAGACTTTAAATATTATTTTATTAAAAATTGA
Organism: Viscum album; assembly: GCA_963277665.1. NCBI lineage: Eukaryota > Viridiplantae > Streptophyta > Magnoliopsida > Santalales > Viscaceae > Viscum > Viscum album. Next base: position 274,640,114 of record OY728155.1, on the reverse strand, counting down.
TTTTTGAATTATATTTATTTAAAAGTGATAAATATATAAGTGAATATGAGAATAGTTCTAAATCCTCTCAAAAAAGTGGTTTTAGGAAATTTTAGGCCACAAAAAACATAATCTTTTAGCTTTAACCGCTATCTAAAAACATTAACTCTAACCATGTCTTATTGTATTTTCTTAATATATGGTTACTTTAGTTAAAATAAAATTTCAATAGAACAAAAATTGGATCATTAATTACATTTTAAACAGTATAGATGTTATTTCTTCGAATATTATTATTTTAGGACTAACATAAAATTTAATAATATAGTATTTTTTTAAACTCATTTATGTCAATTTTGACACTATTTAGTAATAGATTTTTACTAAAGTCATAACAACATGAATTATTCTAAAATAATAATTATCTCAAATATAATAATTCACAATAATCCAAAAAATTACTGTGTGGAATCAAAATATTTAAATTACATATATTTTAATATTTATAGTATAATTTATTTTAATCATTCATTAATAAGGTTGTTTCTGACGCTTTCGCCGGGGCGCGCGCATCCGTCCGTGGAGGACGCGCGGCTTTGTTGCCCCGCATTCCCGCTTTCCAAGGGAGGGCGGCATTCACTCCTTATTCAGGGACGTCTGCTCCTTGATCGAAACGGGATGATGGGATGTCGGTTCTTCCTCCTGTGGATTCCTCCTCAGAACTCGTCACCTATCCGGGTCTCCCTTATAGATTTAATACGTAGTTCGTGAAACTCTTCCCAGTGCCATGTTTCCATGGACACCGGTTAATTACACTGCTTCTGTCGGGACATTCCAAAGGGTCCAGTCAGGGCAGCAACCTTCGGTCAGGGGAGTAGTCACGTTGAGGCATCAGTAGCGTGTCTGGATACTGGGGTACCTGGCATGTCTGTCTGTTATCCTTGATCACAAGGCTTCTCGAGGGCGTGGAAGCCCGAGGCATCCCACATCGGGGGCGGGGAATTACATGTCGTAGACACATATATGAGGTTTTCCTCAGCTTCCCATGCTCAACATAGGGTATGCCGCGAGTTTAACGTCCAGCAGAGACGGATCAACCCAACCAGAGCATTAGCTGGGATAAATCGGATTGTGGGGTCCTCCTTGAAAGGATATCGACACCGGGGCTATCCCGTGGGCGATAGTGAATGGGGTGGAAGGATAGTGAAGTGGAACCATCGCAGGGGGCGACAGTGAAGTTGGGATTGAGCCTTGACGATACTTCCTACGTATCCCCGTGGCAGGGAATCAAAGTCCGCGTAGTTTGGGATGGTGCCGGTAAACCGACGTGAAGCTGGACCTTGGCCCGATGAATGTCGTCAGCGTACCGACGTGAAGGTGGACATTGGTCCGATGGGATTTGGGCTTGAACCTCTGGGAGGATTCCTATGTACTATGCCTTGACATGGATCAAAGACCTCGTAGTTCAAATGGTGGGTCGCAATGGCATACCAGTGGGAATGGGACCCGACGTGAAGGAGCGACGGGTGGGCTTGAACCTCGTGGAGGCTTCCTACGTACCATGCCTTGACATGGATCAAAGACCTCGTAGTTCAAATGGGAATAGGTGGGCAGTTTAATGCCATGCAGGACAAAGGGGGCATACAGTTTAACTTCATGCTGGACGAGGGCGAAACTCGACGTGAATGAACGACCGAGCAATGTGGCTTGAACCTCGTGGAGGCTTCCTACGTACCATGCCTTGACATGGATCAAAGACCTCGTAGTTCGGAGAATACAGTTTAACGTCATGCGGGACGATAGTGAACCCTAATGTGAATAAACGACGGGTGGGTGTGTCGGTGAACCGACGTGAAAGTGGACCTTGGCCCAATGGGTGGTGGGCTTGAACCTCCTGGAGGCTTCCTACGTACCATGCCTTGACATGGATCAAAGACCTCATAGTTGAGATGAAAGTAGACCTTGGTCCACTATTGGTGGGCTTGAACCTCATGAAGGCTTCCTACGTACCATGCCTTGACATGGATCAAAGACCTCGTAGTTCAGGAGGGGTGGGTCGCAATGGCTTACCACTGGACCAGAATTGCAGATTAACGTCGTGCTGGACAGGGGTGAAACCCGACGTGAAAGATGGGCGGGCTTGAACCTCGTAGAGGCTTCCTACGTACCATGCCTTGACATTGATCAAAGACCTCGTAGTTCAGAAGGAAGTAGACCTTGGTCCACTATTGGTGGGCTTGAACCTCATGAAGGCTTCCTACGTACCATGCCTTGACATGGATCAAAGACCTCGTAGTTCAGGAGGGGTGGGTCGCAATGGCTTACCACTGGACCAGAATTGCAGTTTAACGTCGTGCTGGACGGGGGTGAAACCCGACGTGAATGACGGGCGGGCTTGAACCTCGTAGAGGCTTCCTACGTACCATGCCTTGACATGGATCAAAGACCTCGTAGTTCAGAAGGTTTTGTCAGGGTCGGTGCTCACTCTAAGCCCACGTGAGTCATGCTCGGTGTGAGAAACAAGAGGTTGCATGGACCTGACGATCACGTCGCGAAGGGTGCGTCCGTGAGAAGCGAAGAGGGGCTTATGCGTTGGGTGGCCCATGGTGTTGGGACTTACTCCAGGATGGAGGCCCATGGTGCGACAAAGCGCAGGAAAGATGGACCTTGGTCCGACGATGGGAGGTGCCTCGTTCCCTATCACGTCCTCCACTGACCTTGGTAGTGGGGAAGTACAGAGATGCACGGGTGCAATCATCCGTACCAAAGGTTAGGGGCTTACGCTCTGAGGCAGCCCTTTCCCTGCGAACATACACCACTCCGACAATGAGGATCTCATTCCATGTGCGGAAGAGTTCCATTCCCGTGGAGACAAGTGGTGTAATGAATGTTCGAGCTGGGGGGACCCTTCGTGAGGGAGACGAGGTTGGGTCACAGTTTAACGTCATTGTTGAGGACGTGGTGCTTGACAGTTTAACGTCCTGCAGCTCGGACGAGGTGGGTTCACTCCACACCCCTAGGACTTACATAACCGGTACCCTCTGGTCCTTGGGGAAGGGAAGGTGCCGGTAAGGCCATGGTAAAGGGGGGTCAAGGGATGAACCATCGAGGGGTCCACGTTAGCGTGGCTATGCGAAGAAGCAATAGCCGTTAGCGTGCCTATGAGAAGAAGCATTAGGTGAAGCAACGCTACGGGAGGTGTTGTCCATGGGACTTTGAAATCACATCATGCAAACCTGGAGGGTCGCACGGAAAGAGGAATCGCTAAGCAGAGGAGTGTGCTTTGCGAAGTGGGGTGCCTTGGCCTTAGCATGGGGAATAGGTGGGAGTGGGAGGTGCTTCGCGAAGTGGAACAGTGTTCGCGGAGCGCTGCCTCGCGAAGAAGGAATGGTTCGCGAAGCAGGGTCCTGCCAAGCAATGTACTTCGCGAAGTGGAGCGATCCTGCCTTAGCATAGGGATTACTCGTATGGGTTGGGTGTTTCGCGAAGCACGAATGCTCCGCGGCTGCCCGGGTTCCCTTGGGAATCCCCTTCCTTCGCGAATGCCCTTGAGCTTCGCGAAGGGCATCCCTCTCGGAAGAGGGGCTGAAAACGAAACAAATCAGAGTCGTCTCGCAAAGTAGAAATACCTCGCGGAGCTCATGATTCCCGGGGAAAAGCGTGCTTCGCGATTCGGGAGAGGAGAAGCCGAAAGGTCGGGTTGTCCGTCCCCGGGACTCAGGGGGAGTCGAGTATTTATAGGGAAGGGGCGCCGCGAATCAGGCCTCGCGCGCCGCCTTCGGGGCTTCGCGGCGGCTCGCGAACGTCAAACGAGTTCGTGGAGGATTACCACCTCCGGTGCTTCGCGGCGGCTCGCAAACGTCAAACGGGTTCGCGGAGGATTACTGCCTCCGGAGCTTCACGGCGGCTCGCGAACGTCAAACGTGTTCGCGGAGGATTACCGCCTCCGGAACTTCGCGGGGTCTCCATGGTTGGGGCGCTTCGCGGCGGGGCCTCGCGGCTGTGATTCGCGGCTGTGCTTCGCGAGGCAGCGCGCCAGATGTCTTTTTCGTTCCTTCCTTTCGGGCCCCATTTTTTTGGCGCCAACAAATGCCCCCCCTCAGACCTGGAGCCTCGGAGGGTGAAGGGTCGAAGTCTGAGGGATAATCGCCAAAATTGTCGGTGGTTCGCGATGCAGCATCGCGAAGGGGGCCCGCGATGCTTGCCAGGGCCGCGGATCCGGACGCGCCGTGATGCTTCGCGCGGGTGAGGCGCACCACGATGCTCCGGGGTCATCGCCTATAAATAGGGGGTCCGCCCTCTTTTTTCTTCACGTGCCTTCCTTGTCTTTTTGTGCTCTCGATTTCGCGAAGCTCCGCGTACTCCGCGACAGCACTCCGCGAATCGAGCTTCGCAGCGAACTGCGAGTCTCCGACTCCGCATCCGCGCCAAGCAAACCTTTGCTTGTCTGCCTTGGCCGGACTTCGCGGTTTGAACTTGCGACCAACCTTCGCGATCCGACTTCGCGATCGAGCTTTGCGATCGAGCTTCGCGATCCATCCAAAAAAATCCTTTTCTGAGGGCCAGAGTTAAAATGGCCCATCAAGAAGCTGTCTTGGGGGTCCTCGCAGATGCTGCTCGTCGAGATGAGATGGACAACCGTCCAGGCTTGGGGGAAATGGTTCGGAGCCACTCGGACCACACTTCCTTGACAGACCTGCTGTCGGAAGGTCAGAAGGATTACCCGCAGTGCAAGAAACTGCCGTTGTATGGCTTCGAGCTGAGGGATGACGTCTTCATCCCTGAGGCAAGAAGGGATGAACCAGCTTACTGGTTCAGGAGCACACCATGCCAGCACCAATGGTTCAGGGCGGCAGATGGTCATGCACAGGAGTATTTCACACCCGTCACCGCTGATTGCCTCTATAATCATATGAACGACATTGACGGGAGGCCACTGCAACTGGAGATGTCCCCTCCTCTCCACCGCACCATGCTAAAGGCGGCTCTGCAGGATCTGAAGAAGGGATGGTCCGATGAGTGGGACCTGCGCCAGGGCGGCAACTTTACCGATGACTGGGCCTGGGCCTACTGGGTAGGCGCCTCCTGCGAGGTGTTCGAGGCCGAGCTGAGGAGAGTGGGACTGTATGAGGCGGCATGGGCCTCCCAGTTCCACATTTACCAACCAAAGCAACTGATGCCGGAACTATTGAGTAGATGGTCGTCCAGAACCAACACTTTTCACCTGCATCACGGGGAGGTGGGCATCAGTCTGTGGGATGTCTACCAGGTTTCTGGGGTCCCGATCTTGGGGGCCATGTATGATGAGTTCCTCCCCGTTGCCAGCGTGTGGGGAGATGCTGAGCAAATTCCACGGCTAGCGTCAGCGCTGATGGCGCTTATCCCTGGAGAGGACAAGGAAGCAGTGAGGGATGTCCACTTCAGAAGATGGTTCAAACGCTTCCTGAACTTCCCAGAAGATCGAGAGTTCCCTCCAAGGCCTCGAACTTGTCCGAGGGCAGCCCAGCGGGGCAAGGGACACTCGTACTGGCGGGTCTTGGAGGACAGCCAATGGAAGACTTGGGGTTTCAGTGTTAGCACTGAGAAACAGCCAATAGTCAGGCTGGCGGCGTTCATCGCGGCTCTCAGCTGTGGGTGGATCCTACCGGTGAGAGATACAAGCACGGGGGTACGGACCAGCTCGTTCATCATGGCATCGATGTTGGCCATGGGGCAGCGGATCAACCTGGGGATCCCGATGCTCTCCAAACTACACAGAATGCTGCGGCGTATTAGCGAGGGCAAGAAGCCGCCAAGAATATGCGGGCCCTTCCACCTCCTGTATGGGTGGATCGCGGCGCATATCTGGGGGATTTACGAGTATCCAAGCCCCATTTCGCCGTCGGGATCAGACTTTCGCCCCTCCATTCTGAACGCAGTTGGGAGCTTCCCATTCAAACTGGCCATTCCGATGGTGCTGAATAGGGTGTGGAGGGCGGACGAGTTCAACTTTCATCCCTTCCCACTGCCGACGGGGAGGCTTACTGATGATGGACGGGGAACGTAAGAACATCGGGCTTACCTCCTGGCCTTCCGAGGTGGAGTTTTGGTGGCTCGGATAGATCTTGAGCCAATCTGTGAACCGTACACCCCGCATCGTTTTGCGAGGCAGTTCCGGTGCCTCCAGCGGCTGACCCCGCAGGTATACTGGGAGGTGCGTCATGAGGAGCACCCGTGTGTGATGAGGTAGCTTTGGCTCATGTTCACACGTGAGGATGGAAAGATGCAGATCGAATTGCCTCCGTCCACCGCCGCCTTCGGCTTAGTGAAGGAGTACGCCATCAGCTGGGAGGCCGCTTATCCCGGGGAGATGCTGAAGCAGCCAATGATCCGGGTTGGTGACGGTGGGCCTCCTTTATCTCGAGGTCGGGGTTGAAGGGAAGCTAGGGCCGCTCGCGGCAACAGGGTTTCCATGGCGGCGAGACCCGCACCGGTCGAGGGTATGGCAGCAGCGGCGGATCCGGTGGTTCCGGGAGAGCAGGGTCATCCGGAGGGGCGGCCACCGAGGGGGTTCCGTAGGATACCCACTCAGGCTCCGGGGAAGCGGCTGCGTCACATCGATATGGCAGAAGATGCTATCTTTCCAGAAGATTGGGACATTTGGGATGTCAACCGGCAATTCCTCAGCCCACCTAAGATGTGGGCCCACCTGAATCGCCTCGGGATGGAACTGCCGGGCATAGGCCCAGTTCGGGCTGGATTCATGGTGTCTCCGGCGGAGGCGGAGCAATACTTGAACGAGCTGGAGGATTACGTCCACTCCAGTGGTCTTCCTCGCCCAATGACAGACCGGGTGAGGGTACTGTTGAATCAGACGGTCCCTCCATAGTTATTGGCTGCCGATCTGAGGGAGCGCTTCCCCTTGCCGGAGGAATCAGGGGACTCTTCTCAGGGGGACGAGGCTGGAGGAGGGAGCCCGTTGGAGGAGGGAGAGGTCGGAGACCGAAGCTCAGAATCCGACTACTTTGCGGAGGCTCTCGAGGTAGCATTCCGAACTTCTCTCCTTATGACCTGTTTTTGAATCCCTACGGACTTCTCACCAATGTTTGAGCCATGCAGGAGGAACTTGTTCGTAGGCCTCATTCTCGCTCCTTGGCGGGTGATGTTGCGGGACCTTCAGAACCTGCGCATATGGTTGCATCCAGTTCTACGTCTGGTGGGACCAGGGGGTCTGAGGCGGCTCCTCTGGAATCTCCAGACCTTCCAACAGTATACGGGGGGCCTCATCTCGGGGTCCCATCAGTACCGGCCCAGGAGCAGCGCTCAGAAGTCGATCTTCGTAAGTCTCCTCCCCCGGTCTCCTCGTTGCCACATGTGGGCCATGCCAACTAACGTTTATGTCTCTTTCTGTCATACAGTTCTCCGACTGGCGTGGGCTGCTGCAGCGAGGCTGGTCGGGATGTCTGGCGGCGTCCCTCCCAGGGGCATGCTGGTGATGGTGACGATAGTCCCTTCACCTCCTCAAGCTGCGGCGCACACCATCACTGGCGGGACCACCAGCAGGGCCATACCTGAAGTCATCGAGGTGGACTCTGAGGAAGAGGATCAACCGGTCGGTCCCAATCCTGTCGTGCCTACGCCGACGTCAGGTGTCGTACCAGACTCAACACCAGATGCAGATCCCACTGAGGAATTCCTGCAATCATATCCTGCGTATGAGCCTGCCGACCGCGCGGATTGGGACGAAACGACCTCTAATGAGGAAGACAGCAGCATAGTCCACCGCCGGTCATGGAAGTTGATCACGCGCTTTATCAGGGACACTCCCCAAGCGCAATGGCTGGCCGAAATGGATAGGCTCCGCTCGCGGTTGCGCGAACTGTGTGCCGGGGGAGTGGATGCCCAACGCCCTCAAGCGCTCATCCGAGACCTCATGGCTGAGAAGATCCGGGAGCATGATCGCGGGCTGAGCGTGGGATGGCAGCGGAGGAAGGCGACCAGCATTAGGAAGCTCCAGGTGGCTGAAGGCGAGGTCCAACAGATGCAGATCCGGGCCAACGAGCTTTCAGCCACTCTCGATGCGCTGTCTAAGATGGTCTCACGATTGAAGGCCCAGCTAGCGGAGGCTGAGGAACATATGGGGCAAACCTCTGGAAGGATGGCTGCCGTCCGGGCCGAGGTAGAAAGGGCCAGGGCCAGAGTTGACGAATTACGCCCCGCCGCTGCTGAAGAGGAGCAGAAGTTGAATCAGCGGCAACAGGCTTTGGACGCCGCAAGTCAGCGGGTGGCGGAGCTGCAACGCTCTTTTGACGGAGTCAACCCGTCCATGGGGGAAGTCAACCCTCGAGTATTGTAGCGAACCTGAAAGAAACTTTTATTAACACTTTTGTGCTTCAACTCTTTCTTTCTCCTTTGTTTTGAGTTCCGTGGTACGCACGATTTCCACTGTTGAATTGCCTTGTTACATCCCTACAATGTATGCAGGACGTTTGGCGACAATTCCCTCAAACCAGTCCAGATTCCCAAAAGATGGGGAAGGCTTGATCGGAGGAGGAACTTCCAGGATAGCCGAATTACCGTTTCTCCAACGTGCTCTTATGCACGAACGGGGCAACACCAGGGGTGCTGAAATCGGTTCAAACAGATGAAAATGGGAAGTGTGAATCACGATGCCCAAATTCGGAACACTGTGGGGATGGCGTGACAATAAAGGACAACCGCTAACCGTGGCAGACAAACGGTATCCTTACTGTGTTAGCCTGAAATGGGGACAACAAATGAGCATCGACCGCTGACCATATTCACAACGCGGGATTTTATCAATTTTTTGTCGATCAATATTTCAGAACGTTGGCCCAGGACAGTTGGTGGACCATAGGTCAGACATCCATACTGTTAGGGGGTCCTTCCAGACATGACAAGTCTTCCGGAACGTTGGCCCAGGACGGTAGGTGAGCCGATGCGGCATAAGACCAAGCCGTTAGGGGGTTCCTTCATACATGAAAGAGGACGAGGGTCCGAATAAGGGACACGCAAAGCGTGGAACATGGAGTGGTGGTTTGCTCAAACAGAATCCAACACTTCGGTAGTTGCACCATCGTGGTGGGATTACGCCAGATGGGCGCATCGGCCTGATCACGAATCATTCTTTCTTCCAGACAGGGCCTCTGGCGAGGGCTGGAAATGGGGAGGAACAAGATTTCGTGATTCCAGGGGCTGAACCCTAGGTGAAATGCCTGGGTGTCTCTACGTATCCCACGTGATGATGGGAATCAAGCCGCATGTAGTTCTTGAAGCGCAGTTTAACGTCATACTGGACGAGGAGCAGCCTGACCGTGTTGGTACACATCCAGCCAAAACTACTAAGCCCACGTGAGTCGTGCTCGGTGTGGGAAACAAGCAGTAGTGGTGGGAATTTCCCGACGCAGAGAGGGGAAGGTTAGGGCAAAGGGATGCTCGGTGACTACCGGTCAGATGACACTAACACGATCATTCAGCGCACCTAGATGCGCGAAGAGAAAGAGTCGAGTATGATGGAGTTCCACTTGAACATGAGGGAGTGGAAATGTGTGAATCATGGTGCTCGAGATTCAGATCACAATGATGGTGGCGTGACGATGGAGGATTACTGCTGACCATGTTCACAACACATCATCCTGTCGCGTTAGCCTGAGGTGGGAACAAACAAATGAGGGTCGACCGTTGACCATGTTCGAAACACGGGACCATGTCACAAATGTTGTCAGAGATCCGTGGGGACGTTGGCCCGAAACGATTGAAGGGCCCTTAGGTCCAGCATTCATGGAGATCCCTTAAGCTTAGTATCCACGTCGTCCGAGGGTCCTTTTGGATGTGGAAGAGTATGAGGATCCGAATAGCGAGCTCACGAAGCTTGGTCATGAGATGAGGGGAATGTCCCTGTAAAAATCCCATGCTTCGGGCTTTTTGTCAAAACACATCTGAATACGGCAACGAAACGTATTAGAGAGAGGGAGCAGATTCTTTTCCCTTGGGGTGATCTTAGTTTATGGTCATAGAACTCGGACCATGGATTGGAAAAAGGGATCAGGGGTCGCATGACATCAAAACCTGACGTGAATGAGGACATAGTCCTTCTTACCATGCATTCTCTGGGGAAATGCTCGAGTCGAGGGACCAAACACCAGGGTTAGTCTAGGCCCGCGGGGAAGTACCCGGGCGCTCATACGTATCTCATAAGGATGAGAATCAAGCCATACGTAGTTCTGGAAGGTGGCACGGTAAGGTACCAGTGCCAGGGAAAAGGGAAGTGTGGGCATAGCCCTTGCACTAAAGAAGCGGAATTTGATGTATCTTGTTTGTTCTTTAAGGTGAATGGTTTTTTTTTGTGAAGCGACAGGCCTAAAACAGTAGGTCGTGATGTCGCCACAAGAATCAAGCCGTGATGGGCGTTGACAAACGGTATGGCACATGAACAATACCCAACGTGATGTCCTCTACAGCGAGGTCACCACAATGCGGTGCCGTTTTTCGTCGTGCGACCAGGACGATAATGTCACAGTTTAGGGTCGTATGATAGGACCAAGCATGAATTTTATCGTCATGAAGCGCAGATGTAGCAGAGACGATGCTAGGCGGGAAATGTGCGCAGTGTTATAAAACACAATTGATGGAGACATGATCCCACATCAGATTGTACGCCATCCAGAGGTGGAACAGGGAGAGAGACTGGCTTCCTGAATGGGTTGTACCCAGAGACAGGGCGTCTGGGCGGTCCTACGTATCCCATGAGGATGGGAATTTGAACGTAGTCCCGAATGGGTCTTAGTTTATGGTCTTAGATCTCGGACCATGGGAGTCCCAAAGGGCGCCAGATTGCAGCTGTGTCCCCCTAACATGCAAAGGTGCACTGAGGGATAGTGCCAAAAGTGTCGAGATTCCACCTGGACATGATGGGGTGGAAAACGATGTGAATCATGAAACCAAAATTCAAGGACTAAAGGGGCTGGCGTGACGACAGAGGATTACTGCTGACCATGTTCGCAACACAGCATCCTGTCGCGTTAGCCTGAAATGAGGACTAACAAAACGAGCATCGACCGCTGACCATATTCGCAACGCGGGATTTTATCGATTTGTTGTCCAAAAACCCTCGGGGGCGTTGGCCCGTATCGGTAGGAGAGCCCTTGGGCATTGTATCCAGGCCGTTCTTGGGGGTCCCTCCTGGTGTGAAAGATGATGGAAGTCCGAATAGAGGGGAACACAAAGCTTGAAAAGTGGAAGGAACTTGATCAAGTTGAATCAGACACTCTTGGTCCTAGACTAGAGTGCTCTTAATACATGGGTGAACCACTGCAAGGAGTCAAGGGACTCAACTTTGAGGGTGATCGAAAGATGGCAGATTCCCAGGGGAAGGGGGGCATGATGCCCAAAACCTTTTATCATACCTACACCCCCCTGCTGGAGAGGGATGGACCAAGTGGCCTAGGTGACCGGGAAATCAGGAGATCTCCCAGAGGTGGGGCTGGACCCGAATCTTAGACATCCAGGTGGTCCTACGTATCCCATTAGGATGGGAATCAAGCCACACGTAGTTCTGAAGGGTGCCTTTTAATGTCATGCAGGACATGGAACAGGAGGACTGAACCTCAGAATGGGGGCGTGCATGGTGCAGTTGTTGCAAACCCGACGTCAATGAGGACGTAGTCCTACACTGCGCCACGCAGTCCTGTGATCAGGGTCCTGAAGGCAGGATTAGAGAGGTAAATTTTCCGAACTCAAGCTGGATCCGAAGACAAGGGGTCTTGAACGTAGTTCCAGATGAGAGTCTTAGTTTATGGTCTTAGAGCTCGGACCGTGGGTGGTGACACCTCCCGAGTAAGCACAGATGTCAACCCAATCCCTAAGCCCACGTGAGATAAACTCGGTGTGGGAAACAAGGGGGGTATCCTCATCGCAATACTTGGGGCGTCCGTCAAAGGGGAGTCAGCAGAGAGTTTCGAAGGACACCTTTGATGTAGCTTGTTCTCCCAATGCGCGGACGTGAACGGAGGAAAAGTACCAAGAGTCCTGAGACTCTACTTGGACATGATGAAGTGATGAAGGGTGTGAATTGTGTACCCGGCATCTGGGCTTAATGGGTTGGCGTGACGACAGAGGAAAACTGTTATCCATGACGGAAACACAGCGTCTGTATCGCGTTAGCCTGAGGTGGGAACAACAAACGAGCATCGACCGCTGACCATATTCGCAACGCGGGATTTTATCGATTTGTTGTCCGAAACGCTCAGGGGCGTTGGCCCGTATCGGTAGGAGAGCCCTTGGGCGTAGTATCCAGGCCGTTCTTGGGGGTCCCTCCGGGTGTGAAAGATGATGAAAGCCCTGATGCGGGGATACGCAATGCCTGGAAAGAGGGTGCGGACGTGTCCGAGTAAAGCTTGGCATTGCAGGTAATAAACCAGAGTACTCTTAAGCACATTGGTGAACCGCCGAAGAAAAAGGATCGACGAAACAGCTCAGTAGGGGGGGGGGAGCATGGCACAGTCATTACGAGATCATCGTGAATGAGGACATGATCCCACACCACACCATATGATCCCCTCATGGAGGAAGGATGGGCCAAGGGGCCAAGATGGGATGGGGATTCCCGAGAGATGGGGCTGGACCCGAAGCTTAGACATTCATGTGATCCTACGTATCCCACTAGGATGGGAATCAAGCCACACATAGTTCTTGAAATGCAGTTTAACGTCATACTGGACGAGGAGGGGAGTAATATACCCCTAAACAAGGGAGGTGTATGGCATGGTAAAGAAGCCGTCGTGAATAAAGACGTAGTCCTACGTCACACCATACGATCCTATAAAATAGGTCCTGGGCCGCGGCCCAGAAAGGCCAAGGGGCCTGGGGCTGAGCCTCGGTCAGGAAGGCCTGACTGGTTTGTACTTTAACGTCTTACATGAGGACGGGGGTCGGGGACCCGAGGAGGCCAAGGGGCCTGAGGCTGGGCCTCGTAAAGGGAGTTGCACGGCACGGTACATGATCCCGACTTGAATGAGGACGTAGTCCCACATCACACCGTACACTCCGGGTAAGAAGGGACCTAGGCTGTGACCTGGAAAGGCCAAGGGGCCTAAGGTCAAGCATCAATCAGGAAGGTCTGACTGGTTTGTAGTTTAAAGTCTTACATGAGGACGGGGGGCTAGGGGCCCATGGAGGCCAAAGGGCCTGAGGCTAGGCCTCGTAAGGGGAGTCGTACGGCATGGTACATGATCCCGACGTGAATGAGGGCGTAGTCCCACACCACACCGTACACTCCGGGTGAGGAATCCTGGGCCGTGGCCCGGAGAAAAGGGGAAGTTATCAGTCAGGAAGGCCTGACTGGTTCGTAGTTTAACGTCTTACATGAGGACGGGGGGACAGGGGCCCAAGGGGGCCAAAGGGCCTGAGGCTGAGCCTCGTAAAGGGAGGGCGTACGACATGGTACATGATCCCGACGTGAATGAGGACGTAGTCCTACATCACACCGTACACCCTAATGAGGAATCCTGGGCCGTGGCCCGGATCGCTAGCACCACCTGGGGGAAGTTTGTCACCTTGGGATGGGGCAGAGGGGATCACTGTTCTTGATGCCTGGGGAATCTCGGGGTGGACCCGAAGATCCAGGACACTGTTGACCATGTTCGAAACACAGCGTTCCTATGGTGACCCGCATGGGGGAAACAAATGAGCGTCGACCGCTGACCAAATTCGCAATGCGGGACTTGTATCGACTTGTTGCTTAAGAAAACCCTCGGGGGGCATTGGCCCGTATCGGTAGGAGAGCCCTTGGGCATTGTATCCAGGCCGTTATCGGGGGTCCCTCCGGGTGTGAAAAGGTGGCAGAATCCCAGTCAAGGAGTGGGTGAAGCTCAGTTGCGTTCATCCACGAAAGGGGCAAACACCTCCAGGGGGAATGTGCAGCCGGGTCGAGGCTTGCTCGACGTGGGTCGGGGAAAAAGTGTGCACCCTGCCATGTCTTGACCCGAGGGGAAGATTTTGGCTTTTGTGCTGGGCCAACAGACGAAATGTCTGGGCGTTCCTACGTATTTCATAAGGATGAGAATCAAGCCATACGTAGTTCTTGAAGGCCATGCAGTTTAGCGTCATGCGGTGAGGACGTGGGAGGGTAGAAGAACAGGAGTGGGCGCATGGTGCGACCTTTACAATCTTTGCGCGAGTGGGGTTGCATGAGTGGGGCCAAGAAAGCCTACTCCCTGCTACAGAAAGATCCTCCAAGGAGACTATCCCCAGGGGGAATAGCGGAAGAGAAAAGCTTGGGGCTGGGCTCAAGACGAGGCGTCCGAGCGTTCCTACGTATCCCATGAAGATGGGAATCAAGCCATACGTAGTTCTTGATATGCAGTTTAACGTCATGCGGGACAAGGGACATCTCATTCGGGGATGTGTACGGTATGGTACATGATCCCAACGTGAGGACGTAGTCCTACACCGTATCGTACGATCCCGTAAGAGGGTAAGTCGGAGAGAAACGAGGGGGCCTGGGGCCAGACCGCGGTGGAGACGGGGCCAGGGGCCCAAAGAGGCCGAGGGGCCTGAGGCTCAGCCTCGGTCAGGAAAACCTGACTGGCTTGAAGTTTAACGTCTTGCAGTGAGGACGGAGATGCAGTTTAAGGTCATGCGGGACCAAGTCGCAGTTTAGGGACATGCAGGACCCTCTCGCAGTTTAAAGTCGTGCAGGACCAATGCAGTTTAGGGTTGTGCATGACCAATGCAGTTTAGGGTCATGCAGGACCAATGCAGTTTAGGGTCGTGCAGGACCACCTCGCAGTTTAGGGTCGTGCAAGACCAATGCAGTTTAATGTCGTGCAGTACCCTCTCGCAGTTTAGGGTCGTGTAGGACCAATGCAGCTTAATGTCGTGCAGGACCCTCTTACAGTTTAGGGTCGTGCAGGACCAATGCAGTTTAGGGTCGTGCAGGACCACTTTTTTGCCCTAGGCAAAGTATCGCTTGAGGAATTTGGCATTGGTGGGAGGAGTTACACGCTCTCCATCTGTGGTCACCAAGGAGTATGCTCCGTTGGGGTAAACCTTATGGATGATATAAGGCCCTTCCCATTTGGGTTCCAACTTGGGTGGTTTCCTACTGGGAATCATTGGCGCTCGAAAGGCCAATACCAGGTCACCCTGCAGAAAAGAGCGGAGACGAACCTTCCTGTCAAAGGCTCTCGCTATCTTGTCCTGATGCCTTTCTAGATTGTGCAGGGCACGGAGCCGGTTCTCGTATAGTGCTTCCAACTCAGCTAGATGGATCTCGGCTACCTCATCTGATGTCTGGTGATCATAAACTGCAGTGCGCAGCGACGACAGCTGGATCTCAATGGGTAGGATGGCCTCAGCTCCATACACCAGGGAATATGGGGTCACCTGGGTAGAGTTGCGAGTCGTCATCCGGTAAGCCCAGAGGGCGTTGGGGAGCTTGTCCGACCAACTTTTCTTGTTCTGACCAACCATCTTCTGCAGAATGTTAGAGAGGGTCTTGTTGAACGCCTCGATCTGTCCATTCGCCTGTGCGTGGTAGCGGGAGGTATGGTTCGACCGGATGTCGTACTTAGCGTACAATTTCTTCAATTTGGCTGCCCGGAAGTTGGTGCCGTTATCGGTGAGGACAGCGTGAGGGACTCCAAACCGGTGGATAATGTTGGAGCTCACAAAGTCAACGATGGAACGGGCCTTGACCTCTTTGAGCGGAACTGCTTCTACCCACTTGGAGAAGAAATCTGTAGCAGTCAGGATGAACCTGCACTGGCGGGCTGTTGCTGGCGGATACGGTCCCACTACATCAAGTCCCCATACCGCAAATGGCCAAGAGTACTTGGTGGGGTGGAGGGGTTCTGGCGGCCGATGCAATAAGTTGGCGTGTACCTGGCATGCGTGACATCTCTTGGCGTATCCAATACAATCGTGGATCATGGAGGGCCAGAAGTACCCTAACCTCCGGATTTGCTGGGACAGCTTCGGCCCAGCTTGATGGGCGCCACAGGAACCGGCGTGAACCTCTTGCATAAATTGAGGTATCTCTACTCCTTGGATGCAACGGAGGAGGACACCATCGAAACTCCATTTATAGAGGATCTGCTCAAGACTGGGGCCGCTCTGGAGGGTAAATTGCAGTGCGCGGCGTCGTATTCACTCGCGTTCGGCCCGGTCGTCCGGGAGCTGACCATTTTGGAGATACTCCACAAAAGGTGCTCTCCAGTCGGGGGTGGTTTCAACCACTGCGTCTGACGAACCCGGGACTCCCGATATGGAGGGTCCGGCGGTGAGATGACTTACCCGCATGCCATCACGGTCCTCTTGGGTGACGAGAGCAATGACTCTCCGGTGGGCCACGTGTATGATCAAATCATCTTGCTCGGGTTCTGCGAGCGACGCGGCTAAGCCAGCCAGGGCATCCGCTTGGCCGTTCTGCGACCGCGGGACATGGGTAACCTCTGGCCGAGAAGAGAACTGGGCCATTAGGAGGAGGGTGTACTCCAGTAACGGTGCAAGATCTGGCTTCCTGACGACGTAGTCTCCATTAACCTGTCTGATTACCAGCTCGGAATCTCCCTTCACATGTAGATGGGGAACATGGATCTCAAGGGCCAACTCGAGGCCGGTGATGAGAGCCTGGTACTCTGCCTCGTTGTTTGTTCAACCTTCTGACAGCAGGAACGAGTACGGCAGGACGGCTTGCGCCGGGGTAATAAAAACAATACCCAGACCCACTCTGTTGAGCTTGGGGTCGTTGAGCCTTGTACCGGTGGGGCTCCGGGAGGCGCCGTCGAAATGCATTTGCCAACATGGGGAAGCATGATCGACTGAGAGGATCGTCTCATCGGGGAAGTCCAGGTCCGGGGATTGATCCACGGGGGTTGGATGGGCAGCTAAAAAGTCTGCCAACGCCTGTCCCTTAATGGTCTTCTGAGGTATAAACCTGATATCAAAATGCTGGAGAATCACCGCCCACCGTGCTAGTCGGCCAGTCAGCATGGGGTGGTTCAGGATGTACTTCAGCGGATCTACCCGAGAGATCAATTGTAACTCGTGGTGTTGCAGGTAGTGCCGCAACTTCTGCACAGCGAAGACGAGCGCAAGGCAGCTCTTTTCGATAGGGGAGTATCTGACCTCCGTATCGAGAAGCATGCGGCTGAGATAGTAGAGACTGTTCTCAGTGCCCTCGTTATTCTTCTGGGCGAGCAGCGCACCGAGGGATCTCTCCAGGGCGGTCACGTAAAGGACCAGCGGCTTTCCGAAGATAGGTGGCATCAAGAACGGAGGTTGGAGCAGATACTGCTTGATTTTTTTGAAGGCGGCCCGACACTCCTCATCCCATTCGTAGGCAGCGTCTTTCTTCATGAGCCGGGAAAAGGGCTTACACTTGTCGGCCAAATTCGCAATGAATCGGCGTATATAGGCTAAGTGGCCTTGCAGGCCTCGAAGCTCCCAAATTTTGCTCGGGGGAGGCATTTGGCTGATGGCCTTGATCTTCTCCGGGTCGATCTCGATACCTCAGTATCTGAAAACGAAGCCCAGAAACTTCCCGGAGGTGACTCCGAAGGCACACTTCAGCGGGTTCATCATCAGGTGACGGGAACGGAAGAAAATGAACACTTTCTCAAGGTCTTTGAGATGGTCCTGGCGCTGACGCGATTTGACTACAAGGTCATCCACGTAGCATTCCACCAATGTCCCGAGGATCGGTTTGAATATGCGATGCATGGCCCTCTGATAAGTGGCACCTGCATTTTTCAAACCGAATAGCATTACCCGGTAGCAAAAGGTACCCTGGGGAGCCCTGAAGGCAGTGGACTCCTCGTCTTCGGGGGCCATCCGGATCTGGTTATACCCGGAATACCCATCCATGAAAGAGAGGGCTTGGAACCCGGCCGTGGCGTCAATCAACAGCTCCGTCACTGGGAGTGGGAAGTCATCCTTTGGGCAGTGGCGATTGAGATCGCGGAAGTCGATGCAGACTCTGATCTGCCCATTATTCTTCCTGACCGGCACAATGTTGGCGAGCCATTTGGGGTACTGGACCTCTTTAATTAAGTTGGCTTTGATAAGCTTGTAAACTTCGGCCTCCACCATAGAACCATGAGAAGGGTGCATTTTCCTGGGAGGCTGCTTGAACCCACGGTGTTTTGCCGGGAGACCCAGACGGTGGATGGCCACTTGGGGATCCAGCCCTGGCATCTCATCGTAACTCCAGGAAAACACATCACGGTGCTGTTTGAGGAAGTCTACATACTACTGCCGCTCCTCGAGGGACATGGCCGCACTGATCAATGTGGGTCTTGGATCTGCCTCGCTACTAAGGTTCACCTGTACCAGTTCATCAACCGTGGTAGAGACGTCTTCTTCAAAGGCTGCGGGAGCATCCTCCAAGTCTGCCTCCCCAGCCATGGGGGAACTTCCCGCGACGGAAGATACTTCTGGGCTCTCAAAACCCGAGGGGCAGCTGGTGCCGGCTTGGGCAGCAGTGGTCATCACATCAGGAGACTCACTTGTCGTTGAGACCATAGCAATGAATGCATTTGATCCGATCCCATCTGGCCTTCGGCCTAAGGGGCCACGCTTGATGATATCAAAGTAGTGGTGACGTGTCGGCCTGAGTCGGTTAATTCCAGCCCGGCGAAAGAGACACGTATGGCGCACCACCGTTGTCATCAGCCTGACGTCCCGGTACCGTACAGGGGTAGGAGATTCCGGGATGACCCGAGCCTGGTTGATGTAGGAGTACGAGGTGATTTTCCGCCGTCACTTGGACACGGGAACATGACTTCCTTGCGTACCCGAAACAACAAAACATTGTCCCATGTAGGGGGTCGTGGCCTCCAACCGGTGGATCGGGAGGATGTAGGCGTCGTCCATGCTTGCCCAGGAATCACTTGTGATCGGGGCGGGATCATCCTCGCTTACCAGGATTTGCTTGTCCTTACTTTTGTAATAACCCGCATCCAGATAGCGGGCCTCACAAGAAGCGAAAGGGGACGCGTCTCCTTGGAGCACGCCTACTCGACCGTTTAGCAAGTACTTAAGGCACTGGTCATACGACGAGGGGACCGCTGCATGCAGATGGAGCCATGGCCTACCCATCAATGCGTTGTAGGCGGTGTCCTGAGAAACAACCATGACCTCGGTACTGGCAATTAAGCCACCGAACTGGGTCTTCAGGCGGATCTTGCCGACTGGGGTTTGCTCTGTCCTGTCGTACCCCTGGATCCTTAGGTCAGAGGGAGTCAAATCATCTTCGGACATACCCAGATTTCGCAGCGTCCGGGTCGGAATTAAGTTGATCCCTGAACCCGTATCAACGAGGCATCGGCGGACTTCCACACCGTTGAAGTGGCTAGTGATATACAGTGGGCGAATGTGCCCCTGTATAGGGGGGTCCTCATCTTCGCCAGAGAACGAGATAACCGCCTGACATTCGGCGTTTTCAATCGTCTCGGTATGGAAGGCTTCCGCAGCTGCCACTTCCGTCTCGAACTGGAGGGGGCTCCTTAGGGCCTCGGCAAGTTCCTCGCGCATTTCAGATGAAAGGCGAAGGGCCTCGAGGATGGAAAGCCTCGCCGGGATACCGGCCAGATGCTTCAGAACATCGTACTTTCGTGCCAAACGCGAACCTCTACTTACAGGAGGTCGTTCGGCATTTGGATGCACAGCGGGTCCGGCTGGCTGAACCGGCGAGTAACTAGTACTGGGTACATCTTTTTGCCTACCAGTAGAAGCCTGAAGAGTAGTCGCCGGACTAGGATCGGACAGCAGAGGCTGGCCTGTCGCCGGGCAATACTGGCTGTGATACGAATGAGGCGGCTCTCCCTGATCCAGCAACACGAACGGCGGTGGAGGTAGAGCCGAGGGTGCTGGATGGGTCTGCGCGTGCTGAGATCTGCGCTGAGCCTACTGCCTGGTCTCGGTAGCGTGCACAGCTTGGTCACAAGTTCCCGCTGACGTACCTCGATGACCAGCGCGATTGCGATTCCGCTAACGTTGGCGTCGGCTGGAAACGTTGGGAAGGTCTGCCTGGGGTTCCCCCTCATCGGGGGTCATATAGGGCTTTACCAGCTCCACGGTGTTAACCGAAGCGTACCCTTGACTATCGCTCGAAGAGTCATCCACCGCTGGGCGGATTCTGGGAGGAATGCCCATTTCGGGAGGGATAAAGTCGCCAAGAGTGCGGGATGACGACGGCACTGGCGGTGCACGTTGCTTCTTCTTGCGTCGCCGCTGCTTGCCCTTTTGGGCAGAGGTCGACTGTGAAGACGATGCTAAGGCACCGGCTACTTCTTCTGAAGGTTCCGAATGCTTCAGGCATGCCCGGATGATACCCTGAGCACAGACGACAGTTTTTCGAGCCATCTAGTTGTCTTATTTCTGGGACCCGCGGCTAGGGACCTGCTGCCACTCACCTTCGCTGTCGCTGCCGATTTCTGATCCCGCAAAGACGCCTGCCACTTGCGCTGGCGCTGGGCCCAACATGACTATGTTGTTGTTGACCTGGTCCTGAAGCCAGTCTTTAAACACATAGCATCGCTTGAGGGTGTGCCCCAGGATCCGATGATAAGGGCAGTAGTTGGGGTGATCGGTGAGATGCGCCTCTGCCGGCCTCCTGCACTCAGGCAGACGCACGATCCCTTGCTCTAGAGCACTTCGGAAGTAGCCAGGGACCTGATTTTCGTTGAACGAATAGGTATGGTACTTTCTTTCCGGGTAAGGAGCCCTGGGGGCCTGGTCCTATCGAGGGATCAGAGGGGCCTGCCGAGGAGGCGGCGCCTAGTTGTATCGCCTAGGTGGTGGCGGCGCATTGCGCGGGGGAACCTGTCGGTTCTGAGGCGGTCGCTGCTGGGCAGGAGCCTGTGCTTGAGGTGGAGGACCTCTACGGGGTTGCGGGGGTCGTGCCGCCGGTAGCAATTCCAGCTGCCTCGGGGCTTCTATTTGAGCCACTGCGGTGGGTTCATCCCTTGCGGCCCTCCTGGTTGGGATCATAGGAGGCAACAAACGTGCCTGACTAGCCTGTTGCAGGGCCTCCTCGAGGCGCTGGGCCTTATCCGAGAAATCTCTGAACCCTCCAGGATAGTTCTGGGTAATCAAGGAGGGTACCAGCTCTGTCTTAACGTTCCCCACACACATCGTCAGTAATTTCACCTGAGTCAGTGGCATATCGAGGGAATACGTAAGTCCTTTACACCGGGCGATAATGTCCGCAACCTGCTCATCAGGCCTCTGTTTGCACTTGAAGAGGTCCGCAATGCTGGTCTTTCGCGTGGTGGAGCTGAACTGTTATAAGAACTGCCTGCGAAGATCCTCCCAACCAGTCACTGATCCGATAGGGAGCTGGCTGTACCAGACGAATGCCGGACCTTCCAATGTCTGTACAAAACATCGGAGCTTAGCGGCTTCTTGCTGATCTGGGGTCCCCAGCATGGGGCCACACCTGGAGGAGAAATGAGCCAAGTGCTGGGGTGGGTCCCCTGTCCCGTTAAAAGGCGAGAATGTGGGGTTCCCAAAACCCGGAGGTGCGGGCATATCATCCAACCACGCGGGATAAGGCTTTCCATCCGGTGAGACCGCCACCTGCCGTGTTTCCAACGCCTCGAGGCGGGTTGTGAGTGCCGAAATAAGGTCCTCCGGGTGGGGGTCCCTGTCTTGACGGGGATCCCTAACCACAAGCGCATTGCCAGGTTCTTCAACACGGTAGATGGCTTCGGCCGCTCGCGGGTCAACTGGCTGGACGACCTGCTGGGCGACTGGGGGAACCCGGGTTGGATTCTTCAGATTGCCCCGTCGCTCAGGGGGGTTTGGCGAGACATATCGCGCCCTCTTGTCGTATGTTCCGGCTTCCGCCCTGTCCGTGGCAGTAGCATGATCAGGGTTGCCCGGAGGCATCTCACCGGGGGGAAATTGTTCCTTCCCCTGCTACCCCGGCCTGGGATTACCATAGTCGGGTCGCCGCTCTACGGCGCGTTCAGCCAATAGTTCGTCATCCAGCCTCTTCTGCTCAGCAAGCTGCTGGCGTAACGTGGCCTTCTCAGGATCTTCGTCCATTTTCTGCACAGAGGCATACGGGTCGGAGTGCTTGACTGTTCCGACGTGCTCCTTACCCTTGCCGGTGCTTCGACCGAGTGCCAGCGACTCGGTGGGCACGGGGAGGCCTAGCAGGTTCCTCTGATGACGGGTGACTCTCCCTGATGGGTCGAGTAGTGGCGGTGCACCCTCTGGAGGGAAGTCTCCATCAAGGAGTTCCAGTTCGTCTTCCCTGTCCACAATGTAGGCCATGTGGACCGTGATTCCTCTCGAGGGCATGTCCTCGATGTCGCATAGAAAATCGGGTTGTCGTCGAATAGGATCGAACAGAAGGGCAGCATAGTGTCCCCAGCCACGGACTTGCACAGGGGGGGTGGCTTCCCTGATGATCTTGCGGAGTGCCTTGAAACTCTGAACGCATTTTCGTTGGAGGGCACTCTGGTGACCGGGCGACTCGGGGTGCTGGGCCACAAGGAGCGCCGCTGCATCAATCAGGCGGCACTGTTTTCCAATCTCCTCGAAGTGCTCTCGACTCCTGGGGTATACTACCCGTTCACAGCGGAGGCGGAAGTGCGTCGCCCACAGGGTTCGACAAAAGCATCCCACTTCATCAGGGGTAAGCCACTCGGGTACGCGGAAATTCAGCGCCGCCGTGGGCCAGAACTTCTCTGGGAAGTAGTCCGCTGCAAGAATACTCCAGAAGATCCTGGGTTCGTCCTCGGGGTTTGGCCCTACATTTCCCCACTCATCAACTGGGGGTGGCTGAGGGACCGGTAGCTCTGGGATAGCAAACTCGGCGGTGGAGAATACGGCGAGCGAGCAGACTGGCCACCGAATTCTGGGCCTTCCTCTGAAGAGCGAGGTGACCTTACCACAATGTCACGATAGGACGGGCTGACAGCCACTGCTTCGGGTACGGGAATCGCCGTTACCGGTGTCTGGTCATGTCGTGGCTCTACCACCGTTGACCCCCAAAACAGCTCCTCGTGATCCCGAGTAGAGGTAGAGGGCGCTTCGGGTGACGGTGGCGGTGACTGCGCGGTCAAAACCTGCAGAATTCCCAGGATTTCTTCCTCCTGGATGTACCTGAGGAGAGAGACGGGAATCCGGTGGACCTCAAATTCTGGGAGAACGAGGCTGACGCGTCTGGTTCCTGCCCCAGTCCTTGATACGGAGGAGCTGGGAGAAGGTTCCATCGCTGAATCGCATTCCGCTTCCGAATCGGAGAAGCGGGCAGGTTTGATCTCCCCCTAGGCCTTCCCAGGATTCTTCTTGTGGCGGCGACGACCCGCTCTTCTTCCCCTGGGTGGCTCTTTGGGACAGGGTTGACCCCTATCAGGCAGCCTTGGGGCGGCGCTGGCGCCGTGGCGGAGAGGGCCCCCACTCAAGATAGCCGGGGTGCGAGGGGCACCAGGGCAAATGTCAAAGGGTACATTGGGGGGGGGGACCTCCATGAACAGTACCCATGTGGGCGGGGCCTCTGTTGGAACTGGCAGGAGCATGGGGAAGGCCTCCATGGTCGATGCGAGTGGAGCGAGGCTGACCTTCACTCCTTGAGTTGCTGGGGCGAGGAGGACCTTCGCCAGTCGCAGAGAGGACGTAGGGGGGACCCCCACGTTGAAGAAGGACCGGATGGACGGTGCCTTCAGAAGGATGGACTCCATACCCTGTACATCGGGCGCGGGAAATGTTTCCGTGATGAGCATCACTGCCACGGGGCAGGTCTTCCTACAGGATGGGGGCAGCACGAGGCATGCCTCCATGACGAACCTCGGAGCGGGGAAGGCCCACGCTCTGTGGAGTAGTGGTACGGGGAGGACCTCCATACGGGGTGGCATCACCGCGGGTTAGCTCGCGGTGATCATCACTGGGGCCTGCAACCCGGAGAGTCAACCCAGCCTGCCCATGGGGCGGTTGGGGTCTCAATCTTGGTTGGGCGAAGGGGTTCCCCTGCTCAATGTACGCGGGGGCTTCATAATGTACGTCGGCGGTGGCTCGGGCAACTGTAGCTGTCGACGTGGACGCGCCTAGGCGAGCGTCCTCAGCCCGGGCCTGGCGCTGACATCGGGTCAGGCGGGCCGGTGCATGTGGTGCAGGGACGTAGTCCGCCTGCTCTTCCTGCGGGGCCGGACGGTGGCGCTGACGTGGCCGGACGGGAGCTCTCGCCTGGGGGCCCCGGGTCGGGGCCCTGAGCGGACTGAGCTGGACAGCGCCTGCCTCTTCAGCGTAAGGCGAAGAGTCGTCAAGGCGTTCCGGAGATAGGCTCCCGAAACGGTTGAATGTCTGGGTGGGGAGCAGGGTCTCCCTGCACGGCCGCTTAGGGCAGCGTTGATGGCGGGGCCTGGAGGCCTCCAGGTCCAAGCGGGCCATATCCCTGGTCGGGATGACCCCTTCCTCCTCGTACCTGCGCACGAGGCTGTTGATCACCCTTCGTTGGATAACCTCTGATGGGGAAAGGGGACGTGGACGTCCCGTATTCCGTGATGTGGCAGCCGTCATGGCGGTGGTGGCGCCATGTGGAGTGGCCGTCGTGGTGTTGCCCCTGCCCTTGCGCGGGCGAGGAGCGGATGGTGACCGCATCTCTGAAATAGAAACCTGGTTCCTGGAAAACGAAGGGATCAACTCATCAGTGCTGAGGGGAAAAGGATTGACAGCCAGTGCCCCAGCGTTCTTCCATCCTCCATGTCCGTGAGAAGGATCCACGCCAACACGCTGCAGAGCGGAGTGCCCCACGTTCTACTACCCCGACTTCCAGTGAGTTCCACGACAGGCCCGCTATTTGCTTGGCGGGACCAGGCACCAGATATCTGGATCCGGTGACACGTCAATCTACTGGTGTCTCGAACGCTACTAATCTCCATGCTGAGGAGAAGACTTTCACGTCGGGTTCACCATTTCTGTTTCCGACGCTTTCGCCGGGGCATGTGCATCCGTCCGTGGAGGACGCGCGGCTTTGTTGCCCCGCATTCCCGCTTTCCAAGGGCGGGCGGCATTCGCTCCTTATTCAGGGACGTCTGCTCCTTGATCGAAACGGGATGATGGGATGTCGGTTCTTCCTCTTGTGGATTCCTCCTCAGAACTCGTCACCTAGTCCGGGTCTCCCTTATAGATTTAATACGTAGTTCGTGAAACTCTTCCCAGTGCCATGTTTCCATGGACACCGGTTAATTACAATGCTTCTGTCGGGACATTCGAAAGGGTCCAGTCAAGGCAGCAACCTTCGGTCAGGGGAGTAGTCACGTTGAGGCATCAGTAGCGTGTCTGGATGCTGGGGTACCTGGCATGTCTGTCTGTTATCCTTGATCACAAGGCTTCTCGAGGGCGTGGAAGCCCGAGGCATCCCACATTGGGCGCGGGGAATTACATGTCGTAGACACATATCTGAGGTTTTCCTCAGCCTCCCATGCTCAACACAGGGTATGCCGCGAGTTTAACATCCAGCGGAGACGGATCATCCCAACCAGAGCATTAGCTGGGATAAATCGGATTGAGGGGTCCTCCTTGAAGGGATATCGACACCGGGGCTAGCCCGTGGGCGACAGTGAATGGAGTGGAAGGAGAGTGAAGTGGAACCATCACAGGGGGCGACAGTGAAGTTGGGCTTGAGCCTTGACGAGACTTCCTACGTATCCCCGTGGCAGGGAATCAAAGTCCGCGTAGTTCGGGATGGTGCCGGTAAACCGACGTGAAGCTGGACCCTGGCCCGATGAATGTCGTCAGCGTACCGACGTGAAGGTGGACCTTGGTCCGATGGGAGTTGGTCTTGAACCTCTGGGAGGATTCCTACGTACCATGCCTTGACATCGATCAAAGAACTCATAGTTCAAATGGTGGGTTGAAATGGCTTACCACTGGGAACGGGACCCGACGTGAAGGAGCGACGGGTGGGCTTGAACCTCGTGGAGGCTTCCTACGTACCATGCCTTGACATGGATCAAAGACCTCATAGTTCAAATGGGAATAGGTGGGCAGTTTAATGTCATGCAGGACAAAGGGGGCATACAGTTTAACGTCATGCTGGACGAGGGCGAAACTCGACGTGAATGAACGACTGAGCAATGTGGCTTGAACCTCGTGGAGGCTTCCTACGTACCATGCCTTGACATGGATCAAAGACCTCGTAGTTCGGAGAATACAGTTTAACGTCATGCGGGATGATAGTGAACCCTGACATGAATAAACGACGGGTGGGTGTGTCGGTGAACCGAAGTGAAAGTGGACCTTTGCCCAATGGGTGGTGGGCTTGAACCTCATGGAGGCTTCCTACGTACCATGCCTTGACATGGATCAAAGACCTCGTAGTTCAGATGAAAGTAGACCTTGGTCCACTATTGGTGGGCTTGAACCTCATGAAGGCTTCCTACGTACCATGCCTTGACATGGATCAAAGACCTCGTAGTTCAGGAGGGGTGGGTCGCAATGGCTTACCACTAGACCGGAATTGCAGTTTAACGTCGTGCTGGACGGGGGTGAAACCCGACGTGAAAGACGGGCGGGCTTGAACCTCGTAGAGGCTTCCTACGTACCATGGCTTGACATGGATCAAAGACCTCGTAGTTCAGAAGGATGTAGACCTTGGTCCACTATTGGTGGGCTTGAACCTCATGAAGGCTTCCTACGTACCATGCCTTGACATGGATCAAAGACCTCGTAGATCAGGAGGGGTGGGTCGCAATGGCTTACCACTGGACCGGAATTGCAGTTTAACGTTGTGCTGGACGGGGGTGAAACCCGACGTGAAAGACGGGCGGGCTTGAACCTCGTAGAGGCTTCCTACGTACCATGCCTTGACATGGATCAAAGACCTCGTAGTTCAGAAGGAAGTAGACCTTGGTCCACTATTGGTGGGCTTGAACCTCATGAAGGCTTCCTACGTACCATGCCTTGACATGGATCAAAGACCTCGTAGTTCAGGAGGGGTGGGTCTCAATGGCTTACCACTGGACCGGAATTGCAGTTT
Source organism: Viscum album (assembly GCA_963277665.1). Classification (NCBI taxonomy): domain Eukaryota; kingdom Viridiplantae; phylum Streptophyta; class Magnoliopsida; order Santalales; family Viscaceae; genus Viscum; species Viscum album. The sequence continues at coordinate 274,613,146 of OY728155.1, read as the reverse complement.
AACGTCGTGCTGGACGGGGGTGAAACCCGACGTGAAAGAAGGGAGGGCTTGAAACTCGTAGAGGCTTCCTACGTACCATGGACTAACATGGATCAAAGACCTCGTAGTTCAGAAGGGGTTTTCAGGGTCGGTGCTCACTCTAAGCCCACGTGAGTCATGCTCGGTGTGAGAAACAAGAGGTTGCATGGACCTGACGATCACGTCGCGAAGGGTGCGTCCATGAGAAGCGAAGAGGGGCTTACGCGTTGGGCGGCCCATGGTGTTGGGACTTACTCCAGGATGGAGGCCCATGGCACGACAAAGCGCAGGAAAGATGGACCTTGGTCCGACGATGGGAGGTGCCTCGTTCCCTATCACGTCCTCCACTGACCTTGGTAGTGGGGAATTACAGAGATGCAAGGGTGCAATCATCCGTACCAAAGGTTAGGGGCTTACGCTTTGAGGCAGCCCTTTCCCTGCGAACATACACCACTCCGACAAGGAGGATCTCATTCCATGTGCGGAAGAGTTCCATTCCCGTGGAGACGAGTGGTGTAATGAATGTTCGAGCTGGGGGGACCCTTCGTGAGGGAGACGAGGTTGGGTCACAGTTTAACGTCATGTGTTGAGGACGTGGTGCTTGGCAGTTTAACGTCCTGCAGCTCGGACGAGGTGGGTTCACTCCACACCCCTAGGGCTTACATAACCGGTACCCTCTGGTCCTTGGGGAAGGGAAGGTGCCGGTAAGGCCATGGTAAAGGGGGGTCGAGGGATGAACCATGGAGGGGTCCACGTTAGCATGGCTATGCGAAGAAAAAATAGCCGTTAGCGTGCCTATGCGAAGAAGCATTAGGCGAAGCAACGCTACGGGAGGTGTTGTCCATGGGACTTTGAAATCACATCGTGCAAACCTGGAGGGTCGCACGGAAAGAGGAATCGCTAAGCAGAGGAGTGTGCTTTGCGAAGTGGGGTGCCTTGGCCTTAGCATGGGGCATAGGTGGGAGTGGGAGGTGCTTCGCAAAGTGGAACAGTGTTCGCGGAGCGCTGCCTCGCGAAGAAGGAATGGTTCGCGAAGCAGGGTCCTGCCAAGCAATGTACTTCGCGAAGTGGAGCGATCCTGCCTTAGCATAGGAATTACTCGTATGGTTTGGGTGTTTCGCGAAGCACGAATGCTCTGCGGCTCCCCGGGTTCCCTTGGGAATCCCCTTCCTTCGCGAATGCCCTTGAGCTTCGCGAAGGGCATCCCTCTCGGAAGAGGGGCTGAAAACGAAACAAATCAGAGTCGTCTCGCGAAGTAGAAATACCTCGCAGAGCTCATGATTCCCGGGGCAAAGTGTGCTTCGCGATTCGGGAGAGGAGAAGCCGAAAGGTCGGGTTGTCCGTCCCCGGGACTCAGGGGGAGTCGAGTATTTATAGGGAAGGGGTGCCGCGAAGCAGGGCTCGCGCGCCGCCTTCGGGGCTTCGCGGCGGCTCGCGAACGTCAAACGGGTTCGCGGAGGATTACCGCCTTCGGAGCTTCGCGACAGCTCGCGAACGTCAAACGGTTTCGCGGAGGATTACCGCCTCCAGAGCTTCGCGGGGTCGCCATGGTTGGGGCGCGTCGCGGCGGGGCCTCACGTCTGTGCTTCGCGGCTGTGCTTCGCGAGGCAGCGCGCCGACTGTCTTTTTCGTTCCTTCCTTTCGAGCCACATTTTTTTGGCGCCAACAAAGGTTTTTACTACACCATCATTCTGTCATACATAAATTTATTTATATAATGTCTAAAAGTTATAAATAAAATTTGATGATTTAGGAAGTAATTTTTGATTTCTAAGTACTAATTATAGTCCAAGTGATAATTTCTATAAACCAAATTAAAATTGTTTTATTTAGAACAAACATGTTTATGTTATACTTCCCTTTTCTTTAAAGTGAAAATTATAAAAGGTCACCTTCACACCAAAGTATACCCATGGGGTACTAATATTGATCCAAGGATGTAAATGGTAATAAATATACAATAAAATTGGTTTAGGACATGTTTTAGTGTTTTTCGATATTATTATAATATTATTTTTAATCTTATTTACCAGATTTACCTTTTAACCACGTTAAATAAAAATATTTTCTGAATTTACTCTTCCTAATTTAAAAAAAGGTACATATTTAAACTATTTGTAACTTATGGTTCCAAATATAGGATAAATTTATCCAAATTAAAAACAAATAAGTTTTAGTAATTAATTTTAAATCAATTCCCATTGTCAAACCCAGAAAGGGGGTTTTTAAGAAGTATAAACATTCAAAAGATTGACATGTCGTAATGTAAAATTTAAATTTGAAATTCCATCCAATGACCAAAATTTGATTAAATGATAAAAGAATAATACAATTACAGTTGAAATCCAATTATAGTTGTAATCTGTCTATATTAATAAATTAGATTAAAGGTTAGTTTTGACCTAAAATACAATATTTTTCACTATTTATTAAATTATGGATTTTATCAAAAAAATATATAAATTTCAAACAAGGTGACTTTTTATGGCCCTATTCTAAACAAGAAGTTTATTTTTTCAATTATAACATATAAATGTGATAATAACTAGAATAAAAAATGGTTATTCATCAAAAGGTAGTAAAATGACATTTTAAAAATATTAGAGAATTTTATGCTTAAAATTGAATTTATAATCATTTTAAGCCTCTAAAATTTATTGGATAAATGTAAAACCATTTAACAAACCATTGTAATTATATTTTAGTTATATGTATTCATTACCTATAATACAATGGCTATGTGTTAACTATAATTTCAATAAATAATAATATTATTGTATTATTTCTGGGTATAACTCAACGTTGTGTGCAATGTAAGATTTTGAAGAAAACTATTGATGTGTGTCGTGTATGATATCAAATATAGTCTCCCCTTAAATGAAAAATTAATATATTATTCATAAATATAATTAGATTTAAATATTAATTATTCTCAAAATCCAGGGATGTTACATGTTCATTGATGTAATCTTCATATTTTCGTTAACATCCAGGTTTACTTCTAGTTTCAACCATTAATAAAACAAAATGGTTGTAATGAGTTAAAAAATGAAAACAATATGGGGAATTTTCATAATAATAAACTAAATTAATCCTTAAAATGAACTGTTTTTTTAAATTATTATGTTCTAGTATAGTTCCTTTAGTTAAACTTATATCAATCCTTTTTTGATGTTGGTTAATTTATGTTGGGTTATCTTACACATATTAAACTAATATCTCAATTTATCTAGGAAATCACTCTATTATAGAGATTCATAAAGAGAATATAATAAAAAAAACATATCACCCCATATAGTGTCAGTATAGCTGTGCTGTTAGGCCTCTTTTTTGTAGACCATGTGATGATCATCTTAATAAACAATATTAACTTTACATTGTTTTTTCCCCTAATTATAACTTTTAAAGAGCTTGCAGACAATTTTAGTATACAAACAAGGATATATTTCTTGGGAAAACCATATACTCACGAATTCTATAAAATTATAGAATATTATCCAATACATATACTCAATTCTATATATTCTATTATGGTTCTCTAACACTAATACGAAATGTAACTAAAAAAATATCCAAATATAAATAAACTAATATCCCAAAATATCTTACCAAATATAGAAATGACTCAAATATCACCATAATAACATGATTCAAATAATGAGTGTCCCAAATAGTTACATATCTTAATGACCAAAAGGTTTAGTGTCTTTGAGTTTAGATATATAAACATCTTATTTTATAACCCTAGAAAAAATTGTAATTAATTGTGTAAATCTAGACCATTCTCTAAAAATATCACTTGATATGAACATATTCATAACCTAGGGAGGGAAAACATAATATGGGGTGACCAAAATAAATCAGAAGGGGTAAATACATGTCATAATGTTTTAAACCATAAACAAAAAAATAACATGAGGAATAAAAAATATCATAATAAATGATTATAAGACCATATATTAAAACCATAATATTGTAAAAATATCATAAAAAAACATGAAGGTTATGGAATGTTTCAAAACACATATAAATAATGATAAAAAATGTGGGAATTTTATAGTAATGTGGAATAATTTAAAAACATGGAATAATATTAAAAATATAGAATTTAAAGGAAATGAAATTCATCCTTACAATTTATCATAACATGCTAAATATATTGGATGTATAGCATAACCATAAACATAGAAAAACACATGTGAAAAACTCATTATTTCCTCACCTATGTAAACAATGTCATTATTTCCACACCTGCAAATGTGGAAATTCCCATCATTACCACACCTATGTGAACTATATTATTATGTCATATCCTAGATATCTCATGAGATATAAACATAATCCAATTAATTGGAGCGTTATATAGGAAGATAATATAAAAATTATCATATAATAAATAACCCATAGAAATAGAGTGGGTTTATTTAACAATCAAAATATCCAAATTTAATTCCCAAAAGGATTTATAACATATAAAAATACAATTGGTGATATAAATATACATTATGTGAGATAAACCTTGGAGGAAAAATTTATGTGAAAATATAAAATGTTTCAAAAAAATATTTTAAAACTTTTTCTAAAATATGAATTATGAATTATATTAAAAACCACAATATTAAAAAATGATAGAGAAAAATTACAAAAAAATCATATTATAAAAAGTTGAAAATAAAAAGGCCTTGAAAAGAATCATTATTTAAAAAATTCAAAATTAAAATAATTTGAAAAATATTACTTTTGAAATGAATCTTTAATATTGGAAACATAAAAAAACATAAATTTCATCAAAATAAAATGATGAATAGATGCTGAATTTTTTTTCAAATGATTGAAAAACATTTTGTTCATTATGAAATAACCATGTTAAAAAACATCATTATAATGGATAAATGTAGTATAATTCATAAATTAAATAAGGGGTATAAAATAGTTATTGGAGATAAAAAAGTTTTAGTTTACACTAAGTAAATGAGTACATTATTGGGTATAAAAATTAATTAAATGTAATAGTATTTTTACTGAAAAGAATGAATTTTAATGAAACATTATAATCTACAAGGAATAATACATGGGTTTGAAACATGATTTCTATATAAAATATGGTGTAATATAACCTAAAATCATCATAGGTCGGATTAGTTCAATCATTAAAAACAATATACCTTGATGAGACATTATCACCCACAGAAGAGAAGTGAGTCACAAAAAACACCTTATAGATTTCATAATTTTTGAATCAAAAGTCATTCGATGATTTATGATTATATGGATTTGTAAATACTTATGGTCAAATAATCTAGTATTTTAGAATAAATTATGTACTTTATATTCACTGGAGGAATAATAAATTTTTAAAAAACATTACACCACATCTCATTGAATAGATGTCTTGAAGAAAACCCTCACAATCATTTTGTATTTTGAATTAAAACCTAAAGAGAGAATGAAAATGGAAAAAATCAGGGGGAATCATAAAATATAATGAAATAATGATAAAAAATTAAAATGGTTTAATTTTTATACCATAAAAAATGAAACATTGTTTATAACATAAACTTGTCTCAAGGGATTAAACATTTGACACAAAGAAACCGTTAACATTATTCTCTTCTTAGACAAAGGAAATCTAAAATTCAATAAAAATATATAATTATCATAATATAATATTTTAAAACAATATTTATACCTATATCTATTTATATATTTATTTTATAATCATTATCTAAATCTATATTAATTAGTTTTTTCCTATCTTCCCACATCAAGTGTTTACATTTTTGAATGTTTGTAGTAGTTTTGCAGGAGCAGTTTATTGATCATTATTCATACAAATATTATCATTAAAAATTAATTAATGTTTCTTTAATTTATGACTGAAATTTATTTATGACTAATAAATTTTCTTCCATGAGATCATTAGTATTTATAATATGATATGAAAGCAATACTAGACATTCTTCAGTGATTTTCAAACTACAAAGGGTGTTTTCATAATTAATAAGTTAAATAGTTTTTTATACTCTCCAAAATGAAGAAATAATTTTGCTTACATATTAATGTAATATTATTTGATAAATTGTGTTTTCACATTAATCTATGATATATTTTCATTGCATTATTCTAGTAGGTGGTTAATCTTACCAAATTATTAACATGATATAATTCAATTGCTGAGTATTCTTAATGCAGTGTTTATTTTGACATAATTTCACTATAAAAGAATTATAATGATATAATTTCAAATTTTTATGATTTTTAACCATATATTCAAATCATTTTATAAATAATGAAAAATTATTAAAAAAATGAATAAAATGATTCTTTATGGATGCGGTAGTTCACACAATGCAGGAATAGAATTTATGTTACAAAATGAATGAGTGGTGTGAAGGTGGATAGTAATTGATCATATAACAATAATTAATACATTAAATAAATCATATTTACTAAAAAATACCATCATTATGACAACCCATTTGAGTTGGGGATGAAAAACAGAAAACATCACTTTGTGGAGGCAATAATTCACACAGTCACACTAACGATGATTAATGCTTCTGGTAGTAGATAAACGAGAATAAATATTTGTTGTAGAATTATTATAACAACCTATCAACAAAATAACTATTTTTAGTTTATTATTATACTATGTTTATCGTTGGTTTAGAAATTAAATAATAAAAAATAAATGTTAAGGAAGATGTGTCAACTTTGTAGAGACCTTGAACGTCCTCTTGACGAAGGCCTTATATTTGAGGGACATAGTCTAGATTTGTGACTAGCGTAATTAGTTCATGTAAATTAATTAAATAATCAGATATTTAGGTTGGTGGTAAAGGGAATTTTTAAATTTGAGTGGATAATTAAAATGGTGTAAGTGATCTACCATCAATAAGTGAGTTGGAGGGATTTTTCCCTGGAAATGAATGGTAAGTAAGGGGAAATAATAAAAAATAATGAATTTTAGCAGAGTTATGTGAAGTAAGTATGATTATAAATTTAGTAAAAAAATTATAACATAAAAAAATTTCTATAATTTCGAATGGTTATATTTATTTGTGAAAATTTGATTCCCCATGGATTAGTCATTTAAACACTTAATACTTAATTAAATTTTAATCATGCCATTCATTTTTTACTAAAAAAATATATATAACATCATAAAAAAATTTGAAATTTATGTTTATAAATTTGGTCTCAACATAAATTAATTAATTTAAAAATATAAGAAAAATTATTTTAAATTTAAAGACACATAATGCAAAATTTGTTTGAATTAAAAGAATGTTTTAAACATTAAACTTATGAATAAGGTATATTTTTGGCAGTAAATGATTTTAATTATATTAATTAATTTATTTTAAAATATGTATAAGTAGTGAGACATTAAAATAAATCAAATTCTGAATTTCACTATAAAAATATTTAATTAAAATAAACATTTGAAAATAATTTCTTAAAATTCTAATAAAAGGTTTCTTAAGTCCTAAAATGTAAAAATAGAATTTATATGTTCAAAATAATACTCATACCATTAAAATATATACTAAAAGTTTTTATAAACTTTTATTCCTTTTTCGAATATTGGTAATTTCACAGAAGTCATCGGTTTTGCGGAAGTTGTGAAATTTGCTACGAATACCTCTCTAGACTTTGGTATTCCCTCTCAGGGAAGGATCATAAGGAAGGGTAGGATCGCTCATGTCTCTTCCAACCAGGATGCAGTTGAGGAAAGAATTAATCTGTTCAAATTCTCCATTTTTTGAGAGAGTTCTATCTCCAAAGGGTGAGAAGGCGTGGAGGTTTAATGAGCTTTTTGACAGAATAACTGCAGTCTAGGGCTTTGGGGACTGATGAATGACTGCTATGGGAAGAGGATATTTCCATATTATTTTCCCCTCTGATGAGTTAAAATGGCATGCTTGGAGCATTGGTACCATCAACTTAAAACCTATAGTTCTTATGATACAGGAGTGGGATCGAAATTTTGATCCGCTGAATGAGTGGAACACTCATACGCAAAATTGGATCCGGATTTGCGGGCTTAATTAGCTGTGTTGGCATCCTAGAATTCTGTGGGACATCACTTCATCCATTGGAAATTCCATTATAATTGATAACCAAATAGACAATCCTAGGTTTTGACATTATGCTCATGTACTGGTGGAAGTCGACATGGCCAACACGTTAGTAGAAGATGTTGTTCTCACCACCAGGGATGATAGTTTCAAACTGGAAATCATGTATGAAAGGAAACCCTAGTTTTGTAAGGAGTGAAATGTCTTTGGTCATGTGGACCATGAATGTAATAAATCCATGGTTTTCACGATTTTCAATATCAAAGGGCATGACAGCCAAGCATGCCAGAGGGATAACATTAATGGAAATGGGAAAATAGCAAATAATGTGACTATTAGTGTTTCTTCTGGGGAGGACCCTCAGTCTATGGGGGATACTGACCCATCTCTTGATGCTGATGAGGCCCTTGAGCTGGAACCAGATGTGGCTGAAATTGTTGGCATGGTTGAAATTGATGAGGTTGCAAAGGATTTTAATTTTCCTCAAGTTGATACAACACTGCTGTTGATGCACATGGATGCCTTTTTCCAGATACAGTGTGCAGAAAGGGATACCAGTGGTGTCATTACTCCTTCTTTACTGGACATGGCTATTTGTTCTAATAATACAGGTGCTGACATGGATATGTCTATAGATGTGCAAGCTGGCTAGTGCAATGCTCAGTATTCAACTAAAGGCAGTGCAGGGGACCAACCTGTTCAGCGATCCACACAAGGATCACCCAAAATCCCGCACAGGAAGCAGATTCCGGGGAAGATGGAGGAAGGGGTCTTTCTTGAAGATGTCCCTGCTCACCGTATGAGTGTGATCATGCTTCATTAGTCCTCTACATCTTCTCCACAGGAGAAGGGGTCCTACCTTTCTGTGCTTATGCAGGTGGAGAAGCAGGTAACTGGAGACTCACAGCTTGGTGGCATGAATCAGGTCTCTTCAACTCCATAGTAGCAGGTTCTTGTCTCAGGGTTTTTCTCAGGGGTACCACCACCTATTCTGGTGGAGGAACAGGTTCCTGGAGATACCAAGTCTTATGGCATGAAGCAGGTTATGGCTCGAAGACAAGATGGTCCTGCTGATGTGATGCAACATGAGATTAATGACCAATTCCAGCAGGTTCCTTCAGGGAAAACAGTCAGGAGGAGATCATGTCAGGGCTCTCCCGTGGGAACTGATCAATCTCCTAATAAATTTACTCTAATTAGAGGACGATTATGGTCTGATTGTAGTGAAGACTGTGAAATCTCTGAGACTCCCTCTGAGGCTGAGAAATCAAGAAAGGGGAAAGGAAAGGGAAAGGGTAAAAAGAGCAAAGCAGAACAAGTACAGAATGAGGGGCCTCAAATGAGGGGAAAATCTTCCATCAAATGAAGATCCTTTTTTGGAACTGTCAGGGGATTGGGTACTCTCCCACGGTCATGGACCTGAGACATTTTATTGTGACCAATAAACATTTGATGGTTGCAATAGCCGGACTCAAAATGAAGTTTGAAAACTGGAATGCCTTTAGATGGGACTCTCTTGGGAACTCTTTTGTTTCTCAAAACTCAAGTGATAGTGGGGCTGAGTCATATTGGGTTCTTAAACAAAACTGTATTTGCATTCAATCGATGACCAAGATGCACCAGGTTGTTTCTATGGATATTGGATTTCTGGGAGCTGTCATCTCTCTCTCGTTTGTTTATGACTGAAACTTCTCTATTAAAAGAAGGGGTTTCTGGAAGAATCTGGTGTCTATTTCTGACTGGTTGACTAAGATATGGGTGGTCTTAGGTGACATCAACACTGTCATCAGACCTGATGAAAATACTGGTTCTCACTTCAACAAGCTGGATACACATGATTTTTCAGTGTGTCTTGACAAATGTAATCTGTTTGAAGTCCCAATTTTCGGAGCAGACTGCACATGGTGTAGGTACACTTTGAATAGATTCCAAACAAGTAAATTGGACAGATGCTTTGTTCAGATCAATGAGAAGAATGATGCTATCAACACCTCTAGTCTCACCTTTCCCAAATGTCAATCTGATCATAATCCAATCCTTGTGGATATTTGTGTTGGCAGGATGCGGTCATCTCCCCTACCTTTCAAGTTCAACAATGCTTGGCTTGCAGTCCCTGGATGCAGGGAGGTCATCCTTAATGCTTGGGAGACTGAAGCAATTGGTAGCTGTAACACCCCAAGCTTCAATGGTATGTTTCTCTTTGAATAATGCAATAGCATGTGTTGTACGCAACATCGAGTTCTAACACACACCACAACCGATCAAACTAGCCGTTATGAATAGTAATACCTACATTTTAAAATTTTAGAAATTCTATCTTTCAAAATGGACTTCATTTTTGGATTCGGAGTATCGATTTTAGGCTAAGGTGAAATTTTGGTACTTTTCGGATAACATTAATTTTTTGATGAATAGTGAAAATTACTAAATTTTAATTAAAAACAACTTTTTTAATCAAAATAATTAATAGTGATAAATTATGAATTTGATTGGTTTTAAAGTAAATTTAGAATATATTTTTACCAATTAATACAATGTTGGTCATTGGACATAGTTTCACAATTAAACCGAACATAAACAAGTATCAATATTTTATAGTTATTATATCTTAAAAACACGCTTTTTGTTTTGACAGCGGGAATTAATTTTAAATTAATTTCTGCCACTTCTGTGTTTTGAATTTAGAAAAATGGATTCCATATTTGGAATCAGGATGGTCAAATTGTGTAAATATGTATCTTTTATTTTTAGATATTTTGAATAATTACTTCGGTAAATAATTTATTTAACATGGTTAAAGGGTAAATCTGGTAAATAAGGGTTAAAAAATAATATTATAATAATAAAAAATTACCCTAAAACGTGTCTTAACCTTATTGGTTGATACATGTTCGACCATGGACATATTTGTGTCGATTTGGGGACCCATGGTGCCACTTGTAAGTGATAGGGACACTTTATTTTAATTAAGTTAAAATGAATACAAAAATGACAGAAGCATATATATTTTAGAAACAAATTTTTTACATAGGGTTATATATGTTGGATTTTCGACTATAAATATTCATTAGAAATCTAAAAAGCGTTCCGAAATTATAGTATTTTATTTATAATTTTTAGACATTAAATAAGATAATTTAGTTTTGACACAATGGTGATGCAATAATTCCCATAATAGTGAAAAATGAAAATGATTGATATTGTAGATACCCAAATAAATATAATTTGAGACTTTATATGAATTAAAATAATATTATAGGTTAATATGACATGTTAGGAATTATTTAATTAACTTTGATAGAAGTAATCATTCTGTTATGAGTTTTAAAAAAATCAATTATTTAATAGTGTCAAAATTGACATAAAAGAGTCTTTAAAACAAATAGTATATTATTAATTGATATTAAATTCCTTAAAATCTAAGGCTCGGCCAAGAGACATATATCATGATATTTGTTTCATTAAGGGACCACTTGGGGGTCGATTGGATGTATATAGTATGTTTATTAACTATATAATATAAAAATACAAAGTGACATTATAAATGTCAAACTAATTAACTAAGAGTTAAAACTAAAAGATAAGGTTAATATAATTACCCAAACCTATCTAAATTCAATTGTTTGAGTGGTTTTTGACCCATCCCTACCTTAAACTTTAAATAACACACTTTGGATCCATTATAAACCCAATATGAGTTTATTATAAAATAATATTTCTAGCTTTTCCAAAGGTGCCCCTCACCCCTCTTATAAAAGGGCACTCCCCCTTCTCACTAATTCACACATTCAAAGCCTTTTGGTTTGTCCAAACCCTTCCCAAATACACTCTAAACTTCCCTCAATTCATCTTAGAGGCCTTCCTTTAGTTAGAAAGCCAATTGAAGATCCCTTTTGATCAAATAAAAAGGAAGAACCCGAAGAAGAGGTAATGATTTCACCACCCATTTCCAAGTTCCTTTATTCTTCCACTTCTTCTTTCTTTGTTATTACCATAATAAAATAATAACTCTAGTATCTTATATATTCTGTGATTTTATTATAAATATGGTACAACCATATTCAGTATTCTATCCATCCTTTGAATTACATGTCACCATAAGTGCGTACGTACGGCTTACACTCTCCTTGTCGTGGTGTAATTGTTATGCAATAAATTATTATTTGGATGGGTATAATACTGATGTGTAACTCATGTAAATAATAAATATAAAATGATAATTATTCTTTATATATTATATACCATCCAATTATATATTATTTTAATATCAAAATAATGATATTGTCGCTTGTGCGTACGTACGGACTACCATCTCCACGAACGCGATGAGATTCATTCTCCATCGTATCCATTCAAGTATAATTATCATTTGATAATTTAAAAATAATGTTTAAGGACTTGATATCATTCTGGATATGAATAAGATACAACCTATCCATGACAAATATGCCTTACGTAACAAAACATATAAAAGAAAACGAGTAAGTTAACACCTCAAACAACGATAATACTAAGATATTATTAACAAATTAATGTTAAAAGATCATATATGATATCATATCAATGTATATGATTCTTGTATAATTTAATAACAATTATTTCACCATTATACAGGAGGTTAACCTACTCCCAACCAAGGAAATGTACAAGGTAAGTGTTATTTCACAATCTCTTCATTATATGAGGTTGTTTATACGTAATAATCTACTGGGATCTCTTTATCATCCACATCAATGTTTCTTAAAAATATATTTCAAAACATTTTTACTATTTAAAAGAATATTCTTTAAAGTCATTTATACCCTTTTTTGACTTTTTATATGAGTTTTATAAAGGAATCTTTCTGTCGTTTTCCAAAACAAGGTACTTTTTAACCTTTTCGACAGAAATAAGGTAAGACTGTTTTTTTAACTTATACGGCGAGTGCAGCTATTTTCCGCCATTATAAAATCATCAAAATGTCCCATACAAGATTATAAGAATATTTTCAATGAAAATTTTTTATTTTATAAATATATGAATCTTAAATTATTTCAAAATATAAAGAGATATTTCTATAAAAAGAGTTTTGATTTCATCTATGTCAACATCCTTTGATGGATTTTATGCTTATTTGAAGTTGATTTATTATGATACAAATCTTCTATATTGTATTGAAGGTTTTGTGATATGTTTCACTATGGATGTGCTATTTTTATACCATTCATGGTTTATGGTGAATGTATTGACATTTCGTATGCTAGTTTTAATACGAATGTTTATGTTATGTTTAATCCTTTTCATATGAGAATGCATTGGACTTAATATGTGACGGGTGGAGCCCACTATAGCCCCTCGATGCATCGGTAGGTCTCTTGAGACAAACTAGTGCTTTGGCACAAGGCCTTAGCAAAATCTTATTTGTAGTCTTTGCACGAGGCCTTGGCTATGTGGTTATGATAGTCTGACATTATGCATTCCAAAATTATGAAAGTGTTTAATGATATTGAATGTGATTATTCGATTAGTAGAATATCCATGTGAATAAGTAAATGGCATTATTTCATTTTATTTTTTCCATACTATGTTGATGTTCAAGTTTAAAAGGATTTTGTTTTAGTTATACACTGCCTTAAATGTTTATTCTTATTTATGAAAGTTTCTGCTATATTGTTATCATTACTGGGCATTTGAGATCACCCCTTTTCTATGTTTTATTTTTCCTAGGATGTGAAGAAGTAAATTATGAATGACCTGAAGGGATATTATAAGGGGATAATAGTGTGGACTATGGAGACAATATGTTGTTCTAGTAGTTTTTCACTTTATGATGTAATGTAAAACTTTATTAATATATGTAGTGTTTCCAAGGCTACTAAACCAATCGGTCTTCGAGATTTGATCTTTCTTGTGATCATGCCAATATTATGTAATAATGCACCAAATCTAGGTAACTGGGGTCGGGGAGTTACAGTTGGTATCAGAGGAATTTTATTACAAACCTTGGAAGCTAGATTTAGATAAACTCTGATTAGAGTACATAGATTTAAGATGGACTTTGAGGATTAGTATAGAAGAACTTCCTAGAATTTTGGTATTGTAGGGATTTTGTGAGCTTTCCGAGAAATACATCCATGTCTGGATACGAGCAGGTAGAGGCGACTCTGACACAGATGTACCTAGGGGTAAAACCAAAAAACACTGCTTTGAGCTAGACTCGAATGGGAACTGGTGCACGACAACGGGCCTTGCTGCACTCTTGGTTACGACACTCCTGGGGGATATGCTTAGGATAACTCTCATTTTCATTACAAATCATTATGAAGGATTTATGAGTATATACTTCCTTAAAGAAAATGTTTTTATGATTATGGATTATATCCATAAATAGTTCAATTTATGATAAGTGTTTTATAAGTATAGAATTATGTATTTTGATTCCTAAACTGATATAGTTTATGCCATTGTTTAGAAATGGCGCCTAGTGGAAGAAATGGAAACCGTATCAATACACTCACTCCATGTATGGATTTTCCTCCTTCTCAAGATAATTATAGTGGATATGGTGATGAAACTGGTGCCGATTAGCTAATCACCATACCGAGACAACTCACTCAGGTTATGGATAATAACCTTACCCGTATGGAGCACCCTGATCCGCAGCGTGGAGGATCAATGTTAGATCAATTCATGAGGCAACAACCACCAACGTTCAATGGGAGTACAAATCCCTTAGTAGCTGAGCAATGGATAAATTCCCTAGAGAAAATATTTCAGGCTTTGGGTAGTAGTGAAAGGGAAAAAGTTAACATGGAAATTTACCGCCTCACTGGAGATGCTGATCAAAGGTGGTCATTGATTCAAAACATTAATGAACATGATGAAGTATCAAATATGGAATGGAGGGAGTTCAAAGATCTGTTTTTGGAAAAATTCTTTCCTCGTGACCATCGATCAGATATGGAAAGGCACTTTCTGAGTCTGAGACAAAAGGAGGATGAGAATGTCGCAAAGTATGAGGCTAACTTTATAGGGTTAGAAAGGTATGCTGGAGATTATATATGTAACCCAAGAAGTAAGATTGATCGTCTCTTTGATGGGTTAAAACCATTTCATCGTCGAGCATTAGTCTCACAATCCTTTTCATCGTACGAAGACATTGTCTCATGTGCTATCAAGACCGAAAAGGAATTCTCTAAGTCTTATGACTTTAAAGAAAATAAAGAGAAGAAGAGATCTTATGATCAATCTGGGAATGGAAATAAGGGGAATAAGGGAAAGGTTGAATATCCATCCTGTGGTAAATGTGGGAAAAAACACCCAGGTACTTGCTTGAAAGGAATGGGCGTTTGTTACAAATGTGGTGAAAAAGGCCATCAAGATCGTGATTACAAAGGGAAGAAGGAAGCTACCAATGTTCAGTGCTACAATTTCAGGGAGATGGGACATTATGAAAATGAATGTCCTAATCGTCAGGGGAACATACCTCAGAAAAGGCCAAGGGATTAAGGCCAAGCTTTTTCTATCACTACTGCTGGGGTAGAAGCTCAAAAACACGTGGTGGCTGGTAATTTAATGGTTTCCTCAAGTTTAGCAAATGCATTACTTGATTCTGGATCATCACATTGTTTCATATCTTCCTAGTTTTCTAAGAAAATTAGATATTTACAATTTTATTTAACAAGGGATTTTTCAGTTAAAACTCCTAAGGGAAGTATCATTGCAACAATGTTTTGTGAATCATTCCCTATTAGAGCACATAAATGTTCATTACCTGCTGATCTCATCGTCATACCTATGGTTGATTTTGGTATAATCCTCGGTATGGATTGTCTTTCAGATTATGATGTGAAGATTTATTGTAAGAAGCAGGAGGTTACGATTTTTGATGATGATGATAAGGAACACATTATCTTTAGAGCAGAATCGTCACCACCTAATTCTTATCTAGATCCACCCCCAGTAGCTCAACTAAATTCAATTATTGGGGAGGAAGAGAATGAAATGACTGTGGGTGAGGAATGGAATGTTCAAATAGAGGATGTACCTGTTATGGAAGAATATGTAGATGTATTTTCGGAAGATTTACCTGGACATCCTCCAGAACGATAAGTTGAGTTTTCCATTGATTTAATTCCTGAATAAAGGCCTATATCGAAGACCCCTTATAGAATGGCCACTGTGGAATTAGTCGAACTAAATAGAAAACTAGAGGAATTGAGTAATAAGGGATTTATTCTCCATAGTGTTTCTCCATGGGGAGCCCCTGTTCTTTTTGTTAAAAAGAAAGATGGATCTATGAGGTTCTGTATCGACATTAGGGAGATCAATGCTATAAAAATAAAGAACAAGTATCCCCTACCTCGCATTCATGATTTATTTGACCAACTGCATGGATCTCAATACTTTTCAAAGATTGAAATTTGATCTGGATACCATAAGTTTTGTGTAAAGGAGGAAGACATTCGGAAGACAGCATTTCAAACCAGGTACGGGCATTACGAGTTTACTGTAATGCCTTTTGGATTGACTAATGCACCCTATGTATTCATGGATCTGATGAATAGAGTTTTCAAGGAATATCTCGATGAATTTGTGATGGTATTTATTGATGATATCTTGGTATACTCAAAAAGTTACGAAGATCATGAAAATCACTTGTGCATTATCCTGAAGACTCTGAGAAGACATGAATTATATGGGAATTTTAGCAAGTGTGAATTCTGGCTTCAGGAGATTTTTTTTTTCAGATTGTCTCTAAAGATGGAATCTCTGTTGATCCTTCTAAGACCAAGGAAATTCAAGAATGGCTAGAACCTACGAGTATAACTGAGGTACATATACGAGTTTACTGTAATGCCTTTGGGATTGACAAATGCACCCTATGTATCCATGGATATGATGAATATAGTTTTGAAGGAATATATCGATCAATTTGTGATGGTATTTATTGATGATATCTTGTTATACCCCAAAAGTTATGAAGATCATGAAAATCACTTGCGCATTATCCTGAAGTCTCTGAGAAGATATTAATTATATGGGAATTTTAGCAAGTGTGAATTCTGGGTTCAGGATATTTCTTTTCTTGGCCAATTTGTCTCTAAAGATGGAATTTTTATTGATCCTTCTAAGACCAAGTCAAATCAAGAATGGCTAGAACCTATGAGTATAACTGAGGTACATAGTTTTATTGGTTTAGCAGGTTATTATCGACGTTTCGTCCAGAATTTTGCCTGATTGGATAACCCATTAACGATTCTCACACGTAAAGGGGTTAAATTTATTTGGACAAAAGAGTGTGAAGAATGTTTCTAAGAACTAAAGAGAAGATTAGTCAATTCTCCTATATGGACTCTACCATCGGGGAATGATGGGTTCGTTATTTATAGTGATGCATCGAAGAAAGGACTTGGTTGTGTCCTTATGCACAATGATAGGGTTATTACCTATGCATCACGACAGTTGAAAATTCATGAACAAAACTATCCTACTCATGATCTCGAGTTAGCAGCTGTGATCTTTTCTTTGAAGATATGGAGGAACTACCTCTATGGTGAAAATTTTGAGATTTATACTGATCACAAGAGTTTGAAGTATATTTTCTCACAAAAAGAACTCAACCTGAGGCAAAGGAGATGACTTGATTTACTCAAGGATTATGACTGTACGATAAACTACCACTCGGGAAACGCAAACAAGGTTGCAGATTCTTTGAGCAGAAAAGATCATGGAGTTTTGAACAATATGAGAATTGAAAGGGATCCAATTTTCATGGATCTAGTGAAGATGGACATGGGAATAACCAGGGAAGGTGAAACATCAATGCTTTTTCAAATGGTTGCCAGACCATCTTTACTAGAAAGGATTAAGAGTTCTTAGACCGATGATGAAGAATTTAAAAAGAAGATTAAATCTATGAATGATGGGAGATTGAGAGACTTTGTGTATGAAAAAGTAATTTTGAAATTTGGGAAGAGACTTTGTGTTCCCGATATACCTGATCTAAAAAGAGAATTACTGGATGATGCTCATAGTTCCAATTTCTCTATACACACTGGGAGCACCAAAATGTATAGATATTTGAAGGAACATTTTTGGTGGGACAACATGAAGAGGGAGATTTCCGATTTTGTGTCAAGATGTATGGTTTGTCAACAAGTGAAAGTTGGAAGGCATCAACCTGGAGGAGTCTTGCAACCTCTTCCCATACCGGAGTGGAAATGGGACAATATTACGATGGACTTTGTCATGGGGAAACCGAAGAATCCTAGAAGGAACGATGCAATATGGGTTATTGTTGATCGTCTTACCAAGTCAGCACATTTTCGTGCTATAAGAGAAGATCTACCACTGGAACGTCTAGCAAGACTATATATTAATGATGTTGTGAGACTTCATGGAGTACCCCTATCGATTGTTTCTGATCGTGATCCTCGTTTTACTTCAATATTCTGGAAGAGTATTCAGAAATAACTGGATATTGAACTTCATTTGAGCACTGCCTACCACCCTCAGACAGACGAACAATCAGAACGGACTATTCAATCCTTAGAAGACATGTTGTGATCATGCTCACTTGACTTTCAGGGTATGTGGGATCAATATTTACCTTTGGTAGAATTTTCCTATAATAATAGCTACCATTCGAGTATTTAGATGGCACCATATGAAGCGTTATATGGAAAGAGATGTCGCACACCAACCTATTGGGATGACGTTTGTGAAAGAAAACCTGTAGGTCCAAAACTGGTAGTGGAAACAATTGAAAAGCTGAAGGTAATCGAAAATCACATCAAAGGAGCTCAAAGTAGGCAAAAGAGCTATGCTGTTAATCGAAGGAAGGATTTGGAATTTCAAGTCGGTGATCATGTTTTCCTGAAGGTATCTCCATGGAAGGTAGTCATATGTTTTGGTAAGAAAGTTAAATTGAGTCCCAGGTACATCGGACCATTCGAAATTCTAGAACGAATTGGGGCTGTAGCTTACTGATTGGCAATGCCACCAAGTCTCTCCAAAGTTCATGATGGGTTACACGTATCTTTGTTGAGGAAATACATGCATGACCCATTGAATGTACTCACCTATGAGGAATTAGAACTGGAACCCGATCTGTATTATTTTGAATAACCCATTAGGATTATTGATACGAGAGAACAAGTACTGAGAAACTGGACGACACGTCTGGTAAATGTTTTGTGGAGAAACCATAAGATGGAAGAGGCAACGTGGGAACCCGATGAATTTATGATGAAGAACCACCCGAGACTTTTCATGCGGTAGTATTATAGAAATTTTGAGGATGAAATTATTCGAAGGAGGGGAGAATGTAACATCCCAAGTTTCGACGGTACGCTTCTCTTTGAATAATGCAATAACGTGTGTTGTAAGCAACATCGAGTTCTAACACACACCAAAACCGATCAAAATAGCCGTTATAAATAGTAATACCTTCATTTTAAAATTTTAGAAATTTTATCTCTCAAAATGGACCTCATTTTTGGATTTGGAGTATCGAATTTAGCCTAAGGTGAAATTTTGGTACTTTTCTGATAACTTTAATATTTTGATGAATAGTGAAAATTACTAAATTTTAATTGAAAACAACTTTTTTAATCAAAATAATTAATAGTGATAAATTATAAATTTGAGTGGGTTTAATGTATATTTATAATATATTTTTACCATTTAATACAATGTTGGTCATTGGACATAATTTCACAATTAAACCGAATATAAACAAGTATCAATCTTTTGATAGTTATTATTTCTTAAAAACACGCTTTTTGTTTTGACAGTGGGAATTAATTTTAATTTAATTTCTACCACTTCTGTGTTTTGAATTTGGAAAAATGGATTCCACATTTGGAACCAGGATGTTCAAATTGTGTAAATAGGTAACTTTAATTTTTAGTCATTTTGAATAATTACTTAGGTAAATATTTTATTTAACATGGTTAAAGGGTAAATCCGGTAAATAAGAGTTAAAAATAATATTATAATAATAAAATTACCCTAAAACGTGTCCTAACATTATTGGTTGATACATGTTCTACCATGGGCATATTTGGGTCGATTTTGGGACCCCATGGTGCCACTTGTAAGTGATAGGGACACTTTATTTTAATTAGGTTAAAATGAATACAAAAATGACACAAGCATATATCTTTTAAAAAACAATTTTTACATAGGGTTATATATGTTGGATTTTCTACTATAAATATTATTATAAATCTAAAAAGATTTCCTACATAATTGAATTTTATTTATAATTTTTAGACATTAAATAATTTAATTTATTTATTACACAATGGTGATGCAGTAATTACTATAATAGTGAAAAATTAAAATGATTGATATTGTAGATACCCAAATAAATATAATTTGAGACTTTTTAGGAATTAAACTAATTTTCTTGGATAATATGACATGTTGGGAATTATTTAATTAACATTTTTCGAAGTAATAGTTCTGTTATGATTTTTAAAAAAATATATTATTGAATAGTGTCAAAATTGACATAAAAGAGTTTTTAAAACAAATAGTATATTATTAAATGATATTAAATTCCTAAAAATCTAAAGTTAGGACAAGAGACTTATATCATGATATTTTTATCATTAATGGACCATTTGGGGGTCTCTTGGATGAATATAGTAAGTTTAATAACTATATAATATAAAAATACAAAGTGACATTGTAAATGTCAAACTAATTAACTAAGAGTTAAAACTAAACGATAAGGTTAATATAATGACCCAAAAATGTCTAAATTCTATTGGTTGAGTGGTTTTCGACCCATACCCACCTTAATATATAAATAATACACTTTTCAGCTATTAGAAACCGAATATGAATTTATTTTAAAATAATATTTCTAGCTTTTCCAAAGGTGCCCCTCACCCCTCTCATAAAAGGGCACTCCTCCTTCTCACTAATTCACACATTCAAAGCCTTCTGGTTCGGCCGACCCCTGACCAAATACTCTCTCAACTTTCCTCAATTCATCCTAGAGGACTTAATTTAGTCAGAAAGCCAACCTAAGAGCCCTTTTGATCAAATCAAAAGGAAGAACCCGAAGAAGAGGTATTGATTTCACCACCCTTTTCCAAGTTCTTTTCTTCTTCCACTTATTCTTTCTTTCTTATTACCATTCTAAAATAATAACTCCGGTATCTTATATATAATGTGATGTTATTATAAATATGGTACAACCATATTCAGTATTCTATCCATCTTTTGAATAACATGTCACCATACATGCATACGTACGGCTTACACTCTCCACATCATGGTGTAATTGTTATTCAATAAATTATTATTTGGATGGGTATAATAATGATGTGTAACTCATGTAAATAATAAATATAACATGATAATGATTCATTATATATGATATAACATAAAATTATATTTTATTTTAATATCAAAAAAATGATATTATCGCTCGTGCGTACGTACGGACTACCGTCTCCACGAACGCGATGAGATTCATTCTCTACCGTATCCATTCAAGTATAATTATTATTTGATAATTTAAAAATAATGTTTAAGGACATGATATCATTCTATATATGAATAATATATAACCTATCCATGACAAAAATGGATTACGTAACAAAACATATAAAATAAAATGAGTAAGTTAACACCTGAAACAACGATAATACTAAGATATTATTAACAAATAAATGTTAAAAGATCATATATGATATCATATTAATGTATATGATTATTTTATAATTTAATAACAATTATTTCACCATTATACTAGAGGTTAACCTACCCCTAACCAAGGAAAATTACAAGGTAAGGGTTATTTCACAATCTCTTCATTATCCGAGGTTGTTTATACGTAATAATCTACTCGATCTCTTTATCATCCACATCCATGTTTCTTAAAAATGTATTTCAAAACATTTTTAATATTTAAAATAATATGGGTTAAAGTCATTTATACCCTTGTTTTAATTTTTATAAGAGTTTTATAATGGAATCTTTCCATCGTTTTCCAAACAAGGTGCTTTTTAACCTTTTCGACAGAATTAAGGTAAGAATGTTTTTTTAACTTATACGGAGAGTGCGGCTATTTTCCACCATTATAAAATCGTCGAATCATCCCTTGCAATATTATAAGAATATTTTCAAAGAAAATGATTTATTTTATAAATATATGACTCTTAAATGATTTCAAAATAGAAAGAGATATTTCTCTAAAAAGAGTTGTGATTTCATCTATGTCAACATGCTTTGATGGATTTTACGCTTATTTGAAGTTGATTTATTATGATACAAAACTTCTATATTGTATTGAAGGTTTTTTGATATGTTTGATTTTGGATGTGCTATTTTTATACCATTCATGGTTTATGGTGAAAGTATTGACATTTTTTATGCTAGTTTTAATATGAATGTTTATGTTATGTTTAAACCTTTTCATATGGGAATGCATTGGACATAATATGTGACTGGTGGAGCCCGCTATAGCTCCTTGATGCATCGGTAGGTCTCATGAGACAAACTAGTGTCTTGGCACAAGGCCTTGGCAAAATCTTATTTTTAGTCTTGGCACGAGCCCTTGGCTATGTGGTTATGATAGTCTGGCATTATGCATTCCATAATTCTGAAAGTGGTTATTGATATTTCATGTGATTATTCGATTAGTAGAATATCCATTTGAATAAGTAAATGGCATTATTTCATTTTATTTTTGCTAAAATATGTTCAAGTTCATGTTTAAAAGGATTTTTTTTAGTTATACACTGCCTTAAATGTTTATTCGTATTTATGAAAGTTTCCGCTATATTGTTTTCCTTACTGGGAATTTGAGCTCACCCCTTTTCTATGTTTTATTTTTCCCAGGATGTGATGAAGTAAATTATGAATGACCTGCAGTGATATTATGAGGGGATAATAGTGTGGAATGTGGAGACAATATGTTTTTGGAGTAGTTTTTCACTTTATGATGTAATGTAAAACTTTATGAATATATCTACTATTTCCAAGGATACTAAACCAATCAGTCTTTCGAGATTGGATCTTTCTTGTAATCATGACAATGTTATGTAGTAATGCACCGACTCTAGGTAACTAGGGTCGGGGAGTTACAGCAGCCCTCTTAAAATAATGTTTAGCAAGGTGAAAAGAACCAATAAAATGCTCAAATACTGGATCAAAGCATCTTTCTCCAACCTGGAGCATGAAATCCAGGCTGTTGAACAACGACTTCTGCTTTGCCAGAATACATGTCAAAATTAGTACATCCTCTCATGGGATGAAATCCAGGCCCTTGCCCATCTTGATGATCTTCTACTGCTGCAGGAACACATTTTAAAGAGCCAATACAATATCAAATGGATGCATGATGGAGATAGGAATTCAAGGTTTTTTCACTGCATACATAGATAAAAGAAGTCCAAGAGAGGGATTTCTGCGATTGAAGTCAATGGGTCTATTTATACATCATAGATGGAAATTTCCAATGTTGTGGTGAAATTCTCTGAAGAGCTGTACTCAGAGAAGGGATTTGATGGATCTTCTCTCTTGATGGAGAATATTCAACCAACAGTCAGTACACTCCAGAACAAGTTGCTTGTGGAAACCCCAACAGAGAGGGAAATCAAATATGCTCTTTTCTCATTAAATATTGATAGTGTGGATGGACACGAAGGTTTTACCAATAAATTATTCATGTTTTATTAGGATATTGTGAGACATGAGGTCATTAATGCGGTACGAGAGTTTTTCATCCATGCATCCATGCCCTATGGTGCCCATGCTCGCTTCATTGCTCTGCTTCCAAAGAAAGAAAATGCATTGGACATTAAGGACTTCAGGCCTGTGGCTATTGGAAACACCATCCACAAAGTTATCAGCAAGATTATTTCTTTAGGGTTTGGACACATTATCAGTACAAAGATTACTTCAAATAAGTTTGGATTTGTACCTGGAAGACATATTCAGAATTTCCTTCTCACTGCCTCAGAATTTGTCAATTCCATGAGGAAAAATATGAGGAATAGATTCTTCTCCCTCAAGATGGACATTTCTAAGGCCTTTGACACCTTGAAATGGAGATTTATTTTTTAGGTGCTCAGAAAACATGGCTTTTCTGAATTCTTCATCAGACATGTCAAGACAATTCTCCATAATGTGAGACTGTCTATTATCATTAATGCATCACCCATGGGTTATTTCCAATGATCTAGGGGAGTCAGGTAGGGGGACCCCATATCTGGACCCCTCTTCGCTCTGGACGAAGATTATTTGAGTGTTTGCTTGAATGATATGGTTCAGACTAGTCTTTATAAGAGAATCAAGGTTGGAAGGGATATATTCACCCCCTCACACCTTCTGCATGCTGATAATATTCTTCTCTTTGGACATGCCAATAAAGGTACTATATCCTGCATTCAGAAAATCTTTGCTCACAATGAGGATTTCCATGGGCAGGTGGTAAGATGGAATAAATCATTTTTTGTATTTGGGAATGGAATGATTGTCTCCAAACAGAACAGGATTGCCAAGTGGCTTGGAGTTAGGAGAAGTGTCATTCCTTTTATGTACCTTGGTGTACCGCTTTTTTGGGGAAGGGTGAAAAGATTCTATCTTGAATCCATATACTCCAGAATTATTAAACAACTGTCTACTTGGAAATGGAAATCAATCTCTCAAGCAGGAAGAATTTGTCTTGTGAACTCGGTTATCACTTAAATGTTTGTCTATGCTTTCTCTGTTTATCGGTGGCCTCATGCCCTTATCAAGGAACTTCAACGTTTAATCAGGAACTTCTTATGGACTGGGTGCATACATGAGAAGAAACACATCACTGTTTTGTGGAAAGATTGCATCAAACCCATTAAAATGGGGGGCATGGGTGTTATGGACCTGAAAGGCTTCAACGATGCTCTTATAAGTAAATTCACTTGGAACTGTTGACTTCTAATGATGATTCCCTGGATTTTCATGCACAGAGATTCATATCAAAGCTGCATAATGGGTACTCAGCATATGTATCTTCCTCCATATGGCCCACCAGTAAACAGGCTTATATTGGAATCATGTACTACTCCTCCTGGTTGGTTTCCAAGGCATCTGACCTTAATTTTGGACTACGAAGTGGCTGGACATTCCCATTATTGAATGCATGGAGATCCCTCCACAGCTGAAGGATTTCTCAATTGCTGACAAGAAATGAGACAGGGACCTTTGGAATTATCTTCCAAATCATACTAGGATGGCTATGCAGCGTTATACCTTCATGGACATTGACACTTTAATATGTACACCCATCACCTATGGCAGGCTCACCTCAAGGGAGTATTATAGACAATTATGTGGAAACAATGCGACTCCTCCCTTATGGTTGCAGAAATTTTAAAACCCTTTAATTCTTCCTTCCAATTACTTGATACTATGGTGGATTTGGAAAGACATGATTTCTGTGCAACATCTTCTGCAGTGAACGGGAATACACTTAGCCTCTTGCTGCTATTTGTGCACCCATGCTGAAGAAATAATTCAACATCTTTTCTTTGCCTGAAATTTCTCTTGTAGATTTTGGGAAAATTTCATGATGTATTTGGGACTCCGTTATCATTGAACAGTCTTGATGATTTCATGAACTCGGTCATTACAGCAGGTCAAAGTGAGCAGGTTTTTTCACTTCTTCTCATTGCTATTGCGGTAGATTTTTCTCATATTTGGAGGGAAGGAAATCAGGTCATATTTTATAACTACAGGCCTTCTTTGAAGGCTGGTCTGAATGTTGTTTATAGGGAAGTAAAAGCTTCTTCCAAGAAACAAATAGGTACAATGAATAATAATATTTCTGATCTCATAATACTGAAAACGCTTGGGGTGTCTGGTAGGGTCAAGAATCCTTTGATGTTGAAATCGATTAGATGGATTCCTCCCAATTCATCATGGTTGAAACTGTATGTTGATGGTGCGACATCTGGTACACCAAGACCTTCTCGGTGTGGTGGGGTGTTCTGTAACCATCGGGGCTTCCTTAATGGCTGCTTCTATCATTATATCAGAATTGGTTCTGCGCTTGAAGCTGAATTATGGGGCATGATTAAAGCTGTCAACTATGCTGTTCGACATGATTGGAGGCACCTATGGGTAGAATCTGACTCAAGTAAAGTGGTGCACATTCTGCGGGTAAGATCCAGGGATTTTCCTTAGAGGATTCTCCCATCATGGACTGCATGCCTGTGTCTCCTTGAGGGTCTTTAACTGGAAGTCAGCCATGTTTATAGAGAAGAAAACCAGGCTATTAATGCTCTATCCAAGAGGCCAGTCATGGAGGTCTCCTCACGATGGTCAATTGTCATCCCGGAATTTTTCTCACATCTTGTTGATTTGGGTGAGCATGGTATGCTCTATTCTCTCCTTCTTTAAACCCCCTTGCACTACCACTTTTTCGGTTTTTAAATTTTTTCTAAGGCACAGGCTTTGTCCGGATCCTGGGCTTGCTTTTATAAAATGGATTTTATATTGATATGCCCTTTCACATATACTGATAGAAACTCTATGTTGATAACATACTAATTTATAATCACAATACACCTTATAACCTCTGCATATGATATATGGGTAAGATAACTAGTAGTGTCCATCATTTCTAGGTATTCATCTTTCATAGATTTTGTAGTGAGTTATACATGATTAATCTTTTACTCCCATGTGATTCCTCTAAAGTCATAGTTGCTCGAGTTCATCTTATACTTTGTATTAGTAAAATACTAGAGAATCTACAACCCTTAAGTGCTAAAAAATGGGTTTCGTATAGAAATCTTCTACTTCCAAATTTCATTTATCCATAATTTCTTTATTTATTTTGTGATATTATTTTTACCATTTATACTAGATATGTTTAGGAAATTTTTTAGGTTGTATCTTCTAACAATATATATAACCTCTATTAAAAGTTTCACATCTATAGTTTTTCACATAAATTAAATACCACATTTCCTTATGTTTTCATCATTATAAGACCACAATGATAATTTTATTTCATATTTGAGTGTTTTCAAAAGAAGGTGTTAGAATAATATGAATTTATTGAAATTGTTTTGGGGGAGTTCATTGTTGGACATGTAGACTAATATTGGAGAACTTGTTTGAGACTATTATGTTGGTGCTAAACCACATATGATAACCCTATTATCAAATTTATATGCCATTTTTAGGTTGTTTCAACTAACAATATCTATAACCTCAATTAACAGTTTCACATCTATAATTTTCAAATCAAATAAATACCCCATTTCATTATGTTTACATCATTTTAAGATCACATAGATTAATAATTTTTTTCCATATTTCAGTTTTTTCATAAAAAAGTGCTTGAATTCTATATCTATATTGAAATGATTTTGGGGCAGTTTGTTGTTGGTCATGTAGACTAGTCTTGGACAACTAGTTTGAGACTATAGTGTTGGTGCTAATACATATTTTTTAATCTTTATTTTCAAGTTGAAAAGATTTTTAATGGTTTATATAAATTCTATAATGATGGTTGAAATAATATGGTGATGGTTTATGTGATATAAATGACATTGCATAATTTTTTTGTGATGTAATCAAACTGATACATTCCACTTATCTACTATTATTACTACATCCAAAAATTTGTAATTATTATATTTTTTTGGAATTTCATTTCATGTGAGGTATAATTTAGAATGTAATTTTCTAAATTTTATTTTTTTATAATTTAATTTCATATCTGGCTTTCTGTTTTCCATGTCATCTATATTTAGTTGAGGTTTGAGTTGTGTCATAGATTTGTTTGATCGAATGACTCACTATTTGATTCTATATGCATTTATAGACTATTCCTATTTTATTTATGGTCTAATATTCATATTATATATATATATCATTATTGTGTGTTGTGTCTCCTCAACAGCTATTGTGCATCAAATTATACAAACAACAATGTTGATAATGGATATTTGCCTATCATGCATCATGCTTCCCTACTTCTTTGCCAGTGGATTTTTTAAGCATTTATCATTTCTCCCAGATCATTGTCTTTTGAATGAAATAAAGATAATGAAATCACATGGTTTTGATTTATTTAAAATTAGTGATAAACTACTACTTTCAACATAGTATTGAAGAGATGTGAATGAAGTTATTGGTTTCCAACCTGATGATACTTCATTGGACATCAATTATACTGATATACTTACACCATAATAATATTATTTTAGGGAATAAAATGAGGTTACCAAATTAGAGGAGTAATAGGAGCACAACATTAGGTTTCATAAAAAGCAACATAGTCTATATTATAAAATCTAAACGGGTTTTAATTGTAATAACCTAGATCGATAAATTGTTTCTAGTTTCATTAACTTTCTCCCACTATATTCTTTACGTTATATGGGTTCATGATTACGTCCAAGTATATATGGTGTTAACTCTATATGAAAAGGTTGACTAATTCCAACTTGTTTAGATTGGTCATCTTCATCAAATATTTTCTTTGGTTCATTTTTGGTTTTTGAGTCCTACAATATCCCACTTAATTTTAATAATATTTCTATAAGTGTGTGGTATTCTCACCATTCACTTAGGTTCAATGTGAAATGAATTAAGTTATATATTGGTGTTTCTTATTTTTGATTTTAAATTTTATAAGTGTGATCATCTATATTGGTTTATTAATTTTACTTCATTACTTTTTATAATAAAAAAAATTCATTTATCTAAATTGTTTTACGAAATATCATATAACTTAGTGAATGTTGGCAATTCTTATAGAAAACCACACAAATATTCCTATATTAGATGAAATATTATGTCTGTATAAGTAGGAGTATGATCATTTTTTTTCAAAAATAAAATATTTAGAATCATATATTTTTGGATTTGAATAGAATAGAGGGAAAAAATAATATTTATCTTGCACCAAATTGTTTTTTGTGGAAAGGGAAGAACTAGATTTCTTGGATGAGATATTTTAATGGAAAGGGGTTCACGATCTCAAGGGTATTATTTATATTCTAAAAAATATATATACTTCATTACTTTCAATTGGTCAATAAAATAGTTCATGTTATTTTACATATTTTATTAAATTTGTGCTTACATCATATATCAATGAAATCTTTTTTCAAAACGTTTTTTAGTTTGAATTTTTCACTAAATTAAAAAATGTGTATCTAATAAATGAACATGTTTTTGATTTATTTAATAATTTGGTGGAAATTGTTTTTGGATAATTCTTATGATGTATATGGTATATCTCAAAAAATATTGACCAAGGTATTAGTGGATTTTGTATGATTGAATGATACTCAAATAGCCTTAATTGGGATTGATAAAAATATTGTTTTTATTTTTGAGTTTTTCTAATAAGATTATGTTACTTAGTTTAAATTTCCATTTAAAATATCATGTAAATATATTTTTTGTTATTTTATTCCTAAAATTAATTCAATGGAGTTGAATTAAATTGCTCACACATAGCTCAGTTATGTGATTATTGTTCATATTGCTTCATTTAATTAGTATTTGGAGAAATTCATTTAAAATTTATTTTCCTCATAAATAAGACATAGTGAAAGCATTTGAATGGGTTTATTTGTGTTTTCTATCGTTTTTTCTTAGTTTAATGGGTTTATATAATATTTGGCTTATTGTTATTATGAATTATATCTCTTTAGTAATGTATAAAATCTATTTTAAAAGGGGTTGTCCTATAATGTTTTTTCCCAGTAGGATAATTTGGTGGGAGTATATTGTTTCATGAAAATTAGTTATCCTTATTACAAAATTTTCTAAAAAAATTGCTATGTGTTTTTTCTGTAATGTTCTTATTCATAATGTTATAGTTTTCAAGAAATGTGTTAATATTTACCATTTACACTATAGACGATAAACTTATTTATTCTTCTGTTTTATTTGATGAATGATTTATGTTTTTTCGAAATTATAAATTATTTTGAAAGAAAATATTGGTACAAAAATAAATTTTTGAAATAATTTATGTTTTATTTGAGGGGTAATGAATAAATTATCTTTATGAAATCTTTAGTGTTCAAATCAGAAATAAGATTAGAAAATATTTAGGTATTCTAATTATTATGGGGAGGTAAAATAATGAAGAATTATCTTATGATATAGATAGTTTTAAAAAATTATACATGAGGGATTTAAAATTTCATTTCACCGACGTCGAATAATGTCTTCTATAAATGAGTAATGTAATATATAATAATGTATTTAGTGTTTTTATTTATGATTCTTAATCTCATTTTGACTATCTATACACTTTAATGGTTTAAATTTAATGGGTTATATCTAAGGGGCATGATAAAGTCAATTGCTGTATTCGTGATTAGTTAGTTTAGATTAATGTAATGGGTTTAATGTTATTAAGATACTATGGAAAATTTATCTATGTATCCCTTAAAGAACAAGGCTGAAATCGTTTTCATCAATAAGGATCATTTTATTCAAAAGTGTGATGAACCCGGCTATGCTGTATTTTCACTGAGAGGGGGTGAATCAATGAACAATATTCCATTTTAATTTATATAATTTCATAGGAAATCAACCTCTATCAGTAATTAGAGTGTGTAAATTCACTATAGAGCTCACAAACTGCGATGAAAACAAAAAAACAATTACACATGATGTATAAGGTACACTACTCAAAATGTGTAGTTAGTCCTTTGGATGATCTGTAATAACTAGTGAACATATGACCCACCTGAAAAACAATTGTGGATAAAATGATGAGGTTTTATCACTAAACATACATGAATATATTAATTCTATATTGTGAAAATTCTCATAATAAGTTTAAGTTATGTTATATATGCTGATAAGGTAGGAATTATCTTCATCATTTGAATGGTTTATTAGAGTTTATTCCCTATAATTAAATACTTTTTTTACTTTCAATTTCTTGTATACTCAAATTATATAAAATTAATAAATATCTTATCCTATAATAATTATTCTTCTACACAGCGTTAAAATGATAAATTTTTAGAGTATCTGTCACATTGAAAGGTCATAATAGATCCCTATAATAATGAGAATCTTAATGTTATGTTATTATATTATAAAACATATGTACTATGTTCTGGATGACATTGTATGAATGGAAACAAATGGAATTTAAACTATCAACTTTCAGACTCCTATAAGTGGATGGGAAATTCTTCTTGTTATGTTTCACAATTAGTAATCTCTATGGAAAGAGGTTATGAGGACATACCTGCTAATATGAATTCCACATGTCATATGATTTATTGGATATTTATTTTTTTGGATGTGTGTATTGGTCCTAAAAATTGATATTATTAGTCATGTATATCATGAGTCACAAGAATTGACCTATCATTAAAAATATTGATGACATATGTTCGTGGTGAATTAGATTACGTCAGGTGCACCATAAGTGATATTACATTAATGAATAAGTCATGTATAATTTTTTCTATTTCATATTAAAGGAGGATATATCATAGACCCTTTATTGATATAAAACAATCTAATTATGTCCATGGTAATGATTGTTTTTCAATGAGTTTATTTTCCAAATTCATAGAAATATATATCAAAAAAATATGTTGATGACAAAAATATATAACATTATTGATGATATATATTTAAAAAGGTATTACATTACCCTATGAGTACCCATATTTTTTTCATTATAACATTAACAAATTTCTGAATGGGTTCCTTAATGCATTGATAAAAGATAATCATAGACATTAGGAAAACTCACATAATTCTATCAAGAAAGAGACATAGAGGGTCACACACATAGTGTATCCTAAATCTTATTTTTTTTTGAATTTAATATTAGAATAAATATTTTTCTTAAGAATGAGAAATAATAAACATTCACATTATTTTGATATCATAAATCCATTCACCAGTTAATTGAAAGAATATATATTTTTTGAATATTAAATTAATATATATTCACAGGGTAACATATAATTATTAATTTTTTAAGATAATATATCATATTTCAATATTTTTGTA
This sequence comes from Viscum album, assembly GCA_963277665.1. NCBI lineage: Eukaryota > Viridiplantae > Streptophyta > Magnoliopsida > Santalales > Viscaceae > Viscum > Viscum album. The sequence continues at coordinate 274,581,044 of OY728155.1, read as the reverse complement.
TTAATAAAAATGTAACAAATAATCATTTCATTAGTTATATAAATATTGGGTAAATATTTGTTCAATATTTATTGAATATTATAATTAATTATTTAATAAATTAAAAATAAATTGATATTTATATATTTAAATAATTAGTTATATTTCATTGTTTTCTAAACACAGAGGAGTATAGATGTTTCATATTAAGGGTCTGGATGAAATGAAATATTTTATTGAATATAATTAAATTTTTATTTAATTAATTGTTTAATAAATTATATTTAAATTTTAATGTGCTTGTAAAATTAAATTTGATAATAAAAATTATATAAGTAGATGTCGTTTTTACTTTTAATTAATAAATTAATAGAGATAATATTTTAAAAAAATATCATTGAAACATAAATATATAATCTAACTTATATAATTTATACAATTAATGATTTATTGTTAACAACACATTCCCCTAGGGAAATATCTCCAAAATAACATGAACTCTCTCTGGAATTCTACTATGAATTAAAATTGATCCTCATCATCATCCCATTTATGGCAAGGATTTAAAGTGAAAATCATTAAAATATGAAATGATTCTTATCTTCATGAATAGGGAGTGATTCAAGTACATTGGTTCTTTTTTACTGACAACTAGAGTTTTTGTGTTGATGCTTTGAGATTCATGGAGCATGTGTTTATACCAATTGATGGATTTTACATTGGATCCTTCATTGTAATGATGGTACAACAATATGTTCTATATTTATAATCAATGAAGTAATAATTTGAAGCGAATTTAATTTGTTCTATATAAAAAATTTATTAATTTTAGGTGAAATCATTATCTATTAAAATATTTTTGGGATTCATTAATTTAGTTATAAGGATTTAAATAAAACAAACTGATAGAAAACATTATTGTTCATAGGATCAACCACTTCCATTGCACCTTCGAACCATCACTAATGTCACTTAACTTTTTCATAGTTCTCCCTCACTTCTCCATAAAATATATCGTGGGAGGCACCATTCATTATATTTAACAAACAAAACTTATGTGATGATTACACACAAACCATGGGTGTTCTCTTCTTCTTATTCCCCTGTTTTAATATTCACTATATAGTAGTCACACTCTCATTGTATCTTCTTCTTCAATTATTTTACTTTAATAGACATGAAAGATAAATTGTTTAATTATATCTTACTCAATGAGAGGCCCTTTCATCATGTATAAATTTTTATTTCAAATTGAAATTAAAACTACAAAATTACTCATATTTCCCTTCATCTTCATCAACCTTTAGATATATCATGGTTGATTTTGGTATAAATCATGGTGTCAATTTATACCCCACAATCTGACTTACATGTGTCTCTCTAACACCTATAAAAGATTTTCATTTTTTCCAATTTGAAAAACCATTGTATAGATCAAGTCTTATAAAAAATATAACACATCACAAATATTAATTATCTTAGATTTTTATCATGAAATGACTGTATCACATATATCTGAATTCATTCATTGTTATAGCATGAACTTCTTAGTATGATGTAGCTATCTCTCAAATCAACGAGACAAAGGCATTGATTTCTTCATCCATGGCATTCATGATAGTGTGAATATCATATCTATGTCCTAAATCATATTCTAAAATTACACATTTTATGGTTTCCCTTTATCATATTAAATTCATAAAATAATAGTGTCATCATCATCATCATAATTATTGTTTTTATCAATGTAAAATATCATATGAAATAAAAATCTCACATATAAAAAAATAAATTATGTATCAACCCTTATGTTCAAGAATTTTTATAATTATAAACTGAACACCATAAAAATATTACATATGAAAAATCATACATATGGTACAGACTTATGTATGAAAAATCATAAATTCATGGACATATAAATTTTTTAACACTATACATTTAACATAATTTGTATGTAAATATTCATATCGTTTCGATCCTTCTAAATTTATTACCCAATCAACCTTATGTTAAGCTTATGTTTCTGAAAGGTTACCCTTATGTACTGAAAAAATTTACACTTACATATTTAGAACATTACTAAACTTATAACCTATAATCAGTGTTATTCATACATATGTGAAATGTTAAAATTAGTTATTTAAGACATTGATGAATTTATAACCCTCTATTGAAATTAAATATTCTGTTTTTAGAAGATTTACTGTTATATATAATCCTTATGCATCATCCTTTTTCATCATCATTGAGTTACTTTATATATGAATAAACTTTCAAAAATATTAGTTCATATTCATAGAGTAACCCTTACATATCTATGAAGGTTATATTTATGTATTTCATTTTCTATTTTTTTGATATAATATACATAGAATTGTATTGAAAATTACATTTTGCAAGGTTAGAACTATGTATAAAACACTATTTAATTTTAAAACCCAAATCCACTCAACTCCAGAAACATATATAATTATTCAAAATAAATTCTATATTTTTTAAAAACCTCTAAACATTCCAGAATCCTTCATCTAATATTAAAAAAAATATTAAATGTTAGTTTGAACATGATTTTTTATTTATAATAAAATCAAACATAATAATCATATCCACTTCCACTCATATGTAACTGATCTTTTTAACATACTGAACACAAAAAACCCACCCAAGGCCTAAAAATATCCCTATGTTTATAATAATTATATATATTCATATATTATTCATTCAAAGGCTAAAAAATATCCCCCATTGATTTTTTAGCAACAATTGAACATTAATCTATTCAAAAAATTGGTACACTTATTTATGAACCATCATTAAATAATATTAAGAGTATGTGAGTGAAATCAATTTAAGATATATGGAAATTGAATATTAATGTAATGTTTACTTTAAAATTAACACACATAAACTAGTCTAATATTTTTTAGTTCACCAAAATTGTTCATTGAACATATGAATCACAAGTTCATGCATACATTATCACCAAACTTGTTATAAGCGTTCACAACAAACAAAACCAAGCTAACTTTACAGATTAATCATTTTAAAAACAATATCTAAATATATAATCTTCTTAAATAAGATATCTCTCCCTGTTAGGTTAATTACATATCATTAGATTATTCCCCTATATTATTTTTATCCCCCTTTTTAATAAATTAATTGAATAGTTCACCACTCACACAACCATGATGACTACACAACTTACCCATTTAAAAAAATCCCTCTAAATATATGTTTCCCTAAAATAAATAATCTCTACAACACATAGTTAAACACAATTGTTTTGGATTATACCTTCTGTAGTTTTTCTTCCCCATTGTTGATACATTAAGGTATAAACATAAATATATTTATTTTTTCTCCAATTTGAAAATAAATATCCAAAACATTGGTGAGAGAGGGGATTGATTCATTAGAGATTATCCTTGAGTAGAGTGAGTTTAAAATACCATTTATAATCTCAACATATGAAATGAATACTTCTTCTATGGTTTAGTGAAAAAAGTGTCATTTTCTACTATTTTGGGACATAATCTAACTTATAAACATATCTCTACACCCATCACATCAATTATATGGTATTTGATATTATTGTGCTCTAATTATGAATTATTAATTTTTTTGACTTATAGAAAGATCATTTATTATCATATCCCATGAGTAGTGATAAATTAAAATTCAACTGGTGGATTTCTAAACGTGTTTTTAACCATGTAAATTTTGGTTTTAAATTACTTTTATAAATATATATTGACTTCACAACACTCAAGGTTACTAAAAGTTTCTTCTCTATGTGTCATTCCAAACAAAATTCTTCTATTAGTAAAATTTTTCCAGATATATAACTTATATCATTTAAACATCAAGACAAATGTGCATCAATATATCCTAAGAGATTAATCTGTCCATTGTTATAATATTTTACCCCTAAATACACTATTCATTTTTTATAACTCTTCATCCATTTTATAAAAATATGAAATGACCTCTTTATTTTACTCTAAAATCATAAACATATTTTTACAGCATGCACATGATAAGATCATGTTGTTTAAAAGTAATTTAATATCTCAAAAAGGTTATTGAACTATCTTAAAAAACATCCATTACTACTTTTTATTTTAATTTATTTTTTCTATTGAAATTGGGGTAGAAACCATCTTCAAATGCTCTATAATATACTTCTTAAAAAGTTATTAGGTATATTTATGTTGAGATAATGAAATATGATCATTTTTAATATAATCTTGTAAAGCTATAAAATATCTGAAATCTCTAATAATTTATGTTTAAAACATATTAATTATTTCTAAATCAAATTTGTTACATGAAAAAACATTATTTATAGAAATGATGATATCATTTACGTAGATAGAAACAATCACATATACCACTATATCTTTTTTAATGTAGATAATATTTTATACTTTTCCATTCATGAATATTGGTTTCTTTAATTCTTAAATCAATTTTGGAACACCATAACCTTTCGTATTTCATCAATAAACATATATATTTCCTTAAGACTCAAACAAATTTTTTTATCTTTTTTACGTAAGAATTAATTTGTTTTCTTAATGTTCACATCCTCTGTAGCAATACTGTAGCAGGTACTCTGGCATAACTGTACACTGTACGTGTGCTGTAGCATAACTGTACACTATGTTGGTACTTTAGAAGGGACTGTAGCAGGTACTTTAGCAGGTACTGTCTGGAATGTAGCAGCTGGAACTATTCACCTTGGGCCACCGGTTTGGGCTTGGAGTCCTTAAGCCTTTTAGGAATCCTAGGCCTTCATGTCAGTAGGGCTTTCAAGCCACCATTAAGGCCTTCGGGCCACCTCAAGGCCTTCGGGCTACATGAAGTTTTCCCAGACATACTACAAAAAAAGAGCAGCCCCAGAAGAGGATTCAGAGAAGGTACACTCACTAGAGAAGAGCCAAATGGATTTGTCAGAATGATAGGGTATGGGAATGCCATCGAGACCAGCCTGTTATTTCATGGGAATCCAAGCTAGACAGCCATGCGATGGTGGAGAGCTACTATCATGATGAAGATGCTGGGGAGGGGCAGTTCCTTGTAGATGGTCTGGTTTAATTCTCAAAGACTATCGGGCCATGTAATCTCTTAATCCTACGAGCCTTGAAATCTCTGAGCCTACATGCCTTGTAAGGGTTCCCCCTCATCCCTTGAAAGGGGGGTTATAAAAAAACAATAAAAATGAAGGTCTTTGTGACATTTGGGTATTATTATATAAGGAAAAATTAACATGATCATATTCCTATTAAAAATTATGAATGTTAAATAAAAATTAATTCCTTTTTATTTTGAATATCTTTTTAGGAAAATGATTTCCTTCTATATCATAACCTCTCATTTCCCTATTGAATAATTACGGAGAACCAAAATTTCTCCTCTGGAATTCTTGTTTATTTTCTCTGGTGAGAATATCCAAGTATCATTATTCTTGATCTGATACAACCCACTAGTCATAGAATTGATACATTCTTGAATATATCAACTTCATTTACATGATTTAATATAACTTCAGAAGGAAAATAGGTATGAGTCATTGTCTTCAATTTTATACACATTTTGGTTTACTGTCCTTGATTTTCAATTATATTTTGTCCCATAATTTTCATTCTCAACCATGAATGAGTTGAGAAAGGTTTTATTACATTACTATAAATTTATTAGTTAATATTTACAACCTACACTTCTTATTAATTCATACCCATTTTAGATACATCATTCATTTTATTAATAATGTTCAATTAATTTTCTTCACTTATATAATATACTTCTTGATACATACATCACAAATTATGTGTTCTTGATCCTTCATTTCCTAATTATACACAATATTAATTATCTACTTATTATAGTAATTATATCCATTTATATCTATAGGATATCCAAGAAATATTCCATTACCTCCTTTTTTATAAAAAATACCTTATTTTTTATTTTTCACAATGATAATATAGTGGTTACTAAATTATATAATATATTTCATCATTGGGATAATCTTGTAACATATCTCTTATGGTTTTATATCTAAATTGGGTCAGCACAAGGAGTGGTTTAATATTTCAACTATTATACCATTTTCTCACCCTGGATAAATCAAGAAGTATCATACCCTTACAATATTGTCTGAGTCATATTCATAAAAACATTATTCATTTTTTCCAATAAATCATTTTCTACTGGGGTATACAGTGTACTGAATTTATAGTAAATTATATATTTTCCAAGGAATTATCTAAACATTTCAATAGTTTAATGAACACCATTCTTCATTCATAACTTCTGTAATGAGAAAATACATTCCCCCTCTTCAATTATTTTAAAATCTTTGAACATAACAAGGATTCAGACTTATATTTAAAAAAATAATGTAATTTACATTATAGAATCAATTAATAATGAAAACAAAGTACATATAAAAAATTATGAATTTCTTCCTCATAGACACATAAAAATATGAATTAATAAGCTCCATGGATGATTCATCTAAATCTCCACTATCTTATCTAAATACTTAAATATCTTTCTTTTATCATGTAAATTAAAACTTATCTCTATACCTCTTAAAAATTGTGACATCATAATGATAATATCCATGGATAAAATTGTATATATTCTTTTTTACCTTGTTGACTAGGTTATATATTTCATAATTGATTTTATTCTTTTTATCTAAATTAGTATGAATTTTTAGCATCTCTAACTTAAAACAAGTTGCCTCATTTTCAGCATTATCGAATAAAAAACATCATTATATAGAAATATTTAAAAAATTCATTATTTTAAAACACCTATTAATTTATTTCATCATAGGGGTAGTAAACACTTAGTAAATAATATATTAATGAATTAATAAATAATGTGTACTTCAATTCCCTCTTGAATTCACCAATGACTTCTGAACAAATTCTGTTAATTTTAAGTGACTCATTATTTATAAATGTCCACAAAAAAATATTTTAACTAACCAAAATACTTAAGTATATTCAAATTTCCTATTATATGACGTTATCATCACCTTTATAAGATCCAAGAGAACTCAATTTTTGATGATTTGAGTGACACATAAACAACTAGTTCTTTATCCTTTCTTTTATCATTCTTATTATTAGATCATTGAGTGTGTTGATTTATAATTTTCTAGGAAAGTAAATTGGTTACTATATCATCAATGGAATGAACCAAAAAATAGAGGTTATTATTTTTACAGGAAGCTTATTTTTTTCATCCCAGAGTAGGGTAAATATTTTGAATTATTACTAAGATAAGGACTTTAAGGGTCAAAACATATAAATGATAAATTTTTATATGTGATCAATGAGTTGTGAGTTGTTTTGGGACACTTAAATAGTTTTTGAATTAGGTTGAAGGTTGGGTTTTTATGAATTATTGTTGTATGTAAATTATCATATATTGACATGTGATTGTCCCAACATGATGAGGGGTTGATCACGGTCTCACTATAGACTACATGAATAACTATAGATTAAAGGAAAGTAGGTAGTATGATAGGTTGTGTCTAGTGGGTGTCACAAAATTTTGGTTTTGTGTGAGTTATGTATTTATAAGTTTGAGTAGAACTCATTCCATAGATGGGGGTCTCACACCGGGACTATAATTAGTACATTTTATATTTTTTAAAAGTCAGGGAGCCTTATATTTTGTAACAAAATTATCTAGGGTGTATATCTATGTATATGACTATTATGTATTGTGATAACTCTATCAGGTATGAGGATTATGTCATGGAAAGGGATTCATGAAATGCTGGAAAACCTTATATAATAAATTTGTAAAGGCCAAATAAATTAATGTTTATAATCATTTTGTGGTAGAGGGAGCCATGTTGTTAGGGTGATTATCGCATATGGGGTCAAAAAACCGTTACATATTTCCTTTGTGATATTTCATGAGAATGGTTGGTAATTCAATGATCCTATGGTAATACTTGGACAAGGGTGAAGGTGAGATATGTTGTGTCTCTAGGTTGAGAGACACTCCATGGATCCTGGATGTGGGAGGCCATTTTTTAATGATGGGGACAAGATATGCTATGAAGGATTAGCTTAAAGGTGTTTTTTATTTTTGGGATGTTTTTAAATTTCATGTATGATGGTCCATATGAGGAGGGGGTGATTAGGTGATAATGGTTTTGAGAAGCCTTAGGTGGATGACGATTCCATGGGGAATCCAGCCATATTAGGAGGGGTTACTTGAGTGAGTGACTCATTTCTTGATGAGACGATTTTATAGTATTTATAATGTAAGGGAGTACAAATATTTTAGTAGTTAGTCCCCTTTAGATTTAGGGGAATATGAGTTATATAAAGGGATATTAGGTTTCCTCATCCATTACCCCTTCCTCTATATGATCCACCATGGTGAAAACATATTTTATTGTTATTAAAAGGTAATTAGATCATGTCATTCCTCCCATACCTTTCATTATTCTTCCATTTTTATTACCTTTTATTTTTGATGATTTATACTAGGGGTTACTGATGATTCAACTAGATAATGTCAGAACCATGTTGGGTAGAATAACTATTATCAGAATCCAACCATATTTCATTTATACATTTAATATATATATATATATATATACTCAATGTTGCGTAGAATAACTATTATCAAAATTGCGTGTAACACGATCCAAGAATAGTGTTGCGTATAGTGCAAGCTAATACGGTGTTGCGTATAGCGCAAGGTAATCTTGGTCTAGAATACAACACAAGACATTAATGAAATTAAAATAATATTTTTCATAAAATCTCGGGGTGTTACAATCCACTCAAATTTTATTCAATAATTATGGGAATGATATCATCGCTCGTGCGTATGTATGGACTACCGTCTCCACGATGCGATGAGATTCATTCTCCATGTTATCCATACATGAATGATCATAAAGTTTATATAATGAATAATAATTAAATATATGAAATAATAATAATAATGGATTTATGTATATATATATATGTATGTATGTTATCTATTTAGTTTCATTCAATTCAATAAGGAATCAAAAACAACGTTCATGTGTACATACGGCCTACCGTCTCCATGAATGGTGTATTTCATTTCTTTTATCGATCTATAATATATATATGTATATGATGAATATATTATATATAAATCATGTTTTACATTTTGGAATTATGTAAATCAGGATATAAGTAATAATATCAAGAACGACAAGTCGAAACATATACGATAAATGAAATGATTTTACCCAAAACGCTGCTTTAACATGGAATTTACAAAAGAACGGGTAATATAAAGTCATAAGTGAAACATATATGATATGATAACAATGAATATGATTCTGTAATAAGTCAATGACATTATATAAATCATTATATAGGATGTTCATATACGTACGACGCATATCGGACCTACGGTAAGGGATAATTGTGCAAATCTTATTTTTCTCCGAGATTGCTTATTCATAAGTATTTACTGGGTTTATTGCTATCATCCATGTCCATGTTATATAAAAGTGTATTCATGTATGTTTAATGTCCTTTTTACCCATTTGACTTTTACCCCATTGTATGGAAGGAATCTTTCTTTTATTTTCCCTACAAGGTACTTTTTGACTTTTCCGACAAAAGTACGAGAATAATTTTTTTTAACATATACAACATGGAAGGATTTTTACGGTTTTATAAATCATTATTTTCAGGAAGCTTCCTCCAAATTATTTCATGACTATTTTCAACAAAATCATTTTCTTTTAAAATTGCATGACATTTTGTGAAAATAAAATTATTTTGAAGAAAAAAGGATTTTTTCCTCAAGAATCCATTTCAAGTCTTTTATCAAAACCATTTTCATCTAAGATGGCATTATTTCAAATGTGTATGTTTCAAGTATCATGTATCTATGATTTAAATGGTTTCACTTTTCTAATGATGAAATTATATCCAATTTTTTTGTATGGATTACGTTATGATGGAATGATGTTTATGAAACCCATTTTATTCTTGGGTTATGATGGATGATTTATGTTTATATTGTGGCACACGAAAGAATGATTTCAATATGAGATGGGTGGGACCTATATCTCCTTCCAATGCATTGGGTAAATATTTATATCTCATGAGATAGACATGGCTAGAATGGAAAGTTAAACCAGTTCACTAATATAGGACTGGAACGAGGAGTGAACTCGATTCAGAAAGGGACTTTGTCCATTAAGAAGGTCTTGGCAGCAATGCCTTGGCTACTATGGAAATCATATCATGTGCTTAATGGATTCCACAATTACATGTTTTATTCCCATTCTAATTTATCATGATTAATGTTTCTTCATGCTTTATTCCTTACGTACTTCCATTTTTTATGTTATTGCTCAAGATTTTGATGTTTAGATTTTATGCTCATGTTTTTTTTAAATTCAAATGTCTAAGGATTGTTTTATGTTCTCTATGCTTACCCTTGCTGAGCATTTGAGCTCAACCCTTTTATGTTTTCTTTTCAATAGGATATAAAGAAAGGTTTTAGGTAATAAAAAAAGGGGATGATCTTTATGGGAGATGATGAAGATCTTTCACCGCGATTAGAAGATTATATTCTGAGTTTCCAAAGACACTAAACTATTACGGTCCTTGTGTGTCTGTTTTTGTTATGTATTAATTATTCCGCAAAAGTAATGTAATTTCCATCTACGTCAAGCTTTGGGTCTCTACAGTTGGTATTAGAGGAAAGGTTTAGTTAACCTTTGGAAACTAGGACGCAAAAACTTTAGAGAGATCCCTAGAGATATTTCTAGGGTTTGTCTAGGGATTTCCCTACGTTTAAGTATAAGTATAGGTTATAGTCATAGAATTACGGTAAAGATATTAAAATTAATCCTATTATGTTAGATGTATAAGGTACACCCCCTTGATTATGTTATTTTCCTTGTATGATTTTTTCGTCGCTCAGAATTCTTTTTGTGTTTTAGTCACTGGAGGAAACCAGAAGCAATTCGGTTAACATTGAATCCAATGGACAAATTGGTGACTATGAGAAAACAAAATTGCGTAATGCCTAGAGATAAAGATATTGTGATTATGCCTAATCATTCATCGCGATATATTATTAACAACGTGAAATTTAGTGGTATGCCAAATTCATCAAATAAGAGGAAGATAGACATTTATGCATGTTCGCATGTTGAGGAGCATAATGAAAGGAAGATTGAGATTTCTAAAGATGGGAAGAAGAACCTTGAGGAATACCTCAAATGGAGGGACATATGTTATATGTGTGGAGAAAAGGGCCATAGAGTGACAGACTATTATGGAGTTCAATGTCTTATTTGTGGAGAACATGGGAATTACCCAACTCAATGCCTTGACTTAAAAAGTAACTTCTAAATCAAGGAAGGACTTATTCAATGAAAATCGTTGAAGAGGATGGATTGAAGTGTTTATGTATTGGTATTCAAGAATAATGTTGTTGAGGTACTTTTATAGAGTATTAGAATATCTATGTATTGGTCTATTGTGGTTTTCAATAATTTTATGGTACTGGTAACCATGGAAAGTGATTGAGATACTTTTGGAAAAAAGATGATATACGCATAATAAAGGGATAAGGATAAAATGAAATGTTTGACAGTTTTCATGAGCTCATGACTGATATAAAGACTAAGTGATATTATGGTTTGAGTATATAGAATTTTTGGGATTTTGGTATGTGGAAAGTGTTAAAATTTAACAACATTCATGTTTTCACTAAGGTTCAATGGTTTTTCATTCTTCAAGAGAATACATGATTAAGGTATTCACATGTTTATAATTTTACCAACAAGATATATCTTATGATATATAGGGGATAAATTATGTCATTCACGTGATTGTTATGTGACATTTCAAGTAATAATTTTCTTTATACTTTGAGCTTGGACCGAAGTATTTTAGATAAGCCTAAAGACTGGAATGGATTATGTTGGACATAAGTTAGTATTGTTTAAGGATAAATCTTTTTCGATATTATTGATGGGATGTTATAGTAATGTAGTTTTATAAAAAGGAAAACCTGCAGGATGGGAGACAACCCATCACGTAGGACAAGGCTGTGGGAATTAAACCCATAACCGAAGTGCGACTGGCCTTTATCGCCTACCACTAGCCTACGTGAAGTCCCTGTTTAGTATAAACTAGTTTTATTATATTAAGCAGTATGACATATGAAGTATAAGTCCATTTTAGGAACCATATATGATTATTCTCACTATAGATGGACTTATGTATTTTTGATAACTTTTATAACCTTTTGTTTGAGACAGATGGAATGACCCATCATTCTATCACATGATCTGCTAACACTTCACGAATGACAACTTCAACTTCATTTCTTTAAGAGATGAAGTGGATATTATCCAATGAATGACCAACGGTGAGACTGTACCAAAATCATGAAATTATTTCTTCTAATTCCAATTTCATCAACTTTAGGGAAATGATCTTGAATACCAAAAATTTTGTCCTAGTGCCCTTATATTTGATGAATCAGATGGTACCTTAGATCATCACAAATATATGGCTTTGTGATTGATGGATTTTTCATAGCCATGTTCTCTACCACTCTCCATCAGAACTTGATGGTTAGATTTTTCTTCCATATCCATATTTTCACCTATGTTCTCCTATATGGAAACCCAGTGATGAATTTCATTGGGTAATCATTACATTTCATAATTTAGTTTTTAAAAATTAAGTTTTAGTATTCCTTTTTATGATGTGGGTTTCTATAAATAGTAAACGATTTATGACCCTGACGAATTTCGAGGGAGAAATTTATTTTAAGGGGGGTAGAATGTAACACCCCACGATTTTATGAAAAATATTCTTTCAATTTCATTGATGTCTTGTGTTGTAAGCTACAACAAGATTTCCTTGCGCTATACGCAACACCGTATGAGCTTGCAGTATACACAACATTATTCTTGGATCATGTTACACACAATTTTGATAGTAGTTATTATACGAAACATTGAGTGTATATATATATATTCAATGTATAAATGAAATATGGTTGGATTCTATTATATGAAACAACTGAGGAGTATTGCACAACACGCAACCCTGACTTGGCTTGCATTACACGCAATCACGACCTTCCTCGATAACGTGTGTTGTACGCAATACCAGGTTTCACTAAACAACGATATATTGTTATAATATTATTATGGAATAGCCGTTATGAATAGTATTAACAACATTTTGAATTTTATAAAATTACTATTTATCTTACACATTTTCTATAATATGGTATGAGAACAAAATAAATTTTTCGTGTAAAATATGTATTTTTAAAAAATTGCTGTTTTCCCACCTTTTGATGACGCACCCACCTTAAATCTAGTTTTTGATATGTCTATAAGTTCAATTTGAAAAAATAAAATTCTTCTTTGGAATCAGGATATAATCATTTACTTTGGATAAAATTTTATTATTTTGATAACTTTCATATTTTAATGAATAGTAAAAACACGCTATATTTTAATTTAAAACAACTTTTTTCATCGCAATAATTTATATGGTTAGATTATCTTTTTAATTGGTTTAAAAGTGTAATTAGAATATATTTTTACCTTTTAATCCAATGTTGTTCGTTGGAATTAATTTCACTTTGAAATTGGATATAAACAAGTATCAATCTTTTGATTCTTTTTGTTTCATAAAAACACGCTATTTGTTTTGATAACGGGAATTAAATTCAAAATTAATTAATACAAATTATATGTTATGAATTTGAAAAATATACATCAATTTTGAATTCGGAATATCAAAAAATTCTTAGGCTGAATTTTTGGTATTTTTCTGAAAAAGTTAAATTTTTGATGAATAGTGAAACCACTTAGTGGTAGTTAAAAAACCGACTTTTTTAATTTAAATTAAATTTTACCACTTCTGTGTGTTGAATTTCAAAAATCTGTGAGACCTGGTTAATATCAAGGACTAAAATGTTGTTCAATGAGATGAAAGTAATTTTTGGTCAATAGTAACTTTTTACTTTTATTTACCACGGTTAAAAGTAAATAGGATAATTAAGGGTAAAAATGATATTATTATTACCCTAACACATGTCCTAATTCTATTGGATAAGTGTAATTCGACCAAAAACAACCTTAGGAATAAAATATGACCATTTTTTCCCACATGTATTAGATTAGGACATTTAATATTAATTTATTTAAAGAAGGTTTAAAATAGTTAAAATCAATGTTTAATAAGTAAATCATTTTTAATATAGGGTTATACATAAGATAAATTCGACTATAAATATTAATCAGAAAGATAAAATTATTTCATACATAATGGTATTTTATTTATAATTTTTATACATTAACTAATTTAATCTATTTATGACATAAAGATGATGCAGTAATTATCTTATTAATGAAATATTGTCATAATTGATTTTATAAATACCCAAATAAATGTAATTTGAGACCTTTTATGAATTTAACTAATTGTATAGGTTAATATGACATGTTAGTATTTATTTAATTAATTTTTTACGAACTAAGAATTCTGTTATGATTTTCACCAAAATCAATTACCAAATAGTGTCAAAATTGTCAAAAAATGGTTTTTAAAACAAATATTATTTTCTTAATTGTTATTTTATTCCTAAAAAACTAAGGATTGGAAAAATTAATTAGATTAGATTATATATATTAATAATAAATAACTTTGGGTTTGTTTGGCTTGTTATAATAAGTTTATTAACCTTATAGTGTAAGAAAACAAGAAGACACGGTAAAAGTAAAATTATTTAACTTAAGATTAAATCTAAATGATAAGGTTAAAATAGAAACCTAAACTTGTCTAAATTCTATTGAATGAGAGTATTTCGACCCATACCCACATTATCTTTGAAATAAATCAATTTAGAGATATTAAAAACGGAATATGACTTTATAATAAAATAATATTTTTAGTTTTTCCAAAGGTGCCCCTCTCCTCCCTTAAAAAAGGGCACCTCCTCCCTCTCTTTTTCACAGCACTTTGAGCCTTCAAGCTCGGACAACCCCTGCCAAATTCTCTTCTACACTTACATAGAAACATCTTAGTTGTTCTGGTCTTCTTCGAAGACCAATTTTACTGCCCTAAGAGGCGCTTCAAAGAAGAGGTAATGTCCGTTACCGATTCATTCAACTTTATTTATTCATCCACTTCTTCTTCTTTAGTTGTTTAATTATAAAGTAATAACATCAGTATAACTCATATACTTATATGTTATTATATTTTTGAAACAATTCTATTTCACCATCTATCCATCCTACGGAAAATTAAATCACCACTCGTGTATACGTACGGAATCCCGTCTCCACGCCGTGGTGAAATCTGTTTTCCCCCAACACCTTACTTGGATGGGTATAATGTTGTAAAGAATAAATATATATGGTTATTAAAACATCATACTGATTCTGATATATTATACCATCCACTCAAATTTTATTCAATAATTATGGGAATGATATCATCGCTCATGCGTATGTATGGACTACCGTCTCCACGACGCGATGAGATTCATTATCCATGTTAACCATACATGAATGATCATAAAGTTTATATAATGAATAATAATTAAATATATGAAATAATAATACTACTGGATTTATGAATATATATATATTTATGTATGTCATCTATTTAGTTTCATTCAATTCAATAAGGAATGAAAAACAACGTTCATGTGTACATACGGCCTACCGTCTCCATGAATGGTGTATTTCATTCCTTTTATCGATCTATAATATATATATGTATATGATGAATATATTATATATAAATCATGTTTTACATTTTGGAATTATGTAAATCAGGATATAAGTAATAATATCAAGAACGACAAGTCGAAACATATACGATAAATGAAATGATTTTACCCAAAACGCTGCTTTAACATGGAATTTACAAAAGAACGGGTAATATAAAGTCATAAGTGAAACATATATGATATGATAACAATGAATATGATTCTGTAATAAGTCAATGACATTATATAAATCATTATACAATATGTTCATATACGTACGACGCATATCGGACCTACGGTACGGGATAATTGTGCAAATCTCATTTTTCTCCGAGATTGCTTATTCATAAGTATTTACTGGGGTTATTGCTATCATCCATGTCCATGTTATATAAAAGTGTATTCATGTATGTTTAATGTCCTTTTTACCCATTTGACTTTTACCCCATTGTATGGAAGGAATATTTCTTTTATTTACCCTACAAGGTACTTTTTGACTTTTCCGACAAAAGTACGAGAATAATTTTTTTTAACATATATGGCATGGAAGGATTTTTACGGTTTTATAAAGAATTATTTTCAGGAAGCTTCCTCCAAATTATTTCATGACTATTTTCACCAAAATCATTTTCTTTTAAAATTTCATGAAATTTTGTGAAAATAAAATTATTTTGAAGAAAAAAGGATTTTTTCCTCAAGAATCCATTTCAAGTGTTTTATCAAAACCATTTTCATCTAAGATGGCATTATTTCACATGTGTATGTTTCAAGTATCATGTATCTATTACTTAAATGGTTTCACTTTTCTAATTATGAAATTATATCCAATTTTTTTGTATGGATTACGTTATGATGGAATGATGTTTATGAAACCCATTTTATTATTGGGTTATAATGGATGATTTATGTTTGTATTGTGGCACACGAAAGAATGATTTCAATATGAGATGGGTGGGACCTATATCTCCTTCCAATGAATTGGGTAAATATTTATATCTCATGAGATCTACATGGCTAGAATGGAAAGTTAAACCAGTTCAGTAATATAGGACTGGAACGAGGAGTGAACTCGATTCAGAAAGGGACTTTTTCCATTAAGATGGTCTTGGCAGCAATGCCTTGGCTACTATGAAAATTATATCATGTGATTAATGGATTCCACAATTACATGTTTTATTCCCATTCTAATTTATCATGATTAATGTTTCTTCATGATCTATTCCTTATGTACTTCCATTTTTTATGTTATTTCTCAAGATTTTGATGTTTAGATTTTATGCTCATGTTTTTTTTAAATTCAAATGTCTAAGGATTGTTTTATGTTCTCTATTCTTACCCTTACTGAGCATTTGAGCTCAACCCTTTTATGTTTTCTTTTCCATAGGATATAAAGAAAGGTTTTAGGTAAGAAAAAAAGGGGATGATCTTTATGGGAGATGATGAAGATCTTTCGCCGCGATTAGAAGATTATATTTCGAGTTTCCAAAGACACTAAACTATTACGGTCCTTGTGTGTCTGTTTTTGTTATGTATTAATTATTCCGCAAAAGTAATGTAATTTCCATCTACGTCAAGCTTTGGGTCTCTACAGTTGGTATCAGAGGAAAGGTTTAGTTAACCTTTGGAAACTAGGACGCAAAAACTTTAGAGAGATCCCTAGAGATATTTCTAGGGTTATTCTAGGGATTTCCCTACGTTTAAGTATAAGTATAGGTTATAGTCATAGAATTATGGTAATGATATTAAAATTAAACCTATTATGTTAGATGTATAAGGTAAACCCCCTTGATTATGTTATTTTCCTTGTATGATTTTTTCGTCTCTCAGAATTCTTTTTGTGTTTTAGTCACTGGAGGGAACCAGAAGCAATTCAGTTAACATTGAATCCAATGGACAAATTGGTGACTATGAGAAAAAAAATTGCGTAATGCCTAGAGAGAAAGATATTATGATTATGCTGAATCATTCATCGCGATATATTATTAACAACGTGAAATTTAGTGGTATGCCTAATTCATCAAATAAGAGGAAGATAGACATTTATGCATGTTCGCATGTTGAGGAGCATAATGAATGGAAGATTGAGATTTCTAAAGAAGGGAAGAAGAACCTTGAGGAATACCTCAAATGGAGGGACATATGTTATATGTGTGGAGAAAAGGGTCATAGAGTGACAGACTATTATAGAGTTCAATGTCTTATTTGTGGAGAACATGGGAATTACCCAACTCAATGCCTTGACTTAAAAAGTAACTTCTAAATCAAGGAAGGACGTATTCCATGAAAATCATTGAAGATGATGGATTGAAGTGTTTATGTATTGGTATTCAAGAATAATGTTGTTGAGGTACTTTTATGGAGTATTAGAATATCTATGTATTGGTCTATTGTGGTTTTCAATAGTTTTATGGTACTGGTAACCATGGAAAGTGATTGAGATATTTTTGGAAAAAAGATGATATACGCATAATAAAGGGATAAGGAGAAAATGAAATGTTTGACAGTTTTCATGAGCTCATGACTGATATAAAGACTAAGTGATATTATGGTTTGAGTATATAGAATTTTTGGGATTTTGGTATGTGGAAAGTGCTAAAATTTAACAACATTCATGTTTTCACTAAGGTTAAATGGTTTTTCATTCTTCAAGAGAATACATGATTAAGGTATTCAGATGTTTGTAATTTTACCAACAAGATATATCTTATGATATATAGGGGATAAATGATGGCATTCACGTGATTGTTATGTGACATTTCATGTAATAATTTTCTTTATACTATGAGCTTGGACCGAAGTATTTTAGATAAGCCTAAAGACTGGAATGGATTATGTTGGACATAAGTTAGTATTGTTTAAGGATAAATCTTTTTTCGATATTATTGATGGGATGTTATAGTAATGTAGTTTTATAAAAAGGAAAACCTGCAGGATGGGAGACAACCCATCACGTAGGATAGGGCTGTGGGAATTGAACCCATAACCGAAGTGCGACTAGCCTTTATCGCCTACCACTATCCTACATGAAGTCCCTGTTTAGTATAAACTAGTTTTATTATATTAAGCAGTATGACATATGAAGTATAAGTCTATTTTAGGAACCATATATGATTATTCTCACTATAGATGGACTTACGTATTTTTGATAACTTTTATAACCTTTTGTTTGAGACAGATGGAATGACCCATCATTCTATCACATGATCTGCTAACACTTCACGAATGACAACTTCAACTTCATTTCTTTAAGAGATGAAGTGGAAATTATCCAAAGAATGACCAACGGTGAGACTGTACCAAAATCATGAAATTAATTCTTCTAATTCAAATTTCATCAACTTTAGGGAAATGATCTTGAAAACCAAAATTTTTTTCCTAGTGCCCTTATATTTGATGAATCAGATGGTACCTTAGATCATCACAAATATATGGCTTTGTGATTGATGGATTTTTCATAGCCATGTTCTCTACCACTCTCCATCAGAACTTGATGGTTAGATTTTTATTCCTTATCCATATTTTCACCTATGTTCTCCTATATGGAAACCCAGTGATGAATTTCTTTGGGTAATCATTACATTTCATAATTTAGTTTTTAAAATTATGTTTTAGTATTCCTTTTTATGATGTGGATTTCTATAAATAGTAAACGATTTATGAACCTGACAAATTTGGAGGGCGAAATTCATTTTAAGGGGGGTAGAATGTAACACCCCACGATTTTATGAAAAATATTCTTTCAATTTCATTGATGTCTTGTGTTGTAAGCTACAACAAGATTTCCTTGCGCTATACGCAACACCGTATGAGCTTGCAGTATACACAACACTATTCTTGGATCATGTTACACACAATTTTGATAGTAGTTATTATACGAAACATTGAGTGTATATATAAATATTCAATGTATAAATGAAATATGGTTGGATTCTATTATATGAAACAACTGAGGAGTCTTGCACAACACGCAACCCTGACTTGGCTTGCATTACACGCAATCGCGACCTTCCTCGATAACCTGTGTTGTACGCAATACCAGGTTTCACTAAACAACGATATATTGTTATAATATTATTATGGAATATCTGTTATGAATAGTATTAACAACATTTTGAATTTTATATCATTACTATTCATCATACACATTTTCTATAATATGGTATGAGAACAAAATAAATTTTTCGTGTAAAATATGTATTTTTAAAAAATTGCTGTTTTCCCACCTTTTGATGACGCACCCACCTTAAATCTGGTTTTTGACATGTCTATAAGTTCAATTTAACAAAATAAAATTCTTCTTTGGAATCAGGATATAATCATTTACTTTGGCTAAAATTTCCATATTATTTTGATAACTTTCATATTTTAATGAACAGTAAAAACACGCTATATTTTAATTAAAAACAACTTTTTTCATCGCAATAATTTATATGGTTAGATTATCTTTTTAATAGGTTTTAAAGTGTAATTAGAATATATTTTTACTTTTTAATCCAATGTTGTTCGTTGGAATTAATTTCACTTTGAAATTAGATATAAACAAGTATCAATCTTTTGATTCTTTTTGTTTCATAAAAACACGCTATTTGTTTTGATAACGGGAATTAAATTTAAAATTAATTAATGAAAATTATATGTTATGAATATGAAAAAATAGACATAAATTTTGAATTCGGAATATCAAATAATGCTTAGGCTGAATTTTTGGTATTTTTTTGAAAAACTTCAATTTTTGATGAATAGTGAAACCACTTAGTGGTAGTTAAGAAAACTGACTTTTTTAATTTAAATTAAATTTTACCACTTCTGTGAATTGAATTTAAAAAATCCGAGAGACACGGTTAATATCAAAGACTAAAATGTTGTTCAACGGGATGAAAATAATTTTAGGTGAATAGTAACTTTTTTCTTTTATTTACCACAGTTAAAAGTAAATAGGATAATTAAGGGTAAAAATGATATTATTATTACCCTAAAACATGTCCTAATTCTATTGGATAAATTTAATTTGACCAAAAACAACCTTAGGAATAAATTATGACCATTTAGGCCCACATGGATTAGATTAGGACATTTAATATTAATTTATTTAACGAAGTTTTAAAATAGATAAAATCAATGTTTAAAAAGTAAATCATTTTTAATATAGGGTTATACATACGTTAAATTCGACTATAAATATTAATTATAAAGATAAAACTCTTTCCTAAATAATGGTATTTTATTTATAATTTTTATACATTAAATAATTTAATTTATTTATGACACAAAGATGATGCAGTAATTATCTTATTAATGAAATATTGACATAATTGATGTTATAAATACCCAAATAAATGTAATTTGAGACTTTTTAAAAATTTCACTTATTTTATAGGCTAATATGACATGTTAGTTTTTATTTAATTAACTATTTTCGAACTAATCATTCTGTTATGAGTTAAAAAAACAAATTACCAAATAGGGTCAAAATTGACATATAATAGTTTTTTAAAACAAATGTTATATTATTAATTGTTATTTTATTCCTAAAAATCTAAGGATCGTCCAAATGACTTAGATAAGGTTATATATACTAATAATAAATAACTTGGGATTCTTTTGGCTTTTTATAGTAAGTTTATTAACCTTATTGTGTAAGAAAACAAGAAGACACGGTAAAAGTAAAATTATTTAACTTTAGGTTAAATCTAATTGATAAGGTTAAAATAGAAACCTAAACTTGTATAAATTCTATTGGATGAGAGGCTTTCTATCCATCCTTACAATAGATTATAAATAAATCAATTTGGAGCTATTAAAAACCGAATATGACTTTATAATAAAAAAATATATTTAGTTTTTCCAAAGGTGCCCCTCTCCTCCCTTATAAAAGGGCACCTCCTCCCTCTCTACCTCACACCACTTTGAGCCTTCAACCTCGGAAAAAACATTCCTAATTCTCTTCTCCACTTCCTTATAAACGCCCTAGTGGTTCTGGTCTTCTTCAATGACCAATTTTAGTGCCCTAAGAGGAGGTCTCAAAGAGGCGCTTCAAAGAAGAGGTAATGTCCGTTATCGATTCTTTCAACATTATTTCTTCTTCCACTTCTTCTTATTTAGTTGTTTCATTATAAAGTAATAACATCAGTATAAATAATATACTGATATGTTATTATAAGTACGAAAAAAACCTATTTCACAATCTATCCATCCTACGGAAAACAAAATCCCCATGCGTGCGTACGTATGGAATACCGTCTCCACGCCGTGGTGAAATCTGTTTTTCCACCAACACCTTACATGGATGGGTATAATGGTGTAAAAAATAACTATATATGGTTATTATAACATCATACAGATTCTTAAATATTATACCATCCACTCCAACTCTATGCAATAATTATGGGAACGATATCATCGCTCTTGCGTACGTACGGACTACTGTCTCCATGACGAGATGAGATTCATTCTCCATGTTAACAATACATGAATGATAATAAAGTTTATATAATGAATAATAATGAAATATATGAAATAATAATGCTATTGGATTTATGTTTATATATATGTATGTCATCTATTTAGATTCATTCAATTCAATAGGGAAACGAAAACAACGTTCATGCGTACATACGACCTACCATCTCCATGAACGGTGTATTTCATTCCTTTTATCGATCTATAATATATATATATTTATATGATGAATATATTATATATAAATCATGTTTTAAATTCTGTAATTATGTAAATCATGATATTAGTAATAATATCAAGATCGAGAAGTCGAAACACATACGATAAATGAAATGATTTTACCCAAAACGCTGCTTTAACATTGAATTTACTAAAGAACGGGTAATATAATGTAATAAGTGAAAGATATATGATATCATAACAGTGAATATGATTCCGTAATAAGTAAATGACATTATTTAAATCATTATACCGGAGTTTCGGATACGTACGAAGCATATCAGACCTAAGGTAAGGGATAATTGTGCAAATCTCATTTTTATCTGAGATTTCTTATTCTTAAGTATTTACTGGGGTTATTTCTATCATCCATGTCCATGTTTTATAAAATTTTATTCATGTATATTTAATTTCCTTTTTACCCATTTAACGTTTACCCCATGTTAAGGAAGAAATCATTTTTCTCTTTACCCTATAAGGTACTTTTTGACTTTTTCGACAAAAGTACGAGAAGAATGTTTTTTTAACGTATATGGATGAAAGGATATTTACGGCTTTATAAAGCCTTATTTTTAGGAAGCTTCCTCCAAAATATTTCATGACTATTTTCAACAAAATACTTTTCTTTTAAAATTTCAGGACATTTTGTGAAAAGAAAATGATTTTGAAGAAAAAAAGTATATTTTCCTCAAGAATTCATTTCAAGGGTTTTATCAAAACCATTTTCATCTAAGATGACATTATTTCACATGTGTATGATTCAAGTATCATGTCTCTATGATTTTCATTGTTTCACTTTTCTAATGATGAAATGATATCCAATATTTTTGTATGGATTACGTTATGATGGAATGATGTTTATGAAACCCATTTTATTCTTGTGTTACGATGAATGATCTATGTTTATATTGTGGCACACAAAAGAATGATTTCAATATGATATGGGTGGGACCTATATCTCCCTCAAATTCATTGGGTAATGATTTATATCTCATGAGATAGACATGGCTGGAATGGAAAGTTAAACCGGTTCAGTAATACAGGACTTTAATGAGGAGTGAACTCGATTCAGAAAGGGACTTTGTCCACTAAGATGGTCTTGCCAGCAATGCCTTGGCTACTATGGAAATAATATCATGTGCTTAATGGTTTCCACAATTACTTGTTTTATTCCCATGCTAATTTATCATGATTAATGTTTCTTCATGATCTATGCCTTACGTACTGCCATGTTTTATGTCATTGCTCAAAATTTTGATGTTTAGATTTAATGCTCATGTTTTTTTTACATTCAAATGTCTAAGGATTGTTTTATGTTCTCTATGCTTACCCTTACTGAGAATTTGAGCTCACCCCTTTTATGTTTTCTTTTCCCCAGGATATAAAGAAAGGTTTTATGTAAGAAAAAAAGGGGAAGATCATTATGGGAGATGTTGAGGATCTTTCACCATGATTAGAAGATTATATTTCGAGTTTCCAAAGACACTAAACTATTACGGTCCTTGTGGGTCTGTTTTTGTTATGTATTAATTATTCCACAAAAGTAATATAATTTCCATGTATGTCAAGCTTTGGGTCTCTACATTCCTTGAGTATGTTGATACTCTTATGAGGGTGGAAAAATTCCATGTATAATGGATTTTGAATTTATGATCTAAAAATCCTTGAGTTCTTTTGGTAAAAAGATATTGTTAGAGAGTTGGATAAGTTGGACTCCTAATGCAATAATTTTGGGTTTTGGTTTTCATATAAACAACGAATTAATGGAAATCCATATCTGGAGTGAGATTCTTCAAGATTGTCTGAAAGGAAGCATCAAGGTGATATTAATTATATAGAAGGTACAAAAAATTTTGCTTCCCACTGGGGTTTTAGTTGAGGTTGTTAAAGCTTCTTCTAAATGATTTTTAAAAGGTTTTAAATTTTTTTGATTTATTTTTCAAAAAACAATTCTCATTATTATTAATCTATGGGTTTTTAAAAAACATATGGGAAATTGATGTGGTTTTAAAAAATAGTCACTAAATGAAATGAATTTTTTTTTAAATTTTTTTATTTATGATTTATGAATTATGATTTATTATTTATTCTCATATAAATTTTATTATTTATAAATTTAATCAATTATAATGTTTTAATTAATAAAGAGTTATAATTATTAGTTAACAATAAATTTTAACATAAAACAAATGTTTAATAAGTTGAAAATTAGGATTTGGCATCAATTGACCATAACTTTTGATTTGGAAGTCTATTTTATCTACATAACCAGTCAAATTGATGCTTTTGAAATTAAATAAAACAAAAATGGATTTCAATTTTGAAATAATTAAAGGAATAAAATTTATTACAGTATCATGAATAGTAGTAAATCGAACATGAAGTTCAAATGTTCTTAAATTTTGATCTGTGTATCCATTTAGTCTATAATTTATATAAAATCGAAGCCAATAATGATCTCTAGGATACAGAGGTATGGATTGAGCTCTATGAGATTTGTCCCATTTTTTAACCCCTAAATAGTCTCACAAGGTTTCTAAAACATAGTTTTTAGTTGGGGCACCCTAATTTTTTATCATTTGCTGAATTGTATTTCTTATTAAAGGCTGTATTATTGGATTTTTTTATTATGGATTGAATTTATTTTGATGGATTAAATTTATATTGATATTATGGTTTTTAAATTTTATAAATTTTCACAATGTAGTTGTATTTATAATTCAATATATGCAAGTTTTCTTATATTTAATTATAATAAATCAGTTTTATAAATATATATTTATATATAAATGTATTTTTAACAATATAAACCAAATGGAAATATATATATTTTTTCATTTAATTTAAAATAAATAATTATCAATTATATATTTAAATGTATATTTTTTTACATATTTATTTTTGTGGGGTCCTTAAAATATTTCAATGGGCAATGTTTTATTCACATGAATTTTGAAAAGTAATAAAACAAATTGAATGAAGATTATAAAGAAATATGATTAATGATGATGAAAATGGAAAAGGAAGGAAAGGGCGCCACATTGCACGATTCCTCCATGCCTAGCCGATCTACATGGTGGTCCACTTCACAATCCATATGTATAATAAGTTGTTCAAAAAAAGAGGATGATTATACCATACCCCCCCATAATAAAAATTAATTTGTAAGAAGAAGGAAGAGAAATCCACCCCAAAATGGTATTCACTATGAAATAAAATAGTTCATGGAGGAGGTGATGTCAAAAAAATCCTAAAGAAACAAAGTTATTCATGTGACTGAGGTGGAAATTATCACTTTTGTGGATGGATGCCCAATGCCCCCACTAACCAAGTTATTTTCAGGCTGATTCATCTTCCACAAGCTTCCAAAAAAAATGCTACGCAACCTACCAATATAGTTTCTCTACAACTCTATAATAGGACCATGAGGGGAGTAATAAAGAGAGGAATTTTTAGGATATTGATCGACAAAGGCACATTAGAAAATAAAACTGAAAAATACAAACTCTTTTATCAATTCTGTGCAGGTGTAACTCTATATATATTATTAAAGGAGGAAAAACAAATTAATTGGTGGGATACAATCCAAAATATTTTTGATGATGTATTACTGAAAATTCATAGAATTAGTGCCCTGTTTTCCATCAGGCATCCTGCATAGAAAAAATCTATTCGTGAGAAACCCTATACCGCATATAAAATCCCTACACGGATGAAACACATAACTGCATAGAAAATTGCTATGTGGATGGAACCTGAACCCATGTAGAAAAAGCTACATGGAATGAACCCATGTCTACATACCACCATGGAATGAGGAAAAATCCATCACCTTATTGAAATATGGAATGAGAAAGGATCCCATTATAGTAAAAGGAAATTCTATATGACATTGGGTATTTTTGGGTGTCCCACAATCTAGCTCCAAACATTTCCTTCCATTCCAATCATATCATCGGTAGTCCCTCCACGAGCCAGTTCAATGAAATACAGTAAAAGTCTTTACTAAAGCTACTAGACCTATATGATAAGACCATCGAGCACTTCAACATTCCCTTTTGAGTTTACATACCCTTATTAAGTAGAGTCATGTTGGTAATCCCAATAGTTAGTAGATTCATGTTGGAAGAGATTCTTTCCACAAGCTAACATGAATAAAACCCTAATCTCAGTGATCAAAAGGGGGTACTAAATTCCAGATCCTTCATGGATGTTGATGCGGGATTTGCCACTCATATTGAATTAAATATCTCTAATTGTATTTCTCCAAAAAAATATAGACATCGGGGTATATGAGTGATTTCGTTATCCAATGATAAGGTACAAATACTCTCCTTAGATCTTTGATACATTCTTGTTGGTATGTTTGTCAAGCATCAAACTTTATTGGTGTTTCTACACAAAACCATGGAGGGAATATGATTCATGAATTTTCATATTGGACAACAGAATTCGTGGCCTGTTTTTTTTTTGTTTTTCCTTAGAGAATGACTATTTCCGATTTTGGACCTGTGGTTCTTGATCTTTTTTGGGATCTCTTATGAAAGTATTCAAGTGGAATCTGGATTTTGATGTAGGTTATGAACCCCCCATTATTCTTATATGTATTGGATTCCCTAGATTACCTCTTCATCTCTTCAAACAGAGTACTTTATTTCCAATTTGAGAACTATTCAGACACCCAGTTAGGTTAGACACCACTACTTCGTATTTTTCCAGACCTTCATTCCCTATGATTTGTGCTGATGTAGACAAATCCCATGAATTTTCATCATGATTTTGTATTCAAAATGGAGATAATGGATGTCAGCTATTTATAATACTATTCATGACCCATCAACTCTGGATGATAATACCCTTAATATTGAGGTCAGTGACGCTATTGAAAAGGGTGAAACCTCTAATGTTATGCCTATTCTTTATCAATCTATCCTGGAACCATGCCCTGTGCAGCCTCACTACACACCGTTTTAAGAGAATAAAGATAAATCAACTCAAATTTAGGATGTATTCTTCAAATCAATCTCTAGAAAATGGAAAAATCAAATTGTGGATGCTAATGGATTCATCACACCCAATCCAAAAAAAATGAGGAAATGAAGGGACTACTCTCACCTTAAATAGAAAATTTTTACAAGATCAGTTGATGCTTCCAAACATGACAACACGGAAATTAATACACCAGCAAGTGCAGTTTATTTGATGGCTTTCACATTTGAATCTTCCTGAAAAAGTGTTTTAGATTTTCATATAGAGCATATGATTGATCCTCTTGTACCTCTTGAGGGGAATTTGAATGAATAATCAAAACAAATTATTGAAATAGCTTATCAAAGGCTCAAAAATTGTGAAATTTATGTAGATACTTATCTAGATATCGAATGATGAATGTTTAATAAGATGTTTTTGAATGAGTATAAACAAATATATAATTTATTATCAGTTCTGCTTTGTTTTTTTGAATGCCTTATGCTTTTATGCCGTGGACATGCCTCCAATACATATGTTATTGACCTTCTTTTAGACGAGTTACTGCTGATTTTGAGGACTTAGATATTACTCAATATTGATGCAATTTAGCTGGACATGTTTTCTTACTTAGAGATTCATTGCATAGACTCTCCATGGCTTGGTTACTTGTGCACTTCTATAGTCTTTGGAGGTGTCAGAGTAGATTAAACAACATAATTTGGGTGGGTCCACCCCCTAATGTTCCTATAATGGAATACTTCTATTTATATATATTCTGAAGACTACTGAAGGATCTTTCTTGGAGTTGATGTCCTTCCTTCATGAGGCGATCTATTACTTTGAAGGCAAAGTTTATTCCTGTTTGATTCTTTGTGAACTGTTGTTAGAGATTTTTTGCTACATCATCATGTATCTATTTCAATTTTGAGTTGGTGTAAACTAATTAAACCTCAAACGTTCGTTGTAATTATTTATTAGATATATTTTTTTGAGGCAGGAATACAGTGACCAATTCATGTCACTTTTGTCATAATAAAATTGATCCCCTTTCCTAGAACCAATTCATGGGAATCCCTCCTAGAGTAATCCCCTCCTCTCATAGGAGGCCTTGCTTTTACTCCATAATATTTTTCCACTATCCTAAACTTTTTCCACAATAGGAGAAGAAAAAATGTTTGACATGTTGTATCTACCGCTTCCTCTTATTTCTCACACCCACCATGACTTGGGCATAGATATTAGAAGATATCATAAAATCTACACGATCCACCCAACCGGTTGAACTATGAGAACTCTGATTCCTACACAAACCAGGATATGTAGGACACATATTCACTAATTAAGTTCAATTGTCTGTATCCGTCGATATAATACCCAATCATGCCCCATCAATGAGAATCTCATATGTATAGTCCAAAACCAGCGGCTCAAAAAGGGCCTCTTTTTTACTTTTGAATCCTTGAACCCAAAACAAAAGGGCCTACTTTATGGTGTAAGCCTCAAATCCAAACCAAATTGGCCTCCAATTTGGTGTAAGCCCCAAATATTCCCCCTTAATTGGAAACCTCCATGCATAAGCCCCACTTCTAAAACTAATTGAACTTTTATTTCCATATAACTAGTTTATATAGGACACCACACTAAGGTTCATATAAGATAATTCACTTATCTTGTCCATTCCATCATTATCATATTTGTTCATTCTCATCATCATCGTGTGACATTAAACTGAATGGGTTTCTGAGCCACGTGGACTTTAATTCCCAACAAAGTAGGATACATAGGAATCCTCATTGAGGTCAAAAATGAGCTCTCAAATCCACCACAATGTTCTCTGGGAACATTCACAGTTTGGTCATATCCATCCCAGAAGACCACATCTCTTTTGGAATTCCTTTGGGCCACCTCGACGTTAGTCCTACATCATGTCTGGTGAAGGAATCCTCCACCTAAGAGTGATAACCTCCTGACATTAAACAACATGGTTGGGTCTTCATCACATGAATTTAAAAGGTTAGGTGTCCAGTTAAGTGGCACCGAACAACATGGGTTTTGATTACACTCACGAGGGTCCAAATGAAGACTATCTTATGGGTTTTCTCCCATCATCAAAAAAATTACCATCCCCCTAGATGACTATGAACTCAAGAGAACATCATTATATGGATTAAATCAATCTTGTCCCAATATATTCTAGACCCATGTATACACTGATTGATCTTATGATCTTGGAGTAAATCACATACACATGCTTGGGAATTAACAAAAGATTCACAAAAATATGATCATGGATTAAATCTATAATAGAACAATGAAATAGGCAATAGTTCCTCCAAAAGGATTTGATGAGCATGAGCTCCCATCCTCTTGACCAATGTGAGTTCATAATTGTTGTTGGTGAAATCATCCAACGAACACCTAACCTTGGAAATAAGGTCCATGAATTATTGATATGAGATACGTTGGGTGTTTTTGGATTTACAAATAAACCTGTTGGAGAACATCAGAGGACATTATACCCAATGTGAATTGACTACACAACAATTTAACACATTGCAATCAACCATTGGGCAGACGCCTCATGTAGAAACAATGTTTATAATTTTTTATATCATATATGTGTAGATATATATAGTGATATTTATATTTACTGGTGTTTATATATATATTTATTAACATATATTTATATGTCTGAGTGTGTTGATATGTATTTATGTAACATATATATCTGTTTATATATATTAATGTTAATTTTGTTATATGTATATATATTTATAGCTATTTATATCGATGTATTATTTTATTATTTTACTATTTTTTATCTATTATTTATAATGTATTATTCATTGAATTATTATTTATTATTTATTATTTTAATAATTATTTATTATTGATTTATTTATTATTGATTTATTTTTATTATAAAATTAATGTGAAATGACTATTTAATATTTATTACTTATTATTTTTTAATTAACTTATTATTTATTTATTTAATTAATATTTCATTATTATTTATTTATTAAGTATTTATTATTTAATTAATATTTAATTAAGATTTAAGAATTAATATTAATATGTTATATATTTTTAAATTAATATTTATATTTTATTTATTATTTATCACTTATCATTTATTATTTATTAATTATGTATTAGTTATTTACTGATTTTATTAGTTTGTTATTTATTATTATTTGGTAGTATTTAGTATTTATTAGTAATTATCATTTAGTATTTATTATCATTCACAACTTATTAACATTTTTTATCATTTATTACTATTTATTAATTTATTATTATTTAATGATTATTTAATTATTTATCATTTACGAAATGATTAATTATTATTTATTTATTATGTATTTATTATTCTTTTAATAATTATTTATAATCCCTTTATTATTTATCTATTATGTATTATTAATTAATTTAATTTTTATTTATTACTTATTTATTATATATTCATTATTTATTATTATTTAATATCAATATGTCTTATTTGTATATGTATATGTATATTATAATCTGTTTACCCATCTAATGAGTAGCTTACTAGAGCAGTGATGTCTTTGTAGTATATCCAAGAGGTAAGGGGTTCAAATCTGTCCGAGTGGATATATTTTCCAGATTTATGCATGGCTGTAGGGAATATGCATGCATGAAAGGATAAATAATAAGTAATATTAGTATATAAATAATAATTAAATCTTAATATTCAATTAAATATATAAATAATAAATAAATAATAAATAATAATTAAGAATAAATAAATAATAATTAAGA
Source organism: Viscum album (assembly GCA_963277665.1). Classification (NCBI taxonomy): domain Eukaryota; kingdom Viridiplantae; phylum Streptophyta; class Magnoliopsida; order Santalales; family Viscaceae; genus Viscum; species Viscum album. The sequence continues at coordinate 274,549,832 of OY728155.1, read as the reverse complement.
ATAAATTAATAATAATTTAGAATAAATAAATAATAAAATAAATAATAATAATAATAATAATAATAAAATAATTAGTTACATAAATAAAAAATTGAAACAAAACAAAAAAACTGTCATAAATAAACATCGTGAAATAAAAAACCACCACCTAAAAAACACTATGAAATGATTCCAAACATGAAAAAACACAACAATTTTAGGAAGTGTCACACATCATTTAGCGGTTTTTCTACTAAATTCCAATATAACTAATGGGAAATTAATTTTTTGTAGGGAGAGTTGAAATATAGAGAGGTATGGTGTGTTTTAAAGTGTGGAAGACTAGTTTTGATATTGTATGACTGGTCAGAGAGGGACTTCAATTGTGTGATTGGGCGATATGGTAGAATACACCTATTGGGTTCAAATGATATTGATTTGGTTAGTGGTAATGATCATTTTGGGAGTGTCTTTATGAACTTCACTCTAACATTGGAGGAAGAGAATGAGTGTTGGAATTTAATTTTAGTGGAAATCCTTAGCATATGAGGGATAGTGTGAACTTGTTATCTGTCGTGCTAATGGGTTTATAGATCAATTAGGGGATATGTGTGGGTAATGGAATTATAGATTTAATGTGATTAATAGGGAAATTCCATCTTAATGGATTAATTCAAATGAAAAGATCAACCAAATTTGAATGTGGTCACATTAGAGATGGATTATAGAACTCTGGTTTGGTCAGTCTATGAAAGAGCCATAATTTGGGCATTCTAGAATGTGATGACTATGTCTTTGGAAGAATAATTTTTATTGATACTATTACCCATCAAGGATGGTGATAAAAGATCATTTTAAGGGAATACATACGGTTGAGATATTACCATTTCATATTAGAGGGTGTGTCCCATATTTTGAGATTATTTTTGAGAATCTTGAGGATGAAAAATGTGATAATCTAGGGAAGGGTAGTGATGGGTGTTTCATGTTGGTTCTCAGGTATGTGTAGAGTGGTCATTTATAGTTTTTAGGATTGTCATGAATGATGCTTGGGCTATGTAGATCAATAGTTTCATTTTAGTTGTGTAATTATGATGATACTCCTTTGGTGGGGAGCGTCAAATGGGTCATAATTTCATAACCCTTGTGTAAAAACTGTTGACGATGTGGTGAGACCATATTGAGGATAGTTGAGAAGACACATGGATTCCGATGTGTAGGTAGATATGAGTTTATCAGGTTCCACATATAATAACTTAATTTTGATTTAGATGTAGTTTTTAAATGGCATCTTGGTGTCTATATCAGTCTCATGATGGAATTTAGTGTGATCCAAGATTGTGTCAAATTAGAGATTCTTTAGTTCTTAGGGCAAGGGTATAATGAAAAATTTGGGTTTTTGAGGACCCTTTGATGATGTTAAAATTACTATTATGTTTGATCATCGGTGATGGTGTTCTCAAATTTTTTTTGATTCCTACAAGAAATAAAACATTATGATTATGTGATTCAATAACACATCGATGAGTGACAATGAGTGTTTTTAAAGACTATTGACTAGAGGACCAACTGGAGATGTTGTATATAAATAGTTTTTCTGTGATTGATAACATATATGGTGTGTTGTATCAATCATTAATAGTGTTTTATTTTAATCGAACTAGGATTTTTGAGTTAAAATACTCATCTAGGATTATAGATGTAATGACCTAAATTAACATAAATAAATTCAGAATCATATACAAAGTGTTCTATATGATTTTTATTGATGGATTTGAAATATGGATATGTTCACATGATCTAATTAGGGATAATAACCCTTACTTTGGAAAAATTTTAATTTCCTCAAGATTTATGGGTTATATTTTAAGAGGAGAATTGTTTTTTGATATCAAATCGTGGGATGTTTTGAAAGATATGGGTTGGATCTAAATGTACAGGGATAACATATATTAAGAATACGTTTTTTGAATATATTTAGATGATTTTTTATATTTTATGGTGTTCTTTTGATTGTTTTAGTTGGTTCAAGGTGACCTTATTGTTAATTTTTTTATAGGTGGATCATTACACAATGAAGGGTGGGGGTCATACCAATAAGAGGGGTTGATGAATGTGACATCATTGATTATGAGGGGACCTATAACATGAATTTTAAGGGGTAAAAACTGATTATATTCCCATTAATTATCACCATGTGATATTTTCTTTTATGGGGCATGTATATGTATGGGTTTGGAGAAGTCACATCATTTCTGGGGATTTCATTCCTTGAATAAAACCTTTATATATTGAATTTGTAAAATTAAAAGACCCTTATTTATTGAGAAATATCCTGTCCAATTGAATCATACCATGAGGATGAACCATAACAATTAGTTTTTCCCTATGGGATAATGGAGATAAGATCATTTCATGGGAATCATGCCATGGTGAGAACCTAATATATTTTATTTTTTTACAGAAAATACCCATATGTTTTGGATATACTATGTCATAGGGTTCCATGCGATGATGGTGAATCATTGGTGCGATTTTTGGGAACCTATAAATAATTATTTTGTGAAATTCCATGAGGAATGTTGGTGGTGTAATGTTCGTTGGGTCGGGATATAGAGTGGTACATGGTGAGATATGTCGTTCTATGAGGATGAGGTCTATTCTGTTGAGTTTGGTCCTGGGAGAACATTGGTCCCTGATATGTGGAGTCCTTAATATGAATTCATGTGCTTAAAGTATTGATTCTACTCATTGTAGGTTTACTATTCCATAACCAAAATACCATGACATGAAAAATGGGAAATGGGATGGTATTTAAGGATAATATTGGTGGTTGGTCACACCATAGGTCCTCAGGCCAAACCATATATGGTAACCTTGGTAAGGGAATCACTTAATCTTCCATATTGTTCAATGCATGACAAGGCCCTTTTCCAATTCCATTAATGTATGTATAAATCAATCTTTTAATGGTCAATAATACACATGTTTTTTATTTATAGGGTATAACTAAAGGGAAGTATGGCCATATTTTCTCCATCTAAATTCTTACATTAATACATAATAATGGAGTGGGTTTTAGTGGTGATTATATTTTGGTTATAGTTTATTTCCTCCCTTTGATCCACTCTAATAATCATTATTTTTTATTCCATAAATTTTATGATTAATTAGGCTATGGATTTAGGAATATTCCACTAGATCACAGGGGAATATGGTTAATATAATAGTAATTTTATTCATTAGTATACTGGGTGAATATCTCGAGATTCAAGAATTTAGTTTCCTAACATTTTGGAATGTAAACATATCCTGATTATTTTTCCCATTATACATCTTTTGTTAAATTAGATTAATTTATTATATGTGATTTTTGTTTTGAAATAGGGGCACATGTGTTTGTAACAGCTCAGAAAATCCATGGACATGATTTATTGGGGATGAGTGCATCTTGTCAAGGATGGTAACTCTATGTTTTATATAGGTGGTCCCTATATTAATAACCCATTTTATTAACCATAAATTGTTGTGCCCTCATTCAGGAATATATGTTTTTGGTTAATGTAATATGGAATGAGAGTTCAATGGGTAAAAAGAATAGTTCACACTAAGCCTCCTAGAGTAGGAGCGAGTTCCCCTTCTCTCTTCGGTTATATTGGGATGACTAAATGATTAGGTCTCTAAAGGGAAGTGGGATTAATAAGAATTTATAAGAGTGTTGTGATATTAAATAGAGATTTGTATGATATATGAGTAGATTAGGTTGATATCCTAGAGTTAGATGGGAAGGAATGATAGGCTTAGTAATACTGGTGACATGTGATGAAATCGTACATCCCACACATAATGGGAAACACCCCCTGAGGGTGGGGTAGAGACTTGGTGTTTTACATGAGAGGGATAATACATTCATTGATTAATGTATTGTGATATATAGGATATGTTTTAGATGATGGAATTATGATTTAAGTATGGGGATATGTGGAATGAGACCCCTGTATGGGTCTTGAATGTGTTCGGATGAATTGGACATGGGATTCCAAGAGGCTTAGTGTAAGATAGATTTGAGTGGTCCCTAGTTATCGGGACCAAATTGTGAAATATATATTGGAAGAATATGTGACCAATATCTTAAGGATATGATAAAATTAGAATTATAGGACATGAAATCAACATGGGAATGATGAGTTCCTATCAGTTTCAATGACCAAATACAATAATTATTTTATTGAATGTATAAAATTCTCTTATGGGTGATATGATAACGATAAATGATTCAACATATTGTGATCTAGTGATTGGGAATGTCTTGAGACGATTAGTCTATCAGGTTAGAAAAATTAGGAATTATAGTGTAAATAATATGACCAATAGAGTGCCCAAGACATCATATGACTTTTTCCAAATGGTATTATGATCGGTCATGGGACCCACCTTGTAATGGTGTGGTTTATATTTATGTGTGAGGCAAATTTTTGTAAATCCCTCCCTAGGTTTCGTTTTATTCAAAAATGATATATAATTTAAGAGAGGATAGTAATTTAAAATTCTCTCATAAGATCAATAACATCTATAATTATCCATCGAAACATTCCTAAGGATTGGTTAAACTCATTCTTGAGGTTGTTTGTTGACATTACATCCTCTGATCACTAATACATGTGATTGGGCACAAGACCAATATAGTGTTATTGTGGTTCAACTTGTGTGGGATGATTGCTGTTACACTCTTTCCTTAGTTTTAATAACTAAAAATTCTATTTTTATAAAAAAATAATACTTCTACCATTTTTATATTTCATGGCATAATGTTTTTAATTTTATATAGCGAATATGGTTTTTTCACAAACATGGTCAAAACAAGACTAATGTGTTATTTAAATTTTCCCTCAAAAATAAGATTTTAGGAATAATTGAAAATGTAAAATATAATTATACTTAATTTTATTTATTATTATTTATTATAATATATGGAATTAAAAATTTATTGTCTATCAATTTGATAGTGCTAAAGATAAGATCGTTAGGAGGTATAAAGGGATATTTTTCAGAAGATTATTTTTTATAAAATTGATAATGGATTCCTATTTAAATTGAGTAAAATAATATTTAATGATAAATGGTTTAAATAATTTATTTATATTATATATATATATATAAATGTTTATTTTAATCCATAAAATTACTATTACTCATCATATAGTTAATATAAGATCATTTTTTGCGTAAAATGCATTTTTTTAAAACCCGTTTGTCAACTTGATTTGCAATTTTATTTCTAAATTAAATTATACCAATTATGTTTTTAGAATATAAAAAATGGATTAAATATTATTAAATATCATAATAAATAATTTTTAATAATTTTAACATAATTTTTTTTATAATAAATAGTTAAAATAGTAAAATTATTTATTACAATGGTTAAGGTAAAGACAAGTTTACTAAGGGTTATGCTATAATGAAAACGGTAAAAACAACCTAAAATTTTTATTAAAATCCATATAATTTTTTTATTTATACATTATCAGTTTAAAGTTATAATTTCAGAATATTTTGAGAAATAATTCCATGAATGTGACATGGAATCAATGAAAAACTTTAAAAAATTAAAAGTGTGCCACTCGCCTTAATTATAAAAGGGAACCTCCTCCCCTCACTTATTGAATCTTTTAAATAAATTTATCCCAAAAAACCATAAAAAGATATCCCCAACATTATTATACACGTTATAGTGATTCTTGTATTCCCAAAAGGCCAACCCTAGGGTCCTTTAAAAGAGTCCCAAAGGAGAGTTTTCTAAAAAAGGTAATTGTCTTCACCAGGATCATTATTTTATACATCGTAACTTACAACAAAAAATTAGGTATTAATACTTTAAATATGATAAAAACATTATTTAAATTATAATTATATTTTATTATGTTGATGGAATAATATTTAACTATCTCATTATCTTTCAAATTTTAATCAGAACCATCACTCATGTGTAAAACATACTACCACCTCAATAACCGATGTAACTTTTTTTCCATAAATGAGTCAAATAGATTACCATAATCACATAAATAATGAATATAAATTATAATTATTTGATTTTATTGATTCTGGAAAATTAATTTTTCATCCAATTCTTTCCCCTTTCACCCATTAAGGAAATGATAACCTCACTTGTGTGTACGTATGACCTACTATCTCTACAAACTGATGTGATTCATTTTTCATGTTGAAGATTTTAAGAATAATTCTAAAAAAGTTTTTAATTAATAAAAATTATAATTATAACATTAATTTAATTTTTATAAGATATAAATATATCCCATACACAAGAACCAAAACTTCTCTGAAAAAACATGCATGAGAACCCAAAGTTTCTAACACATGAAGTAATGTTAATAATGAAATATTAGTAAAAAAAAGATGATAAGATTTTATAAGAGGATCAAATATGATATATAAATATGAATATGGATCTACTATAAATTAATAATATTTTAAAAACTCATTATATTGAAGGTTAAATTACGTTCAACTAAATGGAAGCATGAGTTAAGGAGTTTCATTTTAAATTTCATTCCATTGAGAATTTTTTTCATCATGAACATATTCACATTTATGTGGTATATATATTACCACATTGAAATATATTAAACTTGAATACATATTTATTCAGGATGATTAATGTTTCAATTCTATTTTATTCTTTTAAGGGGTAATAGTTCAAATGTTTCCAAAGATGTAATAATTTATTTTATATTCTTACATTATTTATGGATTTCTTTTATTTTCGTTGATGAAATCATATAATTGTTACTTCCTAAGCCCCAATTATTTTTTATACTCTAAGTATTTAAGTGTTTACAGATTATTTTATAACCCTTTTTCTATTTTCTACTTTGAATCATGCAAATAAATTTATAAATAAAATGAATTATATATATATATATATATATATTAATCATATATATATTACTTGTATGTCCATATTTTTCAAAATTGTTTTATAGAAGTCATTTTTTTACTGAAATGATTTTTGAGGACATTGTATGTTATCATTTAATTTTTAAAATGTATAAAATGAATCTTTATAATTTCACTATCTTTAAAAAAAATATGAATATTATTTTATTGTATATGAAAGTAACAGACTTCCCAGTGTCAATAACTGTTTTAAAAAATTAATGGATTCTAAAAAATTTATTTTTTTTACAATTAATTTTTTTACTGGAAAATTATTTTAATATTTCACTTCCATTTTTATTATCTATCCAAAAGACATTATATTATTATAAATCAAATATTTAATATGAACTGATGGTCATATCTTATCCCTTATTATTATTTTTTGTTTTTAAATTGCTCTTAGAATATTCACATTCTTATGATCACTATACATTAAATTTTTCTTACACATCCAAATTATTTATATCATAGATATGATTATTTCCTAATTCATACTCTATTTTTACATATAATGTTATTTATGAAATTTATTCTAATGGATGAGGACAATCTTGATGAATCCATATTATATACTTATTATAGATATTTATTGATAAGACATTTTGTGTATAAATTAAATTGATCATTAAATTTAAGGAGAATTCATTTGACATGTAGCTATGGATGGGACCCAATTTAAGAAATCCCCTTGACGCATCAATTGGTTTCATGAGAAAAATCAGTTAGCCAAATAAAAGGAGTTTTTTATCTATATGTACCCAATGTTTTAAAATTTCATTGAGAATGTTATTGATGGTATAGATATAATGATTTCTAAGATCATGATATCCAATATTAATCATTTCCTTCATTGATAATTTATTTATTATTATCCATGAGTTTTTCATTGATATTAGCCATGGATGTATTTCCTTATCATGTTATTAGTTAAACAGAATGTGTTTTTCGGTTATATACCTTTCTATATTGGTTATGACTTGTATAATCATGATATATTCCATTATACATAGCACTTTATGAGTATCTTAGCTCACACTTATTTTATTTTCCTTTTTGTAGGATATGAAGAAGAAATATTTGAATGATTACAAGGATATAAAATGATTTCATTACTATGATTTACATTTTATCACCAATATAAAGTGGGTATCATGTATATATCTATCCTTTTATGAATACTATATTGATCATTACTTCAAGATTAGACCCCTTGTATTTATGCTAATGTAATAAAGTATATATTGGATCTTGGTTATTGAAGTCGAAGTTATTGCCGTTGTTATTAGAGGGAGGTATAGTAGAAACCCTTAATAATAGATTTATGGAAAATTTATTAGTGAACAAAACCCTAATATTAATTTTTTTGATATGTCAAATTGTCGAATAACATCATAATTTTTTTAACTTTGATATTTTAGGTTTTTTATAAATATATAATAATTTGGATATTATAAGTAAATTTGGTTTTGGAAAAGATGAATCTAGGGGTAATAACCCTAAAAAGAGATGGTTTGAGTATATGAAAACCACTATTTTGTTTCATCGTGAGTTTTACCTTGCAATACACCTTGTTTGGCATTGACGGGGGATATTCAATGGTTATTAACATTTTATTTACAAAAAATTATGTGTTATTAGATTTTTTTTGTTTTAAATATATTCTTAATGAAATGAAGCTTATTATTTTAGGACTAAGAATTCATAAATTTTCAATATATGTTAAGTAATATATTAGATTTATAATTATAAATTATAATTTAAAATTCAGAATTCTATGAGGAAATATAGTATATATCATTGATTATAATTGGGACCTAGAATAAATATTTAACTCAATACACATGGTCAATGTATAAATTTCTCTATTGAGAATGACAATATTACTGGTATTGGATCGATGGAAATAATTGATATATTAGGCCTAGTTAATTTGGTTATGAGAAATAATCTTTCTCGAATTTAGAATCTTGTTATTGAATAACAAGATTCACCAATATTGTATTCATTATGTGATAGAATCCCCCAACATTTAGTGGGACTAAAAATCATGTGGTTTTAGATAATTTGATTAAGTAATTTGAAATAATATTTACGACCTTGGAATGAAATGAAAAGGAAAAGTTTATACTATCTATATTTTATCTCATGGGTGATGTTGACCACTGGTGGTTATTGATCCAGAATTCATGGGATGAATATGAAATGTAACACATAGATTGGAGATATTTTAACGAAAAATTCTTTGAAAAATATTTCCCTCATGATCAGTGATATGAAATTAAGATAAAGTCACTAATATTTAATAGAAATGAATAATAATGCAATAAATATTATGATTATACCTTTATAAGACTATCCATGTATGATATAGATTACATACACAACATGGAATGGACTGTTAACCATTTTCATAAAAGCATTAGTCTAAGTATCTGAAAGGGAAATGGTTTCTCAAATAATTTCAACATATTATGAAAAATTATAAGACACTATCAAAAAAGAGAAGGAATATTATAGATTAAATATATTTAAAGGGTATCAATAGAATAAGAGGCCATCTTAATACCTTGAATAATTGAATCCATCCAAGAAAAATAATTAAAAAATTAAATTTACACAAGATAAAATTATTGAAAGTAGCATCCTGGAAAATACATGAAGTGCATGGGAGTGTGTTACAATTATATTGATAAGGTTCATCTAGATAATGAATGTATGGGAAATAAATATACCTATACAATCTTGTGATTCAAAATTAAATAAATGGTTGCATTATTCAAACCAATTTCCTAGATGTCAAGGGAATAGACCATAGAAGAGGCTAAGGGGAGAAAACTAATATTATGAAATAACAACAACTGACGTTGAAGTTCCCAATGATGTTGTGGTATGTACTTTAATCATACAGTCATATTATGATAATTCTCTTTTTTATAATGGATTCTTTCACTCTTCAATATCTCCAATATTTTGTATGAAATTTAGATATTTACCTAGCATGTTAAGAATGGAGTTTTCAATCAAAACTCCTACATGAAATCTCACTCTAACAAATATGTATCTAGAATTTCGGATTATAACACATAAACATTACCTATTATGAGAACACATTATTATATATATTACTAAATTTTATATAATCCATGGTATGGAATAGATTTCAAAATATGATGAAAAAAGTTATTTAAAAAGGAATAAAATTACAATTCATGACAAATATTTGAAATTTTTATCTTTAGAGCAGAGAATTATTCATCTAAGTCATTTCTAGATCCACCGCAATAGAAGTTCTAAATTATATTCTTGATAAAGAAGAAAATAAACAATATATTCTTAGAAATTTTAATCTTTAAATTGAAAATGATCTTATTGTTTAAGATTATATTGATCTATTTTGTAAGGAAATACAAAGAAATCTTCCACAAAATGAAGTTTAGTTTTTTATTAAGTTAATCCACCACAAATGACCAATATCAATGAATATTCATAGAAGGGGCACTATGGAATTAGTGGAGTTGAATAAAAACTCTAGAGGACTTGTTGATAAAGGATTTATTATCCCTATTGTCTCACATTGGGGGAAACTATTATTTTGATTTAGAAGATAGATGGGTCCATGGGGCAGTGCATTCATTATTGGGAAATCAAGTCTATTATGATAAAGAACAGGTATACATCACCTTTCATTTATGACTTATTTTATCAAATTCATGAAGACAAATATTTTTTAATGATTAAACTATTCTATGGGAATCGAAAATTTTGTGTAAATATGGAAGATATTCCGAATACAACATTTCAAATGAGGTAAGTAGCTTACATGTTTATAGTAATTCCCTGGAGATCGAATAATTCACCATCTACTTGTATAGATCTAAGGAAGGGAGTATTAAATTATTATACATATAATTTTTGGGGTATTAATTGATGATATATTGGTGTATTACAAAACCTATGAGGTCTATGATAATCTGTTACAGATCATTCCTTAGACTCTTAAATGAAAATTGATATAATGGAAATTTAGTTAGTGAGTATTATGAATTCATGAATTTTCTTTTCATGTTAATATTATCTCAATGGATGTAATAACAATTGATCCTATAAATAAAAATGTAATCAAAGAATGATATAAACCTACAAACATTAATTTTTTACATAGATTAACTTGTTTTGGAATGTTGATATTTGTGTCTTGTTAATTTTTTATCAATTTCCTAACCTATTAACCGAGATTAGATGTAATGGTGTTATGTTAACATAGAGAATGTAATGTGAATAATTTTTTAAATAATTCAATAGGATATTGGTTAATTATCTTATTATGACTCTACCATCATGAAATAATGAATTTTTGATATATAACGACGAATAGAATAAGAGAATTGGTTGTGTCCTTATAATAAATGATATAGTTATTTCTTATGAATCAAAAAAATTAATGAATCATGAATAGAACTACCAAACTTGTGATCTTGAGTTAGAAGTTATAATTTTTTTCGTTGACGATATGGATAAATTATGTCTATAGTGAATGATATGAGATATGTAGAGACCATAAGATCTTACAATCCATTTTTTCATATAAAGATCTCAATATGTGGCAAATACGATGGCTTTTATTACTCAAGGGTTATACTTTCTCAATACACTACCACCTAGGAATGAAAATTAGGTTAGTAGATGCATTTATTTGGAAATATCATGTAGTTTTTATAGAAATGAAGGTTAATAGGGATCATAAGCTTATGAATATTTTAAATATGGTTATATGCTTTATGAAGGAAGGGACGAAATAAACCCATTTTCAAATTAAATATAATTAATATTTATTTGGAAAGATATAATTTTATAAAAATGATGATAATAATATTTAAAATAATATTAAACCCTTTAATGAAGATAATTTGGAATAATTAATTTGTGATGATGTTGTTTTGATATTTGGATGGATACCATGTTCTATGACTATAACTGAACTAAAAAGGTAATAATTTTATGATGCTCATAGCTCTACCATCTCTATACACCCTAGTAGCACCAGGATGTATAAGGATTAGGGGGATCATTTCTTATTGGATAACATGAATTAGGAAATTTTTAACTATGTTTCAAGATCCATGGTTATTTTGTGGGTGGTAGACGTGTTGAATCATCCTAAATGAGTTATGTAGCCTCTATCAATTTCTATATGAAATTTTGATGATATTAATATTGTATTTGTCCCATTACTACTAAATAATCCTAGAAATAATGATTCAATATGGGTTATTGTTAATCACCTTATCAAATCAACACAATTCCTTGATATAAGGTAATATTTACCACTTGAGACACCTTTATGGATCTATGTTACTGATGTTTTAATACATTTTAGTTCACCACTTTTAATTATGTTAGATCATATTCCCGAAATTATATTAATATTATCGAATATTCTTCAGAAATATCTTGATACTGAGCTCCATTTATGTATCACCTACCACCCTCAATCCAATAGAAAATTCATAATGATTATTTAGACACTTAAAATACATTTTTGGGTCACCCTCACATGAATATAAAGATATGTGGGATCATTATTTACCTGTGGAAGGGTTTTTCTGTAGTAATTGTTTCTATTCACGTATTGAAATTGCACCATATAAAGCATTATATTATATGATATGCCATAATTCAACTTGTTGGGATGAAGTTGGTGAATGGAAAATTTTAGGGATATAAACTTTTTGGGAGACAATGAACAAGATAAAGACAATAAAATCATATTAATGAAACACTGAGAATAAAAAATATGGAATATGAGGATAAAATATGTAATAAATATTTTAAACATTAAAAATTCATTAATATAAAGGATTTTAAAATCTGAATTGATGATCATGGAATATATATGAAAGGATCATGTAAATATCTACCCTAGTGATTTTGTTTGTGATTAAATATTATTGATTGATTATTTTTTAGATGTGTATAATATTAAGTAATTGAACTGGATGAATTTTGTGCATACCATATTCCGTTAAGAGACAATTTTTAAATTATAGATTGGGAAGTGAAATTTTTGAAACTATATATAGCTATCTAAATTTATTGATATTAATAATAAATGATATTCTATAACTAAATATAAAATAATAATAATTGAAGGATTATCCAGGAAATATATAAAAATAGAGAATAAATTTAATTGGGAGTTGAGAAACGCAAATGGGACAAGATATTGATCACTGGGTTTTCATGTAAATTAAATAATGATAAATATATGTGTTTTATAAGAATAAATCTATTATATAAATATTGTTTCTAATGAATGAATTTTTTATTAGTGATGTTTCTAATTGTTTTATATATTTTCTTTATTATCTTAATTATTTATAATTTATATATTCACTAATAAATTACTTAGTAAAGAATTTATCATAATGCTCAGGATGACCTGTACATGTCTGTAAACATAATGTGGTGGTAAAACATGTAATGATAATGGTTTATTCAATTTTTAACAAGTGTTTTCCATTTTTAAATAGTAGTGATGGTTTTAAATCTCTTTATATTTTATTCTTATGGTTTTAATGATACTAGATCATGAATGAGTATACTTAATATATTGATGATAATTCATTTTAAAAAATGAAAATTTTTATTCATGAATTAATTTGACATTTTTTAGTTAAAATGTTAAACTAATTTCGGGTCGTAATAATTCTATTTTAACATCTATTTTATTAAAATTGATATCAGAGAAGTATATATTCCACATTAATGATTGGGTTTTTATTGAATGTGGATAAATCAATGATTTTAGTTCATGAATGATTTCATATTAATCATATGAATTTTAAAGGTATGTATATTTTGTATTATATAAATTATATAATTAGGAATTAAATAATACTTTTTTGTTATCCACAATTTATAATGTTTTTGATGATAGATTAAAATGATTTTTACCATTGGTTGAAAGTCTTACAGTGATTCTTAATGATAAAATGGATATTTAAAATGACAGAGGAGATTGAAATTAAATTTTACCTACATAATTTCATTAAATGATTAAATATTTATGGTAAATAAATTTTCCAAATTAATATTAGGAAAAAATTAATACATTTAATAATGTAACAATAAAGAGAATGTTGTAAATGTGAAATATATAGAGAATAATTTGGTGTAATTTGAGTGATATAGTGTAAAATAATTGATAACTAATTTTAATGTGTGAATGATATTTTAAGCATTATCATTAGTTTTAGATTCCCTATAAGAATAAATTATATTAAAGAAGATTATGATATTTTTATCAGCAAATATTTCATCATTGTTTATCCTCTAACTGATATTAGATTGCATACCTTTCTACTTTATGACTTACATAATATATCAATTTAAATTTAACATTAAAAGGAAACAATGTTGTTGATAGAAGAAATTTTTGATAGAGAAATTCATTTTAAATCTCTAAATTATCTGAATTTTCATGAAGTAAACTGTCACACAGAATTTTCATTTGATAAAGATATAGTTAAAGTGAATAGTTCTTTGGTATTTATGAAATCCAAGAAACATAAATGAAAGAATAAGAGATATTTAAATATTAATCAATCCAAATTGGTAAATACATGGAATTTTTTGGATAACTATATTGATCTTAAAAAAATGATCACAAATTTCATGTTAGTCCAAGAGGGATTCAAAATAAAATATTAGAAAAACTCAATGGTGTTAAAAATTATTCTACAGTTAAAGAAAAATTATTATCAGAAAAAAAGAGAGGGGAATTTATTTCTAAGATGTATGAATATTCAGATGATGGTTGTGACAAGGAATAATATTCATTATATGATATATCAGAGAACACATTATATTTAATTATGAATAAGAAGGTTAACATTTCCATGTGACACCCATGATGACTATTAATTATTTATTTTTTATCTATTTCAAGGATTTGATTTGAAAATTGATACATTTGAAAAACAATGTAGGTTTCATGGATTGGTTTTAAAGGTACCATAATCATGAATATTAACTATGATTCATCAAATTTTAATAATGTACCTTCTCAATGTTTTGTAACCATCAATCACCTAAAAAATTCAAATATTTTTATTTATAAAATTAGGATTTCACTAAAGGGGGTTAAACATAGCATTAGACATTTTAGAACCTCTTATCCATCTCCTCCTAGAATCTTCTCTTCATACCTTTGATCCCACTTCCTAAATAATTATCAAATTGGTTTAATTATCATAGTAAGTCTACCTGAATTATCATCCTCCATCTCATTCTTCCCTATTTTTTATTTTTTCTCATACATGGTCCTGTTAACTAGATTTTATATTTTTTAATTTTCAAATTCTCATTTTTAATGTTTTAGGATACAAAAATCTATCTATAGTCTCTCATATTATTATTTAATAGAGAAACATCACGTTTCAATGGGGTTATATCATGTCATAAGGTATCTTTATGTAATTACCTTTTTTTCAAAAAATAAAATGTGTGATTTATGGGTTCAAATGATTCTTTCATTGAAATAAATGCTTTATATGATATCCTTAATGTTGATTTTGTAAATATATTACGATTATCTCTTCTTTTTTTATATAATACATTCATTTTTTATGTGTTTAATTTTTCAGATGTTAAGTGATTTCAAACCAAGTTTTTTTGAGATTTCTAATTAGACATTTATAATGAAACCAAGGAAAACATGCTGATATAAGTTACTAAATATATTTTTAAGAATTTTTTAATATGATTTTACGAATTATTTAAAAGGATTGGATTTTGATTATATACATTATATTATTTTTCACACAATTATCTTAATTAACATTAGTATCATATTTCTGAAGAAATGTACTGATATGAAATAATTTTTTATTTGAGAATGAATAGTTAAAAATTGGATTTATTTTAATTTTTTTGAATTATTTAAACCCCTTTGACTATGGTAATAATTTATTTGAATACCCCATTTCATTTGGAGGGTTTATAGGATATGAATATATTATATGTTATAATGCTACACTTCATAGACTATACCCTTCTGAGTTATGATGATACCCTAGATATATGGACTTGATATGAAATTAAATTTAAGGTTAAATTGTGGGATCATTTCTTTTGTAGTATTTCACTATTTCAAGATAGTATTCCCACTAGTATTGTATTTCCCTCAGGGTATCTTTTTTTGTGCTACTATATGTGGAGATCATTATATATTGTATTTGAAAGAGGATTCTATCTTTATATACCTTAATATGCAATCTCCATTTATTCCCTGACATGATTTTTACTAAAAACATTTCTTGTTATTAATATTTTATACAAATAATTTTTTGGGATCCTACTAGTCATATTTTTATAAATCTTATATGTACACTTCATGTGTATGTTTATTGAGTTTTTTATATTAAAATTAATGGTAAAACTACACAATGTTATATTGTATTCTTAATAAATATTGTATGGGGGTAGAAGAGGTGAAATTTTATTGGATATCACTTTTAAAGTAGATATGAGTAATATAAATTTATATTCCTCTTTGTTCTTTTATTTTCGATTCATTATGAAATTTCCCTTATTGATTCATATACCTTCATTATCAAAAATTTAGATGCACTATGGTTTTATATTTGGGATAATTGGATAATTATTAATATTTTTAATTTTGTCCTTTTCAACCCATATAATTGTAATTTATTGTAATTGAATAATTAATTTACGTTATTCCATATACCTTTGTTTCTAAACTATTTATTTTTGGGAATGGCCATCTTGGGTTAATGAGAGGAACCCGTTTTTTTATTTTTTTAATTAAAATATAAAATCATTAATTTTTTTTTATAGTTGATGTATATTACTTTTCATTAGTCCATTGTGATAGGGAGGATTCTTTTTATAGTTACACAAGTCAAATAAATATTTTATTCCATAAATGTTAATATAAAAATCTAATAAACACAGTTAATGGATCCAAAATCATATTTTTATTAGGATACATGGTTATTAACACATTTAAATGAACATAATATAATCTAAAAAATTATTATTATCACCATAATGTGATACCATATCCCTTGGAGCTTCTAAAACTTCATAGGATGACATGGGGAATATATAAACAAAATGGGTGAGTAATAAAACGAAATAAGGGAATAATCATGATAAATAATCCTAACATATGAGTCAAATGGAATTAAATGATATTATAAAATACAAGGATAATGTATAATAAAATGGAATAAAGATATAAAAAATAAGGAATCATATGTTTAAGGAATCATAAAAACATTAAACCAATATTAGACATGATATCAACATAAGTTAAGGTTGAACACCAAGATAGTATAACATAGTGGAAAAAGTCATATAATGGATTATGTTTACTCCTAAATCCCATAAATATCATCTCACGATATATAAAAATTACACAATGAATCAGAGTGTTAAATGGGATCACCCTTCGTAACATTTACTTTCGTATGTGTTCTATATAAGGAAATCAATGACAAGTCATAAGCATTGGAAAACACTAATGAAAAGGAAATGAGTTTCCTAATAATGTCATATAGAATTACCAAATGTAATATAATAATGATTTTAATGAAATTAGTGATTAAAAAATATTTATAATTACTTGAAAAAAATAGATATTTCAAGAAAAATAATGTCCATGTTGGGTGAAGTCGTGAAACAGAGCAGAGAAGTTACTTTTGAAATATTCATATTAAGAGAGGTTTTGAGGAAAATGGTGAATAATAATTAAAGTGGATAAGGGAATAGTAATTTATATAATAAGATTTTTGAACTAAAAAAAGTTTTACACATTTAAATGTAAAATTTTCAAAACATTATATGGTTAAAAAAAATTTATAGAGTGTTACTTAGAATGGGGTAAAAATAATTGATATTGACTTTAATTATATTTTTTAACAAATCACATTGATAGGGAACCCATAAAAACATACTTATACCCCCCTAAATATGGGAAATAATAATTAGGTATATAAATCATGGGAAAACATATACATAATTTTAAATAAATACATGAGAATAATAGTGTGATTGTGTGAATTTTAGAGTGAAATGGCCTGACACTAAGTAACGTATGGATGTTTAGTAGTTCATTTAACTTAGGACCAAATTCAAACATCACTTTCACTTAATGTGCTGAAAAATAAAATGATAATTTTTAAAAACATGATTTATAACCCTATTAAACTATATGATATTTATTATTAATATTTTATGTTAGTTTAAATTTATTTAATTAAGAAACCAATTTTATATTCACATATCAAAGGACAATCATTTTATGATTCAATGGTTGAATTAATATATATGTAATTATAAGAATTCAAATAGTACAATTAAATCACTAAAATATTATTTTGATGTGTTTTTAATTTCATTAAAGTATTTTTAAATAGTCATAAATGTTAATTAGTTATTTCGTACACAATTTTCATTCAGTATAAATATTATCATTTTATGATTAATTCACTTTGGCAGTCTTTATGACCATAGTGATCTTATATGATTTTATTTTACCATTTGACTATTTAACCATTATAAATATTAAAAAATATATAATACACTAATTATATAATTTTTCACAAAAATAAATGTATTAAAACCATCCTCTAATGTATTGGTGAAAAATGATGTATGTTGTTAATTGAGGTGCTGAACCAACAATAATGTGTACAATGTTTTATTTATATAATGAAATTAAAGGAGTTTCAATAATAGATATTAAATTAGCATAATAATATTCCAATATTTTTACTTTGGTAGATTAATTATGTGTGGTCAAGTAGTGGAGTAATGAATGATGTATAAGATGAAGAAAATTTTAGAGCGATAGATTGATATTTTTACATCTTTGAATAACATATATTTAAATACACCTTAACAAACCTTGGATGTTACTTATGGTGAGACCATAACAGTGAGTATGTGGTGGAGATGGTTGGGAATAGAATTGGGTAAAACATTGTAATTCTCTAATTTTTAGAAGGTGTGTGTAGAAGTGGTGGTACTTGGTGATTTTTTAGGGGAAGAGATGAGTGTTTATGAATTTAATTTTCATTTTTTAATTTCTTTGGAACAAGACTACCAATGGTGATGAATATTGTGACTATATATAGTAAATTATAAATGTGAGTTTGAGATAATGGTGCTTACATATCCCATGAATCAGTTATTAATGTTTTAATGAATAATGTAAAATAACATATTTTGTCAAATTTCACTATTAAAAAACATTATACAATTTTAAAAAAACACAAAAAAATCGCCACTGACATTTTTGAAGAGGTATATTTCAAAAATAAATTCCATTTTTTAAAAATAGTTCACCAAAGATACAAAATTTAATTTTTTTTAAAAAAATATTATTTATTGGAAAGAAATACCATTTTTATATTATGATCAATTTTAAGAATATTTCCCAAAAAATATGGTATCATAAAATTAAATTATCATTATAAAGAAATATAAATAATTTTTTAACCACGATTTATCAAAATAAATATTTTTATTTTTTTATATATATCATAAAAATTTAAATATAATGTAAATTTCTTAAAAAAAATCAATACACATATTTTTTTGGAATATACTTATTTATTTGTATCCTGATACAAATTTTCTATATTCCAAATTTATAAAATAACCAAATAATATTTTATAATTAAATATTTGATGATATTATTCCAATAGTAATGTTACTATTCCTCAGAGCCAAATAGTTATTCCATTGACAAGATAACAATTCCAATGGGTTAATTTTTAATGTTAATATACAGTTTACAAACATTTATAAATTCATTATATTTTAATAATTATTCAATCAATTTAGTTTATCTCAAGGTTATATATTTTCATTTTCAAAGTTTCTAATACATTATAATATTTTAAATCGTTTCTACAATATTTTTTGTGAGAGGTATTATGATAGGTGATTGAGAAGATCTGAATTTTCATCTTATAGTTATCTTATTTTACGTTTCCCCTTTTGTAATTTTCAACATTTCATTGAGTATATTTGTACTCAGATTTTATTGTTCAATCTAATATAATAATGTGTTTTTGGTTCTATCATGTGGTGAGTGTGTTTTATATAATACTCATTTACTAAATAATTTACACATGTTTATTCTGATGTTAAAATTCATTCATAAATGTTTTGGTTGGTACATTCTTCCCTCATTAAGAAATTTCACCCAATAAAATAAATTTCATTTAATAAGAATAAAATGGATGAGGGTATATCAATTTCATTACTTCATTAAGTTATTATATTTCCTCCCTATAAGTAGGGTTCTTTCATATTAATTTAACAATGTGATTAGTCTTATTATGAATAAAATAGTCTTTATTATCCATGAACATAACTGGTTTCAACAAATATGAGATATTATGTACTAACTATACCATCTATTGATATAGTACTTGTGAGGCATCTAGTATTTACATACTCAAGAGGGATATTTAGAACAAATCGTATACTAGAGACTTGTTTAGGGAGAGTGTGATTCGATAGGCCACAACTTCGATGTTATCAAGAATCTGAAAGAGGATAATATATATAGGACATATCATTCCCATCTCCCAAAATCTCATGACACTCTTCTATCAAGACATGGAGAGGAAAAATTTATCTCTATCCTCAATTGTGATGTATCTTCTATGTTTATCTATATAGATATTTTTTACTATGATCCATCATGATAAGATTCTAATTATCCATGAACCATTACGTAATTTATTTGATCATTTAAGGTCCCAATAGATTGGGTTCACCAACATTATCCCATCATGAAGGTTCCCAGCAAATCTTCCTATAATGAAATTAATATAGAGCCATTTGGATGATTTAGTGGAAGTTATTGTTGTAAAATAAATTTATTTGAAGAATATGATGATCCCATCATCAATTAATGACCATTGAGCAATTTATCAAAATTTCCTCATGTTTTTGGAATATCCATTTTGATTGAACACCTACCTGAGAGTGATAAGCTATATTAAAGTTCGACTTAGTGTTTAGATAATGTTACAATATTTTTTAGAACATAGATGTAAATCTCATATCACAATCATATAGAATTTATAATATTGTTCCATGAATTCTCACTACATCAATAATTTATATCCTTGCATATTGATTAAGAGAGAAGTCCTCTTGAATGGAAATGACGTGAGCTGTCTTTATAAGAAAATTGACTATAATCCATATGGAATTTTTTATTCAGAATATTTTTATAATAACTATGACAAAATAAATGGTGATGTTTTCCCTTTACATGTAGGTATTGAAAATGGTAACATCATATCATTAAACTGTTTTATTTATTCCTTACCTGTCTAACATACTATGAATTTTTATGTATACATAACGATATCCTTCTTTATATTTTTCAACAAATAGTGAACTTTGAGGTTTTGATACATCTTCATTATTCCTAAGTGGATGTAGAATATTCATCCTTGTGATTTTTTCAAAAAATCATTCTCTATCTTAGTATTTTATGGTAAAAATATTCATTAATGATATATTACAACACAATCATTAATTTTTAATTTCGACAATTTTCATTTTCTTGGAGCATCCCCCTTTTTCTACATTCTCAAATCATCCTTTTGATCACTATTTATCCTCTACAGAATAGATAATTGATCAATAAATTGAGTTAGGTGTGATGTTATGGATTCCATTAGGGCATCCATGTCCATCCATTATAATTCAAAGATTATTGGATCCCTCTCTATTCTAATCATTGATAAGGTTATATGATCATTTCTATTTTGATCATATTACACCTTACTCACCATCCCATATTGGTAATGTATTAAGAAGTTATTGTCCTTTTTCATCTCTTACCATATTCACTATATCATGTTAATCACCATCTATATGAATATATATTTATGGCTCTAAATATCCATATATATTTCACACTTCTTCCCCATAGAGATAATGTTACCAAATAATCATTGGAAAATATCACTTCCACAAAATCTAGATCATTTATTCGATAGATATTCTAAATAAATATCAATTTCCTCGATGAATATCTGATCAATTTGTCACTTTTTATCTTCAAACATCCCAATCCCTTGATGGAAAAATTAATTTGTACAATAAATATCCCATATTTTTAGGTAGTGTGAGTTGTGGAGTGGTGATATTCTTTTTTTAATTATTTTAATCTCCCTTAACATTAATTTGTCATGAAAAAAATCACTCCCTTCTGAGGTATCATGGTAATATGGTTTTAAAATCATGAGAAATTACTAAAAAATCATTAATGTGATATATTTAGTATAAAGAAACTATGGATATCTATTGTAGATGTTTGTATGAGACACACCTTATTCGGCTTTCTCTTTGAAGGACCATCATATTTTATTTTTCAAGTGATACAATTCCCTAAGAACGATACTATAACCCTCAAAATATCACAATAATAATAATTTTCATATTAGTTATCCTTTTAGATTGTGTTTAGAACAATACACAAATTCTATTTATACTCCTCCTCATATATCAAAATATCATCAATAAATATGATATTAAATTTTTTAAGTTAACATATAACGAATAAATTCATTAATTCATTGATGATTTCCTGATCATTAGTGTGTATGAAGTGAATAACTATGAAATACTTATTTCCATTCCTTATTTGAAATGAATAATTGTGAATAACTTCCTTGCTCACCTTTAATTTGTGTTATTATGATTGGAGGACCATCTTAGATAAATATTGGGGCCCATGTAGATAATCGAACAATTCATCAATCCATTGTAGGGGATACTTGTTATTTACTTTTATTTTTGTGTCTTCACAATAATTAATGTTGTGGTGCATTTACGCATATTTATTCTTGAAAAAGAGGGATGACATGCCCCATGGTGAACCACTAGGGTGCATAAAACCCTTATCCAAATTCTCCTGTATTTTTTAGTTCTTTTAATTCAATGGTGGTTATTCTATTGGGAGTAGTGGATATGGTCATAGGTCCATGTATATGTTCAATGGATAACTCAACCTCTCTCTTTAGAAGAAGATTAGGGAACTCTATAGTGAATACATCAATATAGTCCAATATGGTAGGCTTTTATTTAGTCATGATTGTGTCCATTGTAATAATATTTTTATTTTTATGTCATGTCTTATAATTTAATAATATCGATTCATAAGAAAATGATTACAAAGGAGATTCATATGCCTCCTTAAACTTTTACTAAATAAGAGGATGATCCATAATATATATAATGACTACCATCTTCTAACTGATGATGTTTTATTTATAATGGACAACCAATCCATCACGAGTGTGGAATCAAATTCCACTAGAAAACATGTGACATGATTTATTGTGAGTTCAAATCTATAAAAATTAAATTGGGGGGAGTTATATACTCGGGATGTCAAAATTTCCCCATTTTCTATTCTCATAGATAACATAATACCCATGTTTGGATTTGGTGTTTGATTAGTTATACAAAAAAAATCATAATATGAATGAATGTGTAGAAAAAGGATCAAATAATAGGATCACAATTGTTGAATTAATAACATGCATAAATTTCACCACATCATTATTTGGGTCATCCTCAATAATAGATATTTTTTAATCATTTCATTTCTCTTTAGGAAATTTATGTTTCTTAATTGATTATCTCTTACAGCCATTGACTTATGTCATTGGATTCCAAAATCCCTATTTCCCTGATAGTTTAAATAGTAGACTACAAGTTAACGGATAACCAATAATTTCTTTTTTCTTTTATATTTTTGGGATTATTCATCTCCCATTATTATTTATTAGACCAATGAACCTATTTTCATCACTTGAAATATCTCCATATTCCCTTGAGATTGTTTCTGAGACACTTCTTCCCACATTTTTTTTATTTTTGTAGTTGTTTTTCATTTCCACCATGGGATTTATCTATTTATCCGCATTAATAAAAATCTGTTTTTTTCTTTTCATTTCCATCCACTAGGGACCACTGAGAATAACCAATTACCATCTTACCCTTTAGGACAAAAATAGAAGTCATTTTATATATATGAAAGTTTCAATTTTACAGGAACTACTAGAAAATGGGTAATCCCCAAACCACTATAAAAAATTTCACATTAACCATTAGTATAGTGTTATGGGATCTAGGCTATACAAACAGTTTATTCAAATAAAATTTATATATATGGATACACCAATGGTTTTTATAAAACTATTGGTATAGGTAAGGATATACCAACAGATTTTAAAAAACAGTTGGTAGAGAGTTTTCATATATCCATCAGGATCCCAGCCTCCCCCATTCACCAAAGATCCCTAATTTCTCTCACCCAAGTGAGTGAAGAG
The DNA here is from genome assembly GCA_963277665.1 of Viscum album. Classification (NCBI taxonomy): domain Eukaryota; kingdom Viridiplantae; phylum Streptophyta; class Magnoliopsida; order Santalales; family Viscaceae; genus Viscum; species Viscum album. The sequence continues at coordinate 274,525,493 of OY728155.1, read as the reverse complement.
GTTTATTCTCCTCCAATGTTCTCCCCTTATTCATGGATTGTTTAATTCATATTTTATTAAACCTAAAATTTGTGAGTTTTAAACACTTCTTACCTTCTTATGATTATTGTTTTAAATTATCATTAATTTTATCATGGTTTAAATATCATAAATTAATATTATTATACTAGTTAAATATAAATTTAATGAATCTTGGTTCATGATTTTGAATTCTATACATTATGATTTTCATTTATGTCGTGATGTAAACAGATGCATCGTGAAGCCTTGGTTTATTTTCATATCATGAAGCGTCAGTCAATATGAATATAAAAAGACAACCGCTGTGAATTTATTAAAGAAACTTCATATCTATTGACCATGAGATTATGTTTCATATTTTATGTGTCCTTTTTTGAAAGGCATAGTTGATCCAAAGAAGAATTATTGCCTACAAATATTGGGTTTTTTGTATGAAAATGAAGATAAGGACTATAATGAGTTAACAGTGGGGTTGTTTCTATATAGATGATCAAAAATATCTTACATCAATGAGTATTTATGCTTTATTTCATTTTTTTCATCACCCAATCATAGAGTTTACGATTGGGTGATCTTTATTTACTCCTTACATGTGTTTTTTATTTTAATAGAGTGACTATAGAATTTTATTTAATTAATGATGGGGTTTACATATAATTTTATTCCCTCCCACTCTACATTATTTTTTACTATATTACCATTGTGTTTTGAAGAAGGACGTGTTCTATAATGCAATTACAAGAATACTAATTTCACTATAACCATTTGGTATGATATGATTTTCATTTAATAATGACTCTTTCTTAACAGTATCCCTAATAAACCATAGTATATGGAAATTAATAGAAGAATTTATAAAAGAGTGATAATTATTACATAGATGGGAGGGTTAATGAGACACAATTAAATTAAAAATAAGAACTCATTATGTTTTTAGAATCACTAGCCCATGGACCTAGGAATTATATGTCTCATACCTTTTTTATTTTCTTATATCATTATCCTAAATCTTCATCAATATTTCTTATATTATTTATCACATAGTGGTTTATTTCAATAATTAGATTAGTGTTTTAATTATTAAATTTAGTATTATAGTAGAAATAATATGTGACAATATTATTTATGACATCCTTAACTTCTATATTTCATGCCTATTTCTTTAAAATTGTTTCTTAAAAATGAAAATTTTATTCTTATAAAGATTATGAATGATATAAACCAAATTTAAAGGATGAGAGTATATAATCATGATAAATGAATGAGTGAACCAGAGTTTCCCCCTCTTATTCCCTTAATGAGTATAATAATTGTTATATTTTACTTCTACATTACATTTAAATTCATGTTCATATACATTATTAAAAAGTTTAGTGGGATTCAGATAAACATGAGTTGAATAATTCATAGCCTTTTATTATGGGTCTGATCAAGTGTGCTCCTAGATATACATGGAAAACCAATTATACCATTTCACACATTGACCCTACATCATACCTCACATCTACCACACATTTTCATCCTCCACATGGGCCTTGAGTGATGTCCCTACCCATGAACCCATCATCATCATATATAGGAAATACATCCCATACCATGTCTACGACACATCCAAGTATGTTCCCACATACACCATTTCAAAATCCTATTATGTATATTTAGCTATTATATCTTTATTCTACATTATCTATTCTACCTCCATTTACTAATATTCATGTGGCATCTGATGAATGTACTCCTTTTGCGTCTACTCCACTACATGAAAATGAACCAGTGCATGCATTGAAATAGGTAAATCCTTTTAATTCTACCGATCAATGAAAACCCTTACGTCCATCAGATCCTAATGATTATCTTAGATTAGGTTATTTATAATTTTGTAAAACTATATCACAATATTTTTTTTATTTTAATATGAATGAATTATATTTTTGGCAATTAATCTTATTTATTGTGTTCTATTAATAAGTGACATGGGCACACCAGTTTGTGTGAATCCTATAATCAACATACAAAAATAATAATATATTATAATGATGAAAATAAAAAGATTAGTAAGAATGCTAGATATTGTGGATGTTTTATGGAATCATTATCTATGTATAATGATATCATTCTGGTGCAACCCATCTCATGGAGGCCTATCCATAATGAAATCATGGACAGAGAATGGGTGTAATGATTGATAAGGAAATTAGATAACTTTATATCAATATTTTTTTTCAATTATATGCATTTACAAGTTCATTTAAATTCTAGTTTAACTTTTAAGAAAGTAAATATACTAAATTTACAGGGTTTATGGATATTTGGGAGTTGTGGTGATCATATAAGCATGACTTATATGTCTATTGGAATAATAGAGTCGAATAGGATTTTGAGAGATTACATATTTTAATAGAACGTACAAAAAGACAATAACATGAAACGATTTTATATTAGAAGTGTAATGAGATTATGTTATGCTTAATATTTTATGTTTTTATTGAACATTTAATTCTTATTAAAGTGTTGATTTTTTAGGATGTGTTTGAAAAAAATGAACAAGGATTCTATGATGTATATGCACACTTTGGGGTGCACTACAATGCCTCAGTTTGAAATGATATTTGTACATTAATATTAATAAAAATGATATATATATTTATACTGTTATATAAGTCTAAAAGATTTGTTTTATGAAGATATAATTTTGTTAAATATCTCTATGAGATCTACAACATGATTTTTCGTGTTGAGAGTGAAGTAAAAATAATATTATAGATTTTAGAAAAAAACTTATTAATAATCCCAAAAATTGAGTTTTATATTCAAAAACCTAAAATAGTTTATCCTATAACTTAAAAATTATTTCTTGTTTATTAGAGAGCCAACTGACTATATTTTTCAAAACAAGAAGCTTTTTGTTTTATGATGTTGTTAAAAAAACATTGGACCTAATTATTTAGACAAAATTTCATAAATTATTTTATCCCCCATTGAAATTTTTGGACCAACCATATTTGCTCTCTATTCATAAAACAAAGCACAAATTGAGTATTTAAGGTTCATTATATTCCAATATATTTATTTTAGTTTCATTTTTCAAAATTTATAATGAATTTAATATATAGTTTTCATGTAATCTATAAAATCTTATAATATGTAATTTTCTATAGTCTATTCATATCAAACTATCCTTAACTCAATAGAATCAAACAATCCTAAAGCATCCATTTTATTTTATTTTTTAATTTAATAATTTTAAATAAATAAATCGTAATAGAAAACATTTAAAATTAAATAAAACCTTCTAAAAAACTACCTAAAATAAACTAACATAGTCTTAAGATTGATGTTTTAAAATTCCACATTAATACAACAAGCTACAAATGCCCTATTTAGTTATTTTTTAATGCAAATATTTATGTTTCATTTTAACAAATAACATTAATATAAAGTTGAAAATTTCACTTTAATCATTAATTTATATCTCAAATGATTTCCACCTTCTCTCTATAGGTTGTGATAACATAACTACTCCAATAATTCTTAATATTCCATTGAAATATTGAAATACCAACTTGCCTGATTTTAATTTAACTCCTCAATGATATTTCAATATAATATTTCTATAATTGATATCCTGCTTTGATGAATGTATCATTACTCAAGGGATACATTGGAGAAATTCTTAGTTCAAAAAAACTTTGCTAACAAAACAAACTAACCCAAAATTAACCAATTAAAATAACACATTTTGTATTAAATACCCAATCCAAAAATGAATTAATTAACCTAACACAAAGAAAATTAAATAACATAACCAAAATAATCTAATTTAACAAAAAAATTGGCAATTGATCAAAAGACTTAATCCAAAAACAAACTAATTACCAAATGACTAAAATGAACCAAATGATGTAACCCAAAAAGGACATAACACAAAAATAAACAAAATTATTTAACCAAAAATAAACCAAATAAGGTAAAAAAAAGTGATAACCCCAAAATGAACAAACTAACCTTACCTAAATATACCCAACCCAAAATGAATAAAATTACAAAAAAAAATAAACTAAATAACATAAACCCATGTAAAATAGTTAACTAAACAAAAAAACTCTCAAATAAGAAAATAATCTAACAAAAAATTACATAACCCTAAATTTAATTAAATGAAATATTCCAAAATTAATGAATAACACAACTCAAATATTAAATTACCCAAGATGAACCAAATAACCAAACCCAAAATGACCAAAACCAAAATGAAAAAAATGTCATTTCACAGAATAAACCAAAATATATAAATAAAAAAAATTAATTAACCCAAAAATTAATAAAATGTAATAATTAAAATAAACAAAAATGAAATAATTTATAATTAACCAGAATATATAGATAGATGAAAAAATGGCCAAATATTCCATAATATCTAACCAAAGAATAAACCATATGACGTAACTCATTAATGAAAGAAACACCCTCACCCAAAATGAATCAAATGAAAAAACATAAAAAATATGAAAAATATTCTAAATGATTGACCAAATGACTAAATTACCAAATAAAATTACTAAAAAAATGTACCAAATGACCATATGAAAAAAATATTAAAACGTTACCAAATAACCACATAAGGTAATAGATATATAATTGTACAAAAATGACCATATATGAGGAATACATATCATACCCATTATTAGAAATCAAATTATAATGTATTTATTATTTTATTCCATGAGTATTAAATTTTAAATTAAATTTATATTTATATTTCAATGAAAGAAATGTCACACACATAAAAGATGTGAAGGAGGTGAATGTTAAAAAATTATTACTATATGAGAGAGATGGAAATTCCTCATTTGGTTCCCCTTTTTATCATAAATTAGCAAACTATTTTCAATATTGATTGATAGAGACCATCAATATAACTCTTATAGTTTTCATTTATGAATTATAGCATATGATATTATTATTTGATAATATGAACAAAACTGATGTATAGAGACAAAGAAGATTACTGATATAGTTTTTATATATAAATTATATCATATTATCAAGTAAGATTCTTCTTCATTTGATGTATTTCTTCAAAGGATAACAATTTAATTCATTCAATGTTTTTTTGATCTCATTTATAATTTAAATTTGGTATTTTAAAAAGAGTTTCTCACTTAGTCTAACTTATTTTCCACCTTATCCTTTCTTCCCATTTGGGATTTACTATCACTTAATTACTTGTGTATTAATTCAATTTCATCGTAATCTAATATGGTAATTGAAGTTAATACAATATATTGAATCACAAATATAATTTAATCTAATGTAAAAGTTTTTTTAGCATAATGTGAGTAGAAGGATAATCACACATGTATTCCTAATCAAATTTACCTTTGTTTTTTATCAGATTCATATTATTCAATAATGTACTGCTATATTAATCAATGTCAATTGTAAATTTGTTTTTTGGAATCGATGGCCATGTTCCATGAGGAAAATTAAATTTGATGAGTAGGACAAAGATGGATGGAAGTTATGTAAATGCATGGACACAAGAAAATATTTAAAGTAATATTATTGATATATTAAATTTTGATACTTAATTCATAATTTAATATATATTTTATATTTTCAATTGTGTGTCTTGGAGGACCTCGATGCAAAATAATCTAAAAAAATCAGGACAAATGATCATTTGAAACATGTATTAGGTGAGGAACATTAAGTGAGAGTTTGAGGTCAGCACAAGAAAGGCATCATAACCTATAGGCATTGAAACACATCATACAAATCTCAAATATATCACACCAACTAGTTTCAAATAACTCATTTAAATTTTTTTATCCCAAACAGATTTATTTATAGGATTGTTAATGAGGTACATTGGTAACCAAATAGTTCATGAAATCTATATCAACTATATTTCTGTCACATTATCAGAGGTTTATTAAGGTTTTTATGGTATTGAAACAATGATATATTTATATGATGCACTTAGTGATGGCAATGAGGGTCATACTGGTGGTTGAGGTGATGATACTAAGGGTGGTGGTGATGATGATGATGATGCTTTAGGTGATGTTTCTACTTTGGATGTCAGAGATGATTGTGCTGATAGTAGTAGTTATTGGGAGATATTGATCCCATCTGTTTATGAGTTGACATTAATGAGACTTGTGTGAATGATGATTAATTATTAAATTGATTAATGTTGTGAATTTTATTTGTATGTTATCTTATTTTAAATGGTTTTTAAAATATTGAAAAGTAAATTATTTAATTCTAAATATATATATATATTATGCTATATTGAAACTGCATCATGGTTTGAAATTAATTTACTTATTTAGTTAGAGGTGATATATGGTTCTATTGTTGTCTATTAGGTGTTATAAGATATACCAACAGTTCACAGAACCATTGGTATGCATCAATTTTGAACTAGACTCTACATACATTGTTTCAGGAATAATTGGCATAGATGTATACCCATGGTTTTAATTAAACTGCTGGCATTGAAATTTGGCCAAGGGCTATACCAATGGTTTCCTATAAGAGGTTTGTAAATCCCTATAACCACTCCTATAAGACCAATAATTCAAATAACCATTATGATATACTATACCGGTGATTTTGGGTATTTTAAAAAGGGTTCAAAACCATTGGTGTAGCATTGTTTTCTAGTAGTGAAGGATTTTATTAAATATGAATTTAATGTACTAAAGGATCTGCCCAAATATTGATGATAAATCATGAGGCATACCCTGATAGCCTAGGTAATTTTTCCACATATTCCCCATCATACTCATATTCATTTTTCTTCAATCTAAGGACATGCCTCTTCATTTTAAGATGGAGTGTTTGCGGAGAGTGATTATGGGATGATATTTTTTTAAATCCTTCTAATTACATTGATTAAATTTCATTATTGGTCTCTATTTTCTTTATTAGTTTCCACCCCTGATCTAATTATCCCTTTAAGAAATTTTCCACTAGTATTACTTTCTCTTTTACATAGTAATAGAAAATTGAGAATATATTCTCAATAGAGGTAGTTAATTTTCAATGATGAGGGGAAAAAGGATACACTAAATATAGGAGTCCTTTGTTTCATAAAGTAAGAAACCACGTATTTCTCTTTCTTAGTAGGGGGTGTTCTATAAAGTAGAAGTTAAATTTGAAACATGAGCTAGTTTATCATGTAATACAATAATGTTATTGGCTCAAATTACCATTAGGTTATGAATATGAGTAAATTAATCAATACATTACCTATCACATTATTTATTGGCAGGATAAATCCTATTTACCACCATTATCTAAAATAAAATAATAATAAGGTTTCTTGAACAAATAAGTATATAAAATGGATACTATGAGCCAAGAAGGAATAACAGATAAACTAATTTTATATGCTAACTTATGGGACACTAGGTTTCAATATATTTTATTATGGGTAAATTTATAGTTGGTTTTCTAACATAAAATTTTAGTGATGTCCTTTAAAATGGTTTGTAATGAGGTTATGAATTTAATAAAGACTATATTTTAGGAGTGTTAAAGTACTTTTGTAGAAATTCATCTTTCTCATGCATTAGGTATAGGTTATGTTAATACTGAAAAAACTTTTTGGGGTTATTTTGTTTATGTACATCTTTACTAGACATCTACTATTAATACTTCGATATATATTTCATTCCATAGACACCAATCACTTTATAATTTACCAAGAGGTTATGGTATTATCCAATACATATTTATAACCCTATATCTTTTAAAAAAGTATTATTATCTTAATTTCCAAAAATAAATATACGATGATTAAATACCATTTATAGAGATCTAATCTTCTAACACATATTATTACATGTTTTTAAGATAAATATCCAATATATAAAACCCAAGCTTTCAGAGGCCTAGTGCTTATAAGAGAATAGGTTAAAAATATCAATTTCAATGGTATGTCAGACATATTTATTTAATTATTCATAATGTTTTCATATATACCATTAAGATATTAAGACATCATTGGCTAACCTATGGAAAATAGAAAAAATGGGTGAGTTTTAAAACCTAGTAAGTGAATAAGTATGATATCAACGTATAAAATATGATTCATATAGCATAACAAGATAACATAAAATAAAATGCTCATGAATAGTCATTAAGAAGCATGATAGAAACAATATCGAATAATAATATCATGACATGATAGGAATGTTGTAGAAACCTCAAACATAAAAAACACATTAATTAAGGAAATCCACAAATATGGCATAACACAGTGAGAAAGTTCCATAGTGGATTAGGTTTACTTCCTAATCCCATAAATATAATCACATGATATATAATCATCACCCAATGTATTTGATCATTATCTAAACACACCGATAATATCACGTACATGTATATGTTCATCACATAATGAAATCAAACAAAAAATTTATGAATCAAAAAAATTAAAAAAATGAAATTTGTCACATAATCAACTCTTTTAGAATAACCAACTAGTATATCATAATGGTTTCTATGAAATAATGGTTCAATGAACTCTTGGATTTTAATTAATGTAAAATTAACAAATTCTAATTAAAATAATATCTAGGAGATGTTAAGATATGATAAGGAGAATGTAATGTAACTATTAAGGAAGGTTATAGGGAAAAGTTAAATGAAACATTTCCTCATTTAAAATGAGAAAATATTGAAACTAATTATGTTTTGAATCATTTTATGGAGTGGTCCATAAAATATGGTATTATATAGAGAAATTACCATTAATGAGTTTTCCATAACCATGGAAATTGTGATGGAAAAAATGAATACATATATATCCCCAATAGATAATGGTAATAATAACAAGTTATATAATTTAAGGGGATATATATGCCTAATATTAAAGAAATAGATGATATTAATAGTGTGACAAATTTATTTATAGTGGTAAATAGAATGAACATTAATAAATGTGGGTGGTTGTAATATCCCTTACCTTATGTTCGAATTCTCTTTTCACATTCAGTTAACATCATGAATAATAAAATTAGATTTATTAGAAAAATTACAAAAATCATAATTCAACAATATTTTAAATATTATTAAAATTTCATATTACGTTGATGTCAATCAATTAATATATGGAGTCAATATTCAATATTCAATATCCCAATGTTTTTCGCTTCATAGTTCCATGGTTGAATTAATTTGTTAACAATTTTGTATGGTTACATAACTCTCTACATGTGATTAAGTGCTCATATTTCCTATATATTATTAGAAATGGTTTAAAATGTAAAATTTTATTAAAATACACATGATTCACAGAGTATAAATAAAATCAATTTATGAATAATTTAGTAAGGAAGTTTTTCTAAGAATGATGAACTTATATGGTTTAATTTAACCATAGGAATATTTATACATTCAACAATCTGAAAAATATATAATATTATTATTTAGATAATTCATCGACATATAATATGTATTTAAACAACTCTTGAAGGTGGTTTTCAATATCAAAGTACATTATTTATGATAGTTGTGAACCGATCATAATCTGAAAAATATTTTTGTTTTAGAATGAATATGAATATGTTTGATAATGGATATTCCAATAACATAGTAAAAATATAATATATTTATTATATAGGATTCATTATGTCATGTTATATGTAAGAGGTAAGGATGAGGTAGAGTGTAACTTTCTAGTCAAGAAACATATTTAAAATATGTTTTAGGGGGTTTCTTTTGGGTTTGGGTGGTAGTTGAGGCGATTTAGTCATTTTATAGAGAGTAAAATACTAAATGGTGGATTTAGAGTGGAATTGACTTATCAGTGTGGATCCAAAAGCTATATGTAATATTCTTGTAGAAAATAAAAATTTCAGTGGACACCACCAGCCTACCAGTAGGCCATACATAGGACACTGAACTTCTAAAGTGGCCACTAGCATACTCGTCGCCACAACTGGGTAGTTCATGGAATCATGATAGGCTAGTTATGTAAGGGTATAAAATTTTTTTACTCTAATTATTTTTAATTAACCAATTAATCCCCCTTTTAAGAATATAATATGACCATATATCCTAGATAGGCTTTCCTTTGGCATTCTTGGCTCGATTGATATTCTCTGTTTAGAATTTTGATCCCAGATCGAACGATTGTCAATGAATTGATAAATTAGATCCAATTTCTTCCACTATTTAATAATATATTTAAATTTTATGTAAATCAAGGCTACATTGAGAAGGCTGAATGATTTATTGGTGTTTTTTTCTTTTATTCTCATAGATCTATTATGACTTTGTTTTGGGAGGTTAGACCGTGCATGGACATGTGTAGATCTCATGTTCAACGTGGAATGCTTGGATCGTTCTTCACCACCCTTCTTGTACTTATGAAAAATAAATCTAAGATATTGTAATATATTTTTAAGGCCTCCACTCTCTTTCTCTAAGGTTCCATTTAATTCCAATATACGGATCTCGTTATTTTTGTGACTTGATAACTGATGTGTGAGGTGGGTGATTCCTTATCATGTGTTTTATTTATGATCCCTGCAAGATATATTTTTCTAACTTGTTTTATACATGATGATTAGAAATATCCATAATCATCATGATATTTTTATGTAAACATCTTTTAATAAAAAATTGGGTTTCAGAATTCTTAGTAAATGAAAAGTTTTATAACGGTATATGAAATGTTTTTTGTAATTGGTTTCTCTAACATGATTATAGAGAAAAAGGGACCCTTAGATATTATTTATGATAAATTATAAGGAATTATTAAATGATTTGATGTATACAACACATGGGAGCCTTGGGTACCATAGTGGGGGAATATTATAGTCCCTTATCTTATTGCAGATGTTGGTATGAGCCACAACTCATTCACCATTCTCTTTGAAGGACCATCATATTTTCTTTTTCATGTGATACAATTCCCTAGGAACGATACTATAACCATCCAAATAACACAATTACTATACTTTTCATATTAAATATCCTTTTGTATTGTTTTTTGAACAATACACAAATTATCCTTATACACCTCCTCATATATCATAATATCATCAATAAATATGATATTTAATTTTTTAAGTTAATATATAAAGAATAAATGCATTAATTAACTGATGATTTCCTGATCATTAGTGTGTATGAAGGGAATAAATATGAAATAATTATTTCCATTCCTTATTTGAAATGAATCATTGGGAATAACTTCCTTTCTCACCATTAATTTGTGTTATCATGATTATAGGATCATCTTAGATATTTATTGGGCCCCATGTAGATAATCGAACAAGTAATCAATCCATTGCAGGGGATACTAGTTATTTACTTTTGTTGTTTTTTCTTCACAATAGTTAATGCAGAGGTGCATTGATGCATCATTATTCTTGACGAAGAGGGCTGATATGCCCCATGGTGAACCACTAGGGTGCATAAAACCCTTATCTAGATTCTATTGTATTTTTTAGATCTTTTAATTCAATGGTGGTTAATCTATTGGGATTATTGGATATGGTTATAGGTCCATGTATATGTTCAATTGAGAACTCAACCTCTCTCTTTAGAAGAAGATTAGGTAACTCTATAGTGAATACATCAATATAGTTCAACATGGTAGGCTTATATTTAGTCATGATTGTGTCCATTGTAATAATATTTTTATTCAGATGTAATTTATTATATTTGAATAATATCGATTCATAAGAAAAATATTACAAAGGAGATTCATGCGCCTCCTTAAAATTTTACTAAAGAGGAGGATAATCCAGAATATAGATAATGACTTCCATCTTATAACTGATGATGTTGCATTTATGAAGGACAACCAATCCATCACGAGTGTGGGATCAAATTCCACTAGAAAAAATGTGACATGATTTTTTGTGAGTTCAAATATAAAAAAATTAAATTGGGAGGAGTTATATGCTCGGGGTGTCAAAATTTCCCCATTTTCAATTCTCATAGATAACACAATACACATGTTTTGATTTGGTGTTTGATTAGTTATACCAAAATATCATAATATGAATTAATGTGTAGAAAAAGGTTAAAATAATAGGATCACCATTATTGAGTAAATAACATTCATACATTTCACCACATCATTATTAGGGTCATCCTCAATAATAGATAAGGTGTAATCCCTTCCTTTCTCTTTAGGAAATGTATGTTTCTTAATTTATTATCTCATACAGCCATTGACATATGTCATTGGATTCCAAAATCCCTATTTTCCTCACAGTTGAAATAGTATACTACAAGTTAATGGATAACCAATACCTTCTTTTTTATTTTATATTTTTGGGATTATTCATCTCCCATTTTTATTGATTAGACCAATGAACCTATTTTCATCACTTGAAATATCTCCATATTCCCTTGATATTGTTTCTAAGATGCTTCTTCCCACGCTTTTGATATCTGTGTAGTTGGTTTTTATTTCCTCCATGGGATTTATCTATTTATCCCCATTAATAAAACTCTATTTTTTTCATCTCCATCCACTAGGTACCAATGAGAATAACCATTTACCATCATACCCTTTAGGACAAAAATAGATGTAATTTGATATATTTAAAAGTTTCAAGTTTCCAGGAACTACTATAAAATGGGGTCATCCCCAAACCTCTATACCAAATGTTTACATTAACCATTAGTATATTGTTCTGGGATCTAGGATATACAAACAGTTTATTCAAATAATTTGTATATATATGGCTACATCAATGGTTTTTCTAAAACAATTGGTATAGGTAGCGATATACCAATAGATTTTATAAAATAGTTGGTAGAGCGTTTTCATATATCCATCAGGCTCCCAGCCTCCCCCATTCACCCACAATCCATTATTTCTCTCACCCAAGTGAGCGAAGAGTTTTATTCTCATCCAACATTCTCCCCTTATTCAGGTATTTTTTTATTCATATTTTATTAAACCTAAAATTAGCGAGTTTTAAATACTTCTTCTCTTATTTTGATTATTATTTTACATTATCATCAATTTTATCATGGATTAAATATCATAAATTAATATTTTTATACTAGTTAAATATAGATTTAATGAATTTAGGTTCATGCTTTTGAATTCTAGACTTTATGATTTTCATTTATACCGTGATGTAAATAGATGCATCGTGATACCTTGGTTTGTTTTCATATCATGAAGCTTCAATCAATATGATTATAAAAACATGACCTTTATGAATTTATTAAAGAAACATCATATCTATTGACCATGAGATTATGTTTCATATCTTATGTGTCATTTTTTGAAAGGCATAGTTGATCCCAAGAAGAATTATTGCCTACAAATAATGGGGTTTTGTTGGATCTAAATGGAGAGAAAGACTAGAATGAGCTAATAGTGGGGGGTTTTTCAATATAGATGATAAAAAATATCTTACATCAGTGAGTATTTATGCTTTATTTCATTTTTTTCATCACCCAATCATAGCTTTTACGTGTGGGTGATCCTTATTTCCTCCTCACACGTGTTTGTGATTTTAATATAGTGACTAAAGAATTTTATTTAATTAACGATGGGGTTTATATATAATTTTATTCCCTCCCACTCAACATTATTTTTCATTATATTACTATTGTGTTTTGAAGAAGGGAGTGTTCTATAATGAAATTACTAGAATACTAATTTCACTATAACCATTCGGTATGATATGATTTTTATTTAAAAATGACCATTTCTTTATAATATCCCTAATAAACCGAAGTATATGGAAATTAATAGAGGAATTTATAATAGAGTGAGAATAATTACATGGATAGGGGTGTGAATGAGACACAATTCCAATTAAAATAATAACTCATTATATTTTTAGAATCACTAGCCCATTGACCTAGGAATTATATGTCTCATTCCTTTTTTCTTTTCTTATATCATTATCCATAATCTTCATCAATATTTGTTATTTTATTTTTCACATAGTGGTTTATTTCAAGAATTAGATTAGTGTTTTAATTATTAAATTTAGTATTGTAGTATAGAAAAGATTTGATGATATTGTTTATGACATCTTTAACTTCTAAATTTCATGCCTATTTCTTTAAAACTATTTATTAAAAATGAAGATTTTATTCTTATAATGATTATGAATGATATAAACTAAATTAAAAGGAGGAGAGTATATAATCATGATAAATGAATATGTGAACCAGAGTTTCCTCCTCTTATTCCTTTAATGAGTATAATAATTGTGATATTTGTCTTCTAAAATACATTTACATTCATGTTCTTATACATTATAAATGTTTTTATGGGAATTCATCTAAACATGTGTTGAATAATTAAAATCCTTATATTATGGTTCTGATAGAGGGTTATCCTAGAAATACATGGAGAACCAATTATACAATTTCACACATTGACCCTATATCATACCTCCCATCTACCACACATTTTCATCCTCCACATGAGCCTTGAGTGATGTCCCCACCGATGAATCCACCATCATCTTACATAGGCAATACATCTCATACCATATCTATGACTCATACATGGATGTTCCCACATACACCATTACAAAATCCTATTATGTATATTTAGCCATTATATCATTATTTTACATTATCTATGCTGCCTCCATTTACTAATTTTCATGTGGCATCTGATAAATGTAATCCTTTTGCGTCCACTCCACTGCATGAAAATGACCCAGTGCAGGCATTGAAATTGGTAAATCCTTTTAATGCTACCAATCAAAGAAAACCAATACATCCATCTGATCCAAACTATTATTTTAGATTAGTTTTTTTATAATTGTGTGAAATTATATCACACCATTGTTTTCTATTGTACTATGAATGAATTATATTATTGGCAATTAGTCTTATTTAGTGTGTTCTATTAATAGGTTACATGGGCACAAGTGTTTGTGTGAATCCTATAATCATCATACAAAAATAATATAATATTATAATGAAAAAAATAAAAAGATTGGTAATAATTCTAGATATTGTGGAAGTTTTATGAAATATTTATCTATGTATAATGATATAATTCTAGTGCAACCCGTCTCATGGAGGCCTATCCATATTGAAATCATGGAGATAGAATGGGTGTAATGATTGATAAGGAAATTAGATAAATTGATATATATATTATTTTTTCAATTATATGCATTTACATGTTCATTACAAATCCAGTTTAACTTTTAAGAGAGTAAATATACTAAATTTACAGGTTTGATGGATATTTGGAAGTTCTGGTGATCATATAAGCATGATTTATATGTTTTTTTTGGAATAATAGAGTTAAATAGGATTTAGAGAGATTGCATATATTAATAGAATGTACAAAAAGACAATGCCATGAAATGATTTTATATTAGAAGTGTAATGAGATTATGTTATGCTTAATATTTTATGTTTTTATTGAATATTTAATTCTTATTAAATGTGTTGATTTTTTAGGATGTGTTGGAAAAAAAGAACAAGGATTCTATGATGTATATGCACACTTTGGGGCTCACTACAATGCCCAAGTTTGAAATGGACTTTTTAATTTAATATTAATAAAAATGATATATATATTTATACTGTTACATAAGTTTAAAATATTTGTTTGATGAAGATATTATTTTTGGGAATATCTCTATAATATCAAAATCATGATTTTTATTGTTGAGTGTGAAGTAGAAATAATATTATATATTTTAGAAAAAACATATATATAATTCAAAAAATTGAGTTTTATATTGAAAAAACTATTATAGTTTATCCTATAACATAAAAATTATTTCTGGTTTATTAGAGTGCCAACTGACTAGATTTTTCAAAACAAGATACTTATTGTTTTATGATGTTGTTAACAAAACATTGGGTCTAATTATTTAGACAACATTTCATAAATTATTTTATCCCCCAATGTTATTTTTAGACCAACCATATTTGTTCTCTGTTCATAAAACAAAGAACAAATTGAGTATTTAAGGTTTGTTATATTCAAATATATATATTTTAGTTTCATTTTTTAATCTGTATATTGAATTTAATATATATTTTTCATGTAATCTCTAAAATATTATAACAAGTAATTTCCTATAGTCTATTCATATCATCCTAAACTTAACTAAATAGAATCAAAAGATCCTAAAGTGTATATTTTATTTCATTTTTAAATTTAATAATTTTAAATACATAAATAGTAATAGTAAAGATTTACAATTAAATACATCCTTCTTAAAAACGTACTAAAATAAACTCACATAGTCTTAAGACTTAAGGTTTAAAATTCCACATTAATACAACAAGATACAAATGCCCTATTTAGTTATTTGTTAATCCCAAAATGTATGTTTTATTTTAACGAATAACATTAATATAAGGCTGAAAATTACACTTTAATCATTAATTTATAGCTCAAATGATTTCCTCCCTCTCTCTCCAGGTTGTGATAACATTAATACTCTAATAATGCTGAATATTCCATTGAAATATTGAATACCATCTTTCTTGATTTTAATTTAACTCCTCAATGATATTTGAATATAATATTTATATGATTGAAATCCTGCTTTGATGAATGTATCATTACTGAAGGGATACTTTGTAGAAATTCTTAGTTCAACAAAACATGGTTAACAAAACAAACTAACCCAAAATTAACCAATTAAAATAACACATTTTGAATTAAATACCCAATCCAAAAATGAATTAAATAACCGAACACAATGAAAAATAAATAATATAAACAAAATAATCTAATTTTACTAAAAAATGAACAATTGATCAAATGACCCAATCCAAAATCAAACTAATGACCAAATGACTAAAATGAACCAAATGATGTAACCCAAAAAGGACATAACATAAAAATAAACAAAATTATTTAACCATCAATTTACTAAATAAGGTAAAAAAAGTGATAACCCCAAAATGAACAAACTAACCTTACCTAAAAATACCCAACCCAAAATGCATAAAATGACAAAAAAAACTCAATAACATAAACCCATGTAAAACAATTGATCAAACAAAAAAATATTCCCAAATGAAAAAATAATCTAAAAAAAATTACATAACCCTAATAATAATTAAATGACTTATTCAAAAATAAATGAATAACCCAACTCAAATATTACATTTCCCAAGTTGAACCAAATAACCGAACCCAAAATGACCAAAACCAAAATGAAAAAAATTTCATTTCGAAGAATATACAAAAATATATAAATAAAAAATTAATTAACCAAAAAATTAATAAAATGTACTAATTAAAATCAACCAGAATGACATAACTTGTAATTAACCAGAAGATATAGAAAAATGAAAAAATGGCCAAATATTCCAAAATATCTAACAAAAAAATGAACCGTATGATGTAACTATTTAATGAATGAAACGCCCTCCCCCAAAATGAATCAAATGAACAAACTAAAAAAATATAAAAAATATTCTAAATGATTGACCAAATGACTAAATTACCAAATAACATAAGTAAAAAAATGTACCAAATGACCATATGAAAAAAATTAAAATGTGACCAAATAACCACATAATGTAACACATATAGAATTGGAAAAAATGAACATATATGAGGAATACATATCATACCCACTATTAGAAATCTAATTATAATTTATTTATTATTTTATTATATGATTATTATATTTGAAATTATATTTATATTTATTTTCCAATGAAATAAATGTCCCAGACATAAATGATGTGAAGGAGGTGAATGTCAAAAAATTATTACTGTATGAGAGAGATGGAAATTCCTCATTTGGTTCCCCTTTTTAGCATATATTAGCACACTATTATGAATATTTATGGATAGAGACCATCAAGATAACTCATATAGTTTTCATTTATGAATTATAGCATATGATCTTATTATTTGATAATTGGAAAAAATGATGTATATAGGCCAAGAAGTTTACTGATATAGTTTACATATATAAATTATATCATATGATCAAGATAGATTCATCTTCATTTGATGTATTTCATCAAAGGATAACAATTTAATTAATTATATGTTTTGTTGATCTCCTTTATAATTTAAATTGGGTATTTTAAAAAGAGTTTCTCACTTAGTTTAACTTAGTTTCCACCTTATCCTTGCTTCCCATTTGAGATTTACTATCACATAGTTACATGTGTATTAATTCAATTTTATCTTAATCTAATGTGTTAATTTGATGTTAATACCACCTAGTGAATCACTAATATAATTTAATCTAATGTAGGAATTTTTTTAGCATAATGTGAGTAGAAGGTTAGTCTCACATGTATTCCCAATCAAATTTACCTTGGTTTTTTTATCATATTCATATTATTCAATAATTTACTGTTATAGTAATCAATGTCATTTGTAAATATTGTTATTTGGAATCTATGGTCATGTTCCATGATGAAAATTAATTTTCATGAGTAGGATGATGATGTATGGAAGTTATGTAAATGCAAGGACACAAGAAAATATTTTAAGTAATTTTATTGATATATTAAATTTTGATACTTAATTCATAATTTAATATATATTTCGTATTTTCAATAGTCTGTCTTGGAGGACCTCAATGAAAAATAATCTAAAAACATTAGGCCAAATGATCATTTGAAAAAGGTATTAGGTGAGGAACATTAAGTGAGATTTTGATGTCAACAAAAGAAAGTCATCATACCCTATAGGAATAGGAACACATCATAAAAGTATCAAATATAACACACCAAATAGTTTCGAATAACTCATTAAAAAAAATTTGTCCCAAAAAAATTTATTTATAGGACTGTTAATGAGGTACATTGGTAACCAAATAGTCCATGAAATCTATAAAAAATATATGTCTGTCACATTATCAGAGGTTTATAATGTTTTTAAATGTATTGAAACAATGAGATATTTATATGATGTAGTTAGTGATGTCAATGTGGGTAATACTGGTGGTTGAGGCGATGATACTGCATGTGGTGGTGATGATAATGATGATGCTTTAGGTGATGTTTCTACTTTGGGTGTCAGAGATGACTGTGCTGACAGTAAAAGTTAGTGGGAGATATTGATCCCATCTATTTATGAGTTGACAGAAATGAGACATGTGAGAATGATGATTAATGAATAAATTGATTAATTTTGTGAAATTTATTTTTATGTTATCTTATTTTAAATGGTTTTATAAATATTGAAATGTAAATTATTTAATTCTAAATTTATATTAATTGTGATACATTAAAAGTGCATCAAGGTTTGAAATTAATTAACTTTTTTTAATGAGAGGTGATATATGGAGCTATTGTTGTCCATTAGGTGTTATAATATATACCAATAGTTCACAGAACCATTGGTATGCATCAATTTTGAACTAGACTCTACATACATGGTTGCCGGAATAATTGGCATAGATGTATACTCATGGTTTTAATTAAATTGCTGGTATTCAAATTTGGCCAAGGGCTATACCAATTGTGTAGAGACTCGAAGCTTGACATACATGGACATTACATTTATTTTGCGGAATACTTAGTACATAACAAAAACACACACACAAGGATCGTAATAGTTTAGTGTCTTTGGAAACTCAGAATATAATCTTCTAATCCTGGTGATATATCTTCAACATCTCCCATAAAGATCTTCCTTTTTTATGCCTAAAACTTTTCTTTATATCCTGGGGAAAAGAAAACATAAAAGGGTGAGCTCAAATGCTCAGTAAGGGTAAACAAAATAAATATCAATCACATTATATACAAAAGCACATAACTTTTGGAAATCTTAACCTGTAAAAGAGATCATAATTTCATAACCTGGGATAACTCATGGCAGTGAAATGTAATCACAATAATCATAACATAAAACATTAAACTTTGTGGTATACACACATAATCCTAGATAATCATTTCATATTAGTCAAGACTCATTTCCAAGACTATCTTAGTAGACAAAGTCCCTTTCTGAACCGAGTCACCCTCGTTTCAGTCCTGTTTCACTAAACCAGTATAACCTACCATTCCATCCATGTCTATCTCATGAGATATAAAATCTATACCCAATGCATTGGAGGGAGATATAGGTCCCACCCATCTCATAATGATACCATTCTTATGTGTGCCACAAAATCATAAATCATAATCATTGCATAACCCATGTAGTAAAAATGGGAATCTTAAACATCGTGACAACATAAAACAATTCATATAAGATAAAGAAATTCATAAAAATATTTTCAACATAATCAAATCAATGTAATAATAGGGATAAAAATAGAACCCATTATTATCTTACATGGAAAATAATTTTGATAAAACAATTGAACTTCATTCTTGAGGAAAATATCCTTTCTATTTCAAAAATACATTCCCTTTCTTAACATGTCATACAATTTTAAACTAAAATTAGTTGATTAAAAATAAACTTGAAAACTTTTAAAGGAATCTTCTTGGAAATAATGTTTTAAAAATCCATTCATGCCGTATAAGTTAAAATAAAACATTCTTTTCGTACTTTTTTCGGAAAAGACAAAGAAGTACCTCGTATGAAAAACGACAAAAGATTCCTTTCATATCTTTTACTAAAAACTCACTGAAGGGTAAAATAGGATTTAAAAAATTGTAGGTGAATGGAAATAATATTAAATATTGAGGAAACATGAATTTGGATGATAAAATACACCCCAGTAAATACCAAAGTATAAACAATCTCGGATAAAAATGAGATTGTGATATTTCCCTTACCTTAGGCCTGATTTGCTTCGTAAGTGTCTGAAACTCCTGTATAATGATTTAAATAATGTCATTGACTTATTACAGAATCATATTCATTGTTATGATATCATATATGGTTCACTTATGACTTTATATTACCCGTTCTTTTGTAAATTCCACGTTAAAGAGCGTTTTGGGTAAAATTGTTTCATTTGTCGTCCGTGTTTTGACTTGTAATTATTAATATGATTACTTAGATCATGATTAATTAATTCCATAATATAAAACATGATATATATATATATATATATATATATATATTCAGAATATACATATATATAATAAATCATTAAATGGAAAGAAATACACCGTTCATGGAGACGGTAGGCCATACGTACGCATGAACGTTGTTTTCGTTTCCTTATTGAGTTGAACAGAATTAAGTAGATGACATAAATATATATACACATAAATACAGTATCATTATTATGTCATATATTTCATTATTACTTATTATATATACTTTATAATCATTCATAAATGGTTAAAGTGGAGAATGAATCTCATCGCGTCGTGGAGACGGTAGTCCGTACGTACGCACGAGCGATGATATCGTTCTCATGATCGTGGGACTGTATTGGAGTGTATGTATACTATTTCAGAATAAATATCACTTTAAAATAATAATATATAGTTATTATTTACATCATTATACCCATCCAAGTAAGGTGGTGGTGGAAAATAGATTTCACCACGGCGTGGAGACGGTATTCCATACGTACGCATGCGCGGTGATTTCATTTTCCGTAGGATGGATAGATGGTGAAAAAGGATTGTTTCATACATATAATAACATATCAGTATATTAGTGATACTTATTTTATTACTTCATAATTAAACAACCTAAGAAGAAGAATTGGAAGAAGAAATAAAGGTGAAAGAATCGGTAACGGAAATTACCTCTTCTTTGAAGCGCCTCTTTGAGAACTCCTCTTAGGGCACTAAAATTGGTCTTTGAGGAAGTCCAGAACATCTAGGATGTTTTTAGGGAAGTGGAGAAGATATTTTGGCAGGGTTTGGATGATCTTGATGGCTCAAAGTTGTGTGAGGAAGAGAGGGAGGAGGTGCCCTTTTATAAGGGAGGAGAGGGGCACCTTTGGAATAACTAAACATATTATTTTATTATAAAGTCAAGATCGGTTTTAAATATCTCCAAATTGATTTATTTCGAGGCTAAGGTGGGGATGGGTCGAAATCCTCTCATCCAATAGAATTTAGACAATTTTAGGCTCCTATTTTGACCTTATTATTTATATTTAACATTAAGTTAAATAATTTTACTTTTACCGTGTCTTCTTGTGTTCTTATACTATAAGGTTAATAAACATACTATAAGAAGCCAAAAGAACCCCAAGTTGTTTATTATTAATATATATAACCTTATCTAAGTCATTTGGCCGAAACTTATATTTTTAGGAATAAAATAACAATTAATAATATAATATTTGTTTTAAAAACTGATTAATGTCAATTTTGATACTATTTGGTACATGATTTTTATGAAATTTATAAGAGAATGATATGTTCGAAAAAAGTTACCTATATCAACAATAACATGTCATATTAACCTATAAAATTAATTTATGTCATAAAAAGTCTCAAATTACATTTATTTGGGCATTTATAACATCAATTATGTCAATATTTCATTAATAAGACAATTACTGCATCATCTTTGTGTAATAATAAATGATAATTATTTAATCTCTAAAAATTCTAAATAAATTCCTATGATGTAGATAATTGTATTAGATTTCTGGATACTATTCATGTTTGATGTTTCATGAAGTTTATTACTAAATTAAAATTATTATACTTATAAGATTTAAGAAAGTGATATGTTGTCACATTCTTTGGTTTTAATAATAATTAAATTATTTTCATGGAGAAAAGCCCATAAAATGAATCTAATCCGACCCTTAGATTATATGGGTCTACTGTTAGCCATCCAATAGGATTTTTACAAGTTTTAGGGTAATTTTATAATCTTATATTTACCCTAAATTACCCGATTTACCTTTAACTATAGTAAATAAAATTTACCGCAGTTACTATTCACAATGCCCAAAAATAGAAAGTAGCTTATTAACATATTTTGGACCCAATTATTCCAAATATGGAATCAATTTTTCCAAATTCAATACACAAAAGATGCAGAAATTTAATTAAAATTAATCCTGTTGTCGAAAGAAACGGGTTTTTCTTTAAAACATTGCACAAGATTGAATTATTTTAACCTACGAATTCAAGGTAAAATAAATGCTAATGACATACATTATATTAAATGGTAAAAATATATTCTATTTATACTTTAAAACCATTAAATATTATAATTTAACCACATAAGATATTACGATGAAAAAAGTTGTTTTTAATTAAAATATAGCGTGTTTTTACTATTCATTAAAATATGAAAGTTATCAGAAAAATATCAAAACATTATCTAATGTAAATTTTTATATCCTGATTCTAAATAAGAATTTCATTTTTTCAAATTGAACATATAAACATGTCAAAAACTAGATTTAAAGTGGGTGCGCCATCAAAAGGCGACAACACTGCATTTTTTGAAAAATACTTATTTTACCCGAAAAATTTATTTTGTTCTTATACCATGTTCTAGAAAATGTGTAAGATGAATAATAATGTTATAAAATTCAAAATTTAGTTAATACTATTCGTAAAAGATAGTTCATGACAATATTATAATAATATATCATTGTTTATTAAAACCCGGTATTGCGTACAACACACGCTATCGAGGAAGGTCGCGATTGCGTGTAATGCAAGCCAAGTCAGGGTTGCGTGTTGTGAAAGAATACATAGTTGTTTTTTATAACAGAATCCAACCATATTTCATTTATACATTGAATATATATATATATATACACTCAATTTTGCGTAGAATAACTATTATCAAAATTGTGTGTAACACGATCCAAGAATAGTGTTGCGTATACTGCAAGCTAATCAGGTGTTTCGTATAGCGCAAGGTAATCTTGGTGTAGAATACAACACAAGACATTAATGAAATTAAAAGAATATTTTTCATAAAATCTTGGGGTGTTACATTCTACCCCCCTTAAAATGAATTTCACCCTCGAAATTCGCCAGGGATATAAATGGTTTACTACTCGAAAGTTTGTTTAATAGAAACCCACATCGTAAAAAGGAATACCAAAATATGGCTTTAAACACTAAAGTATGAAATGTAACAGTTACCCAAATTAACTCATCACTGGGTTTCCATGTAGGAGAACATAGGTGAAAATATGGATATAGAAGAAAAATCTAACCATCAAGTTCTGATGGAGAGTGGTAGAGAACATGGCTATGAAAAATCCAACAATCGCAAAGCCATAAATTTGTGATGATCTAGGTACCATCTGATTCATCAGATATAAGATCACTAGAACAACATTTTTGGTTTTCAATATCATTTCCCTAAAGTTGAAAATTTTGAATTAGAAGAAATACTTACTTGATTTTGGTACAATCTCACTGTTGTTCGTGCTTTGAACAATTTACACTTCATCTCTTAAAGAAATGAAGTTGAATTTGTTATTCGTGATGTGTTAGCAGATCATGTGATAGAATGATGGGTCATTCCATCTCTTTCAAACAAAAGGTTAGCAAAAGTTATAAGTCCATCTTATGGTTAGATTAATCGTATATGGTTAGAAAAATGAACTTATACTTCATATATCATACTGCTTAATAAAATAAAACTAGTTTATACTAACCAGGGACTTCCTGTAGGCCAGTGGTAGGCGATAAAGTCCAGTCTCACTTTGGTTGTGGGTTCAATTCCCACAGCCCTATCCGACGCGATGGGCTGTCGCCCATCCTGCAGGTTGTCTTTTTTCTAAAACTATATTACTATAACATCCCATCAATAATATCGAAAAAGGTTTTATACTAACTTATGTACAACATAATCCATTCTAATCTTTAGTCTTATCTAAAATACTTCGGTCCAAGCTCATAGTATAAAGAAAATGATTACTTGAAATGTCACAGAACAATCACGTGAATGCCATCATTTATCCCCCATATATCATAAGATATATCTTGTTGGTACAATTACAAACATGTGAATACCTTAATCCTGTATTCTCTTGAAGAATGAATACCCATTCCACCTTAGCGAAAACATGAATGCAGTTAAAAGTTAACACTTTTCACATACCAAAATCCTCAAAATTATATATACTCAAACCATGACATCACTTAGTCCTTATATCAATCATGAGCTCATGAATACTGTTAAACATTTCATTTTCTCGTTTTCGCATATCATCTTATTTCCAAAAATATCTCAATCACTTTGAATACCACATTATACCAACACATAAATATTCCAATACTTTATGATACAACATTATTTTGAAATCCCATAACATAAACACTTAATCATTCCACCACATCGTTGTCATATTCAACATCGCCAATAGTGATCGCTTGTGACATCCCTTTGTCCTTTGCATTAAGTGGTTGCTCATGTTGATCATCACTAACCCTTGCATAATTCCCGATTTCCTTGCACTTGAAGCATTGAAGTGTTGGTGGTGCGTTCTTTGCAGTGTTTTCTTTATTCACATCATTAGAAACCCTTTTTCCATTACTTCGACACTCAGCTGCTCGATGACCTTCTTTTCCACACTTAAAACATTTTCTAGTCCCTTTAAGACAATCTCCACCATTCTTCTTTCCACACTTTGTGCATAAAGAAACATTCATCTTCTTTTCACCATTATTATGAGATTTCTCCTTGAAATCCATCTTTCATTTCTTTTCTAAACCATGAGATGGATATGTAACACCAACTTCAATTTCTAACTTCATAGCACAACAAACAATTTCTTCATAGCTACTAAAGTCTCTTATAGCTAATGCCCTTCGAAGAATTGGTTTTAAGCCACTGAAAAATTGATCAACATTACTTTCAGGTTGGATGATAATGCCAGATGCATACCTTGCAAGTCTTGTAAAATTCGCTTCGTATGTACCAACAGATTCATCATCCTTCTGCTTCAGCTCAAGATACTCCTTTTCCATCTTTTTTCGAAGAATACGAGGGAAATACTTACTGAAAAACATGTTCTTGAACTCGTCCCATTCCATGGAATCAATTTCATCTCTTGGCCTCGTATTCTTGATAAGATTCCACCATTGATCAGCTTCACCTTCCAAATGATATACTGCTAAGATGACTTTATCATGTTCAGAACATTGAAGAACTGAAAATATCTTTTCAGTGGTACTGATCCACTGTTCAGCAACAAGTGGATCGGAAGACCCACTGAAAGAAGGTGGACGTTGCCTCATGAAGGACTCAATAGAATATTGTTCCCTTCTCTGCTCATTTGGAAGTCCAGAATGATTCATAGCTTGTGTAAGTATAGCAATAATATTTTGCACTCCATCTCACATAACATTTGTTTGTTCAGGAGGGCAATCATTGCATTGTCCATTGCATTGATCAACACGGTTCCTTCGGGTTCCAGCCATCGTCTAAAACCCAAAAAGAATAGTGTGAGAGGGAAAAATCATGCTAGGAAAAACAACATAATAAAGGGGGAGTACCTTCAATATCTAACATCTTAGGTTTAATTCTATGATCGTTAGCGTAATTCTAGTACTATAACCTATACGTATACTTAACCTTATGGACATCCCTAGACATACCTTAGAAGTATCTCTAGGGATCTCACTAATGTTCTCGCATCCTAGTTTCCAAAGGTTGACTAAACCTTTCCTCTGATACCAACTGTAGAAACCCAAATCTTGATGTACATGGACATTACATTTATTTTGCGGAATACATAGTACATAACAAAAAAACACACACAAGGATCGTAATAGTTTAGTGTCTTTGGAAACTCAGAATATAATCTTCTAATCCTAGTGAAAGATCTTCAACATCTCCCATAAAGATCATCCTTTTTTTAATACCTAAAACTTTTCTTTATATCCTGGGGAAAAGAAAACATAAAAGGGTGAGCTCAAATGCTCAGTAAGGGTAAACAAAAGAAATATCAATCACATTATATACATAAGCACATAACTTTTGGAAATCTTAACCTGTAAAAGAGATCATAATTTCATAACCTGGGATAACTCATGGAAGTGAAATGTAATCACAATAATCATAAATTAAAACATTAAACTTTGTGTCATACACACATAATCATAGAGAATCATTTCATATTAGTCAAGACTCATTTCCATGACTATCTTAGTGGACAAAGTCCCTTTCTGAACCGAGTCACCCTCGTTTCAGTCCTGTTTCACTGAACCGGTATAACCTACCATTCCAGCCATGTATATCTCATGAGATATAAAATCTTTACCCAATGCATTGGAGGGAGATATAGGTCCTACCCATCTCATAATGATACCATTCTTATGTGTGCCACAAAATCATAAATCATACATCATTGCATAACCCATGTAGTAAAAATGGGAATCTTAAACATCGTGACATCATAAAACAATTCATATAAGATAAAGAAATTAATAAAAATATTTCCAACATAATAAAATCAATGTAATTATCGGGATAAAAACAGAACACATTGTTATCTTAGATGGAAAATAATTTTGATAAAACACTTGAACTTCATTCTTGAGGAAAATATCCCTTCTATTTCAAAAATACTTTTCCTTTCTTATCATGTCATACAATTTTAAACTAAAAGTAGTTGATTAAAAATAAACATGAAAACTTTTAAAGGAAGCATCTTGGAAATAATGTTTTAAAATCCATTCATGCCATATAAGTTAAAAGAAAACATTCTTTTCGTACTTTTTTCGGAAAAGACAAAAAAGTACCTCATATGAAAAATGACAAAAGATTCCTTTCATATCTTTTACTAAAAACTCACCAAAGGGTAAAATAAGATTTAAACAATTGTAGGTGAATGAAAATAATATTAAATATTTAGGAAAAATGGATTTGGATGATAAAATACACCCTAGTAAATACCAAAGTATAAACAATTACGGATAAAAATGAGATTGTGATATTTCCCTTACCTTATGTATGATTTGCTTTGTAAGTGTCTGAACCTCCTGTATAATTATTTAAATAATTTCATTGACTTATTACAGAATCATATTCATTGTTATGATATCATATATGGTTCACTTATGACTTTATATTACCTGTTCTTTTGTAAATTCAATGCTAAAGAGCGTTTTGGGTAAAATTGTTTCATTTGTCGTCCATGTTTTGACTTGTAATTATTCATATGATTACTTAGATCATGATTACTTAATTCCAGAATATAAAACATGATTTATATATATATATTCATAATATACATATATATAATAAATCAGTAAATGGAAAGAAATACACCGTTCATGGAGACGGTAGGCCGTACGTACGCATGACCGCTGTTTTCGTTTCCTTATTGAGTTGAACGGAATTAAGTAGATGGAATACATATATATACACATAAATCCAGTATCATTATTATGTCATATATTTCATTATTACTTATTATATATACTTTATAATCATTCATGAATGGTTAAAGTGGAGAATGAATCTCATCGCGTCGTGGAGACGGTAGTCCGTACGTACGCACGAGCGATGATATCGTTCTCATGATCGTGGGACTGTATTGGAGTGTATGTATACTATTTCAGAGTCAATATCAATTTAAAATAATAATATATAGTTATTATTTACACCATTATACCCATCCAAGTAGTTTGGTGGTGGAAAATAGATTTCACCACGGCGTGGAGACAGTATTCCGTACGTTCGCACGCGCGGTGATTTCGTTTTCCGTAGGATGGATAGATGGTGAAATAGGATTGTTTCAAACTTATAATAACATATCAGTATATTAGTGATACTGATTTTATTACTTCATAATGAAACAACCTAAGAATAATAAGTGGAAGAAGAAATAAAGGTGAAAGAATCGGTAACGGAAATTACCTCTTCTTTGAAGCGCCTCTTTGAGACCTCCTCTTAGGGCACTAAAATTGGTCTTTGAGGAATACCAGAACCTTTAGGATGTTGTTAGGGAAGTGTAGAATAGATTTTGTCAGGGGTTGGCCGAGCTTGAAGGATCAATGTTTTGTGAGGAAGAGAGGGAGGAGGTTCCCTTTTATAAGGGAGGAGTGGGGCACCTTTGGAATAAAAAAAATATTATTTTATTATAAAGTCAAGTTCGGTTTTAAATAGCTCCAAATTGATTTATTTTGAGGCTAAGGTGGGGATGGGTCGAAATACTCTAATCCAATAGAATTTAGACAAGTTTAGGTTCTTATTTTAACCTTATTGCTTAGATTTAACATTAAGTTAAATAATTTTACTTTTACCATGTCTTCTTGTGTTCTTATACTATAAGGTTTATAAACTTACTATAAGAAACCCAAAGAAACCCAAGTTGTTTATTATTAATATATATAACCTTATCTAAGTCATTTTTCCGAACCTTAGATTTTTAGGAATAAAATAACAATTAATAATATAATATTTGTTTTAAAAACTAATTTATGTCAATTTTGACACTATTTGGTACATGATTTTTATGAAATTTATAACAGAATTATATGTTCGAAAAAAGTTACCTATATCAACAATATCATGTCATATTAACCTATAAAATTAATGTATGTCATAAAAAGTATCAAATTACATTTATTTGGGCATTTATAACATCAATTATGTCAATATTTCATTAATAAGACAATTAATGCATCATCTTTGTGTCATAATAAGTGATAATTATTTAATCTCTAAAAATTCTATATAAATTTCTATGATGTAGATAATTGTATTAGCTTTCTGTATACTATTCATGTTCGAAGATTCATGAAGTGTATTACTAAATTAAAATTATTATACTTATAAGATTTAAGAAAGTGACCTGTTGTCACATTCTTTGGTTTTAATAATAATTAAATTATTTTCATGGACAAAAGTCCATAAAATGAATCTAATCCGACCCTTAGGTAATATGGGTCTACATTTAGCCATCCAATAGGTTTTTTACAAGTTTTAGGGTAATTTTATAATCTTATATTTAACCTTAATTACCTGATTTACCTTTAACTATAGTAAATAAAATTTACCGTAGTTACTATTCACAATGCCCAAAAATAAAAAGTATCTTATTAACATATTATGGACCCACTGATTCCAAATATGGAATCCATTTTTCCAAATTCAATACACAAAAGATGCAGAAATTAAATTAAAATTAATCCCGTTGTCGAAAGAAAACGGGGTTTTCTTTAAAACATTGCAAAAGATTGAATTGTTTTAACCTACGAATTCAAGGTAAAATCAATGCGAATGACATACATTATATTAAATGGTAAAAATATATTCTATTTATACTTTAAAACCATTTAATATTATAATTTAACCACATAAGATATTACGATGAAAAAAGTTGTTTTTAATTAAAATATAGCGTGTTTTTACTATTCATTAAAATATGAAAGTTATCGGAAAAATATCAAAACTTTATCTAATGTAAATTTTTATATCCTGATTCAAAAGAAGAATATTATTTTGTCAAATTGAACATATAAACATGTCAAAAACTAGATTTAAAGTGGGTGTGCCATCAAAAGGCGGCAAAACTGCATTTTTTGAAAAATACTTATTTTACCAGAAAAATTTATTTTGTTCTTATACCATGTTCTAGAAAATGTGTAAGATGAATAATAATGTTATAAAATTCAAAATTTAGATAATACTATTCATAACGTCTAGTTCATGACAATATTATAATAATATATCATTGTTTATTAAAACCCGGTATTGCGTACAACACACGCTATCGAGGAAGGTCGCGATTGCGTGTAATGCAAGCCAAGTCAGGGTTGCGTGTTTTGAAAGAATACTTAGTTGTTTTGTATAACAGAATCCAACCATATTTCATTTATACATTGAATATATATATATATATATATATACTCAATGTTGCGTAGAATAACTATTATCAAAATTGTGTGTAACACGATCCAAGTATAGTGTTGTGTATACTGCAAGCTAATATGGTGTTGTGTATAGCGCAAGGTAATATTGGTGTAGAATACAACAAAATACATTAATGAAATTAAAAGATTATTTTTCATAAAATCTTGGGGTGTTACAAATTGTTTCTTTTAATATGTTTTTAAATCCCTATACCCACCCCTATAAGATCAATAAATCAAATAACCATTATTATATACTATACCGGTGATTTTGGGGGTTTTACAAAGGGTTATAAACCATTGGTGTAGCATATTTTTTTTAGTACTGAAGGATTTTATTAAACTTGAATTAAATTTACTAAAGGATCAGTCCAAATTAATTTTAGTATTGATGATAAATCATGGGGCATACCATGAAATCCTAGAGATTTTATCCACATATTCCCCATCATACTCATTTTCTTTTTTCTTCTGTATAACGACATTCCTCTTCAGTTTAAGATTGAGAGTTTGAGGAGAGTTATTATTGGATGATATTTTTTTAAATACTTCTAATTACATTGATTAAATTTCATTATTGGTCTCTATTTTCTTGATTACTTTCCACCACTGATCTAATTATCCCTTTAAGAAATTTTCCACTAGTATTACATTCTCTTTTTCATAGTAATAGAAAATTGAGAATTTCTTCTCAATGGAGGTAGTTAATTTTCAATGATGAGGGAATATAAAGATCCACTAAATATAGAAGTCCTTTGTTGCATAAAGTACTTGACCACATATTTCTCTTTCTTAGTAGGGGGTGCTCTATATAGTTGAAGTTAAATTTGAAACTTGAGTTAGTTGATCCTGTAATACCATAAAGTTATTGGCTCAAATTACCATTAGGTTAAGAATATGAGTAAGGTAATCAATACATTACATATCACATTATTTATTTTCCTGATAAATCCTATTTACCACCATTATCTAAAATCAAATAATAATGGGGATTCTTGAACAAATAAGTATAGAAATGGATACTATGAGCCAAGAAGGAATAGTAGATAAACAAAATTTATATGCTATATTATGGGACTCTAGGTTTCAATATATGTTATTTAGGATAAATGTTTTAGTTGGTTTTCTAACATAAACATTTATTAAAGTCCTTTAAAATGGTTTGTAATTAGGTTATGAATTTAATAAAGACTATAGTTTGGGAGTGTTAAAGCACGTGTGTAGCAATGCATCTTTATCAAGCATTAGGTATAGGTTATGTTAATACTGAACAACCATTTTGGGGTTATTTTTAATATTTATATCATTACTAGAAATCTACTAGTAATATCCTGATATATATTTAATTCCATAGACACCAATCACTTGATAACTTACCAAGAGGTTATGGTATTATCCAATACATATTATTAACCCTATATTTATTACAAAAGTATTGTTATCTTAATTTCCAAAAATAAATAGACCACGATTAGATACCATTTATAGAGATATAATCCTCTAACACATATTATTAAATTTTTTTAGATAAATATCCAATATACACAAGCCATGCTTTCAGTGGCCTAGTGTTTATAAGAGAATAGGTTAAAAAATATCAATTTCAATGTAAAATTAGACATATTTATTTAATTCTTCATAATTAGATCATATATACCATTATTATTTTAAGACAACATTTTCTAACCTAATGAAAATATAAAAAATGGGTGAGTTTTACAACCTAGTTAGTGAATAAGTATGATATAAATGTATAAAATATGATTGAAGAAGCATAACATGATAACCTAAAATAAAAGGCTCATGAATAGTCCTTAAGAAGAATGTTAGAAACAATATGGAATAACAATATCATGACATTATAGGAATGTTGTAGAAACCTATAACATAAAAGACACATAAATTAAGTAAATCCACCAATATGAAATAACACGGTGAGAAAGTTCCATATTGGAATAAGTTTACTTCCTAATCCCATAAATATAATCAGATTATATATAATCTTCACCCAATTTATTTGATCATTATCTGGCTACACCCATAATATCATGTACATGTATATGTGCATCACATAATGAAATCAAACAAAAAAATTATGAATCAAAAAAATTATAAAAAGGAAATGTGTCACATAATCAACTCTTTTAGAATAACCAACTAGATAATCATAATGGTTTCTATGAAATAATGGGTCAAAGAACTCTTGGATTTTCATTTATGTAAAATTAATAGAGGCTAATTAAAATAATATCTAGGAGATGTTAAGATATGATAAGGAGAATGTAATATAACTATTAATCAAGGTTATAGGGAGAAGGTAAATGCACCATTTCCACATTTAAATGAGAAAATATCGAAACCAATTATGTTTTGAAACATTTTATGGAGTGGTACAAAAAATATGGTTTGATATAGAGAAATTACCTTTAATGATTTTTTCATAACCATTGAAATTGTGATGGAAATAATGAAAACATATATATCCCCAACAGATAATGGTAATAATAACAAGTTATGTAATTTAAGGGACTATATATGCCTAATATTAATTATATAGATGATATTAATAGTATGACGAATTTATTTATAGAGGTAAAAGGAATTACCATTAATAAAGGAGGGTGGTTGAAATGTCACTTACCTTAAGTTTGAATTCTCTTTGCACATTCACTTAACAACATGAATAATAAAATTAGATTTATTAAAAAAATTAATAAAATCATAATTCAACAATAATTTTATTATTATTAAAATTTCATATTCGTTTGATGTCAATCAATTGATATACCGATTCAATATTCATTATCCCAAGGTTGTTCACTTCATAGTTCCATGGTTGGATTAATTTATTAACAATTTTGTATAGTTAAATAACTCCCTACATGTGATTAAATGTTCATATATCGTATATATTATTATAAATGGTTTAAAATGTAAAATTTTATTAAAATACACATGATTCACAGAGTATAAATAAAATATATTTATGCTTAATTTAGTAAGGAAGTTTTTCTAACCATTATGAACTTATATGGTTTAATTTAACCATATGATTATTTATACATTCAACAATCTGAAAAATATATAATATTATTATTTTTAAAAATTCATAAACATATAATATGAATTTAAATAATTTTTGAAGGTGGTTTTCAAAATCAAAGTACATTATTTATGATATTTGGGAACTAATCATAATCAGAAAAATATTTCTGTTTTAGAATGAATATGAATTTGTTTTACAATGGATTTTCCATTAACATAGTAAAATTATAATATATTTATTATATAGGAGTCATCATGTCATGTTAGATGTAATAGGTAAGAATGAGGTAGAGTGTAACTTTCTAGTAAAGACACATATTTGTAATATGTTTTAGGGGGTTTCTTTTTGGTTTGGGAGGTAGTTGAGGTGATTTAGTCATTTTATAGAGCGTAAAATACTTAATGGTGGATTTAGAGTGGAACTGTCTTATCACTGTGGATCCAAATGCTATATGTAATATTCTTGTAGAAAAAATATTTTCAGTGGACACCACTAGCCAACTAGTAGGCCATACATAGGACACTGAACTTCTAAAGTGGCCACTAGCATACTCGTGGCCACAACTGGGTAGTTGATGAAATCAGGATAAGCTAGTTATTTAAGGGTATAAATATTTTTTTATTCCAATTTTTTTTAATTAACCAATTAATCCCCTTTTTAAGAACATAATATGACTATATATCTTGGATGGGCTTTCCTTTGGCATTCTTGGCTCGATTGAAATTCTCCGTTTAGAATTTTCATCCCAGATCGAATGATTGTCAATGAATGGATAAATTTGATCCAATTTCTTCCAATATTTAATGATATATTTAAATTTTATGTAGATCTAGGATACATTGAGCAGCCCGAATGATTTATTTGTGTTTCTATCTTTGATTCTCATAGATCAATTATGATTTTGTTTCGGGAGGTTGGACCATGATGGTTCATTTTTAGATCTCATGTTCAATGTGGAATGTTTGGATCGTTCTTCACCACCGTTCTTGTTCTTAGGGAAAATAAATTCTAAGATATTGAAATATATTTGTAAGGACTCCACTCTCTTTCTCTTAGGTTCCATTTAATTCCAATATACGGATCTCGTCATTTTTGTGACTTGATAACGGATGTGTGAGGTCAGTGATTCTTTCTCATGTGTTTTCTTTATAAACCCTGCAAGATATTTTTTCTAACATGTCTTCTAAATGATGATTAGAAATATCCAAAATATTCATGATATTTTTATGTAAATATATTTTAACAAAATATTGGGCTTCACAATTTCTGGTAAATGAATGTTTTTATAAAGGTATATGAAATGTTTTCTGAAATTGGTTTTTAGAACATGATTATATAGAAAAAGGGATCCTTAGATATTATTTATGATAAATTATAAATAATTAATAAATGATTTGATGTATAAAACACATGGGAACCTTTGGTACCATAGTGGGGGAATGTTATAGTCCCTTATCCTATTTCACCATTGGGGGGGTCACTCATGGGGTGTTCCACTACACTATAAAACATACTGTCATAGGTACATGATTATCTAACATCTGGGGGGTCATCCATGGGTTGTTCGCCTATTCCATTAGACCTATGTCTTATGTACATTAATAGTATGAACCTGTCATGTCTAGATTATTGGTCTATATGTTACCCATCTAACCCAAAACATAATTATCCTAGGGGTGGTCCTCATTGTTCTTCATTATGCTTATTTAGACTGATATGATATATGATTCCTAATTTTTTAAATTTAAAATTGTTATTGAAATTTGTTTTCAAATTATATCTTCTCGATTCTATTTTAGAATTTTGGAAAGGGGAAAATGATTTACTATTATTTTCATATATATATTTGGAAAACATTATATCATGACACATTTTTAATATATTTTTCATATTGGTCTTATTTCATAGATAATTTCAATAGAACAATTTGGGGGAGGGTATCATACTAGGCTTGTTGGTCTCACACCCCGCACAATCCTATAGGAAAAAGAAGGGATCCGCAATGAAGTAGAAATGTTTCATATTAGCTTTGAATGGGATGCTTATAGTGACATTGTAGAATGTTTCCCACATCTCACATAGAGTAGGTGTTGGAAGTTTTGTATCATTTTGGTTATATTCTTACACATGTAACATGGTATTTGGATTGTTTCCATATTTATATATCCAAACCTATAGGGTTTTAATTATTGAATATTTAATTTATTTTTTTATTTGTTTTTATATATTATATGTATCTAATTATTGGTTTGAAAAATAATTCCCTCAATTTTGTGTTAGATGTATGGGTGGTAGTAACCATCCCATGGGGATTAGGTACACCCATTAGGTCTTTTCACAATCTGGTTTGGATCCTACGTTAATGGGTTATCATGGGTGGTTCATGAGAAAATCGAATCAATACAGAGTTTATCCTTAAGTGGTCTTTTCATCGGATTAAAGGAATATAAGATAGAGGATTATTATGACTTAATGGATATGTTATGATTGTGTTCGTGGATAATTCACCACATAAAAATAATTAAATAACCATGTGACATTTGGATCAATGTCTCTGGTATTGGGATTTTGTTTAGATATTATATTATACTATTGTTATTTGAGATTTAACTGAGATAGATTCATCGATTAGCCTTTATTTATTTATTATTTGGTATATATAATCATTCATATGATATGTATTCTAGAGATTCCTCAAGAGGTTTCTTCAGAAAATAATCCTCTAGGAAATCATCTTATTGTTCATAATCGCATCGAGGCTATCATGTGTGTAGTTTAGGCCATAGATCAGATTGTATTTCTTATACATAACCATGTGAAATAGGAATAAATATAAGTTAAAGGAGATAAGGATTGATCATATGATATATTAGGAAAATACCCCATCTTATAAGGGTATTTTTCAATATTAAGAGGTATATGATTGTGTAACACACCAACCCTAGAAAGCTAGAGTTGGTTCCTTATGATATTACATTGGAATAGATAAAAGGTATCAAATTCAAAAGGAATAAAAATTTTAGTAGTTTTTGGAAAACCAAAATACAAATATTATACCCATTTTACATGGGGATAGAAAATTAAAGACAAAAAATAAAAAAGATAATAATCTAAACCTAGAAACTCTTTCCAAGACTTCATCTACATATCCTAAAGAAAAGAAACAAAATAATGGTGAGTTCAAATGATGAGTAATGTTTAGGTACCAAAAAAATACTAATAAATGAATTAGAATAATAAAAAAGGGAAGATGAATATCTGATCCCACATTCCATTCATGTAAATGGATAATTCAAAATCAATTTGGCTTGGAAGATAGATAAAAACCCTACCATTTAATAAATAAAAATATAATGAAATTCATTTATAGAAAGTGTAGAAGAAATAATGTCATGGATATTAATAATAACTGAATTTGAATAAAGGAAATCCTTAAATATAGGGTGCCATTTTTCCTAGGCATATGGCACCTTTACCATTAAGACATTTTATAGGATGATTTATAACATACTAGTTCAAACCCATCTAACGATCCTAATTATTATTCTCATGAGACTACTGATGTATCGAATGACTACGTACAATCGGGCCCCGGGCATTATGTACCAGTCCAAATAATTTCTCATATATAGACTAATCGATTTAATTCAGGGAAAAAGAGACTTATCAAATATAATTATTGAGTAAAAGATATGGATTTACCAATATTTCCCCAGTTAATAAAATATCTGTCAAGTAATCACCATATGTAAAAATAGTATATTATTTCGGAAATAATTATACATATCATATAAGAGTATATATATCTATAATAAATGTGATTTAAAATTGAAAATGTTCATATGGAAGTTCTTATTTAATGATAATATTTACAATCAAAAAATAAAGAAAGACTATAATGATACCTATTACCGCATTGTAATTTTCATATCAAACCACCTAGGATGAGATAATTCAAATTGAAATATAGAATACTATGAAATAAATGTGAATCATTATATTAATTGAAAAATGGGAACTATATACACGAAATTAAAGGGAACTAGTTCATAATAACAAATAAGTGTCAAGTAATGTAAATTGAGATGAAATCCCTTACCTTGAGTCCAACGTTTCATGTGTTTCTCTACTGTACTCTTTTTGGATAACTCTTATTTGAATATATAAAAAATATTCCTTGGTTTGAATTATTCCCAATGTTATTTTTCTATGATTAGGAAAGGGTTTTCATGAGAATATTTAGGAAGGTTTCGGGCGATCCAATATGCTTGAGAGGTGTGAATAAGTGAGGGGGTGAGTGCCTCTTATAGTATAGGAGGAGAGACATTCTTATAAATATAAAAACGAAAACACCATTAGGAGGTATACAATACATAATTTCCCTCAAATAATAATCCAAATTCAATATAAGGGAGGATATGGAAGATATATTTGTTTCCAATAGTTTTCAGACATGTTCCTAGGACATTTTGGCACTAATGTTTTAGTCTTAGTCCCTTGTTAAGAGAGTTATTCCCTTAATCCTAGTAATTTATTTTAATTTATTTAACTAATCTTAATGGTAAAAAATAATAATTTGACCTCAATAGACATTATAAACAATTTTTATTACAAATATGGAATCTATTTTTTAAAATTTAAATCATAGATGTGGAAGAAATTATTTTTGAACTCGCAGGGAGTAAAAACGACTGAATATGTTTGTAGATGAATAAAACATTGAAGAAAGAATCACCTGAGAGGCATAGATTTATGTTTTCATGGAAATGGTCCATTTGTTCATATATATGAATGTATTTCACTAAATTAAGAGCTTAATTTTAGGGATTTCCATGGTTCTCAATGAATACAAAAATCATAGACCAAAATGTTCTAATAATGAGGATGGATCACTATTTCACAAAATGCACAGAAAGTCAACTATGCTATAGTGAAAGATTACAAGATGTCCACATCACAATAGTGCCGTAGAAACTAAATTCCAAGATTCAACAGTGCTAGCAGATTGATGTATGAAGAACTATAGTACTATTGTCTCCATAGTCTGCACTGCCACAGTGCCCTTTTGGTTTCATCCACTCAGGTCTGCTATAATCAGTCCGATTTCCTACAGTGCCCCCAAATATTTTGGTTTAGGCATTTTTTCCCTAGAACCACAAAAAAGGATGTATTTACCCCTAAACCCCCACCTACCTCACACTGGAGCTCAACCTAGGGATTTTCATCCTGGGGTGAAGCATGACCCGAAATCATTTGACTCAATTTGCATCCAGAATGGATTGGTGTACATAAATCCAATAATCTCCAAATTGGATCTTGATCTGCTATGCTAACCATCATCTATTCAACAGGCTAATAAAACATACATAATATAATATCATCTTCTTATTCACTCATCATTTACATTATTTCCTTTTAAAATGATAATGTCATGTTGATGATTAAAGAAATACCATATTTTTTCTTTTTTTTCTCTTATAATTTCCTCTTATATTGTTTCTATCGTAAACCATTTGTCAATGGAGACCAGCAGATGAATAATAGGGCCTCAAATTTTATGTTACGGTTAGATTCATTAACCTATGTACTTGAATGTTTTTTCCCAAAATCTTCTACAATGTAAACAAACAATCCTGTATCAAACCACTGATAAAATGGAACTTCAACTGAATGTTCTTCATCTAAGCATGAATCATTGGGTTTATTATAAGATTTTTAGCACTATGACTATCATAAATAAAATACAATTTATTCTCACTTTAGAATAAATTCATCCAAAATTTTCATTAGACAATCTATATCATTCCTAGCATATGTTATAACAATGTGTTCTGCCTCTATGGTGTATAGGGACACCACCTTTTTCAGTTGAGATATCCGACTCACTGTAGTTCCTCAATAGGTAAACACATAACCTATGGTTCTTCTACTGATATCGACATTTCCTATAAGTTCAGCATCAACATTCCCTAGAAAATATTCTTTCATTCCCAAAACAAAGGGATATTTCCTTTCTCCCCTTTAGATACCTCAGTATCCACTTCAAACATTCCTAATGATTCATTCCATGGTTAGCCATATACCTGCTCACAACTTCCACTACATGATAAATGTAATGTTGAGTATATACTAGGTCATATTATGGACTTCCAAAATCTAATTCATATGGAACCTTTAACTAGTACTCAACCTCTTCTACCATCATCAATGATTTCTCCTTTGATAATTTGAAACGACTCATTCAGGTTATAAAAACCAGATTTTCTTCTAGCATAATGAATCTTCTCAAAACCTTTACAATGTTTTCAACCTATGATAACATTAAGATTATGACTACATAGTCCCTCTTGACCATCATCCCCACAATATTTCCATCTTATTCAACATCCTTTATATCCAACTCCTCATCAAACTACCCTTTCAACTCTTGAATCATCTGCATACATGATCCTTCAATGACAATTTGTTCCAAAAAACAAAAGAAATATAACATATTCAAAAACATAAGACTTGATGTATCAACATTGATCAATGAAACGTCATTTCTATTCATGTTTAGACAGAAATTAATCAAATTCTTTGTTACACTACCTGGGTGCCTAGATCAAACCATTCAAGATCTCAGGGGGTTTTCAGACCAGGTCTTCCTTCCTTAACTCTACATTTCACTATGGATGCTTAAAATAGATATCCTCCTCTGGATCTCCAGGAAGTAAAGTTATATTCACATCATTTATCTCTAGATATGATTATTATGATGAAATAATTATGTAACCACTTGAATGGAGGTAATTATCACTAATGGTGAGAAACTTTCAGTGAAATCCACTCCCTCCATCTGTTTAAAAACATTTACCAACAGCCTTTCCTTTTAACTCCAATTTCCATCTTGTTCTTCTATTGCCTATTATAGACATTTGTTCTATAATGATTTAATTCCTTTTGGATATGGTACCAAATCCAAATATTTTTATCATCTAACGAGAAAATATCATCAATCATTGCCAAATCCCACTTTCATGACTCTTTCAACTTCATTTCCTCTTCAAGACATTCTAGTTCTTCACATTCAGTAAATAAATGGAAACATAAGGATGGTGAATACCTCTACACATAAATTATAACATTTTTTATCTCATCAAATCAACATTAGGAGTTGTTTCCACTGGCTTTAGTGTCTCATGATCAGGTACAACATTTTGATCCACTTTATCCTTTCACTCTAATTATTTATTCGTATTTTCAAATTCAGTTGAATTTTGATCCTTATATGTAACACCACAATTAAATATCACATTCTTGATCTTGATAAACATCTAGTTGTGATCATCCCAAATGATATAGCTACAATCATTAACACCATATCCAAAAAATAATCATGTATTAGACTTAACTTAATGATTTTCCCTAGAATTATCATCATTATGTACATATAACAAACTTACCAAGAGTCATTAATGTGAGATTCGTACCTCTTTACTAGAACAAATATCCTTAGTTAGAAATTCTATAATCGGTATAGATGGACTACTATTAATGAAATATAATTTTATGGACACTACATTAACCCATAAGGTCTTGGGTAACCCTAAGTGTAGCCTCATGCTCCCAGCATGTTCATTCAGGGTCATATTCGTTCTTCAAGCTACCCTATTCTGTTGTAGTGTTCCATGGATAATATTATCCAACCGAATTTTATTACTAGAATATAATTCTATGAACTCATAACATCTATAATCTCCATTGTTTTCAAACCTCAATAATTTCTAATTTGATAATGATTCATTATTCAGCATGGTCTTCCACTACTGAAGCCAAAAAAAAATAGATTTCCATTTCCAAAAGTAAACTATTACCATCATTAACAAGTTTTTGATAAATGTCACATAATATTTTGACCATCCAAGGGAATGTATTGGTAAATGCCCCCAAATATCTGTGTTCACTAGGTCCAGCTTCCCAACCTTTATGTTCCACCTCCTATCAATAAATAAAACCGTCTTCTGCATTTTGAGGATATAGGCTTCGCATCAGATAACATCTACTAACATTAGCTGAAGTAGTTTTCCTTTTGTTGCCAACACCTTCATCCTCCTCTCACTAATGTGGACTAGCCTAAAGTTCCATGATTTTAGTTCCCTTTTATAATTTATTGATGAAAATATATCAATGTAATTATATACCATTTTGTACATGGTAACATTATTTTCTCCCTAAGCTATAACCAAGGAACCTCTCGTAGTCTAATAAGAATCACCGGTTATCATGATAACGATTCCTGCATCATCAAGGTACCTTATAGAAATAATATTCCATAATAATACAATTATATACCTCATGTTTTCTAGAACAAGAAAACTCCCACAATTGGTCTTGATCAATGCAATTCCATTCCCCAAAATCTATATGGGTTCATCATCATCATCATGATGTACCATGCATAAAATTTCAAGAAACAATAGTGTTCAGGAAAACTTCTCCAATGTGAAATGGAATGATACCCAAGAGTCTAAATCCAAGAATCCATAGGGATATCCATTCTTAAAAGCATAAAATCCACTATTCATTAATATGTGGTGTTTTTCTCCACTAGTTTTAGGTTCCTTAAATTTTTCTCTACACTATTTCATGACATGTCATTTCTTCCCACAAATCTAGAAAGTAAGAGTATTCCCCTTTCAATTTTATCTAATATTTCCTCTTGTATTTGATCATTCTATATAATTATATCTCTGCCTATATCATCATGTTCCATCAAATTTCAAAGAAGAACTAGAAAATCATCCTGATTATCTTCTTCATGTATCCTTTATGAGGATCAGGTATCCTACACCCTTCAAAACTAGCTTGTAATTCCCTAAATAAATAATCAAAACTGTTACAGTAGCTTCCCAAGTATCATGTAATGATGATAGTAAAACCAGTGATCTTACCTCATAACCATGAACAATTTCCACTGATGTCACATGACTTGTGATGGTGTTGAATTCTTTAAAGTCATCTTCAACAAGTCTCACTTCAACAATTTTCATATTGAACAATAATATGATCATGTAAATTTTTTTTCCAAAATAATATTCTCATATATATTTGAGAGA
Source organism: Viscum album (assembly GCA_963277665.1). Taxonomy (NCBI): domain Eukaryota; kingdom Viridiplantae; phylum Streptophyta; class Magnoliopsida; order Santalales; family Viscaceae; genus Viscum; species Viscum album. The sequence goes on along the minus strand of OY728155.1, from coordinate 274,482,653 downwards.
TATTTAATCTACCAAATCATCATCTTCTCCTCAATGATATTTAACACCACATTTCTGGCTAATTTGAGACACATAACTCCCAGAACTTGTTGGTCTAACCGATCTCAGTCTGACTACTCCATGTCTGTTGGATTTAAACATAAAAGAAACTAATTTATATTTTTATAATAAATATAATATTCAATAAATATCCTATTTAAGTGATATTAGTTCCTTCAATGTGATATATCTTCATCTTGCCTTCTTAAATTGACATTGCACAATTCGAGAGCTCTAAACTCAAGCTCTTGTACTAGTTGCTTTGTAAAAAATCATGATTCACAAGGAAATAATATGTAAGAATATTAATAAAAGAAAGAATAAAGAATCATATGGGATATTTTGATTTATATGGTTCATGAAATTATCCCTATATCCAGGGATATAATGAAATTTAATTAAATATTGATCATAATTACTGGTAGTTTTGAGGTTCTGAAATAAAACAGAAACCATATTCCGAAATGGGCTAATAAAGAGGAAGAAGAAATATTAAACCAACCACAATGAAATTATTATATGTTACTGTGAAGGTTTATATAATTCCACATAAAAATAGTTCAATGACTACCCAAGTCCAATATACAATAGTGTACGATGGTTGGAAGTCTGTAGAGCTACCGTACCACTATCTCCAATATCCCCACAATATAGTGGACAACGAATCACCCCACCAAGTTACAACTTGTTGAGTAATATGGGATGGAATAATTAGGACAAATAATTCTACAAATAGAAAATAATTCAAAAGTACAATAGAAATTAATTTTAAATTAATCCCACAAGAGGGATGAGAATGTGGTTTTTTAAAGTGTAAATGTTCGAAAGATTACTTTGATTTTATATCTAAATTAAATTTTTAAATAATTGAACTACATTGTATTAATTTATGTAAAACTGAACTATTAATATATAAAAATAAATTAAAAATATTCTTTAACACTAAAAAATACTTATTTGAGAAGCCAATTTTCAATTTAAATTCAGCATTTTTCGCTATTAATAAAAATAAACATCAAAGAAAAATAATAAATGATAACCCTAAGGTAATTTTTAAATTACATTTTAAAAGAATTATATTTATTTTGGAAAATTAAATTTATAAATGTACCAAAACCTAGTTTTAAAATAGGTGGCCCGTTAAAAGTAAGAAAATATTCTTTAGGAAAATGCGCCTTTTTATGCATAAAATTGAATTTGATCTTCTCTTATGACTGTCAAACCAACTGAATGAATTTATGAAATTATTGACTGAATATATAATATATATAATTCATTAATTTCATTCACTAATATCAATTAGTTTATTAATAAAAAATGCATTTGGTTGCACAAAATTGTTTTCTAAAAAAATGTTTCTTTTAAAATCAATCAGATTCTATATTCATTTCTAAATCTGGAGAATTATATAAATATATATAAAAATCAAAGTCCAAATTTAGTGTATTATTTTCAAAAAATAAATTAAAAAATAATTTTGAAAACTATCATATTAAATAATAATGTTAATAATGTATTTTATTCTGGTGGTGATCTATCTTGAGTGTAACAAAAACAATCTCATGAACTCAGTATTGTGTATAACAAGAGCCAACATAGTGTTGTGTTTTATGAAACATAATATTATTGTTGTGTATATATTAAGCTTTAATTGATTTCATTCATAATGAAATACAGTACTAAAAAAATTATTCTAAAAGAAATTTTTTTTAATGTATTGCGATGTTTCATTCTCCCCACCATAAATAAGTTGTATCCTCACAATTCAAACTTGATCTCGGTAATTGAGGATTTCAAAATTGAAAATAAAATATTATTCAAAAAACCACATAATAAATAGTGTTGAGAAAAATTATTATTAATAATAGGTAAATGGAAATATGAATTTCATCATAAAACTAGGCTTTCAAATAAAATAATATTTGTAAAAACAAGGACATGGCAGAGAAATGTAACTATCATGTTCTGATGGAGAGTGGTAGAGAACATGTTCATGAGAATAATCTTGAACACAAATCAATATAATAGTGGATTGAAAATGTTCATTGGTTGTAACACCCTGATATTTTATGATAAGTATATTTTTTTATGTCTTATGTTATACGCAACATCAAAGGAATCTTTCACTACACACAACACTAGCTTGGATTGCGTTATACGCAAAATAAACCTTCTTCGATAGCGTGTGTCGTACGCAATATCGAGTTTCACTAAACAAAAATATTTTATATAAACTAGCTGTTATGAATAGTATTAACTAAATTTTAAATTTTATAACATTTTAATTCATCTTACACATTTTCTAGAACATTTTATGAGAACAAAATAAATTTTTCAGGTAAAATAATTATTTTTAAAAAAATGCAGTTTTCCCACCTTTTGATGGCATACCCACCATAAATATAGTTTTTGATAATTTTATAAGTACAATTTGAAAAAATAAAATTCTTCTTTGGAATCAGGATGTAAAATTTTACTTTGGATAAATTTTTCGTAGTATTCTGATAACTTTCATATTTTAATGAATAGTAAAAACATGCTATATTTTAACTAAAACAACTTTTTTCATTGAAATAATTTATATGGTTAAATTTTAATATTTAATGGTTTTAAACTATAAATATAATATATTTATACCATTTAATATAATGTATTTCCTTACAATTAATTTTACATTGAATTCATAGGTAAAAAAATTTCAATCTTTGGTAATGTTTTATCTTTTAAAACCTGTTTTCTTAACAATGAGATTAATTTTAAATTAATTACTGCAAGTTCTGTGTTTTAAATTTTGAAAAATGGATTCCATATTTGAATTTATTGGGTCCAAATTATGTTAATATGTTACTTTTTTTGATATTATGAATAGTTACTATGGTAATTTTTATTTACTACAGTTAAAGGTAAATCTGGTAATTAAGGGTAAAAATAAGATTATAAAATTACCCTAACACTTTACAAAATACTATTGGATGCATAAAAGTACACCCATATCACCTAAGAGCCGTACTAGATTTATTTCATGGAATTTTGACCATGAAATAATATAATTATTATTAAAACCAAAGAATGTCACAACATGTCACTCTCTTAAATCTTATAAGTGTAATAATTTTAATTTTGTGATAAACATCATAAAACTTCGGATATAAATAGTCCTTAAAAATTTAATAACATTTCCTACATCATATGAATTTATTTATAATTGTTATGGATTAAATTATTGTCATTAATTTTGACACAATAGTGATGTTGAAATTATTTTATTGATTGAAATATCAAATAAATGATTTTAAAAGTATTAAAATAAATATTATATGAACTATTTAATGTGCTCCACTAATTTTCTAGATAAAAATGACATGTTATGAATCTATTAAATCTTTTAGTTTGAACATATCTTCTGTATATAGTTTATTTGAATTCAAATAAATGAATAGTATCAAAATTGACACTATTGTTATTTTATAAAAAGTACATATTATAAAATTGTTTAAAAATCAAAAAAATATTTAAAAATTTTAAATTAAAATTTATATTGTATAAAATTTATTAAATCGTACAATTATGTACAATTCACTACATATATGTAATTATTTATAATGATTTAATATTTAGAATATTATTACCACAAATAAAATTAAATAGATTATATAAGGATCAATAAAGTTGATAATTTTTAAAATAAATTCCCAACTTGTCTAAATTTTATTGGTTGATGCGATTAAAACCCTATCCCTTATAATATTAATATTTGAGTCATTTTGGAGTTTTTTAAGTGGGGTTGGAATTTATAATAAATTAATATTTCTGATAATTCCAATGGTTCCCCTCTCATCCCTTATAAAAGAGAACCTCCCCCCTCTCCGCCTCACACATTTTTGAGCCTTTAAGCTCGGCCAACCTCTGCCCATTTCCCTTATCAACTTCTTTATCAACATACTTGTGGTCCTGGTCTTCTTCAAAGACCAATTTTAGTTCCCTAAGAGGAGGTTTCAAAGAGGCGTGTCGAAGAAGAGATAATATTCGTTACTGATTCTTTCAAATTCATTTCTTCTTATAGTTATTCTTCTTTAGTTGTTTCATTATGAAGTAATAACATCAGTATCACTAATATACTGATATTTTATTATAAATATTAAACAACCATATTTCACCTTCTATCCATCCTACGGAAAAAAATCACCGTGCGTGCGTATGTACGGAATACCGTCTCCACACCATGGTGTAATCTATTTTCCATCACCACCTTACTTGGATGGATATAATGGTGTAATGAATAAATACATATGATTATTTTAAAATGATATTGATACTGAAATAGTATACATACAATTCAATACAATTCCATGATCATGGGAACTATATCATTGCACGTGCGCGCGTCCAGCCTACCGTCTACACGATGTGATGCGACTCGTTCTACATGATCTTCATTGAATAATGATTATATTAACGAATTTAATGAGTAAATATGATATATATTACACTAATACCATTCTGTAAATGATGTATCTATAACCTAAAAATAAGAATAATAATTTATTCGACAAAACACGCATAAGAACATAAAGCAATAAACACCCGAATAACAAGTAGCAATGAAATATTACTACAAAGATGCCAAGAATATGACCATATATGATATAAAAACAATTATTACGATTCTGGAATAAGTCAATGAAATTATTTAAATCATTATACAGGAGGTTCAGACACGTACAAAGCATATCAGACCTAAGGTAAGAGAAAATCTCAGAATCTAAATTTTTATTAGAGATTGTTTATACTTGGGTATTTACTGGGGAATATTGATCATACACATCCATTTTCCCTCAATACGTAATATTATTTTTATCCTCCTAAAATGGTTTAATTAAAATTTTACCTATTGGTGAATTTTTAGTAAAATATATGAACGGAATATTTTGTCGTTTGCAGTATGAGGTACTTTTTGACTTTTTCGGCCAAATAAGAGAAGATTTTTTTTTAACATATAAGACATGATTGGATTTTTATGATTCCATATAAAATTATTTCCTTAAATATTCCTTTATAGGTTTTCTAGTTTATTTTTGATCTACTTCTTTTAATTTACAATTGTATGACATGTTAAGAAAGGAAATATGTTTTTGATGTAGAAAGGATATTTTCCTTAAGAATGGAGTTCAAGTGTTTTATCAAAATTATTTTACATCTAATATAATATAGGGTTCTGTATATATCCCTATTTTTTCATTTATTTTATTATGTTATGATGGAATTATTTTTATTATGTACCATTTTTGATTATGTTATGATGGCATGATGTATAAGAATCCCATTTTTATTACATGGGTTAAGATATGATGTATGATTTATGATTTTATGTCACACATAAGAATGGTTTCATTATGAGATGGGTGGGACCTATATCTACCTCCAATTCATTGGGTAAAGATTTATATCTCATGAGATAGACATGACTGGAATGGCAAGTTAATCCGGTTCAGTGATACAGGACTGGAACGAGGAGTGAACTCGGTTATGTAATGGACTTTGTCCTCTGTGATGGTCATGGAAATGAGCCTTGACTAATATGAAATGATTTTATATGATTATGTGTGTATGACATAAGGTTTCATGTTTTATGTTATGATTATTTGGGATTAATTTTCACTACTATGATTCATCCCATGTCATGATATTATGATCTCTTTTGCAGCTTAAGATTTTCAAAATGTTATTTTCTTATGGATATAATATGATTGATATTTCCTTTTATTACCCCTTACTGAGCATTTGAGCTCACCCTTTTGTATGTTTTCTTTTCCCTAGGCTTGGAAGAAGGGTATTAAGTAGAATATGCAAAAAGGGACTCTAGATATGATTAAAAAAATATGAGACAATGTTGATGATTTATGAACTAGTTATTTATGTTTCCATGATTCTAAAGACAGTATACCTATACGGTCCTTTCAGGGACTTGTTATATGTTGTAATAAGTATGATTCAATTCTGAAGTAATAACAATGTATGTAAATTGTGGGTAATTATAGTCGGTAACAGTGGAATGGTATAGTCAACCTTTGGAAACTAGGATGTGAATGCCTTAGTAAGAACCCTAAGGATAGGTCTAAGAATAGAACACAATCTTAGTGTTTTAGAAATGGCCATGAACAATCTATGATAAGACCTAAAGTTTGAAATTTTATTCTTGATTATGTGGTTTTCCTGTTTTGATTAGTGTTTCTCACATTATTCTTATTGGTTTTAGTCAATGGCTGGAACCCGAAGGAACTATGTTAATGCTGAATGTGACGGGAAATGCAATGATTGTCCCCCTAAGAAACCAAAAGTTATGGGAGTTGGAATGAAAAATCTTGTAGCCATGATCACACAAATTTCTAAAGTTATGAATCATACAGGACTTCCAAAGGAACAAAGGATAGAGCAACATTTTGTTGAATCCTTCATGAGGAAGCATCCACCTTCATTCAGCGGGGCTTCTAATCCATTAGTGGCTGAATAATGGATCAGTACCACTGAAAAGATATTTTCAGTTCTACAATGTTCTGAGCATGATAAATTCCTCTTAGTAGTATATATATTGGAAGGAGAAGCTGATCAATGGTGGAATCTTATTAAGAATACAAGGCAAAGGGATGAAATTGAGTCTATGGAATGGGATGAGTTCAGGAACATATTTTTCAATAAGTACTTCCCTCTTATTCTTTGAAAAAATATGGAGAAGGAGTTTCTTGAAAAGAAGAAAAAGGATGATGAATCTATTGGTACCTACGAAGAAAAATTTACAAGACTTCCAAGATACAATTTTGGATTAATTATCCAACCTGAGAGTAAAATAGATCGATTCTTAAGTGGCTTAAAACCATGACTTTGAAGGGCATTATCCATAAGGGACTTCAATATCTATGAGGAAATTGTTCGATGTGCTCTCAATGCTGAGATGGAGATTGGAGTAAACCATCAGTCATATGGGTTTGATAAGAAGAGGAAAATGGAATTCAAGGAAAAATATAAAGACCACAGTGAAAAGAAGACGACTTTTCCCTTATGCTCAATGTGTGGAAAGAAACATGGAGGGAATTATCATAAAGGAACAAGTAAATGTTTTATGTGTGGAAAAGAAGGTCATCGGGCAGTTGAATGTCGAAATAATTGGAAGAAGATGTCTAATGATGAGAACAAAGAAAGGGATACACAAAATTCACCTCCTACACTTCAATGTTTCAAGTGCAATGAAATGGGGCATTATTCCAATCAATGACCTAATCCAAGGGTTGTTGATGATGATCGATGTCAATAAACTCTTATGTCCACTGAAAAAGGAATGTCACATGAAATTACTATCAGTGATGTGGAGTACGATAACTAAGTGGTGAAAGTTACACTTACCATCCACTCTAAAGTAGAAAATGTTTTATTTGATTATGGATCCACCCACTATTTTATTTCTGAAAAATTTTCTAAGGGTATCACCGTATTACCTCAACAATTAGATGTTGAGTTATCTTTGACAACTCCTAATGGCACAACAGTCACATCAAAAGTTTATAATTCTTCTCCAATTGATGTTTCAGGGAAAGTGCTTCTTGAAAATATTGTGATCCTTCCAATAGTCGAATTTGATGTGATTCTTGGCATGAATTGGATTTCTTTATATAGATCTCGTATCAATTTCCTTATAAGGGAGATCACATTTAATATTCCCGATCAATCTATTATCATCTACCGACGCAAGGTTGAATATAACCTTCCGGTGGAAATTTCTTCCATCTTATGGTTCTTGATTCCAGTAAATGAAGTCTATTTATCTCAAATGGTTGGATAGAAACTCACGATTAAGAATACAACCATTTTACGGGAGTTTGATGATGTATTTCTGGAAAAATTACGCGTTCTTCCACCAAATCATGAAGTTGAGTTTTCAATAGAACACATACTGGGTGCTATGCCCATTTCAAAGAAACCTTATAGAATGGCCCCAATTGAGTTGCAGTAATTGAAGAAACAACACCCAGAGAATCTTGATAAGGGATTCATACACCCTAGTGCATCACCTTGGGGAGCACATATTCTGTTCGTTAATAAGAAAGATGTATCAATGAGACTATGTATTGATTATCGAGAACATAACAAGATCACTATCAAGAAAAAATATCCTCTCCCACGCATTGATGACTTATTTGATCTACTACGCAGAGCTCAATACTTTTCCAAGATTTATATTCATTCAGGGTATCATCAATAAAGGATCAAAAGGGAGGATATACCAAAGACAGCTTTCCGTACATGGTATGGACACTATGAATTTATAGTGATTCCATTGGGTCTTACTAATCCCCCTACTATCTTCATGGATCTAATGAATAGATTCTTTAGAGACTACCTTGATTAGTTTTTGGTAGTCTTTATAGAAGATATTCTTGTCTATCCAAAGTGCAAGGAAAAAAATGAATATCACTTGAGAATTGTATAAATGTCCCTAAGAAAGGAGAAGATTTATGCTAAATTTACCAAGTGTGAATTTTGGATTCAAAAAGTTTCATTTTTAGGTCACATAATCTCAAAAGAGTGGATATATGTGGATCCAGCAAAGACAGAGGTTATCAAAAGATGGTCGAGACCAACAATAGTAACTAAGATCTGGTGTTTTCTTGGTTTGGCTGGATATTATCGACGTTTTGTGAAATATTTTTCACAATTATCTAATCCACTAACTAGTTTGACTCGAAAAGGAGTTAATTTCATGTGGACGGAGGAGTGTGAAGTGAATTACAAGGTGTTGAAAAGAAGGTTATCCAGTGCACCTATGCGCACACTGCCTTGTAGTGGAGAAAGGTTTGTGATCTATAGTGATGAATCCAAGAAGGGATTGAGGTGTGTACTCATGCAGAATGATACGGTGAAAGCTTATGCCTCACGACAGTTGAAAATACATGAGAAAAATTACCCAACTCATGATTTGGAGTTAGCCGCGGTAATCATTGCATTAAATATTTGGAGGCATTATCTTTATGGTGAAAGGTGTGATATTTATACTGATCATATTATTTTAATGTATATTTTCACACAACAGGAGATGAATATGCGCCAAAGAAGATGGTTGGAGTTGATTAAGGATTACGACTCTTCAATTCATTATTATCCTGGGAATGAAAACAAGGTGGAAGATGCATTTAGCCAACATGACCGTGCTAGCTTATCCATGATGAGGATCACAAAAGATCCAATATTTATGGATTTACCATGGATGGATCATGGTATTATAATGGATGTAGAAAAATATTATCTTTATCAAATAAATGTTCAACCATCTAGACATGTGAAGATTAAAGAGGCACAAAAAGAAGGTCTAGAGTCACAAAAGAAGGTGAGAAATGTTACTGAATTCAACCTTGATTGTGATGGGATAATAAGGTTTAGGAATCGGGTTTGTCTTCCTCCCATCCCAGAATTAAAGAAGGAGCTACTGGATGAGTCTCATAGTTCTCCATTCTCTATTCATCCTGGAAGCATGAAGATGTATAGAGACCTGAAAGAGTACATCTTGTGGGATGGAATGAAAAGATATGTTTCTCAATATGTCTCTCAATGCTTGGTTTATCAGCATGTTAATGCTGAGAGACAGAAGTATAAGGGGATGTTACAACCATTACCCATACCTGAATGGAAATGGGAAAACATCACTATGGACTTTGTCACGGGACTTCCTAAAACATCCAAAGGAAATAATTCTATCTGGGTTATAGTTGATCTTCTTATGAAGTCAGCACACTTAATTGCTATTAGAGAAGATTTCCCTTTGGATCTTCTTGCCAGGATATATGTGAAGGATGTGGTATGATTGCATGGAGTACCGTATTCCATTATATCGGATCGGGATCCGAGGTTTACCTCGACGTTCCGGTGAAGTCTTCAGCATACTCCAGATATAGAGTTGAGTTTCAGCACTGCTTATCATACTCAGACAGACGGTCAGACTGAAAGAACAATTCAAACTCTAGAAGAAATGTTGAGATCTTGCTCTATGGATTTCAATGGTGTTAGGGATCAACACATACATTTGGAATAATTTTCTCATAATAATACCTTTCACTCTAGTATTCAGATGGATCCTTTTGAATCTCTCTATAGAATGAAATGCCAAACTCCAACTTGTTGGGAAGAATTTGGGGAAATAAAGCTATTAGGACCTGATCATGTTGATGAGATGGCAGAAAAGGTCCGATCTATTCAACAACATATAATTTCATCTTAGAGTTGACAAAAAAGATATTGCGATAACTGAAGAAAAGACCTAGATTTTGAAGTGGGTGATAAAGTGTTCTTACGAATATCTCCTTGGAAGAGAGTAATGAGATTTGGAACGAATGGAAAGTTGAGCCTTAGGTATATCGGTCCTTTTGAAATACTGGATTGTGTTGGGAAGGTAACTTACCAATTGGCACTTCCTGCGAATCTCTATCAAGTTCACGATGTGTTCCATGTATCTCTCCTGAGAAAGTACAAACCCGACCCTTCACATGTACTAAGCTCATAAGTTGTACCACTGGAGAAAGATTATTCTTATGAAGAACAACCGACAGAGATCTTGGATCTTAGAGAAAAAGTTCTACTAAACAAGACCACTCGCTTGGTTAACGTTTTATGGCGGAACCACCAATTAGAAGAAGCTACATGGGAGCTTAAGGATATGTTGAGGGAGAGGTATCCTCATCTGTTTGTTAGGAAGTGATGAATTTCGAGGGCGAAATTCATTTTAAGGGGGGTAGAAAGTAACACCCTTATATTTTAGGAGAAGTATATTTAATTTATGTCTTATTTTATATGAAACATCAAAGGAATCTTCCACTACACACAACACTAGCTTGGCTTGCTTTATATGCAAAAGCAACCTTCCTCGATAGCGTGTGTTGTACGCAATATCGAGTTTCACTAAACAACAATATATTATATAAACTATCCGTTATTAAAATTATTAACTGAATTTTAAATTTTATAACATTATTATTCATCTTACACATTTTCTATAACATGTTATGAGAAATAAATAAATTTTTCTGGTAAAATAAGTATTTTTCAAAAAATGCAGTTTTTCCGCCTTTTGATGGCGCACCAAATTTAAATATAGTTTTTGATAAGTTTATAAGTTCAATTCGACAAAATAAATTTCTTCTTTGGAATCCAAATATAATAATTTACTTTGGATAAATTTTTCATATTATTCTGATAACTTTCATATTTTAATGAATAGTACAAACAAGCTATATTTTAATTAAAAACAACTTTTTTCATCGCAATAATTTATATGGTTAAATTATAATATTTATTGGTTTTAAAGTATAAATAGAATATATTTTTACCATTTAATATAATGTATGTCATTAACATAAATTTTACATAGAAAACATGGGTAAAAACATTTCAATCATTGGCATTGTTTTTTCTTTTAAAACACATTTTCTTAACAACGAGATTAATTTTAAATTAATTACTGCAACTTCTATGTGTTGAATTTTGAAAAATTGATTCCATATTTGAATTCCCTGGGTCCAAATTATGTTAATAGTTTACTTTATTTTAGATATTAGGAATAGTAACTATGGTAATTTTTATTTACTACAGTTAAAGGTAAATCTGGTAATTAAGGGTAAAAATATGATTATAAAATTACCCTAACAATTTCCAAAATCCTATTGAATTAATAAAAGTCATCCCATATCACCTAACATTCGGACTAGATTCATTTCATGAAATTTGGACCATGAAATAATATAATTATTATTAAAACCAATGAAAGTGACAACATGTCACTCTCTTAAATCTTATAAGTGTAATAAGTTTAATTTAGTGATAGACATCATAAAACATTGGATATAAATAGTCCCTCTAAAGATAATAAAATTACCTAAATCGTATGAATTTATTTATAATTTTTAGGGATTAAATTATTGTCATTAATTATGACACAATAGTGATTTTGAAATTATTTTATTGATTGAAATATTAAATAGATGATTTTAAAAGTATTTAAATAAATATTATATGAACTATTTAATGTGCTCCACAAATTTTCTATATAACAATGAAATGTTATGAATCTATTAAATCTTTTATTTTGAACATAACTTCTTTATATATTTGATTTAAATTCAAATTAATGAATAGTGTCAAAATGGACACTATTGTTATTTTATAATAATTACTTATTATAAAATTGTTTAAAAATCAAAAAATATTGAAAATTTATAAATTAAAATTTATATGGTCGATAATTTAATATATCATACAATTATGGGCAATTAACATCATATACGTAATTATTTATAATTATTTAAAATTTAGAATATTATTACCAAAAATAAAATTAAATAGGTTATATAAGGATAAATCAAGTTGATAATGTTTAAAATAAATTCCCAACTTGTCTAAATTTTATTGGTTGATGAGATTAGAACCCTATATCATCTAAGATTATGATTTTATTCATTTTGGAGGTTTTTATGTGGGGTTGGAATTTATTATAAATTAATATTTCTTAAAATTTCAAAGGTGCCCCTCTCCTCCCTTATAAAAGGGAACCTCCTCCCTCTCCTCCTCACACATTTTTGAGCATTCATGCTCGTCCAACCCCTGCCCATTTAACTTCTCAACTTTTTTATCAACATACTAGAGGTCATGGTCATCTTCAAAGACCAATTGTTGTGCCATAAGAGGAGGTTTCAATGAGGCGTGTCGAAGAAGAGGTAATATTCATTACCGATTCTTTCAAATTTATTTCTTATTCTACTTCTTATTCTTTTTTTGTTACATTATTAAATAATAACGTCAGTATCACTCATATACTGATATTTTATTATAAATATGAAACAACCCTACTTCAACTTCTATCCATCCTACGGAAAACGAAATCACCGCGCGTGCGTACGTACAGAATACCGTCTCCACACAGAGGTGTAATCTGTTTTCCATCACCACCTTACTGTGATGGGTATAATGGTGTAAAGAAAAAAAATTATTATTGTAAAGTGATATTGATTATGAAATAGTATACATATACTTAAATACAATTCCACGATCTTGGGAACGATATCATCACTCGTGCGTACGTACGGCCTACCATCTCCACGATGTGATGCGACTCTTTCTACATGAGCTTCATTGAGTAATGATTATATAAATGAATTGAATGAGTAAATATGATATATATTACACTAATACCATGATTAAGATGTGGTATCTATAATCTAAAAATAATAATAAGAATTTATTTGACAAAACACGCATAAGAATGTAAAGCCATAAGCAACCAAATAACAAGTAGAACTAAAATATCACTAAAAAGAAGCTAAGAATATGACCACATATGATACAATAACAATGAGTACGATTATAGAATAATTCAATGACATTATTTAAATAATTCTAAAGGAGTTTTGGACATGTACAAATCATATCAGACCTAAGGTAATGGAAAATATCACAATCTCAATTTTAATCCAAGATTGTTTATACTTCGGTATTTACCGGGGCATATTTATCATCCACATACATGTTTCATCAATATGTAATATTTTTTTTATCCTACTAAAATTTTTTAAATAAAAATTTACCTATTGGTGAATTTTTATTAAATGATATGAACGTAATCTTTTGTCATTTGCAGTACGAGGTACTTCTTGACTGTTTCGGCCAAATAAGAGAAGAATGTTTTTTTAACTTATACAACATGAATGTATTTTTACGATTTCATATAAAATTATTTCCATGATGCTTCATTTACATGTTTTAAAGTTTATTTTTGATCAAATTCTTTTAGTTTACAATTGTCTGACATGTTAAGAAAGGAATAATGTTTTTGAGGTAGAAAAGATATTTTCCTCAAGAATGGAGTTCAAGTGTTTTATGAAAATTATGTTCCGTCTAATATAATATAAGGTTCTGATTATATCTATATTTTTATATTTATTTGATTATGTAATTATGGAATTATTTTTATGATATCCTTTTATGGATTATGTTATGATGACATGATGTTTAAAATCCCTTATTTATTTCAGGGGTTATGCTATGATGTATGATTTATGATTTTGTGGAACACATAATAATGGTTTCATTATGAGATGGGTGGGACCTATATCTCCCTCTAATGCATTGGGTAAAGTCTTATATATCATGAGATAAACATAGATGGAATGACAAGTTAATTCGGTTTAGTTATACAGGATTGGAATGAGGAGTGAACTCGGTTCAGTAATGGACTTTCTATGCTATGATGGTCTTGGAAATGAGATTTGACTAATATGAAATGATTTTCTATGATTATGTGTGTATTTTAAAAAGTTTCATGTTTTATGTTATGGTAATTTGGGATTACATTTCACTATTATGATTCATCCCATGTCATGATATTATGATCCCCTTTGCAGGTTATGATTTTCAAAATGTTATGTTCTTATTGATATGATATGATTGATATTTCCTTTGTTTACCCATTACTGAACATTTGAGCTCAACCTTTTGTATGTTTTCTTTTCCCCTGTCCTAGATGAAGGGTATTAAGTAAATTATTCCAAAATGGACTCTAGATATGATGGAAAAAATTGGATACAATGTATATGATTTATGAACTAGTTGTTTATGTTTCTTAGTTTCTAAAGACACTATACCTATACGGTCCTTTCATGGTTTTGTTATATGTTTTAATAAGTATGCTTCAATTCTGAAGTAATAAAAATGTATGTAAAGTATGGTTCGTTATATTCGTGTCATAAAAAATGGTGATAATAGGAAAAAAATTAATACCCTTTTCTTAGATTTGAGTAATTCGTTCATTTTCTTGGAATATAACTAACTATACATTTATATAAAAAAATATTATCCTAATTTTCCCTTAAAATATTCAAACTTTATTTCTTATCACATGATGCATCATATGGTAAATTAATCCACAAATACCTAAAAAATCATCCAATGATCCACTTAAACTATTTAAAAAATTATTATCTTTCCAAAAATATTATGATCCAACACTTTATAAGGAATGAATCTGGATTTTAGAAATGATATTACCATTAATGATAAATCAACATGAAGTATTTATTTAATCATATCTTACCAAACATGTGAATAAATTCATAATTTATTCTCTTAAACATGGTAATCATTTTAATTTCCATAAAACATTATTATAAATATTCATTCTCACTTTTTATTTTAGTAAAACACATGTTATTGGATACACTCCATAAATCGAAATGTGTTTTAAACTCCATCAATTATAGCATAAACAACTTTGTTGAAAAATCATTAATAAAGTCCAAGGTAGTCAACACTTATCCAATTCACATGAACCAAATTAATAATTTCTATAATACAATATAATTTAATCAACATCAAGAACACATAAATGGTTATATTTACCAAAATCAGGTGTTTTAAGAAAAGATGAAATTTCTAGTAAATCCTTTTTCTTATTCATTAGAACCCTTCAATACATGCTTTCAAATACATGATGAAAATGTACTATAGTAGAATCCTTATACATTATATAATACTTATAACTAGGATATCAATGATAAAATAATTTTACAACAATACTAAAGGATCTAAATACATAATAATATATATATTTACACTTTGGATATATCAATAACACATATTTGACCTTGATCTACTAGCTTTTTATGTGGTATATTACCTTGATGCTTGGGGAATTTATTATCAGAGTTATCTATATCCTTGTAGTTGTAACCTTGAATAATAGTGTTTTCCATATTCCCCTTATATGATTTATCATAATCACCCATTTATTCACATGTATAAGAAAATCAAATTCCTTTTAGGAATTTCCCATGGTGATTCCTTCTACTATTCTCACATAATAGCAATTTATAAATCTACTTCTTTGATTCATTCTATTTCTCTTGGTGCTCAAATTAAATTTTATTATCTTTATTCCCTTTGAATATATTGATCCTATGAAATTACATCACTATTTTTATGTAAAATAATACTATTTCATCATATAATGAAAATTTTTGGGTGACAAGTTCCCTTTAGAGACCTGGATTAATCGCTTCAAAGTTATGGAAGATATTTTACATAGTGTTATCGATATAATCCATGGAACACCTGGATAAATTACTAATGGTGTATTCATAATCAGTGGCACTTTATTTTTCATTTTTCTTTTATCTAATGAACATTATCTTCATCTTAATTTTTTTTCTCATGAGTGAAATATTTATTGATGAAATTATCCTAAAAATATTTCTATTCCATGAGATCTATATCATCTTCCTCCTAAGTATTCTGGATCAATGATCACTATTTTTAGACACCACCTTCTAGAAAATACATTACGAGTATAAAATTCTCATTCTCACCATGTCCCTAATAGTGAAAATATCGTCTCTAAAGAATTAATCCATTTTTCATCTATAATCATATTAGTAGTCCCACAAATTTATGGGGGCATCTATCAAATTATATGATCCAAAATAGGGTAATATGATTGTTGAATAGGTTGATTCAACTAATTATGGTTATGTATTATAAATTGATTAAAATAATATAATATATCTATTACTTTATCATTTCTAATACCTTTTATATTTGCTTCTCAAAGGTAAAACTAATTCTTCTTGAATTCCTTAATAGGAATCATACTTCTTCCTTATAGGATACATTTTGAATCAATGGAATACACTATATAATATTATTTTAAACAATTATTAATCCCAAAAACAGTGAAATAATTATCATAAATTCAATAATTAATACATAACTTATCTCATAATCATAAACATGGTTTCATTGTGATGCCCTTCAATAAAAATACTCATATTTTACCATCGGTTTTTTTCATTAATATATGTTTTCCTAAATCTAGTTTCCAATGTGTCTACTAAACTCCTTTTGATACCAACTATAACGCCCCAACCCCAAAATCCTAGAGTGGGTGGATTACATAATTATTTTGTCATAGATATATGGTATCGAATCCCAAAGGACCAAAATGTTTAGATGTAATAGAAATCCAGATTACATATATGATACCCATTTTACATTGGGGATAGAAAATGTAGTGAAACACATAAAAAATCTAATCAATTTTATTCTTGAAACTCATTCCATGATTTCCTCTTCACATCTTAGGGAAAAGAGAAAAATAAGGATGATGTCGAATGATTAGTAAGGGTTATGTACATGGGAAATAATAATAAATGAATAATAACAATAGTAATGTAAACTTAAGTAACTAATTAAACATTCCATTTCCACAACTGGATATGGATTAATAAGTATGTCAAGATAGATAACTGAAAAACATTCCATTTAATCAATAAATTGAGAATGGGAGGCATCGATAGACAATGCCAAAGAAAAAATATCATGGCTAATATATATTACTAAATACA
This sequence comes from Viscum album, assembly GCA_963277665.1. NCBI lineage: Eukaryota > Viridiplantae > Streptophyta > Magnoliopsida > Santalales > Viscaceae > Viscum > Viscum album. The sequence goes on along the minus strand of OY728155.1, from coordinate 274,465,185 downwards.
AATTATGGAAAATATTAATTATTTAATTCCATATTTCCTTGGTACATTATACTTTTACTACAGAGACCATTCAAATTATGGTTTATAAAATATCAGTTAAAAACCCATTTGACTGGCCGAATGATTCGTCTCATAAGACTACTGATGTATCAAGGGGTTATCATTATTATTCCTCACGTAATTTGTAAATGTCCAAATAACAACTCATATATTGAAAAATCAATTTAATTCATGAGAACATTTCCTTATCTAATATCCATATTGAGTAAAAGATATATATTTATCAATATTTCCCAAGAAAATCGGATAAATTTCAAGTACATACTTTATGAGAAAATGATATCAGAGTTAGGAAATAATTATAACCATCATATACTATTTTTAATATCTAAAAATAATTTTATTTCTATATGAAAATTTTCGTTAGGAAGTTATTGTTTTAGTTGAAATTTAACCATGAAATTTTTTTTGTGAGATTGAAAAGAAAACATTTAACACTTGCAAATTTTCATGTCAAACCCCCTTTGATGAGATAATTCAAATTAAAACATATAATACAAAAAAATATGAGGGAATCGTCATTTTAAATTAATATTGGGAAGTATATACAAAACATTAATTTATATTACTACATAATAACAAATAAGTCTGAATGGAATATAAATTGAGATGAAATCCCTTACCTTTAGTCTAACCTGTCACACATGTCCAAACTTCCAATTCATCTAATAAATAGTGTTTGTTTCTACCAAAAACCATCCTTGATTATATTTAATTCCAAATTTAGGCTTATAGTATGATTTTTGGAGAATATTTGAGTAGGTTTTGGGTGATAAAAAGGTCTTAGGGGTGTAAAGAAGTGGGGGGGGGGGGTGAGTTTTTTTTTTGTGGTGGAGGAGTTACATATTTTTAAATATGAAAAGGTAAACACTCTTTAAAGGTCCCCCTAACATCTTGTCCCATAAATAATGAAGAACATTTTATACAATGGAGCATGTGTTCTAGATATGTCCATACCCTTGGTTTTGGACATGGTTATAGGTTATTTAGGTCCATAAGTTTAAGGATTTATCCCTTGTTAAATGAGTCTTTCTCTTAATACGTATATTTAATATAAATCGATTTCACTAATATTTTTTTTGTAGAAAACTATGTTAACATTAAAAGAATTTATAATTATTTATATTCAAAAAAATGAATAAATTTCTTCAAATTCAAATCACATAAGTGGTATAAATTAATTTAAAATTAATTATGCAGATGATATGAAAAAGCATTTTTTAAAATTTAAATGTTCAAATGTTTAATATTTTTTATATCTAAATTAAATTTAAAAATTATTCAAATGACATAAATTGTATTAGTAAGTGTAAAAATTTTCAAGTCATAATTTATAACCATTTGTAAATATAGTTTACAACTCGAAATAATTTATTTTAAAAGTCAATTTTCAATTAAAATTTTGTACTTTTAGTGTTCATTAGAAAATGAAACATCATAGAAAAATACAATAATTTCATCATAAGATAATTTTTACATTCCAATTTCAAAAAAATTATATCTATTGAAATATATAATTTATAAAAGTTCCAAAATATAGTTTTAAAATTGGTGCGCTATTAAAATGCCAAAAACAACATTTTGAAAAATATAGATTTTAGGCATGAAAAAAGATTTCTTCTCATCTTATTCTAATAAAACCAATTGTAATAATTCCAAAAATAATTCATTTAATATTTAATATATATATTTAATAAATATAATTAACTAAGAGAAATAAATTTATTATGCCAAATGGCTTTGGGTGTATAAAATAATTTTCTTATAAAAACACTTCCGTTATATTCAATTGGATTCTACATTCATTTATAACACAGAATAATTATATAAGATTTTGTAATTTTTTTCAAATTTAGTTAATTATTTTCTTTCATGTTATTAAAATTTCATTTTGATAAAATTCATATTAAATAATAATATACTTAGTATATTTTATTTTTATCAAAATCAGTCTAGCGTGTAAACAAAACTATAAAAGGAACACAGTATTGTGTGTAACACAATCCATAATAGTGTTTTGTATACCATAATATAATCATATATTTGTGTATATAATAATAATAACATGGTGTTTCATATAAATAAATATAGAAATTATTCTAAAAGGAAGATATTTAAGAGTCTGGGTGTGTTACAACTAGCTCCAAAGAATTGATTAGGTTTCTGATTGTTCGAGACACCAACATCTCTCATGGTAAAGTGTACAACATTTATTCTCAAGGTTCCTATAAATAGGTGACGAGAAATTATTATTTCTTGTTAATTGAAATATGGTCTGGGTCTGGAATGACTTTTAAATGTTGTTCTTTACGTAATTCTCTTCGAAATCTCTGATGATGGAAAATTATATAGAGTACCATTACTTTCAACATGGAGAATATTCCATTATAGTGTACACCAATCATTTTGTTGAGAAGATTCATTTTTCTATTAATTTAGTGATTAATTATATGTTAAAGGATTTTAAATATTTGTATGGATTGAAATATGATATCAAAGAACAAGTGTATATTTTATAGATCACCACATATAATAAAGTCCAGGATAGAGATATGATGTAAGACATTATTATGGATGGAGATTAAGTCTTGTTTTATATTCCCCTTCCACTAAGTTGAAATTATAGTAGTCCACATGGGATGAAAATGAATTGGAACAATAATTGTAAATTTGGTGGATATATTTATCCAAAGAATGATTTGCAACTCCATAATCACTGGATAATAGTGTACCCATGATCTGTTACCAGTGTGGAAATATAGGGCACACTCAATGATCATTCCCCACACCTCCAAATACATGTATGATATTTCTATACCCTATTATAGTTTAGTATCATTAGTTTCCAAGTGATAAATAGATCATTTATAAGATTTTATTTAATAGTTCTCTAGCTACATGCCACTGACATGGATAAATATCATGTAGTGCGTGAGCTACTGATGGAAATTGACTTAGGGTAAGATATAGCGAGTGGTACAATATTTTTCATCTTCATTTCTAATGAATTTATTGGGAACTAATTCCTAAAAAAAATTTATTTCATCTATTTTGCTGGATTTTTTGAAGCATTTGATGAAGATCATGCACTATGTTAGGAAGTTGGTGATGTCTCTTGGAAAGAAGAAAGAGATATGGGGTTTTCCCCATGTGTTAAATTTTAATAGAATATGTTGATTTGATATAATATTTTCTGGTTCTTTATATAAATCTTATCATTGTTATCATTGTGGTGGAATGGATGGTTTCTCACTAATCCATGATTGATTATTATCATTAGTGTACTTTTTTTATTACCATCGATGACTGATCCTAGGTGTTTCACAGAGAGTGGGATCATAGGTCTAGTGGTAAAATAATATATCATCGATTGCATAAGAATATTTTTTCTACCAATGTTATTAAGCATAATGATATATCTTATCTCATTGATATATCATTAATTTTCTAGTATTTTCATAAATACTTCCTTCAAAACATCAGTAATATTTATTCATTTAGGGATGTAAAGTATTTAATAAATCTACTAATGGGTATTGATCTAATTAAATAAACATATTATCACACAAAATTTTTTTTAGTTGAATCATCTCATGGTTTTGTTTGATGACCTGTTAGAGAAGGTCGCTGCTCATCCTAGTGACTCGCCATGGGTGGACCCTATTCTTATTTCCAAGAAATACATTTATTCTCATAAACTATTCATTTAATATTAGAATATGTATAGAATAAAATTTAAGAATAAGTATCCTTTACCCCATATGAATGACCCGATTGATTAGTTAAACGTGTAAATGTGGATTTTAAAAACATATCTTCGGTTGGGCATTCACCATATTAGAGTTAAGGATTAAGATATCCCAACGACCAATTTTAGGTGTAGGTATGACCACTATGAATAAATAATGATTCCTTGTGGACTAACTAATGCCCCATATATATTTATGTAGCTAATGAATAAGATATTCAACAATTTTCCTAATACCTTGGTTAAGGTATTTTTTGATGATATCTTATTCTATTAGATATCTTATCAAGTGATTGAGTACCATCTATATATTGTTTTGGAAAATTTTGGGAGTCACTAAATTTATTAAAATTTATATAATTTAAATTTATTTATTAGATAGGTATTAGCATTGAAAACAGTTACCAAAAATGGGGTTAAATTATCATAGGATCCTATGACAACCCTACTTTTTATTACAACTTCAACATACTTTATTACATAAAACATCACTTGATACAACAAAGAAGATCTATAGGATTTGTGTATTTGGGGATTAGTATCATTACATAAAAACATAAACATGAAATATAACATTGTTATTGAAAACTTCCTTTACATGACCACTACATTCCCTCGTACTTAGCATTGCATGGGATAACCTGAGGACATGCATAGGAAATGGGTGAGATATAAAGCCCAGTATGGGAGTGCACATGGAATAACATGGGGAGTACAATACATTTTAGCCAATAGGCATGTTAATAGATCATATGAGAAACATTAACATAAAGGCATGATAAAGCATGATAATCATAACATGGAAATGTGGCAACAACACTTAACATTGAATTAGCATGAGCCAAGGCTCATTGCACAAGGAGCATGAGTAAACCCTCATTGCACATGAAGCATGAGTAAACCCTCGTTGCACTTGAATTAGCATGAGTCAACACTCATTGCACATGACGTATCATTATACTATACTTTACCCAATGCATTGGAGCGCTATAAGGGCACACCCTTCTTAAACATTTCATTTCATGCATAAGAGTGCCACATGGATCATAAAACATGGATTCATAAAACATAGATTCATAAAACATAATAATTTATTCCAAGATAAAAAAATGTGGAATTAATATATGAAACTTTACAATAAATAAGTAAATGTGCATTAATGTTAATATCCTTGATGGATAAATGGGCATGGTATTCACTACACAATGACATTGGCTTGGAAAATCAGTGCGATTTCGGCAGCGTAACGGCGTGACATAAGAATTCATAAAATGGGATGATGAGAGAGAAAGGGGTTCCTCATCATATTTACATGTAATGTACAGTAAGGAGGTCATATAGATACATTTCCCAACAATTTTAATGGAATTTAGATTCATGATACAAAAGTATTGCTTGAATATAAAAGAGGAGAGAAAGTTCCTTTCAGAATTTCGGCATAGTAACGGGTGTACATGGGAGGAATTAAATGAGAGAGAAAGGGGTCTACCATCATTGAAACAATAATAGGGTAGTATGGGGGAGGTGAAAAAACATACCCCAACATTCATAATTGAAATTAAAAGGGCAATACAACTTAAAGAAAATTGACAAAAAATGAAAAAGGACGAAAAAACCCTTACTTGGAAGTATACTTCCAAAGGCTAGAGAGAGGCCTGTGAGAGGATTCTTGGGAGCTTGGGGCACCTTGGGAGGATTCTAGAGAGATTAGAGCAGAGGTTGGACGAACTCCAAGGGATTTAATGAGGAGGAAGTGGGAGCTTGGGTGGGTTTATATAGGAAAGGTGAGGGAATTATTTATTATTTAGGTTTGGGTCCCCTTACATTAAATTAATCCAAACCACAAACCGTACAATGGTTTTTGCCCATGGTTTTTGGAAAAGGGAAGAGGAAAACAATATTTTATAAGTCCCAAGTCCGAACTTCTTAAACTAATAAGGTTGCTTATGTGGAGGTGAGTCACACTCCCATGGAAATTAATTTAAAAAGTCAAAGTGTTGAATATGTCTTGAGGGGTTCATTAATGCTTTGAAAAGTAAGTCAAACAAACCAAATATCACTTTATGTTGATGGTAAAACATATATTGGCCGAAAATACGGATTATAGTACTTTATTACATCACTATTGGGTCATTATGTTGTCATAAAACACATTATATATTTAAAAGGTATTTAATTTTTAACCAAAAATTCGACTGTCTCAGAAAGTTATGAAAAATTCAGAGTTGGGTAATTTCGACGTCCTGATTCCATAAATGAAATTTATTTTATCTAAATTTTTTTCTAGATATGTGAATTTTCACTTTTAAAATAAAAACTGACATTTATTGAAAATTCACGGGTTTTGACAGAAATGGCTTTCAAACCTTAATAAAATTTTTAATTGCATTCATAATATTATAAGATAATTTATATTTAATAAAAAATAATTTAATAATAAAAATATTATTTTATAAAAATATTATTTAATTCAAAAATCCCTTAATTTAATAAAATATATTTCTTAATTAAATAATAACTAAAAACACAATTTGTACTTTAAAAACTATTTACAATATATCAAAAATGACTAGAAATTATATTCATTATTATATACAAAAAATAATGTACATGAAGATAGTAATACTTATTTGTTACATAACCCCTTAAAATAGCCGCATAAGACCTAAGGGTAAGGTGTGTGATGGTGATAGACTCTTGGGGTGGCTCGGATAACATTGCTCGAGTGGTAATTTCAATCAACTTCCACTTTTCCCATAGACGGTCACCTTCGATCTTGACATAATGAAGCTCAGCTTGGGCTTGGTCAAGGGCGAAGCCCAAAGATGCCACCCCTTTTCCGAGATCCGATAAATGGGCTTCGTATGGGGAAATTCTACTGGATGAGGCCATCGCTTCCCTAGTCTGAGTAAAATTGGGTTCGTTAAAGCCTTATATTTATAAAAATCATGTGATCACTATTCAACCGCTATAAAAGTAACGGTCACAACTCTTATCATAAAACCAAAGAAGTTGACATCTTATAAAAACATTATTTATAAAGAGAAATTTAACTGGAACAAGGGGGAATTTTCATTAATGAAACTTTGGGTCATTATAATATTCCCCCCCTAAGAAATTTCTCCCTCGAAATTTTCCTTTTCCCACACTAAAACAAATGTGGGTAACTCAGCTTCATCATATCCTCTGATTCCCAAGTCTCTTATTCAAACTTGTGGTTTCTCCACAACACCTTGATAAGGGGCATTGTATTATTTCATAGAACGTTTTCTCTATGATCTAAGATCTTCACTGGTTGCTCCTCATAAGAAAGATCATCTTCCAATTGTACCACCTTAGAAGAGAGTACATGTGAAGGGTCCGGTATGTACTTTCTTAAGAGGGATACATGAAAGATATCATGTACTTTGGCCATTGTAGGTGGAATTGCTAGTCGATAGGCCACCTCCCCAACACGATCAAGAATCTCGAAGGGGCCGATGTACATTGGACTTAACTTCCCTTTCATTCCAAACCTCATGACCTTCTTCCACGGAGATATGCGTAAAACCACCATGTCTCCTACTTTAAATTCAAGGTCTCGTCGATGATTATCTGCATATCTCTTCTATCGACTCTGGGATTCCTTGATATGCTGCTGAATGGTTTTCACCTTCTCTACCATTTCTTCGACCATTTCTGGTCCAAGCAGCTTACGTTCACCGACCTCATCCCAACATGCCAGTGTTCTGCACCTTTTCCCGTACAGGGCTTCATATGGTGCCATTTGGATACTCAAGTTGAAACTGTTATTATAATAGAACTAAACTAGAGGAATATGTTTATCTCATACTCCTTTAATGTCCATTGAGCATTCTCTCAACGTGTCCTCAAGTGTTTGGATAGTCCGCTCGGATTGGCCATCAGTTTGAGGATGATAGGTCGTACTGAAGTTCAGTTCAGTATTCAGAGAATGTTGAAGTCTCTTCCAAAACATAGAGGTGAATATTGGATCTCGGTCAGACATAATAGATAGTGGTACTACAGGCAACCTTACCACTTCCCTGATATATATTTGTGCCAGTTGATCCAATGAGAAATCCTCCTGAATAGCAATGATGTGTGCAGTCTTTGTAAGACGATCCACAACAACACAGATTGCATTGTTGCCTTTGGATGTCCTTGGAAGTCTGGTGACGAAGTCCATGGTGATGTTTTCCCATTTACATTCTGGTATGGGCAATGGTTTCATCATCCCCTTAGACTTCTGCCTCTCTGCCTTCACTTGCTGACACACCAGGCACTTTGATGTATATTCGGCGATCTCCTTCTTCATATTATCCCACCAAAAGTTTTCTCAGAGATCTCGAAACATATTTGTGCTCCCTAGGTGAATAGAGAAATTTGAACTATGTGCATCATTTATAAGTTCCTTCTTCAGCTCCGGACTTGATGGAACACATAGTCTTTTCCCAAAACGCACAGTTCCTTCTTCATTAACATTAAGCTCTGAGGATTTTCCCTTTTTTATAGCTTCTATTTTTTCTTGAATTCCCACATCATCCTTTTGAGCATCCTTTAACCTTTACAAAATAGATGGTTGAGCAATAATTTGTGAAAGGATTGATGATGTTCCCTTCTTTATGATTCCCATATCCGTCTCAATCAAGTCTAAGAAGATTGGATCCTTCTCAATTCTCATCATTGATAGAATCGCTGGATCCTTTTTACTTAAGGCATCTGCCACCTTGTTCGCTTTCCCAGGGTGGTAATGTATTGAACAATTATAATCCTTGATGAGCTCTATCCATCTTCTCTGGCACATATTAAGATCTTTTTGTGTGAATATATATTTAAGACTCTTGTGGTCAGTATATATCTCACATTTCTCTCCATAGAGATAATGCCACAAGATTTTCAAGGAAAATATCACCGCCGCCAACTCCAGATCATGTGTTGGATAGTTTCTCTCATGTATTTTCAACTGCCTTGAGGAATAGGATATCACTTTATCATTCTGCATCAGCACACATCCTAATCCCTTCTTCAAAGCATCACTGAATACCACAAAAAACTCCCCACTTGTGGGTAAAGTGAGCACGGGTGAAGGGATAAGCCTCATTTTCAACACCTTGAATCTTTATTCGCATTCATCACTCCAATAAAACTTTACTCCCATTCGAGTTATATTGGTAATATGGTTGGACAATCGTGAGAAATTCATCACAAATCGTCGATAATATCCAGCTAACCCCATGATGCTACGGATATCGGTTACCGATGTTGGCCTCGGCCATCCCTCAATTGCATCTGTTTTGGAGGGATCCATAGATATCCCATTGCTTTTGATGATATGGCCCAATAATGACACCTCCTTCAACCAGAACTCACACTTGCAATACTTTTCATAGAGCTTATCGTTGCGCAAAGTCTCTAGTACAGTTCTTAAATGCTCCTCATGATCCTCCTTGGTTTTGGAGTATATTAGAATATCATCTATAAAGACTACCAAAAATTTTTCAAGGTAATCTCTAAAGACTCTATTCATCAAGTCCATGAATATTTCTGGCGCATTGGTAAGTCCGAAAGGCATTACTATGAATTCATAGTGCCCGTACCTTGTACAAAATGCAGTCTTGGGGATATCTTCCTTCTTCACCCTTACTTGATAATATCCCGACCGCAAGTCCACCTTGGAGATGTATTGTGCTCCACACAACTGATCAACAAGTCATCAATTCGTGGGAGAGGATACTTGTTCTTTATCGTGATTTTGTTAAGTTCATGATAATCGATGCAAAGCCGCATTGACCCATCCTTCTTCTTGACGAAGAGGACTGGTGCACCCCATGGTGAAGCACATGGGCGTATAAACCCTTTATCCAGATTCTCTTGTAGTTGTTTCTTCTGCTCTTCAAGCTCAACAACCGCCATTCTATATAGAGTCTTGGATATTTGTAATGCCCCAGGTATATGTTCAATTGAGAACTCAACATCTCTTCTAGGAGGAAGACCAGGAAGTTCCTCGGGAAACACTTCCGCGAATTCCCTCACAATAGGAATTTCTTCAAGGATGGTTTCTTCTTTGGACTCAATCATCTGAGCCAGATACGCATGCTCATAGGGCAGTTATATCCATGCTTGAGATGATGGAGCTAAAGGAGATTCATCTTCCTCCTGACACTTTTAAAGAATCGGGGGTAAATTCTCCATATGGAGTGTGATTTCCCTCTCTCGAAAATTTATGTTGGCTCTATATAAGGAAATCCAATCCATGCCAAGAATTGTATCAAATTCCACCAGAGGGAGTATTCCAAGGTTCACCGGGAAATTCAATACACATATTATAATAGGGGAAGACTTATATTCATGGGATGCAATGATTTCCCCATTTTCCGTACTCACCGAAATCTTTACTTCCATGATTTGTGGTGGTGCTGGGATTGTTATACTAAACTTTCGAGATATAAAAGAATGCGTAGAACCTGAATCAAAAATTATGTTCGCTATTCTTGAATGAATAACTAGTGTACCTGTCACCACGTCGTTGTCGGGGTTCACTTCGGTAGAAGTGATGGAAAAAGCTCTTCCTTGCTGTCTTGGAGGTTGTTGGTTGCCTCCGATAACCCTTGGATTAGGGCACTGATTTGCAAAATGACCCAGTTATTTGCATTTATAGCATTGAAAAACGCGTTGAGGTTCGAATGGAGCATTCCTCTCCTCTGTCACAGTCGTGGGTCCTTATTGCTGACAGTTAACAGCTAGGTGCCCTTCTCTTCCACACCTGAAGCATTTCCCGTCCCCTTAAGGAAATTTCCAGGGGGCTTCTTTCCACACTTTTTGCAAGTGGGGTGCTGGAACTTCTTAGCGCCGTTGGATTTACCCATCGGACCACCAGTATTGAAGTCTACCTTCTCCTTTTTGTCCCCATGATACCCATGTGATTCTCCGATCTCCATTTTGACCTTGAGGGAACATCAGACAATTTCCTCATAGCTGTCAAAGTCATGGATCGCTAATGCTTTTCGCAAGCTAGGCTTCAGCCCACCAATGAAGCGGTAAACCTTGACAAATCCAGAAGCATATCGTTCAACCCTTGTGAAGTTTTCCTCATACTCTCCAACATATTCTTCATCTTTTTGTTTGAGGGAATAGAAGTCCCTTTCCATCTTAAGCCGGAAGGTGCACATAAAATATTTATCAAAAAACATCTTCCGGAATTCCTTCCATTCCAAAGCCTCGATCTCCTCCTTAGGCTTCGTATTTTTGATCAACGTCCACCATTGATCAGCTTCACCCTCCATACGATAAGCATCCAGGAGAACCTTCTCTTGTTCAGAACATTGGAGGATGAAGAAGATCTTTTCAATGGAGTTGATCCATTGTTCAGCGATCGTGGGATCAGATGATCCGCTAAAAGTAGGAGGCCTTTGTCTCATGAAGCTCTCAATAGTGACTTTTTCTTTCTTATTGGGGGTTGAACGTTCCTCTTGACCCGTGATTCTATTCAAAACTTGAGTTAACTGAGAGAGAAGCGTGACAGTGTTCGTGATTCCTGCTCCCATTGGATTGGGCATCTCATTAGTACAATCATAACACTAATCTTCACAACGGTTGTTAGCCTGAGTCCTCCTATCACCGGCCATTGGCTGGAATAAAAGGAAAGTTAGGGGTAACACATAAAGGGTAATCCAAAGACAAAAGTTTATGACTCAAAAATAAACTTTTATTTCATTAACTCATGAGTCTATAGGATTCAATCTAGGATTTTCATGATCTACTTTCTAACATATATTCTTAGGGGCATTTTTCCCTTAATAAGGGTTCAAACTAATATTGTAAATTTATAAAAACATATCCCCAGGGAGTGTCGTAACCAAGAGTGAAGCAAGGCCCATTTTCATTCACCAGTTCTTGTTTGAGTCTAGCTCAAATCGGTGTTTTCAGGTTTTACCACTAGGATACATCTGTGCTAGAGCCGCCTCTACCTGCTCGTATCCAGACCGAGATGTATTTTTTTTTGATAAACCACTTAATTAGTATTTACCAAAACATAGGGATGTTTTAATTATACATAGTCTTGTATCTAAGGATTTACTAGGGGTTCTTAATCCCAAAAATAACTAAACCTATCCTCTGATACCAACTATGACAACCCTGCTTTTTATTACAACATAAACATGCTTTATTACATAAAACTTCACTTGATACAACAAAGAAGATAGATAGGTTTAGTGTCTTTGGGCTTAGGATCATTACATAAAATTTTAAAACATGAAATACAACATCTTTATAGAAAACTTCCTTTACATGACCACTGCATTCCCTCGTACTTAGCATTGCATGGTATAACCTGAGGACATGCATAAGAAAAGGGTGAGTTATAAAGCCCAGCAAGGGAGTACACATGGAATAACTTGAGGAGTACAATACATGTTAGCAAATAGGCATTTCAATAGAGAATAAGAGATACATGAACATAAAGGCATGATAAAGCATGATAATCATAACATGGAAATGTGGCAACAACACTTAACATTGAATTAGCAGGAGCCAAGGCTCATTGCACAAGGAAAATGAGTAAACCCTCATTGCACATGAAGCACGAGTAAACCCTCGTTGCACTTGAATTATCATGAGTCAACACTAATTGAACATTATGTATCATGATACTATACTTTACCCAATGCATTGGAGCGCTATAAGGGCGCACCCTTCTTAAACATTTCATTTCATACATAAGTGTGCCACATGGATCATAAAACCTGGATTCATAAAACATAATCATTTATTCCATGATTAAGGAATATGGAATTCATACATGAAACTTTAAAATAAATAAGTAAATGTTAATAAAGGTTAATATCCTTGATGGAGAAATGGGCATGGTATTCACTACACAATGACATTGGCTTAGAAAATTGGTGCGATTTCTACAGCGTAACGGCGTGACATAAGAATTCATAAAAAGGGATGATGAGAGAGAAAGAGGTTCCTCATCAAATTTACATGTAATGTAAAGTAAGGAGGTTATATAGATACATGTCCCAACAATTTTAATGGAATTCAGATTCATGATACAAAAGTATTGCTTGAATATAAAAGAGGAGAGAGAAGTTCCTTTTGGAATTTCGGCATAGTAACGAGTGTACATGGGAGGAATTAAATGAGATAGAAAGGGGTATCCCATCATTAAAACAGTAATAGGGCAGTATGGGGGAGGTGAGAAACCATACCCCAACATTAATAATTGAAATTAAAAGGGCAATACAACTGAAAGAAAATTGACCAAAAATGAGAAAGGAAGAAAAAACCCTTACTTGGATGTGTGCATCCAAAGGCAAGAGAGAGACTTGTGAGAGGCTTCTTGGGAGCATGGGTCACCTTGGGAGGATTCTAGAGAGATTAGGGCAGAGGTTCGATGAACTCCAAGGGATTTTAGTCAGGAGGAAGTGGTAGCTTGGGTGGGTTTATATAGGAAAGTTGAGGGAATTCTTTATTATTTAGGTTTGGGTCCCCTTACATTAAATTAATCCAAAACACAAACCATCCCATGGTTTTTACCCATGGTTTTTGGAAAAGGGAAGAGGAAAACAATATTTTATAAGGCCCATGTCCTAACTTCTTAAAATAATAGGGTTGCGTATGTGGAGGTGAGTCACACTCCCATGGAAATTAATTTAAAAAGGAAAAGTGTTGAATATGTATTGGGGGGTTCATTAATGCTTTGAAAAGTAAGTCAAACAATCCCAAAATCACTTTATTTTAATGGTAAAAAATATATTGGCCGATCATAAGGATTATAGTATTTTATTACATCACTATTGGGTCATTATGATGTCATAAAACACATTATATATTTATACGGTATTTATTTTTTACCCAAATATTCGACTATCTCAGAAAATTATGAAAAATTCACCGTTGGATAATTTCGATGTCCTGATTCCCAAAATGAAATTTATTTTATCTAAAAAAATTTCTAGATATGTGAATTTTCACTTTTAAAATAAAAACCGACATTTATCGAAAATTCATGGGTTTTGACAGAAATGGATTTCAAACCTTAATAAAAAATTTAATTACATTCATAAAATTATAAGATAATTTATATTTAATAAAAAATAATTTAATAATAATATTATTATTTTATTAAAATATTATTTAATTCAAAAATCCCTTAATTTCAAAAAATAGATTTCTTAATTAAATAATAACTAAAAACACCATTTGTACTTTAAAAACTATTTACAATGTATCAAAAATGACTAGAAATTATATTCATTATTATATAGAAAAAATAATGTGCATGAACATAGTACTACTTATTTGTTACATAACCCCTTAAAACATCCGCATAAGACCTAAGGGTAAGGTGTGCGATGGTTATAGACTCTTGAGGTGGCTCGGATAACATCGCTCGAGTGGTAATTTCAATCAACATCCACTTTTCCCGTAGACGGTCACGTTTGAGCTTGACATGATGAAGCTCAGCTTGGGCTTGGTCAAGGGCGAAGCCCAAAGACGCCACCTCTATTCCGAGCTCCGACAGATGGGCTTTGTATGGGGAAATTCTACTGGATGAGGCCATCGCTTTCTTTGTCAGAGTAAAATTGGGTTCGTTAAAACCTTATATTTATACTAATCATGTGATCACTGTTCAACGACTATAAGAATAACGGTCACAAATCTTATCATAAATCCAAAGAAGTTGACATCTAAAAACATTTTTTATAAAGAGACATTTAACTGGAACAAGAGGGATTTTCCATTAATGAACCTTTGGTTCGTTACAGATCCCAAGTGTCAATTCTCTTCTGATTAGATAAAAATGATTCCTAGAATAGTTTTATATTCTCATCTTCATGGAACCTGATAACAACTATGTGGGTAATTGTGATTCTTCTAGTCATAATATGGGATGCATTCTTTTGTAGGATGATAAAATGGTGGATACATTTATCACATGATTTTTCAATGTTAGAAGAAATAACCTACAAATGAATTTGATCTCACCATTATTTTGCTTTCTCTTATGTGGTGATCACAATACCTTTTTTGGTAGAGGTTCATAGTTTATTATAATCACAAGATATAGTGTGATAACATATCATAGGAAATAGTTAATCTTGTGAAAGGGAAATGGTTGGAGTACCACTATAAAATTTAATTTGAAATATATTAAATATTGGGAAATGGGAATGTAATTACTGATCGTCTAAGTAGAAAATTACGTTAAAAATACATCATTGATGCTAATGAATAGTTATGTGTTAATGATATTTTCACTCAGTCTCATCTGGATTTTCATGAGGTTGATTGATTTATTTTTTTGACTATTTTTCATTTTTCATTATCTATCCAAAAAAAAGTGTAGGAAAAACCATAGGATGCTGTGATTATAGGAATTAAGGTATCCTTATATGGTAGGGATACAAATCCAAACTAGTCTCTCCCTTATAATGTATTTTTGTACTTTAGGAATTGATTTTTCATCCCTTTATCATTCATAAATTACATATGGTGATATGTTCAAATTTTTTTCATTGGTAATTTATCATCGAACTATAAATATATATTATGATATAATGTGAAATTTCTTGGGGCTATGTATAAAGCACAACGTTTATGATTATTTTTCACATTGTTACACCTTCTAGAAGATAAACAGAGAGCACATGAAGCCTGTTGTATTCCATTAAACTATTATATTGATGGTATATAAGTAGAAGGTTGTTTCCATGGAATTGATAGATAAATTACCATGGAATACATGGGGAAAGAATGATATCTAGGTGGTGATTGACCAATTAACAATTTTGGATCATTTTATTTTGATCAGGGACACCACCATGGTTTAAGATCATAATAAGAAGTACATGTAAGGAATTTTGAAGTTTTATAGGGTTCCCTCTACCATGATCCTTAATAGGGATTCATGTATTATTTCTCAGTTCATTAATAGTCTTTAAGATTTTATGGCCACTCATATTTGGTTGAATAGAAATTAACATCCACACATGGATCGACATATGAAGCATGATATAATGATTTGGAGGATATTCTATGTTCTTGGGTCTTGTATTTTAGAGTATCATGCGACATCCAATTGAGAGAATTGGAGATATAATTTGATAATAGTTACAGTTCATCAATCAAAATCAATCCTTTTGATTTTTTTATGGTCACTTGTGTAAGTCACCTATTTTTTGGGTGGAAGTGGGACAAGGCTCTCTCATGGTTCCAAGTGTCATTTAATACATGTTAGTGATGATTTAGGATATCTAATAAAAATTGGTAACAATTCAGAGTAGTTACAAATCCTTTGGAAATTGTTAATATAGTTATTTTGAGTTCTCAATTTGTGATCAATTCATCTTAAAGTTTTCCCTTTGGTTGGGCCTGTATATGTTACTGAAGTAGATAATTCTATGTCTGAAATATTTTCTACTATTTTAGATCACTGAGTTGTTGGGATTGGTTTCATATCATTTTTTTCCAACTCATTTTATTTATATTAATTATGTTTTGCCAATATTTCAGCTCAAGAAGTGTCATCATGATACTTCACATGTTATGAGTTATGAGGAATTTGAGTTGGATCCAGACATGTTAGTTTTGGAAAAAAAATTTAAAAATCCGTAAATCCTAGATGAATATTATTAAGTGGAATTATATTCCATTGTAATAACTGTCATGGAATCACTGATATGATTCATACATGAAGTGGGAGTGTGATGCATTAGTGATGGAGATGTGTCCTCATCAATTTTCATAACATCCTTCTTCCACAAGTCTTTTAGGGGGAAAAAAAGTAAATAAATGGGGAGAGACATAACATCATGGTAATGTTATGTCTCTATTTTATGTTTAAGGGGATTTATTTTGTGTTTATATAGTAGAGTTTGTGATTCATTGGAGTTTTATAGGGGTCTGAAATTAATAGGGATTTAGGGAGCCAACATAGAACTGGTGGGGTTCGACCAGCTATATGAATTCAATGTATAGACACAAACCTAAAGGTGGACAAAAGTAGACAGTTGATAATCCAAAAAGTAGATACTTCACTTATGTAGTGGCCACCAAGTAGTTGGTGGACACCCCTAAGTAAATGGTGGCGTCGAGTTGGGTTGGGTAAGAAAGAGTGAAAATGTATTTTTGGTGCCACTAAAACCAATAATTAACCTATAAATCCATCATTTAAGAAAAAAATATATCCAAAGATCATATAGTGGATTTAATTTAGAATTATTGGAATATTCAAACTTATTTTCATGGTTTTTTGGGTCTTAGATGGACCAGTTGTAAAGAAATTGGTTGGTTTAATATAATTTATTTCGTTAAATCATGATTTATTATAATTGTGGGAGGATATATAATGAATTGATTTATAATATTGAGATTATTTTGGTTACTTATATTTTTTCTCACATATCAATAGGTGTGACTGGTTTCAGGGGAATGGATATTTTTTGCTTGGGTGCGGATCTCATGTTGTATGAGGTGTGTTTTTATCTTTATTATCCTACAAATTTTTTGTCACGAACTGAATCTGGTCACCACCAAAACTGGCACCCGACCCAGCCCATGATAAGGATAAAAGGGTGATTCTGATCCAGAAAGGATGGCACAAGTTCCCAGGTATCATAAACTGAAAATTGTGAATGATTTACCCAAGTTTATAAACATAAAACAACATACGAATCCAATAAAATGAATCTATATTTTTCAAACAAAATCATCTTTTAAAAAATTTCAGAATTGAATTGCACAACATAAAACAATACTCTATGTCCATAAAAAAGTACAAAAATAGAAATTACAGCCCAATAATATCCACATGGCAAGATACAACACCCTCAATCCATATCCACAACACCGCATCATGTTGGAATGCTATAACCTGAACCATATGTACAAATGTGGTACCCAAACCTGTGGAAATAAAAAATGATAGTCTACTTACACTAGAAGGGGTAAGTATAGTGTGAGAAAATCCTAGTAGGATACCACCAATAAGTTATTCCATGTTATAAACAATCAAGGATGAAAATCTTGTAAGTTTTCATAAACACGAAACGCCAGTTACAATTTCTACAAGAAGCATGTTTTAAAATTAAAACAGTTTTCAAGTGGGATATTTTAAAGAATAAAAAAGTTAAAAAAATAATGATAACGTTACTAAATATTCTAGCCAAAAATATTTTATGCTGATGTTAGGAATAAATATTCTAATGAGCACAAGAAATGGGAAAATAACCCCTAGGCACTAACTCGCTGTGGGTCATAGGTACATCGTATCTCGGTGAGAGTAACCATCATCATATTTTTTCTCGTGCACATGATCAAATAGTAGGGTGCATAAAAATAATACAGTTTTCCCCCATAATCATCATAATCATATTTTATTTCATGTTGTAAGAATTAAACATTCTATGTGAAACTGAGGCCAAACCGTACATGATCACTAGCATACAAGTACACGTCCACCCACCTAGATAACTGGGTTTCTCTCTTGTTCTCAATCAAGTTCAATGAGCCAAGAAATACAATTTTCACAAGAAAATACCACTTACACATAACACATTCTCCCAACATCCCCCACATACATCACAAAAGTCACATCATCCCCCCTGTCATTCAAATTAATTTTGAAATCCAAATCACACCAAAGTATCCCACAACAAAATTTTCATATATTTCGCAATTCAAAAAAACCATTAACAATTTTAGAAAATAATTCAAAAGATGATAAACATGATATAACATACAAATAACATGTTACATACTATCCTTTTCTTAATGAAATCCATTTTTCACATCACACCCATAAAAAAATCCAACACTATGTTTCGTACCAACATCACAATTTCGTAAATCACCTCGACAAATTAAAACCATTATCAAAATATTTGACATCACAAATGAAACATTTATCTTTCTAAACCTCATTTTAGGTGAACAAACTCCCCAAAAAATTACATATACATCCTTTTACCACATTCAATAACCAAAGAAAACATTCACAAATTTCATAAAACAATCCCCAGGGGTATGACTATGTTTTTCACACAAAACCCATTTCGAAACCCTATTTCATGGACAAAGTATCATTGACACCCTACCAAATAAAAATTTTAAGACCATTAAACATTTATTAAACCATTATCAAGTACTTTATAATTGACACAAATAATACCACAATGGATACATGTGAAAAACATACTTGTTCATAAAACACTTTCAAGGGGTGAAATACGGTTTTACACAAAACACCCATTCAAAAACCCTCTTTTAGGAACACATGACACAAAATAATTAACAAAAAAGATTTTTTAGACACTTTAAACACATATAAAATACTCTCATATGTTATAAAATAGAGAAAAACATTACCCCCAATGTCACATATGAAAAGCACCCAATTTCAAGCTAAAATGAATAAATAAAATTAAACACTTAACCAAATCCATCAGAAATATTTTTTGCACAAAACACAACATATACAGAACATGAAAAAAAAGTAATAAAAGAATGCTAACTCTTCAAGGAATGTATACATATTTAATCACCAACATTTTGTGTGGAAACCCTTCAATCATGGAGCGAAACATCTACCACACTACCTCCGCGCCTCAAGGAAGATATAAGAAACCTAAAACCTTGAGATTTGAACCAAAAGACAAGAAGTTAAACCCTAGGTATGAACACTAGTTGCTGGAAAATTTAAAACTGAAGAATGGGTGATGTAATGAAAAAGTAAAGGGAATAAATCAAAGAGAGGAGGACTTACATTCATGATTTTGACGTTTCCCTCATCAAATATCCATTCAATTTTGAGGACCATGGGAGGGGGAGTGACCTTGGAGGATGTGAATGAAGGTAGGGAATGAAATAGAGAAGATATGGTCGAATTTATTTTATTTTAAAAAGGTAGAAAGGGTCAAAACACCCAAAAGATTAATGAGCTAGACACCATGTACGGTTTGGATGGACGATTTGGAATTGTGCGGATAAACCGTGCGGCCTGTTCTTTCCACCTAAAAAGTGTCTATTCACAATCAATTTTAGAGGGGTCCAAGGGAGAATCCAAGGGGGAATGATTTCCCAAGGATAAGTGGAAATAATACACACAAAATACCTCCTTTTTCACCCCAAGACTCATCCAACTCAAGGGTACAATCCACCTCAACCACTTACACAATAAGTGGTGCCACTAGGAGTGTCCCAAAACCAACTCCAAAAAACGACAACATAATACCATAATTTAGAAAAAAGAGGAGACCATGTACTAAAAATGTCCCCCAAGAGTATGTTCATAGTTCATGAACACAAGAGACACCATTAATCCAAACTCAGATCACCCAGAAACCAAGACAACAATAATGACCAATATAGGATTTGAACAATGCATGGAATTGAAAATATGGGTGTGACATTTTCCACCACCATAAAGTTTCCTCCCCTGAAAATCCATAGTAAGGCCAAAGAAAAACCAAACCCAACTAAGAAGCCAAGATGTACTTCTTTTCCAAGCATCTATCCACCCCTAAAAGGACAAAACACCCCCTAGTGATCAATTAAGGAAGGAATCCTCCCATAAATAAAAAAAATACACCACTTTATTGAAATGATCAAGCAAATTCATAATTTATCCCAAAAAACTACTAAAAAACCATCCAAACAAGACTCCATAAATTTACCCAAATGATCAATGACAACGAACAAGGTTACACTCACCGTTCATTAAGAAAACCAATGGCTGTTATCTTATCCCAACGTTTATGCATAGAAGATGTAGGTAGTTAGATAGCTCTGAACCAGACTACCTACAACCAAGACAAAACTAAAGAATAATCTGAGTTACTAGTATGGGGAGGTGCAAATGGGATCCCCACTATAAGTGACAACTCAATCATTCTTGAGATAGGATCAGGGCACTAATAAGGGGAGGGCTGAATGGACCCCCATATATAAGGGGTAAACTTCAATTTGACCTTTACAAAAGAAAATACAGAAAAATTCATAGTGGGTCTCCCCACCATAAGAAATAACCAACATAACTAAAAAACATGGGACTACAGAGGAGGAACCAAAATTTAAAAAGGCGGGACAACCGCACAGTTATTCTACACAATTTGGGAAGATGTGCACTAGCTGTTCATATCATTATTTCTATATGGCTTCCTGGAACATTGTCACTAATAGTTTTTCACAAACTGTGTGCTCAACTAGGATGAGATAAGAGGCTTAAAATATTCCCATATTTTTTATGGAGGATAATAATTTTTACAAGGGTTTTACAGACCCATGAGATTCCACTTAACTACGTGCCAACTTCACCCCAAGACATATTGCTGGAGAGAAAATGATTGAATCTCTTTCATCCTCGTAGTTAGGCATTTGAATCCCCATAAAAAACATTTCCTTTTATTTCCATGAAAACTACTCCCTCATCCCAGATAGGTAAACCAAAACATAACTCATTCCAAATTCAATTTACACTAACATAACATTTCCCTCAAACAAGCGCTTATAAGATGTACAAACATCACACCATATTTATTTAGGTGAGAAAAAATATAAGGAAAGGGAACATATTAACACCAACCTCTGGAACATATTATTTAGATGTTTTTTACAAGGGATACATACTCCCAACATAACAGAGACTCTCAGAGGATTGCATGACCTTCACCATTATAGTCAAACAATCACATGACATCACAACGCGTCAACGAATATGACCAGAGAGACTTATGGAAACAATACATGGAGGGGGACCTTATACAATATCCCCAAAAAACACATATTTCAAGAATGTGTCCTTAACAACAACTCATAACCAGATTTCCCAAACTAGTGGTTTAATGTGAACTTTTTCTTCAAATAGACTGCAAAGGACCCATAGGCCCTCTAGACGGCATTCACACTAACAAACCCGACTACATCCACATTTGATTAATCAGGTAACTTAAGAAAATAATTTTTCTTTCAACCTTCAATGAGAAATCTCCAACTACATGGGGATCTGAAAAACTAAAAAATGAAATGGCTTAAACTACAATGCATGAGAAAAATATTCCTTATATTAATCAAATGGAGGGTTTTCCAATAGTGGAACAATCCGGTTTTCACATTAGTATTGCACTAACCATTAATGGGGGCGTACCTTATCCAATGAGAGATCCCATGGGACCAACCCAACTTGTCCATTGATCAATATAGACTACATAATAGATCTAACCTTATTAGAGGAACCACCATAATGGCATCCTGAAATATTTCTCAGAAAAGACAACTAATCAGCCCTTCAACTGAGCTTACTGACCAAACACAAACCCAAAACATTGTTCAAACAAGAGGGTTTCATTGACTCCAAACACCCCACAAAGTCAAAATTTTCAAAAACCATTAAAACACAACATCCCAAACAAGAAATCAAGATATCTAGTTTTCCTTTAAAAAAATTTCTTTGTTAAAAATGGTTCAGTGGTTAGCGTGTCAAGTAATGGTACCCAATGGGCCTCACACATGCATGTTTCTATGCCACAAAAAGAACCCTCCTCACATCCTTCCTGGTACTCGACCCACCATGATACCAACCATCCATCATCTAATATTACCCCATGCATGTGGTCTCTCACAAAAATATTTAATTTTAAAACATATATTATTTTCACTTTTCAAAACCAAACCAATAAACCAATAATTTTTTTTCAAGGATACTAAAAACAAAATATAAAACCCAATTTACAACTTATAAAACCTTATAGAAAGGTAGAAGCATTCTAATGTAAACTCAATTTCAATCCTTTCAGATCAATTTCAAAATATCTCATCCCATTAAATTACCTTTAAATAGTTTATAAAACTCTATTAGAAACACTTTTTCAAAACCAACTTTAACATTTTTTCCTTCTTTCAAAGAGTTGTAAATACGCCATTTTCCATTTCAAAACAATTATGAAAATTTATTTCCAACATATCACAAATCAGACCATTCCATATTTATTAGAAAAAAATATCAGAAAAACCTTATTCTTTTTAAAAGAATGTCATTTTTTTCTTTAAAACCAGACATCGAAGATTTCAAAACTGAAGGACGCAAGACAACAAAAAGGAAAACTAGTTTTGTTGGGTGAATTGGATGTATGGTTGGATTCCATTTTCCAATCACATCAACATCATAGAGAGTTTTATAGGGAAATAAACTAGGCGCCACATGGATTTATATGCCTCGTGAGATCACAAAGACCATTAACCCATCTCTCTTATCATTTCCATGAATCATCATCAAACCAAGAAAACCAATGGAATTAGATAAGTATCGACTTCCCCTGGTGAGATGAATCTCGTGATGAGGTGTGGTGATCAGTAAAACTACCCATAACCAGAATACCATGTCCCAAAAATCCTAACTCTAGACAATCCTGACTTTTACCCCAATAACATGAACCAACGAGTTAACATGAACATGCCTCTAATTCCATTTTGTCATGAACCGAATCTGGTCGCCATCAAAAATGTAACCCGACTCGGACCATGATAAGGCCCGAAGGGAGTTCCTGACCCCCATGGTCTAAAACATATTTTTAGTTATCATAAACTGAAAACTTTTGAATTATTTACCCGAGTTCATAAACTTAAAACAACAAAAGAATCCAATATAATGAATCTGTATTTTAAAAAAAATCATCTTTTACAAAATTTCAGAATAGAAATACAAAACCTAAAACATTGTTAAAAGACCATTAAAAAGGTAAAACACTAGAAATGACAACCCAAGATCCTCCACATGGCAATAGGAATCGCCCTTAGTCCATCTCCAAAACACCGCATCATGTTGGACAGCAAAAACACGAACCATAGGCAAAAAAGTTGTACCCAAACCTATCGCAACAAAATAATCAAGTCCACTTACACCCAATGGTGTAAGTAGGGTGTGATTAAAATCCCATTAGCATACCTCCATAAAGAGATTCAATGTCATAATCATTCAAGGACAAAATGCTTGAATGTTTTCATAAATTGGAAATTCTAGTTACAGTTTCTAAAAGATGAAACATTAAATATTAAAATAGTTTACATGTGGGTTATTTTAAAGAATAAAAACTTTAAAAAATAATAAAAATGTTAATAAATTTTCCATCCAACCATAAAATATACTTATTATTGGCACAAATTATATAATGAGAACAAGTAATGGGAATATAACCCTTAGGTACTACCTCACTGTGGGTCCTAAGTACCTCTTATCTCAGTGAGAGTAACCATCACAATATCCATTTTTGTGCACATGAGCCCCTAGTAGGGAGAGTACCCATAAACAACTGTCTTACCACTGCCACCATCATCATAGTTTAGTTAGTTTTTTATGCATCAATCTTGCTACATGAAACTGAGGCCAAACCCCATGGGATCACTAGCAAACTAGTACATATCCACCAACCTAGATACCCAGGTTTCCCTCTTGTGGTCAAACAAGTTCATAAATACAAGAAATCTAATTTCCACATAAAAATACCACATAAACATCAAACATTCACAAAAAAATCTCCCATTTAAATCACACAAGTCACATCATCACCCTTTTCATTCAAATTGATTTTGAAATCAATCTCACACCAAAATAGCCCACAACACATTTTTCATATCATTCAAAATTATACAAATCCTTTAACAATTTTATAAAATCTTTTAAATGATGATAAAAATAAAATTACTTCCCAATCAAATGTCACATACAAACATTATCATAAAAAAATCCATTTTTCACATCACACTCACACAAAACAGCTCACAATATGTCTTAAACCCCCATCACAATTTCATAAATTACCTCGACAAACTAAAAACAATATCAAAATATTTGACATCAAAAATGACACATTATCTTTCTAAAACTGATATTAGGTGAAAAAACTCTACAAAAAAGTACATATACATCCTTTTTCTACATTCATTAACCCAATAAAACAATCACAATTTTCATAAAACAGCCCCAAGGTGTATGACTATGTTTTGCACACAAAACCCATTTCAAAACCCTCTTTCAAGGCCCAAATCTTACCAAGACCCTGCCAAATAAAAATTGGCAGACCTTTCAACATTAAGTATACAATAATCAAGTGTTATTGAATTTACTCATATAATACCACAAAGGATACATGTGAAAAAAAAATTCATAAAACACTTTCAATGGGTGGAACAAGGTTTTACACAAAACACCCATTAGAAACCCCCTATTTAGGCCCACATGACAACAAATAATTAATAAAACAGAATTGTATTACCCTTTAAGAATAAATAAAGAACTTATATATGTTATAAAATACACCCAAAAATTACCCCAAGTGTCACACATGGAAAGCACCCAATTTCAAGCTAAAATTAAACTATAAAATTAAACACTTAACCAAATCCATGAAAAATAGTTTTTCCTCCACACCCAACATATAAGTAATGTGAAAAATACATAAATAAAGAATGATAACTCATCAATGAAGGTATACATGTGGAATCACCTGCCTTTTGTGTTGAAATCCTCAAATATTGGTGTGAAACATCAACAGCACCATCGCCACACCTAAAGGAATATAAAAGAAACCTAAACATAATTATTTGACCCAAAATACAAGAAGATAAACCCTAGGTACGAACCCTAGTTTCTGTACAATTTATAACTCAAGAAAAGGTGAAATAAACCCTATGGAAAGGGAATAAATCAAAGAGAGGAGGACTTACTTTCATGATTGTGATGTTTCCCCCCATCAAATCGCCCCTCAAAGTTGAGGTCCATGGGAGGGGGAGTGACCATTGAGGCTTTCCATAGAGGTCTGGAATGAAATTGAGAAGTGAAACGACATATTTGGTCTATTTACAGAAGGTAAAATGGGTCAAAACACCCAAAATTTTAAGGAACTGGACACCCGACATGGCTTAGCTGTCCGGTTTGGAACCGTGCGGCCAAATCGTGCGGCCTGTTATGGAAAACAAAAATGTGTCCATTCTACAACAATTTTATCGGTGTACAAGGGGGAAACCAGTGGGAAAATAAAGACCAGGGATAGGGGAAATAATATCCAATGGAATACCACCTTTACACCCCATGACTCGTTCCACTCAAGGGAATGAACCACCTTAACAACTTACCACATAAGTGGTGCCCCAAAGAGTGTCAAAAAACCAAATCCAAAACATCCCAACATAATACCCTAATTTTTAAAAAAGTGGAGACTGTGTACCAAAAAAGACCCCCAAGACTCGCGTCATAGCTGAATATCATAAAATACACCAAAACATGAATTCGAGAACACTTGAAAACCAAGACAATGATAAGAACCAAAAGAGGATTTATACAAAGCAAGGAATGACAAATCTAGGTGTGAGAATTTTGATTTTTTGAAATAAATTCTATTATTTGATAATTTATTTCTATTTCATATTATATATTTATAATGTATTTCTTATCCATCTCGTATGTGTATCTTGTCAATGTGTTGAAATGTAAACCCATGTGTGAGGTGGGTTTTAATATCTTATGTATTTTATTTTTGAGTTATGCATGATATTTACATTATAAAAATTCTTCTAAATGATAATTGGTATGACACATGATGTTCTTTACATGTGTGTATTAATTGGTTTTCATAAAAATAGGGTTTTATTTTTTTGATTATAGGAATATTTTTTCAGTTTACTATTAAATGGATTGTTAAATTGGTTTTCAAATCCGAATTTTGAAGGAAAAGGTTTGTTTATAAATATTTAATGAAATTTGATAGTTCCTTTTGAAGTGAATTTATGTATGAACCATTTGGAGAGACATGGGTTCCTATGAGGTACTATAAAATTGGGCATTTTCCTTGTTCACCATTGGTGGGTTCACTCACAGGGAGTTCCTCTTCTCTATTGGCCTAGTTGCTATAGAGACATGATGATCTAATATGATAGGGGGTTTATCTATAGAGAGTTAAATTATTCCCTAGGCCCCCTATGTAATGGAATTTTATTTTGTGAACTATTATTTAGTTGATTAATTATGTATGCGAGACTTATCTATCCTGGTCCAATGTTATCATAGGGTGATCTATTTTGTGATTAGATGTAATTATTTGGACTGATATTATATTTGATGAATTACATTATAAATTTAAAATGTTTTATTTAAATTTTCATTGAAAATATATATTTTCAATTTGGTTTTAAAACTATAAAAAGGGGAGAATGATTTACAATGATTTTTATATAAATTTAAAAACAATTTTTTCATGTATTGTTTTTCAAATATGAATCTTACTGAGTGTATATGATATAGAATGTATATGGAATACATGGGTGGGATCATGTTTTTAATTTTTTGGTTACATCATACACACTTATTTTAGGTTGTGTTGACCTATTTTGGATTGATGCCGGAAAGGGAATGGTGTTGTAATGAGGGGGTGAGGTTTCATGTCTACTGGGTGTGGGTATTTTGCAGTTGAACAATGGGATGCTTCCCAAATCTCACATGTAGTTTCCATTGGTAATTATCTATTTTTGGGGTATTTTTCTTGGACACGTATTTTTGTTTTTCTCTTTTTCATAATATCTATCTCTACTGCTATTGTAGTTCACTTATGAAATATTTTTTTCCATATTTGTTTCTCCGTATATATTCCATGTATCTTTCTTTAGGTCTGGAAAATAATTTCCCTTATTTATTTTTGGATTATAGTGTACTAGTATTTATCTCTTGGTTATCATGAATTCCATTTGTGTCTTCTCACAATATTTTGAAAACATAGATTTGATGGGTTTTCCTTGTCTGGTCATGACATAAAAGAAAAATAGAATTTAAAAGAGAGGGAATATTAAATTGTTGAATGTATTCTATTAAAATACAACATAATTAACTTTGGGTTTTCTTTTTCGGGAGACTCGGACTATAAAGACATTAACAATCTATATGGGATAAATAATTTGATAGAAATTTTTAAAAATAAATTTCTTGGAAAATGGTAGGGGAAATATTGTTGAGGGGTGATTTTTATAATGGGAAGAGAGGGGAGTTTTGGAATATAATATTCAATAGATAATTATTTATACTTAATACTACCAATATTTATGAATCATATGACTATATATAGTAATTTATTCAATTTAATTTTAGATAATAGTTTATTATATCCACTATGGCTCAGTAATTCATTTTATTTTAATATAATGTAAATTATTATTTTTCCACATTTCACTATTGTCCATAAAATAAACTATATTAGAAAGATACCAAAAATTTAACCAATTTTTTTGATGTATATATTCCATAAATTAAATCCATTTTATAAAAATAATTTCCCAAATATGATAATATTAATTTTTAAATAAAGTATTTATTTATGAAAAAAATACCATCCTTTTTATTATAATCAATTGTAGAAGCTTTTGAGAAATAACTAATGGTATCAAAAAATTATATTATTATTATAATGTCACTTAATATTATTTAATAAAGCCATTTTATTATAATAATGTTTCTTTAAAATATTTATATTTATCATAAAAATGTAACTAAAAAATACGTCTATTAAAAAAATTTAATAGTTATTTATTTATTTTTAAAACATATATTTACATGTTTCAAGATATAAATTTTTGATATTTTCATTTTATGAGGTAAATAATATTATTTTACAATTACATAGGTGGGGAAACAATTATTATTGGTAGGTTATTATTCTTTATGGTTAGATAACAATTCCAATAACATAATTACTATTTCAATTCATAGATTAGTAATATTTATTTTGGTTTCCATCCTACTATAAATATTTCATGTTTCATTAATTCATAATTAACATATATTTTCCCTCATGGTTATATATTTTTATTTTCAAAATATTTGTTTCATTAATCGTACTTATTATTAGTTCAATAGAGTATTTCACTAGTGTGATCATTTTCGGTGATCAAGATGATCCAAATATCCATATTATAGTTATCTAAATTTTAATTTTCATCATTATTATGGTTAGCATTTTATTATGTATATTTATGCTCTAAATGTATTTTACAAGTCAATATAAATTTTTATATTATGTTCTATCATATGGTTCTTGTTCTTTATTGAGTATCACATTACATAACATTACAAACATGTAAAATCATAAAAGAAATTTTATTCCTAAATGTAGAGTCGTTACACTGTGGTCATTATAATGGGAAATATCAGGTACTGGGATAGGGAATATTGGGTAACGTTATCAAATATTAGTTATGATGAAAAAAAAGAAGAAAAATAAGTAAAAGAAGAAGATGAAGTGACTGTAGTGAAGTATAATATTAATGATGAAGTATAGTGTTTAATTTCATAAATATTTAAAATATATAATGAACATTAGTTCTTATTAATAACATTACAAGAAAATAAATATAATATAGTTAATTTATTTGAAAAAGTAACTATAATTTATTAAAAACTAAAGAATTAAATTTTTATATTTCATTATAAAATAAAATTTTATTTGTGGTTGAGAAAATAATCTTGATAAAATGTTAATAAATAATGTTGATATTTCATAAAAATATGGTTAATAATGAAAATAATAAAACTAAAATGATTTTTGATAATGTAATGTTATGTTGAATTTTTTAAAAAAATTATATAAGAGTGGATCATAATTTCAAACTTAATAGAATCTTAATTATATCTTATATCAATATATTTTTTTTTCTTATGAAGATAATGATATTTTCTTGGATTAAAATAATTCTAGCAATAATCCCAAGAATAATAAAGTAGAGTTTTTTTATTTAAATGGAAATTCTTTAAAATATAACATAACAAAAAATAAAAATTTGAATAATTCATGTTATTATTATTTTAATCAAATAAAAAAGATGACGTTTTTATTGTTTTTTACTATTAATAATATAGTAATAAAAAGAACAAAAATAAATAAAAATTAAATAATAAAATAGAATTGATTTAGTTGATTTATTAACAAAAATATCATTTTTATGTGTATTGTTGGAACTATGGATGTTTTGTTTTTGTAGATAACAAATTCCGGATCAAATAGAAAATTTTGTAGGTTGGAAATAATGCTAAAAAATATATGTATATGGGTGGAAAGTAAACCCATCCAAAAATTTTCAACAGAAAAAAAAATTCAGATTCTAAACTATTACAAAAAAAATGCATTATCCTATGAATGTTTATGAAATTTTTGGTAAAAAGGTCTATTTTTTATTAATTATTGAATAATGTTTCCAACTAAATTATAAGATTAAAATATTTATTATTATTATTATATGAATGATAAAACTAATATTGAATTCATATTCATTGGTTTCCATAAAACAATTAACGAAAGAGAATCATTAGTTACTTGATTAGAACTACACATATAATTAAATAAGTGATTTAAGAAATCTTAAATATTTTAATGGTTATTATTAAGACTCATTTGTATTTTGGAATGATGAATCACATAATTTAAATGGATTCCTCACGGAAAAAATAATAAATCATAGATTGAAATCTATTGAACCATTATTTATTAATTGATTAAAACATAATGTTTTGACTACATCATGGTTATGTGAAAATTGAAATTATTTTTATGGGAAAAATGAAGGTTTTTTGTTTTTTTAACAGAATAATTATAATAAAAGGTTTTAAAAAAAATATAAATCTATTTTTAATTGGATAATCATAGAAAAATGGTTATATTTCTTTAATGGAAGATATTTCCCAATTATATAGAATATCTTTGTATTTTATACATGGATATAAGATATTATTAGCTCTCCTAGCATTTTTTGGTATATATGTCTGAAATTATGAAGTTATAGGATTTTTACTAAGTTTAAAATGAGAAAATTTCCAATATATTATATAAAAGGGTTGATATTAAAATAACTGAGCCCTTACAATTGATTCAATATAATGTTTATTGAGATATAAAGCCCACATTAATTCATGGATATATATATATATATATCATATCATTCAAAGATTTATTCCCTCAATTGACCATTATATTTTATATGAAATATAAATTAGAATCCATTAATAAATTAATAATCAATAGAAGGGATTCAGGGAAGGGGAAAATAATATTTTTTATAAAAATAGAAATTAATAATTGGTCATACTACATTGGAAAAAAATTTCAAATATATCTTAAGGTAATTGGAATAAAACAACAACACCTTTCACCATATATATCAAATTTGAACAGTATTACTAAGCATTGAAACATAAATATTTTCTAAATTTCTAGGACATTACATATTGAATTTTTTACATCTATGTAACAATACATATATGTTTTATCTATTACTATTCATATATGTAATAATTTATTATTGATAAGAAATTAAAATATGGATCCATTATAAATATGATCTAAGAAGAATCCCAATGTTAATTTTTTTTAGAGATTTATTAATTATTTTTCTTATAAAATCTAAATGTTATAACTTGAATTATTTGGAAGTAAGGGATGATAATGGAATATTTCAGGTTTTCCACCCGATGAAATAATTATAAATTCATTAAAAGTAGCTAGTTAGATTTATTTATAGTTTTAATATGACTATTATTGCATAAAATTTGAAAAAAATTGTGAATAAATAAACTATTAAAAATTATGTTGATGATGAAGTAAAATTAATGGATAAGATTAATGAGAATATAGATAATCCGATGTAAAAATGAAGAATCAAATTTAAAAGAGAATGATAATGAATTATATAGTGATTATTAAATTGAGAAACATATAAAATTAACATTTTCTTTGTAAAATGAGAAAAGTAAAGTAAAGAATATAATTACAGGATCAAATACTCAGATTATAATAAGTCTAACATTACAACCAAGGAATTAAGATTCATTATTTTACTTAGTTTAACCAAAATGATCTAAAGTAGATTAAAAAAATTAATAATCTGTTAATGTTTGGAATGTAAAAATACTTTACATATATAAAAACAATTTAAAATTTTTATTAACAGGTTAAGAACAACAAAATTTTTATTCATGGGGGTGTGAAATGGTCGATAATGAGGGAATGAATTGGAAAAACACTATTAAATTACAAGGAAAGATATCCTACACTTGAAAATAACTACATAATGTTAACAAGAATACCTTTGGAACATACAATATTAATGACCATGTTTCTCCCCATCTTGGTTTGGGTAGTCACCATATGAAGAAGAATAAGACATATGCATTCTCTTAGAGGATACTGAATTGTCCAGTAGAGGAGAGTGTATCCTAATAAAATGAATATATGATCCATGTTATGTTCCAAAATAAAATGGGAGTAATTTTAGATCCTAAAAATAATATGTTCAGCGAGAATTGAATGTTATTTTTTACCTATAAAATTAGCTTCCTCAAATACGGGGATGAACTCTAGCTGCATCGATCCCCATGATTTAGAAATTGGAACATCCCCTTAGATAATTACTCTAGCATAAACAACATATATATGTTGAGTTTAATATCCTCATTAGGGACACTCTAGGATTCCCAATGACCATATTCCATCCCAAACACAACATTTTGGTTATAAGAGAACTAAGGGAGAATATTTAGTTGAGTTGAGAAAACCCATTTTCCCAACAACGAATCCTTAAGGGTCAAGTGAGGTTCTTTTATTTTTAAATGAATTATACTCAACAGATTATCAAGATACTTATACAAATTATAACCCTCCTAAATAAACTAGAATATGAAAATAAAGCCTATACTATGGCATCACCCTCACTCTAAAAATAATAATTATTTTGGGACCAATCATAATTGTTCTACCAACAAAATTTATGATTGATGGAGTTCACAAAAATACTTTTCATAAAATCTTAAACAACCATCATCCATTATCCATCCAAAAATATATGATTAAATGTTTCCATATATGAGTTATAAAACAAGGGAATCAAAGCCCATGTAGACAACGTTTTGATAGATTATATTATTAGTGGGGATAGCTTTGTATTATACACTAAAAATAGAAGAAAAATTTAACTAGAATGTTTTTCACCCAACATGACTTGTCCCACTAATCCTTTCCTTAATATATATGCTTGGTTATATGGAATTTAGAGGTAAAAAAAATAAATATTCTGAATTTGTGAAAAACTATATTCCATCTCATCAATGAACCTGATATTACTGAGCAAGCCCTTCTGATTGTAATATAATATGATATTGTGGAGTCTTCAGTGATATAATGATTTATATAATTTCATAGTAGGGTGAGGTAACCATGTAATGTGGTTGGAGTGATCAAAATAGTTATCATAACAAAAAAAGACATTCCCACACTTGATGATGCATATGAAATAATTGAGGAGAGTTTAATGGGTACCATAAAGGATACATCAGATATGAGAACCTCTAGCAGTATAATAATGTGAAGATTCAAGAATAATTCTAAAAATTCCTCGATAAACATAAACTAGATAGAATATTATTCCATCATATCCCCTGAAAGATCTTTCTATTTTATATACATTAAATATTCACGCCCTTAAACCATGATACTGAATTCATCAATATATGTTTTCTCATAAAGGATATCTAAACTAGAAGTTGTTTCCCTCTTCATTGGAGTAACAAATGAAACCATTGAGTGTTTTTTGTGTATTCTTGATAATTGTTTTGGGAACTCTAATAAATGATGAAACATACATAAGAATGTAATATAAAAAATGATCAACAAGAATAATCTTTACCTTAATAGATTTTAATTACCATCCTAGTTAGTGATGTGTCTTGTGATCATCCCAATCCTTCCATCAAAGTGGAAGATATATATCCTACCAATAGAAAGTGGTGCTCCAAGATAAATACTTAGAAAAATGAATTTTGGAAGGCATATCCATCATTCAATGAACGAAGTTCATCTGGGAGATACAATATTCGAAATAAACATGATTCTTACCCCTATATTAATATTTTTAATAAAATAGAAACAATAAGTATTTAGAATTCAAAAGAATCAGGGAATACCATAATTCCTACAAATGATAATTAAAATTATATTATCTATAAAAAAATGTGATACAACTCTAAGACCATGACTACCTCGGTGGCAATGAAACTCCATATTGGAAAATTATATTTTAACGTACTCCCCAAGGAAATACTAATCCAATATAGGAAATAGGAGATTTAATATCACTTTATTAGATGCCTCAAGTATATATGAAGAAAAAAACTATTCCCATAAATGTAATAAAGATCAAAAGGGAAGACTATCTATGAAATAATAGGATATAAAACCATTCTAAACAACTAGGAAACCTCATAACATTAAAAACCAAGTTTCACCCCATTATATCATATTCCTTTGCCATATCAACTTTAACAATTATATTAGTAACACAAGATTTGTAATTATTATTTTATATGACATCTTATTCCAAGCCAATGTAACCATGTATGATTTTACCCTTTATAGACCTATATTTTTTATTAGAGACAAGGCTGGTAAGTATATAGGAAAATAAGTCATTAAAGAAATTTGTGATGACATTATATAATAATTTAACATACTAATGGACTTATACTATTTGCAGGAGTTTTGTTTCTTTACATTTTGAAAATGTAAGTGATAAGTAGAATATGTAGATATAGGGAGTTATCCTCTGAAGAAGTAATCCTTAAATTACACCAAAACAATACCCTTTGCAGTATCAAAATATTAACAATAAAATTAACATAAGAAGTTATCAGGATCTAGGTAACTATCTAAGATTAGGTTACAAGTATCCTCCTCTATCTCCCCCTCATTGGAATATATATCAAGTCATCATTATAGTTCTCAATAACAGAACTGGGGATTCTATTGATGAATGTTTCATCCACCTCCTCACATGGGTATCCTTTATATGATTTAAACTATGAACTAGTGATTATGGAGGATAAATGGGTTATTACTAATTTGATAATAACCTCGATATCACTGGTGAATAACCATACAATAACTTCATGTTGAGTTTCTATAAAAAATAATACTATTTTCATAGGAATGCATGTTTTAATTATTTATATGTTTTTATCATTCCTTGGAGCTCCAAATTTCTACTTTTAACTATTTTATTATATGTAAAATTACTCACTAAAATCATATAATTTTTGGATAAATCTAAATATTTATCATTATCCCGCATTTATTTTAAACATGTTTTAATAAGGTTTATTTCCTACTGCAACCATTAGAGACATGTATAGAGGTGATTCATATTTTACACTCACTCAAATATATCACCATTAAATTATATTTATCAATGCATATAAAAAGATTGGTAAAACCTAATACTATTTAACCATATATAAGAACCATTCTCTAATATATAGAATATCAAGATGAAAATTCGATGATAACTCTCCACCATATTGTTAAATTTAATTAGTAAGGGAGAATATTTTGTTAAATTTTAGTCTATATGGGTGATATAGGTATGGGTAAAACAAGGGATTAATTATAGGTTGGATAAGAACTTGTCTATCAGACACATGGTCCTCAATGTAACTCTCTGGTTATTTCAAATGGTAATATGATCAATGTTTTACTAGAGATCATGATATTTTTTATGAGATAGATAATATATAATTTCTATAATCCTTTTCCTCGAATATATACTAAAATATTTATTCTCATCATGGTTATAGATCATGTAGAATTCTCTTCTAATGAACTAGGAACTTCATCCTCTGATGATATTTGGTAGGGAAATTTGGTGGTTATCTCTTTCAATAATATCACAATAAATAATGATGATTGATAGATAAAACATGTGGGATTGAAATTTACTTCTACCATGTCGTACTGGGTTGGATAATCAATAATGTTGTCCTTTAGGATTTTTTTATAGGAAATATGGACATACATGTTTAATTGAACAACATATATGAAATTCCTAAAATGAAACCTTAATGAAAGATTAAAAATAAAATATAACTTATTTTTATATTATATAATATAAATTAGGGACTCAGTATTTATCATAAACTAATTATCCAAAAACTCAAACATAGCTTGGGGTCTATGACCTATAGAATTCAATATTATTAATAAGATCATTGAGATAATGGAATAGAAAAACAATCATCCTTGTTCTTTTTCCATATGGGAAAGAAATAGATTCATCATGATATATGAAAATATATTTGGTCCCCATATATCATAATATGTATAGAATATTAAACAACATCATATAATTTTCATAATGGGTGGGATATCCCTGCATTATTAATCAAACTGATCAATAACATTGAAGAAGTTGGTTGAATAGTGATAAGACATATGTATAAAAGATTCCCATGGACCCCCCTATGTAGTATGAACCAGAGTGACCTCAATATAAAGACACTGAATAAAAATATCCTCATCACTCACCCATCAGTGGAGAATCAATACTATCAATGATACCTCCCGAAAATCCAAGAGGTTGTGGGACTAGAGTATCACCACTCGACCTATCCTGAGAATGTGCTATCACATCAACATGAGAATATAGAGCTTATGATAAAATATATAGATACATTGAACCATGAATCAGGTGATATGGTATGGAGTAGTAATGAAAATTTTCATATAACATTCAAATATATAAAATATTCCATCATCATCTAAAGAAAGCCTATATATATCCTCAATCAAAGATATTATATCTAGAGACACTAGTGGGATGAATCTATATGTTTGATGACAAGTGCACCCATGGTGTACAAATATGTGGGGTCCAAAAGTGATTGAATTATATAGTGAAAAACCTTATATAGGAACATGTTCTAAATTGATAAAAAAATATTTAAAAAAACATGGTTTTGATATAATCTAAATGTTTCATGAAACAATTCTAGATTTTATTTAAAGGATACTCTAAAATATTGGCTGTTGATTTGGTGGAGAGTTTACTATTTTTTAACTAATAAAAACTATGTTTATTGTTTTTGAAATTTCAATTAATGAGAGTAAAACTTATATTAGATGAACATTATTCATAAAATAATATATAGATGGAAATTTATTTTAGGATCATCCAAATTATTTTAAAAAAGGAAGTGTTAATAACTATGTTCTTAAATTGAATATGGTTTCCACAGTTTGAAGTAATATCCATGTTCTATGAAATATAATTGTGATATCTATTTTTATGAGTTGAATTTTTTAAATATAAGACTTGAGTAAAATATAACTGTTAATAAAAGATTTAAAAAGTAACTACTTGTAATTATTTATGTTGATGACATTATGATTTCAAGTGATAATGAGAACCTGTGTCAATATTTTTATTTTAAAATGAATGAAAAGTTTTTATATTTTTATTATAGGATATTTGAGATACATTTTAGAATTTTTATAACAAAATAATATGTAGATCTTATTATATATTAATAAAATAATGAAATATATTTATTTATTAATTAGTTTTTAGAAAAATCATGACCTGTATCTATCAAAATTTCATTTTGGAATTTTTTTAAGTGATATGAATGAAATTTTTTCACTTAAACTAAATTTATATGGTATATTGGATGTTTACTATTTTGAGTCAATAAGTATTCCTTATGGAATTTCCATTTCTCTAAATTTTGAAAATCACAAACACCTTATCTTAAACAAAATTATCTTTCCCTAAGTATTATTTTCTTAAGAAATTTTTTCATTTTTTAAGAAATTTTTTATCAATACATATGTTTTTAATATCTTTTTCATTGCCTTATTAAAACCATGTACAACAATTTTTTCTTATATAAAAATATTCAGATCCTTATCAAAATCCTTAGAATCATACAGTTTCATAAATTACCAAGTCTTTATATTTTAAGGATCTAAATTATTTTAAATTCTAACTCTGAATTCTTCAAAAATCACACTCTGAATTCACTAAAATTTAGACTTTCAATTCCCTAGAATGCATATTCCAAATTACTCATAATTAATATTCTGAATTCCTTAAAATTCAGACATATAATTCCTCATAATTCAGACACCAAATTCCTCAGAATTCAGACATAGAATTCCTTAGAATTCAGACATTGAATTCATCAGAATACAGACTCCGATAAATATAGAATTCAGGTTCCTAATTATTTATAACATAGAATTCGAATATCCATTTGTTCCGAGAATCTAATTTTTTATATGTTTAGATATAGAATTCAATTTGCCTTAGATTCTAAAATTTTCATATTTGGGTAAGCTATTTCATTTTCCTTACACATGTTTTTTATTATGAAACGATGTCAAACAAATTTTTTTAACAAACCAATTGTTGAGTGACACGTGAACAGGTCCCTCTGAAATTCAAGGAAAAATATGACCATCATATGAGGGAGTCGACCATTGATGTTTTGTCTATATATAAGAGCTCATTTGAATGAGCTCGTTATTAATCTAGATTACATAATGTTAAGTTATTTATAGATAGAGAAAGACTCCAATGCTTTGTGTGTTTCATAAACATCTTGTTCATCCAGGAAGATCTTGTTCAACTGGATTCGTGCGACTTTGATTATTGCTAAGTACAATCGAGGGCTTCTGGGGACAAGAAGTCTGAGGTGTGAATTACCTTAAAGATCGAGGTCTTGTGATAATCGCAAGACAAATTCGGATATTATTATTAATGGTTTACCTTGGTGTAGGTATGAAAGACTTTCATGAATGTATAAATCTAGGTACCTCTATAAAAGGTTGTTGGATACCCTAATCATTGGGTTAAAAGATTTTCTACTTGTTACATTTTCTAGTTTCATGTTTTATTTACACTGTATTTTGATAATGATGAAAAGTATAAATGTTTTATACATTAATGTACTTTACTTACTCTAATAAGTAGTATTTATTATGCTTTAATGTAGAATAATTCTCTGTAAAAATTGTTCTTACATATCTTTTAAAAATTCATTTTTCTAGAGCCTAAGAAATTATGTTGTATAATTAATAACAAAAGTGGGTTTGTGAATTTACCATGATTATTTTTGTTAAACATGGTTTCCATTAAGGATAAAAATGAATGTTTTTAAAAATAAAATTCACCCCTCTTATATTTGATAATCTAAAAACACTATTTCTATCTTACAGTTGGTAATAGAGGAGGCCTCTTAAATAATTATACTCTCATATAAGTTTTTTCCAAAGTTTTCCTTGTTATAAATTTTCTTTCTTAACGTATCTTGTTCAGGTTTTGCTTAAATATATTCATCTTTGTTTATAAACTTTTTATACTAAAATGTTTTGAGGACATGTATTTTCTTATATAATGGAATGTATAAATGTTTATTATACTGATAATATAAATCTTTCATGATGACCAATTTTTTATGGTAATTATTATGAGTACTGGAGAGATAGAATGAAGAATTTTTTCATTAAAACTAGAGTAGAATTTTATTTAATGCTCACATGAGATTATAATTTTTCAGAAAAATATGTAAAGACCTTCACAAACCAAGAGAAACAATAATATCAACTAAATTACAATGAAAACAATACTTTGTTGTGTTATATTAATAATAATATATATAACCAAATATCATCTTGTAAATATACCAACTCCATATAAGAGAATCATTAAGTTACACATTTTGGGACTTCTTAAGTGAAATAAACAAGAATAGCTATGTTAAGAGCTAAATATCATGGAATTTTATTTCCATATAGAGAACCAGTTTGAATATTACAACAATGATTTATGACCATTTTCAACAGTCTTCAATATATGAGAGAGAATGGTCTTGATAATGAAGTTCATATGGATACAATAATTGATATATTTCCCAATGTGTGGGAATAAAAAAGGACCAATATTGATGAGAATAGAAATGTATCTAATGTAACTCTTGGTGATTTATTTGGAACTCATCTTCAGCATGATATAAAGACGAAGAGAGATTCTGATTTCAAAGAAAAGAATAATGGAAATATATGTGTAGCTTTAAATAATACATAGAAAGTCTTGTCTCTGAAATGGGTAACATATTCTAAATCTATGAATGTTGTTTCTATATCTGAATCAAGTGATAGTGATCATTCAAAGAAGGAATTATCCAATATTTCTTGAAGGAAGAACAAGATTGTGGGAAAGAACATTTTTCAATATCCATATAAGAATAAATTTAGAAAGGACAAGAATGATTCTGAAGTAACCTATTTTGAATGTAAATGTTATGGACATATCGAACCGGATTGTTCTATACATAAGATAAAATACATGAAATAAATGCATTTTGAGAGAAATAGAAAGAAGTATTTCCTATCTATGGCTATGAAATTCTTCAAATAAAATGACACATAGAGTGCCAGTGGTGGTTATTGTTTTGATGATTCTTCAGATTAAGAATCTTTTGAAGAGAATAATATTGTTCTTACAGCCCGAGAACCTATTGAAAATCATTATTTTATGGATAAGGTATACAATTCTGAATCGTTAACCAATATTTATTTAAATACTAATATTCCAAATGAAGAATATTACAAATCATTAGATGATGAATCTTCCTCATTAGAATATAATACCTTAACTTCATTCAAATAATTTTCTTTATTTTTTAAATTACTTGAAAATGTAAATTGTAAAATAAAAAAGAATATACTAGAATTTCTATTTTAACTAAATAAGTATCAGATCCTTCTAAGGATCATCATTATAAATTGTTTTCTGTTGAAAGTGCTTCTAATAACCTAATGAAAGTTAATTCTAAGAAGGATGAATTTTTTAAGGATCTAGAAAATTTTATTTATATGAAACATTTTTAGAGAATAAATCATGTTATAAAACTAATGACTTTTAGGATAATAATATAGTGATTAGACTAAAATCCAATTTTTTTCCATAAAACTTTTATCAAATTTTACATCAGGAATGAAATAATTTGATAATATGTATTCACAATTTCATCCTCTTAGGAAAATTTCTAGATTTTGTTATACTCAATAAAAACCAGTTTTCATTACTAATTATTTTGTTCACCAAACTACTCCCTTTTGTAATTAATGTTAATATGGTGGACATTGAAAAATAAATTTTTCACTAATTAAAATCCAATATTTATGTTTTCATAAATCTTATTTTTATATGAATATGTGGATTCCTAAAATTTTACTCTGTAAAGATTTTGGATCCATGAATGTCTAGATTCTAAAAGTATAACTCTTTTATTTTCTGGAAAATAAAGAAAGTACCAACAACCATACATGGTGCATTGATATTGGATGTTCTCAACTTATTACTGGTAAAAAAAATTATTTGAAAATATTAACAATACAAAAGGAGGAAATGTAAATTTCAGAGATAATTCTCAGGGTGAAATCGTTGGCATAGGTAACATTTTGCTTCTTGAAAAAACATTGATTTTAAACATTTTATTTGATAATGGTATTAATAAATCCCTCATTAGCCTAAGAAAATTATGTGATAAATGTTATCTTGTGAATTTTAAGAATGATAAATGCTTAGTACACAATTTTAAAAAAGAGTTTATTCTTTATTCCCATAGGAATTAGAATGTTAATACACTAATCATAGAAGAAATTAAATGCCAAGACCTGCCTTGTATTAGTGCAATAGAATATCAATCATCATTATGGCATAAAAGGCCATGACATTGTATCCTTAGGAAGCTATGAATACCCTAGAAGAAAATACTTTTTAAGGATATTCCAGATCATATATTTGATTCATAAAATGTTTGTAATCCTTGAAAATTTATAAAGAAATTTAAATTATGTTTTAAATCAATTTGTGAAGTATC
Source organism: Viscum album (assembly GCA_963277665.1). Lineage (NCBI taxonomy): Eukaryota > Viridiplantae > Streptophyta > Magnoliopsida > Santalales > Viscaceae > Viscum > Viscum album. Next base: position 274,423,633 of record OY728155.1, on the reverse strand, counting down.
AGTTGTTGATGAAATATTTTTAGTGCATATTAATCTTTTTGGTCCAACAAAAACTGGAAGTATTTGGGGAAAATATTATGTAATTATTTTAGTTGATAATTACACTAGTATTTTATAGGTCTATTTTCATTAAAAATAATCTAAATCTTTTTCTAATTTAAGAACATGTAGATCCAACGATAACACTGAGAAAACCCTTCCATCGATAACTATTCATAGTGATCATGTATGAGAATTTCAAATTTCATATTTTGAAAAATTTTGTGGTAAGAAAGGACTTACTCATAACGTTCCAACTCCAAAACTCTTCAACAGAATGGTATTGTTGAAAGAAGAAATCAAACTCTTCAAGAGATAACTAGAACCATGTTAAGTGAATATTCAATAGTGAAACATTTTTTTGGGTTAAGATATTTGTATCACTTGTTATACTGTAAATCCAGTATTAATACGAACATTTCTTAACAAAACACCTTTTAAATTATGGACTGGTTGAAAACCTAGACTTTTTTACTTCAATGTTTTTGGATGTAAAGTATTCATTTTGAATACTAAAGATAACTTACATAAATTTTCACCCAAATCATGTGAAGGAATTTTCATAGGCTATTTCACTACATCTAACGATTATAGAGTTTTTAACAAAAAACATGTAATGTTGAAGAAATGTTGCATGTTAAATTTGATGAAATTAATCCTTTTTTTAAACATCCCCAACAAAAGTCTTTAGAAGTGTTTTCAAAAAATGATTATCCACCATTAATAGAATATTCTTCTAATAAATAAAATTTTCAAGAAAATATTTTTGAATAATTTATCCTAGAGTATTTTCTACCATATATTGATGAAATAGTTTTTCATAACCCAAATGAGTTGTTTCTGAAGAATAACCCCAGTGATTGTATCATAGGTGTTTTAAATCATCCTGTTAGGACTAGATGTTCCTTAAGAAATAAATTAGAACATCTATAATTCCATTCTCAATTATAAAAAAAATAACTAATGAAGCTTTTGTAAATGATGATTGGATTAAAGCCAGGCAAGATTAGTAAAATGAATTCAAAAGGAACAACGTATATACCTTAGATGAAAGAGCTATGGAAGCATCAATAATTGGAGTGAAATGGGTTTATATAAATAAATGTGATGAAAATAGAATCATAGTAAGAAATAAATCTATATTAGTTACTAATGGTTATAATCAACATGATGGAATAGACTATGAAGAAACCTATACTCCAGTAACTAGACTTGAATATATTCTTGTTTTACATACCTTCACAACATTCAATAATTTAAAACATTTTCTAATGGATGTGAAGTGGGATTTCCATAATGGATATGTTCAAGAGGATGTTTATGTCTAAAAACCTCTTATATTTGAAGAGACAAAGCATGTTGAACATGTTTTCAAATATTCGAAAGCTTTATATGGACATAAACAAGCCCTTTGAGCCTGGTATAATAGAATTACAAGATTTTTGTTACAAAATATTTTATAAATGGATCAGATGATCCAAATATTATTTAACTAAGGATAATAAAAATGTTACAATTGTTCAAATATATGTTGACGTCTTTATATTCAGATCAACTCTCCAATATTTAAATGATTCATTTACAATTACCATGAAATCTAACCTTGTGATGAGTATGATGGGTTAGTTAAAAATTTTAATAGGTCTTCAAATTTCTTATAAACCATAAAGAACATATATATATCAACATAAGTATATTAAATATATTCTTAAAAATTATGGATTTGGAAACACTAAAAGTATAAGCACTCCAATCGGTACCTTAAATTCACTTGATATAATAATGATGGGAAAATAGTATATTAAACCTCGATTAGAGGTATGATAGAAGAATATTATACATAATGGATTTTCATCCAAACATATTTTTTCAGATTTATTATGCGAAATACATCAATGTAATACAGTTGAATCTCATTTAAAAGAAGTGAAAATAAATTTTCGCTATTTACGGGGAACCAAGGAATTAGGACTTTTCTATACCTATGGAAATAATTTTGTTTTAAAAAGTATTTTGGATATAGATTTAAGTGGATATAGAACTCATAGAAAAATTACATACTTATAATGTCATTTCTTAGGTGATTCATTAGTTTCTTAGTCATTAATGAAGCAACATTCATAACTACATTGCACTGCTAAAGCTAAATTCGTGGCAGTTGGATGCTGATATGCTTAAGTTTTGTGGATATAACACACACTCATAGACTATGGCATGAGTTTTACAAAAACAAAGATATTTTGTGATAACATAATTTCCATTTTTCTATGAAAAAACCCTGAACATCACTCTCGTGCAAAACACATGGATAATTGGCCTAAATTTCATAGCAATCACACATTGAAAGGAGATATCAATCTTTAAATTATAATAAAACAAGATCAACTTGCGGATATTTTTACAAAATATTTACCATCCGATAGATTTGAATACATTAAACAGATGTTTTTATGGATAACTATAAATTAAAATTCCCTATAAACATTTTGTTGAAAATTATCTCCTTACATTAATATGCTCTTTTTCTTAGGGGGAGTACATTTTTTTTACCCTAATATTTTTTTGTAATCAAATTTTTTTCATAACCAATATAATTCTGTAATAATTTTTTGTAATTTTTTTTTCTTAATCAAATTTTTTCTTCATAACCATTTTTTTAAAATTTTCTTTTTCTAAACAAAAAATTTCATAATAAATTTTTTCAGAACCCAATATTTCAGAATCGATTTTTTTTCTATTCCTTAAAATAAATTCTGAAATCTAAGTATAATTTTTTTACCTAACAATTCATTCTAAGCATTACCGAATTAATTTTTCCGTCCACAAGTTTTTGTAATTTATTTTTTTACTTCTTGGGATTTTTATACTATTTTAAGAAAATTATATTAGATTCACTTTCCATAAATCATATATTTCCATAAAATCTCTAAAGATGAGAATATACCGAATCCTTTTTTGGAATTTATCTTAACTTTAAAATCAAATCCTGCTTATGTCAACCATTAGATCAAAAATGGAACTCAAATTATCACCTAAATTCCTATACAAAGACTCCACATTCTTTCTCCAATATCAGTTTTCAAGAAATTGTGTGTTGAACCTCTACCACTCTTCGAAAAGGTCGTTCCGTATTTCCATGTTTTGTTACACTCCCGATGTCAATGTCAGCTTCCCCCCAAAAATAGATGTCTTCAGCCATGGAAATAAATTATATAAAAATCTATAGGAAATGGTGTCCTGACCCAAAATTTATTCGTAATTATAATTCATTGATGATTAAAAATATCAAGATGAATAGATATGAGTTTTTTTTTTGCAATGCCAAGGAAAAGAGTCAAGATATGGTTTATTTTGATTTACTTATAGACTTTTATGATTCTGTATGATTTAATGAAGAAGGAGGAAGTGAAAAAGATACATTTTAGAAATATGGAAAAACCTATTCTTTTTCTCTTAATATGGAAAAAAATATTCATGGAATTTTATATGATGGTGAGGAAATTTTATATACTCACAAGATTCCAGATATGTAAATATATTTTCAGAAGTAAATGTAAATTGAGTGATTTGGAGTCAAAGGAGAAAATTTTCATAAGATAAACCACCTTTCATCAAATTTTAGGATGTTAGATTTGTGGGTATAGGGTTTCTGAATTACGAGAAAGGGTGACAATGACTCTTTAAAGAAATCTGATATCTTTATATTAGATTTTATAGTTAACATAAAAATGGTAAATCATGTGATGTACATCCTCTTAAAAATCTCCAATATTAAGAATATAACTCTAAAGTCTCATTTTATCATGCTTCTAGTGATACTGTCAAATATTGTAGGGCTTTACCTACAATCCATCAAAATTATCTATAGTTGTATACGAAGAAATTTTAAGATTTTATTTCTATGTGATGATACATTGAGGAGAATGAAAGTCGTATTTAATACCAAATTTGGTTAGTTTTATGATATTTATGAAAGTGAGATTAAAAATTTAGCTTCTAAAGGGGAATTTGGATAATCTTCGAAGAATGCGCAGAAGAAGAGAATGGAAGAATGAATTGGAAATTAATGAAAAATATACAAGTTCAGAAAATTAGTCGGCTCCTCCAAAACCAAAAAAGCAAAAAAAATGTCGTGATTAAGTGGTAGCGAAGTAGAGCGAACAGAAGTAGAAAAATAAAGAAGGAGATCCACTCTTTGGGTTAGATGCTACTGAGGAAAAATCTTTGAAAATTAAAGTTTTTCAGGAGCTTGAAAGGAAAGAAAAATAGAATAAGTTGAAAAAGAAAATGTCTGAAGTTGAGATTGTTTAAGAAATTCTCATGGATAATGAGAAAGACTCTAAACAAGTTTAGTTTCCAGAATCCTTCCTCAAAGAATTAGGACCAGTAGACAATTCTAGAAAAAAATTCCAATTTTGATACCTATTATAGAAGATTATATAGTACATGAATAAGAACTAAAATAAGAACATGTGGAAGAAGAATATTAAAGTGATGATATAATAATGCCATTTGAAAAATATCATAAGAAGGAAAGTCCTTCTGACAATATTTTAATCCGAACATCCAATGTTGAGTCAACCAGAATTTTTTTCTCATGGAAAAGATGATGATGGATAGGAAGAGTTTGAAAAAAATACTAATGATTAGAGTAGAAACCAAGAGTTCATCTAACCCAATTATTTTAAGGAAGATGATGAGAAATAAGAGGTTGATTAATATAAGATAGTCCAATGTTATGATAGTGAGTAGGAGTCTCCAAGGGTAGAAAATAATATATCTATAGTTTATAAAGGAAAATAGGTTATTGTTGAGACACATAAAAATGATGTGATTATAAAAGATAATAATGATGTTGGTGGTTCATATGAATGGAATGCTTAAGAGAATGAGAAATAATCTCCTCCTACAAGGGAATAAGATTATGAATCTTCATCTTTTATGGGTTAGTATTTTGTTGTTTAGTATATGAAGAAGTTAGTGAACAAAATACCTTTTATCCTTAGTATTTATTTGAGATATCAGTTGATTCAACACTCCTTCAATCATAAGTATACTTTATTAAGCAGGGTCATCGAAAAATTCACCATTCGTGAGGCAGATTTAAAAACTTTTCATATCAGTTATGATGCTCATAAGAGATCGTGTATAAAAATAAAAAAATGATCTAATAGAATGACTGATGAGATGATAATATTTTATAACTTCTCAGATCTAGTGAAATATGATTTTGATAAGTAAGATGATAGGATCAAAACCCATACACCATGTTTTTCAGAGAGGATGAATCTTGAGAAAACATCCCCAGAGTATGTGGATAATGTTTGGAATGGGATGTTAAATTAACTTTCATTGAATCTGAGGATGGAAAGGGAACTCAGGTAAGAGTTTCATGAAATGTTCAATCAACAAGCAAATGTTGCGAAGTATCAAGAAAAAATCCAAATGACTCCAGATTAAAAAAATCATGGCTCTAGAAAAGAAAAATTAGGATCATGATCAGTTTCTCAAAAGAATTGAGTACTATCATAAAGAGTTCATTAAATTAAAGGGTACCCTAGGTAATATAATGAAGAATGAAAAGAAAGATGAATAATTTACCATGTCAATTCTGATCCTTTATTGTATTTCTACCATATATAAATTTTTCCTATCATATTGAAAATATTTATATCCTTCAATTTTTTGTTTTGTATAGTTCTAATCATTTAGGGACCATTTTTTTTATTCTATCTATTCCTTTTCGAAAACCACAAAGGGTGAGAGAAGAATGACCATGATAATACTATGTATAAATAATAGAATGCCCAATGTAGTGGGTTGGTTTATTTAAGGGGGTTATACATTAATAATATATTACTATGTATGAAAAAGTAATCATCTCTAACGATGTAAAAAATACTATCCTAAAAATTTACAAAACATAAGAGAGAGTTAATCTTAATCATCCTAACTGATACGTAAATGGAGATAAGTTTTTTTAAGTTCATAAAGAAAAATCCTTATCCTTTATATTATTTTTCTAATGGATGATTATTCTTCCCAAAAATTGGGAGATTATTGTGTCAATAAGGTTTCCTTATGAATTTACTATTCCTATATGATTTAAAAATCACAAATATCTTATCTTAAATAAAATTATCTTTCTCTAGGTACTATTTTCTTAAGAAAATTTTTCCTTCCCTAAGAATTGTTTTATAATTACCATGTTTTTTAATATCTTATTCAATTTATTCTTAAAATGAAGTATAAATATTAATTTTACCAAGTCAAAAAATTTGAATCCTTATCAAAAACATCGGAATCATATAATTTCTTAAATTACCAAATCTTACTATTTTCTGACACCAAATTCTAGGAAACTCAGACTCTAAATTCTCTAAAATTCAGACTATAAATTCTCTAAAATTCTATTCCTTGAATTCCTCAGAATTCTGACTCTGAATTCCATAGAATTCTGATTCCAAATTTCTCAGAATTTAGACTTTAAATTCATCAGAATTCAGACTCCAAATTTCTCAGAATGTATTCGTCGAATTCATCAAAACATAGACTTCAAATTCATTATAATTCAGACTAAAAAAACTATAGAATTCAGGTTCCTAATTATTTGTAAAACTGAATCCAAATATGAATTTTTCATAGAATCTGATTTTTATATTTTTACAATACAAATTCTATTTTCCCAATATTCAGAATTTTTCAGATTTGGTTATGCTACTTAATTTTCCTTACATGTGTTTTTATTATGAAAAATATGACATAAAATTTGTTTCTAACTAACCGGTTGATGACTGACACATGTACAGGTCCCTCTGAAATTCAATGGAAAATATGACCGTTGGAGGAGGGAGATGACAATTGATGTTTTTCTATAAATAGAACTCATTTAAACAAGGTCATTATTAATCTAGATTACATAATGTCAAGTGATTTGTAGATAGAGAAAGACTCTCATGCCTATTTTATTTCATAAATATCTTGTTCAGCTGTGAACACCTCATTCAGTGATCTTCATGTGACTCCAATTGGTGCTGAGTACAATCAATGTCTTCATAGGATATGAATATATTATTACTAACTACCATAATGATCACGGTCTTGTGAGTATATCAAGACAAACTCTGATATTCTTATTGAGGTCTTACCCTAGTGTGGGTAAGACCGACTTTCTGGAAAATATAAATCAAGAGAACATTATCCAAGGTTGTTGGGTACCCTATGCTTTGGGTCAAAATATTTCTTACTTGTTACTTGTTTGTGGTTCATGTTTTATCTTCATTTTATTTGGATAAATACCAAAACATAAACTTTATTATACATTCTTGTACTTCACATAATCTAATAAATAATATTTTATATGGTTTAGGGTATAATATTTCTCTATGAAAATTGTTCTTTAGATTATTTTCTAGATTCATTTTTCTGTACCATAATGATGTTTTTTGTATAGTTAAGAACCAAATAGGGGTTTTGAATTTACCATGTTTAAATTTGTAAAAAATAGTTTTCATTATGTATAAAAACTAATGTTTTTAAACATACAATTCACCCCCTCTTGTAGTAGAGAATCTACATACACTATTTGGATCGTACATATTATGTATAATTTCCCCAATTCCTATCATTTTAATAGTTATGTTGTGTACCTGATCTCAATGTACATTAAAATAAATACATCTCATTAATGTTAAAAGGATTTTAAGGTATATAAATAGTATAATTAATTATGGTCTACATTAAAATATCATATGAAATTATAACTTATTATAGTTCTATAAATATGGGTTTGGATAGAAATGTTGATGATACAGTGTTCACTTCTGGTGTAGTATTTTTATCTCAAGATGAATATGTTTCAAGCCATTGAATGAAACTATTTTTTTACATTGTGTAAAAATATCATAATCTACGATTAGTGGGAGTCCATTTTAGCTGGTAAATAGGGGGAGAGTGTAAACCCAAAATCATTTTCAATAGGCCATGAGAATATTACTAGCATTAAGGGAATATCATCACAAAATTAGCAAATACATTATAATTTATAAAAAAAATTAAAATTCACCATGAATAATAGAATTCATTTTTCATTAATAAATACATTAGTAATATATAGTAATTGTAATAAACTAGCTTCTGTTACCACAAAATAGTGATAATAACAAATTTACCACTAGGTTCAGAGGGAGTTCCTGGCCCCTATAGTATGACAAATATTCATTGAACATAAAAAAACACATGCTGGGTATGATTTTTCTCTTGTATAACCAAAAAAACAAGATAGATTCTAGACAGTAATCTAGAATGGCCTATATATATATACCATACACGCATATAGATAAATATACATGATAAAATAATAAAAATTCCAATAGAGTACACAATATTGTTAGATAAATAAAAGAATCACATATAATGAACTGAATAATAATCAACATAGTATAAATAAATAAACAAAAGGAAATTAAATCCATCATTGAAAATAGAAGGAAAAATAAAAAATAAAAAATTATAATAAACAAATAAACAAATATTTCTATATTAAGAATTTTACATGCTATAAATCTCTGACTATGATACCTGACTGACGTAATCCTTAATAGAGAGAGACTTAATCTACGGATTTAGAAAAAGAAACCATAAGAGTGACATAAATCATATTTTTTACATTGGGAGTGAGAGAAACCGAGGTTAGTAGGATATCAATAAATAATTTTGAAACTTTTATTCAAAGGTAATTTAATTCCTATAGTTTGGAAATACAATTATGAAATATTTATCAAAAATTCAATATGAAAAATAATAAACCATAAAAATTTCCTCAGTAAAACATTTATATGCCCCATAGAGAACCCAAAAAGATATCTAATAAGAACCCTCTCAGATCACTAAGTACAACATAATCCCTTTGGAGGTTGAAACTCACATTGTGAACTAAATAGTAAGGATACTCCAATCCTGAATAAGTTATATCTAGATCTTCTGTATATCTTCTCAGCATTTTATGATAAAAACGAGTAGATATGAGATACAAAATACATGAAATGATCCTATAAATTGATAATAATGAAAATTAAAATAAATATCATAAAAAATTCCAAACCATAATATGAAATGACACCTTATCATTTTTATACCATGAAACATGGCCACAGGAAAATCATGTATCCCCTTATAGTGTGAACAAACACAAAGAAGGGGATCAAATAATGAGGGTATCACCTACATCACCAAAAACCATTTAATGTTCCAACCATAATTTTTTCAGATAGGTTTGGATAGCCATGTATTTTTCTACTATTTACGATTTTAATTTAAAACATCATTTAAAATCTTACCATAGAACTTCACATTCATTAAAATTATTCAAATTCAATTTTTTTTCATAAATGAAAGAAATCATAGGATAAAACAATTTTCCATTTTCATTCCCATAAAGGGTTAAATATCATTTAATAATAAATTTGATTGATATTAATCATTTTAAACACTTATAAATTCACATTTTATTTCAATAACATCAACTGAAAATGATAAAACCATTAAAATGTCCTATGTAAAGTGAAAATTCACTTTGACACATTTAATGAGTTCACCATGACATCCACATATATATTTATTACAAAAACTAATCATTTAAAATCATAAAGCACACAAAGTTATTCCATCTAATGAAATAGAACAGAAAACTACCTTAATGATGGTGAAGTCCCACACGATATGCTGCAACGGGTCACTATTTTTGGGAAATGATCCAACCAGGAAATAGACCCTCTACAATCCCTACAAACAAAAAAATCCACATTAGAAGCATATATAAACCATCAACTAAAAACAAAAACTCATAGTGTTTTTTGGGGAGAACTAAATCAAAGGAATGGGAAGGAGGAAAATGGGTAGATGGAAATATGAAGAAGAGATGGATTACCATGGAGATATCGCATGAAAATGGATTTGGATAAGATTTAAACCAAATAAAAAGGGGTATATAACATTCTATTGGGTACTACAGGGTTGAGAAAAATTGAGTCTAGGGAGAATATGACATTAGGGATCAAAAAATAATGAGGGAAAATAAACTATATCATGTTTTTCTTTAATTGGATTGATCTCATGGGTTGTCCACATAGTTTGACGTGAAATGAAATAACAATTCAGTTATATCTATTAAAATATTTGACACACCAATATAATGGTACCTCATATGATTACTCCTAGTCCTGACACGATTCACCACCAAACTATGCACTAATTGTGTTAGCTAACCATGCATATTAAACAATGAAACAAACCTTGTGTGAGGGTAACCAACTTTTCTAAACCCAAATGTGTTAACTCGACAATATTCTGTATAGAACCTATATAAAGGTTATCTACATGGTTTCTACAAACTATGCATGAGACACACATAAGTTATAAAAAACCCAATAAATAATAAATATTTAAAAATTATAGCCCCAAATAATTCAACAATTTAAAATATCTCTGATGAATTAAATATACTATAAAATTAATAATAAATTGACATAGTGGGTTCTTAAATTCTCCCAACCATTCTTATTTTAAGGCCCAAATATTCTTGAGTGAACATAGATGAAATGGAAATGGGACCACCAAGACACCTCTTATCTTGAGCTAGGAGGGACCTAATCAATTATAGAGGGTCCTAAGAGAAAAATACATCGAAAATAACAATCCCTGTAATACAATATACAAAATCCATAAGCTTCTCCACAAGTCACTTAGAATTAAGAAACTATTATTACTAACTTCATGAAACCAATAGGTTTCAAAGACCAAACATAGATCTCCAAATTATTTAAAAATTATCAAAATTGGTGAAATAATAGAGATACACACCCATACATGAAACAACATTTAAAATATTATATATGAATGAATACTCTTATTTACATTGGATAAAAACAATAACCATAATATTGATTCTAATTTATAAGGGAAACAAATCCAAATAAAACTCTACATTGATGAAACAAAGAACCATCATCACGCTCGAAAACTCTCTGTAACCTATAATTTAAAAGAGAGAACTCTGAAAAATACTAGATATGAGATTTGATCATCGATTTTAATACTTAATGGGTGAACTAGGATCTCCATATATGGGAACTATCTCTTGATAAAACTCAATAATGAAATCTGAACATTACTGATTCCTCAATAACCAATTGGAAATTCCCATCTAAGGCACTCAAGAACTGACCAGAGGTTTCTACTACATTAACACATCAATAATCCTATCTCAAAATATCTATAACACGAAAAACATCCCAAGGAAACACAACCTATAAATAATGAATGTATAAATATATAATTCATTACCAACCAAAAGGATCCATTTTTGAAATCCTAAATATAAGAAAAAGAATCCCAAAACATCAATTCATCACCACCATTCACACTACACCTATAATTTTCTTTTATAATAATCTAAAATAATAAAATTCTGAAGATGTCCCATTCATAATCACTAAAAAATCGTTTAGATCATTAAAACATAACATATTATAATGTATAATCTCTCTTCACTAGAAGAAAATAAGATACATATTATTATTCTTCTTCTGAGGTGATTGACCCCAACTATCATGCCTTTCCTTCTTAATCTCAAAAAAATACCAATCCCCATAAAAGCGTATATTCTTAGTTTGATCTACAAAAACTAGGACACCGACCATCAATGACCACCCAACCAAATAAACTTCCACAACTCCATCGTGAGATTGGGTAATGTTTATGAGTAATACAATAACTCTCATGTAATGAGAAGGGACATCATACAGATTGTCCAAATGCAAAAAATTCACACATTTATTTAAAAAATACATGGTAGGAATACTCTAAAGGATATAAAAAAGAAATAAATTAGTACATATTTCAAAAATAAAATTATCCAAAATAAATACCCACCATAACCCAAAATAATAATTCATACAAACAGGCATATGAAAACTCCTCCTTTTCCTTACAAAAACTTATATGACCCTCAAAATATATATTATAAGAAAAAACAATCCCTTTCAATTAAAATTTTCATAGGATACTCATTTCCAAAGTCTTCATCCATTTTATTATAATATAAAAAACAAATTATTTTTTTATTAAAATCTAGTTAACAATTTAATTATTTCAAAAACTTGAGCTTTAAATCCAAAATATCATTCGAATTCATAATAAAAACAATTATTTTTTAAATATAATTTCTATTCCAAATCACATAAATATTTTATTTCAAACAATTCCATCAAAACAACATTTACAATTATTAATAATATTGGTTCCAAAAGTAAACCTTCTAATTTATTTTTTTTTCAATTGAAATCCCAGTTTTACCAACACAATAAACAATGTACTCAAAGTAAAAACCTTGTAAAAAATAAAAAAAATCATTCAAAAACTATATAATCAAACATATAACATAAAAAGGAACATCATTAATACCCATTACACCACTGGTAAACACCATTGTGAGTATTATAGGTAGAATGTTAGGGGTAAATTCTTGTGGTGAAACAACACTACATACGGATTGGTTTCATTGTTGGGTTACCCACGTACACCCCATGTGATAAACCCTGTAACAGTTATACATACATTTTAGAATGTCACCACATGGGTTACAAGACCATTCCAAATGACCAAGAATCTTTGGAGTTTTTCCCAGATATAACATCTTAAAATCAATTAGAACATGAAAATCACCATGATACTCAATGGGGTTCAAATTACAATAATAACATACTATAATATTCTAACGAAATTGATGAAAAAATTCATAAATAAAAATTAAAATCCTAATAATCCATAGTGGCCCGACACTTATAAAAATAGTGGTAATCAAAATTTTACACAATTTATACCTCTAAATCAACAATAACAATCTTTATCTTTGGTTTTCCAAAAATCACGAAATATAAACAGAGTTATTCTCAGGAACCTAGAAAAATAATAAAAATCTTATTCTAAATACATTTTTAATAAACAGTATTAGGTTTTCACTATTTCAACACATAAATAATTACTTCACTATTTTATAAGGACATCATCATTCCCCAGAGGATGGAAATTAGTCCATAAGAATCATAAAACACAATTTGGGAATAGTTTCTTCTTTGTCGAACCAAAAACACATAATATATTTTACTTGGAAATTTTTAATACACTTCATAAATATATGACACTTATGAAAATAAATAAAATCACTAAATAAATAATAATCCAATAAAATATGAATCATAAATTGATAAATAAATTCTTCTCATAAAATTATTTCTATAATAATTAATATTAGATAAATAAATAAAATGAATAAAATCAAAGAAACATTTGAAAATGAAATATCATTTGTAGTGTAAAAACGGAAAACTAAACCATAACCAACCATATCTATATTACCCCTTTATTACTATCCACATTCCAAACTAACCACCATGACAATAACAATAATTAATGTGACGAGACCAATTTTTTGAAACATGAAGAAAAACCATAAATTCAATATATGTTAAACTATATATGAATGGTGTGAATGAATCCAAGATCATTAAGATAACTCACATTATTTTGGCCGCATTGTTTCAAAGAAAATTTAATTCACTATTGTTTGAAATAAATTATAAATTTTTTATCTATATGTGCATATGAATAAACAAAAATCAATGTATAATCATTTTAAATAGTTCCTCTTCTATTTCTTAAGGAAGTCACCAATTTAGACACCTCACAGAAAATAATTCCCATCCTCTTAAACCATTTACCTTCCTTACATTGTAATATTCAACTAAAAACCCATTAATGTCACCCATTTGAAATTATTTTGAAAACATTTTTAAAAAAACCATTAATTAATTTCATTAAAAAAATACTATTTAATTTTAAAAATCTGAAGAGTATAATATAACATATAAAAAACTATGATATTGAGGGAATAGAAGGAAAAAAACATGTAGTCACATAATGGTGATACAATATTCAATCAGAATATGAGATAAAAGGTGGAAATATAAAATCATGTATCACCTTGAACTATATGAAATAGTGATGATCTAAAATTAATGACATGTGACCTAGTTTTCTAGATACACTGTATACATTTTCCCCCTAGTGAAACTTAGAAAATATTTATTTTCAACCATATCAGGTGAAATATTACAAAATAATCCACTTGGATTGAATAAATATCATAGGGAACTAGTTACTAAGAACACATTAGACTAACATAAAAGGAATCCATAACATATATTTTTTTACTTAAGGTCCCATAATAAAACAAATTATAAAGTAGAAACAAAATTCCATTCAATGATCATAAAAACCAAGAATAAATTAAATTAAATTAATATAATATCCCCACAAAACCCTCAAAACATAAAACAATTCTTCATTTTTATAATGAGAAACACAACAACATGACCATCAAATATACCCATAAGGGGTCAAGAATCAAAAAATAGGAGATAAAACATTGAGGGTATGAAATAATAAAATAAAACACCCATTTTAAGTGATGACTAAGTGTTTTCCAAAAGGAGATTGGATGGAAAATCCCTTTTATTCATATTTAGAAATCAATGTTTAAAAATCATTTAAAATTAAACCATTGAACTAAATATTCGTTAAAATTATTAAAATTCCCAAAAACGTTTATTAAATATAAATAATTACTTTATTACATGCTTCTCTAATTTTCATATACATATTGGGGTCAAATACCTTTTAAAATTAATGTCTTTAAATATTAAAATATTATAGAGACTACTAAGTGAACATGGTATTTTAAAAAAATATATTAAAAACTATAAATCCATTTTATTCTATTATTTTACGATAAAATATTCCTTAAAATATTAATAAATTCAACTTAACAACCAAATTTTCATTTAATATTATAGATAATTAATTTTAAATCACTAAGTACATAATGACATGTAATTTAATGAAATATTATAAAAATCCTAACGTTAATCATGCTAGAAATCCTAGTAATAAGATGATACAGATTTTCTTTGATGTGAAATTCTTAAACAAACCCATAAAGACCCTATAAAAGAACTAATAACAAAAACACCATATAAAAACCACCCCAAAACCCCAATAGAAGCAAGAAGATACTAATGTTTTATAAGGGAGAATAAAATCAATGAAATGTACAAGATGTGTTATTGGTAGAAAGAACGTAATGCCTCTAGTGTTTAAAAAGAATATAAATTCTATAAACTACATGTTTAAAATTATATTATTTTTTCTATATATTATATGTTTAAATTAATTAAGATATATTAAGAAATAAGTCATAGAAAATAGAAATTAATCTTAAAATACTATATTCGTATATAATAAAAAATACCACAATGTCACATGAATGTAAGTAATACACTCCATATATTATTATTTAGCATGTAGTATTTGATCCATTAGAAAGGTAACAATTTAAATGGAAAATAAAAAGAAAAATATAATTCCTTTATAATTAAAATCTCCCCTAGACCGAATTCAGCTTTGAGAAACAACATTAAGATTAAAAAATAGATATCGATAAGTAATATTATGATAGGAGAAATCACATTGGGATATTTAAAAAAGAAAACTATGGATATGATAGGGTTATCTCAAGATGTGTGAATAGATAAAATGTGTTTAGTAAGGAAATCCATAGGGAAGAAATCTTGAGATCATTAATATGATCATTGGAAATATGATCATTTGAAATATTTTCATTGGGTATACATGTATCCCAAAGGTATACTAAAGTTATCAACTATTATAGGTAAATTTAAAATAATAGAATTTGTAGATAATAAATAATGAAATAAAAAGACAATATTACAATATTAAATATTTTAATTTATATTGATTAAATATATATTATCATATACATTATTATTAATAATGAATGATATGAGGTATTTATAAATTAAAAATAATTATATTCATAACAATTTAGTAGAATTTTTTTTTACATTTTTAGAAAATAAAAAATTAATTTTAATGGAATTTTGAAGACATTATTTAAATAAAAAATAATACTTTATAAAGAAATATTTTTTATGTTTTTTGTATTTTATCTTAATAAATTAAATTATAAAATTTTATAATAATATTATATATGAATTAATATATTTGTATTTTATAAATTATAAATTTATATGAAATAATATTGAGAACACATAATGTTTTAGAATATTATTTTTCATTAAATATAGTTATCCATGATATTTTATAATGTAATTTTAACGTACAATTCCTAGATTTTTTAATTTTTATTTAAAAAAACTTTTATTGGATTCAAAATTTCAGTATTTTTTTAGGATGAATATTTTAATATTTTTCTAAAAAGGTTGATTTTTAGGTGAATGGTGAGAAGATATAAATTTTGTTGAAACTATAAATTTTATGACATTTTCATACAATAAGAATGAATTAAATGCGGATATTTTATTTTTAGTAAATCCTTATATTAGATAAATGGGGATCTCATATACTCTGCTAAGGTAGTTCTATTGTAAGAACCTTTAGGTTTTCAATAGAATTTCGGTAATGAATAATTTTCAATATGATCATTTAACTATGAGATCATTGATCTATTCCACACATACTAGGAATGTTCATTCAATGATATGGTACATTAATATCCTATGAATAACAATCCATTTTGGGAAAACCTAAATCCTTTCATGGATTCAATGAAAAAAATAAAGGGAATTGGTTTTTTGGAGGATCCTCATGGTGCAGATCCATCCATGTGTGAATTACTAGATCTTCTATTCTCAAAAAATTTATAGGAGTTGTTTCTCAATAATATATTATTCAGAAGCACTCTAAAAATGACATGAATTATATTAATTCTATATTGTTGGGTGTATTTCATTATGTAATGGAAATTCACCATGGACTGCCCTAGATTTGAAATCCATAATTGTGCATTATTGGGGTGGATGTGAAACGAAAACAATCTTGATTGAAAGAGGATTCTTTCACATTTATATGTGGGAAAAGTGGATCTTGATTTTTCATGGAGGATTGGAAATGTTCATCTAAAACCTGGATTCTTCAAGATATCTGAATGGGATAGGAACTTCAATCCATTAAATCAAAGAAAATCCAGCGTACACATCTCGGTAAAGTCACATAAATTTAATTGCGTATTTTGGCATCCAAATATTCTCCGGGATATTTATTCTTGAATTTATATTCCGTTGATAGTAGGCCAATTTAATCTAATTGTAGAATATATCTTTTATGTCATTATTTTTATTGAAAACAATTTTAATTCAAAAAAAATCTAACATGATTACATTGATGTATAATGATTATTAAATAGATTTTATAGTTGAGTATGCATATACTCCACATTACTATGATGTGTTTTTAATTTTAGGAAACTCAATTATTAATTGTTCTGTGACCTTGAAATAGGTGAAAACACCAAATGATTCTAATTCGTGGAATGATTTAAATTGAAATTGGAACGTAAAATCTATTATTCTTTACAATGGAGATCCTTCAAGGAAGAATGATCCTTTAAAATGTAAAATAGAGCAGTCCAGTGCATTGGATTTTAATAAATCAATGGGAATGACTTGGGATGATCCTATTGCTGAAGAATTAAGGGAAAATTGGGTAGTGAATATGATTGTATTTATATTGAAATTTCTCAAGATATCAAAATATTTTAATTTCATTGGAAAAAATTTCATATAGATAAATGTTATGATAACCATAAGGTTATTTCTCCCCATCTCATTTATAGTGTTCATAACCCTTCCCACCTACATGAAAAGATAAGATTATATAACGTTAATAAGACTCATTTCAATTCTGGTGGATATGTATTTAATGGTATTACATAACTTCAGAATAAATCCATATAAGTTTCAATTGTACCTGGTCAAGCCCAAAGATAGACATATTCTAAAAATAATGGTATATTCAAGAAGAAAAATACTCTTATTTACAGATTTACCACTAATGTGGAAAGAACGCCATTAAGGAATCATGATCCCTATATAGTAGGATGTGTTCCTCCATGACTGAAATAAAAATGAAGATAAATATATCATTAGGGAAAAGAAATGAAAATGGAGCTATAATTTGTGATGGATATCCTAATATAAAAACTTCATATGTTGAAAATATTACATGGACTATTGAAATTACATTAATATATGTAGATGTACATTTCTATAGTGAGAAACATGTTACTATTAGAATACCCTATTCATTCATGAAAAATTATTTTACAGTAGTGTAATCTGAGAGACACAGGAGCTTGAAATAATTTTATAGTCACAAGGAAGATTCTGTGGAAGTTCAAAATTATTATACTTTCATTTTATTAGATCTTAAAGAGTTAGTTATGTACACCACCCCAGAAATAGTGTATAAAGGAAATGATGACATCCTATGAAATTCTGGACAAAATATTTATTTCATTAAGAAATCAACCAAGAAGAAAAATTCAAGTGGAATGAAAAGGTTTATTCAGTTTCAAATGCATGTATAAATAATGAATTTGTTTGGAACATTTGGGGCATGGAAAACATTGACACAATCATGAACCTCATGATATTCGAACAAAAACATACATAATATTTTTTTTGGTTTATCTGAACATGTAATGATTTTTATACAAGGGATGATACACCTGAAAGTATGGGATTTCGTCTCATAAACACAAATCAATGTATCATAGCAATTAAAATGATATTTATTCTTAGTCACTCAAGGTTGTAAGACCCATTTTTAATTAACTCCACTCATCATTTCATTACCCTCATCAAGAAATTTATGGGTAATAAAAACTATTGTAAATTCATTTATGTTTAAAATGTCTACCATGAAAGGAGGGTCTTAAGGCATGATATTTAAAAAATTGGTGGTGTAATCAGTGTCCACTAGATTAATCAAATGGATTTAAATTCCATTATTAATCAAGATAAAAAATATATGATTGGTGAATTTATTTATCATATCTATGGAGGTGAAATAATGCATTGATGACAATAATATATATTTTTTTAAATAATATTAGTTGGGAAAAATTCACCCAGGGTAGAAAATAGATTAAAGAATTGAATTCATGTAAACTAGATAGAGTCATTGTCAATGAAGCTGAACTTGATTGTAGGGTATCTCTCTCATCTTCCACCCTTCCAAGAATAAATTCATATCATCATCCTATTTTGGAGAAATGTTTCACAAGATATAATAAATCCCACTTTTCATTTAGATTCAATAATTCTAGGGCTTCATAATTAGATTTCTACAAGCTAGTTTAAGGGACATGTGAATATTTTAATTATAAAGATAATTCCTTAACCCCTGTTTTAAAGTAGAAAGTGATGAAATAATGTATAAATATTGGATCAAGGAATATTTTTTGTAACATGACAAGAATATTGACCATCTTGAAGCTGATATTTATACTATTCATGAGAATAAGACTTTTAGTATATTTTCTATTGGTATTTATCAATAAATTTCTATTTATACTGAACTAAATAAATATCTAAACCTCAAGAATCAATTGTAGAAGGAATATTTTAAACTAAAATGGCCTATAGATGGTGACATAAACTCTAAATATTATAATTCTTTACAAAGGGTTAAGAACATCAACAGAAAAATTTCTATTATAAATTTTGATGTGATAAGAGGTATAGGCTTGCTGAGAAATGTGTCTATTTTTATAGGAATATTATTAATGTTACTCAATCATGCTAGGATTTTTTGATGGAATTATTCCTAATCATTTCAGGCACGAAGGTAATGGAATTATTACACTAGTTACCCCTAATTTTGATATTAAATATGATATATTTCAACGTAAAAATGGGATTTCATCTAGTCTAGATAGCGTCATGAATTTATTATCAAACCTACTAAGATGTTATCGAACATCATATATATAGGCTTCTCATAAATATTTTTAAATGTTCAATACTTATTCGTAGTATCAATGAACTATTAATTGACCTTATCCTCAAGGTGAAAAACGATTATTGAATTCAACTATTAATACATTAATATTTTTTTAACACAAAACAAATTATTAACAATGTTTTGGATAGCTAGTTATCCAATATTGAATATAATATTATTTCTCATAACTAGTTTGGCTTCATCAAGGGGAGATCTATTAATGAATTCTTCATATGTATCTCTAAATTTTTCAATAATCTAAGGAAAGAATATGTGTGGAAAATTTTCATTCAAACATTGTGTTAGGAAAGATTTTTTTATGATGGAATGAGGATTTATAAGTAGTCATAAAAAAATTTCATTTTTTAAAAATAATTTATAAAGTGGGTCTACATTTTATTGAATTAATCTCAAATATCAATGCTTAATAATGGTTAATATTACATAATGTTTAAATGATTTTTGGTAAATAGTCATGCTAATCAACTATTAGGAATTTTCTTTTCCATTTTAGAGGACTACATGACTAGAATTTTTATCAATTTGGTGGAGAATCATAAGATCAACCCTATCAGAGCCTCTAGAAACCTATCTTTACCAACTAATCTCATATATGCTGATGACATAATTGTTTTAACTCAATTTTAAAAGTAAAACATAATGAATATCAGAAATTATCTCATACATTATGAAAATTGTTCAGGTTAGAAAATTATCTAGAATAAATATTTATTAAAATCTGGTGAAAACATACCTGATACAAGAAAATTAGATATCATGAATGATTTTGGTGATAATGAAGGTGTGTTATACAACACATACCTTAGGGTCCCAATGTTTTGGGTGTAGTTTTAATTATCTTAACTTTAGACTTATCATTGGTCAGATTAGAGATTAGGTTAATTATTGGAAATAAATTTTTTTATCAATGGTTATAAGTATTTTCCATTCGAATGAATTTATGATCTCCAAATTTGTTTAATATTTTATTATTTACTAATGGAATATTACTCTTTTTAAAAAAATCCATCCAAAACATCATTAGCATTTGGATAATTCTATTAAAGGAAATCATCATAGTCACATGGAGAAAAAGACTTCACTCGATCATATGAGGGTGAATTGGTATTAAAAATCATTCAAATATCAATATATCTTTACATAAGCATTTTTTGAAGAGATTAATAAATGAGAAAACTAAGACACATAGTTTTCTAAGATATATATTCCATTGTTGGATTAAATATATAATTTATAATTACATGGATTATTCTATTCGGTGTACTTATAAAACATCCTTCTACAATATTTTAGTTGTTTCTCATTAGTTAGTCCATATATATTCCTCACTTAGTTTTTCGATGAACTAATGAATAAGTATGCCACAACTCAAACTAATTAAATAATTTATAAATTTTATTAGATACAGGTGATTCAATAAATTTAAAATATAGTTCTCCCTTGTTTCTCTACCTATGTATGTCAAGTTAGTGGTTCATTATTATATTTTCAATGATGGAGATGATATGATTTTGTGGGATATTTCTTTAACAATAAAAATCAAACCTGAACTAAAATATTTAGATAATAAAACTAGGAACCTCAGAATATGGATTTATATGCAAGAAAATTGGTGGATTCCCCCTCCATAATTAATCTCATGTATAGGTTGGGGAACTCCATACTCCCTGTTGATGAATATATCCCATCTTTTGGCATTTCATTATACGGAAAATCTGTGCTCTATGACCAAAACACAGTGTAAATCAATCATCTATTCTTGAGTTATAATATATCTATCACTCTTTGGAACTAAATTTTGGATATTTATTAGTGAATATAAATATGATGGTAATCATTCATGAATATATTGAAATGTACAAAAACTAGATTTTGGTATAATTATTTAATCTATTTCCTATTTCCTGTTAATAAATGGTTCATATTATATAGGAGATCTAAAATAATCTATCACGTGAAAAATTTTCTTTATATCTATCATATAAAATTTCTAAAATCACCATTGTAGTGAAAAATGAGTCTCAAATTTACTATTTTACTTGTAACTATCTCATAAACGATTTCACAGTAAATACGAGTCTTGGTATTACAAGAAAATTTTAAGCCTATTTGTGATCATTTGAAGTGTGGTTGATTTAACTATTAAGTGGTTGAATTAAATGTAACATAGATGGGGAATCCCATGGAAATCCATGACCTTCTAGGTTTGGGGCTATCATTAAAGATCATAATAGTAGAATCAAGGGAGATATTTATAGACCATGCTGACACACATATTATCATGAGTTGAAATGATTATAATAATCAATGTTGTTGAAGTGTAAAAACAAAACCTTTGGTACAATTTGGGGTTGGAATGTGAAACAAACAACATTTTACAAGTTATATGGAATATCACCATCTTCCTATAGTGGATGGTTATAGATAAATGGATAAAAATCATGGATACTCTATCCTTAATGCATTAGTTTACAACAAATACATATTGTCAATCAAACCACCTTGATGATTTTCTTACTAAAAATGGGTGATAACAACTAAAACATTCTGTGGTGATGAATTATCACATGAATTTTTTACTTTTTTCCATGAGGAATTATGTTAAAATGAATATTTTAGTTTTTCAAAAAAAAAATTCTTTCATAAATATATGTGGTTGGACCATCAGGAAGAGTTCTCAATCCTAACAAAAAAGAATGAATGAATTTTTTTGAAACTAAAATTTACATAACATTATTTATTCATAAATCAAATTATTTCATTTAAAATACACTATTTAATTTATGAATCTCATGGAAAACATTTTGGAATCATATGTGATATTTCAATGCAAAAACTATCTTAATTCACTAATATAAAAATTAGTTGACATTTGTTTTAGAAATTAAATATTATAAAATGAAAACATATTTTATATCAGAAAGTTCATATTATTTTATAATTTTTATTTTATTTTTAGGCATAAAATTTTGATTACATGGAATAAAGTTAATTACTAGATTAATTATTAAACTATTATTTCTAATGATTCATTTCATTAACATGGTGTCATTTTATATACTTAAATAAATTTATTCATCTCAAAATGACATTAATATAGTGAATAAAATGATAAATAAATACACAGACACTCATTAAATTCATATTAAATACTAATTATTATTTGAAATACTTGATGACAAAATCATTTTTTTCGAGAATTGTTTTAAATATATTAATATTTTTTAATTTAAAATTTAATTTTATATTATTTATAAATTAAATAATATAATTTTTTACTTTTATTTAGGGTACCATAATCAAAATTAGGTATGATGGGTTAACATATATTTTATTTACAATATAAATTACTTTTGTGAAATCTAGTTACTAATAACGAAAATAGAAAAATGTAAAAAAATGCTACTGAAAAAAGACCTAAAACATGATTAACACGTGTTAAAAACAACTTTTATTGGGTTTATATACCTTTTATTATATAAATATATTTTTTCATCTTTTGGATCCATTGAAACTTGAATGATGACATTCCATTATAGAAAAAGTTATAGGTACTTAAAACAATGTTATTTTCCTCGCTTATAAAAAACGACAACATCCACCATATTTCTACACCCATTACAAAGTCTATGATGAAAAAATAACTTATAGAGTTTCTTCTATATTCTATCCATATTTCCTATAATACTTGTTCTTTTTAAATTACCATGATATTGATTGTGTTACACAAGGAAGTACATCCAAAGGGAGATGTAATGTTCTTAACCAAGATATCAAATTTATTTTTTTCTTATACCCTGAAACTTTAAATATAAAACTAGTGTGTATGGTAGAATATGTATTTATAATATTATCACATTATATTATACTAACCTAATATCATTTTTCACCTTCCTTCAACCCATTTAAAAAATAAACATGTCACTTTTTTTACTTGTAGAGTACCACCTCCATAAATGATACGATCGATTTTACTAAACATATTATAAGGATGGTTTAAAGGGAATAATTTATGAATTAATTGTATATTTAAAACATTATAAATAATATAAAAATATATACAAATTCCATCTTCACTTATGTTCTAGGTTAATGAACATGTCAGTCGTATGTATGTGAAGTCTTCCACCAACATGAATGTGAATTATTTGATTTCCCACTCCAGTATTTTATTATTTATCTAAATGACTTATAAACACATTTAAAATATTAATTAAATTATTATAATATCTTAATTATTCTGTAATAATGATATTTTCACAACGGAATCACATTCTTAACAATACTATCCCATAGATTATAGCATGTTCCTGTTTTGGTCGATTTAACTACCTAAATGGAAAAAAATATAAATTTCCATCATGGGTCTCTAAACGAAAATAAATCTTAGTGGTATTTTAAAATAAAAAGTAAATAATGAGTTTTTTAGTCTTATAATTTCAATTTTAGTATATTTACCACTAATTATATACCACCACTCGTTTTTGAAAAATACCAAAACATGCTCGTCTTCAATATCATCTTCATGAATCATAAATAAAATAAATATGAAATAAAATAAAAAATTTCTAAATAAATAGATTTATATATTATAGTACTATTGATGACATAATAATGATGAAATTTGAATCTATAAACAATAATCGACACCTCCATTATGAAAGGAGTGCTAAAAAACACAGTCATGAAAACAACAACCAATATTGAAATTTAAATATAAAAAAATAATATATTTGAAATAATTGATTATAAATAATGTTAATAAATGTTTATAGGTATGAATAATGTTTTTTAAAAAGTTATTATTATTCTTATTTTGGTTACACATGAGGTAAAATCACTTTTGTGGTATTGAGTAATTATTGTAATGGTTCCTTCATGTCATGTTTTCTTGATTGAGATATGAATCATATTCAATTTGTTTTTCCATTATTGGTGTAAATAATGGAAATTTATTTATATTTTAATATTATCTCATGTGATATATGGGATATAGATAACCATATATTGTTTTCCCTTCAATGTGTTTTATTTTGAAATATGATGATGATGCAAGGGTCTTAGTGTCGCAATTATCAAATCTATAAGATATGTTTGATATTTTAAACCATTTATTATATGGTTTATTCAACAAATTATTTATTTAATTTATGAAAAACATAATTAAATTACTAATACTTGAATTTAAATTTCATCAAAACCCTCTCATGTTATTATAATTATTACATTATTAATGTCATTAGGGATGTTGACCACCCAGAATCTATTTTCATGAGTAATAATTCCTCTTAATGAACCTATTTATTTAAATCCTTCATTTCTTCCACTATAAAAGTTTATTTAATGATATATTCTCGTACTTTCTATGTAAATTATTTTTTAATTCAATTCTATTATATATGTGGAATTATTTCCGTAAAATTATATCATTACTAAGAATAATTCTCATCCTATTGAACTATGGTTTCTACAAAATGTATGTATTGTAAAAATTATGTTAATATTTTCTTTTATATTTGGAAACCTAATTATATAAAATCTCTTGTTACCATGATATTCCTCTTTTATTATTTTTAAAACGCTGTTTTGTTATTAGTTTTTACACTATGGGTTTCCATAAATATATTTTAAATTGTCTATATGGTTCTCCTTAAAATATCTATTTTTTTTCTTGAACTTCACAATTCCATGAAATAAATTTTTTTAATTTTCAATGATCCATTATGGATGGTTATTTTTAAAGGAAATTTTTCCCAAAATTTATTACGTCTCCATTTCAAAAATGTCATTCCGAAATTACCAGAGATAACACCTTTTACAGAAATTTGAAAATCATTTTTCTAAAAACTCATTTTACAATATATCTTAAACATTCAAATTTATATAAAAATAATTTATTTCCTAATAAATATTTTTTCTTGAAATAATATTTAAATTTTCATATACTATTTTAAGGTATTAATATCATGGAAATCCATTACTTCATTTGTCATTTCAAATCATCTAATTTTTATAATCATAATTTCATTCCAAGACCATTCCTATAATAAATATATATATTTCTATCCTTTTGCTGAATTATTTTCACATATATGTCATACATTGATTTATTATAGAATAATTGACTAAAAAATAAAAAAGAATCTATACGATGTAGATATATTTTATCTCATTATTTTAATTGTAGGGTTTTTACTAAGAAACTCACTAAATATCTTTAGAAAACCATACAGACTCCATGGTTGTATGATATTATGGTTAGTGATAGAATTATGAATTATTTACTTATGTGAATCCATTTTTAATTGATATTAATCTCTTTTTATTTCCATGGGTTCTATATGTTAAGATGAATGATTAATTTTTTGTGGGACACATAAGTATGAATCAATGAATGGTGGTCTCCTATTTCAACCTTCAATTCATTAGTTAAAATATTATATATATTAATACATGTCTATAGAGAAAAAATTAGGTTTTATAAAAAGTGAGTATATAAGTGTGTGACCCATGACGATGATGTACATGTGGTGAAAATTTAGTTTCTCACATAAATGAGTGAACGTGTGTGACTCATGAAGGTGATGCTTCCCTATGATAATTTTGGTGCCACATTTCAATGTTATCAAGATTTAATTATCTCATGGATAATGTTTATTGACTAATGTTTCAATACTCTTTTGATTCTAGTCTTATGCTATTAGAATCATTATTCTATGATTCATGATTTGGGATATAATATTTATTTCATATGAATTTATTTTGTTACATCCTTGTAACATGATAGTACATAAATTCTCATATTATTTTAATTTAATGTCATTAATTTTTTCCTATAATGTTTACACTTATTGAGAGTTTTGGTTCACTAGTTCTATTATATTTCCATTTCTATTTGTTATGAAATTAAATTTAATTTTATATAAACTAAAAGAGAATATATTGTGGATTGATTATATGGAAATGTCTGCAAGTATTTAAAAATCAATTTATCATATAGCAAGTCCATAAAGATAGTAAATGTAACACCATAATATTTTATGAAAAATATTCTTTTAATTTCCTCGATGTCTTTTGTTGTAAGCTACAACAAGATTGCCTTGCGCTATACGCAACACCGTATGAGCTTGCAATATACAAAACACTATTCTTGGATCATGTTACACACAATTTTGATAGTAGTTATTCTACAAAACATTGAGAGTATATATATATATTCAATGTATAAATGAAATATTGTTGGATTCTGTTATACGAAACAACAGAGGAGTCTTTCACAACACACAACCCTAACTTGGCTTGCATTACACCCAATCGTGACCTTCCTCGATAGCGTGTGTTGTATGCAATACCAGGTTTCACTAAACAACGATATATTATTATAATATTATTATGGACTAGCCATTATGAATAGTATTAACTAAATTTTAAATTTTATAACATTACTATTCATTTTACACATTTTCTAGTATATGGTATGAGAACAAAATAAATTTTTCGTGTAAAATATGTATTTTTAAAAAATTGCAGTTTTCCCGCCTTTTGATGATGCACCCACCTTAAATCTGGTTTTTGAAATGTCTATAAGTTCAATTTGACAAAATAAAATTCTTCTTTGGAATCAGGATATAAAAATTTACATTTGATAAATGTTTCATATTATTCTGATAACTTTCATATTTTAATGAATAGTAAAAACATGCTATATTTTAATTAAAAACAACATTTTTCATCGCAATAATTTATATGGTTAGATTATCTTTTTAATTTTTTTTAAATTTTAGTTAAAATATATTTTTACCATTTAATCCAATGTTGTTCATTGTAATTAATTTCACATTGAAATTGGATATAAACAAGTATCAATCTTTTGATTGTTTTTGTTTCTTAAAAAGACGCTATTTTTTTGATAACAGGAATTAAATTTAAAATTAATTAATGCCACTTATATGTTATGAATTTGAGAAAATAGATATCAATTTTGAATTCGGAATATCAAATAATTCTCAGGCTGAATTTTTGGTATTTTTCTGAAAAACATCAATTTTCGATGAATAGTGAAACCACTTTGTGGTAGTTAATAAAACTGAATTTTTTAATTTAAATTAAATTTTACCACTTCTGTGAATTTAAATTCAAAAATCAGAGAGACACGGATAATATCAAGGACTAAAATGTTGTTCAATGAGATGAAAATAATTTTTGGTGAATAGTAACTTTTTACATTTATTTACCACCGTTAAAAGTAAATAGGATAATTAAGGGTAAAAATGATATTATTATTACCCTAACACATGTCCTAATTCTATTGGATATGTGTAATGCGACCAAAAATAACCTTAGGAATTAAATATTACCATTTAGGCCATCTTGGATTAGATTAGGACATTTAATATTAATTTATTTAAAGAAGGTTTAAAATAGTTATAATCAATGTTTAATAAGTAAATCATATTTAATATAGGGTTATACATAAGATAAATTCGACTATAAATATTCATTAGATATCTAAAAAGATTTCATACATAATGGTATTTTATTTATAATTTTTAGACATTAAATAATTTAAGTTATTTATGACACAAAGATGATGCCGTAATTATCTTATTAATGAAATATTGACATAATTGATGTTATAAATACCCAAATAAATGTAATTTGAGCCTTTTTATGAATTTCACTAATTTTATAGGTCAATATGAAATATTAGTTTTTATTTAATTAACTTTTTTCGAACTAATCATTCTTTTATGATTTTCACAATAATCAATTACCAAATAGTGTCAAAATTGATATAAAATAGTTTTTTAAAACAAATATTATATTATTAATTGTTATATTATTCCTAAAAATCTATGTATTTGAAGAATGACTTAGATAAGGTTATATATATTAATAATAAATAACTTTGGGTTCGTTTGTCTTGTTATTTTATGTTTATTAACCTTATAGTGTAAGAAAACAAGAAGACACGGTAAAATTAAAATCATTTAACTTAAGGTTAAATCTAAATGATAAGGCTAAAATAGAAACCTCATCATTTCAAAATTCTATTGGCCGAGATTATTTCGACCCATCCCCACGTTATCTTCAAAATAAATCAATTTAGAGCTTTTAAAATCTGAATATGACTTTATAATAAAATAATATTTTTAGTTTTTCCGAAGGTGCCCCTCTCCTCCCTTATAAAAGGGCACCTCCTCCCTCTCTTCCTCACACCACTTTGAGCATTAAACCTCAGACAACCCCTGCCCAATTCTCTTATCAACTTCCATAGAAACATCCTAGAGGTTCTGGTCTTCTTCAAAGGCCAATTTTAGTGCCCTAAGAGGAGGTCTCAAAGAGGCTCTTCAAACAAGAGGTAATATCAGTTACCGATTCTTTCAACTTTATTTCGTATTCCACTTCATATTCTTTATTTGTTTCATTATAAAGTAATAACATCAATATAAATAATATACTGAAATGTTATTATACATATTAAACAATCCTATTTCATCATCTATCCATCCTACGGAAAATGAAATCACCACACGTGCGTACGTACGAAATACCGTCTCCACGCCGTGGTGAAATCAGTTTTTCCACCAACACCTTACATGGATGGATATAATGTTATAATGAATAACTATATATGTTTATTATAGCATCATACTGATTCTGATATATTATACCATCCACTCCAATTCTATTCAATAATTATGGAAACGATATCATCGCTCTTGCGTACGTACGGACTACCGTCTCCACGACGCGATAAATTCATTCTCCATGTTAACCATACATGAATTATCATAAAGTTTATATAATGAATAATAATGAAACATATAAAATAATAATTCTACTGGATTTATGTATATATATATATATATGTGTATGTCATCTATTTAGTTTCATTCAATTCAATAAGGAAACGAAAACAGCGTTCATGCATACGTACGGCCTACCGTCTCCATGAACGGTGTATTTCATTCCTTTTATCGATCTATAATATATATATATGTATATGATGAATATATATTATATATAAATCATGTTTTACATTCTGGAATTATGTAAATCAGGATATAATTAATAATATCAAGAACGACAAGTCGAAACACATACAATAAATGAAATGATTTTACCCAAAACGATGCTTCAACGTGGAATTTACAAAAGAACGGGTAATATAAAGTCATAAGTGAAAAATATATGATATAATAACAATAAATATTATTCTTTAATAAGTAAATGACATTATTTAAATCATTATACAGGAGGTTCGGATAAGTACGAAGCATATTGGACCTAATGTAAGGGACAACTATTCCAATCTCATTCTTATCTAAGATTATTATTCGTAAGTATTTACTGGGGTTATTGCTATCATCCATGTCCATGTTTTAGAAACGTGTATTCATGTATGTTTAAAGTCCTTTTACCCATTTTTACTTTTACCCCATGGTATGGAAGGAATATTTTTTTTATTTACCCTAATAGGTACTTTTTTACTTTTCTGACATAAGTACGAGAAGAATGTTTTTTAAGTTATACGACACGAATGAATTTATACGGTTTTATAAATCCTTATTTTCATGAAGATTCCTCCAAATGATTTCATGACTATTTTAAAAAAACTTCTTTTTTTTAATTGCATGAAATTTTGTGGAAGGAGAATGATTTTGAAGAAGAAAGGATAATTTTTTCACGAATTCATTTCAAGTGTTTTATCAAAACCATTTTTCATCTAAGATGACATTTTTTCATATGTGTATGTTTCAAGTATCATGTCTCTATGATTTAAATGGTTTCACATTTCTTATTATAAAATGAAATTCATTTCTTTAATATGGATTATGGGATTATGGGATGATGTTTATGAAAACCATTTTATTTATTGGGTTATTATGAATGATGCATGTTTATTTTGTGTCACAAGTAAGAATGATTTCATTATTAGATGGGTGGGACCGATATCTACCTCAAATTCATTGGGTAAAGATTTATATCTCATGAGATAGACATGGCTGGAACGGCAAGTTAAACCGGTTCAGTAATACCAGACTGGAATGAGGAGTGAACTCGATTCAGAAAGGGACTTTGTCTACTATGATGGTCTTGGAAGCAATGCCTTGGATACTATGGAAATCATATCATGTGCTTAATGGTTTCCATAATTAAATGTTTTATTCCCATGCAAATTTATAATGATTAATGTTTCTTCATGATCTATGCCTTACGTACTGCCATGTTTTATGTCACTGCACAAGATTTTGATGTTTAGATTTTATGCTCATGTTTTTTTACATTCAAATGTCTAAGGATTGTTTTATGTTCTCTATGAATACCTTTATTGAGCATTTGAGCTCACCCCTTTTATGTCTTCTTTTCCCCTGGATATAAATAAAGGTTTTAGGTAAGAAAAAAAGGGGAAGATATTTATGGGAGATGTTGAAGCTCTTTCACAGCGATTAGAAGATTAAATTCCGAGTTTCCAAAGACACTAAACTATTACGGTCTGTGTGTGTCTGTTTTTGTTATGTATTAATTATTCCGTAAAAGTAATTTAATGTCCATGTACGTCAGGAATTGGGTCTCTATAGTTGTTATTTGAGGAAAGGTTTAGTTAACCTTTGGAAACTATGATGTGAAAACTTTAGAGGGGTCCCCAGAGATATTTCTAGGGTTTGTCTAGGGATGTCCATAATTTTAAGTATAAGTATAGGTTATAGTCCTAGAATTATGGTAAAGATATTAGAATTAAACCTAATATGTTAGATGTCGAAGGTACTCCCCCTTGATTATGTTATTTTCCTTGTATGATTTTTTCCTCTCACATTATTCTTTTTGTGTTTTAGTCAATGGAGGGAACCAGAAGGAATTCAGTTAACATTGAATCCAATGGACAAATTTGTGACTATGAGCAAAAAAATTGCGTAATGCCTAGAGAGAAAGATATTGTGATTATACTGAATTAGTCATCGCGATATATGATTAACAACGAGAAATTTAGTGGTATGCCTAATTCATAAAATAAGAGGAAGATAGAATTTTATGCATGTTCGCATGTTGAGGAGCATAAAGAAAGAAAGACTGATATTTCTAAACAAGGGAAGAAGAACCTTGTGGGATACCTCAAATGGAGGGATATATGTTTTCTGTGTGGAGAAAAGGGTCATAGAGTGACAGACTATTATGGAGTTCAATGTAACACCCCAAGATTTCATAGTGTGTTATTTCTTCAAAATAATTCAATAACTTGCACTACACGCAACACTGAGTTCAATCACACCATGACTTACCAAAAAAAAGCCATTCAAATGAGTTTATGAATAGTATTAACTAAATTTTAAACTTTATATAATCCTTATAATTTTAGAATCCATATTATGAGTTTCTTAGACATAATGCAAGAACAGATTCATTTTCAGTATTGCACTTTTATCTACTTTTAATAGTGAATCCTTTTTAAATACAATATTTTAAACTTTTTGACTAAATGGGTGACATCAAAATATTTAAAATGAAACATCCCAAACTTCCACGGTACACTTTCCTTTGAATAATACAGTAGCGTGTGTTGTACGCAACTTCGAGTTCTAACACACTACAACCAATCAAACTAGCCGTTATGAATAGTATTGCCTACCGTTTAAAATTATAGAAATTTTATCTCTCAAAATGGAATTCATTTTTGGATTTGGAGTATCGAATTTAGCCTAAGGTGAAATTTTGGTACTTTTCGGATAACTTTCATATTTTGATGAATAGTGAAAATTACTAAATTTTAATTAAAAACAAGTTTTTTAATCAAAATAAATAATAGTGATAAATTATGAATTTGAGTGGTTTTAAAGTATATTTAGAATATATTTTTACTATTTAATATAATTTTGGTCATTGGACATAATTTTACAATTAAACCGTACATAAACAAGTGTCAATCTTTTGATAGTTATTATCTCTTAAAAACACGCTTTTTGTTTTGACAGCGGGAATTAATTTTAAATTAATTTCTGCCACTTTTGTGTTTTGAATTTAGAAAAATGGATTCCATATTTGTAATCAGGATTTTCAAATTGTGTAAATAGGTAACCTTTATTTTTAGACATTTTGAATAATTACTGCGGTAAATATTTTATTTACCGTGGTTAAGGGTAAATCCGGTAAATAAGGGTTACAATATAATATTATAATAATACTAAATTACCCTAAAACGTGTCCTAGCCTTATTGGTTGATAATTTTTTGACCATAGGCATCTTTGGGTCGATTTTGGGACCCCATGGTGTCACTTGTAGGTGATAGGGAGACTTTATTTAAATTAAGTTAAAATGAATACAAAAATGACACAAGCATATATCTTTTAGAAAAACAATTTTTACATAGGGATATATATGTTGGATTTTAGATTATAAATATTCATTAGAAATATAAAAATATTTCCTACATAATGATATTTTATTTATAATTTTTAGACATTAACTAATTTAATTTATATATGACACAATGATGATGAATTAATTACTATAATAGTGAATAATTAAAATAATTGATATTATAAATACCCAAATAAATATAATATGAAACATTTAATGTATTAAACTAATTTTATAGGATAAAATGATATATTAGTATTGATTTAATTGACTTTTTTTGAAGTAATCAATCTGTTATGAGTTTTACAAAAATCAACTATTGAATAGTGTCAAAATTGACATAAAAGAGTTCTTAAAACAAATATTATATTATTAATTGATATTAAATTCCTAAAAATCTAAGGTTCGGCCAAGATACTTATATCATGATAGGTTAATCATTAATATACCACTTGGGGGGTCTCTTGTATGTATATAGTAAGTTTATTAACCATATTTTATAAAAATACAAAGAGACATTGTAAAAGTGAAACTAATTAACTTAGAGTTAATACTTAAAGATAAGGTTAATATAAGTACCCAAACCGGTATAAATTATATTGGTTGAGTTTTTTTCTACCCACCAACACCTTAACATTTAAATAATCATCTTTTTAGCCATTAGAAACCGAATATGAATTTATTATAAACTAATATTTCTAGCTTTTCCAAAGGTGCCCCTCACCCCTCTTATAAAAGGGCACTCCTCCTTCTCATTTCTTCACACCTTCAAAACCTTTTGGTTAGGAAAATACCTGCCCAAATACTCTCCCAAATTCCCTCACTACAACCTACAGGCCTTAGTTTGATCATAAAGCCAACCTAAGGAGTCCTTTTGATCAAATCAAAAGGATGAACCCGAAGAAGAGGTAATGATTTCACCACCCTTTTCCAAGTTCTTTTCTTCTTCCAATTATTCTTCCTTTGTTATTACCATTCTAAAATAATAACTCCAGTATCATATATATACTGTGATGTTATTATAAATACGGTACAACCATATTCAGTATTCTATCCACCCTTTGAATAACATGTCACCATATATGCGTACGTACGGCTTACCGTATCCACATCGTGGTGTAATTGTTATTCAATATATTATTATTTGGATGTGTATAATAATGATTTGTAACTCATGTAAATAATAAATATAACATGTTAATAATTTTTTATATATGATATACCATCCATTTATATATTATTTTCATATCAAAAGAATGATATTGTCGCTCGTGCGTACGTACGGACTACCGTCTCCACGAACGCGATGAGATTCATTCTCCATCGTATCCATTCAAGTATAATTATCATTTGATGATTTAAAAATGATGTTTAAGGACATGATATAATTCTGGATATGAATAAGATACAACCTATCCATAACAAACATGGCTTATGTAACAAAACATATAAAAGAAAACGAGTAAGTTAACGCCCGAAACGACGACAATTCTAAGATATTATTTACAAATCAATGTTAAAAGATCATATATTATATCATATTAATATATATGATTTATGTATAATTTAATAACAATTATTTCACCATTATACAGGAGTTTAACCTACCCCAACCAAGGAAAAGTACAGGGTAAGGGGGTTTCATCTCACTCCTTATTCCCGTGAGATTCATACCATATTGCCACCATCACCTTTTGTGTGGTGTATGTACTGCCCATAATTATATTCTTTGTGTAATACACTCTAATTTATGTGTATTTACATAATCATTTTATGATACCTATTTCATGGGTTGTATGTTTCATAAGTTACCAAATTGGTAAGGGTTATTTCACAATCTCTTCATTATCTGAGGTTGTTTATACGTAATAATCTACTGGGATCTCTTTATCATCCACATCCATGTTTCTTCAAAATGTATTTCTAAACATTTTTACTATTTACAAGAATATGGGTTAATGTCATTTATACCCTTGTTTGACTTTTTATAAGTGGTTTATAAAGGAATATTTCCGTCATTTTCCAAACAAGTCTCTTTTTAACCTTTTCAACAGAATTAAGGTAAGAATGTTTTTTTTATCTTATACGGCGGGTGCAGTTATTTTCTACCGTTATAAAATCGTCGAATCATACCATACAAGCTTATAAGAATATTTTCAAATTGAATGTATTATTTTATAATTATGTTACTTTTAAAATGATTTAAACAAAAGAGATATTTCTCTAAAATAGTTTTGATTTCATCTATGTCAACATCCTTTGATTGATTTTAAGCTTATTTGAAGTTGATTTATTATGATACAAAACATCCATATTTTATTGAAGGTTTTGTGATATTTTTGACTGTGGATAAGTTATTCTTATGTCACTCATGGTTTTTGTTTAGAGTATTTACATTTCATAAGTTATTTGTAATCCGAATGTTTATGTTATATTTCATCCTTTCATTCAGATGAATGTGTTAGACAAGTATGTTCCGGGTTGGAGACCGGTAAAAGTAAGCCCTCCGGTTTGGTATCCGGTTATTAGAGGAACTCCGGTTTGGTCTACGGTTTTTAGAGGAACTCTGGGTTGGTGTCCGGTTATTAGAGGCACTCCGGGTTGGTGTCCGGTTATTAGAGGCACTCCGGGTTGGGTTCCAGTTATAGTTAGCCCCTAGGTCTTGGGAAGAGGCCTTGACAAAGAAATTAAAGTTCAGCATTATGCATTCCGACATTATGAAAGTGGTTATTGATATTTCATGTGATTATTCGATTAGTAGAATATCCATGTAAATAAGTAAATTACATTATTTCATTTTACTTTTGCCATACTATGTTGAAGTTCAAGTATAAAAGGCTTTTGTTTTAGTAATGCATTGCCTTAAATGTTTATGCTTATTTTTGAATGTTCCGCTATATTGTTATCCTTACTGGGCATTTGAGCTCACCCCTTTTCTATGTTTTATTTTTCCCAGGATGTGAAGAAGTAAGTTATGAATGACCTATAGGGATATTATGAGGGGATAATTGTGTGTACTATGGAGACATTATGTTGTTGTAGTAGTTTTTCACTTTATGATGTAATGAAAAACTTTTGAATATATCTAGTGTTTCCAAGGCTACTAAACAAATCGGTCTTTCGAGATTTGATCATTCTTTCGAACATGCCAATGTTATGTAATAATGCACCGAATCTGGGTAACTAGGGTTGGGGCGTTACAGTTGGTATCAGAGGAAGTTTAGTACAAACCTTCGAAGCTAGATTTAGAGAAACTCTGATTAGAGCACATAATTTTAAGATTAATTTTGAGGATTAGTATAGAAGATCTTCCTAGAATTTTGGTATTTTAGAGATTTTGTGAGTTTTCCGAGCAATACATCCCTGTCTGGATATGAGCAGGTAGAGGTGTCTCTCGCACAGATCTACCTAGGGGTAAAACCCGAAAACACCGCTTTGAGCTAGACTCGAACGGGAACTGGTGCATGACAACGGGCCTTGCTGCACTCTTGGTTACGACACTCCCAGGGGATATTCTTAGGATAACTCTCATTTTCTTTACAAATCATTATGAATGGTTTATGAGTATATACTTCTCAAAGGAGACGTTTTTATGATTATGGATTATATCCCTAAACTATTTAATTTATGTTATGTGTTTCACAAGTTTGGGATTAGGTATTGTTATTCATAAACTAATCTAGTGTATGCCATTGTTTAGAAATGGCACCCAGTAGAAGGAATGAGAACTCCAGCAATGGACATGATATAAAGAGAAATAAGGATCATATATTTCATGGTCTTAAGCCAGAATTTATAAGAGAAATAGTTTCGCATGTATTATCATCATATGAAGAAATAATATCATGTGTTGATAAGATAAGTAAATAGTTTACTGAGTCCTATGGATTTGAAGGGAATCAAGAGAAGAAAAGGATGGAAGAGAGAAATATGGATAAAGGGAAGAAGAAAAAGATGAATTTTCCCATATGTGATAACTGTGGAAAGAAACACCCTGGAACTTGCCTGAAAGGAATGGGAGTTTGTTATAAGAGTAGAGGAAAAGGGCACAAAGTGCGTGACTGCAAGGGTAAGAAAATGGTTTCAAATGTACAATGCTTCATTTGCAAGGAGTTTGGACACTACGCGAACCTATGTCCCAGTCATCAGACTATGCCGCAAATGATTCTATTGGATAACAATCAAGTTATGATACTACCACAGATGAAGAGGAATGATTAGAGTTCTTATGTTGATTATGTCAATTGAGTGTTGTATCAACAATGTACTTGTTATAATAATTATGGAGTATATAAGGATTGTACTACAGTACTATTTCATTAAGGACTTGACATTGTGTGGAACAAAGAAAAGTGACTCAATAGCATGATAAATTTTTGGAAAATGTATGGTTGAGAGAATGATAAACCATAATATAGTTCTGATACCGAGGTATTGATTTTGGAATAATACATGATTGTTTTGGATAAATTATATTGGAAATTCTTGACTACCTTGGAACTGATTAATGATTTGTATATTCTATAATTGTTAGGGTTTAAAACATTTTTGGATTGATGAGGTATATCCAGCATTCTATATGGAATAAGGGAGCATGAATGTAATCAATAAGGAATATGGTAATTCAGGATGTTTTAGTGTATTAAAAGAATACATGATGAAGGTATTCATATGCTATTACGGGGTAAAAAGGATCTACATTATGTTTACCTTCCTTATAAATGATGGACTGTGAGTTTGGACAAAAGTATTTTGGATAGTTCTAGTTTGGATTATTTATGATTGCCATAAAAGTACAACCCAGAGGTCGGGCGGCAACCCGTCGCGTCCGACAAGGCTGCGAGACTTGAACCCGCAATCGAAGGGTGACAAGGGTGTATCACCTACCACTGACCCACGATATGTCCTGGATTAAATAATGTAGTTTTTTTAAAAGATCTGGTAGATGAATTATAAATTCATTTATTTTGGAACCCTGTACGAATAGTATAAATAGAAAATTTTTTACGTTCTATTATCTTTTAGAGTGAAAGATGAATTTGTTGTAGAAATTTATTAATGGATAAAACTTTAATTATAAAGTAAATATATCTCCTTATGATCTTATCCAATCACATAAATAAATTCCTCAACATTAATAAAAGGAACATAGAACAAAAATGTTGTCCTAGATGGTACCTTAAATCATCTCTAATTTATAGCTTTGTGATTGTTGCCCTTTTCATAGCCATGTTCTCTACCACTCTCCATCAGATAATTGATGGTTAGATTTCTCTTCCATATCCATATTTTCCTACATGGAACCCTAGTATGTGTTATTTTCGGTAATCTTCATACTTTCCACTCTTTATTTTAAATAGAGGCCTCATTAATTCATTTTTCGATGTGGGATTTCAACTAAGATATTTTGAAACGTCAAAAATGTGTTATCCCAATAGCCTATGTTTTGTTGAACCAATGGTATTTCAAATCAACATAGATTGATGAGTTTAAGGACCTCAATTTTATACTTGTTTGTGATTGATGACCTCAATCACTACCTATAAATATTTACGTTTTTCCTCCAATTATATGTCTCTAATTGCCACCAATGTTCTCCTAATCGAGATCATAATTTGGTGGTGACCCTTTCATTTCCCTTTTCCTCATATTAAGACTAAATTTTAGTAACCCAATTTCCGATGTGGGTTTTCTCACAAATATATTTTCTATTTTAAACCTTTTATTTTCGAAGAACAATT
The DNA here is from genome assembly GCA_963277665.1 of Viscum album. Taxonomy (NCBI): domain Eukaryota; kingdom Viridiplantae; phylum Streptophyta; class Magnoliopsida; order Santalales; family Viscaceae; genus Viscum; species Viscum album. The sequence goes on along the minus strand of OY728155.1, from coordinate 274,384,531 downwards.
TCAAATTGTGAGGACACAATTTATTGAAGGAGGGGATAATGTAACACCCCAAGATTTCATAGTGTGTTATTTCTTCAAAATAATTCAATAACTTGCACTACACGCAACACCGAGTTCAATCACACCATGACTTTCCAAAAAAAAACCTTCCAAAAGAGGTTATGAATAGTATTAACTAAATTTTAAACTTTATATAATCCTTATAATTTTAGAATCCATATTATGAGTTTCTTAGACATAATGCAAAAACAGATTCATTTTCAGTATTGCACTTTTATCAACCTTTAATAGTGAAACCTTTTTAAATTCAATATTTTAAACTTTTTGACTAAATGGGGGACATAAAAAAATCTAAAATGAAACATCCCAAGCTTCTACGGTACGATTTCCTTTGAATAATACAGTAGCGTGTGTTGTACGCAACATCGAGTTCTAACACACCACAACCAATCAAACTAGCCATTATGAATAGTAATACCTACCTTTTAAAATTTTAGAAATTTTAACTCTCAAAATGGACTTCATTTTTGGATTCGGAGTATCAAATTTAGCCTAAGGTGAAATTTTGGTACTTTTCGGATAACTTTCATATTTTGATGAATAGTGAAAATTACTAAATTTTAATTAAAAACAACTTTTTTAATCAAAATAATTAATAGTGATAAATTATGAATTTGAGTGGTTTTAAAGTATATTTAGAATGTATTTTTACCATTTTATATAATGTTGGTCATTGGACATAATTTTACAATTAAACTGTACATAAACAAGTGTCAATCTTTTGATAGTTATTATCTCTTAAAAACACGCTTTTTGTTTTGACAGCGGAAATTAATTTTAAATTAATTTCTGCCACTTCTGTGTTTTGAATTTAGAAAAATGGATTCCATATTTGGAATCATGATGTTCAAATTGTGTAAATAGGTAACTTTTATTTTTAGACATTTCGAATAATTACTGCGGTAAATATTTTATTTACCATGGTTAAGGGTAAATCCGGTAAATAAGGGTTAAAAAATAATATTATAATAATACTAAATTACCCTAAAACGTGTCCTAGACTTATTGGTTGAAACATGTTCGACCATAGGCATCTTTGGGTCGATTTCGGGACCCCATGGTGCCACTTGTAGGTGATGGGGACACTTTATTTAAATTAAGTTAAAATGAATACAAAAATGACACAAGCATATATCTTTTAGCAAACCAATTTTTACATAGGGTTATATATTTTGGATTTTAGATTATAAATATTAATTAGAAAGATAAAACTATTTACTACATAATTATATTTTATTTATAATTTTTAGACATTAAATAATTTAATTTATATATGACACAATGATGATGAATTAATTACTATAATAGTGAAAAATTAAAATAATTGATATTATAAATTCACAAATAAATATAATATTAAACTTTTAATTAATTAAACTAATTTTCTAGGATAATATGATATATTAGGATTTATTTAATTGACTTTGTTCAAAGTAATAAATTTGTTATGAGTTTCACAAAAATCAACTATTGAATAGTGTCAAAATTGACAAAAAAGAGTTCTTAAAAAAATATTATATAATTAATTGATATTAAACTCTTAAAAATATAAGTTTCGGCCAAGAGACTTATATCATGATAGGTTCATCATTAATGGACCACTTGGGGGTCACGTGGATGTATATTGTAAGTTTATTAACCATATTATATAAAAATACAAAGAGACATTGTAAAAGTGAAACTAATTAACTTAGAGTTAATACTTAATGATAAGGTTAATATAAGTACCCAAACCTGTCTAAATTCTATTGGTTGAGTTGTTTTCGACCCATCCCCACCTTAACATTTAAATAATCAACTTTGGAGCCATTATAAACTGAATATGAATTTATTATAAACAAATATTTCTAGCTTTTCCAAAGGTGCCCCTCACCCCTCTTATAAAAGGGCACTCCTCCTTCTCATTTCTTCACACCATCAAAACCTTTTGGTTCGGAAAACCTCTGCCCAAATACTCTCCCAAATTCTCTCACTACATCCTAGAGGCCTTAGTTTGATCAGAATGCCAACCAAAGGAGCCCTTTTGATCAAATCAAAAGGAAGAACCCGAAGAAGAGGTAATGATTTCACCACCCTTTTCCAAGTTCTTTTCTTCTTCCACTTCTTCTTCCTTTGTTGTTAACATTCTAAAATAATAACTCCAGTATAATATATATACTGTGATGTTATTATAAAGATGGTACATCCATATTTAGTATTCTATCCACCCTTTGAATAACATGTCACCATACGTGCGTACTTACGGCTTACCGTCTCCACGTCGTGGTGTAATTGTTATTCAATATATTATTATTTGGATGGGTATAATAATGATGTGTAACTCATGTAAATAATAAATATAACATGTTAATGATTTTTTATATATGATATACCGTCCATTTATATATTATTTTAATATCAAAAAAATGATATTGTCGCTCGTGCGTACGTACGGACTACCGTCTCCACGAACGCGATGAGATTCATTCTCCATCATATCCATTCAAGTATAATTATCATTTGATGATTTAAAAATGATTTTTAAGGACTTGATATCATTGTGGATATTAATAAGATACAACCTATCCATAACAAACATGGCTTATGTAACAAAACATATAAAAGAAAACGAGTAAGTTAACGCCCGAAACGACGATAATTCTAAGATATTATTAACAAATCAATGTTAAAAGATCATATATTATATCATATTAATATATATGATTATTGTATAATTTAATATCCATTATTTCACCATTATACAGGAGGTTAACCTACCCCAACCAAGGAAAAGTACAAGGTAAGGGGTTTTCATCTCACTCCATATTCCCGTGAGATTCATACCATATTGCCACCATCACCTTTTGTGTGGTGTATGTACTGCCCATAATTATATTCTTTTTGTAATACACTCTAATTTATGTGTATTTACATAATCATTGTATGATAACTCTTTCATGGGTTGTATGTTTCATAAGTTACCAAATTGGTAAGGTTTATTTCACAATCTCTTCATTATCTGAGGTCGTTTATACGTAATAATCTACTGTGATCTCTTTATTATCTACATCCATGTTTCATCAAAATGTATTTCAAAACATTTTTACTATTTACAAGATTATGGGTTAAATTTATTTATACCATTTTTTGACTTTTTATATGTGTTTTATAAAGGAATCTTTCCTTCGTTTTCTAAACAAGGCGCTTTTTAACCTTTTCGACAGAATTAAGGTAAGAATGTTTTTTTAACTTATACGGCGGGTGCAGTTATTTTCAGCCGTTATAAAATAGTCAAAGCTTCCCTTACAAGCTTATAATAATATTTTCAAATTGAATGTATTATTTTATAATTATGTTACTTTTAAAATGATTTAAAAAAAAGAGATATTTATCTAAAATAGTTTTGATTTCATCTATGTCAACATCCTTTGATGGCTTTTAAGCTTATTTGAAGTTGATTTATTATGATACAAAACATCCATATTTTATTGAAGGTTTTGTGATATTTTTGACTGTGGATAAGTTATTCTTATGTCACTCATGGTTTTTGTTTAGAGTATTGACATTTCATAAGTTATTTGTAATCCGAATGTTTGTGTTATATTTCAACCTTTCATTCAGATGTATGTGTTAGACAAGTATGTTTCGGGTTGGGGACCGGTAAAAGTTAGCCCTCCAGTTTGGTCTCTGGTTATTAGAGGAACTCCAGTTTGGTCTACGGTTATTAGAAGAACTCCGGGTTGGTTTTTGGTTATTAGAGGCACTCCGGGTTGGTGTCCGGTTATTAGAGGCACTCCAGGTTGGGTTCCGGTTATAGTTAGCCCCTAGGTCTTGGGACAAGGCCTTGACAAAGAAATTAAAGTTCAGCATTATGAATTCCGACATTATGAAAGTGGTTATTGATATTGCATGTGATTATTATGTTATTATAATATCCATGTGAATAAGTAAATGGCATTATTTCATTTTACTTTTTCCATACTATGTTGAAGTTCAAGTTTAAAAGGCTTTTGTTTTAGTAATGCATTGCCTTAAATGTTTATGCTTATTTTTGAATGTTCCGCTATATTGTTATCCTTAATGGGCATTTGAGCTCACCCCTTTTCTATATTTTATTTTTCCCAGGATGTGAAGAAGTATGTTATGAATGACCTGTAGGGATATTATGAGGGGATAATAGTGTGGACTATGGAGACATTATGTTGTCGTAGTAGTTTTTCACTTTATGATGTAATGTAAAACTTATGAATATATCTAGTGTTTCCAAGGCTACTAAACCAATTGGTCATTCGAGATTTGATCTTTCTTGTGAACATGCCAATGTTATGTAATAATGCACTGACTCTGGGTAACTAGGGTCGGGGCGTTACATTCAATGTCTTATTTGTGGAGAACATGGGCATTACCCATCTCAATTCCTTGACCTAATAAAGTTACTTCTAAATCAAGTAAGGACTTATTCCATGACAATCATTGAAGAGGATGTATTGAAGTGTTTAGGTATTGGTATTCAAGAATAATGTTGTTGAGGTACTTTTATGGTGTATTAGAATATCTATGTATTGGTCTATTTTGGTTTTTAATAATTTTATGGTACCGGTAACCATGGAAAGTGATTGAGATATTTTTGGAAAAAAGTTGATATGCGCATAATGAAGGGATAAGGAGAAAATGAAATGTTTGACAGTATTGATGAGCTCATGACTGATATATGGACTAAGTGATATTATGGTTTGAGTATATATAATTTTTGGGATTTTGGTATGTGGAAAGTGTTAAAATTTAACAACATTCATGTTTTCACTAAGGTTAAATGGGTATTCATTCTTCAAGAGAATACATGATTAAGGTATTCACATGTTTGTAATTTGACCAACAAGATATATCTTATGATGTATGGGGGATAAATTATGGAATTCACATGATTGTTATGTGACATTTCAAGTAATCATTTTATTTATACTATGAGCTTGGACCGAAGTAATTCAGATAAGACTACATATTGGAATGAATTATGTTAGACATAAGTTAGTATTGTTTAAGGATAAAACATTTTTCGATATTATTGATGGGATGTTATAGTAATGTAGTTTTAGAAAAAGGAAAACCTGTAGGATGGGCGACATCCCATTGCGTCAGACAAGGCTGTGGGAACCGAACCCACAACCAATGTGTGACTGTCCTTTATCGCCTACCACTGGCCTACAAGAAGTACATGTTTAGTAGAAACTAGTTTTATTATATTAAGCAGTATGATATATGAATTATATGTCCATTTTAGGAACCATATATGATTAATCTCACTATAGATGGACTTATGTATTTTTGATAACTTTTATAACCATTTGTTTGAGACAGATGGAATGACCCATCATTATATCACGTGATCTGCTAACACTTCACAAATGACAAATTCAACTTCATTTCTTTAAGATATGAAGTGGAAATTGTCCAAAGAACGACCAACAGTGAGACTGTACCAAAATCACGAATGTATTTCTTCTAATTCCAATTTCATCAACTTTAGGGAAATGATCTTGAAAACCAAAAATGTTGTCCTAGTGCCCTTATATCCGATGAATCAGAAGGTACCTTAGATCATCACAAATCTATGGCATTGTGATTGATGGCTTTTTCATAGCCATGTTCTCTACCACTCTCCATCAGAACTTGATGGTTAGATTTTTCTTCTATATCCATATTTTCACCTATGTTCTCTTATATGGAAACCCATTTATGAGTTTCCTTGGGTAATCGATAAATTTAATACTTTAGTTTTTAAAATTAAGTTTTATTATTCCTTTTTACGATGTGGGTTTCTATAAATAGTAAACGATTTATAACCCCGATGAATTTCGAGGGCGAAATTAATTTTAAGGGGGGTAGAATGTAACACCCTAAGATTTTATGAAAAATATTCTTTTAAATTCATTGATGTCTTGTGTTTTATTCTACAACAAGATTGCCTTGCGCTATATGCAACACCATATGATCTTGCAATATACACAACACTATTCTTGGATCATGTTAAACACAATTTTGATAGTAGTTATTCAACAAAAAATGGAGTGTATATATATATTCAATGTATAAATGAAATATGGTTGGATTCTGTTATACGAAACAACGGAGGAGTCTTGCACAACACACAACCCTGACTTGGCTTGCATTACACGCAATCACGACCTTCCTCGATTGCGTGTGTTGTACGCAATACCAGGTTTCACTAAACAACTATATATTGTTATAATATTATTATGGACTAGCCCTTATGAATAGTATTAGATACATTTTGAATTTTATAACATTACTATTCATCTTACACATTTTCTAGAATATGTTATGAGAACAAAATAAATTTTTCGTGTAAAATATGTATTTTTCAAAAATTGCAGTTTTCCTGCATTTTGATGATGCACCCACCTTAAATCTGGTTTTTGACATGTCTATAAGTTCAATTTAACAAAATGAAATTCTAATTTGGAATCAGGATATAAAAATTTACTTTGGATAAATTTTTCATATTATTCTGATAACTTTCATATTTTAATGAATAGTAAAAACACGCTATATTTTAATTAAAAACAACTTTTTTCATCGCAAAAATTTATATAGTTAGATTATCTTTTTAATTGGTTTTAAAGTTTAATTAGAATATATTTTTACCATTTAATCCAATGTTGTTCATTAGAATTAATTTCACTTTGAAATTGGATATAAACAAGTATCAATCTTTTGATTGTTTTTGTTTCTTAAAAACACGCTATTTGTTTTGATAACGGGAATTAAATTTAAAATTAATTAATTCCACTTATATGTTATTAATTTGGAAAAATAGAAATCAATTTTGAATTCGGAATATCAAATAATGCTTAGGCTGAATTTTTGGTATTTTTCTAAAAAACATAAATTTTCGATGAATAGTGAAACCACTTAGTCGTAGTTAAAAAAATTGACGTTTTAAATTTAAATTAAATTTTTAGCACTTCTGTGAATTGAATTTCAAAATTCTGAGAGACACGGTTACTATCAAGGACTAAAATGTGGTTCAATGAGATGAAAATAATGTTTGGTGAATAGTAACGTTTTACTTTTATTTACCACGGTTAAAAGTAAATAGGATAATTAAGGGTAAAAATGATATTATTATTACCCTAACACATGTCCTAATTCTATTGGATAAGTGTAACTCGACCAAAAACAACCTTAGGAATAAAATATGACCATTTAGGCCCACTTGGATTAGATTAGGACATTTAATATTAATTTATTTAAAGAAGGTTTATAATAGTTAAAATCAATGATTAATAAGTAATGAATTTTTAATATAGGGTTATACATAAGATAAATTCAACTATAAATATTCATTATAAATATAAACAGATTTCCTACATAATGGTATTTTATTTATAATTTTTAAAAATTAAATAATTTAATTTATTTATGACACGAAGATGATGCAGTAATTATCTTATTAATGAAATATTGACAAAATTGATGTTATAAATACCCATATAAATGTAATTTGAGCCTTTTTAGGAATTTCACTAATTTTATAGGTTCATATGACATGTTATTATTGATTTAATTAACTCTTTTAGAACTAATAATTCTGTTATGATTTTCAAAAAAATCAATTACCAAATAGTGTCAAAAGTGACATAAAATAGTTTTTTAAAACAAATATTAAATTATTAATTGTTATTTTATTCCTAAAAATCTAAGTATCTTCCAAATGACTTAGATACTGTTATATATATTAATAATAAATAACATAGGGTTCGTTTGTCTTGTTATAGTAAGTTTATTACCCTTATAGTGTAAGTAAACAAGAAAACACGGTAAAAGTAAAATTATTTATCTTAAGGTTAAATCTAAATGATAAGGTTAAAATAGAAATCTAAACATGTATAAATTATATTTTATGAGAGGCTTTTGACCCATACCCACATTAGATTCGAAATAAATCAATTTGGAGCTATTAATAACTAAATAGGACTTTATAATAAAATAATATTTTTAGTTTTTCCAAAGGTGCCCCTCTCCTCCGTTATAAAAGGGAACCTCCTCCCTCTCTTCCTCACACAACTTTGAGCCTTAACACTCGGCCAAACCCTGCAAAACTCTCTTCTCCACTTCCATAGAAGCATACTAGAGGTTCTGGTATTCTTAAAAGACCAATTTTAGTTCCCTAAGAGGAGGTCTCAAAGAGGCGCTTCAAAGAAGAGGTAATGTGCGTTACCGATTATTTCGACTTTATTTCTTCTTCCAATTATTCGTCATTAGTTTTTTAGTTATAAAGTAATAACATTAGTATAAATAATATACTGATATGTTATTATAATTATGAAAAAACTCTATTTCACCATCAATCCATCCTACGGAAAATGAAATCACCACGCGTGCGTACGTACGAAATACCGTCTCCACACCGTGGTGAAATCTGTTTTTCCACTAACAAATTACATGGATGAGTATAATGGTGTAAATAATAAATATATATGGTTATTATAACATCATACAGATTCTGATATATTATAACATCCACTCCAATTATATTCAATAATTATGGGAACGATATCATCGCTCGTGCGTACGTACGGACTACCGTCTCCACGACGCGATGAGATTCATTCTCCATGTTATCCATACATGAATGATCATAAAGATTATATAATGAATAATAATGAAACATATGAAATAATAATTCTACTATATTTATTTATATATATATATGTATATCATCTATTTAGTTTCATTCAGTTCAATAAGGAAACTAAAACAACATTCATGCGTACGTACGGCCTACCGTCTCCATGAACGGTTTATTTCATTCATTTTATCGATCTATAATATATGAATGTATATTTTGAATATATATTATATATAAATCATTTTTTACATTCTGTAATTATTTAAATCAGGATATAAGTAATAATATCAAGAAAAACAAGTCAAAACACATACGATAAATGAAATGATTTTACCCAAAACGCTGCTTTAAAATGGAATTTACAAAAGAACGGGTAATATAAAGTCATAAGTGATACATATATGATATCATAACAATGAATATGATTCTGTAATAAGTAAATGACATTGTTTATATCATTATACAGGAGGTTCGGATACGTACGAAGCATATCGGACCTAAGGTAAGGGACAACTATTCCAATCTCATTCTTATCCGAGATTGTTATTCGTAAGTATTTACTGGGGTTATTGCTATCATCCATGTCCATGTTTTATAAAAGTTTATTCACATATGTTTAAATAAATTTTTACCCATTTTGACGTTTACCACATGGTATGGAATTAATCTTTCTTTTATTTACCCTACAAGGTACTTTTTGACTTTTCTGACAAAAGTACGAGAAGAAGGTTTTTTTAACTTATACAGCACGAATGGATTTTTACAGTTTTATAGGGCCTTGTTTTCAAGAAGATTCCTCTAAAATATTTCATCACTATTTTCAAATAAATCCTTTTCTTTTAAAATTTCATGACATTTTGCTGAAAGAGAATGATTTTGAAGAAGAAAGGATATTTTCCTCAAGAATTCATTTCATGTGTTTTATCAAAATCATTTTTCACCTATGATGACATTATTTCATATGTGTATGTTTCAAGTATGTTGTCTCTATGATTTACATTGTTTCACTTTTCTTATTATGAAATTATATCCATTTCTTTTATATGGATTATGTGATGATGGGATGATTTTTATGAAACCCATTTTATTTATTGGGTTATTATGAATGATGTATGATTATTTTGTGGCACAAGTAAGAATGATTTCACTATGAGATGGGTGGGACCTATATCTCCCTCCAATGCATTGGGTAATGATTTATATCTCATCAGATAGACATGGCTGGAAGGGCAAATTAAACCAGTTCTGTAATACCGGACTGGAAAGAGAAGTGAACTCGATTCAGAAAGGGACTTTGTCTACTAAGATGGTCTTGGCAGCAATGCCTTGGCTACTATGGAAATCATATCATGTTCTTAATGGTTTCCATAATTTAATGTTTTATTACCATGATAATTTATCATGATTAAAGTTTCTTCATGATATATGCCTTACATAATGCCATGTTTTATGTCATTACTCAAGATTTTGATATTTAGATTTTATGCTCATGTTTTTTTACATTCAAATATCTAAGGATTGTTTTATGTTCTCTATACTTACCCTCACTGAGCATTTGAGCTCACCCCTTTTATGTTTTCTTTTCCCCAGGATATAAATAAAGGTTTTAGGTAAGACAAAAAAGGGGAAGATCTTTATTGGAGATTTTGATGATCTTTCACCACGATTAGAAGATTATATTCCGAGTTTCCAAAGAAACTAAACTATTACGGTCCTTGTGTGTCTTTTTTTGTTATGTATTAATTATTCCGCAAAATTAATTTAATGTCCATGTACGTCAAGATTTGGGTCTCTACAGTAATCCTTCAGATGTTGGGTTTATAATATTATTTATAATATAATGGTTAACTTATGATAATACCGTAAAATAAATATCGATTCATATCACATTATTTCAAATTCAGCATTCAATGAATGTATTTTATCATCAGACTCGAGAGTAAAAGTTTGTGGCACTTTAGTAGGTATCAGAGTAAGTTTTAGTTATTTTTTATGATTCGTATAGTTATGATTGATATTAGTGTAAGATAACACATAGGAAACCCTAGGAATATGTCTTAATTAAAATATTAGTTGTAAGATAATATCATGAAATTTCATTGATATTTTGAGATTATGGTTTTCCTAGAAATTATATCCCTATTTAGAATGTATAAATTAGATATGACTATGGAACATATTCACATAAGTGTAATCACTAGAAAAAATGTTGGTTGAGTATTAATTCAATATTTAATCAGTTCATTATGAGTAGACCTTAGAATTCATATCTAGCTAGACACTCTTGATGGATACACTGTTTTCAATTACTCTCTCTTAATTATAAATTACAAAAAAAATTAGTATGTTAATGAATTATGTTAATGATTATGAGAGGACCAAACAAAATAAACCAAGATTAAATTGTTTATAATTTAGGTTAAATAGAAATCTAATGTTATGTTTTTAAATTATAAGACACTATAATGTTTATTTTTTCATATGATCATTAATGATAATTATATTACAAAGTTAATTGTTCATCACACTTATTAAGTAGTTTTATATTTAGTAATAGTTGATACATGGAGGAAAAAAATAATAAAATTGGCTACATGGATAATGTATAGATTGTCCCAATGAAAAACATAATGAGAAAATAACACCAGTGAAAAATCATGTGATTATGAGAAACTAGATATTAAGAATTATAATTAATAACAATAATTAATAGAGTTAAAGACACATCAAATAAGAGATAGATGTTGTATCATGTAATTTAAGATGAAGAAGTTTTTGATGTAAAGAAGATTCAATTTCATTTGTGTCAGAAATTTGGGAAGAGACACCCATCAGAATGTTTCAGTGGAACTATAAGATGTTTTATATAATGTAATGGGGGTATTGAGAAACAAAATATCGATGAAAAATTAATGTTTCTAATGTAATTAAGGTTGTTTTCTATTAGGGAATTATATGTTGAGAAATGTTAGTCTTTATGATTGCTGATGATATTTTCATTAGTGAGTGATAATTGAAATTTTGAGGACACAATTTATTTATGTATGGGATAATGTAACAACTCAGGTTTTTAGGGAGCCTATTATTTCAATATAATATATTTTTATAACACAATAGTTTTTATTATTTTTTTATTTAAAGGAATTGATATAGATTAGAAAATTAGTAATAAGAGATAGAAATTAATCTAACAATAAATTACTCATTCATAGTAAACATTAATAAAAAACAAGAACTATGTTTTACACACCATATATTTTTTCTCACCATGAATTATTACATTATTTATAATTGTAAAAAAAATGGAAAATTAAATAGACAAAATAACAAATTTAATACTATAAAAACCCCAATATAATCATCATCTTGTAGAATCACCATTATCATAATAAAACATAAAATGATAAATAATACCAGTTAAGGGAAAATTTTATTATCATATTTTAAAATAAAACTATAGAAATAATACTAGTATAATAAGAAGTGTGCATGGGATGAATGAGTTTAGTAAGGATATATATAGTTATAAAATTTGGATTTTATAAATACACCTTTGGAAATATGGTTATCATATATACTTGCATCCAATAGGTATACTAATGTGGTGTAATATTAGTGGTAATATAAAATAATACAATTCACGATTAATAAATTATAATATAAAAACATATTATTAATATATTATATATATATATATTACACTAAACATAATATTAGCATCGACATTATTAAAATATGATATATGATAATTTTCAAACTAAAACAATGATATTATCCTCTATAGATTAGTGAAATTAATTTATTTTTTCAACGTATGTAAGTAATTTTATTATAATTTGGTAAGGATTATTTAATAGAAGATAAATACTTTTCAATAAAAAATTTATATCTTTTTTATATTTCATCCTAATAAATTAAATTTAAAATTATTAAAATTAGATTATATATTAAATAATATATTAATATTTGTTAATTAGAAATTGATATGAAATAATAATAAGAACACTTTATATTTCAAGGGGATTTTTTCAACAAAAAACTTTTTTTCTATTATATATTTTATTTCCATTTAAAAGATATAATAATAATTTATATAATTATAATATAAAAAATAACATCTTTTTTGGATTTATAATTTTAATATTATCTTTTGATTAATTTTTATAGAGTTTTCTAAAATAATTTATTTTAGGAGAATAGTGGAAAAATACTTGTTTTGATAATTCCATTAGATTTATATTGTCACCATAATAATATATTAAATAACTTTTTGAAAAACATGTTTTATATTAAATATAAATTTAAAAATTAAAATAAATAAATATTAAATAATACGTCTATGTTATAAATCTCAAGTTTAAATTTTTTGGAAATATATGTAACATTTAAATATAAACACTATTTTTATTCATTTGTAAAAAAATTAGTTTCCATCGCATGAATAAATAAAAAATAAAAAAATAGATTAAATATTTTAGATCAGTATGTCTATACTTCTTAATAATTTAACATAAATTTTTATGAATTAATGTATTATTACTAGGATTAAAGTTAATTACCGTGATAATTTTAAAAGTGTTATTTTCAAATAAACTATTCATCAATTTTTTTTAATTATATCTAATAAAAAAATTAATATATTATATATAATGTTTCTAATATAATTTATAAACCTATATATACATATATTAATACTCACTGAATTTAAAGTTAATAAAAAATAATATTAATAACACTTAATGTTAAAATTAACAATATTTTCAACAAAAACAATTTCTATATATTAAATGTATTAATTTAATGTCTAAAATTATAGTATTTTTAACATAATTACATTATATTGATATTAAATTTAGGATCATAAATTCAAGATTTTGAAATAGTTCATAACCTATACATTAAATATAATTTAAATTTCTTGGGCCATAACTAGTTTTAATGTCTGGAAGGAAAATAGTAAAATGTAAAAAAATCTGTTAGTAAATGACATGAAACATGTTTAAAACATGTGTGGATGTGAATGATAGAGTCTTTATTGACCTTATCACATCTTAAAAATAATTATTTCACGCATTTAGTACAATGCACCATTGAATATTATAATGTGGTCTTTGAAAAAGTGTTGGGTATTTACAAAATACAATTTCACCACTTATGAATGAAGACCAATTCTACACAATTTTTCCACCATTTTTATATCTCTATTTCCTAAAAATATAGTCAAGTCACTGAAAAACTATATTCCCATCTCTTATAAACCTTTTTGTTTTTAAAAATACCTATATAAAGATCCTTAAGGTGTTACATAAGGGAGAACATTTAAAGAGATAGGTAATGTCTTCAACCTACATATATTGTTTCATTTATTCTTACTCCCCTAAAATCCATTAAAATGAATGAATATATTATAAAATTAGAATAAATAATAATATTAAATTCTATTTTACTAATTTATAATCCATTTTATACCATCCTACCATCCTTTGGAAAAAGAATGAAAATATCAATTGTGTTTTGTGCAGAGTAATGCCTCTATAAGTGACATGATCCATTTTTCATAACCACCATACAAGTATAGTTCAAAATGGGAAGTATCTTTTAAAAATTATATTGAAAAAAATTATTATTATTCATAAAATATCATCCAATTCCTACCTTATGTATGTTCTATGATAATAAACAAGTTACCCATGCATATTTTTGGACTACTGCCTCCATGACGGTGAAGTATAACGTTTGTTTACACTACTATTTTCTTATTTTTCCAAAAAATATATAACGAAATAATGTACATTAAAAAATATAAATGAAATCATTATGGTTTTTAAATAATTATATTATTCCAAATCTAACACTTTCACAACCATACTCGCCCATTGATTATAACTTTTTTTCTTGGGACGTTTTTACTATATACATGAAAAAAACTATGAATTTATTTGATGGGTATCTAAGGAAAAATAAATAATAGTTTTATTCAAAAAAATAAGTAAATATTTATTATGATTGGTCCTTTAATAGTAATATTAATATCGAATGTGTTATTATGTTTGCAACCTCCATTTCTGAAAATTACTAAAATAGTATTCTCATCGAATTCATCATCACGAATCAAAAATAAAATGGATATAAAAGAAAAAAAGAAAATTAAACATATTAATAAATAACTATTATAGTACCTATTATGAATTTATAATGATTAATAATATATCTATAGACAATAATTGATACTACCATTATAAAACTAGTTCATAACAACCAATCAAAGCTAATAACACCTAAAAATGAAAATCAAATATAAATAATTAATATATTTTTAATAATTAATTATAAATGATATTTATAAAAGTTTATAAGTATAAATAATTTTCTAAAAATGGTGATTAATATTTTTATCTTTTTTATATTAGAGTTAAAATCATTTTTTTAGAATTATGGAATTATGGTAATGGTCTTTTCATCTCAATTTTGCTTCCATGGGACATGATAAATATTCACCACTTATTTTCTTCTTAGCGTATATATTGGAAATGGATTAATATTACCAAAATTTTCATTAAATATATGGGATTTAAGAATCCATCTCATGTTCTATCCCTCATAAGATTTCATATTTAATGATAATGATGATGTAAGATTTTCTTTGTTTCAATTTCACAATCCATAAGACTTGTTTAGTATTACAAACCATATTTTATTTTATATAGTGCATTCCCTACATTTTAAAATTTATTTATTATTAATATACTGAAATTAATGATATTTTGATTTTATTTCATGATCTCCATATCATTTTGTTTTGATTCATACATTACCAAATATTTCAGTTAATTTGAAAATTAAAATTTCCCTTCTTGATATATAATTTGTTTTCATAAAATTCAATCTACTATCCATTTTTTACACCACAATAAAGTTTTATCTATTGTTAATGTTTCATCTACTCAACTAAAAATGAGTTTAAATCCCATGATTTTCCTTTGAAGAATTTATATAAAAAAAATTATATCATTTTTTATAGTAATTTTCATCCTCATTAATAATAGTTTATTCTCCATGCCTATATTTCATCATCCAAATATTATTAACAATTTAATATGCAATAAAGTTTTTTTGAAATCTATTTTTATGTTTATATTTTTTTTAATCTTTCTATAGGATGTTTTATTATACATGTTTATGTAGGGGTTGTCAAAAAATATTTTTCAAATTATTAATATAGTTTCCCATCCATAGTTATTTTGTTTTTAATTTCACTCAACATTTCAATGAAAAAAACTTATGTATTTTAATGGATAATTTATTGAGGGTTATTTTTAAAGGTAATTTTTTTAAAAAACATTCAGTTTACAATTTCAAACATGAATTTTGAATATTACATGTAACTTATTCTTTTATGATAATGTTAAAAATATTTTTATAAAATATTTTTAAATTAACACTTCAATTTTATGAATTATCTCAAAATTATTTACTTAAATAAATATTATATTCCATTAAATATCCTCTAAATGCCAATATGCTATTTTTTGGGGATTAAATTTTTGAAATTAAATTATAGATCTTGATTTTACTAATCATCCCACATTTATAATCATGAATTTTATATAATTCCATTCCTATATGAACATTTAATATTTTCAGAATTTGATTGAAGGGTGTCCACCTATGAGAAGTACATTATTTTATAGAAGAAATTATTTACTAATCTATATTTATTTTAAATTTATAGTGTAAAAACTATATACAGATCCCCCTTAATTTATGGGTATTTACATATGATGTTAATGAATATATTTTGATACATATTTATTTTATATGGGTTTATCATGTTATGGATAATTATTTACTTATGGGTGATTAATTTATGAGAGTCCATTTAGAAGGATATAAAACCCATTATCATTCCATGGGTTTCATATTTTATGATGAATGGTTGATTTCAAGTGGAACATGTAAGTATATATGATTGACTAATTGGTTTCTATATATCCTTCCAATGCATTGGATAATGTTTATGTATCAATAGATATGTATATATGTTCACAATTATGTTATCTTTCAAGAAAGTGTGAATGTGTTCAACTCTTGAAGGTGATTTATAAATGGAAAAAATTTAGAAACTTTCGAGCATGGGTGAAAGTGTATTTCTCATAGAGGCAATGATTCTATATGATAATTTTTTCCACATTTATAAACTATCCAAATGTTACCCTCCCATAGATCTTGTTCAATGACTATTATTTTAATGCACATTTGAGTCATGACTTATTCTATGGAAAGTTATATTCCATGGATCATGGTTTGGGATCTTTAATATGTTTTCAATGATTTTATTATATCATGACCATGTACCGTGATTATACCAATTTTCTAAAAAAATTCACATTTATGAACTTTAATTATTATCGCATATGTTTACTCTTACTGATAATTTGTGGGAACCCCTTTTCTTATTTCACTATTTCTATAGCTTATGAATATTTGTGTAATTTATGATAATTCTTCAATAGAATATATAGTAAATTTATTACAGGGAAATGTTCAAAAGTATTGGAAATTTTTTGTAGTTATTATCCAATGATATTAAACCATTGTTTCATTAGTTTGTGAGATTAATTAAGAAATTTAATATCTAAATAATTTTAATGTTGTAAAATAAATTATGTTTTATTCCACTTTTTATCCAAGCTGGTAATTAATTAGCATTTTTTACCAGACCCATGTGTTTGAGTCTAAGTCACATCAAGGAATAATAATATAGGAGGGATTACAATGATGAAATCACATGAAATTTGAGATGGACGAGATTAAACTGAAAATAAAATAGAGGAGGATATCCCTCTTAGGAACCCTAGGCTCTAACTAATGAGTAGAGGGAGAAAATAGATTTATTATTTTACAACCTTACAGTGAAAAACCAAACATTTTTCTTTTACAAATATATAAACGTCTCAATGTTTAGCCACATGAATTGGAAAACAAAGATCCAACCATTTGTTTTCCTTTTTAAAGTAGAAAACCCCCAATAAAATGGTTCTTTATATAGTTACTTATAGTCCTTGAATGATTCACCATAAACTAAGTACTAACTTTGAGAGGTAATAGTGTATTTTTAGAATTGAACTAATAAACAACCTAATTAAGGGGACATAAATGGTTTAAACATAACCTTTAACATTATAATGAAAATTATTTATCAAAAACATAATGTTAAGCTAAAAGGTTTATACTGACCATGAGTTTGACATGCCAAAACCAGGTAAATAATAAGAAAATATTTAAAACTAAAAAAAATTTAAATCCCCCAAAAAATATAAAATTTAAAATAACATAAATTAATATATGATAATATAAAATAAACAACATTGTAACATTTTTGGGGTTAAATTAATTCCATGTATTCCATAAAATGATAAACCACAATTGAAAAAATGACTACCAACAAATCATCCCCTTAATACTTCAAAAAATGTATAATGTGATATGTATCCACTAACATGTCTCCTATACCCAATGCTATGGTAAAAAACATTACCACCAAATTTATTAATATAATCTAAAAAATTATATATAATGTGGACATGAACATATTAACATACATAGTATGTTCTTTAATTTTATCATATATCTATTTGAAATTGGGCTTTTAATGCATCCATGTATAGAATAATTACAAAAACAATCCATTAGCAATAAACTCCCAATATATAACCACCATACCACCTTTATTTAATAACATATAACCATCTCACATCTTTATGTAACATTATTTCACCATCACACATTATTTCATAACCAAAACCATTATAATAAGCACCACTAATCAACATCCAAAAGTTCAGAAACATTCCTCCCAAAGGGACCTAACATTAATTTCCTCATATAGTAGTCTTTCTACAATTATCTCACTATTATACCACCACAACCAAGTATTTAGCCACTAGAAAGTCACTCAATATAATATATCTGTCACAAAATATCTATCCACAATTTTAGAACACATTATATTTCATTCAATAAGTAGTTATGAACTTGTATGGATCATTATTTATTACTACATCATTTGGATGGAGGGTTATCCACTTATAGGGACTCTCAGTAGTGTTTTAGGTGTCTATCCATTGGAGGTTTTCCCACAACCACCTATATCAGTTATGATTGTTTTTCACCCCTGATACCTTTCACAACATCATGATGTTACTACATTATGTCCCCTTCCTATTGGATAGGGGATACCGACCCATGCCGAGTATCTATATCACACATGATGGAGGCCATTGACTAATGTACTTATACAAAAACACAGACATCTCCAAGCCCATGCATTTTTAAAATTAATATCAATTGATAAAAATGTATGAATACAATTTAAAATCCACCATTAGAGAGTGTGAAAAACTGGAATGAAAAAATTCAAAATAGATATCTACCACATAGATACTAAAAACTGTTGTAACATGTAATGTGGGAAGGAGTACAATTAAATGCACCTACAGGGACACACACCAGTGTATCCATATCACTAAGATCTATTTGGTCCTAGTCCCTCTAAGACTTGATCAAATGTTTGGTCATCTATATAAGACACTACATGTTCAGAAAAATCCCATGCAGGTGTGAGTATTATAATAACAAATAGGAAATTAAAAAATTACAAAGTATATCGCATGTGGAAAAGTGGCAACCAGCCTATCATAGGTATATGTCAATATATGAATATAATAATATTATCCTTTTATACTAAACATAGACACATAGTCTAAAGTTATTGAATGTCATAATAGTAATTCTATCCTAGGATTCACACTCAAAGGTTTCACATAGCCCTCATCCCTGAGAACTAACTCCATGAGTCACATAGTACTGGTAGTGTCCATAAGAGATGTCGTTATAATCTGGTCTCACCAAAAAAAGTACATGATTGAAGTCCACAGAGAAAGATATATAGATAAGGATTTCACCAAATTACATGGTTTATAACAACAAATCAATCTAGAATAAGTTGTTATGTATGGGATTGACAACCACATACTGTTGGTCACTGAGATACTAAGAACTCCCCTAGGGATGAGACGATGACAGAGGTTATTCCTCCAAGAATCATGGAAGGATTCCAACAAGTCTATCAAAGACTAAAGTCCCTCTGAAGGGATCACAATCTGATGCCTAAGATGTATTTCCATAATGACCCACAACAATTAGATCATGGGGAAAAATCTAATGAATTTTTCCCAAGATAAAGAGGAAAAGGAATCAAAGATATGTTTTAAGGATTACATGAAGTGTACTGGTAGTACACAACCTTTCCCTTCAACATAATTTTTTTCCCATGTATTATGGTCGAAGGTCATGTCCGTGTGTGGGTATACAACATGTCCATGATCATGTACTACAGATGATGTCCATGTATGGATGGCTATGTCCTTGCCGGAGTACACAACACATCCCATCCAATGTACACATAGCCATGTTTGTGTACCCTCAAATGTTGACGTTGTGCTAGTAGTTTAAGGGCCATACACCATGTGATTTCTCTCACTCAAAGTGTGATATTTTTCATATCCCCAGAACTCAATATCTACACAGTTTGTCCCACATGGTGTGTAATTACAAATTACATTCTATGTAATAGGATATTTAACAGATCCCATGAATGATTCATGAATCGTCTGAATCTTCTTCTACCACTATCACTCTTATCGGGAAATGTGGATCTAGAGACAATTGAGCTTGACCAGCACTGAATAATATATTTTCATTCATCTAAGTGTTTGTTAATCATCATTCCTTGAATAATTCCACTGTCGATTGAAACACATGAAATCGGTGACCCCAAATTCAAAATGATTTGGTGTTGATATGATATTCACATAATACCCATGTCATATGTAATATGGATCTACAATATCAAACCCTCCCACTAAGAGATTTGGGTGAAATGAACAATTCATGCTATTTTAGTCAAAACATATGTCAATGACACACTTTTCATGAAAGCGTGAAGAATGGTGGTGAAAAAAATGAGAAACAAAAAAATGGGGAATGAACATTGTCCATGTTCAGTTTCTCATAATCTATTATTATTATAATGATGAATGAAGATAAAAAATTAATTCTACCAATAACCCCCATTGATAATCCCATACCCACGATATGTTTGCTCTGCAGAACAATCAATTAGTCAACTAATTTGTTTTCGTTTTTGGAATATGAAAAAATGTATAAAATGTATATAAAACAATGTACTTAATCAAGTTGGATCGATCACTAGTAAAGAACGATTATGTGTCATGGTTATTAGTGAGATCCTCAAGTTCTATCACTCACTAGTTGATGATCTAGGATACGATCATTGATCAATAATGGGACCTCCTCAAATTATATCTGTCATCTTATCTCAATTTGAAGGGTTACATGGATTAACATGAAAATTATCAATAATACTATATTAATAGAATTATATTAGGTCATTGCATCTTGTAAAATAAAAAATATATATAAATAGTTTTATTTAATTATTTTTTAATTAACCTATGATGGGAATCAACCAAGACATGTGACACAATCCAAGGATAAGTGGTACCTCAGGTAAAAAAATGCTCTTAACTCAACAGAGGCATCATATTTATGTTCTGATCATCAATTTGGAAATTATTATGGCTTTTTAGGAAAATTTAAATTGCATGCATTAAATATATTTAATATATTTCTAAAATTAATTCTGGTCAAACCAGGCCTTCGAATCTCATAATGTCTCTACACCTAGTTCATAAAATAATCCATACAATTTAATAATAACATACATGGAAAAATTAGAGTTGATAGATTATTACCACCTTGTGGATTTATGTTTTGGAAAGATAGAAAAACCTACTTAATGTGATATGATTACTGAGCACACATCTGGTCAAACATTCCTAGGTTCCCATTGGAAGATTCACATGTTTCCACTAGAAATGCACTATAGGAGTCACACACCCATAGGGGATCTATTTTTTCCAATACTCAATCTATTATGGCTATATAGATAAGGTAGTTCCATCATTGATGTCCATATCACCCCATTTGAGAACATGTTACATGTCGTTCATGTTCCTCCTCTGCTACAACACATAGAAGAAATCATTAATAAGTATAACAATGAATGTAGATCCAAGTGGTATTCCACCTCACCGACTCTACATGTTATCTGTAAAGGTCCAATGAATCTCATAGATATATTACCACCCTCGCATTAGTGAATGTTGAGGTGACCCTCTCAGGAACTCATATTCTTCAACAATGAACACCAAGGGCCTCTATCATTGGTCCACATAAGGCATGTAATAGCTATATGTTGTCCTCATATGCTCCTGGATGATCTGTTACTTCTTTTTACTTCCCCAAACCATCTCTAGTCCCAAGAGTTCTATATATCCTCGGTCAGTCCAACATAGGGGCGACTTGTAGGGACACCTATTCAAGTCCTGAAATGGTTTCATGCCAATGGTGGAATGGAAACAGTTGTTGTATTAAAACTCCAAAAATGTTAAGGGATCATCCAAACTACAAAAAAAGTCGAACATGAAATCCCATAACATTTCCTCCCAGACATGAATGGTCCACCCAGTAAATCCGTCATTTTAGGGGTAAAAATACCTACTAAAATCCAACAATGAAGATAAATATTATTTCAATTCCTTCCATAAATGAGATGTGATGTGAGAATCATTGTTAGAAACAATATTAGAGGGAATGCCTGGATTCAGACTATCTCCTTCACATAGTGGCATCCCTACATCTATACTAAACTTTTCTATCAAATAGTTATAAATAATGATGAAATGATGTGTCAGTCTATGATAACCTAGATATAATATTATCCCCTAGAAATAAATTGTAACCCCATCATAAATTCGATGGATATCCCATAACACTTATAATCTGGTACATCAAGGGTTTGATTTTAACCTATTCTATCACAGTTCCCATTCATCATGTGCTAACATGTATGGAATTAAAAGACAAGATCTAAAACTCCCTTCATCTTCTCTGGAAACCAAGGTAGATGTTAGAAGTCTTGATATATCTTCACCACAACAAGATGTACTGCGAAGGAATATACATGAATCTATCCATGTAACTCATCTCATATTATCACTGGTACCATCGTGTATCCTATTAAAATAATTGAATACTCCACAAATTCATAAAATTCATCTGGATGATGTCAAGTTGATATTTGGGTATATAAGGTCTCACGGCCAGTATCCCTAAGATGTGCCTACATAAATAAATATAAAATATGATGGGTGAAAACCATCCCTTGGAAGAAATATTATCTAGCTCTTCAACAAAGGATAACAACAATGATACCAACTCCTCCAATATCCTAATGAATAACTCTGAAAACAATATCCTGCTAATAGAATTGGATACTATGTCCTCCATACCATTAGTACAGAAAATATAAAAATAATAATCCCTGAGGAAATGTAGTCACTCCATCTATCTCACATTAGTATACTTTTTAGAGAACATATAAATTATATTCTTCTGGTCTGGATAGAACATTAAACTCTATCCCATCATGTAGTGTCACCACATCTTTAGTGTGATGTATACCGTTACTAACTAAAGACCATGAATCACTTAGTTATGCTCATGTGGAATGAAATCCAATGAAACATAAACAATAATCACCCACCTCTACATTATAAGAAAAATGTTTTTACTCTCAGATGCATCTCAGAACACTAAAAACTCATCACCTTCATCTAGAAATATCATGATGAGAGTGATCATCAATATCTATCTCAAAACCAAGAAACCTAGAATGAACTGATCTCTACACAATAATATGAAATAAGAAGACTCTTCTTACTTCCTTCTCCATCAATCGTGGTCACAAAAAACCCAAATGTTGATTCCCTAGATGGTTTATTGGATCTTGAGGTTCTAATTGGATTACCATTTCCAAAAATATGTGACTATAAATTCCTAGTACCCATAACATGGGATTTATTATGTATTATTTTTGTTGAGAGGTGAATGATGGTTATTGAAGATTGACCTTAGATATGGCTATCAATAATTGTGAGTACGGAATGAGGATATACCAAATTTTTCATTCATATGCCTCCATGGTTTCTAGAAGTACTTAGTGATTCTCATCGATTTGATGAACACCCAAGCATTTTTAGTGGGGTTAATGAATTCAATGTTTCAACATTTCATAGACTAGTTTTTTGTGGTCTTCACTGATGATATCCTCATTCCGTACTCACAATTAATGATAGCCATATCTAAGGTCAATCTTTAAAAACTATCATTCCCCTCTAAACAATTAGAATACGTATTAAATACAATGTTGTGGGTACTTGGAATTTATAGTCACATTTTTTTTGGAAATGGTAACCCAATTAGAACCTCAAGCTCTAATCCACCCTCTAGGGAATCAACATTGGGGGTTTTTGTGACCAGGACGGATGGAGAAGGAAGTAAGAAGAGTTTTCTATTACATATTATTGTCTTCTGTTGTCAAAGAAGATAAATAAATTTTCATTATAAAGGATTAGTAAATCAGAATATGCTTTTCTGATTTGTATTTCAAAAATATAATAAGTTATGGGTATTTGTGAGGAAAGCCTTATGAATGAAAGGGGGATTAAAGATGCTGCTCTTAATATATACTTTTTATTGGAAGTAAAGATGATGGTGGAAGATAGAGAAGTTATAATATTTTCCATGGATACCCTGACGATGCTAAAGTTGATCTATCAAAGGATATATATCATGATAGTGGAGTTCGTGATGAAATATAAAGAATGGTTATGAAATGCAATGAATAGAATCATTAAAAAGAAATGGATGATCTGGAGGCAGTACAAAAGAATGTTTTATGTGCTTACCCCCTCACACTGTGAGCGCTTGACAATTAGAGAAGTATCATGCTCTGAGGTGTGGAAAAATATTTAAAAAAATGAGAGTGATTAGAATAAATAGATTTACATGCAAGAATAATAATTTGTGTGCAAGAAGAGAGTTGTGCGTAATAAGGGAGTTTCATGAAAAAGGTCTTCTAGGAAAAAAATTTAATCGTGTGTGCATGGCATAAATGTAGCACACAAGATGCCTAAGATGGTGCATGAAATTTTTGGGTTCTTCACATGTATTCTGTTGTGTGTAATATAGTTCTTACCAACTTCTGGGTAAGAAAGTGAAGATTTGAACTTCAGAGAATACACCTGTTCAATTTTAAAGAAGCATTGAAATACTTTAATTCCCTATTTATGAGAAAAGGGTGCACACAGACCTGCAGATTTATTTCCAAGTGAAACACGAGGGTAAGGGAATATCATAATCATTTTATTCCACATAAAATGATTGTTTTCTACTAGATTGAGTGGTAATGGATTATATCTGGACAATACCAACAATTTTTCTACTTTGGTTTAATAGTAAAACTTGTAAATCTTGTGTTACTGAGGTTTTTTTTGAGTCATTAAGGTTTTCCTTATGACTTTTCTATTCCTTCTTGTTTTTAAAATCACAAACACCTTATACTTAAAGAAAATATAAATTTTACCTCCATAAGGAAAATTTTCTTCCCTAAGGAAATTTACCCTAACCTAGATTTTCTTATACATATCAATATTTTTCTTAAGTATAAAGACCAGATTCATACCCAAAACCCTGGAATCATATAATGTTATCAATTTGTGTATTCTGTTTTTAGGAACTGAATTCTTGATGTCAACTGTAATAATGTTCCACTCCGAATTCTGGATGTGAACTGTTATGAAGTTCCACTCCGAACATTCATGATTTAGACTCCAAACTCTTATAAAGTTCAACTATGAACTTTCACGAGTTCGACTCTAGACTCTTATGAAGTTCGAACCCAGACTTTCATGAGTTAGACTCTGAACTCTTATAAAGTTTGAATCCGAACATTCCTGAGTTCGACTCTGAACATTCAGGAGTTCAACTCCGAACTCTTATGATGTTCGACTCCAAACATTCATGATTTCGACTTCGAACTCTTATGAAGTTAGACTCCTAACTTTCATGAGTTCGACTCCAAACTCTTATGATGTTCGACTCCGAACATTCATGTGTTCGACTTCGAACTCTTATGAAGTTTGAATCTAAACTTTCATGAGTTTGACACCGAACTCTTATTATGTTCGAATCCGAACTTTCATGAGTTCGACTCCGAACTCTTATGAAGTTCAACTTTGAACTTCTGCAAGTTTATATTCTGAACTCTGGTGAATCCAGACTCCGAATTCCTATAAAACAGAATCCGAATATTTCATAATATAGACTCCGAATTTAATTTTGGTTAGACTCTGAACATATAATTTTATTATACTCTGAATTTTTGTATGAATTTTTCTTACATATTCTCCAATAAAAAACGATGTCGTGCATTCAGTTATACATTTTTGTTATTAAACGATGTGGTCCATTCTGTTTCTAATTAACCGTTGGTTGAGTTACAGGTGTACAGGTCCCTCAAAATTTCATGGAAAATATGACCGTAGGAGGAGTGATCTAACCACTTAAAATTTGCCTATAAATAGAAGCTCATTCGGAATAACTCAACAACAAGTTGATTGATCTAGAGACCACACGCTGTTAAGGTGATTTCTAGGGAGAGAAGCTTTTCATGCCTTGTGCGTACTAAACTGCTCGTTCAGATTGCTTCGTGCGACTCTGAATGTTGGTGACTAAATTCGAGGACTTCCGAGGATAGGAAAACAGAGGTGCCAACAACCCTAAAGTTTGAGGGCTTCCTTGCTAAGGAAGAGAGAGGTTCCAACTACCTTGAATTTGAGGTCTTGCAGGGATAGCAAGACAGAGACACCGATCATCATATCGAGGGCTTACCCTGGTGTAGGTATGACAGACTTGCTAGAAAGTATAAATCAAGGGACCTTTATCCAAGGTTGTTGGATACCCATCACTTTGGGTTAAAAGACTTATATCTTCTTACTTGTAGTTTTACTACTTGTTTTTCTGATGCATTGTGTATTGTAAGGAAAGTATAATCTTCTTATATTTCCTAACACTTGTACTCTGATTAGTTTAGATTCTATACACTTTAAGGTAGAATATCACATTGTAAACTCTAGTTCCAATTATCCAATTGGTAATTACAGGTGTTGTGAATTTTTTTAGTTTAACTTTGTTAAACATAGTTTCTTCCTTGTCTAAAGAAAAATTTTAAAGTGTACAATTCACCCCTATTGTAAATTGAGCATCTAAATCATTATTTCGATCCTAAAATTGGTATAAAAGGTTGTATCTGAAATACTTATACTCACATTTAAGTTTTTATTGCTCACGTTTTCATTTATCTTCATCCTTTCTTAGAAAGTTTTTATTCATTCTGAACATTGTCATTCCGAATTATTATTCTGAATTCCTCATTCTGAACATTGTGGTTACGAACTTTTCCTACTAACAAGTTTGGTTGCAAATGTTTTTTTAGAATGGAAGGAATCAATGTTGGTTCTAGTGAAAACTTAAATCCTACAAGACCACCAATCTTTGATGGTAATGACTATGAGTACTGGAGATATAGAATGAAGACTTTTGTTATCATTACTAGAGTGAATAATTTCCTTATGCTTACTAGTGATTATAAAATTAATGATAAGGAAGTTAGAACATTCACTAACCATGAAAAGCAAGAGTATCAACTCAATTTTAAGGTATGCAATACTTTACTATGTTTGATGACTATAAATATATATAGCCAAATTTATTCTTATGATGCATCTAATTGTATCTGGAAGAAGTTATAGGTTACACACTTTGGAACTTATAAAGTGATTGAAACGAGAAGAGATATTCTTAGAGCTGAATACCATGGATTCAATTTTCCATATGGAGAACCAATCTGTAAAGTTCAACAGAGGTTTATGACAATTGTAAACATCTTACAGTCTATGGGAGAAAAAGGGTTATATGATGAAGCCTTTGTGGATAAGATAATTGATATTATTTCTAATGAGTGGGAATCAAAGAGAATAGCTATTAATGATAACAAGAAGGTCACTAAAATTTCTCTTGATGAACTATTTGGAACTCTTCTCCAATATGAAACAAGAATGAAGAGAGATGATGACAATATAAAAAAGAAGAATGGGAATGGTATTGTTGCTTTTACCACAACATCAAATCATATGAAATCTATGAATCCTGAGAGAGTAACCAGGTCCAACCCTAAGAAGATTATTATTCAATCAGAATCTAGTGATAGTGAAGTCTTGGAGAATGAGTTAGAAAATCTTGCTCGAAGGATGAACAAGATAGCTGTCCAGAAAAATTTCCAATTCAAGTATAGGAAAAAGGAAAGGAAAGATAGGAAATATGGAGAAGTTACTTGTTATGAATGGAAGAGAGCAGGACATATTATCCCAGATTGTCCTTTGCTCAAAAAGAAATAATGGAAAGAAAGGAATTCTGAAAGGAACCGAAAGAAGTATAAACAAACCAAAGCTATGAATGTTCTGAAAGAAAATGACACCTAGAGTTCCAGTGGTGGGGACTATTCATATGAATCTTCTGATTACGAATCTTCAAGACAAAAGAATCTTGGTCCTATAGCCAGATTACCTATTAAAAATCATTTCTTTATGGCTATGGTACACAATGTTGATTCATTGACCAATGTATCTTTAAATTCTAATGATAGTAAGTATTATAACTCTTCATATGATGAATCCTCTTCTGATGAAAAAAATACTTCACCTACATATGAAGAAGTTTCTAGGTTTGCGGAACTTCTTGAGATTGAGAATTCCAAAATCAATAAAAACTTAATAAGGAAAACTCTAGGAATTCTATTCTTACGAAAGAAATATCAAATCTTTCTAAATATCATGATAAGAAAAATGCTGGTATTATAAGTATCTCAAAATGTATTGAGGAAGTGAATTTTGAGAAGAAAAAACTTTCTAAAGAGTTAGAAAAAGTAATTTCTTAGAAAAGTGTTTTTGATCCTAGCTCTAGTTCTAAATCTAATGATTTTGAAGATAAAAACTTGGTTATAAAACTCATGTCTGAAATATTTTTCTTAAATAAGTGTTTATCAAACTTTACCCATGGTAACTAAAATTTTGATAAAATGTATTCACAAATACGACCATTAAGAAACAAATCCAGATTTGGTTATACCCATGAAAAACCAACGTTTAGTAATAACTACTTTGTTCCTCAAACTGCCCCATTTTGAAACAAGTGTCAATGTGGTGGTCACAGGGAAAAGAATTGTTCTTTAAAAAAAACCCAATTTCTAGGTTTTCATAAGGCTTACTTTTCTTAAAAGATGTGGGTTCCCAAAATTTGGTTATCTGTAAATCTCGGATCTAAACAAGTTTGGATTCCAAAAGTCTAATTCTTTTCTGGTTTTCAGGAAGATAAAGGAAGTACCAATAATAATACAAGGTACATGGATAGTGGATGTTCCCGACACATGACTAGTAACAAAAGATATTTTTAAATGATTATCAAAATGAAAGAAGGAAAGGTAACTTTTGGAGATATTGCTCAGGGAGAAATTGTTGGTGTTGGTAATATTTTTCTTCTTGGTAAAACATTGATTTCAAATGTTTTATTTGTTGAGGGTCTTAAGAACAA
Organism: Viscum album; assembly: GCA_963277665.1. NCBI lineage: Eukaryota > Viridiplantae > Streptophyta > Magnoliopsida > Santalales > Viscaceae > Viscum > Viscum album. Next base: position 274,355,205 of record OY728155.1, on the reverse strand, counting down.
CCTCATTAGCATAGGTCAGTTATCTAATGAAGGATACCTGGTGAATTTTAGGAATGATAAATTCTTAGTTCACAATTCCAAGGAAGAATTAATTCTCTCAGCCAATAGGCAAGAGAATGTTTACACATTGAACCTAGAAGACCGCAGAAGCAAATATCTACCTTTCCTAAGTATAATGAAAGATCATTCTTGGTAATGGCATAGAAGACTAGGTCACTGTAACCTTATAAACTTATGTAAACTTTTTAAGAAGAAACTCGTTAAGGATCTACCGGAGCTTAGATTCGATTCTTATAAAATTTGTGATCCTTGTCAATATGGAATGAAACATAAATTTAGTTTTAAATCAATCGGTAAAGTGTCATCAACTGATGCATTATAGTTAGTGCACATGGATCTTTTTGGTCCAACACAAACTGGAAGTATTGGAGGCAAATATTATGTGATTTTTCTAGTTGATGATTACACCAGATTTACATGGGTCTATTTTCTAACAAAGATGACTGAAGCTTTTTCTTATTTCAAAATTTTTAGAGAACATGTTAAAAATGAGAAAAATCTTCCACATAATACTATTCATAGTGATCATGGAGGAGAATTTCAAAATTCTGATTTTGAAACATTTTGTAGTAGAAAAGGTATTACTCAAAACTTTTCAGCACCTAGAACTCCTCAACAAAATATTGTAGTTGAAAGAAGAAATAGAATTCTTCAAGAGATAAGTAGAACCATGTTGAGTGAATATTCTATAGCTAGACATTTCTGGGCTGAAACTGTAAGTACAGCTTGTTATACTATAAATCGAGTTTTGATTAGACCTTTTCATAATAAAGCCCCTTATGAGTTATGGAACGGTAGAAAAACAAGACTTTCATACTTCAAGGTTTTTGGTTGCAAGGTATTCATTCTGAATACTAATGATAATTTACATAAATTCGCACCAAAATCTGATGAAGGAATTTTCTTAGGCTACTCCACAACATCTATGGCATATAGAGTTTTCAATAAAAATACTAGTATTGTTGAAGAAACAGTGCATGTAAAATTTGATGTGTCTGATCCTTTTGTTTTTAAACCATCCCAACCTACATCCTTAGATGTCTTTCCAAAAATGGATTATCAAAATTTGATAGAAGATCCTTCTGATAAGGAAAATGTTCAAAAAGATACTTATGAAACATTTACCCCAGAAGACTTTCTACCCTATGTTGATGAACAAGTTTTACAAAACCCAAACCAGGTTTTCCTTAAGAATCATCCCAGTGATAGTATCATTGGTGATGTAAATCAACCACTAAGGAATATAAGTTCCTTAAGAAATGAAGTAGAACATCTAGCATTTCTTTCCCAATTAGAACCAAAAAGAACTGATGAAGCTTTAGGTGATGATGATTAGATCAAAGCCATAAAAGATGAACTAAATGAATTTGAAAGGAATAAAGTCTGGACCATGGTTGAAAGACCTAAGGAAACCTCTATTATTGGAGTAAAATGGGTCTTCAGAAACAAGTGTGATGAAAATGGATTAATTTTAGGAAATAAATCTAGACTAGTTGCTAAAGGATATAATTAGTAAGAGGGAATAGACTATGATGAAACCTATTCTCCAGTAGCTATACTTGAATCTATTTGTATTCTACTTTCCTTTACAGCATTCATCTATTTTAAACTTTTTCAAATTGATGTAAAATGTGTTTTCCTTAATGGTTATGTTCAAGAGGATGTTTTTGTTGAACAACCACTTGGCTTTGAAGATACAAAACATCCTGATCATGTTTTTAGACTTACCAAAGCTTTGTATGGTCTTAAACAATCCCCACGACTCTGGTATGATAGACTTAAACATTTTTTGCTTCAAAATAACTATGTTAAGGGAAATGAAGATCCAACTCATTTTATAAATAAAGATAAGAAAAAAGTTTTAATTGTTCAAATTTATGTTGATGACATCATATTTGGTTCAACTCAGCAATCTTTAACTGATTCTTTTGCAAATCTAATGAAATCTGAGTCTGAATTGAGTATGATGGGTGAGTTAAAATTTTTCCTTGGTTTTCAAATTTCTCAAAGACCAGATGGAACCTATATATCTCAACATAAGTATATTAATGATCTTTTTAAAAAGTATGGTTATGAAAACACTAAGAGTATAAGTACTCCCATTAGTACCTCAAACTCTTTAGATCTTGATGAAGCTGGGAAACCTGTAGATCAAACATCTTTTAGAGGTACGATAGGATGTTTACATTACATAACAGCTAGTCGACAAGACATAATGTTTTCAGTATGCTTATGTGATAGATATCAATCCAATCCTAAAGAATCTCACATAAAGGCGGTAAAAATAATTTTTCTCTATCTAAAGGGAACCATAGAGCTAGGATTATTTTATAATTCTGGAAATGATTTTATTCTAAAAAGCTTTTCGGATGCTGACTTTAGTGGATGTAGAATGGATAGAAAGGTTACATCTGGAACTTGAAATTTATTAGGAGATTCATTATATTCTTGGTCCTACAAGAAGGAACATTCTATAGCACTTTCCACTGCTGAAGCTAAATATGTAGCAGCTGGAAGTTATTGTGCTCAATTGTTATGAATGCAACACACACTCACATATTATGGCCTGTGTTTTACTAAGACTCAAATTTTTTTTGTGATAACAAAAGTTCCATTTCCCTACGTAAGAACCCTGCACATCACTCTCGTTCAATAGACATAGACATTAAGAATCACTTTCTTAGGGATCACACACTTAAAGGAGATATCATTCTTCAGTTTATTAGAACGCAAGATCAACTTGCTGATATTTTCACAAAATAATTACCCTCCGATAGATTTGAATACATTAAACAAAATCTAGGAATGATAACCGTAAGGTAATCATTCTTCAGTAACTTCTTGTTGAACAATTCTCCTAACAGTAATAAACTCTTTTTCATAGGGGGAGTACATTTGATTGTTAGTATAACTAAAATTTTTGTAATCTATTTTTCAAACTTAGTGTAACTAAAATTTTTGAAATCTGTTTTTCAAACATAGTGTAACTAAAATTTTCGTAATTTTTTTTACTAATGTTTTTGTAGTTAATTTTTCAAAATTTTCGGAACTAAAATTTCTGGAACTGAAATTTTCAGGATTGAAATTCTCGGGATGAAAACATCCGGAATGGAGATATTCGTACTGAATATCGTAATGGGAACTTTCGTAACGATATTTTTCGTACTGGAACTTTTCTAATGATATTTTTCGTACTAAACCTTTTGTAAGAATATTTTTCGTACTAGAACTTTCGTAACACTATTTTCGTATTGGAACATTCATAACGATATTTTTCATACTGGAACTTTCGTAATCAGTTTTCTTTTAAATTCATTTCTTCATAGAGAATATTACCAATTATGAACTATCATTCTAGCCAATCCGAAAGGTATAATTTTCTTACCTAAAGTTTTGTAATCTTGTTTTTCTTACTGGTATTTTCCTGAGTTTTAAAATAATTCGGATTCTAGTTTTCCTTAAATCTGAATGTTTTCATTAAAACCTCAAAAGATCGGAGTCATGTTTTCCTTGCGACAGTGTTCTCAACCGTCATATCAGATCAAACGTTTTTCAACCATTAGATGGATTTTAGAAGACCAAATTTCACATCCATTGTCTATATAAAGGGGACCCCAATACTTGACCCACATCAGTTTTTCAAAATTTTTGTGTCTCTAAGCCCTGCTGCTCTTCTTAAGACCGGTTCCGATCTTTGCAAAGCTGTTCCGAATCCTTCAGATCTCTTCGTTCTGAATGTCTATTGAATCAACATCTCATGATATTTCAACTTCAAATCCAATATCAAAATGATTAATCTTCAGGGAAAGGTTGGTGCATCCGGATTTCTATATGTTTGAATCCCTTATTTCAAAGAATATTAGACTGAATGGATGGGAGGATGTTTGCGTAGCAAGGTCAGATAAACAGGATCCAGTTTATACTAATTTTCTGATTGAGTTCTATGAGTCTGTTTCCTTCCAGTTGGAAGATGGAAGAGAGTGGTTTTCTTTTAAGCCTTATGGGAAGACTTACAATTTATCATTCACCAAGTCCGTGAGCTTGGTTGGTTTATCCTACGAAGGAGAAGCTGGGTTTTTCTCACACAAACATCCGTATGAGCAAGGAATTTTCAACAAGGTGAAGGCACTGAAGTGTCATGGACTTGAGGATGCTTCAACCATTAATATTTCTCATCTCACTTGGAAAAATAGGATTATTCAGCTTTGGGTGAAAGGCTTTCTGGTTCCAAGAAGGGGAGACAAGGATTATTTGATGAAAAGTGATATCTATGTCTTATATTTCTAGGTAAATCTATGAAAGATAAATTTGATGAGACATGTCTTGATTACGATCCAGAACATAAAAGAAGGGAATTTGAGAGCTCAAATAATTATGTACCCTGCCTTACTATCTAAGCTGATAGTTCGGTGCTTAGATCATTCAAGGTTGCATGCAAATCAAAAGTCCGGAATTGTTAGCTTATTATAGTAAGTGATGATACTTTGAAGAGGATGAAGAAGAGTTTTTCTAGTGAATCTGGAGAATTATACTCTCTTTCTATGGAAGAAGTTGAGGAACTTCAGAATGGTACACACACTCCAGAACCATCCAAAATGAAAAGGAAGAAGAGAAAGCTTAAGGAAGTGACTGCTGATGAAGAAAATCCTAAATCTAAAAAAACTCAGTCTGCGCCCCCCAAGCCGAAGAAACAAAAAACTTATCCGGATGAAGTTTCTGCGAAGAAGAGGGAAGATAAGCCGAAGAGTAAAGAAGGGGATACACAATTTGGATTAGTCCCTGGAGAGGCTAAGGCCTTAAAAGAAAGGTATTCGAAAGAGTTAGAGAAGCAGGCGAAAGAGAAGAAAATGAAAAGGAATGTATCTGAAGCTGAAGTGGTGCAATCTTTGCTGAGAGCTACAGAGTTAGCATCTGAGATGTTTCTGGTTCTGAAAACGTTCCATACAGAACCTTCTTTACCAGAAACTCCAGCTAAGAATTATGTCACTCCGGAAAAATCCACGGGTAAAGAAGTAGTTGAAGAAGCTGAAAAAGAAGCTGCTGAAGATGTAGAGGAAGAGGTTGAAGAAGAAGAAGAAGAAGAAGAAGAGGGAAGTGAATATTTAGATGTCTTGATCAAGAAAGTATAGGATTATCAAGATAAGGCAGAATCTGCAATGTTAGTTACTCCAAGAAAGGAAGGTGAGGAAGGTAGTAAGAATGATGATAAGAAACAATAAGAAGAAGGGAATGTTCTAGATGATGAGGAAGAATCCTATCAGAGGAATTTTCTTGAGGAAGGACAAGAAAAGTAGAAACCCGATGAAGACTAGATAATTCATGTTTCTGAATCTGAGGAAGTATCCCTTGCTGAGGATCCAATTCCGAAATCTGATAAGGAGAAGCATGCTATCATGGATACCCCTACAAAATAAGTCTTCAGGATGAAGGATGTTGGTGGTTATTCTATGAGGAACTAGTGCAAATTGAAGAAGAACAATCTCCAAGAGATTTATCTGATTCGGAGTCATCATCTCATGGGCTTGATTCTGTGGTTGATTCTCTGAAGAAGTTGGTGGACACCATTCCGATTTTTCCAACTATGGATTCTAGATGCCAGATACTGCAACGGAGTATGAATTAGAAATCGGATTCCTTATCCATGGTCATGGATAAGTGTGTGATGATCGAAGCAGAACAAAAAAGTTTTCTTATCGATTATGATGTGCATAGAAAGTCCTGCAGTAAGGTAAAAAAGTGGTCTAGAAGAGTTGATGAAGACTTAGTGCAGTTTGAAAATTTTCAGAGTGAAGTTCAAAATGATTTTGATACAGTGGATAAAAAGATTAAAAATCTTCAAGCTGGGCTAATTGATGAGCAGAGTTCTCAGAGTCAACAAGTGAAGGAACTAATTGACAAGGCTAATTCTCTTGCTCAAAATCTTTTAAGTGATAGAAATATCCAGATCGAGCTTGAGAAATGACTCGTAAAACATGATGAATTGTTAAAGATGCAGAAAAAAGCTATCAAGGCTCATGCAGAGGCTTTGAAAGCTCAAGAAGAAAAGACAAAATCCTTGGAGAGGCAAGTCGAGGAAGATCAAAGAGACCTAAATAAGCTCAAAACTTTGTTAAAGAAGCTGATTCCAAAGGAAAAGGAAGACAAATAAACCCACTCCGATCATTTGTTGTATTTTTCTTTCATTGTAAAATTTTCCCAACTCTATTGAAATGATATTTGGTGGATTGTATCTTGTCATACACTAATGTTTTAGGTAACATATTTTCTATTCCATTCCCTACAATTATTTTTGAAAATCACAAAGGGGGAGAAGGAAAAAGAACTACTCCTAAGGGGGAGAAAGAAAAATTTAAAATGCAGAGGAAAAATATCCAAGTTAAATATCCTTAAAGTAAGGGGGAGTTTCTCACTATGAAGTTTTTCATTCCCGTGATAATGAAAAATCCACTCTAGAAATTCAGAATACCATCCTTAGAGTTTCAATGCCTAAGTGGGAGTTAGTTGTATTCACTTTTATCCACGATCGAAGGGAGATAAGTTTTAATTTCAAAGTCTAATGAATTTTTTTTCAAAGTACATATATTCTTTTTCATAAGTATGTTTGTGCTTTACAAAAAGGGGGAGATTTTTGAGTTAATAAGGTTTTCCTTATGACTTTTCCTTTCCTTCTTGTTTTGAACATCACAAACAGCTTATACTTAAGAAAATATAAATTTTACCTCCATAAGGAAAAATTTCTTCCCTAAGTAAATTCACCCTAACCTAGATTTTCTTATACATATCAATATTTTTCTTAAGTATAAAGACCAGATTCATACCCAAAACCCTGGAATCATATAATGTTATGAATTGGTGTGTTATGTTTTTAGTATCCGAATTCTAGATGTGAACTGTAATAAATTTCCACTCTGAATTCTGGATGTGAACTGTTATGATGTTCGACTACTAACTTTCATGAGTTCGACTCCGAACTCTTATAAAGTCCAACTGTGACCTTTCATGAGTTCGACTTCGAACTCTTATGAAGTTAGACTCCAAACTTTCATGTGTTCGACTCTGAACTCATATAAGCATCAAATCCGACAATTCATGATTTTGACTCCGAAATTTCATGAGTTCGACTCCAAACACTTATGAAGTTCAACTCCAAACTTTCATGAGTTCGACTCCAAACTCTTATGATGTTTAACTCCGAACCTTCATGAGTTCGACTCCGAACTATTATGGAGTTCAAATACGAACTTTCATGAGTTCGACTCCGAACTCTTATGAAGCTCGACTCCGAACTTTCATGAGTTTGACTTCGAACTCTTATTAAGTTCAAATCCAAACTTGCATGAGTTCGACTCCAAACTCTTATGAAGTTTAACTTCGAACTTATGCAAGTTTAGATTCTGATCTCTGGTGAAACCAGACTCCGAATTTCTATAAAATAGAATCCAAACATTTCTTAACATAGACTCCAAATTTCATTTTGGTTAGAATCCAAACTTATAATTTTCTTACACATTGAATTTTGTATGGATTTTCCTTTCATATTCTCTATTAAAAAACAATGTCGTGAATTAAGTTATACATGGTTTGTTATTAAACGATGTCATCCATTCTGTTTCTAATTATCCTTTGGTTGAGTTACATGTGTACAGGTCCCACCAAATTTCATGGAAAATATTACCGTTGGAGGATGGAGCTGAACGATGGAAATTTTCCTATAAATAGGATGCCATTTGAAAGATCTCAACATCAAGTTAATCGATCTAGATACCACACATTGTTAAGGTGATTTATATAGAGAGAAACTTTTAATGCCTTGTCTTTACTGAATTGTTCATTCAGATTGCATCGTGCGACTCCAAATGTTGGTGATTACATTCGAGGACTTTCGGGGATAGGAAAACAAAGGTTCCGACTACATTGAAGTTAGAGAGATTCCTTGCTGAGGAAGATAGAGGTTCCAACTACCTTGAATTTGAGGGCTTGCGGGGATAGAAAGACAGAGACACCGATCTTCGTATCGAGGTCTTACCCTGGTGTGGGTAAGACATACATGCTTGAAAGTATAAATCAAGGGACCTTTATCCAAGGTTGTTGGATACCCTTCACTTTGGGTTAATGGACTTATATCTTGTTACTTGTAGTTTTACTACTTGTTTTTCCGCTGCATTGTGTATTGTAAGGAAAGTATAATCTTCTTATATTTCCTTACACTTGTACTCTGATTAGTCTAGATTCTATACACTTTAAGATAGAATCTCATATTGTAAAATTTTGTTCCAATTGTCCAATTGGTAATTAGAGATGTTTTGAATTTTCATAGTTTAACATTGTTAAACATAGTTTCTTCCATATCTACGAAAAGTTTTAAAGTGTACAATTCACCCCCGCCACTCTTGTAAAATGATCATTTACATCATTATTTCGATCTGACAGTTGTGTGTGTCAAGAAGGGAAGAAAATCTTTAATAGTAGGTGAATGTTGTTTCAAAAATAAGGAAACCTAAAAATAAAATTGATTCCATTGATTCATGACCTCCCCCTCTCAGTAAAAATTGGATCCTGACTAGAAACTATATTGTTTCCCAGTGTTTGACACTGGGTCAGAGAAATCCCTTCCCCTACCTGTTCTCCAACTTCACCCTTAGAATATGAAGATATAGGGGAGCCATCCAAATTTCTATAACACATGAAGAGGTCAATATAGCGTGTATATAAAATTAGAAGGTGATGTCTTGGTGGGGAGGTAAGCCTAGGACATCCTCGGGACTATATTCCATGTACTCTGCAACAACTGTAGGAAACTAAAAAAATCATAGAATCTATAATGAATTATATTTTTTCAAATACATTTTTAGATAATTCATCTTAAAATTATAAAACCAGGCACTGAGATGGCATGAAATTCTGAGGCCTAGTGTGCCCAGATTTATGTATCGAAAATTGATGTGTTTTTAAATAGTGTGTGTGAGTGGTTTTCCTAAAAATGTGGAATAACATGTAAACTAGTGTCCTCATTGGAAATCTAAGGGAAAATTTGATCTCATATTAGTGGATTTACCCTAGGTGCGACATAAATTTTGTCAGTGTAGGTATTCAGTGGGAAACCCGGAAATGGACGTAACCCAATAAAAAATTATTTTATTTTATTTTATTTTTAAATCTTATTAACTCATAAACATTAACTCATATTGGAAATCTGAGACCATCATTGATCTTTTAATGTGGTGTTTTCCTTTAGTGGATCCTATCATTGACCGATGCAGATTGAATGAGAATGTTAATTTTTATAAGTTTCATGAATACAATTATTTGAAATCATTATTTTATTTTTCACATTTCGACATAATTCATCATATTTTCAATGTGGAGAGTCATGTAAACTACAATTATTTGTCACAGAAATGATGAAACAAATTTAAAATGTTGATAACTTTTAATGCATTTCATTCATTAATCAGTGGACAAGACCATAGCTTGAATTCATAATGCTAGAGATTTGTCCCTGATGCTCTGATGTTTCTCTAAGGGGAGAGAAGGAAGACCTCTCATCGGCGATAACGATTTGGGGATTAGATCTTGGATCAAGCACCAATAAACCAAAAATCAAGTTTGTTCGTGGATTGTAATGACCCAAACATTTATTAATGAAAATTCATCTTGATCAAATTAAATGTCTTATTATGTAAAATCTTTATATAACATATGCACTACTTTGGTATTATTATTTTGGTTTTCAAAATACCATTAGGAATTGTTACCATTGCTAATATATCCATTGAATAGTCATAACATGATTAGTATAAATATATGGCTTTAATAAATCTAATTTTCTTAGACAAAGGATGTGATGGTCTCATCCTGTACAATTACTCCATATGAAACCAATGTGATGGATCTTGGAAAGGAGGTGGCTTTATTGGTATTCGCTATTGACCAATCCTAATCCATGTTTCAGCATGCTATGCTCAAGCAGATATGCCTATGAGAGAAGTGGAAGTTGATAAATATTACCACCCAAGTGATGTTATCCAATCACCCCAAGAGTCTGTCACCACTGCACACCTTACACTTAGGTAATATGTGGGTGTTAGAAAGGGTTAGGTAACAAGACCCTAGCACTATGATTATGTGTATTATTTTTATATTGAATATATATTATACATTCATCTTATTATTTTTACATTGTAAATACTTTTTAAATAACAAAATGTAATTTTTTGGTTAATATTCATTTAAGTAATATATTTTGACAAATTAATGGATTTTTAATTAAATAGTATTTTCAAAAAATAATATTACTAATTTAATTTTTATTAAATATAAATGATGGTATAATTTTTATGAATACAATTGTAATTTTTACTAAGGTTTGAAAGCCTTTTTTCTCAAAACCCATGAATTTCATATAAAATGAATAATATATTTGGAATCAGGACGTCAAAATTATTCAATGTTTAATTTTTCATAATTTTCTGAGCCAGTCAAATGTTTGGTTAAAAATTAAATACCATTTAAATATATAATGTGTTTTATGACATCATAACGAATAAATAATGATGTAATAAAATAATATAAAATGTGTTTTATTCCAATATATGTTTTACAATTATAATAATGTTATTCTAGAATTGTTTGATTTATTTTACAATGCTTTAGTGGACCCTCCAATACTTATAAAACATTTTAACCTTTTAAAATGTTTTCTATGAGGGTGTGACTCACCACCACATATAATGAATATATTTTAAGACGACCAGCCATTCGACATATAAAATAATATTTTCTCCTCCCCTATGGAAAATAACATTGGAATAAACCATGGGATGGTTTGTGGTTTTTATTAGTTTAATGGGTGGTGCCCAAAACCTAAAAAATAAATAATTTCCTCTATTTCCATATGTAAACCCACCCAAGCTCAAACATAATCATCACTAAAAGCCGTTAGAGCTCAACCAAACTCTGACATACTCTCTCCCAAATCATCCCAAGTCTCCCCAAGCTCCCAAGAATCCTCTTTAAAGGCTCTCCCAAGCCATTGGGATCACACTTCCATGTAAGGGATTTCTTCCTTTCTCATATTTGTCCAAATTTATTTAGGTTTTTTTACCCTTTAATTTTCAATTAAAAATGTTTTGGAATAATTTATCACCGCTCTCATACATACAAACTTATTTTTGAATGATTAGACACCCATTTATCTCTCAGTAATGCCTCCCTTGTACACCTGTTACTATGCATAAATTCCATAAGGGATTTCTATCATCTCATTCACATTCAAGCTATTATTTGATATAATGTTACTAAATTCCATTACATATGTTAGAAAATGTGTCTATATGAACCCATTACTGTCCATATCATTTACATATGATGAGATATCAAGTTATCTCTCATCAACCATTTTAATGAATTCTTATGTCACACCATTATGCTACCGAAATTTCACCACGATTTTTCAAGCCAAAGTCATTGTGTAGTGGATACCATGCTCATTTCTATATCAAGGATATTTACCTTTATGAACATTTAATTATTGATTATATATTTTCATGCATTTATGACACATTTTTTTATCATGCAATAAATGATTATTTTGATTGATTCCATGTTGTATGATCGTTGTGTCACACTTACGCATGAAATGAAATGATTAAGAAGGGTTCACCCTTATTAAAAATCAATGAATTGGGTAAATATTAGTATCATGATGTGTAATGTGAAATGAGGGTTTAATCATTGTAATTCATGTTCAACTAGGGTGTACTCATTCACCATGTGCAATGATCCTTTTCTCATGATAATATCTTTTTAAATGTTGTTGTCATATTTCAAGGTAATGATAAGCGTTCTATTTCATGACTTTGTGTTCATGTTTCTATTATTATCCATTGATATTATTATTTCATAACATGTACTTTATTATTCATGTTATGATTTGGTTACTCCCTTAATCGGCTTTAGGTATCACCCTTTTCTAATGCATGTTCTCAGATTATCCCATGCAATGCTATGTACGAAGGATTGTGTGTGGGCATGTAAAAGAAGTTTTCAATAACGATTTGTATTTCATGTTTTAAGTTGTTATGTAATGTTATTTTGACTCAAATACACTATACACCTCCATATTCCATGTTGTTCATGTGATGAGTTTATGTAATAAATTATGTTAATGTGTTAAATAAAGAGAAGGGTTTTTATAGTTGGTATCAAAGGAAATGATTAGTTAATTTTTTGATTACGATTAGAAAAACCTTGCAAAATCAATAGGTATGATTCAAAGTATAATAAAAACACCCTATATTTTTGTGAGTATTGATAAAATTGTTTATCAAGAAAAATCATCCTTGTCGGGATATTAGGAGGTAGAGGTTGCTCTGGAACCGATGTATCTAGGGATAAAACCAAAAAACAACACTTTGAGCTAGACTCAAATGAGAACTGGTGCATGAAAATGGTTCTTGCTGCACTCTTGGTTATGACACTTCTGAGGGATATGCTTTGGGGAATTCATAAGAATAGTATGAACCATTATTAAGGGAATAAAAAATACCCCTATGAAATTATGTTGGGAAGTATATAATAGATAACATAGAATGAATCCTCTAAATTCATATGTTAAGGAAATAAAAGTAATTTATAAGTCATTCATTTTTTCTTTGGATTAGCATTTATGAGTTATCCCTAAAATTTCTTTTATTCTAGATAATGGATGGTAATAGGAGGACTCGGGATAACAACACATGTGAAGAACAATGTGATGACCGTTCTAATGAGATGCCAAATCTGATGGGAGCTGGAATTGTGAACTTTGTCACTGTAATCTCTTAGTTAAATCATGTTTTTAATAGAAACATGTGTCAAGATGAACATTCAACCCCCCATGAAAGAACATTTCAAAATCAAGATCTTCATGAAACAATTTCCTCATACTTTTAATCTATCATCTGATATCTCAATCTCCAAACAATAGATAAAATCCATTGAGAAAATCTCCTCCATCCTTCAATGTTTTGAACAAGAGAAGGTTCTTCTAGATGCATATCATATGAAGGGTAAAACTGATCAATGATAGAAATTGATAAACAATATGTAGCCTAAGGTGGATATTGAGGTGTTGTAATGGAAGTTTTTATGGAAAATGTTTTTTACAAATATTTTCCTCGCACCCTCTGATATAAGATGGAAAGGGACTTCTTTTTACTAAGTAAAAAAGATCAAAAATATATCATTGAGTACAAGGAAAAATTCACAAGCCTTTAATGATATTCCTACAACATTATTGTTACCCACAAATGAAAGGGTGACAGCTTATTTGGTGGTCTAAAACCTAGCCTACAGAAAGCCCTAGAGATCTGTTACTTCGAGAGCTATGAGAAAATTGTCTGATGTTCCCACAAAGTTGAAATGGAGATAGGGTAAAATTAGGGGTATCATGGAGATAAGAAGAATAAGGTGGACTTCAATTATAGTGTAACAATGTAAAAATCCAATGGTGTTATGAAAATAGATCACCCCACTTTCCAAAGGTGCAGACAGAAGAACCCTAAAAATTTCCTGCAGGGGATGAGAAAATGATTTATGTATAGAATAGAAGGGAACCTAGCCATTAAATACAGAAAAGAAAAACCCATAGCTGCAACATAGGAGAGAAACACTGTAATCAACCCTCAATGCGTTTTTTATTTCTTCAACTATAATAAATCAAAGCAATTTTCAAACCATTTCTCTATTCAAGGGGTTTTTGGAGGCAACCAACAACTTCCAAGGAAGCACAAACTATCTTTCTCCATCACTACCACTGATGTAAACAACAAAAATTAATTGGTCATTGGTACGCTAATTATTAAATCAATAACAGAGGACATAACTTTTCTTTATGGTTCTATGCATTATTTATATCCTGAATGTTTTGTAGAACTATCCAAACATCACCACATGTCAGGGAAGTAAAGATATCAGTCAGAAAGAAAAAAAGGGTAAATCGATTGCATCCCAAAAATTTAACTCATCGCTTATCATATTATGTGGATTAAACTTCTTGAAGAACCTATTCATACTCCATTTGGTTGAATATGATGCAATTCTTGTCATGTATTTTATTTCCTTATACAGATCAAACATAAATTTCCATTAGAGGGAAATAACCCTCCATATGGTGAATCGACCCCTGATTCTGTACAAGTGTATGGAGGAAGATGAATATTATATAACACAATCATCTAATGTGTGGATAATACTACCCCAAGATCACACATATCAGCATCATATAACTGAGTCTATGAAAGCAGCCCTCTATGAGGACATACCTATAATGAGAGGGATTTATTGAAGTGTTTCTTGAGGAATTTCCTAGTCTTTCTTTTAAAAGAGATGTATAATCCTCAATTCATCTTATATCTAGGGAGTTTACAATATATAAGACTCCATATATAATGGAAATTATAGAGCTTGAGGAGAAGAAGAAACAACTACAAGATATTATATATAAAGGATTTATACACCTAAGTGCTTCACCATAGAGCGCACCAGTAATCTTCATCAAAAAGAAGGATGGGTCAATGTTCTTCTACATTGATTATCACGAACTGAAAAAAAATCATGATGAAAAAAATTATCTTATTCCACTAATTGATGACTTTTTCGATAAACTACGTGGAGCACAATATTTCTCCGAGGTGGATTTGTGGTTGGGATATTACAAAGTAAGTGTGAAGGAGGATATCCCAAAATCATTTTTTGTACAAGAAATGAGCACTATGAATTCATTTTAATGCCTTTTAGACAAACAACTACTCAAACAATCTTCATGGACATGAGTAATATAGTTTTTAGAGATTACCTCAAAAACTTTATGGTAGTCATTATAGATGATATTCTTATATACTCCCAAACAAAGGAGGGGCATGAGGAATATCTAAGCACTAAACTAGAGACCATGTTAAAGGATAATCTCTATGAAATGTACATCATGTTTGAGTTCTAGTTAAGGGAAGTATCATTCTTAGGTCATATCATCACATGTAGTGGTATATGTGTGGATCCTTACAAGATAACTACAATTGAGTGATGGACAAGGACAACATCAGTAACAAATATCTGTAGCTTTATGGTGTTAGCTAGATATTATCATCGATTTGTGAGAAATTTTTCATGATTGTCCAACCCTCTTACCAAGCTAACTCAGACGGGAGTAAATTTTTATAAGAGTGATGAATGCGAAGATAGCTTCATGGAGTTGAAAAGGAGTCATATCACTACACCTATTCTCCCACTACCCATAAGTGGAGAACATTATCAGGTATTTAGTGATGCGTAGAAGAAGGGTATGGGATGTGTGTTGATGAAAAATGACAAAATAATTGCCTATGCTTCATGGAAATCGAAATTTCATGAGAAAATATACCCAAAAATGATCTGGAGTAGGCTGTAGCAATACTCGCTTTAAAAATTTGGAAACACAAACTCTTTAGGGAGAAGTGTGAAATATACATGGCCCATAAAAGCCTCATGTATATATTCTCATAGAAGGAGTTTAACATGAACCCAAGAATATGGTTAGAGATGATCAAAGACTATGACTTCTCAATCCATTACCACACTAAGAAAGAGAAAAAGGTTCCACATGCTCTATGTAGAAAGGGCCCAGTGACTCTATCATGGATATTAATTAAAAAGAATCCAATCTTCTCAAATTTGGGGAATATGGACATGGGAAACATAAAGAATGTAAAATCATCAATTCATTCACAAATTATTACTGAGAAATCTCTTTTGGAAAGTTTAAAGGATGCTCAAAAGGATGATGTGAGAATCTAGAAGAAAGTGGAAACTATCCGTAAAGGTAAATCCTCAGAGTTCATTGTTAATTAAGAAGGAATTATGGGATTTGGGAAAAGACTATGTGTTCCATGAAGTCTGTATATGAAGAAAGAACATTTTCATTATGCAGATAGTTTAAATTTATCCATTCACCTAAGAAACAAAAGGTATATCATGATATTCAAGAGCATTATTGGTGGTATCACATGAAAGAGGAGAGATCTGAGTATACATCCACTACGGGAAAAAGGGGTTTCTGGACGGGTCATTTGCGACGGGGGTATTTTCCCGTTGCAAATAACCACTTATTTGCGACGGGGAAATCTCACCCGTCGCAAAAGGCATGGCGCGCAAAGCGCACCAAACCACGGGAAAGTTATTTGCGATGGGTGGTTACCACCCGTCGCAAATAACCGGCGGCAGTAAAAACTATTTGCGACGGGAATATACCCCGTCGCAAATACCCGGTGACGGTAAAAACTATTTGCGACGGGAATATACCCCCCGTCGCAAATAGTATGTCGGCAGGTTAATATTTGCGACAGGACCCGTCGCAAATAACTATTTAACCGTTGACTGTGATAAATGCGGGCTCAAGTATTTGTGACGGGTCCCGTCGCAAATAATACTATTTGCAACGGGTATCCTGTCGCAAATACTCCCGTCGCAAATAATCTAACCTATAAATACCCCCACCCGTTTTTTTCCATTCATTCTCAACTTCTCTCAAAACTCTATTTTTAGAATTCACAGTTTCTTAAGTTTAATTTTTATTTCCAGATTTGATATTGATGTCTTCAACAATTATCGGAGATCAACTTCAGATCAATTTTAAAGGTATTTATTTTCTGTTTAATTTAATATTTAATTTAAATTTTTTATTAGTTTTATTTATTTTTAATTAGTTGTAATTTAATTGTGTTTATATTGTTTTTTTATTTAATAAATTTAAATTATTATTATTAACTGTTCATAGTTAATGGTATTTAGTAGTAATTAATAATAATTAGAAATAATTAATAATAAATACGAATAAACCTCCCCCATGCGCGCATTAACCTTTACAACTAATCCATTTCATTTTTTTATACATGTAATGATCTATCTATATATATATAGTTATATTTTTTCATATATTAATATAGATTTATATTAATATAAATATATTTGGTTATATAAATATATATTTATTTATTTCTTCGTATATTAATATATATTTATTCTATATATATATATGTAGTTATAAGTTTTTATTCGTATATTTATTTGTATATTAATTAATATATATTTATAAGCTTAGTTTTAAATAAATTTATAAAATATGGGTTTTTATGTATATGTATAAATACATAAATAAATAAATAAATAAATACATATATACAATAGATACACACACACACACACATATATATATATGTATAATTATGAATGAATACATAGGAATGAGGGGGTGAAAATCCACCGAGAATGTTAAAATGGCTATAACTTCTAATCCGTAAGTCCGTTACAACTCCACAACTAGTCAAATCGAAGAACATGAAATGATCTTCGATATGATATGCGGTACAGGCCAAACGGACATCCGGATCGGATGTTATAGCCATTTTAATGTTTAAAAGACCATAACTTCTAATCCAGAAGTCCGTTTATGCTCCAAAATCAGTCAAATAGAAGAACATGAAACGATCTTCGATATGATATACGGTATAGGTTTATCGGACATCAGGAGCAGAAGTTATAGTTGTTTAAACGGTGAAAAACTGGGGTACCCCGACTAAAAACTTTGTTTTGGAGGCCTTCTGGGCCTTTTTTGGCCTTGAAACAACCTTGGACGGGTTCCAACGGGTGACAGCGCTGTAGAGCTTGTCGCAGGCTTCGATTTGATATGCTGTGGAGCTCAAACGGAGTCTCAGATCAAAAGTTATGGCCGTTTGAAGTTTGGGTTTCATTTTTAACTTATTTTCCATCTTTCATTATTTTTTTTATTTTTTTTATATTCAAAGAGTTATTAAATGACTATTAACTGATAAAAATTACATAATTACTAATTAAAAATATTTTTTAATTTATTTTATAAGCCTCTTTTACTGAACATCTTATACATTCATATTTGACTTTCATTATTCCTTTCTAAAACATTTTTAAAAAATAAATATTATATTTATATCAATATAAATAGGTTTATTGATTTATATAATAATAAATAAATTTTTTAATTTTTTTTATTTTTTTTATTATTATTTGCGACGGGCCCGTTGCAAATACCCGCTTCGAAGCAACCATTTGCGACTGGAATATGGCCCGTCGCAAATACTTTTTGCGACGAGCCCGTCGCAAAAGATTTTTTTAAAAAAACCAGAAACCTATTTGCGACAGGCCAATATCCCGTCGCAAATACGTGTCTTTGCGACGGGCCCGTCGCAAAAAAAATTCGTTCCGACGGCGTTTTCTTTAACGGGCGATTTGCGACGGGGCACCGTCGTGAAAGGCTATTTGTGACGGGATCCCGTCGCAAATGACCAGTCGCAAATATCTATATTTCCCGTAGTGATCAAAGTTCCTGGTATGTTAGAATATGAAGGTTGAGAGGATGAAGTCTAACAATATGATGAAACCATTACCCACACCAGCATGGAGATAAGAGAACATCACCCTGGACTTAGTCACTAGACATCTGAAGACATCCAAAGAAAACAATGATGTCTGGGTTGTTGTGGATCATCTTACAAACACAGCACACTTCATCACAATTTTGGAGGATTTATCATTGGATCATGTGGCACAAATATGTATCTGAGAAGTGGGAAGGTGTCATGGAGGACCACTATCTATTGTATCAGATCAAGATCCAAGATTCACCTCAATGTTGTGGAAGATTATTCAAAATTTTTTGAATACTGAGCTAAACTTCGGTACGGCTTATCATCCTCATACTGATAGAAAATCTGAGCAGGCAATCCAAATACTTGAGGACATGTTAAGATCATGCTCAATGGAATTTAAAAGATGATGGGATAAAAATATTCCTCTGGTTGTGTTCTATTAAAAAAACGTTCCACTCAAGCATCCAAATGGATACTTATGAATCCCTTTATTAGAAGAGGTGCAGTGCACCGACATGTTAGGATGATGTTGGGGAGAAAAAACTCCTAGGTCCATAAATGGTTGAAGAAATGATGGAGAAGGTTAAGACCATCCAGTAGCGCATTAAAGCTGCTTAGAGTCGACCAAAGAGCTATGCTGAAAATCATCGACGATACCAAGAGTTTGATGTCAGAGACATGGTATTCCAATGGATATCACCATGTAATAGAGTTATGAGATTTGGGAAGAAGTGAAAGCTTAGTCCAATGTACATCGTCTCTTTTGAGATCATTGATCGCATTGGAGAAATGTCTTATCGACTAAAACTCCCACTGAAACTATATCAAGTGCATGATGTATTCCATGTATCACTCTTTTGGATGTACATACCAGACCCATCACATGTACTCAATCCAGAGGTAGTACCATTGGAGAATTACCTCTCTTATGTAGAGAATCCAATTAAGATCTTAGATCATAGGGAAAAAATTCTATGAAATAAGGCAATGCCCCTCATCAAGGTGTTGTGAAAAAAAACAAAAGTGTGAAGAACCAACATGGGAATCAGATGAAGTGATAAGGCAGAGTTACGCTCATCTGTTTTACTGTGGGAAAAATAAATTTCAAGGGTGAAATTTCTTAAGGGGAGAAGATTGTAATGGCCCAAAATTTTATTAATGAATATCCATCTTTATCGTATTAAATGTCTTATTATGTAAAATGGTTATATAACATATTCAATTCTTTGGTTTTAATATTTTTTATTTAAAAAAACCATTATGAATTGTTACCATTGATAATATAGTCGTTGAATAGTGATCTCATGATTTCTATAAATATAGGGATTTAACAAATCCCATTTACTCATACCATAGAAGTGATGGACTCATCTAGTTTAATTGATCAGTATGAAGACCACTTTTCGATAGTTGGAAATGAGGTGCCATCAATGGGCTTAGATCTTGACCCAGCCTAGATCGAGCTTCAAATCATTAATCTCATGTAGAACCTCATACGGGAGAAGTGGATGTTGATAGTGATTACCACCTGAGCAATGTTATGTGAGCCACCCCAAGAGTCTGTCACTATCACACACCATAAAAATAGGTCATATGCAAGTGTTATAAGGGTTTATGTAACATACCCTATAACATTGATTATTTTCACTATTATTGTGTAGAATAATGAATACACATTTATTTTAATATAGTTACTTTGTAAATTGTTTATAAAGCATAAATAGTATTTTTTTGGTTAATATTCAATTAAGAAATATATATCTTTGAATTAATTATTTTTTGAATTAAATAATATTTTAATAAAATATTATTATTAAATTAGTTTTTGTTAAATATAAAAGATCATATAAGTTTTAGGAATACAATTGTAATTTATATTATGGTTTAAACATCGTTTTTCTCAAAACACATGAATTTTTGATAAATGTATGTTGT
The DNA here is from genome assembly GCA_963277665.1 of Viscum album. Lineage (NCBI taxonomy): Eukaryota > Viridiplantae > Streptophyta > Magnoliopsida > Santalales > Viscaceae > Viscum > Viscum album. Next base: position 274,334,791 of record OY728155.1, on the reverse strand, counting down.
TATTTTAATAAAAAAAATTAACATATTTTGAAAATAATTTAGATAAAATGAATATATTTTTTAAAATCAGGATTTTTAATTTATCCAGCAGTTATTTTTGCATAATTTGCTGAGACCGTCAAATTTTTTGGTAAATATTATATTTCATTTAAATATATAACCTGTTTTAAAACATCATAATGACTCAATAATGATGTAATAAAATACTATAAATTGTATTTCTGGAAAATATATGTTTTACCATTAATATTATTTCATTTTTGGTATGTTTTATTTGTTTTAAAAATCATTATTGTACCCTCCAAGACTTATTACAAATTTTAACTTTTTAAAATGATTTCATTAAGGGTGTGACTCACCTCCAGATAATCAAGACAAAAATTTTAATAAGTTAGGAAATTGGCCTTATAAAATATTGTTTTCCACTCCCCATTCGAAAAAAACCATGGGCAAAAAACCTAGGATGTTTTGTGGGTTTAATTATTTTAATGTGTGGTGTCCAAAACCAAAATAACAAAGAATTGCCACTTTTTCCTACATAAACACACCCAAGATCCCACTTACTCATCACTCAAAAACTGATTTTTTTCGACCAAACTCTACCATACTCTCTCTATAATCCTCTCAATGTGCCCCAATCTCCCAAAAAGCCTCTCTAATGCCTCTCCCATTCCATTGGGATCACAATTCCAAGTAAGGGATTTCTTCCATTCTCATTTTTTCCAATTTATATTGTTTTCATGCCCTTCTATTTTCAATTAAAAATATTGGGTATGATTTGGATCCTCCCCCATAATTCCCTCATTATTTTTTAATTATGAGAGACCTCATTATCTTTCATTAATGACTCCCATGTACACCTATTACTATGCCGATGTTTTGTAAGGGATTCTCTCTCCTCATTTTCATTCAAGATATTATTTTATGTTATGAATCTAAATTACATTACATATATTGTGAAATGTATAAATATGAACCATTTACTATCAATTTCTTGTACATATGATGACATACCCATTTCTCTCTCATGAACCATTTATATGAATTCTTATGTCACATTGTCATGCTGCTGAAATTACACCGCAATTTTACAAGCAAATGTAATTTTGTAGTGTATACCATGCCCATTTAACTAACAAGGGTATTCACCTAGATTCACATTTACCTATTTATTATATAGTTTCATTTATGTATTTCACAATCTTTTATAATGAAAAAATGACGATGTTGAATGATTCCATGTTGTATGATCCATGTGGCACACATATGCATGAAATGAAATGATTATGAAGGGTGCGCCCTGATAGTTCTCTGATACATTGGGTAATTATTAGTTCAATGATAATTCAAGTGAAATTAGGTTTTACTCATACTAATTGAAGTGAAATTAGGGTTTACTCATTCTCTACATGAAATGAGCTTTGGATCATGCTAATATCATGTTAAATGTTGTTACCACATTTCCATGTTATGATAAACATGTTATATCATGCCTTTCTGTTCACATTTCCCTTATGATCCATTGATATTCCTGTTGACTATAATTTGTTGTAGTCTTCATGTTATTCCTTGTTTACTTATTTACTGGTCTTTATAGCACCCCATTTTCTAATGCATGTCCTTAGGTTATCCCAAGCAATACAAAGTACGAAGGATTGTATGTGGCCATGTAAAATAAGTTTTCAATATATATGTGCATGTCATGTTTTAAGTTGTTATGTAATGTTCCTAAGACACAGAAAAATTATACCTATCGATCTTCCATGTTGTATCAAGTGATGAGTTTTATAATTAATTATGTTTAACTATGAAATAAAGAGTAGGGTTGTAATATGGATGGATCACCATCAAAGAAGAATTCCCTCCTCGAACAGATCCTCATTCTAGGAAGGTCATGTGATTTTTTTGGATTCATCCCATGTTAGTTATTATTTTCCATATGAAGAATGTGAATTAATAGACATACGGATTGATCCATGGATTCTGCACAATGCGGGGATATGATTTATATTACGGGGATCGAATCGGGGGGTTAAACATGATTATAATGGATCCGTGTTTATAATTGTTTAACATTCCCCCATTTTCAATTATAATGTGGATTAAGGATGATACGAACAAGGATCAAATCCATCCACATTTCTGTGTTCTTGTGTTATGCCCCCTCTTTTCTGAAAACCTCTTCTCATTCTTCATGGGAGAGACTATACAGAATGGGATACAAGACCAACTTTGTGTGTTGTGGAGACAGTAATAGGTGGAGGTAAGAGATGGATAATCTGACAATTTCTGGTGGAGCACAACAAGGTAAGGCCACTGACTCGATGGGCAGTGGCGGCAGCCACGAGCATTCAACGAGAGTCACGTCAGACAGGGGAGCCTGTGGCGACATCGGTCGCAGCTAGAATAGACAATACAAACAAGGTGACCATGATGAATGAGGGACTTGGCTCTCTATTCCACGTTAGATAGAGGAACCGTGGCTACGCTATGGGTGTGAGCTGGTCACGTGAACATGATGTGTTGACCTGGGGAGTGGACGGACCTACTGCATCTGGTGCTGGTGAACCAGACCACATTCGGTGGGATGGGTTGGATATGGCATGGCGGACCGATAGAATATGTCATGCCCATCTGGGGTAGGGTAGGTCCAATGCATCAGGTCGGTCCATCCAGGTCGGAATGGACTCTGACCCAACTGACTTATTTTTACTAAAATACCCATAACATTCAAATCATAAGCTCGATGGATGATCCATTTATTGAATCGGGAACCTCGCAATGAGGAGATAATTTTTTAGATGGAATTTTTTGTTTTTATTGAGGACCATTATAGGTGAGATTATTTGCCATGGTTTATTCATGGAGGGTTTGGTACGACATTCCATCCACTTCACTCGATAGTAATCTCCTCTAGAGGATAGTGTCTAGAATGGAGTAGAGGCATCCTCTTTGGGATTGTGTGATACCCTATCATACCTATGGGATTTTATTGTGTATTGACATGAACTCATAGAACATGGTGTTAACAATCCATCTAGCGGGTCATATCAGTAGGGTTCGAAGTATTCTCTAAGGAGAATACCCTATATGATGAGATATATCCTTTGGGTTCATGGTATTTTCTGAGAAGAACCCTATACATTATGGATTAATATAGATTGGTTTCATAGTATTATCTAAAGAGAATCCTCTATCAGTAGGTTATGATCATTGACCACTATTTTCTCATTAGGTGTGGTCTAATTTAGAGGGACCTCTAATAATATTCCTCGATGAAATCAAGGTTTGAGGAGTGAGTTATCCCAGAACAAGTGTGCAATGAGTAGAATCCTATGACCCAGGATTGGATATGATTTCAAGAAACATTATCTTAGAAAGACCAAATGTATCTGGGAACATCACGATGTATCGAGACAATATGTTATATCAAATACTTTTGGTAGACCTGTTCTACATGATTACTATCAGATATCTTGAGGAGTGAGAACTCCCGAAATCAAGCGTGGTACGAGCGAAACCATATGGATGGTATTGGATCAGATCATGGGTCTTGGAATCCTTTACTATAATACTTGATGTTCTTGTTATTATTTTTGATGACATATATCTATTTTGAGATGATATTTTCTTCTTAGGGTTGTTTCCTTTTTGGTCTTTTACTGTTTGTTTCGAGGATCACTAATAATTAATGTTCTACTCACCCCTACACGGGCTTTTCCAAAACATGTTGCGTCTTGTGATGATGCACTAATATTTGATGATGTTCTATGAAGACCCTGACTAGGTGGGTCCTAGAGTTATTGAACAGCTTGAGGTATGTTCTAGTGGCTTAAAGACAGAAGTCAAATGCCATTCCATAAAGTTGGATACCGGGGGGTTTTCTACGGATGAGCTTCAGTGCTAGTGTTACAACATGTTTTTTTTCTTGGTATTGTATTCTGACCGAGTTTTCATTTACCTCATTACTTTCTATTATACTCTGTTTTTGGTTTTTAGTGGTATTTATTCTTTTTATTTTATTTGGGGTTTAAATTTTTTATATATTTGAATTGGATTTGTGTGAATGTGTTCATTTTATTAGGAAATTGACACCAATAGTTTGGAAATCTCTACTCGGTGCTAGTCTCTATCCCCTGGCCTATCCAAGGCGGGCCTGGGGTAGTCATGAAACAAGACCTAGAGGACATGTTGTGAATGAATCCACTATAAAAAGGGTCATTATATCCAAATGTTGATTAATATGAAGAACCATACTATGATTTTTTATGTCATGTGTGGAATGTGTTTGATTTTTTCCCAAAAATCAAAACCTCATACTATTGTTGTAGACACACCGTATCCTTCACATAAACTAGTAGATGTGTACATGACTGTAGATGAAAAATATAAAATTATCATGATGTTTTATGGACTCATCACATCTATAATGAGATCGCAAGAAAACCTCTCCCCTCCCTGAGTCATGTCACACCGTTAGAAGAGGAGGGTGATTACTAAGTCACCTCCCGTAGGAGTCTCCAAACACAAGGGTTGATCCAAAAGATAAATCAAAATGTTTACATATCGAACCAGATTAGTGTGAATAATGTTATGACTCAAAAATATGTCTATCAGTACTTCAACAAAAATATAAAAACACAAACCATACATGAAATCATCCCAAGATCCTTTGGATCATATTTATTGACTGCCTACACCTATCATCACCCTTATCCCCTAGATCCACGAGATTGGTGTGGGACACTTGGGGGTGGTTGTCGAACTAAATCTGAATGTCTACCACCTCCAGCTTCTTTCATAGTTCCTCTTCCAAATTTTCCACCCCGTGAACATTCTTTCTCTTACCACTTCCTTAAGATAGTAGGCCCATACACTCTCTCACTGTTAGTTATATGTTGGGTTGAAAAACCCCACGTGAGATGTCCCTCTCCATCACATGAGTAGCACAACCTCTCTATAGGCTAACTAGATCCATCCCATGAGCCTTGGAAAATATATGATGTATAATTATACCTACCCCTAAATTTTATCGCATGTCCCAAACCATATGTATGATGTAAGCTTCTAGACATTGAAGTCCCATCACTCATGTCCCCACTACAAGAAATAACATTCTGTATCTACTCATCCAGGAAACTGTCTACCACCAATTCACACACTAACACCCAAACATAGGTAAGAATTGAAATATGTATCACACTTGAATGGATGTCCCTAAGTATTCCTTGATCAATATTATGATCCGGAAATTACATATCGTGAACCATATCTGTCAAGTACTGAGAGAGTTTAGTTAACCTTGAAGAATTCTCATCCACAATCACATTTCCCTACAAATGATGTTTATGCTCTTGGATGAATCCAACATTCAATACCGATGAAAATAACTTATCTCTAGAAATTCATATAAACACTGAGAATATTAGAGTATCTTTATCACATGATTAGGTGACTATGCCTCACTATCATCATATAGATCCACGGAGAATGCAAAATTAAATAACCAGCATTTGATCTTATAGTGTCTTACTAAGGAAAAAATATCATCCCAATCTGGAATGCTAGTCCATAGCTTCCTGTGCGTTTGGATTGACATAGAACCTAAGGTTTCGATTTCCCTGAAACTCTAGATACACACTCAAAATTCACACATCATCTAATGGTATTTATGGTACCATCTTATTCTCTATATATAGTTGTATGATTGGTGTAGCACATGGATGTAAAACCTTCTTAACAGGTCCTTGTATCAAAGCCCCATTATAGAGGGGATCATCCTAATCATCATAATGCTGAATCCTATATGGAAAATATCAGAAATTTATCTTAAATGGACAAGATATTCCACAATCATTAAATATATCTATAGATATGACTTAATAATGTAATGGGAACCAAAATCCATTATTATATGATGCATGTACCAATGTTTCCCCTACATAAAATTTCTATATCTACCAAATCAATAGACAGGTTATTAGGGTCCTGGTTTATGGATATGTTAGCTGATACACTGATATTGTAGTCCCTATCTAAAAATCTAATCTTGAAACACTAAAAATTGTTTCCCAAATCCAACCTAATAGAATCTAATAATAAGGTGGAACCAAATGCTTAGATTCCACAATATCATGACCCATTCAAATAGTCAGTACTAGAAATTAGATCTATACCATTGGAAATATACCATCAATTTGGAAAAAAAATGTTAGTATAGGAACCTTAGAGAGACCCTAAACCAATGTTTTTGAAACACCTATTTGTATAGGTGTTATGGAGAGACCATATTCCAACAGTTTTGGCCAAAACCAATTGTATAGGTCCATTTTAGATAACTTTAGACACAGTTTTTCCAAAATAGGTCATATATGTCCCTTGAAGAGAAATATACACTTTTTTTTAATTAAAACATTGGTATAGGTCCCTTGTAGAGACCCATACCCAGGGTTTATCCAAAACCATTGGTATATGTCAAGAGAACTAGGAACCTATACCAACTGTTCTAAAAACCATTAGAATAGACCTAAACCAACTCTTCTCAAAACAATTGATATAGGTACCAATATTTTTTATGGAATTTTAACTGAAATAACATTAAATACATCAAAAATAAAATAACATGTAAATAAAAATATATATTTATCTAATTATGTTCACAAAATTCATCTTTCTTTATTGGTTGGTCACTGTAATATAAATGGGAGGTATAAGGATAAAATCAATGTTTGATTTTTTTACATTACCTATAACAATGATTTTTTAAAACAGATGGTATATTATTTTCTTATGATGAATACCAATGGATTTAAAAATTGTTAGTATTGGTGTATACAAATGGTTTTCCAAAAGCCATCCATATAGGTCAATACAAATTCCCAGACAGATAACTCCTCTATAAAACATTGGTAAAAGATTTTTTTCTAGTTGTGGGGCATGTTCGGTAACTACCCTAAGCTCCCCTAAAAAAGGAATGTAGATGGAGACCAACATAGAGTTCGCATATCACACAAATAGGTGTCCTTAGTATAATCTATAGGTACACATGCACACATATCCAAACCCAGAAATTATATAATGTAAAATAATATATAACCATGGATGCATACCTATTTAAACCCACAATTAGAGTGTGATATTGTTTTAGAAATCAAATAAAGTCAAAATAAAACCAACAATAAAGAAAATAAAAACATGTACGACCTATAAAGTGGACAGACTACTATCAAATGAACTTTTTGGGACACCTATATTTCTGTGAGGATCACTAGGATCCCCTGATTATAGTCCCTCTTGATATCATCAAGTTTTCCATCATTTCCATAAGACATGGTATATGTGAGAAAATCTCAAAGGTGGCGAGTATAAGAATAACCAGTTGGACACCTCAGAACAACTAAACATATTGAATCATGAAAAAAATAGTAATCTAATCACATGTATTTTTAAATTAGTGAATATAAAAATAATATCCCAATATAATCAACATAGACACATAATCTCATTGTAATGTCACAACCATAATTCTATCCTAGAATTATTATTTGAAGTATTCTCATACCACTCACCCAAGATAACTCACCCCATGAGTCACATTGAACTGATTGTGTCCATTTGAGATGTCATTCTCATTATGTCTCACCATTTTACATATATAATGGATGTTTTAATGGAATTATAAATAGATGAAGATCACATCCATGGTATTGGGGTAAAAAAATTACTTAGTCTGGAATAAATCACTATGAATAGTATCAGAACCGACATAGTGTAGGACAAAAAGAAAGCAAGAAATCCACCTTAAGAAAATATGATGAAATAGGATCTCACTCCGGGCCTCATAGGAGGATTTGAAAAAATCTATCCATGACAGAATTCATTCTAAATGGATTGGCATCTTATGTATCAGATGTGATTACTTACTAACCATTAATAATTGGATCAATGGAACAAACCCAAACAGAACTCACCCAAGTTTAATAATAAAAGGGATCCAAGAAACGTTTTAAGGTGAACATAGTATGTACGAGTAATACACTTCATTTCCCTTCAGAACAAAGTCACACCCTTGTATCATGGACCATTCGAAAGTCTATGTCTGGGCTTATAAGGGGCCCCACATGACATGTAATTCTAAATTACACACCATGTCATGAGGTATTTCACAAATCCCATGGAAGATACAATCATTGATCAGATCTGTATATCCCACAATCTATCTCACCCATAAATTTTGATCTAAAACAAAATGAACTCGATCACAACCATAGAATCGATTTCTATCCATAAAAAAATTTGTGAAATCTTCTTAGTCAAACCGTTCCACCAATGATTTATAGAAACAAGAAAATCCGTAGACAATATGAACAGATCTATTGTTTTTAGCATTACCGCATGATCCCATTGTCATAACGAATCTGAATCGGCAACATCAACCTTTTTCAGCAAGATATTGGTTCAAAATAGTTTATTTCATTGTATTTTGGCAGAAACATGGGTCAATGATACTCTGGTGATGAATTCTCAATGAACCATGGTAAGAAACCATGAACGATACAAAAGAGGAATGAATTTCCACAATGTTTTATTTGTATATGACCCATTTCAATTAGAACTATGAACAAGGATCCAAATATAAATAAACTTTTCTTCTAATTATCCCTATTGATAATCTTATACCGATAATACAATCAATCCAAGAATTAATTCATTAGTCGATTGATTTGAGTTCATCATAATAATAAGGAAACTGGGATAAAATCCATATAAAATAGAATCCTAGGTCAATTTTGATGAATCGATGGAGAAAAAATATTTTGATTCATTATTATCGAGGATATCCTCAGGATTCATCGCACAATGATTTTTGATCAACGATTAGGTCATCCCCCACAAAAGGAAGCACTTACAAATCTCTCTGATGAGTCCACATAATTCTTAGGGTTATGTGGAAGACCTTATGAATCAGCCACAACAATTTATTTATAGATATATTTTAGGCTACTACATTATGATAAATAAAATAAATAATTAATTTAATTAATTTAATCAATTCCCTCAGGATGTCACATAACCTGAACATCTAATGTGCTCTTTGTTTATGTCACTCCTAGGGTAATACCCATGATCTAAACATAATGGAAACCTTATATTTAGGATCTAGGCCTCTATTTAGATGTTAATCAACATTTTCAAGATAACCACATGAAAATATGTTTAACATATTTAATATATATCATAAATTAATTTTGGGCACACCAGGCCAGAGAATTTAACACCGTCTCCACGCCAAGAACAATAAATAATCCATACAATATTCAGAAACAATTCATGAAAGAATAAGAGTTGTTATAAGGACCACTTATGGTATTGATAATAATGCATCACAAAAAAACTATATCTTCCCCAACCCAAAACACTTCCACCATTGAACACCTAGCCAATATAGATAAGGAAAATTTTTATAAAATTATTATCAATATCAAGTTTACCATAATCAATATCACTGATCAAAAAAATACTTACACATAACTATTAAAAAACATGGAATCACTCAAATGCGTCATATTTATTTTTAGCCACAAATTTAATTTAATATCACTACAAGTTCCCGGGAAATAACTATCTAAGGTCATATAATAAAACCACCCACATATCTATCACACTCGCATTGAAGCCTTCCATATTTCAGATCCAATACAGTAATTCATCTCATTTCAATCATTCGTAAAAACATATACATGGACATGTAACACGTTATTATCACATATAAAATAGAATACATTTACCCCTTTCAGATCAGCAAAATTATATTTCATTCATTTTCCTATTCACACATATATTTATTTAAAATATGGAAGATAATATCAATACTTATAATATATTATAGTTCAAAAAAATTATTTACACATCCCAACATCAATTAATCCTATAATAATCAGCATACAAGACTCATTCTAATACATAACTACCCCATTTCAATGTTTCATGACCAATGTTAACATTATACCACCGTTTCGGAACATATGGTCAAATATTTCTCTATTAGATAATTTGGAATGGCCTTATGATTAAGTTATATGATTATCATATTTGTCACAACCACATTATCATCGACCATGACCAATACATCTAAATATTTTCTTATTTATATCACAACACCTATGTATAATTTTCACAGATCATTCCATAATTCATAAATCTGATGATCTTCAATCATAGGATCTTTCCAACTTTGTTTTATTATTTCAATATTAATGTTATATAGGGGGCTTAACTAATATATTATAATTAAATATAAACAATATTACATTCATTTTCTCAATTAAAAACATTAGAAATAATTAAAAAATTATCCATTGAATTAATCAACAAAAAATAATTCAAAATTAGATGTTATAATATTATCACAATCTTTAAATATTTTTAAAAATATATTATGTGACAAAATTAAACACTTATTACACCAAACTTTCTAAAAATTAAAATTCTACTATAATAATATTTTATTCCTCACCCATCAGTATATATCAATTTGAAATTTAAATAATTTCAAAAATATTTTTATATTTCATAATTATTCACATTTCATTTATTTATCAAGAATAATATTTCAGTAAAAAACTTATTCTTGTAAATTATTCAGTTTTTAATCAACTAAATGATCATTTCAAACATCAATATACCATTTAGCATCGTAAAATTTTATTATGATTTACCCAACAATAATAAAAAAAGAATGCAATTTTAAAAACTATTATAAAGGTGATGAGAATATTGATTCTCCAACCTCAATTCCACAATGAAGTCAAATGTTAATTACTCTTATTTTCCCCCAATAATTTATATAAATTATAATCCTTATTCATATCACCTATTACCCTTGACACCGTAACAGTAAATGCTTATCCCTTAAGAGAATAAAACAAATAAATTGACACTAAGAAATTTTCCACATAGAAAATGATTTCCATGCATGGAATTCCTCTAAATCCCTCATAATTCCATGAAATAATTCTAATTAATCACCAACCATATACATAACCATTATATCTCCCATTAACTATAAAATTTAAATACGTCATTCACACCCCATTTACTCTAATAAAATGTCCTGACACAATAAAAATAAAAATCCTTCCATCATATCCTATAATATAACACATAAACACAACCAACTTTTATATAAAAAATAGTGATGTTTTAATTTTACTAAAAACATTATGAATTAAATTACTTAAATAAGTTAATAATTAAAAATAACCACATCCTGATATTACAAAAAAAATCCAAAAAATAAATAAAATTACTAAATTATACCCCAAGGATAAAATTCCCAAACCATATCAGTGACATGGTCAAAATTCCATTCACATTAAAAAAATCAAATACTTTACCCTCTTATGAAAAAAGTGTTCAAAAATTCCACAATCATCATGATTCTAATTTTCAGGTGTCTATATTACACAACGAATCTAAAAATATAATCATTGAAAATAGTTCCACCACAATAATAAAATGGTAAAAAAGTAAATGAATTCATTCAACTATTATCACTATATTAAAATGTAACATAATAAATGATTAAGAGAAATTGAAAAAAAGATATAGAAATGAATGTGTAACTACTTCTACCATGTTCTATCTTTCACAACATCATACCCCCAACAAACTATAACTAAAGAAATATATAGTATAAAAAATATGCATACTATATCTGAGAATTTTAATTAGAAATTTAATAAGAGTAATATCCTTTTCAATAACCATATCTCTCTAACTAATCACATGTGAAAGATAATTATAATAGTTATAATCCATGTTTAAATGGAACATGAAATTAAAATTTTCCAATTACGATGTTTGATTTAACTAATAATATATCACCCATAATCTCTCCAACACATAGATAGGGTTGACAAATCTAGGTAACAATATTCATCCCATTCCATATTATTATGAACTTTGAGGAGAAACTAACAAGAAAACATGATATATATTGGAAAACTCTATCACTGTCCTCCAATAATCCATATAGTTTTTATATATACAAAATGTGGTCTTCATATAATCCAATATATTTTACATGTTTTCCATCATATATAGAACCATCTCTATTATAAATACAGTAGCCTAAAAAACCTCAAACCCACATAGTGGTGAATGATATGGATGCCTATATAATGCCTCAAATGGATACATACGAATATAATAATGATTGATATTATTAATATAAAATTACCCCAATGATAAATGAAACATTACATGATCCTCAGAATCCCCATATATACAACCTCAACAAATCCTTCAACATTTAAATCATCTATTCATATTTAATATTTCCTTGAGGGTTATGTGTGATGCTAACATAAATCTATGATCCAATAACACACTAAATTACCTCCCACATATATTATATAAGACATGAATTTCTATAAATGAAATCATTATTTTAGAACCATGAGGCTTCACTACCTCCAACACATGCTTTATTGTAAACTTATTCAATTTGATCAATTCCTAGATCAATTTGACTTCCAACTCAAAGAATCAACCACCATGTTAACATTTCTAGGATTTTTGGTTATGTCAAAATCACAATTAGTATATGATTAATTCCACCTTCTATTTTGTAAACTAAAATCCATCTATGAAAATAATTACCTACATAACTTAATACCCATATAATGAAAAAAAAAATCATTTCTACATTGTAATAATTCCACTAAATATTATATAAAAGTTCCATAGAATAATGTTCTAAATCATGTCTTGAATAACAATGTTCATGATAAAGTAACTTTCAAAAATTATATATAATTACTTTGCTATATTTCATAAATAAACTTCCAAATCGTTTAAGAGATATTTAGAAATGTACCAGATAAGTAATAGTCTCCATAGGAAATCAATGAATTATTGATGTCATAAAATTCACTGTAAAACATTTAAAAATACCTTGAAACTCCTCTTCTCATGAATATGTATCCACTTTATTTGTAAAGATGTAATATAATAAAAATATAAGTCAATGCTACTCCTAACATCAAAAGTATTATTTAGTGGATTCTATATAACATTCACTATTATAATATGGGATCCACTACTACACTATGACTCAAAATAACATAACCTAGTAAAAATAATTTGGGGACTAAAAGTGATACATAGAAATATTTCAACAGAATTGGCTCTCCCTAAAGAATTTTATCACAATATTAATATTCTCAAAATAATAATAAAATATATTTGAGTGAACACAGACATCATCAAATAAGAAGTACATAAAATTACTAAGATAGGGTGGAACAATGTATTCATAATCCATATAAATGATGATGTAATATTCATAACTATGAAATAAATTATTAAAAATGAAAAATTCTTATAATAATAGAAAAAATATTTTATAATAATGAGTTCATCCTTAACCCTCAATTTTTGATATCTAAATCAATCAGGGATCATTGAAAACAAAATTATCTCTTTCAAATTCTCAAATAAATCAACTATCATTTGAGTAAGATAATTATTATCTATTATCATCTAATTCAACTACTGGTAATATATTCAAAATCATAATTGTTATCTACACTCTTCACAAATAACACTTGAGTGACCGACAATGACATACTATTCAGAATAAAACATCACTATAACAATTTATCAATTTGAATCCTTAACACGTGAATCATTACTTGAAAAATATATACTGATATAGAAATGGTACAAGGTCTTGTATACTTTGAAATCTAAAAATTAAATTTCTTCCCTTGAGGATAGTGGTTCAACCACTGGAAATACATTCACCTTATTCCACCTAACTCAAGGAAACATCCCCATATCCACATTAGATAAAAAATATCTACCATTCTAATTGAGATATAATATTGAATGGATGAATCCATATATAAAAAGTATTGAAATTTCATAATCTAAAAAATAAATCATAATCTCCCAAGAAACTAGAAAATTCACCATCTATCAATAAAAACCAATAAAAACATTAAAATACTGAGAACATTTCATATTAATTACAAAAACATATAATTTTATTCATAATAATATTATGTTCATAGTGAATTCATGTATACCTAAAACTATCCCCCAACCATATACCAAATCTTTCATCGTCATACTTTCCACTAGAGTATTAAAAAATAACTTCATTAAATGTTTCTATATTGTATGGTAAATCCCATATACTATATAAGGGAATATTAATGAATATGAAATAAAAATATCAAACAAATATTATTTAAAGAGATGAGTAAATGAAAATCTTGTCTCAATCCACCTAAAGTCCATGAACTTCATTAGGATATAAGCATAGTGTATCAATAGGCCAAAACTCTTCCTCATTGTCCCTTTTACTAACTCAACCTATATTGTGTTAAACTATATATTAATTTCATTAATTATTTCCTCTTCTAACATGAACCTATGATTGTGGTCCCAATAATGTCCATCTTATTGTGACTATTTAAAATCCCATAGAGGTGGATGAAAACATTTACAAGGATGTCCATTAATTATCACAATCTATTCACACCCACTTAAAAATACCTTAAATTAATTGGAATATATCCATATAAAAAAATAAAACCACAAAGGAAAAATATAAAATAATGACCAATTATAATGTGGTATATGATGAAAATAATTAAAATGATACTGTGATGAAAATTTAATCTCATTTAATCACCAAAACCATTATTGTTTATAAATTAGGAAATTATACCTCAAATATTACTCTATGAAACAACATTGTAAAGAATTCTCCAACCAATATCCAATCCTAGTTATCAAATTATATTATATTTCGTATTTTCTTGAAGAACATTATATAATAAACCATATAAATGATCACTAGATGGATTTAGATCTACATCCTCAAAGATATTTAGAAATGATGATGTTTAGAACAATTATCAGTCATAACATTAGGTAGATAATAAAAATAAATCATAAAATAAACACCAAAATACATCATAGAATAATCAATATTGTATAAAAACAATGACATCTGGTTTCATATAGAATAAGTATTTTGAGTTTCATTTATCATAATCAATATGCCTATTTTGTTCCTTAACATGAATAATAGTGAAACCTGTCCTAGGTTCTATCAAAATGAAGAAACCTACCTATATTACCTTTATATTGACCAAAATATATTTTTTATATAAAATAAAAAATATATAATGAAATATTTGAATAAAAATGGGGATTTATAAAAAAATCTTAAAATGTATATGTGTATGAATGTGATACAAAGAAAAAAAATTAATGACACTAATGAAAAATTAATTTTGGAGGACATGTAGTGTCTTATATATTTTCTAGTAATTATAATCACTATTCTTACTAATATTAACTTTTTTATCATCATAAATTTTTTTATATTTATCAACATCATTTACACCACACAATAATGTTCTAATAATGATCATCCTACTTAGAAATATCCACAAATAGGATAATTTATGTAAAACAATGGTCCTAAAATCACATTATAGCACAACATCTATTGCGTATAAATCCCTCAAAGTATCAATGCAGTATGTTTGGGTTGATTGTGTTTGTTGACAAAGCTAGTTTCCATGGTGAATTGTCGAGTTCCATAGATATTGTTGACAATCAATGTTGACAATGAACCATAACAATGGAACAGATGTTCTAGAGGTGGTATAAAAAAACAGATAAGAGGTGGCATCGTTTTCCAGTGTTTTCCAAATTTTTGGTGTCCAAAATTTGGAGTTTGGTGAGCATCACGAAAATAGGATTTCCTTGAAGATATTATTTTAATATGGAAAAGGAATGTCTTTAACAAAGATAGGATTCATGGGTTGGATTTTCTGAAGAGAAGAATAATGTTGACAATGATGCTTCATGATTACATCGAGCTTCGTGAATAGCAGAGGTTGAAGAACATCGTGGCAGTGAAGGGATTAATGAGCGGACATCGTGGTGAAGAAGCAAAAGAATTGACGGTATGCTCCATGATTACGACGAGCTCCACGACCAGAAAATTGTCGTGATGATTTGCGATTTTGAGATAATTTCGGTGAGAACATCAGAGCTTCCCGATTTGAGATGACATGGAATGGACTTCGCATGGATGATTCGAGGGTTGGTGGAATCACCTATAAATAGACCTCTACCCCTCGAGTGAACTAGAGTGAATTTTCAGAGATAATATTTTTCTCTTGTTTCGCGAAGGTGGTTCGTGAAGGCAGCGTGCTTCGTGAAAGAAGAGCTTTGTGGTGACTAATCTAGCTACGCATTGGCTTATTGAGATTCACAAGGGAATTCTCTCTGCGATGACTTGTTCTTTGTAAGAGTGATTCATGGGAATTTAGTATCTTTGCAAAGGCTTTTTTGAGCCTTGTGGAATTGGGAGCCTCATGAAGTAAGGTTTATTGCGAATGTATTTCCAAAGGTATTTCCAAAGGTAGTTTCCTAGTGTTAAGAGGCAAGGAAAAGTGGTATTCATCTATATAGAATACAATAGAGTATCTATAAATCGTTGAGGATGCATGTATTCATGAAAATAAGGAGACCTACATGTCTATAAACTTTGAGTGGATCCCTTCCAACTGCATTATGACAAGGAAGAGGAAGACGGTAATCCTTTCTGCCAACAATGAGCCAGTGAGAGGGAAATATGGAGTGACCCTTGGGAAAGTAGTGAGTTGAACCTAAAAATTGTGAAGGCACTGAGCCTGGGCATATAAATGATCTAGCATGATCATTATTGGCATTGAGCTTTAGTGTATTTGGTACAGCGGCACATCACCGTTGTATGTTCCTCGCACGTAGCCTATTGAGGGGGAACGAAGTAAAAATCTCTATGTCTGCCTTCTTGATTCCCTGCATTGCATTTAAATCATCATCATCACATAATGAAGAAAAGAAGTGGTCATAATAAACACACAAGTGAAAAAAATTCACCCTTGTAGTAAAGAGTTCAAGATCCAGTGGGGCAGGAAGAATATAGAAAAGAATATCCATACCCTGATTCACCCCCCCCCCCTCAGGGTATATAGGCCCCTATTGGTCCTAAAACATCATTATAATTCTATTACATAATGGTATTAACCATGATGATTAGGGAGTCAAGAATAGATAAATATAATAAAGACAATAATATATGAAAATAGTAATGCAATTTCACATTCCTATCTCTTTAACTTTAACTAAACTAATATAATATTACTATGAAGTAGAATAACCTAAAAATAGAACTCACACAATAATTATATTCCTAGTTGGCTAAACATTTCTCACTCTAAATAGAATTACAAAAGACCATCTCATCACATTAAGTGGTAAACAATTATAGCACAACAAAATAAGGATAATTGCATTATAGAAAGAATATGACATTATTAAGGAAATTAAAACACTCTTTTTAGAAAAGAAGATCACTTTAAATGTAAGAAAAAAGTTAGAGAAAAGTAGAGGAATATTTTATAGAGGGATTTTATGGATTCTAACATAGAAGATGTTACTAATTGTGTTGGCCCAAACACAGATTGTCTTGGTCATGATGAAAACTTTGTAATGTAAATGAATAAATAATCATGTACAATGAATATTTATGAAAAATATTAACAAATAATCCCAAAATATGAATTTTAATGTTATCTCATAAAATTTATAATTAGTTTATTAGAATGAATAAATACCTCAATTTTTTGTTTGTTCATTAATGTATCCTTTGACTATATGAGTCTCCATTTTGTTCCACTATCATAAAGTAGAGTGGATCAAAAAGGAATACATCTAGTAGTAATATACAGGTGCTCCATTTAACACCAAAATTATTGATATTAAATTTTGTTTTTTAGTAGTAAAAATAGTCTTTAATTGATTACCGTGATTGATATCATGATTTTATTTATTTACGAATATTTTTATTGTTCTCTTGGATTCAGAGGTAGGAAGTTGAATGTATCTTCCCTATATATTTTTTGAAAACCTAGTGATGTTATGGTTGGAGAGAAATATATTTTTAAGAGAGATTTTGAACACGTAGTCTCACCCTCTCTCAAATAACACAAAATGGAATATATAAATCCATGGATAGGGTCAATTATTAATTAACATTTCAATAACCATGAAAAATATATTAAACCAATAATATACCCCATGTCATTCAAAATAATAATAATTTAATTTTATATCCTGGTGTGAACTACCCCAAAAAGATATATAATTTAAATCATAGTCTGAAAAATAAATAAATATCACCAAACTGAAAAATATTTCTTTTCTTAGTATTTGAAATTTATTAATTTGTTGGATAAAAATTTTATTAAACAATTCTCATTCCAAAAATAAATAAATATTTTATTCATGGACTTCGGAATAAATTTTTATTTAATATTAATGATGGATAAAATAAGAATAACTATAAACTCTTATTCTAGAAACAAATACCAATTTTAAAAGTGGAACTCCAATATAATTTAATAGATGTAAACAAAAACACTAAGTGAATGACCCTCTAGGATTCTTCCTCAATAAAATTTGTGGTTCTAGCCATAATTTTAAAATAAATATATGGAAATAGGTCATATAACCCAATTTAAAGAATGGAATGCTTCAATGGTGACAACCAACTAAAAATTCTCATAATTAAATATAATCCTATTATATCTATATATCCAATCAAGATTTTTCCATACATTATTTCAAAAACCTATATGATCTATTATTCATTATTAAACCTCTAGAAGAAACTCATCGATTTCCATGGACATGGAATATATCTGATAGTAACACCCTAATCAGTGGCCCTTAGATATAAACTTATATAATGATTTAATGGATAAATACATCATTTGATTACTAATTAATAACATATTATTCATAGTAAACCCAATGTACCCAGCTTCCCAAAGATAATATGTTCATCTAGGTATATAAAAATAAATTTATGTGCATGATACGTGATATTCATTATTAATAATGTTATAGTTTTAGGCCTAATATACACATTCACTGATAAGAATAATAAATGAAATAAAATCATGTGGAATACCTGTTGATTGTTTTACCTCATAACATCCAATATTTTATATTATCACATGTGAAAATAATTAGGTGATGTATCATCTACATATGAGTACCCACACATTAAAATAAATTTATTATGTTACCCATAATATATATCATCCAAACCCTATCACTCATTTTTATGTGATATAGTCATTTCACCTCAAGATCTTCACATATAAGGTAACTGATGACCTCAATTGATGAAAACAATACTCTAGGTCATTATCCTATGAAATCACATAGAGTAATGAAAAATATGTGATAATATATTAATATTAAAATATATTAATATGTTTTATTAGTAATAGAAAGTAAAATAGCATTTTGAACTTGAGATCCATCTCCATCAGACACCCACCTTCATTAAAGATAACTACTAACAACTTTAAGTCACCAAGAACCCATAAGAATTTCATGATTTGTTGTGTTGAGGCATTAGTCAAGTGGTCCATCACCTTCTATTCCATGTAAAAGCAACTCAAAATGACTTATGGTATCTACGACTAATCCCTAAATATATGATAATTTTAGAGTATGTACTTTTTCTAGGTATGTGACCACATCTCCTTGTCAAGTTACACAATAAAAATGTTGTCATACTATTGTGTGATAGGATATGTACTAATAGAAAACAAAACCCACACATATAAAATATTTTGAGTCTATAGTACTTATTTAACACTTTTATAAGTTTAAATAAATCTATTTCCCTAGTATAATCAATGTACACATCTTGGATTTTGTTATCCCACTCAAAACACCTCTATTGATAGTGAAGATGAATTTGACTTAGAATTCAGATTATCTTAAGATTTCATAATACTAAAATCAAAATATAACTCAATGAAATGATCATAATATCCTTTATAAACCAATAAAATATCCTTTATTTCTTATATACTTATGGATAGTCTTGAAATATATCCAATAACGGTCTCTTGGATCTTCTTGATAACTTCCTATGATGCTCAAGGAATATGCAACATGAAGACTGGTATATAACAAAACATACATGAATGACCCTATAAATAATTTATATAGGATCATGGTCATTATCTATCACTCTTAACATGTTTCGTACCCATCTTTAGGGAGATATTTTTTCTATTTTACATTTTCAATAATTACATCATAGATTGTGTGATACTTAATATCCTTAGAATTTTATAAATGTATTTACCATAACAATGTCCACGTATGCACTTGAATATATCAAAATATATCATAATCTAATGAATATATATAATTTCACCTAAACAATTTATGGATAATAATTTATTCAACCATGTATCATTTGATTGTAAGACCACTATCTCATTTCCAATAAGTAATATGTTATTAACATGTACTAAGAAAAAATGTATAGACTCAGAATAAACTGCTTATAGACACAAGGATCAAATTCATTATTCCTGAAAATAAATTCAATTATTGAATCATAAATGAGAATTTTCAATGACATGTATTCTTGAGTAAGTATATAAATTGATATCTCCCACTTGTACACATTGTTGGCATTAATTGAAGTCACAAAACCATTTGGCTATTTCATATATAAATATTCCTACAGGATCTTGTTATGAAAATATATTTTCATATTCCTTTTATAAATATCATAGTCATGGTATGATGTTATGGTATGAAGAATGTTTTTAGATTTTATCCAATAAATTAGTGATAATATTTCACTATAGTCAATGCTTTAATTTTTTATACACTTTTATTATAATTCATGAATAATATTTACTTATTTTTTCATCTATATTCGATTTCTTTTTGAATAACCATTTACACCTAATGAAATTTTCATCCATCAAATGATATATTAAAATTCATTATAGGTTTTTTATTTGGAACTCAATTTCATAATTCACGTGTTTCTTCCATTTGGAATTTTATGTGCCACATTATATATACATATTAGTAATAATATTTTTATTATCAACCAATAAGGAGTCAAAATCCTTGGTGATAAGAAGACCATATCATTGAAGTTCCATAAACTCTATTTTACTCTTATACCATTATTGTGTCTTTTAAAAATTACTTTACATGGGGATATGTGGAATATGTTCCAATGATAACCCCTATGTATCTTGATCATGGAATTCATAAATGTCTATCTCACTCCCACAGTCTATATTAGTGGTATGAACCCTACCAGGGTTTCTTTAATGTATTTTAACCAAAACCATATTTTGTGATGATTTTTATATGTAAAATACCATTTTCCTTATAATGTCCTATATAGATAAAATTCACACCATATGTTTATGATTTGTTTTACGAAATGTTTTGAACAAACCATTCACATACACATAATCATAGATTTTACTTTCAAAGTTTATTTCAGTTCTAAAATTCATATAGAAGGACACTTTACATTTTTGATGAAATTTGCTTTATTTTTTGACCTATTCTCATTAATGTCTATCCCTATTTAGATATTATAATACTAGAGTATCTCATCACCAATATCACCATGCCCATTAATTTTTGGATCCTTATCTCACTTACACCATTCGATTTAGGATCGTTTGGAAGTGTATATTTGGATAATATAAAGAAACTGGAAATAATCAATTGACACATAATTAATATATTCTTTACAACAAACTAATAATTTATACTAAATATTCATCACAATATGTCTATTAACATTATAAATATATTCCTTGAGTTTATTAAAGGAATATGGCTAGTGCCTCATTAAGTAGATAGATCCATAACAACTAACGCCATTAATAAATGTTATGGAGTATGTGTACCAACCCATGGATTCAATTGGATATGTCCCACACACATCTATGTAATACAGTTCACAAAGATATATGACCCTTCTACATATTCCTGTAAAGGAGGCTATGGTCAATTTTTTCTATGTGAACAAGCATGACATAAACCATGTGATTTTAGTTCTAATTAAAATGAATATTTTTTTTTAATATTGTAAAAAAAATTACCGAAATGATGTAATTAGTGATTGAAATTTTGGTTTCTCTATGAGTCACAGAAACTAGATTCATTAACAATTTCAATTACTTTTTATGTGTAATATAATATATAAGACCATTATTTAAATGTTACTTAGCTTAAAAATGTTTTCTTTATAAAAATGAATTATTTATTAAAAAAGTTTTAAATAAATTCTTATGTATCATGTATAAAAATAGAAGTATTTTTTTAGTAAACAACACCACACACTAATATATATTTTTAATTAAAAATCATCACAACAACATCATGTTGTACTACCAAATATAAATAATAACAATTCTTACTCTATTGGCAGCTCAATGATATACCTATCCTCATGAAAATCTCATGAATCAACATGGTGAATGTATTTGAATACATATGTGATAACCCCATGAAGAATATAGTTTATAATTTTATGAAATTGATTGAATACACATAAAAACATCTAGAAACATCCTCTTTCTTCTCCACATGGGTGATGTTATTCATCTAGTGTCCCTTATTAAAACATGAAAATAATATAACATCATGTTCACTTAAATTCCCCATTATTATCCATCCCTTGGTTGGGAATCGTGTAGATTCCTTTGACTTGTGTCAATATTGAGACTTTTTTCTCTTACATTCATCTTGTTCACCGTAAGAAAATATCCATTTCAAGGATTATTTCCTTTTTTATTGGAAAATAAAAGTGAAGAACTTTGGGAGATACTTATACATGATTCCATTCTTATAATTGAAAATAGACTTGGGGAAGCTCTATGGACTTGAGTCAAGAATTAAATCCTTGCACAATTCATCATGTAATTTAAACAATATAATTTTTTAAACTCAATAAATCCAATCATTTGACTACTTGAGGAATAATTATGGAACCTTATCTAATAGTTCATGAAAATAGCACCTTGGATTTCTCATAAATTTACTGTATTGATCTATAATATAAAAATTATTTTAGGTGAATGATCATAGAACATTAATCAATGTTTATGATACTTTTGGACTTTATTTTTAATGTATGATATCGTCAAGAACAGGAAATATATAATATTGTACAAGTGTTATTTATAAACAAGTATTTCTTCATAACTCTCCTCCATTATCAATGGAGCAGGTCCTAGGGAATCAAACAAATAATTCCTTTTTCTTTGTGTATAGTAAATATATATATATATATATATATATTAGGTTATTGGGGGTATATTTAAATGTAAACACAAAAAAAAATATCACAAAATGGTCAGAAAGGAAGGCCATAGACCCCTAATGGATAGCCCACCCATTATGTATTTTGTTATTCAGAATATGAAGAAAAGGCCCAGTGGGCATGAATGCCCATTATATGGCCCTAAAGGTCCATGGATTTGACTCAAATTCTCATTGATGAAAATCGATGATATAGTAATGGTGATTTCACAGCACCAGCTACAGTATTGCCGCCACTAAAATTCCTACTATAGTTCCCACCACCGCTATAGTGCCACAAGTTCTTTAGTAAATACTATTACATGCATACTACAGTAATACTAATGTGTAGCTATATTATATACTCCAAATTGGTTTTGAAACTGCTACATCAATGTAGTATTATTGGGTTCTTTACCAATAATCCAAACCCCAACTACAATACCTATGTAAGGGTAATGTTGGTATTCCACTGTGGAAACTACTAGGCCTAAATCATGCGACATGTCCCCCATCTAGGAAATGGATTTTCATCACCCTGTTCATAATATGTACAATGTCTAATTCTGGATGGACGTGAGCATGTTCTAGTTCTCATGGATATTGAGCAGTATAATTAGTGGGCAGTACATGGCTAACACCCCATGGAAAAAAGTGGCACGGTAACCCTCTTCTCCCATTAGGGCCCCCGCCAGGCCCAGAGTACACCACATGTTCCCTAGATAGGAAATGGATTTGAATATCCCTTCACATTATATTCATAGGGTCAGAGTCTATCGAGACACATGCCAAGGATATTCGTAGAATTTTCCACTAGTTAAAGACAATAGTTTCCAAATATAGATAATAGGGAAAATGTCTTTGATAAAATCACCATTCAATAATAATATCATATAATATTATTAGATCATTATTTTATTAGTAGGACATATGAGAATAATAATTCTAATAATTATATCAGTCTCCCACTATTTAACTAATTCCAAATGCATTCCTTATTGGACAAAGAATGTAATTTCTATTAGAGTTTATAGTATAAAGGATCCATATATCAATTCATATAATCTATAAATGTACTTTTAAATCATAAGAATGTTTTTTTTGGAATTCTAGAATAAAAAAAACTAGGAGCTCATTGATCCTTCATATAGACTCCCCAAACATCAAATCCGGATTCATATTTTAATATCACATTCCACAAAATTGGCATTAAATAGAAAATAGTTATGAAATCAAATATAACCTGGGTTTAGTTGTCTCATAACCTTTTTTACAACTCCCTGGTAATTAAAACATACCCTTATAGACGCTTAAATAAACACATCAATTATGGATGAATCATAACTTAATAGAAATCATAGTCTGAATTATTATATTTTTGATGTATTTTAATTAATTACATGTAATGTTACTTGTTTTATAATTTTATATGTCATGTTATTATTATGTGTATTTTACAAAAGTGTTTAAACATATATAAATAAAATATTTATATATAATCCTCTTATTTTAATTTAATCTTTTCTTGTTAATCAATTTGTATATTTGATTTCTGTATCAAATATATGAAATTTATCATTAACAAAAAAACATATAAACAAATTTATCATGGCCTTGTAAAATGGTTAATTTACTAATTAGGAAATAAATAAAACTTTTGACCATAGGGGAAAAACTCTCTTTTATAGTGTGGGAATGAGTTGTAGAATTCCCCATTCACTCCTATGTGTTTCCTATGATGATTTCATCTTATTAGCTCCAATATATCTTGAATAAATAGCTGAAATGCATGGCTTATTGTCACTTATCAACCGTTCAGGGTTCCGGTGCTCTGCTAATGTGTATAGCAGCACTCGGGTTGAATCCTCGGTGATGGTACTTTGTAATAGTAGTTTGTTTTTAGTTAATTGTATTCTGATTGAGGGGTTTGTTTGCAGAGCTTATGAAATAATTTATGGATGATTTTTGATTTAAATAATTGATAAATATTGGGGTGAATTCATCATTAGGTATTTAATCTTGTGATATCCTTGATCTTTTCTATATATTGCATTAAATTAACACCCATGTCACAAGATGATTTTGATCGGAATTCCCAAGTGTTAAAGATTTAATCCAAGACGTAACATAACATAGGTTTCTGATCATTACCATTACTTGTTTATGGTAGTGTATTTGTGGTTCCAATAATCCATGTAATACCCATATTAAACAAAACATGTCATTAATTCATGACATATAATGTTCAACAAACACAATATTAATGTAAAGAACATTTTTCGAGCAAAAGCTCTCAATCACATTACATACCTAAATTATAACTCACCAAAATTAAAGATTTACTCAGCAATTAAAATTATTACTAATCTGGTTATAATGATTATGATGATAAATTAAGAAGATTAGATAAATAAAGGGATAAGAAAATATTTTTGCATCGAACACACACACACACCCAAATGATGATGATAATTAAAAACAGATTTTTGATTGAATGAGGAAGCAAAATAAGGGAATGGGATTCAACTGAATTTAAAATATTTTAAGAACATAAATATTAAACTACAGAAGGTGGATGAGAATAAAAGAAATTGAAGAAGAAACAAGCACTAAAATTTGATTGAAATGAAAACAAAGTTACACAATTACAATTGAAAGCAAACATAAACAAACATGAAAGAGAAGTGGAGGAGAGGTCTCTCTTATTGAGACAAGATCAAAGAATATCATCCAAGAACCTTTTCAAGGATCTAGTAATGCCAAACCTCCTCCTTAAGTGCTGAATTTCCAACCCATTGAAAGGAGAGGAGGGGATGTATTTATAGCCCAAGGTGGTGGACTGTTTAGATTCCAGAAATACCCCTCCACTAGGCTCGCCGATATGGACATCAAGACAACCAAATCTCAAGAAATATCTTTCTTAAAAGTTGTATATAATAACGTTGGATGACTACTTTCAAAATTTAGAGTCATTTGGACTTAAGGATCAAAGGTTATGTTCGGTTGATTAAATAAAGTAAAACTGTCCATTTCAATCCAGTCTTTTTGAAGTCCAAAATGTGAAAGGGTTTTTGAATATGAAGATGCCTTCAAATATGAATGATTTCATCAACAAAGTCAGCCGCCTATATCTCTTATTTCACACTACAAATTCTCAGCTCAATTTGATGCTTACATCATGAGATATGTCATTCATACTATACTTATTTTAATTCTCGTCCAAAATGGTGGGCTGCGTTGTAAAGCTTTATTTGGGCCCCTTGTTCTTAGATTTAGGCCCGGAAATTTTTATACAAGACTCCTTGAATTGTACCCCGAACTATGGTGGATAATAATAGAATTCAGACTTCTGCATGTATCCTAGTAAATCAATCATCATGAATAGTCTAGTTTCTTCACATAATCTTTTGTTTGGTTTGTGAGGACCATATGACCATTCAAATAGAAGAAATGGCTCATGGTACCTTCTAATGAAATGTTTTATATTTAATGTAGAATAATAAAAAACAATAAAAACACAATTTGGATCCATATAGTGACAGTTATTATTAAAACAGAAAACTGACTCAATTGGACTACTTCTAAAATTTCTCAAAAATTAAACTTAATATTAAAACATTAATATTTCACACATATTATGCACATTTCATATAAAATTAGTAAAGGGAGTATATAATAAGTCATGAAAATATTAATAACATAAACAGAATACTCTTTAGATCTTTGTCATAACATATGAATTAAATCACCCATAAGAGAGGGTCACTGATGGATTAGCTAAGGGATTCTATATGAAAAATATAGGAATATAGGACCTAACATAATTAAGAAGGATAAATGAGTTTCATGAAATCTTTTTGATTTAATAATAATAATTTCTAAAACCCCTAAAATAATTATGTTAAAAGAGACCCAACACCTACATATATCATTCTAAGATAATGGTTAGTCACCATCATTTAATGACTACACAACTAAAATAACAGGATGAAATTAATTTCAATTTATTATTCATTATGATAATATTAAATCAAACATATTAAATTATCCCATTGTATATTTTGTATAACCATTTTTTCCATGATATTCACATCCCCTATAATTACATATAAATTAATGAAAATAAATTTATTTAAAATTTATTAATAAAATATTGTTTATGTGGTGAAAACAGAATGTGTACATGTCTGAACTACCATGTATGATGCTTAAAAATGTACAATGTACTCAATTGAAAATATACCATACACAAAATGTTATATAATTTCAAAAAATTACTTTAAATTAATTAAAAATAGAAGCATGTAAATTATAAAAGGTGTATCGCTTTAATGCACAATGAGTACATGATATGTAACCCTGATACAAAAAAGTGTAGTTCATAATTTTACCATGAATTTATTATGAATTTTTTATAATAAAAAACCTATGAATCAAAATTTAATATCATTATATTCTACAAAAACACATTTGTTTAAGGATTATGGAATTAGTTAATTAATTTTATCTTTTAACATAAATATTTATGAGGCTTGATGTATATAGTTGGCCACATTCCATCTATGTCTATAGAAATATATCCAAAATAAAATTTTTTTTACTGGGTATGTATTTATACAAGAATATTTACAAATTAAAGAATGTGTACAACTTGAAAAAAACCATGTAACAACTTATAGCGTGGATTTCAGTCTTTACACATCCTATATTTATTACAAAAATCATGCTTGACCATGTGTTTTC
Source organism: Viscum album (assembly GCA_963277665.1). Classification (NCBI taxonomy): domain Eukaryota; kingdom Viridiplantae; phylum Streptophyta; class Magnoliopsida; order Santalales; family Viscaceae; genus Viscum; species Viscum album. Next base: position 274,306,819 of record OY728155.1, on the reverse strand, counting down.
CATCATAAAAACAAATAAATTACACTCTATGTACTCGAGTTTTTTTTTATAGTTTGGCATTGCCTATTATAACCTAGACTAGTCAACACATATGCTATAGATACAACTCATGTCCTTTATTGAATAATACAATTAATTTAATTTATTCTTTATCCTGGATAAATAAAATTTGATACATGGAGTATACTCCAACTACATATAGTGTAATCTAGTGTATTTTATACAAAATTCATGGCACCCCTAGATGGGTAATTTTGAAATTATTTATTAATTTTCAACCTTTTGGGGTTATATAAGTGATAATATAGAAGAAGATGAATATATACCAACATTTAGAGTCAATGAATGAAAAAAATGGGAGAGTGAAATAAATCTAAATTTGTGTAATGTTCAATAGATAATTAGTAAATAGAAAATTATACTTATCCACTCAAATACCATATGACAGTTTTGAACATAGTTGGATAACCTATTTGGGATTTGGAAAATGGTTATTTTTCTAATTCCAACTAATAATCCACTATGTACGTGCCCAATTTCATCATGAACACTAAATTTCATAGATGAATATCAAAAAGTAATTATAGAACAATGTAAGAGGATCTTTTAACACTAAAAAAGTATTTAATGTAAAATAATGTAGAAATACCTCTATCTTGAGTTATTTAATTGATGTAGGAATTGAAAATTCCATATACTATAAAACTGTAAAATCATTTATTTGATATAATGTAAATGAATACACATCTACAGATAATCCATTTATGTTACTTTTATCTAAAAGTGTTACTGATGGTACATCGAGTTCTAGAACATTGGTACTGATCATCTTGAATAAAATAACTAGATCACTACCACAACCCTTCAGTCTAGAAGGATCATTCATAGTATCTCTATCTTTAGATGAAGGAAGAGATAATTTATATATCTTGGACTTTTGAGAAAACCTAGAGATGTTCTTGGTGGAGAGAAATCTGGTGGGAGGAGAGGTTTCATGAAAAAACATATAACTGTATCTCGAATGACATGACATATTAAATATTTATCCATGATGATGTTTAATTATAAATTAATTGTAGAAATTCCATTAAAATTATAATAAACCTATAAGAAACCCCATGTTAGAAAACATAATAATAATAATAATATATCTCATGGAGTTCACTAATCCATGTAATGATAAGTATTATATTGTAGACGGGAAAATAAATATTTACCAATGTAACTAAAATAGATCCAGTAATCCGAAATGAAATTTATTGAATTACTAAATAAATATTTGAAAAAATATTAGTCATTAAATAATTTAATTTATATCATATTCATGGTATAGAGAATAATTTTTTTTAATATTTGAAAAAAACAAGCCTTAAATAAATATAACTCTATATTATTAAGAAAAATAATTATTCTTATTGTGGTATTAAAATATTATGTAATTTAGATCAACTAAAAAACTAAATAAGTGACCCTGAAGGATTCTCCATTAGTGGAATTAGTTGGTCTAAACTAATGATCTACATTATTTTATAGCAATGAATCAAGGTACCTCAGAAGAATGAGTGAATGCCCCAATCATAAAAACCATATTAGAATGAAAATTTTATGGTATAATATCATTGTCTCAATGTATGAACTTATGCAGGTTTCATTTTTTTCATCAACCAAGGTGATCGATTACAATTTATTTTAATATCTAGATGAACTCAGCTAATGTCATTTCCAGGGAATTTATAAAAATTTTATATCCCAATCAATGAGACCAAGTTATCAAATTTTATAAATTTGGAATGGAAAAATCATTCCTTAACATCCTTATTAGTGACATATAATTCTTAAAATACCCAATTTACCTAACTTCTCTAGGAACATATACCTTCCTGGTGAAGTAAAATACATCTAACTGATTGATTAATGACAATAATTAATAATAATCATAAATTCCATGGATCATTAAACATTTTTGATGACATTAATGTCCAATTAAATGTAAAAATAATAAATTCATACTGACCGGTGATTCCTTTAACATCATATCATTAAGATTACCAAATGAAATCTTCATGCGATGAAGCATCATTTTCTTACAAGTACTAATATCTAGAAGGCCACATAATAAGTATCACTCCATAGAATTTCATCCTGACCATAATAATATTGATTAAATGATATAATCATAGAACCTAAATGTCCTCATCATTATAAGAAATCATATAACCTTTATTGATGTGACATGCACTCTAGAACATTATCATATTAAATTCCTAGTGAATAATGAAAAATATGTGATTAAATATTAATATTCACAAATTGGAATACATTAATATAATTAATCTAAAGTAAAATATGATGTTTTAATAAGGATATGACTCTATTATTAATGTCACTCCAAACATTCCTTCACCAAGTATAAATACCAACAGATATTATCATTCATAATTTATACTTTTACTCCCTACTTGAGTCAATGTTGAAAAATATAAGAGTAATTTAGATTTTATTGGTTTTATGATCATTTCCAGGAATATGAATATTATAAAAAAGATTATTTTCCTTGTTTATCCATCTTAGTGTGTATTTGGATAAACTTTTCACATGATAATTTCCTCTAATTTAATGTTTATAAGATAATGACAAGAGATAAAAATTTAATAATGTCTCTAATATATAGGAAACATGATAATATATCTTTTAAGGTATAACATCAAACTTGTTCCAAATAATCCACACTGAACTCAAATATGTAGTACTGACATGATGAAATGCAGATCAATCGGAATCATGAATTTCGTAGAGAAAACAACTCACAATATAATACCTTCAGATTCAGTGACAAAGGCAGTGATAAACAATTTGATCTATATTATATAAGGATTTTATCATTTTGAACCAAAGTTAATATTCTATCTAGTTAACAAAATCACCATAAGCTACATATCAAAAATCATTTTCGTAATAACATCTATTAATCTATAATAATTAAAAGCCCCATATGCTGTAAATATAAACTATGACTACCACATAAATTACACCTACATCATAATGAATATACAGAAACTCCTAATCCACTCAGATTCCATCATATAAAATGTTACTTCATAAGAATTTATGGTTTTGATTCATTTTTTTAAATTGGTGACATGTTTTTTTTTCAAGAATCAATTTTTTTGGCATCACATAGGGTTTTGAATATATATATATATATATAACTCATAACACATGAATCTAATAAACACTACATTACTTGTTTAGGGTGATTATAATAGGTGAAAAATAGGGGGCTGTAAAAGTGTGTTGATAAGTGAATTGTAGATAAATGAAATTATAACAGGGGTTTGAAACAAATTCATGGTAGGATGTAATGGACGGTCAGGTTAGAAAAAGACATTATGGAGTATTGAAAGAGGTTGGAAAACAATTCTGTGAGATCAAATTTCATAACTGAGGTGTGAGATTTTTTCACATGAATTTTCTCAAATAGAATATATAGGTGTATCTGGGGTTTTCCTTTCACATTTGTTTTCATATTGTCATTATAATTAATGTTTAGGAATGAATATCTATTTTTTAACCTTCATTTATAGTAGAATTTTTAGATTTACCCTATGGATTTTATTTCTTCATATTTGTGGGGTTTTCCTTGTTAAAATTATCACGTGTCGAATCATTTGTTATGATATTATTTTCAATTTTGTTTTAAATGCAGATTCCTAAAAATTTGGTTTCTAGTGATTTTATCGGAGGACCAACCTATTTCTACCCCAAAAGATGCTACAATTTTGAGGTATTCTATGTTTCTTACAAATTGAATATGGATTATTCATACTAAAATATTTCAATCCACATCATAAATTTTAAAATAAAAAATGGTTTTAATCTGTGGAAAAAATGTGGAAAAAATATTTTTACTCATAAAATTATAATGAATGTGATGAATAAAAAAAATTGATATGTCAAAGAATATTAAAGATAATTTCTTGATTTTTTGAGATATTTTGATAAAATATAAATTTAGATGTATTTGGTTAATAATTCTTTTATAGAGGTGATAAATTTAATATTTTTTAGGAGATATGGGAAAGGATTTATGTAAGATTAAATAAAAAACCATTATAAATTCTTAACATTTGAATAATCAATTTTTATGTTTACAAATTTCAATAAAATGATATATAGGTAACCATTTAAATAGGTTCATTAAACATATGACATAGATTTTGTCAGTGGAATTAACGATTGATAATAAAGGTAAGATGATATATATTGAATTGGAATAATAAGACAATGGTTTTCTTTAATTAGGATTATTTAAATATTTAAATAATAATAAAATCATTATATTTAAATTTGGGAAAGTCACACAAGAAGTTCTATGATGTTATTAAAACGTTGTGGATGAACAATACTTGGTGAATGACCAATGATTGTGAATACATTGGTAGTAGTGGTATTCTATCTATGATAGGTAGATTTAGTAATTAGAATGTTTGATCCGTGTAAAAAAAGAAATATTAAAGTGATTTTATTATGGAATGGAGGGTCATATCTAGATGTTCCATAAAGTTGGGAAAATGTGATTATAGAACAAAAGAATAATAATCACACTATTTTAAAGGATATATGATTATGTATTATAAATGGTGAGGGGTGATTTAATTTCAACAGATATTGATTGCTAGGTCAGATTTTTATAATGAATGTGTGATTGATTTAGTATATTCATTCCAAATTACCATAAAGTGGGACTTTTTATTCATATGAAGATGGTGAATTTTGGGGATTGTAGATGGGAAAGGGATATTATTCTATTTTCATTGGAACTATTGATATTTGTATCATGGAGAATATAGATTGTAGGATAATGTTAAGGGATGTGCCTGATTTATTTTATCTACTTGTTCTCTGGATGATGATAGATTATGGTTTTTATTTATAATTGGTAGATAATTTTTTTCAAGAGGTTTAATGGTATATTCATGAGGAATATTAATTGAAATGATTTAGAGGACTGATGTAAAGTTGTATGGAGACATGAAAAACGAATTTGTAATGTTTTATTCATCAAATGAATGGAATATATGACTGGTTTTCATCCGTTAAAGACCATCATCTATATTATAGAATGGACATAATCCAAAGTAGGACCAATATGGTGTTTTAATTATTAACACAAATAGTCTATCTTTAAATAGTGACACTAGTAAATACTGAATTAAAATCAAATATATTGGAAATGTGATGATCATTTCAGATATTGATAATGATATTGTATTATTAGGGGATATTAGGTAGGGGAAATTATTTTCATCAAGTCCTCTAGATTATGTAGGGATCACTATTATGGGGGATCTAATTTGTATTTTTATGGTCAGATTTTGTTGGTAAGTGTATATGTTGGTATGAAATAAAAATTTACATTTGTATTTTTTTTAGTTGGACATGATAATATTATATTATTGTTTCAGAATGGTAACATTATATTTTCAGAAAAGGGTGATGGTTGGTGTGATACCCACCAATTCCCTCCCAACCCATGTTTCATAGAATAGATATCCTTCATTTTTAGGTGTAATTTTGAGATTCATAGGTTTTGACTTATATTTTATTTTATTTCTGACACTTTCGGTTTGTGGAAAATACATATTTTTTGGAATCATGTATGGGTTTGAAAACAGTAATATTGTTTTCAAAATAGTTAAATTTCAAATACACTACACATGATGTTTTAAGAATCCTATGAATGGGGTGAAATAGAGTTCCATAAAAGTTTATGGATATATGATTAGATAAAAGTAAACATAATGTTGATTTTTAGTAGATGTGTAGTGGGATGTAGCGAATTTTTGGATTCAGAAAACACTTTTTCGAGTGTTTCAGGATGTTTCATAACAAGAATTCATGATTGGGTTTGATCGCTGATGGGTGGAATTTTTTTATTGGATTTTTTAGAGATAATATGGATGCATATTTCCTTGTGTCCATTCACACTATTTTATCTAAACAATCATTATAATTCATTGTTAGGATTTTTCCGTCTTTTATTTATTGGTTAATATTTAGATTTTCCCCACGGGTTTTAATCCGGTACATTAGATAATTTTTTTACATTAAAAACATCATATCTAGAATCATTTATTTTACAATAATTTTCACATTAGTTTACATTAGTGATTCTCTTAAATCTGGTCTCAATAAATATTATAATTTTTCTTATCTATTTCCTCCCCATAAATGAATTCATCAAGGGTTTATAGTACTCTCAATGAACCTCAAGTAATAATAAACAGAAACAGAATATATAATGTACATGGATTTTCGTATATATTATTACATCATAATAGATAAATATTTAATACATTCCAAAAACACATTCCTAATGATACTAAATGTTTTTTTGTATTTGTAGACTACATAGAAAATATTCTTTGTTCATATTAAATTTTAAAAATCATCAATAAATTTCATCCCATATAGTACACTTCATATACGTAACCTATATAAGTCCTTTCTTCATAACCTTGGGCAAGGTAACATAGTAAAGGGTGAGATTATATGCTTAGTAAGGGTGAACATGGGGATATCAACATAACATGAGCATAATTAAATAAGGACATGAGAATTACAATTAAAAATCATACCATATATATCATAGATCATAAACTTGACTGATGGAACAAATCTTTGTTGTGTGTAATAAATTAGTAATAAAGGAATCAAATATCATGATCCACGATTACATAAAATTGGGAAAATACATAAATTTTTTTATTACACATAATCATAGAAAAACATATGTTAGGGATACCCACTGAGACATACATAATATAATAGGATTGGGATAACCACCAATGTACCATCTTTGAGGTTTCTATAATCTCATATGCACCCTCTATTTCTGGATTGCGATAATCTCCCATGTAACATATTTATTAGGATTTGGATAACCTTCTGTGTATCCTCTAATCTAATTTAACATTAATAATTGTTCTATTTATTTTATGGAGGTATATGATCCACCCTGACCATAATCTATACATTTTAATTCTATAAGATCATAAAAAATTAATTATAGTATAACACATATAATTGAAATTGTAACACCCCAAGATTTTATAGTGTGTTATTTCTTCAAAATAATTCAATAACTTTCACTACACGCAACACCAATTTCAATCACACCATGACGTACAAAAAAAAGCCATTAAAAGAGGTCATGGATAGTATTAACTAAATTTTAAACTTTATAATTTTAGAATCCATATTATGAGTTTCTTAGTCATAATGCAAGAACAGATTCATTTTCAGTATTGCACTTTTATCAACTTTTGATAGTGAAACCTTTTTAAATACAATATTTTAAACTTTTTGACTAAATGGATACATAAAAAAATTTAAAATGAAACTTCCCAAGCTTCCACGGTACGCTTTCCTTTGAATAAAACAGTAGCGTGTGTTGTACGCAACTTCGAGTTTTAACACACACCACAACCAATCAAACTGGCTGTTATGAATAGTAATACCTACTTTTTGAAATTATATATATTTTATATTTGAAAATGGACTTCATTTTTGGATTCGGAATATCAAAATTAGCCTAGGGTGAAATTTTGGTACATTTCAGAAAACTTTCATATTTTGATGAATAGTGAAAATTACTAAATTTTAATTAAAAACAACTTTTTTAATCAAAATAATTAATAGTGATAAATTGTGAATTTGAGTGGTTTTAAAGTATATTTAGAATATATTTTTACCATTTAATATAATGTTGGTCATTGGACATAATTTTACAATTAAACCGAACATAAACAAATGTCAATCTTTTGATAGTTATTACCTCTTAAAAACACGCTTTTTGTTTTGACAGCGGGAATTAATTTTAAATTAATTTCTGCCACTTCTGTGTTTTGAATTTAGGAAAATGGATTCCATATTTGGAATCAGGATGTACAAATTATGTAAATAGGTAACTTTTATTTTTACACATTTTGAATAATTACTGCGGTAAATATTTTATTTACCATGGTTAAAGGGTAAATCCGGTAAATAAGGGTTAAAAAAATAATATTATAATAATACTAAATTACCCTAAAACGTGTCTTAAACCTATTGGTTGATACATGGTCGACCATGGGCATCTTTGTGTCAATTGTGGGACCCCATGGATCCACTTGTAAGTGATAATGACACATTATATTAATAAAGTTAAAATAAAAATAAAAATGGCATAAGCTTACATCTTTCAGAAGAATAATTTTTACATAGGGTTATACATGTTGGATTTTCGATTATAAATATTCATTAGAAATATAAAAAGATTTCCTACATAATGATATTTTATTTATAATTTTTAGACATCAAATAATTTAAATTATTAATGACACAATAATGATGCAATGTTTACCTCATTAATAAATCATTTAAATAAATAAGATTATAATGATTAAAATATTATCTAAAACCTGTCCAATTCTTATTGGTTGATTTTATTTAGAATATGAGTCATCTTATCTTCGACCGCAATGATTTTTGGACCATTATAAACCGAATACAAATATATTATAAAGTAATACTTTCACACTTTCCTAAAGAGGCCCTCCTCTCCCTTATAAAAAGAGACCACTTCTACTCATTCCTCACACCTCTCAAGCCACTTGGCTCGTCCAAACTCTGCCCAAATAAGCTCCCCACATCCCTCTCCTCCTCCTTGAAGCTTACCCTTAGGCAGAAAGCATTTCAAGAAGTCCTTTGGTTCCAACCAAAGTGAGTTACCTAAATTAAAGGTAACAATTTCTCTTAAATTATTTTCATTTATTTTGCTTCTCCAACCCCCAAACTCTTTTTATTTCCTTTCTTTTGTAACAACACCAGTATCCTAAATATACTAGGATGTTGTTATAAGAAGGATTCAAACTACACATACACACAACTCCATCTAATGGATGATGAACATAATGTTTCTGTGGATGGCAAACTAACGCCTCACGAAACGATGATTGTTCAAATACATCTTACCGCCTCTCATGGTGGCCATTATGATGGAACTGTAATTAAATATGATATTAATGATATATATTTTATATATAAGCTTCTGTAATTCCATTTTATTTCATACCATTATTCGTTTCATGTTGTATATACATACGATAATTTCATTTGAGGAAGTGCGGACTACCGCCCCCTTAAAATGATATGACTCGTTCATACCACACATGGAACGTATAAAGGATGGTGTTAATGAACATAAGTAACATATATAAAATATTATATTATACTGGAATAGTAATATACCTATGTATCATTTGGATTCGATTCTTTTAAAATAAAAATTAAATGGAAGTAGCGTTCGTGCGTACGTACGGACTACCGTCTCCACGAACGCGATGAGATTCATTCTCCATCGTATCCATTCAAGTATAATTATCATTTAATGATTTAAAAATGATGTTTAAGGACTTGATATCATTCTGGATATGAATAAGATACAACAAACATGACTTATATAACAAAACATATAAAAGAAAATGAGTAAGTTAACACACGAAACGACGATAATACTAAGATATTATCAAATCAATATTAAAAGATCATATATGATATCATATTAATGTATATGATTCTTTTATAATTTAATAACAATTATTTCACCATTATACAGGAGGTTAACCTACCCTAACCAAGGAAAAGTACAAGGTAAGGGTTATTTCACAATCTCTTCATTATCCGAGGTTGTTTATTTATAATAATCTACTGGGATCTCTTTATCATCCACATCCATGTTTCTTCAAAATGTATTTCAAAACATTTTTACTATTTACAAGAATATGGGTTAAAGTCATTTATACCCTTGTTTGACTTTTTATAAGAGGTTTATAAAGGAATCTTTCCGTCGTTTTCAAAACAAGGTCCTTTTTAACCTTTTCGACAGAATTGAGGTAAGAATGTTTTTTTTAACTTATACGGCGGGTGCGGTAATTTTACGCCGTTATAAAATCTTCAATGCTTTACTTAGAAGCTTATAAGAATATTTTAAAAGAAAATGTTTTATTTTATATGGATCTTAAATGATTTCAAAATAAAAGGAGATATTTCTTTAAAAAGAATTTTGATTTCATCTATGTCAACATCCTTTGACGGATTTTAAGATTATTTGAAGTTGATTTATTATGATACAAAACTTCTATATTGTATTGAAGGTTTTGTGATATGTTTGACTATGGATGTGCTATTTTTATACCATTCATAGTTTATGGTGAAATTATTGACATTTCGTATGCTAGTTTTAATACGAATGTTTATGTTATGTTTAAACCTTTTCATATGGGAATGCATTGGACTTAATAAGTGACGGGTGGAGCCCGCTATAGCTCCTTGATGCATCGGTAGGTCTCATGAGACAAACTAGTGTCTTGGCACAAGGCCTTGACAAAATCTTATTTGTAGTCTTGGCACGAGGCCTTGGCTATGTGGTTATGATAGTCTGGCATTATGCATTCCAACATTATGAAAGTGGTTATTGATTTTGCATGTGATTATTCGATTAGTAGAATATCCATGTGAATAAGTAAATGGAATTATTTCATTTTACTTTTGCCATACTATGTTGAAGTTCATGTTTAAATGGATTTTGTTTTAGTAATTCATTGCCTTAAATGTTTATGCTTATTTTGAATGTTCCGCTATATTGTTATCCTTACTGGGCATTTGAGCTCACCCCTTTTCTATGTTTTATTTTTCCCAGGTAGTGAAGAAGTAAATTATGATTGACTTGCAGGGATATTATGAGGGGTTAATAGTGTGGATATGAAGACTTTGTTGTTGTAGTAGTTTTTCACTTTGAAATGTAATGTAAAACTTTATGAATATATCTAGTGTTTCCAAGGCTACTAAACCAATCGGTCTTTCGAGATTTGATCTTTCTTGTGATCATGCCAATGTTACGAAGTAATGCACCGACTCTGGGTAGCTGGGGTCGGGGCGTTACAGTTGGTATCAGAGGAAGTTTAGTACAAACCTTGGAAGCTAGATTTAGATAAACTCTGATTAGAGCACGTAGACCTAAGATGAACTTTGAGGATTAGTATAGAAGAACTTCCTAGAATTTTGGTATTGTAGAGATTTTGTGAGTTTTCTGAGAAATACATCCCTTTCTGGATACGAGCAGGTAGAGGCGGCTCTGGCACAGATGTACCTAGGGGTAAAACCCGAAAACACCGCTTTGAGCTAGACTCGAACGGGAACTGGTGCACGACAACGGGCCTTGCTGCACTCTTGGTTACGACACTCCCGGGGGATATGCTTAGGATAACTCTCATTTTCTTTACAAATCATTTTGAAGGGATTATGAGTATATACTTCCTCAAAGAAAACATTCTTATGATTATGGATTATATCCATAAATAGTTCAATTTATGTTAAGTGTTTTATAAGTATGGGATTATGTATTTTGATTCATAAACTGATCTAGTGTATGCCATTGTTTAGAAATGGCGCCCAGTAGAAGAAATGAGAACTCCAGAAATGCACATGATCCAAAGAGAAGGAAGGATCATATCTTTCATGGTCTTAAGCTAGAATTTATAAGAGGAATAGTCTCCCATGTATTATCATCATGTGAAGAAATAATATCATGTGTTTATAAGATAAGTAAAGAGTTTACTGAGTCATATGGATTTGAAGGGAAGCAAGAGAAGAAAAGGATAGAAGAGAGAAAGATGGATAAAGGGATGAGGGAAAAGAAGAATTTTCCCATATGTGGTAACTGTGGAAAGAAACACACTGGAACTTGACTGAAAGGAATGGGAGTTTGTTATAAGTGTGGAGGAAAAGGGCACAAAGTACGTGACTGCAAGGGTAAGAAAATGGTTTTAAATGTACAATGCTTCATTTGCAAGGAGTTTGGACACTACGCGAACCTATGTCCCAGTCATCAGACTATGCTGCAAATGATGCTATTGGATAATAATCAAGTTATGATACTACCACAGATGAAGAGGAATGATTAGAGTTCTTATGTTGATTATGTCAATTGAGTGTTGTATCAACAATGTACTTGTTATAATAATTATGGAGTATATAAGGACTGTACTGCAGTACTATTTCATTAAGGACTTGAGATTGTGTGGAACAAAGAAAAGTGACTCAATAGAAGGTTAAATTTTTGGAAAATATATGGTTGAGAGAATGATAAATCATAATATAGTTCTGATACTGAGGTAGTGATTTTGGAATAATATGTGATTATTTTGGATAAATTATATTGGATATTCTTGACTACCTTGGAACTGATTAATGATTTGTATATTCCATCATTGTTGGGGTTTAAAACATTTTTGGATTAATGAAGTATATCCAGCATTCTATATGGAATAAGGGAGCATGAATGTAATCAATAAGGAATATGGTAATACATGATGAAGGTATTCATATTCTATTACGGGGTAAAAAGGATCTATATTATGTTTACCTTCCTTATAAATGTTGGACTGTGAGTTTAGACAGAAGTATTTTGGATAGTTCTAGTTTGGATTATTTTGGATTGCCATAAAAGGACAACCCGGAGGTCGGGCGGCAACCCGTCGCGTCCGGCAAGGCTGCGAGACTTGAACCCGCAACCGAAGGGCGACAAGGGTGTATCACCTACCACTGGCCCACGAGATGTCCTGGATTAAATAATGTAGTTTTTATTAAAAGATCATTTAGATGAATTATAAATTCGTTTAATTTAGAACACTATACAAATAGTGTAAATAGAATTTTTTTACATTCTATTATCTTTTAGAGTGAAAGATGAGTTTGTGGTAGAAATTTATTAATGGATAAAACTCTAATTATAAAGTAAGTATATCTCCATATGATCTTAGCCAATCTCATAAAAAATTCCTCAATATTAAGAAAAGCAAATTAGAAAAAAAAATTCCTAGATGGTACCTTAAATCATCACTAATTTATGGCTTTGGGATTGTTAGCCTTTTCATAGCCATGTTCTCTACCACTCTCCATCAGATAATTGATGGTTAGATTTTTCTTCCATATCCATATTTCACTACATGGAACCCTAGTATGTGTTATTTTCGGTAATCTTCATACTTTCCACTCTTTATTTTAAATAGAGGCCTCGTAAATTCATTTTTCGATGTGGGATTTCAACTAAGATATTTTGAAATGTCAAAAATGTGTTATCCTAATACCCTATGTTTTGTTGAACCGAAGGTAATTCAAATCATCATATATTGATGAATTTAAGGACCACAATTTTATACTTGTTTGTGATTGATGACCTCAATCACTACCTATAAATATTTACGTTTTTCCTCCAATTATATGTCTCAAATTTCCACCAATGTTCTCCTAATCGAGATCATAATTTGGTGGTGACCCTTTCATTTCTCTTTTCCTCATATTAAGACTAAATTTTAGTAACCCAATTTCCAATGTGGGTTTTCCCACAAAAATATTTTATATTTTCAACCTTTTATTTTCGAAGAACAATTTCAAATTGCGAGGACGCAATTTATTGAAGGAGGGGAGAATGTAACACCCCAAGATTTTATAGTGTGTTATTTCTTCAAAATAATTCAATAACTTTCACTACACGAAACACCAATTTCAATCACACCATGCCGTACAAAAAAAGCCATTAAAAGAGGTCATGTATAGTATTAACTAAATTTTAAACTTTATAATTTTAGAATCCATATTATGAGTTTCTTAGTCATAATGCAAGAACAGATTCATTTTCAGTATTGCACTTTTATCAACTTTTGATAGTGAAACCTTTTTAAATACAATATTTTAAACTTTTTGACTAAATGGAGACATAAAAAAATTTAAAATGAAACTTCCCAAGCTTCCACGGTACGCTTTCCTTTGAATAAAACAGTAGCGTGTGTTGTACGCAACTTCGAGTTTTAACACACACCACAACCAATCAAACTGGCTGTTATGAATAGTAATACCTACTTTTTGAAATTATATATATTTTATATTTGAAAATGGACTTCATTTTTGGATTCGGAATATCAAAATTAGCCTAGGGTGAAATTTTGGTACATTTCGGATAACTTTCATATTTTGATGAATAGTGAAAATTACTAAATTTTAATTAAAAACAACTTTTTTAATCAAAATAATTAATAGTGATAAATTGTGAATTTGAGTGGTTTTAAAGTATATTTAGAATATATTTTTACCATTTAATATAATTTTGGTCATTGGACATAATTTTACAATTAAACCGAACATAAACAAATGTCAATCTTTTGATAGTTATTACCTCTTAAAAACACGCTTTTTGTTTTGACAGCGGGAATTAATTTTAAATTAATTTCTGCCACTTCTGTGTTTTGAATTTAGGAAAATGGATTCCATATTTGGAATCAGGATGTCCAAATTATGTAAATAGGTAACTTTTATTTTTACACATTTTGAATAATTACTGCGGTAAATATTTTATTTACCATGGTTAAAGGGTAAATCCGGTAAATAAGGGTTAAAAAAATAATATTATAATAATACTAAATTACCCTAAAACGTGTCTTAACCCTATTGGTTGATACATGGTCGACCATGGGCATCTTTGTGTCAATTGTGGGACCCCATGGATCCACTTGTAAGTGATAATGACACATTATATTAATAAAGTTAAAATAAAAATAAAAATGGCATAAGCTTACATCTTTCAGAAGAATAATTTTTACATAGGATTATACATGTTGTATTTTCGATTATAAATATTCATTAGAAAGATAAAAAGATTTCCTACATAATGATATTTTATTTATAATTTTTAGACATCAAATAATTTAAATTATTAATGACACAATAATGATGCAATGTTTACCTCATTAATAAATCATTTAAATAAATAAGATTATAATGATTAAAATATTATCTAAAACCTGTCCAATTCTTATTGGTTGATTTTAGTAGAATATGAGTAATCTTATCTTCGACCTCAATGATTTTTGGACCATTATAAACCGAATACAAATATATTATAAAGTAATACTTTCACACTTTCCTAAAGAGCCCCTCCTCTCCCTTATAAAAGGAGACCACTTCTACTCATTCCTCACACCTCTCAAGCCACTTGGCTCGTCCAAAATCTGCCCAACTAAGCTCCCCACATCCCTCTACTCCTCCTTGAAGCTTACCCTTAGGCAGAAAGCATTTCAAGAAGTCCTTTGGTTCCAACCAAAGTGAGTTACCTAAATTAAAGGTAACGATTTCTCTTAAATTATTTTCATTTATTTTGCTTCTCCAACCCCCAAACTCTTTTTATTTCCTTTCTTTTGTAACAACACCAGTATCCTAAATATACTAGGATGTTGTTATAAGAAGGATTCAAACTACACATACACACAACTCCATCTAATGGATGATGAACATAATGTTTCTGTGGATGGCAAACTAACGCCTCACGAAACGATGATTGTTCAAATACATCTTACCGCCTCTCATGGTGGCCATTATGATGGAACTGTAATTAAATATGATATTAATGATATATATTTTATGTATAAGCTTCTGTAATTCCATTTTATTTCATACCATTATTCGTTTCATGTTGTATATACATACGATAATATCATTTGAGGAAGTGCGGACTACCGCCCCCTTAAAATGATATGACTCGTTCATACCACACATGGAACGTATAAAGGATGGTGTTAATGAACATAAGTAACATATATAAAATATTATATTATACTGGAATAGTAATATACCTATGTATCATTTGGATTCGATTCTTTTAAAATAAAAATTAAATGGAAGTAGCGTTCGTGCGTACGTACGGACTACCGTCTCCACGAACGCGATGAGATTCATTCTCCATCGTATCCATTCAAGTATAATTATCATTTAATGATTTAAAAATGATGTTTAAGGACTTGATATCATTCTGGATATGAATAAGATACAACAAACATGACTTATATAACAAAACATATAAAAGAAAATGAGTAAGTTAACACACGAAACGACGATAATACTAAGATATTATCAAATCAATATTAAAAGATCATATATGATATCATATTAATGTATATGATTCTTTTATAATTTAATAACAATTATTTCACCATTATACAGGAGGTTAACCTACCCCAACCAAGGAAAAGTACAAGGTAAGGGTTATTTCACAATCTCTTCATTATCCGAGGTTGTTTATTTATAATAATCTACTGGGATCTCTTTATCATCCACATCCATGTTTCTTCAAAATGTATTTCAAAACATTTTTACTATTTACAAGAATATGGGTTAAAGTCATTTATACCCTTGTTTGACTTTTTATAAGAGGTTTATAAAGGAATCTTTCCGTCGTTTTCAAAACAAGGTCCTTTTTAACCTTTTCGACAGAATTGAGGTAAGAATGTTTTTTTTAACTTATACGGCGGGTGCGGTAATTTTACGCCGTTATAAAATCTTCAAAGCTTTACTTAGAAGCTTATAAGAATATTTTAAAAGAAAATGTTTTATTTTATATGGATCTTAAATGATTTCAAAATAAAAGGAGATATTTCTTTAAAATGAATTTTGATTTCATCTATGTCAACATCCTTTGACGGATTTTAAGATTATTTGAAGTTGATTTATTATGATACAAAACTTCTATATTGTATTGAAGGTTTTGTGATATGTTTGACTATGGATGTGCTATTTTTATACCATTCATAGTTTATGGTGAAATTATTGACATTTCGTATGCTAGTTTTAATACGAATGTTTATGTTATGTTTAAACCTTTTCATATGGGAATGCATTGGACTTAATAAGTGACGGGTGGAGCCCGCTATAGCTCCTTGATGCATCGGTAGGTCTCATGAGACAAACTAGTGTCTTGGCACAAGGCCTTGACAAAATCTTATTTGTAGTCTTGGCACGAGGCCTTGGCTATGTGGTTATGATAGTCTGGCATTATGCATTCCAACATTATGAAAGTAGTT
Source organism: Viscum album (assembly GCA_963277665.1). Lineage (NCBI taxonomy): Eukaryota > Viridiplantae > Streptophyta > Magnoliopsida > Santalales > Viscaceae > Viscum > Viscum album. The sequence continues at coordinate 274,289,867 of OY728155.1, read as the reverse complement.
ATTGATTTTGCATGTGATTATTCGATTAGTAGAATATCCATGTGAATAAGTAAATGGAATTATTTCATTTTACTTTTGCCATACTATGTTGAAGTTCATGTTTAAATGGATTTTGTTTTAGTAATTCATTGCCTTAAATGTTTATGCTTATTTTGAATGTTCCGCTATATTGTTATCCTTACTGGGCATTTGAGCTCACCCCTTTTCTATGTTTTATTTTTCCCAGGTAGTGAAGAAGTAAATTATGATTGACTTGCAGGGATATTATGAGGGGTTAATAGTGTGGATATGAAGACTTTGTTGTTGTAGTAGTTTTTCACTTTGAAATGTAATGTAAAACTTTATGAATATATCTAGTGTTTCCAAGGCTACTAAACCAATCGGTCTTTCGAGATTTGATCTTTCTTGTGATCATGCCAATGTTACGAAGTAATGCACCGACTCTGGGTAGCTGGGGTCGGGGCGTTACAGAAATGGGTTTCATAAACATTATATCATATTATAACCCATGTAAATGGAATGGGTTTCAATATAATTTCATTAATTCATCATGGAATAAACCATCAAAATTTAAGGAGTTCTATAAATATCTTTTCATAATAAATATAATCCATATAAGGAATGAACAGAAATGGTATCATTGGATCATATCCCCATTAAAAATGAATTATCATCTATGTATTTTACCTTATATGGAAAATTATTTTGAATGATTACCTGGAACATTTCATTAGGAAAATAATCATTCCACATTGAAAATCATTTTATTAAAATAATAAATACAAAAAAATGTGGGAATCCATTTCATTAAAAATAATCCTAGAATTATTTAATGGAATATTTTTAATATTTATTATTCATAAAGATACAAAATATCATCCATGTAGTACATGATAAAACTAAAATTAGTTTTATTTTTGGATAAAAATTCAAAAGTACAACATTTTGGAAAACAATAAGAATATTCCTTTTTAAACCATTTTTTTAAATTAAAAAATGGGTTAATATGAATATTAACATATCATTGTATGATATTTAAAATAATGATGATAATATTTATAGAGTACATGGATATAGAAGAAAAATGCTTTTTTACTAAAAAATAAAATAAATTAAGTTTTTCGTTAAATTGTTTTTTTGAACCCTGAGTACCTAAAGAGTGGAAAAAGGGTAAAAATGTAAATTAAATAAATATATATATTAGAAAAAAATTCCTCAGTTTCATGAGAGTAGATAATAATATATCATCATTGGAAGCATAATTATAATAAACAAAAATTTAAAAGGGAAATTTAAAATCAACCCCTTTCAACTTTATTAGCCTTTTAATACAATCCCCATGAAATAAATAAATTTGGATGGTCATGTGAATCCCCATGTATTTATGATGAAATTTAATAAAAATAGCATGGTATGTTTATAAACTACCAAAAAAATAGGTGGTGAATATTTATTTTGTCTCACATAAATAAAAGTGAGATGAAAAGCCTTCACCTTAATTCTCTACTTCCTTTGTACAAGTTTTAGCCACCTTTTTCAGAGAAACCCTTTAGGTTTACACATAAATTCATTTTTGAAAGGTTCTATGAATGAAATAAGTCATTTATGATGTTTTTGGGGATGTAAGTAATCCATTTTGGAAGGACTTTGATGAATCATATGGTTTTAGATGCATGTAGAGAAGAGTATAAGAGATTACCTATTACAAGTAGAAGAAATGCACACTTGGAATTTTTGAAAAGAAAAATTTATAACCAGATTTTATAAATGGAAAAGTCTAAATATGTATTTTTATTGAACATTAGTTGAGATAAACTAAAAATATGGCTAGAAAATGGCTTTTGTAAATGTTTCTAGGTCATTTTATCCCATATATGTTTTTGTTTAAACCCATGTAAAATATTCTTAACCTTTACCCTAGTAAATAATTCATACTATTTTTAGAATTCATTTCTAACAAAAAAAATTATATCCATATAATATAATATCAATTATTCTAATTAAAAAAACTTATTTCATTTTTAAATATTATATTTTTATATTTTAAGGATTTTAAATTAAAATTAAACTCACAGACATGACAAAATAGTGGGTTCCAATGTGGAAATAATCATAGTATAAAAATATTTCATTTAAAAAATTCCATATGAAATTGATTCTAATGACCTAAATTTGGTTATTAAATATTTAATTAAACTATTGTTACTTCAAAATCCATATTAAACTAAAATAGAGCACGTTAATGATTTATATTTAATTCCTTTAAAAATATGATGATTTTTTTACAATTCATCGAAAAATTAATCTTTTTTGAAAATTTTCCAAAATTCCCCCAAATATAATTTTGAAATTTATATTTAGAAAACTAATTTTTTTTTCTAAAATAATATTTATAAAATTGGTAAAAATTAAATTTATTATTTTTCTAAAAAATTAATTTTTTTTGGAAATTCATATTTTTGAAACATATAGACTTCACATAAAATTACACAGTTTTTTATAAATAAGATTTATTTATATAAAACATATATTATTAATTCTTATAATGTGGTTATTCTTATTCATAATCCCATATTTGATGACTAGGTGTAAGATCCCATACTACCGTTAAGATATGTTCATATTTAATGTTTTGTTTAAGTTTATTTATTTTGGTTATAGTAATATTTTAACGGTGTTTTAGGAGTATTAGGGGTGTATTGGTGATCAAAACATTAAAGAGGAGGGTACATGGCCATCCAATGAATGATGAAAGGTTTTCAAAAGGTTAGTCGTAACCCTGTAACCCAACCATGCTTACCTAGAAGATGGGTATGCAGTTTAAGAAACTGTGAAAGGGGGGAGGAAAACTATCCATGATTGGACATATCCATCCCACATTTTTTTCAAACCATTAGGTCTCCCCATAAAACTATGTCAACATGCACCCTCTTAGATAGAGGGTAACACACAATATAGCCAACTGTGAGGGAAAATAGTTTCCTATTAATGTGGTAGAAATTTTCCATTTACCACCACATGCTTTTAGAAACATGAACATATTTTCTCCAATATTCATCCTTAGTAGTAAGAGTGAAGAACAATAATATCATATGTTTCTCAAGGATGGATCTCCCTCATTTATAATATATTTAGAGTATAATTGGTTTTGAATCAATGCTTTGGGTGATTCTAACCACATTTATCTTTTCTTTTTTACAATTAAGGCATGTGTGGTCTTTCACCTTCTTCAAAATCCATATAAACCTCCATTTCAATTGAATCATAGGTTGGGGGATTCTAATGGTTCATTAATCCAAATAAAAGTCTATGGATACAAACATATTTTCCCTTATAATTGAGGTAGGTTGTCAAAATGTTATATATCATAGTATTGATGTTGGTTTATGTGTATGTTGTTGTGGTATTGATTCATTCTTCTTTATCTTTTGACTCCTATAGTTATAAATGATCAATTAGTATGTTAAATGAATAATTTAACCCCTTATGATTCACGTGGGAAATTGTTATAATGACTTGGGCAAGAAAGTAGACAACCATGCGGTGTTCTTTATGGAAGAACATGGGTTTGGGGTATGTGAATGTCAATTAGAAGGGTATATGGGATAAACCATATTATTTTTATGTTTTGATTGTTAACATGGTTTTATGGAAGAAAATATATGGGGTTTTTATTTCATTTTTTAACATGTATTGTGAAATAAAATTAATGAAAATTTATTTAATAGATAACCTAGAATAAGGATAAATTTTAAATGATGTTAATGTGTTAATGAGTCATGAATTTTCAAAAGTAAATGTAAAAATGAGTCAGGGCCTTAAAATTAATTATATGTATAATAGAAAATGAATTTTAATGGTATTTATTTTAATTGATTATGATCTATCAATTGGAATATTTTGCAAATAATCATAGAATCATGTGAACATAACATTGTGGTCTTGTGGGGGGGGGGGTATTGGACTTGACGATCTACAGCCATATGTCTGGTTAGACAGAGGATCTAAATCCCACCCCCATTAATTCTTGAGTTACTGATTCAGGATGAGGATTTTTTCCCCTAATAGTAACATGTGTTGAGAGTACCTAGACAGAGGCTCCATGGAATGTGTTATTAAGTGACTGTGTAATGTAATTCCCCGGGGATATAGGCCACTTTATTCTTCCCCTTATGGTTTTTTTATTTTTACATCATTGGATGAAGTGAAATTGAAGATGATTCTAAACCCATGGGATAAATGATGAAAATGGTTTAAGTGAACTGTAACGACCCGAAATTTTGAATAAATCTTGTTTCCTAATTTTGTGTGCTATTTTATTTTTGATACTCAACAAAACTATTTCATTGGATAACATGAGTATAATTAAAATGAGACTGTTGGGTTTTGACTGTTATATGATCATTGGTCAATATGACCGCTGGAAACTAAATTTTTTGATTATTGTCTCTAAATACATGTGATCATGGTTAATTAATATAGAAAGAATATTCGATGGTCTCACCCAGTAGTCCTGGGCCGATCGAAGCCCATCTAACAGAACTTGGGAAGGAGGTAGCACCACTGGGCTTTGCTCTGGACCAAACCCAAGCTGAACTTCATTGTGTAAAGCTAGAATGGAATCTCCTTCGCGAGAAGTTCAAACTGATTGAAATTACTACTCGTGCGATGTTGGCCGAGCCTCCCTTGGATTCTCTCACCTTACACACCTTACACTTAGGTCCTATGCTGTTGTGATAAGGGGCTATGTAAGGAGACCGTAACTGCCTTGTGAAATCCTTTGTCTTAAATAGAAATTTTGATATCTTCTTATGACTAAGTTTATGAATTTTCAAATGACCGGATAAATATAGTATGAATATTTTTGATTAATTTTAGAAAAAGGATATTTTAAAAATGTTTATGTAAACCTTAAATAATTAAAAATGTGTAATGATTTTAAAAAAATGGTCTTCTACAATTATGTTCAGTACGAAATTTAGATTCGAATATGATCAAAATAATTTTTGATGAATAGTAAATTTTGAATCGTGATTTTTTGCTTAGGATTAGTAATGTGACCAAAGGGATTAGTAATTTCTCTCAAAGAAAGTTTTAGTATAATTTAGACACCTAGATTAAGTAATGTGATTCAATAAAATGGGTAAATAACGGTTTCATAAATTATTATTCAAGTATTAGTTTTTCGAGTGAATTGTGTTTTTTGATTAAAAATTAAATTAAAAATATTTAGAAAATTATTTTTATAAAATGGATTTCATTTTTGAACTCAGAGCATCGATATTATGTTAAGGTAATTTTTGGGGTTTTTTCTGAAAAAAATGAATTTTCGGTGAATAGTGTAGTTATTTAAAAATAAAATTAAAAATATGTAGAAAATTATTTTTATAAAATGGACTTCATTTTTGAAAGCAGAGCATTGATATTTGGTTAAGGTGAAATTTTGGGATTTTTCTGAGAATGTTGAATTTTCGATGAATAGTGAAAATACAGTTTTTAAGTTACGGGTGTTTAATGACATCATTCAATGATGTATTAAGTAAGTAATCAATATGGCCGACTTATGAATAGTAATATAAGGTATGAGGTGTCCCAATTGGCCAATACCATGGCCAAATACAATGGGCAAGCCCATGGTTTTCCCAAAACCACTAGTGAGGTGTCCCTTGGACATTAATGCCTTGTTCCCTCACTTTCCCTATAAATAAACACCCTTTCATACTTTATTTTTCACTCCCAACTCTCCCCCAACAAAGCTCTGGTCTCATTACCTCCCAAGGAGTCCTCCCAAGGTGCTCCCAAGCCCTCAAGGTCCCAACCGTTGAGTTTTAAGAGTTACGTTTTAAGGTAAGGGATCCGACCCCCTCTCTTTCTTTTCAAGTGATCTCTTTTATGTCATTTATTTTATGCTCCATGTTATTATGTTGGAGGATGTTCTTTTATATTCATTATACTTTACTTTTTATGTTTATATGATGAGATAACCCCTCTTACTCTCATCATTTCATTTTATGAATGTTTAAGTGGCGTTGTTAGGCTGCCGAAATTTTTGTAACGGATTCTTTCACCTTTCTCATTTTCAAGATCTATTTTCTTATCAAGTATTTCAAGTTCTTTTTTATTATTTTGGGGTATTATCTCTATTTCTATCATACTGAAATCTTATTTTCATATGATGAGAGACCCCATTTGATCTCTTCAATTCAGTATTTTGATGTTTTAAGTGGTGGCATTAGGCTGCTGAAATTTTAAGTGGTTCTTTCACCCATCTCGTTTTGAAGTTCTACTTTCATGTAATGTCTTTCAAGTTCCTTTTTATTATGTTGGGGGTATGATCTCTATATCTATCAAACTGATCTTTTATGTTCATATGATGAGAGACCCTATTTGATCTCGTCAATTCATTTTTTGAAGTTTAAGTGACGTCGTTAGGCTGCCAATTTTTGATAAGAGAAATCTTATTTTTGTCTTCCTTTCATGTTTTTCATTTCATATGTTACATCTTTAAAATTCCCTTACCATGTTCATATATCATTCATATTCTGTCCCTATACTGTTTTATGGGACATTTATGAATGTTTGACCCATGTCCCCTCTCTTTTCAATGTTTTCTAAAACCCCGAAACGTAGCCGTTATGCTGCAGAATTTTCGTCTCAAAAGGCCTCTCTCTTTTCTCAAAATTATTTTATGTTATTAAGTGAATACTCAAATATATTATTTATACAGGGGTATTCACATATATATCAAAATGTTCTATTTTAAATTCTGGTATTTACATACATGAAACCCACTTTCCCATTCCGTGGGTTTAAAGTGACATAAAGATCGGGTCTTTAAAGCAGTTTTTAAAACGTTATGATTATGAAATGAAACCCATTTCTTTTATGATATATGGGTTGTTTATGAAATGATTGATGATGATATATGTGTCTCACATGATAATAAATACATGTCAAGGGTGCGCCCAGATAGCGCTCCAATTCATTGGGTAAAGACTTAATCTCTAGAGATTACTTTCTAGACTGATACCTTGGAGAATAACCTTGGTAATTTTTAATGACACCTTAGGGATGGACCTTGGTGAAACAAAATGATTTTAAATATTAAATGTTGTAGCCACATCTTAAAGTTATGAGCAATGTTATTTTTATTATGATATGCCTCACGATTTCTTTCTCATTCCTTAAAGTTCTTTTTCATGACATTGTTGATGTATCCCATGTTCACATGTTAAATGTTTCCCCTTGTTTCCCTTACTGGGCCTTCTTGTCACCCTTTCTTTTGATGTATGTCCCCAGGTTATGAGATGCAGTAATGAACCTAGGATGAACATGAGGATAAGTCTTTCAAGTTTTTATGAAGAAGGTTTTATGTTTTCATGTTTTAAGTTCTTGGTTTCTAAGACACTAAACCTTAATGATCCTCGGTTTTGTAAAATGTAATGAAAGTTTATGTTATAAAAAGGCAGATGCTATAGTTGGTATCAAAGGATGGTTTAGTTATTTGGGGAAATTAGGATATGAAAACTTTAGGATTAAGCCTATAGAAAAGTTTAGATATAGGAAATATTCCTGGTATTTTGGTGAGTATTGAGTAAGGGGTTGCCAAGCAAATACATCCCTGTCTGGATACGAGCAGGTAGAGGTGGCTCTGGTACAGATGTACATAGGGGTAAAACTCGAAAAAACCTCTTTGAGCTAGACTCGAATGGGAACTAGTACACGATAGCGGGCCTTGCTGCACTCTTGGTTATGACACTCCCGGGGGATATGCTTTGGTAAATTCATAAGCTTAGTTTAAACCATTATTAAAGGAACAAAGATAAAATAAAATAAGGATTCACATAAGAATATATGATCATAGTTAACCTAGATTGGAGCCTAGAGGATCACAAATTAGGGTATAATTTTCTTCAACAAGTTTGTCCTTCTATGATTTAAGTTTCATTTTCATGATTATTTGCTAAGTATTTAAGCCTCCTAATTATATGTTCTTTTCTTAGTTAATGGCGGGAAATGGAAGAGCATGTCCCAACAACCAATGTGATAGGAAATGTGATGATTTCCCTATTGATATGACAGAGATGATAAGAGATAAAGTTGAACATATTGTGATTATGCCAAACCAGCTATCTAAAATCACAATTAATAATTGGTACCTAGTTGAATTCCCAAATTCGTCAATAAAGAAGAAGATGAAGTCTCAAGGAGGTTTATCTGATAAAGTTGATAAGGGAAAGAAGACCCAATTTCCTTTGTGCAAAAAGTGTGGAAAGGCGCACCAAGGAGAATGTCACAAAGGAACCGGGGGGTGTTTTAAGTGTGGAAAGATAGGGAATAATGTAGCCAATTGATTTAAAAAAAATGGATAATGTGATGAATGGAGATAAGGTTCGATCTAATGTACCTTATACATTTCGATGTCGTAAATGTGGAGAAGTTAGACATTATCCAAGGAAATTATCTCTTGGAATGGGTGATAAGCATGATGAGAATCAATAATCTTCAAGGACAAGGGAATAATGAAATTCCTATGCTGAGATAGATAATGATGACTAAAGTACATGTAACATCTTCGCAATAATTGTCTATGTCATGTTGTATTTTAGTTCGTGCTCTATGAGATTATCTTTTGTGTTTTATAAGATCATGAAGTCACTACCTAAGATGATTTTATATCATTAAGGAAAACATCTGTAGTTATGTACCACATGTTGATGTAGTGAAGCTATTCTTCTTAAAAAAATAGTGATTAGGGGATTAAAAGATGATTATTATTTTGGAAGATGTTCACTATTTTGGGAACCCTATTTGATCGAGATAAATAGATTACTACGGTATTTTCTTTAAGGACTGAAGGTTGACTTATATTTTGAAGAATAGATGAATTTATGGTGAACTTATGGTATTATAGGTTACTTATAGAAATGATTAACCTATCTTGGGGAAAATGTTATTAGGTTAGTTACTTTTGTTATAAGATGATAACGGTGGTTGGTGGTGTTTGGAGATGAACGATAAAGTCTATCTTGGAAGACAATGTTATCAAATCCTTCTTTTATTTGGGTTTAAATCTTACTTTGGGTTATTTTGAGGAATTTTAAGGACAGTTATCTATGGAATGGTCTTTGATAATCATTGGGTAGTACTGTGGAACTTTGAAGATTTAAAGTAGTTTCCCTTCCTATGGGGTTATTTCTTTTTGAAGAGTTGTTTTATCTTAACCTTTTTTTTGGGATAATTTTTAAATATAGAATAAATTGATAGTTAATCTTTTTTGGATTACATGACTCTCAAGAAGATGATTCTTGTGTTTTGATGAGACCAATTAGTTTTGAATGCTCATCGTTTGGAGAAAAGATTAGTTTTGGTAGGGACTTATTAAAGGATGAAACTATACTTGAAGGTAGGTATATTTTCTTATGTTTTTGTTCAATGTAGTAAATGAATTCTTCAAAATAATGAAAAGAAACGTAAAACAAAAACGTTGTTGGTTTACGTTTCCTAGTAGGTAATCAAATACCATTTACAGACATCATATGTTTGGGATTTTCTTATGGTTAACTTTCTCCTAATCATGGTTTCTATCACTCTCCCCCAGAACTTGACCCTTTGTTTTTTCTTCCATATCCATGTTTTCTTCCATGGAATCCTAGTATGGGTTAACTCGGGTGACCTTTGTACTTCCCTTTCTTTCTTTTAAAGTAATAGTTTTTCTGACTCCTTTTCCGATGTGGGACTTTCAATGAAATTTCAAAACCCAATTTTAAAAAATTGCGAGGACGCAATTTCTTAAGGGGGGAAGATTGTAACGACCTGAAATTTTGAATACATTTTGTTTCCTAATTTTGTGTGTTATTTTATTTTTGATACTCAACAAAACTATTTCATTTGATAACATGAGTATAATTAAAATGAGACTGTTGGGTTTTTACTATTATATGATCGTTGGTCAATATGACCGTTGGAAACTAAATGTTTTGATTATTGTCTCTAAATACAAGTGATCATGGTTAATTAATATGGAATGAAGATTTGATGGTCTCACCCAGTAGTCTTGGACCGATCGAAGCCCATATAACAGAACTTGGGAAGGAGGTAGCACCACTGGGCTTTGCTCTGGACCAAACCCAAGCTGAACTTCATCGTGTGAAGCTAGAACGGAATCACCTTCGCGAGAAGTTCAAAGTGATTGAAATTACTACTCGTGCGATGTTGGCTGAGCCTCCCTCAGATTCTCTCACCTTAGAACACCTTACACTTAGGTCCTATGCTGGTGTGATAAGGGTCTATGTAAGGAGACCGTAACTGCCTTGTGAAATACTTTGTTTTAAATAAAAAAATTTATTTCTTATTATGGTGAAGTTTATGAATTTTCAAATGACCGGATAAATATAGTATGCATATTTTTGATGAATTTTAGAAAAGGATATTCTAAAAATGTTTATGTAAACCTTAAATAATTTAAAATGTATAATGATTTTCAAAAAATGCTCTTCTACAATTATGTTCAGTATGAAATTTAGATTCTAATAAGATCAACATAATTTTTGATGAATAGTAAATTATGAATAGTTATTTTATGCTTAGGATTATTAATGTGACTAAAGGGATTAGTAATTTCACTCAAATAAAGTTTTAATATAATTTAGACACCTAGATTAAGTAATGTGATTCAATAAAATGGGTAAATAACGGTTTCCTAAATTATTATTCAAGTATTAGTTTTTTCGAGTGAATATTGTTTTTTTATTAAAAATTAAATAAAAAATATATAGAAAATTATTTTTATAAAATGGATTTCATTTTTGAACTCAGAGCATCGATATTATGTTAAGGTAATTTTTGGGGAAAAAATGAATTTTCGGTGAATAGTGTATTTATTTAAAAATTAAATTAAAAATATTTAGAAAATTGTTTTTATAAAATGGACTTCATTTTTGAAATCAGAGCATTGGTATTTGGTTAGGGTTAAATTTTGGGATTTTTCTGAGAAATTTGAATTTTCGATAAATAGTGAAAATACAGTTTTTAAGTTACAGGTGTTTAATGACATCATTCAATGATGTATTAAGTATGTAATCAATATGGTCAACTTATGAATAGTAATATAAGGTATTAGGTGTCCCAGGTGGCCAATACCATGGGAAAATACCATGGGCAAGCCCATGGTTTTGCCAAAACCACTACTGAGGTGTCCCTTGGCCATTAATGCCATGTCCCCTCAGCTTCCCTATAAATACCCACCCTTCCCTCATTTATTTTTCACTCCCAACTCTCCCCCAAAGAGGCTCTGGTCTCACTACCTCCCAAGGAGTCCTCCAAAGGTGCTCCCAAGCCCTCAAGGTCCCAACCTTTGAGTTTTAAGAGTTACGTTTTAAGGTAAGGGATCTGACCCCCTCTCTTTCTTTTCAAGTGATCTCTTTTATGTCATTTATTTTATACTCCATGTTCTTATGTTGGAGGATGTTATTTTATATTCATTATACTTTCCTTTTTATGTTTATATGATGAGATACCCCCTCTTACTCTCAGAATTTCATTTTATGAAAGTTTAAGTGGCGTCGTTAGGCTGCCGAATTTTTTGTAACAGATTCTTTCACCTTTCTCATTTTCAAGTTCTATTTTCTTTTCAAGTATTTCAAGTTCTTTTTTATTATGTTGGGGTGTGATCTCAATATCTATCATACTGAAATATTATGTTCAAATGATGAGAGACCCCATTTGATCTCTTCAATTCAGTATTTTGAAGTTTTAAAGGGTGCTGTTAGGCTGCCAAATTTTTAAGTGGTTCTTTCACCCTTCTCATTTTGAAGTTCTACTTTCATGTCATGTCTTTCAAGTTTCTTTTAATTATGTTGGGGTATGATCTCTATATCTATCATACTGATTTTTTATGTTCATATGATTAGAGACCCTATTTGATCTCTTCAATTCATTTTTTGAAGTTTAAGTGACGTCGTTAGACTGCCAAATTTTGATAAGAGAAATCTTATTTTTTTTCTTCCTTTAATGTTCTTAATTTCATATGGTACATCTTTTAAATTCCATTACCATGTTCATATATCCTTAATATTCTGTCCCTCTAATGTTTTATGGGTCATTTATGAATGTTTGACCCATGTCCCCTCTCTTTTCAATGTTTTCTGAAACCTCAAAACGTAGCCATTATGCTGCAGAATTTTCATCTCAAAATGCCTCTCTCTTTTCTCAAAATTATTTTATGTTATTAAGTGAATAATCAAAGATCTTATTTCTACAGGGGTATTCACATATATATCAAAATGTTCTATTTTAAATTCTGGGATTTACAAACATGAAACCTGCTTCCCTTTCCGTGGGTTTAAAGTGACATAAAGATCATGTCTTTAAAGTAGTTTTTAAAAAGTTATGATTATGAAATGAATCCCATTTATTTTATGCTATATGGGTTGTTTATGAAATGATTGATGATGATATATGTGTCTCACATGATAATAAATACATGTCAAGGGTGCGCCCAGATAGCGCTCCAATTCATTGGGTAAAGACATAATCTCTAAATATGACTTTTTAGACTGATACCTTGGTGAATAAACTTGGTAATTTTTAATGACACCTTGGGGATGGACCTTGGTGAAACGAAATGATTTTCAATATTAAATGTTGTAGCCACATCTTCATGTTATGAAAAATGTTATTTTTATTATGATATGCCTCACGATTTCATTCTCATGCCTTAAAGTTCTTTTTCATGGCATTGTTGATGTATCCCATGTTCACATGTTAAATGTTTCCCCTTGTTTCCCTTACTGGGCCTTCTGCTCACCCTTTATTTTGATGTATGTCCCCAGGTTCTGAGATGCAGTAATGAACCTAGGATGAACATGAGGAGAAGTCTTTCAATTGTTTAAGACTAATGTTTTATTTTTTCATGTTTTAAGTTCCTGGTTTCCAAGACACTAAACCATAAAGATCCTAGGTTTTGTAAAATGTAATGAATGTTTATGTGATAAAAAGGCGGATGCTATATGAACATTGTTAAGTAATAATACTGATTTTTACATCAGTTTATATTGATGTTTACTTAGAACATGCATATACTATCTGTGTAGTCTAGATATTTTGTAGACACTATAGGTGGAGGATGACTGGTTTTTACAAACAACCTTATAAAACCTTCATTGGGTACTCAAACTGAATTCATACATGTAGGTAAGGATAAGGGAAATATACAAATGATAAATAGTTTATTGGGAATGCTATGTGCATGGATAAGGGATCCAAACATAGTGGTGTATCCAATTTTTTCAATCCTTTAGCCAAACCATATTTTGGTTTTTCCATACCTTGGTGCTCCAAGAAATTTCATAAAATATTTTCTACTTGGTTTTGAGATTTTACCTAGTTTTGAAAAAACATTGGTAATGCATGAACATTGGTTATAATATTTTCTTAATTTTTTACTATTATCTATTTTTTATTACTCTGATAAAGAGGTTATATTATACCCCCCATAACATATTAGAGCCTCACTACTAGTCAAAAGTCTCTGGCATATGTGAAGGCACATGTGAGGCCTTGTGCTGACCCAAATCAAGGAACCATATATAGTGGGTATCGGTTTGGGGATGTTATTAAGTGATTGTAGAGAGATTTTATATTGTATTATTTTAATGCTTGGGGATGTTAGACCAAAGATTAGGATGTTTTAGGCCATTAAAATTGGCTCACGCATGGTATTAGTGGACCTCCATATAAGGGAAAACAGGAGTACCCTAGGTGTGATTATTGTTCTTGATGTGTGTTGTTTTAGTTGAATGGTATTTCACTATTTGGTGATGCAATTATTCTTTCATGTGATAGTTTTACATTATTTTGGTTCATGATTAAAATGGAATGATATTTTTTATACATGCATCATTTTAGGATGATAGATATTTATATGATATGCAGTTGGAACACATGGGAAATACATGAAGGAAGTAAAGGATAAAATGTTTTTTCATTCCCTGATATTTTTATGAAAAGAAAATAATTTGTCAAATCATGATGATGAAAATGGGTAAATGGGAAGAATATAATGTGATTTTAATGAATTATTCCTTATTAATACTTTTAAATGATTTAGAATATAGTTTTGATTAGTTGAAAAAGATAGAATAGTTCCTAAATAAGAAATACCTGTGTTCTGAATGAGGAAAGGGAAAAAGGGGTATCTAACAAAGGGTTATAGCTATGTCATTCATTTTACCCAAGCTGACCATAGACCATAGTAGGTATGGTTGATAGTAGTGATAGATATGTGACTATATCCATTAGGACATTGTTTTTGAAATGAATTGATTATGGATATTATAGATACTTATTTTCTACAAACTGTGGATGATTTATTTTACTTGGTCTAAGATCTGTGTTTAGAATTATATAGAGATTTCACCATGATAACATGGACTAGTTGGGTGACATTTGGATATCACCAAGAAAGATCCACAATTATTTGACCAAGATACTCTACTGGGCCAGTGTAACTAAGGGGAGAATTATTTCAATGATAATATTTCTCATTTTATGAAAATAATTGACGGAGGCCAAGTGAGGGTCCTGCCATGTATGTTTGATATAAATAGAGAGTTTCAGTTACAGCACCCTATGATGTTTTATAGTGAGGGTGGACCGGAGGTAGTAGAGTTTTGGACAGAATCCATCCAGAAAACATTGGATTAGTTACGGAATCCTCCTAATAAGAGAGTTGAGTTGGCCACTTCTTTGTTGCATGGAAAGGCAGAGCACTGCTAGGATATTTAGGTTTATGCTTTATAGGTGGATTTAATACTATGAAAAGAGTTCAATTAAATGATTCTATAATATTTCTGTCTAGATACATTGATATATGATAAGGCATCGATGTTTATGTAGTTGTCCCAAGGGACCATGTTAGTGATGGATTAAAAGTGCCACTTCACTGACATGTAACTCTTTTTTCCATAGTTTGTATAGGACGAGGTAGCTATGAGGATTCATTTTTAGGATGGACATAGAAAGTATATGAAGTCTTTGGTGAAATTTTTTTTTATAATTAGGTTTTATGAGGTGGTGAATCATTCCCTTAATTTCTAAAGGGATCTTAAAAGAGGATTTGAGTGGTAGAGAAGAGTTTCTAGTATGATGATTCATTAATGTAACTTCTGATTGTAGGAAGCATCATTTAGAGATTCTTAACCAGGGTGATAGTTTATAGAGTAGTTATATAATATGGCCAACCTCTTAGGGTAGTGACTAGATGTTTTTTGTTCAATGTGGAAGGTCGACACACATGCATTGTTAGTGTCTCAGACCACTAGTTGAGTGATGATCATGTGGTAGGATTGGTTATGTACAATGTTAATCTAAGAACCCTTCACAGGTGGGTACTAATAGAGGATGAATGATGATTCATTGTGTAGGTAGGGGTCATCTAACCTATATAATGTACATAGCTTGAGTTTTTCATGTCATACATGTGGAGGTGGTAGATATAGTATTGTGAGATAAGAGCATCTATATTAGTAGGGAATGTGCCGCACTAGGGACTCTAACTGGAGCCCATGGTTGAGGGGAAGATCATATTAATGTAGTTAAACCTATATATACGGGTTCCCAAGAAGGACCATCAATAGTTTATTGTATGATTTTTTTTTCTGCCATGCATTATAGTGTATTTTTTTATAGTATTGCATCAAATTCATTTATGTATGTTTTGTTTTTGAGTGTTAGGGGCATATACATGAAAAATATGTGTGAGGTTATATTGATTGATACATTATTAGGGGTATGGGAATAAAATCATTAATAATGTTAGTAGTGTTCCCTTGAGGATAGTGGGTTCCATTTTTTGTGGGACATGTTCGTGCTCTAAAATTCATGTTTTGATCTCATATTGGGGATGGATTAGCTATTGTTGTACCAAGACCATATTAATTGTTACCACTGTATAGTAAAATTCACTTCTTAAGGGGTGGATAATTATGGTCACCATGGTGAAATTGATATCCGATATGGTTGTTCTTGGCAGGTTTGAAGGTAGTTGGGTGACCTCACAAGCCATGTGACTTGTATTATGCTTGATTATGGGGGAGTATAGAAACTTGTATTTATTCCTACAGTGGATCAGTTTTAGGATGTGTCTCCTGATGACTTCTCAGGGATATCACCTGAGAGTGAGATATGTTGTGTTTATGAATGATTTTATGTTGGGAGAAGAACCAATTTTTTTGTACCATATATAATGGAACAGTCAGGAGTCTAGGAACATAAAATCTAATTATAGGAACTCGAGAAAATGGGGATTATTTTTACAATTACTTCACCTTGGGGTTCTCATGTTTTGTTTTCCATGAGGGCTGATGGGACATTGTGGTTGTGTGTTGATAACCAAATGTTGAATAATATGACAGCACTGAATCAACAACCTCTTCCTTGAATCAATGATCTTTTTGAATAGCTGAGTGGTAATTTTTGTTTCTAAAATATTGGTTTAATATTGGGGTATCTACAGGTGAGGGTGATACTTTTTCATATACTTTGGGTTTATTTCAATAGTTGGTATTTTTTATATTCGTGTTTTGTATTCCATTTGGTTTAAACAATGCACCATTAGTGTTTACGACCCTAATTATCCAAATCATTCACCTGTACTATGACATGTTTGTAGATGTTTTTTGGATGAAATCTTAGTGTACTCAAAGACACATTACGAGGATCACAAACAACATTACACTATTTTCATAACACAAAGATATAAAATTATATTGTCCAAGATATTCAAATTTCATTTTTAGAATGACAAGGTAGATTAATTGGGTCACATAATCACTTAGTAAGTAATGTCTATGGACCTATATAATGTTATGGTTGTACTATATTTTCAGTAACCCATGAATATTTATGATGTTCAAATTTCTTAGAGTTTGGCAGGCTATTATCAAAGGTTCATCCAGGTCTTCTTCCATCTGGTAGCACCACTCTCAGGATTTCCCATGTGGGGAATCATATTTTCATGGACTGGAGTATATGTGTGTTATTTCCATGATTTAGATAAGTGGTTAAAAAATACCCCAATTTTGATCCTACCTATGTCATGAAAGAATTATACCTTGTTTTTTATGCATACTATATTAGACTTGGAGTAGTGTTTATGAATGATGATCGGGTGGTGGCATATGGGTCATGATAGTTGAGGTCTCATGGGAGAAATTATCCCACATATGATCTTCAATTGTCCATGTTAATTTATTCCTCAACGTATTTGTAGAATTAGTTTTGGGAGAGTTGTTTACTATGTATACTGATTATAAAACCCTTACGTACCTCTTCTTTCTATTTTATTTGAATCATCAGTTGAAAATATGGGATGCGAACATGGAGTTATTTGATTTCAAGTTTTTACACATGCCCTGAAAGTGAAATAGTGTTGTAGATTCATTGAGTCAGAAGACACATAATACTATTGTTCTAGAATCTAGTTCTGAGTGGGGGATTATGGTGTTGTTTAATGAGGTGCTTGAAGAGGCTTAGGATGGAAAAGGGAAGGTGAACCCTGAATCCTTGGAAGTTGAGTCCACCCTTCTAAGCCAAATCAAGGAGAGGTAGTGTAAGGAATTTTAGTGTTTAAATATGAAGGAACGTATTGAAGGTGGGGAGTCTCATTATTGTTGGATTGTTAGGGGTTGTGAGATCATTTTGGTTCGTGGGCATGCTTTCATGTCTATATGTATGTGGGAATAGTTGATGCGTGAATTACATTCCTCAATATGCGTGTTACATCCTAGTTTAACAAAACTGTTTTGTCATCTTCATAGAAAACATTGGTGGTTAGGGATTAAGAATGAGGATTTATTTTTCATGATGTGATGCTATACCTTTAAGTAGGTGAAGGATGAGAATAAATTACCATGTGGTTTGTTACAACATTTTACCTTTCTGGAATAGAAATGGGATGATGTGATGATGTATTTTGTGATGTATCTTCTTAGGATTCCTTGGAATGATGATGCTATCTGGGAATTTTTTGATCAATTAATCATAGTTGAACTTTTATTACAGAATCAAGAGACCTTCATCATTCAACCAATAAAAGAGTTTCATATTTGGTAGATTGTATGGTTTCTTGGTCTTCCATAGACTATGGTTTCAGATCATGATCCATGTATTACATTTATATTTTGGAATGTTTTATAAAAGTCGCTTGGAAAATAATTTTTTTTTGTGTTCGGATTGCTACCCTCATATTGATGTCTAGTGAGTGCATTCTATTTAGTTACACGAGGAAATGTTAATAGAATGTGTGAGGGACTTTTTTGAATCATGGTAGAAGAACATGGACCATGTGGATTATTCCTATGACAATAGTCATCATGATAAAATTCAGATGGAACCATATGAGTTTCTCTATGGTAGGCCATGTAGACTGCAGTTATGTTGGATGATGGTCGTGGAATCAGATTGTTTTTGGACCGAGTATAATGAAGGAGTAATAAAAAAATTTAGATGATTCAAAAGCATACAGATAGGGTACGTAGTAGGAATATGTTGTATGATGTTAGACATCATTGTTCTCTTGAATTTAGGGTGGATAATTGAGTGTTGCTTCTATTTTTTCCAAGGTTGGGTCACTATATGATTCAGAAACATTGTATGTTGGCACCTATGTATATGGGTCCATTTGATATTTTAGAGAGGATCACTCTGGTGGTGTATCGATTGGATCTCCCACAATGTTATAGTGGAATGAATGATGTTTTTCATGTGTCATAGATTTAGGAGTGTCATTCTAACCCTTCTCATGTGATTTATGCAGATGATGTTGAGATTGAGGATGTTGTTTTCTTCAAGGAGCATCTGGTTCATATTGTGGATCGTAATGAGAAATTATCACAGGGCATGAACATGTCTTTGTGAAACGACCCAAATCTTTGGAAAAGGTACAGATTGTTAGTTTTGATTTCTAATCGTTCCTTTAAGCTTTCTTAATGTGTCGAACATTCTAAGGAAGGTTCGGGGAGTGTCTAGGGCTTGTTAGGAGCCTGGGAGTTTGAGATTTGGAGTTGCAGGATGAGGTGCATGGTTTGCGCATGACATGATTAGTAAAGTCGCACGGTTTGGATAAACCATGCAACCCTGCATTCCAGAGGCAGTGAGGTGTGCAAGGTTTGTGCAAGGATTGGTAAACCATGCGCCTAAACCCTGGGACCCTGAACTGGGTAAAAATTTACAATTTTTACCTTAATTCTATTTAAGACTAAACACATTCTTTCTTCTTCCCACAGACAGAACTAGAGGGGAGCCTCCTTTGAGCTCCAAAACCCTCTCCTCACTCATTCATTTTCCGTTTCTTCTCCTGGTGTCTGTTCTTCGATCCATTGAAGGTGTTGGATCACCCTTGGTATGGCTAACCTCACACACCCCTTTCTCCTCGTAGAATCATTCCTACTATTGTGTTATTTTGATGCAAGCTCATATGCCCTATTTCTAGGGCTTCGGACAAAAACCCAGATCTCTCCCAATCTACTACGAATCTGAGGATGATATTAAGAGAGCCTACACCTACAGCTTTAATAGAGGTGTTCAAGTGTTCTTATTTTGGGCTTTCCATCGCTTTTGGTTTATAACATCATGCTCTGGGTTGCCTTTCCTCCAACCCCTTATTTATATTGACCGCTTACTATGTAAATGACCCGTGTGGGATGGGATTGATGAATATAACCTTGTTAGGGAATTTAGTGGAGGTATGGACTGGGAGTGGCCAACCATATGTGTTATGCCTTGATATTATCCCCTTTCTCAACTTTGAACCTAAACGGTATTTCTTGAAAGGGCATTTTCCATGTTAGGAAAATGAGATTACTTGGTTAGAGGTTGGCTAGGATGAGATAGCCTAAACCCCTTGAATGAATTAAAATGTCTATATGTCATGCTTTGCTTATATGACATTATAAGATGGAAATGACATGCTTTATTAATGTGATATGACATAAGATGTAATGCCTTATATAATGTGATGTGAATGGTTATGTGTTGTTGTGTTGACATGCTTGTGATAATACGTGGTTGGGAGAGAGTCATTCTTATCCCGTTCTAGATGAATCATCGTGTGTTGGGTGGGAGGCATTCTTACCCTATGCCTGATCAAACTCTGTGAAATAGGATGAGAGGAATTTATACCTCTGCCTATATAACCGTGATAGGTGGGAGGCATGTCTACCCCATGCTAGCTATATCGATTGAGGATGAGAGGTATTTATACCTCGTTCCTATATAACCGTGACAGGTGGGGGGCATTTCTACCCCACACCAGCTATAAGGATTGAGGATGAGAGGCATTTATACATCATTCCTATATAACCCTTACTGGTGGGAGGCATTTCTACCGCACGCCAGCAACAGTTCTTGGACGAGAGGCATGCTTACCTCATGCCACTGATAACCTATATGTTTGTACTTATACTCCGGTGACTTGTTCAGACTTCCAGCGATGAGCTGAAGCATGTAGACCCGCCAGGTGTCCTTCTGGAACCTGAGCGGGAGGGTTGATTATTTACTTTGTTTTACTTATATGTAGTATATTACTCATTGTTTCATGTGAACACCTATTTAGATTACACGTAGACACCATTGTTGGTGGCCTACTGAGACTTGTCTCACACCCTACCCGGGTGGCCTCCTAGGCACCCGTGTGGGATTTACTACTGTAGCTACTATTAGGGGCAAAGGCCCAGTGTCCAGTCGTTGATACATGTATGTTCTAGATATAGATACAGAGAGGAGGATCGATCATGGATAGAGATGCTCATGGACTACTTTATTTCTCTTTTTGTATTACTTCCTAGAATGCTTGTGTTATATTTATATTGTATCAGCATTCCAGGCATCCATTTTGTATCAGAAATAGCCTATGAGGCTTTTGTATACATATCAGGGTTTTCCTTACTTCCGTTGTTTGTTTTTTATATTTTCCTATTTCTCTTGTTTATCCATTGGTTATGCTTCTTCTATTTATATTACTTTTCTACTATACTGATGTGTGCTCTGACATTGGGGTACAGTCTCCCCACTAACTTACCATTACACCCCCGCAGATAGTCAGTAGCCCCTAGCCTACGGGGAGACGAGCCAGGGGTTATGTGGCCAACCGGGCTCGGGGCTCGGGTTGATGGGAAGACAGGTCCGGGACGTTACAAAGTGGTATCAGAAGTTTATTTCTTTCTTTATTTACTATTTGAAGATGATATACTTGGAGACCGGGAATTCATAGGGACATAGTTATAAGCCGTTCTTGGGCGTCGTGAACCCATGTACGGGGAAAATACCAAGTTGCCTAAATTCTGTTGTTATTGACTCTGCTATTTACAATTGATACCGTTTCACCGTTGGGTGCTTCAAATGATTTGTGTTGTTAATGACTTTTGCGAGATTGAAATTTTTGTTTCATGGTTCGACCCGAAGAAATGAGGGTTATGAATTAAAACATGCATCATGGTAGGCACAATATGACTAGGTCATGCATTTTACCATGCCACATTTATATTTTTAGCAATCATTCCTTGTTGGTTATTTCCATGCCTTGCCAATATGTGTGCAACTGTGCTTACCCTCCTTGCAGATTGTGAATTGAGGAATGAGGTGGTTTTAGTGGGTGTTACTCTTTGGTTCATTAGGTGTATGGGCCCCTATGGATCAGAAAATGACATTCTAACTAAACTAATCATTTTCTTTAACGGAAATTCAAATGATTTTTTATTAGTAGAAAATTATAAATGATATCCAAGTGTGTGTCATCTTTCAATTCATGAGGAGTATGGGCCCTTATGGGCTGTAAAATTCCATCTCACCGGATTAAGCTAATTTAGAGCAGTTGTGGGTTTTTCTAAGAATTCTAATGGGTATGGATATGTGATCTTAGGGGTAGGAAGGCTTAGTACTTGTCCCAGCTTCTAGAGTTCAACCTTTAACTTGTTGGATTCATTTTCTAAGACGTTCGTTTGGCATCATAGCGTTATGCATCCATGACATCCTCGAGTCATGCGTGGTTAAGGCGGTGATGACCATGTTTCTGAGATGGTGGGCCCTGATTCGCCAGTTGATCTTCCTATCGAGCCACTGGTGGCTCCTCTTGTTATTCATGAGATGGGAGCCAATGCCTTGTTCCATGAGAGCGTTTAGCATTTGATTGAGAGTATGCAAGGTGGAGTGAAACCTGCCCAGAGTATGGCAGAGTTGACCCGTGAGTTTTAGTCGCAACATCCTCCTACTTTTACCAGAGATGGCAGACCATGTGCTGTAATTTCCTGGTTAGAGGTGATTATTGGGTGTTTGGGCCTCGACGATGAGTAATATCATGGTGAGATCACGTTAGATAACCCTTTAGGTATCCATTCAGGGGGCGTTCATCATTTCCAGAATTTTCCCCACGAGGTGGGTGGTTACCTCTTCGTGTAGAACCTATTTGTTTTGGATATGACAGGTTTTGATATAATAGTCAGGATGAACTGGTTAGTTCACTATAGAGCCCGGATTGATTGCTATCATCAGAGGGTGATGTTTACTTCACCAGAGGGCGTCACACATATGAATAAGGGAGAATGGGATCTTAGTGAGCACCAGATCTTAGGTGGTGTCACAGCAAAGGTTTCCAGTCATTATCTCGATGACCAAGGGTTACAATCCTCTCTTTATCCTCCCTTGGTGGAGCAGTTCAGTGATTTCGTTCTTGATGATATCTCTGGCCTACCTCCGATGCGAGAGGTGGAGTTTACTATTGATCTTATACCAGGAGAAGCACCAGTGTCCATTCCTCCTTATAGGATAGAACCTAATGAAGTCCTGGAGCTCAAGAGTCAGTTGGAGGACCTCGAAGTAAAAGGATTAATACATCCCAGTACATGTCCTTGGGGATCGCCGGTCCTCTTTTCCAAAAAGGAAGATGATACCTGATAAAACACTTTTTTATTGAATATTTTGTTGATAATAAATGAAATAATTTCCTCACATTGTGTTAAATATGTTTATTTATAAAATATTTGGGATTTGATCATTCATTTGAAAATTTGGTGAAAATTCATGTTTTACCCTTAATAGTGCACTGTAGTATTTCGAAGATAAATATTTGTATATTTATTATTTGAATTTTAAATTTTGTAACAGTGTTCCTAATTTCATTTTATACAACTTTAATTCAGGACACTAGATGTAAAGACCCGTAAAATTCAAGGGAAATTTTTTCTTAATTTTCTTTAGAATTTTACAAGAGCGCGGTTTCAGACGGCACCTGATTCCGAGGCCCGGAGTGCCCGGAATTAATTTCCGAAGTTTGGCTCGGGTACGTTCAGTGAACGAACGAGCGGGAATTTCTAACTTTTGATCCGGTGCTCGGAATTGAAATCCGAGGGCACTGATGAACTCGCAGCGCCGATATTCGCTTAAAGAGACCTTTTCGGGAGTTGCGTTTGTTGCGAGTTGAAAGTTAGTTTTGGGGTTTTTCAGTTGAGTTAAATAAAATTTGTTTAAGACAAATTTTATTTTAACTTATTAAAAACCTACCAAAGGAGGTTGGAAGTGGGACCCACACCCACTTAACCTCCCTTGGGAGGATTAAGTGTGGTGGGGCCCACACGAACCCCTAACCTTTTCAAATTCTCTCAACATACTTAACCCCTAATTAATTGGCTTAAGTTACTCTTAATTAATTGTGGGAGTTAAGTCTTTTTGAATTTCAAACTTTGAAATTCTTTTGTGTTGTGTTAATAAAATAAGAGGTAGTCTTATTTTATTTTGAGTTCTTTGTTTTGTATTTTTGAGAGCTCCTCTTCATCTTCTCCGGCGAAGAACGTCATCATCCTCAACGAAGAACGACAACACTTCGTCAACGATCATCGACTCGGCGACCCGGTATCTTCGGACCTCTTCTTCCTCCTCGGACCTTCTTCGTCGGCAAACGAAGATCCCACAACGCCGTGTCTCTTCGGGCATAACACTTCGTCAACGGATTTGACGAACGACGACCGCGACGCCCGACCTCCGCGACGCCGTCTTCCGCGGGACGTAGACGATTCTTCGAATCTTAAACCCGAGGTAGGGGTTGTTGTTTTCTTTTGGTTTCCTTATTTTTTATTCTTGATCGTGATTCTATCAAGACTAACGTGTGACTTGATTTATTTTAAGTTGCGTTTTATTTTAACGTGAGGGGGGGCCGGACCGCACGAACACGGCCGAACCCCCCCCCCCCCTCCATCGTTCTTGTTTTATTCATGCGGGTGGAAGCAAGTAGCGTGGTGCCGTCGCACCACGCGGTTGATCATACAATTAATTTTACGCGGCGCCGTCGCGCCCCGCCGAGGAAAAATCTTCAAGAACGCGACGCCGTCGCGCCGCGTTGAAAAGAATCAAAGCACGACGAAGGGGCGCGGTGCCGACGCACCGCGCCAGATGACGAACGCCGCGGCCGGTTCCGGGCCGCGGCGGGACGAGAAGACCGCGGCCGGTTCCGGGCCGCGGCGGAACGAGAAGACCGCGGCCGGTTCCGGGCCGCGGCGGGACGAGGAGACCGCGGCCGGTTCCGGGCCGCGGCGGAAGGGAAGACCGGCGGCCGGGCCGCCGGCATCGGAAGCCGAAGAGGGGACCGGAAATTTCCGGCCCCGTTGGAGAAAACTGGCCGGCCAGCTGGCCGGCCGGAAGTCATTAAAACCGGGGAAATAAATTCCCCGGCCGTATTAATAAAACCCCCTCTTTAAGAGAGGGGGGGGGTTCTTTGAAGGAGGGGGCAACCGGCCCCCTCGGATCCGCTCAAGCAGGCCCCCTCATGTGAGGGGGTGGTTTACTTAAAAAAAACGGCGCGGCTAAGCCGCGCCGCCAGAAGAAACGCGGGGCTTAGCCCCGCGTGCGTGCGGCCTCCCTGCTGGCGACAGCCGCCGCCCCCGCGGCCCGCCGCCGCCGCCGCCGCGGCCCGCCGCCGCCGCCGCCCGCCGCCGCGGCCCGCCTCCGTCCGCCGCCGCCGGCCACCGCGCCGCCCGGGGGGGGGTCGGGCCGGGTCGGCCCGGACCCGGACCCCCCCGTTTCGAACCTGATTTGGTTTTTGGCTCATAACTTGATCCTCGGACCTCCGAACGACGAACCGTCTGCGGCAACGCGATCCTTGGATCGAGACGGTCGTTTCGGTATATCGCACTCAAGGTTTCGGATTACTTTGTGTTCGGCCGGCTTGGTTCGTTCACGAAATCAACCGGGCCTTCGGTGCGGAAACGCTCATATCTTGAGCCACGAACGTCCGATTGACGCGCCGTCAGTCGTGTTGCATTTCTCTTAATGAGACGGATCTTTTGGCATACTCCGCCCGAGGTTTGGACGCAGGTGGAGTACGGTCGGGTTGGTTTTTCCTTAAAAACCAACCGGGCCCCGGAAACGAAAATGCCAATAACTCACAGACTGGGCGTCCGATTGACGCGCCGTCTGTTTCGTTGACTTCCTCTTGATGAGACGGAACTTTTGACATACTCCGCCCGAGTTTTGGATATAGTCGGAGTATGGCCGGGTTGGATTGTACTCGAAATCCAACCGGGCCCTTGGAACGGGAAAGCTATTATCTTGCAGACAGGACGTCCGCTTGACGGACCGTCAGCGGCGTTGGTGGTTACGTTGAGTAACGGTCCCTTTGAGTTTACCCTATGGGAGTTCGGGGTACAGTTGAGATACGGCCGGGATTGGTTTCGCTCTCGAAACCAACCGGGCCCCTGGGACGAAAAGGCTAATAACTCACAGACCGGGCGTCCGATCGACGCGCCGTCTGTTGCGTTGAGACCCCTGTGACGAGACGGACTTTTGAGATACTTCTTCGCGGGACCTTGTGATACTTGGAGTATCGACCAGTAGCTCGTGGAGCGGACCCTCCCGAAGACGAGCGTGCAGAGTACGGAGACCGTGTAGCTGGCTGAGACCTGACGACTGCTTGACCGACTCGACTTGGAGTGAGTCGACTAGCCCAGTGGACGGAGCACTACTTTCAGAGGTGCAGACCCATGGCGGACGGAGCACTACCTGTGTGACAGTGCAGACCCGCGGTGCTCGTCCGGAGAGTACCTCAGCAGGCTATCTGGGAAGCGCCCGGTATTTGGCGACAGACCCTCAGCGGACGGAGCGCCAGGTAGTTGGCCGCAAACCCGCAGTAATCGACAGGAGGAGTACTTCAGCAGTCCTAGGTTAGTGAGCGGCAGCCTCGGAGTCGTGACAGGACCACTGTACACTCTAGAGACGGAGCTCTTCAGCAGTTACGGTTTCGATAATGAAAATCCTGGTTTGAGCTGAGACTTTTGACCTTGTGTTTACCTCATGATTGAGATGGGTCACTTGCTAACTTTGGTATATGTATGGGCATATACCCGGGTAGTGGTTATCCGTCGTTTTCACAATCCTTGTGTTTCCTCATGATTGAGATGGGTTACTTGATAACTTAGGTATATGTATGGGCATATACCTAAGTAGAGTTTATCTGTTGAGATCTTCTTGTGTTTATCCTTGTTGGTTTTAGTGAGACCTTGAGGGTCTCGGGGTCCCTACTGAGTATCGTTATACTCACCCCTGCACGGGCTATGCCCGCACCTCGTTGTGTTGGTTGCAGACGACGGACAGTGCTGACAGAAGCCGAAGGTTCGAGGACTGGACGGTACCTGGAGGTGGACTATACGACGAGGCGGTACCCGGAGGTGGACCACTGGGCAGGACATACTCGGAGCGGATGGCGGGATCCGAGGAGCAGAGGAGCTATCTGTACCCACCCTTCAGGTGGGATTTCCAGTGGACATCTCAGCGTAGCAGCTTTACTTTTCAGTCGCTGTTTTCCCTTTCGAGTTGTACTTTACAGTTGGGCTTGTATTTCCGGCCCCTTTTTACTTTTCAGCTCTTCTTTTGTACTTAGTGTTTTACTTCCGCTTGTACTCTGTGGTGCTTGTTTTCTTTATAAAGGCAATGCCTTCCCAGTTATCGGGATTTTACGCCTTTGGTGCTAGTCGCCAGCCCCTGGCCTATGGAAGGCGGGCTTGGGGTAGTCATGGCACGGGCCCCGAGGACAGGTCGTGACAAATTGGTATCATAGGAGTTCGGTTCTACCGCAGAACTTATAACTCTGATGTTACTTTCTGTGAAGCAATAGTGTTGAGAGTACCGAGTGTGGTTTTCAGTTCAGGGAGTCCAGTGTTGGTGCGGGCGGCCGACGTATCCATACACCAGGACCCTGACAACTGATTTCCGACTTTGTGCACGAAAACACTGATTGAATGTGTGTTTACAAAAGTTTTTCCCCTTAAAACAGCTCAAACCAGGTCAGCTCACCAGGTATAATCGTTTGATCGTGTTACGTTGTTTCTTTCAGGATGTCTTTTCTCAGACGACCAGCTAGAGCCCGGAGGGATGAGCGTGCTGACAGTCTGTCGAGCGACGAGGCTTCGGTACAGGGCCCTCTTGCAGTTGAGGCACCAGCGGAGGCACCAGCGGTACTACCATACGTTGGGCCACCGATGCCACCAGCCCCAGCAGTAGGCGATGCACGATGCTTGAGCGCGCTGCACGAGTTCCAGCGCCAGAGGCCACCCAGGTTCCGGGGAGAGACGGACCCGCAGGCGGCTGAGGTTTGGCTGGAGGCTGTGGTGAGAGTCTTCAGGCTAGTGGGGACGCCGGCAGACTTCATGGTGATCTTTGCTACCAGCCTCCTTCAGGCAGCAGCAGGTAGGTGGTGGAGCCACTTGTTTCAGTTTTGCGATGAGATGAACTTCGCATGGGAAGACTTCGAGACCTTCTTCAGGGTGGAGTTTGTGCCAGTATCTCTACACCCCGAGCGTGTACAGGAGATTCTGCCTTTGCCGCGTGTTTTTCGATCAGAAGCCGAGTCATCTGTGGGCAGTAGACAGATGATACAGAGGTCCAGGAGGACCAGACCAGCAGTTGGGCGATCTCGGGTTTTAGGACCGGTTGTGCGGGGCACCCGAGGTGGGGTCAGAGCCAGGCGTGCCAGAAACGGACAATGTTACTCCTGTGGCGGAAAGGGTCACCTGGCACGTGACTGTCCGACTCCTCGATCCGCAGGCTTGGAGGGAGCCACCGAGGTTGAGGCAGCGACAAATGCTGGAGCTCTGGGAGCAGGTGGACAGGGGAGGAACTAGTGGATACGTTTTTTTTGTACTTCTAGTTCCATGTTGATGTTGCTTTTGTGTAGCGTCTTGTAATATGAGCTGCAATAATAAAAGACGCATACCTTTGTGATGTTTTCTTTCCTGTCCTCTTTTGTGATGTTACTAAGAGGTTCCAGTTGACTGTTGACTTGACCCTCACTTGTGAGACATCTACTGGAGGAGACCCAGTTACCACACACTGATGCCGACAGTGTGACTCAACCCTTGGAGGCGAGAGTAACGGTTGGATCTCTTAGTAGTAGCGTCGAGGCCTTACGACGTCATCCTTGGTATGGATTAGTATTATCCATGTTAGGATTGACTGTTTTAGGCAAAGAATGTGGTTCATCCAGGGGATGAGACCAGGTTTCTCTTATCGGCAAAGAAGAAATCTTGCAGCTCTTGTGGGACCAGAGATGGTCCGGGCCACGTCAGAGGAGGTCCAGGTCATCCAGGAGCGGATGAGGACAACACAGAGCCGGCAGAAGTCATTCGCTGACAGGAGGCGGAGGCCACTAGAGTTCGAGGATGGTGACCACGTCTTCTTGCGGGTCTCACCTCGACGTGGTATTCGGAGATTTGGCCGAGGCGACAAGTTATCTCCGTGCTTCATCGGACCCTTCCAGGTCCTCAGCAGAGTTGGTGAGGTGGCTTATCGCCTGGCTCTACCACCTCAGTTGCACCGGGTGCACGACGTCTTCCACGTATCTCAGCTGAGGAGATACGTGCACGACCCGACGCACATCTTTGATCATGGGGAGCTTGACGTTGACGATGGGGCGACTTTTACGGAGGTCCCGGTGGAGATAGAGGATCGACAGGAGCGGGTCCTACATGGGCGATCGATTCCTCTTGTGCGCAACAGATGGCGGCACGGGAATCTCCAGGAGAGCACATGGGAGCGGGAGGCTCAGATGCGTGCTCAGTACCCTCTTTTGTTTCCCTAGTTTTGTTGTATCTTTACGGGGACGTAAAGCCCTGAGGTGGGAGTAATGTAAAGACCCGTAAAATTCAAGGGAAATTTTTTCTTAATTTTCTTTAGAATTTTACAAGAGCGCGGTTTCAGACGGCACCTGATTCCGAGGCCCGGAGTGCCCGGAATTAATTTCCGAAGTTTGGCTCGGGTAAGTTCAGTGAACGAACGAGCGGGAATTTCTAACTTTTGATCCGGTGCTCGGAATTGAAATCCGAGGGCACCGATGAACTCGCAGCGCCGATATTCGCTTAAAGAGACCTTTTCGGGAGTTGCGTTTGTTGCGAGTTGAAAGTTAGTTTTGGGGTTTTTCAGTTGAGTTAAATAAAATTTGTTTAAGACAAATTTTATTTTAACTTATTAAAAACCTACCAAAGGAGGTTGGAAGTGGGACCCACACCCACTTAACCTCCCTTGGGAGGATTAAGTGTGGTGGGGCCCACACGAACCCCTAACCTTTTCAAATTCTCTCAACATACTTAACCCCTAATTAATTGGCATAAGTTACTCTTAATTAATTGTGGGAGTTAAGTCTTTTTGAATTTCAAACTTTGAAATTCTTTTGTGTTGTGTTAATAAAATAAGAGGTAGTCTTATTTTATTTTGAGTTCTTTGTTTTGTCTTTTTGAGAGCTCCTCTTCATCTTCTCCGGTGAAGAACGTCATCATCCTCAACGAAGAACGACAACACTTCGTCAAGGATCATCGACTTGGAGACCCGGTATCTTCGGACCTCTTCTTCCTCCTCGGACCTTCTTCGTCGGCAAACGAAGATCCGCCAACGTCGTGTCTCTTCGGGCATAACACTTCGTCAACGGATTTGACGAACGACGACCGCGACGCCCGACCTCCGCGACGCCATCTTCCGCGGGACGTAGACGATTATTCGAATCTTAAACCCGAGGTAGGGGTTGTCGTTTTCTTTTGGTTTCTTTATTTTTTATTCTTGATCGTGATTCTATCAAGACTAACGTGTGACTTGATTTATTTTATGTTGCGTTTTATTGTAACGTGAGGGGGGGCCGGACCGCACGAACACGGCCGAACCCCCCCCCCTCCATCGTTCTTGTTTTATTCATGCGGGTGGAAGCAAGTAGCGTGGTGTCGTCGCACCACGCGGTTGATCGTACAATTAATTTTACGCGGCGCCGTCGCGCCACGCCGAGGAAAAATCTTCAAGAACGCGACGCCGTCGCGCCGCGTTGAAAATAATCAAAGCACGGCGAAGGGGCGCGGTGCCGACGCACCGCGCCGGATGACGAACGCCGCGGCCGGTTCCGGGCCGCGGCTGGACGAGAAGACCGCGGCCGGTTCCGGGCCGCGGCGGGACGAGAAGACCGCGGCCGGTTCCGGGCCGCGGCGGGACGAGAAGACCGCGGCCGGTTCCGGGCCGCGGCGGGACGAGGAGATCGCGGCCGGTTCCGGGCCGCGGCGGAAGGGAAGACCGGCGGCCGGGTCGCCGGCGTCGGAAGCCGAAGAGGGGACCGGAAATTTCCGGTCCCGTTGGAGAAAACCGGCCGGCCAGCTGGCCGGCCGGAAGTCATTAAAACCGGGGAAATAAATTCCCCGACCGTATTAATAAAACCCCCTCTTTAAGAGAGGGGGGGGTTCTTTGAAGGAGGGGGCAACCGGCCCCCTCGGATCCGCTCAAGCAGGCCCCCTCATGTGAGGGGGCGGTTTACTTAAAAAAAAACGGCGCGGCTAAGCCGCGCCGCCAGAAGAAACGCGGGGCTTCGCCCCGCGTGCGTGCGGCCTCCCCGCTGGCGACGGCCGCCGCCCCTGCGGCCCGCCGCCGCCGCCGCCCGCCGCCGCCGCCGCCCGCCGCCGCCGCCCGCCGCCGCCGCCGCCCGCCGCCGCCGCCGCCCGCCGCCGCGGCCCGCCGCCGCCGCCGTCCGCCGCCGCCGGCCGCCGCCGCCGGCCCCCGCGCCGCCCGGGGGGGTCGGGCCGGGTCGGCCCGGACCCGGACCCCCCCGTTTCGAACCTGATTTGGTTTTTGGCTCATAACTTGAGCCTCGGACCTCCGAACGACGAACCGTCTGCGGCAACGCGATCCTTGGATCGAGACGGTCGTTTCGGTATATCGCACTCAAGGTTTCGGATTACTTTGAGTTCGGCCGGCTTGGTTCGTTCACGAAATCAACCGGGCCTTCGGTGCGGAAACGCTCATATCTTGAGCCACGAACGTCCGATTGACGCGCCGTCAGTCGCGTTGCGTTTCTCTTAATGAGACGGATCTTTTGGCATACTCCACCCGAGGTTTGGACGCAGGTGGAGTACGGTCGGGTTGGTTTTTCCTTAAAAACCAACCGGGCCCCGGAGACGAAAATGCCAATAACTCACAGACTGGGCGTCCGATTGACGCGCCGTCTGTTTCGTTGACTTCCTCTTGATGAGACGGAACTTTTGACATACTCCGCCCGAGTTTTGGATACAGTCGGAGTATGGCCGGGTTGGATTGTACTCGAAATCCAACCGGGCCCTTGGAACGGGAAAGCTATTATCTTTCAGACAGGACGTTCGCTTGACGGACCGTCAGCGGCGTTGGTGGTTACGTTGAGTAACGGTCCCTTTGAGTTTACCCTATGGGAGTTCGGGGTACAGTTGAGATACGGCCGGGATTGGTTTCGCTCTCGAAACCAACCGGGCCCCTGGGACGAAAAGGCTAATAACTCACAGACCGGGCGTCCGATCGACGCGCCGTCTGTTGCGTTGAGACCCCTGTGACGAGACGGACTTTTGAGATACTTCTTCGCGGGACCTTGTGATACTTGGAGTATCGACCAGTAGCTCGTGGAGCGGACCCTCCCGAAGACGAGCGTGCAGAGTACGGAGACCGTGTAGCTGGCTGAGACCTGACGACTGCTTGACCGACTCGACTTGGAGTGAGTCGACTAGCCCAGTGGACGGAGCACTACTTTCAGAGGTGCAGACCCATGGCGGACGGAGCACTACCTGTGTGACAGTGCAGACCCGCGGTGCTCGTCCGGAGAGTACCTCAGCAGGCTATCTGGGAAGCGCCCGGTATTTGGCGACAGACCCTCAGCGGACGGAGCGCCAGGTAGTTGGCCGCAAACCCGCAGTACTCGACAGGAGGAGTACTCCAGCAGTCCTAGGTTAGTGAGCGGCAGCCTCGGAGTCGTGACAGGACCACTGTACACTCTAGAGACGGAGCTCTTCAGTAGTTACGGTTTCGATAATGAAAATCCTGGTTTGAGCTGAGACTTTTGACCTTGTGTTTACCTCATGATTGAGATGTGTCACTTGCTAACTTTGGTATATGTATGGGCATATACCCGGGTAGTGGTTATCCGTCGTTTTCACAATCCTTGTGTTTCCTCATGATTGAGATGGGTTACTTGATAACTTAGGTATATGTATGGGCATATACCTAAGTAGAGTTTATCTGTTGAGATCTTCTTGTGTTTATCCTTGTTGGTTTTAGTGAGACCTTGAGGGTCTCGGGGTCCCTACTGAGTATCGTTATACTCACCCCTGCACGGGCTATGCCCGCACCTCGTTGTGTTGGTTGCAGACGACGGACAGTGCTGACAGAAGCCGAAGGTTCGAGGACTGGACGGTACCTGGAGGTGGACTATACGACGAGGCGGTACCTGGAGGTGGACCACTGGGCGGGACATACTCGGAGCGGATGGCGGGATCCGAGGAGCAGAGGAGCTATCTGTACCCACCCTTCATGTGGGATTTCCAGTGGACATCTCAGCGTAGCAGCTTTACTTTTCAGTCGCTGTTTTCCCTTTGGAGTTGTACTTTACAGTTGGGCTTGTATTTCCGGCCCCTTTTTACTTTTCAGCTCTTCTTTTGTACTTAGTGTTTTACTTCCGCTTGTACTCTATGGTGCTTGTTTTCTTTATAAAGGCAATGCCTTCCCAGTTATCGGGATTTTACGCCTTTGGTGCTAGTCGCCAGCCCCTGGCCTATGGAAGGCGGGCTTGGGGTAGTCACGGCACGGGCCCCGAGGACGGGTCGTGACACTAGAGATAAAGAGTGCATTTGGATGGTGTAAATGAGCCATTAATCCAATGGTGGGCTGGACTCGGCAGAATGGACATGGGTTCTGTATTTGGGCCATATCTTCTACATACGGGATTGGATTGAGCCCAAATTTTGCGTAAAGATCGGCGACATGATTTGGCACAAATAATACTTCTGGAACGCCGGTCCATTCACGCGTTTTGGAGGTCCAATGGGCGGTTCAAGTTGGAATGAAATATTTGGCCGAGTTTTTCATTTCACACTTAAAAAGTTATGTATCCCTAGCCCTCACAATCTCTATTTAAAGGGGGTGTGAACTCATTGAGAGGGCTGGTAGAGGCTTTGGGAAGGTGTGGCCGAAAGGGTGTCTCATGGGAGCCCCTCACAACTCTTGGAAGAAGTAAGCCTTTGTGAAAACCTCTCTTCCAAAAAGGCTCTCCTCTCTCACCTCTTCTTTGTATTTCTTTTCTTTCATGTTTGTTTCTTGAATTTTTCTTCAAATAATCTTCTGTGTTCATCCCTCATCTTATTCTCTTAGTCTTCTTAATTGGTTTGGAATCAAGAGTGGAGACAAGATTGGGTTCTACCCTTTCAATCCGTTGCTTATGCAAAACGTCTCCACGATGACTACACCACCCATGGAAGAGTAGTTCTTTTTAGTAATCGATCGACCTCTATCCTTCTTCATTCATTTATTTTGAATCAATGAGCTACTGTAATTAACATATTATGATCTATTAATTGAGTTTTCAATTGAAATGATACTAATCAATCAATTTAATATTTAACACAAAACACGCGAGGTCGGGAATTGTGTGAACTGTGAGAGCGCAACCTTAACTGGTAATTCAAAACCACACGGGATCAATTTGTAGAGTTCAAATATAATCCCTAAACTCAATTAATCCTCATTACCAGAGTGGTTATGTGCCTTAATTTACCACTGACCATAAGCTAATTTTATAACATCAATCAAAGCAGGGTGTTGCGATTGCATGTTCCGAAGTTAGCCTAAGGTTAAATTTACTTCAATCTTCGTCGTAAAGTTAATTCTCATAGGGTTCGGGATTTAACAAATTAAGGAATCATAATTAAGTGAATATTAATTTAAATGATAATGATTAATAAATGATTGAAAAGGTAGAGTTAGATCGATTACATCTTTTAAATATTTTCTAAACGAACATCTTTTTGTTGTGTCATTTTAATCAAACTTCATTTCAAAACATAAAAAAAAAATACAATCTTCTTCTAGAAAACTTCTTCTAGATTCATAAACTATAAACAACCACCCCCATATTTTCAAGCAGTGTTTTTATTCTCTTTTATTTTACTTCTAGAATACCTCTAAAAATTGTTTTAATTCACATCCTCCTTTGAGAGACGACCTTGGTCAGCCACTCTGCTGCACCTAAGTACCCCAAAATCATACTAATAATTTGAGGGATCCCACTACAGCGCTCTTTCAAATTGGCATCGTTGCCGGGGAGGTGAGTAGTTATTTCAACCAATTAGAGGTATTTATTATATTTTACATTTTATTGTCTTCCTGTCTTCTTTCTTCCTTCTTTACCCAATCTGATTTTTCTTCTTCTTCTTTTATTTTCTTTTACTTCTTTTTGGACCATCAACTCAAACTTCTCATTTTTATTTTACTATGGCACACTTTCTTTCTTTTCATTTTTATTTAATCTATGACACGAACTAATCCTGAAGATCTCGAAGATCTTGACCCTGAGATTGAACGTAGCCTTAGGGAACGAATCAGACATTCTCAATCTACTGGAAGTTTCAATATTCAACCAGTTGGTGAATTCCTCACTTCTGGAAACATTGAAATTGGAAGCAATTAAAATTCAAACATAAAAGAGGAACCAATGGCTGGAAATAATGGAAATGAACTTAATAGAACCATTCGAGAATTGGCTGCACCTGATATTAACTATCAACCAAATTGTATTGCATACCCAAATCTCGAATTGGACATTGAATTAAAATCTGGATTAATTCACCTTCTTCCAAAGTTTCATGGCTTATCTGGTGAGGATCCCAACAAACACCTTAATGAATTTAATGTGGTTTGCTCATCTTTAAAACCAAGAAATGTTTCTGAAGATCAAATTAAATTGAGAGCATTCCCATTCTCACTTGATGGAGCTGCAAAAGATTGGATGTATTATTTGCAACCTGAAGATGTAACATGTTGGAATGATTTGAAACGTCTTTTCTTGCAAAGATTTTTTCCAGCATCAAGGACACCATCCATTCGAAAGGAGATATCGGGGATCAAGCAATCCCAAGGGGAGTCAATGTATGAGTACTGGGAGAGATTCAAGAAGTTGTGTGCAAGCTGCCCACATCACCAAATCAGTGAGCAATTACTCATATAGTACTTATATGAAGGACTCACACCTATGGAGAGAATCATGGTAGATGCTGCGGCTGGAGGAGCATTGGTGGACAAGACACCAGTAGCTGCACGTGCGTTGATCGACAAGATGGCCCAAAACTCCCAACAATTTGGTGATAGAGGTACACCACATGTCAGGGGAGTACATCAGGTAAGACCTTATTCTCTTGAGAGTCATTTGATTGATACCAAGTTAGAAGAATTGACAACTATGGTGAGGAAAATTGATTTGGCACAAAAGACATCTCTACACCCTCCTTCAAGGCCTTGTGGCATTTGCACTGAGACAAGCCACCCAACTGACTGTTTCCCACAACTACAAGAGACAAAGGATTGCACATCAGTATTCCCAGGGAGACCATTTCAGCAGCAACAACAACCATATCCCCAAAAGAAGTTTGATTCATTTGCTCCAACATACAACCAAGGGTGGAAAGATCAACCAGACATGAGGTATGGCTCTGGAAAACAACAAAGGCCCCCTTTTCAACCAAACTTCCAGCAGCCTCCGCCTTACCAGTAGGGTTTCCAACAACCCCAAAGGAGATTTGAAGCCCAAGCATCAGCAAGTCATCAAAAAGGGAATCCTCCACCAAAGGTAGATTCTAATACTGATTATATTTTGAAGAAAATTGTTCATAATCAACAGAATGAGCTG
Organism: Viscum album; assembly: GCA_963277665.1. Lineage (NCBI taxonomy): Eukaryota > Viridiplantae > Streptophyta > Magnoliopsida > Santalales > Viscaceae > Viscum > Viscum album. Next base: position 274,253,662 of record OY728155.1, on the reverse strand, counting down.
AAGAGTCAAAGTTCGGAGCTGAGGGAGTTGAAGACTCAAATGAGCCAGATTGCCACCGCCCTCCATGTACTTGTAAGTAATAATTCCGGAAATCTACCTTTCCAACCCACTCCAAATCCAAAGGGGAATGTTAGTTCCATCACATTGAGAAGTGGGAAGCAAATGAATGATACATATGTACCTACCATTCCACCGGGATTCACCTCAACTCCAGAGAAGCCGCATTCCAAACCAACTGATGAGAAATCCAAGGAGAAAGATAAATGTAAGAAAAATATTGATGATGATCCTCCTAAACCCCTTCCTTTTCAAAACAGGGTTGTTCAAACCAAGAAGATGGCTGAAGAAGCAATGAAAAAGGAGGTTTTGGACACATTCAAGCGTGTGGAGATCAACATTCCTCTACTTGAAGCCATTAAGCAAATCCCAAGGTATGCCAAATTCTTAAAAGAACTCTGCACCAATTGAAGATGGCTCAAGGGGAATGAGAGGATCAACCTTGGAAGGAATGTATCGACACTCATTACACCAACTCTAGCAATGCCAATAAAGTGCAAGGATCCCGAGACATTAACCATCCCATGTACCATAGGGAGGTCGCACTTCTCTGATGCTCTTTGTGATTTGGGAGCTTCCATAAATGTGATGCCTCACTCTGTATTCTCTTCCTTGCAGGTTGGTGAGTTGAAGCCAACAAGAGTAGTGGTGCAATTGGCGAATAGAGCTACGACATATCCAGCGGGAGTCCTTGAGGATGTACTTTTCCGGGTAAGAGACATGATCTTCCCAGCAGACATCTATGTGCTTAACATGGAGGATGATCAGGTAAGTTCTCATGCCCCCATTATCTTAGGTAGAACCTTCTTCAAAACTGCAAAAACTATCATAAATTTCAATGAGGGTACACTTTCCATGGAGTTTGGAGATGAAGTTGTGATATTTAATGTTATGGATTCCATGAAGTACCCCTCAGAGGACCATTCTGCTTTTGTTATCTCCCATTTTGAACCACCAAATAAAAACTCCATAGAATTTGATTGTCCTATGCTTAGGGAGATTATGAGTATTGGTTCGAGTTTGATGTCTAAGATAACTTCCACACATGTTTCTGATACAAAATCCTATCTTGGATTTGATTTTGATGTGGATTCATATTCTGATTTTGATCATGTTCACTCTGATTATGAAATGGCTGTTGAGCATGCTGATGGATTTGATGCTTTATTCTATGATTTTGATGATGTCAATTCTGATACTGATGCTCTTTGTGAACATATTTCAGTTCCTTCAATTTCCCCATCCATACTACACCCTCCTTCATTAGAACTCAAGCCATTGCCACCAAATCTGAAATACTCATACTTGTTGAGTGGTGAGAGATTACCTGTTATCATTGCTAACAATATCCCTTTTGAACATGAAGAAAAGATTTTGAATATTTTGAGGGAGAACATCAGGGCGATTGGGTGGACCTTGGCTGACATATCAGGTATTAGCCCCTCCATTTTCATGCATAGGATTCTCTTGGAGGATGGGGCTAAACCGGTGAGACAACCACAAAGGAGACTCAATCCCACCCTCTTAGAAGTTGTTAAAAAGGAAGTTGAGAAATTTCTCGAGGTAGGTATAATATTTCCCATTTCAGATTCACAGTGGGTAAGTCCAATTCAGGTTGTGCCTAAGAAAACTGGTTTTACTGTTGTTAAAAATGATAAAGATGATTTAGTTTCAATGAGGGTGAAAAACAGTTGGCGTGTGTGTATTGATTATAGGAAACTAAATCAGACCACTCGCAAGGACCATTTCCCCCTCCCATTTATTGATCAAATGCTTGAGAGACTAGCTGGGAAAACACACTATTGTTTCTTGGATGGATTTTCTAGATATTTTCAGGTTCCTATAGCTCTAGAGGATCAGGAGAAGACTACATTCACCTGTCCCTTTAGCACATTTTCCTACCGAAGGATGCCATTTGGACTTCGCAACGCCCCAGGTACCTTCCAGAGATGTATGGTGAGTATTTTTTTCTGATTTTATTGAGACCTTCATGGAGGTATTTATGGATGATTTTACAGTGTATGGGTTTTCATTTGATGAATGTCCAATTAGTTTGGGAAAGGTGTTGAATCGTTGTATTGAGAAGAATCTGGTCCTAAACTTTGAAAAGTGTCATTTCATGGTATAGCATGGCATTGTCTTAGGGCATGTAGTATCAAAACATGGGATAGAGGTTGATAGATCAAAGGTAGATATTATTTCATCCTTACCATATCCTTCATGTGTACGTGATGTTAGATCTTTCCTAGGTCATGCGGGATTTTATCGGCGCTTCATCAAAGATTTTAGTAATATTGCTCTTCCTAGGTTAAGATTACTTCAAAAGGATTCTGATTTTGTTTTTGATGTTTCTTGCAGGAATTCATTCGATGAGCTAAAACAACGTCTGACCACTCCACCTATCATACAACCCCCAAGGTGGGAGATTCCTTTTGATCTTATGTGTGATGCCTCCAACTTCACGGTTGGAGCTGTCTTATCTCAGAGGGTGGAGGGGCGTTCACATGTGATCGCCTATGAATCAAGGACACTAGATTCAGCCCAATAAAATTACACAACCACAGAAAAGGAGTTTCTTGCTGTCATATTTGCTTTAGATGAATTCTGTTCATACTTATTGGTCTCTAAAGTAGTTGTTTTTTCTGACCATGCAGCTTTGAGGTACCTCCTAAAGAAGCCAGATGCAATGCCACGACTTATCCGTTGGATGCTCCTTCTTCAAGAATTTGATATTGAGATAAAGGACAAGAAGGGATCAGAGAATTTGGTGGCGGACCACATGAGTAGGATTACTCACACACAAGAGGATGACACCTTGGACCAGGTACCACTTCAGGACGCTTTCCCCGATGAAAATCTCTATACCATCTCAGGTACGCATCCTTGGTATGCTGATTTAGTTAATTACATTGTTTCCTCTGAAATCCTAGCAAATTTGAAGAAGCATCAAGTCCAAAAATTAAAAAGTGAGTCTAGGTTTTATGTGTGGGGTGATTCTTACCTCTAGCGCATGTGTAGTGACCAAGTTATTAGGAGGTGTATTACTGATCATGAGTTTGAGTCTGTTTTTCAATTTTGACATACACTTGCATGTGGTGGACACTTTGGACCCCAACGGACAGATAGGAATGTTTTGGACTCTGGATTATATTGTCCTAGTTTATTCCATGATTCCCATGTGTTTTGTAAGTCATGCACTCGTTGCCAACACACTGGGAACATTTCTAAGAGACATGAGATTCCCCAACAACCCATACTATTCTGTGAGATTTTTGATGTATGGGGCATTGATTTTATGGGTCCTTTTCCTAGTTCATTTGGATTTTTGTATATTTTGGTTTCTGTTGATTATGTGAGTAAATGGGTGGAGGCCAAGGCCACCAGGACTGACGATTCTCATGTTGTAGTGGATTTTGACAAGGCTCAAATTTTCTGCAGTTTTGGAGTACCAAAGGCCATCATCAGTGACCAAGGGACACACTTTTGCAATAGGAATTTTGCTTCCCTCCTTCGAAAGTATGGGGTGACACACAAAACATCAACACCATACCACCCCCAAACAAATGGGCAGGCTGAGGTTTCAAATCGTTAGTTGAAACAAATCTTGGAGAAAACCGTGCAGCCAAATAGGAAGGATTGGAGAAAGTGCTTGGATGATGCATTATGGTCTTATAGGACAGCATACAAGACCCCCATTGGTATGTCCCCATTTCAGATTGTTTTTGGGAAAGCGTGTCATCTCCCCGTGGAAGTCGAGCATCGGGCATATTGGGCTATAAAGAAATGTAACATGGATTTGGCCCAAGCTGGAATTCAAAGGAAGTTGAAAATTCAAGAGATTGAGGAGATTCGACTGTCATCATATGAGAACTCAAGGCTCTAAAAGGAAAGATCAAAAGCAGATCATGACAAAAAGATCCAACAAAGGGAGTTTCATGTTGGAGAGAAAGTCCTTCACTATAGTTCACGACTGAAGTTGATGCCCGGTAAGTTGCGTTCCAGATGGTTAGGTCCTTATATTGTGTCTAATGTTTTTCCTTATGGTGCAGTGGAGATCACACAAGAGGACACTGGAAGGAGCTTTACAGTCAATGGGCAATGTTTGAAGAGATACATTGAGGGACATCCTACTGATGCAGTGGATTTTATCACACTGCATGACCCCATCATCACTTGATCACATCAGGCTGTTCCTAACCCTTTCACTTTTATATTATTTTTCCTATTTAAAAATTCTACATTTCATGTGCACATATCATCTCATAGGTTCACATTGAGGACAATGAAATATTTTAAGTGTGGGGGAGGGAACCTTTTAGTTTAGTAATTTCAATTTCTTTCCTGTTCAAAAAAAACCAAAAAAAAATTGTGTGTTTTTCAAAATTTGTGTGTTTATTTTACAATTTTCTGTGTTTTTTTGAAACTTTTGGGCTGAAATGATTCTCATCACCATTTTTAAATCCATATCAATAATTTAAACAATTTACTTCTTGAAACTAAGCTTAAATGAATGCTGAAATGACTTTGTTTCAAGTTCAAATATTTAGTAATTTCATGAAAAGTACGCTGAATTTTGAATCCCATGCCAATCTCACTGTCTTTATATTTGAAATAACATTCTTGTGAGGCTTCTAAACCATTATTTTCATATTCTTTACATTCACCTCACTTCTTGAGAGAACCAAACCATTCTTGATTTAACCAGAATTTGAGCTATTCCTGTCAAAACTTGAGGGTTTGAGGTACATATGTTTAAATGATTGAGGCATTTGTCTGGTATTAAAGCCCCTATTTCAAAGAATCCTTTTTTATAATGGCCTACCTTGAATATTTAATCCTTGTATCCCTTAGAAGCCATGCACAGCCTGTTAGGTTAATCCACATTACAAGCCAATTTTCCCTATCCAACCAACTATTGAAGTGAAATTGCATAATCTAGTTGAGCTTAAGTGTGGGGGAAGTTGTCTTGGGTTTTTCCACCACATTCTGTGATACTTTGGGTGGAAAATTAAATTCTGAATAGATGTGTTTGCTTCTAAATAAAGTCATTATATTGAAAGTTGTGCCTTTTCTGGAGCTTTCATGACAAGTGAAGCTGTGCCTTTTCTGGAGCTTCAAATTGAGGTGGAAAGCTGTGCCCATCTAGAGCTTTCAAGAAAATCATGTTTGAGAAGATTGACATTTTTTATGCTGAAATGATGAATGGTGTAAACCTTTCATGACTTTTCATGATGATGGAGCTGAATTGATACTATGGGGATTGAAGAGAAGACCATATTTAAGTTAAAATTAGATTAATGCAATTTTGCTTCAAAAGAGTCAAGCCCTCCTCATTCAGCCTCAGAGTTTTTCACATCTTAATCCTACTAACCAAAAGCCATAGAACAACCCTGAAAAGTCCTCATGATAAACATATGTCCTTGACTCACATCGGGTAGCGATGTAGGAATCTATCAAGCCTATGGTGACCCTTGTATGGGTTTGGATGAGAAAGACATTGCAGAAAAATTGATATTTGAGTGATGAGAGAAAATTCAAGCGAGGTAAGTGTTTTGTGCATGGGAGGATAAATGAAGTGGAAATATATTGAATGATATAAATGTAGAACTTGAAATAATATTTTTTATGAGGCATGATATCTTTTTATTCTTGGTGTGAAATTGATTGATCTTAAGGATATGAGTTTTAAAATTGGTTTTGATTTGATATTGATGTTTACTTGATATGAGGTTTTTCCCAGGTGTGCAAAAGGGTAAGTGTGGGGGAGTTGAGAAAACACTATTTTATTGAATATTTTATTGATAATAAATTAAATAATTTCCTCACATTGTGTTAAATATGTTTATTTATAAAATATTTGGGATTTGATCATTCATTTGAAAATTTGGTGAAAATTTCAGTTTTACCCTTAATAGTGCACTGTAATATTTCGAAGATAAATATTTTTATATTTACTATTTGAATTTTAAATTCTGTAACAGTGTTCCTAATTGAATTTTATACAACTTTAATTCAGGACACTAGAGCTAAAGAGTGCATTTGGATGGAGTACATTAGCCATTAATCCAATGGTGGGATGGACTCGGCGGAATGGACATGGGTTCTATATTTGGGCCATATCATCTACATACGGGCTTAGATTGAGTCCAAAGTTTGAGGAAATCTCGGGGACATGATTTTGCACAAATAATCTTTCTGAAAGGCCGGTCAATGCACGCGTTTTGGAGGTCAAATGGGCGGTGCAAGTTGGAATAAAATATTTGGCCGAGTTTTTCATTTCACACTTAAAGAGTTATGTATCCCTAGCCCTCAAAAACTCTATTTAAAGGGGTTTTTAAATCTTTGAGAGGGATGGTAGAGGCTTTGGGAAGGTGTGGCCGAAAGGGTGTCTCTTTGGAGCCCCTCACAACTCTTGGAAGAAGTAAGCCTTTGTGCAAACCTCTCTTCCAAAAAGGCTCTCCTCTCTCACCTCTTCTCTGTATTTCGTTTCTTTCATGTTTGTTTCTTGAATTTTTCTTCAAATAATATTCTGTGTTCATCCCTCTTATTCTTATCTTAATCTTCTTAATTGGGTTGGAATCAAGAGTGGAGACAAGATTGGGTTCTACCCTTTCAATCCGTTGCTTATGAAAAACGTCTCCACGATGACTACACCACCCATGGAAGAGTAGTTCTTTTTAGTAATCGATCGACCTCTATCGTTCTTCATTCATTTATTTTTAATCAATGAACTACTGTAATTCACATATTATGATCTATTAATTGAGTTTTCAATTTAAATGAAACTAATCAAGCAATTTAATAGTTAACCCAAAACACGCGAGGTCAGGAATTGTGTGAACTGTGAGAGTGCAACCTTAACCGATAATTCAAAACCACACGGGATCAATTTGTAGAGTTCAAATATAATCCCTAAACTCAATTAATCCTCATTTCCATAGTGGTTATGTGCCTTAATTTACCACTTACCATAAGCTAATTTTAGAACATCAATCAAAGCAGGGTGTTGCGATTGCATGTTCTGAAGTTAGCCTAAGGTTAAATTCACTTCAATCTTCGTGGTAAAGTTAATTCTCGTAGGCTTCGGGATTTAACAAATTAAGGAATCATAATTAAGTGAATATTAATTTAAATGATAATGATTAATAAATGATTGAAGAGGTAGAGTTAGATCGATTACGTCTTTTAAATATTGTCTAAACGAACATCTTTTTGTTGTGTCATTCTAATCAAACTTCATTTCATAACTTAAAACAAAAAAATACAATCTTCTTCCAGCAAACTTCTTCTAGATTCATAAACTATAAACAACCACCCCCATCCTTTCAAGAAGTGTTTTTATTCTCTTTTATTTTACTTCTATAATACCTCTAAAAATTGTTTTAATTCACTTCCTCCTTTGAGAGACGACCTTGGTCAGCCACTCTGTTGCACCTAAGTACCCCAAAATCATACTAATCATTTGAGGGCACCCACGACAGCACTCTTTCAGTACCCTTCTTCTTTGCTTGGATTACCATAAGTTAAATCAGCTGACTATTAAGAATCAGTATCATTTACCTTGAATTGATGACCTCTTCGATTAGCTCCGAGGAGCGAAGGTATTTTCAATGATAGATTTGAGGTCAGGCTATCACCAGGTGCATGCTAGGACTTCAGAAAAACCTTGCATGAAGTTCAAGAGCAGGTATGGTCTCTATGAGTACTTAGTCATGCTGTTTGGGATTACGAATGCACATGTAGTGTTTATGGATCTTATGAATCGGATTTTTCACACATACCTTGAATGTTTTGTGGTTGTATTTGTGGATGATATCTTAGTCAATTCACGATCGAGACACGACCATGCAACCCATCTTGAGATCATACTGAATACACTAAGCGAGCCTCGACTTTATGCTAATCTAAGTAAATGCCACTTTTGGATAAATAAGGTTCCCTTCCTGGGTCACATTATTTATGAGTCTGGATTTTTAGTTGACCTAGAGAAGGTGAGTGTTGTAGTCTTTTGGGAGGAACCCATGAATGTCTTCGATATCAAGAGTTTCTTGGGACTTGCTATTTATTATAGGCGGTTCATTCAGAACTATTCACACCTAGCAGCACCGCTTACACCTTTGACCAAAAGGGGGTGAGATTCGATTGTTCGGAACCTTATGAAACAACTTTTCAGGAACTAAAGGGCAGACTAACTTTGGCACCGATAATGATCTTGTTGGAGACTGGAAAGGCTTTTACAGTATATTGTGACACGTCGCGTATCAGGCATGAAGCTGTCTTGATGCAGGATAGTTAAATCCTCATGAACAGAATTATCCGACACATGACCTCGAGCTCGCACCAGTTGTACATGCCTTACACTATTGCAGACACTATTTGTTGGGAGAGTGTTTTGTGGTATTTACTGACCACAAAAGCCTCAAATATATCTTTACTCAGCATGATCTAAATCTCAGTCAACACAGGTGGGTCGAGTACCTAAAATCCTTTAATTTCGAATTGGCCTACACTCCTAGGAAAGGAAATTCAGTAGCCGATGCGCTGAGTCGGAAAACCCAGTCCCAAGTAGTTCGAGAATCTGATGAGGAATGGAAACTGATGGCCCTGTTTTCAGAGATGCGCATTGAGGTTCAAGAGGTCCAATGTCAGACCATTCTTTCATCCTTAGAGATGACATCCACTCTTTTGGAACGGGTCTGGGCTAGACAGTTATCGGATCCAGAAGGCCTTGTTTTATGAGAAAGTATCACTGATGATGTATCTAATGATTGGACCATGGATGAGAGTGATACCTTATTGTTTCATGGGTTGAAATGGGTCCCAACAGACATCAGAGAGGAGATGATGAGGGATTTCCACGCCTCAGCATGGGCAGGTCACCCAGGCATCACCATGTATCGTGATTTGTGAAAACAGTATTGGTGGCCTAGCATGAAGCGTGAGATAGCCGGTTTCATCACGTGTTCTTCCACCTATCAGTAGGTGAAGGCGGAACATCAACATCCGACTAGGCTTTTGCAGCCGTTGTCCATTCCATAGTGGAAATGGGATGATGTTTATATGGACTTTGTAACTGCATTACGTAGGTCACCTCATGGCAATGATGTTGTATGGGTTATCATCGACCGTCTGAAGAAAGTCACACATTTCTTAATAGTACGAGAGACCTTCACGATTGATGAATGGGGAAGGCTTTATGTTAATAAGATAGTGCGATTTCATGGAGCACCTCATTATGTTGTCTCAGACAGAGATCCCCGTTTTTTCGTCGCAGTTCTGGCAGGGTTTATAGGAAGCCTTGGGTACGCAGGTACTTTTGAACAAGGCCTATCACCCGCAGACTGATGGAGAGTCCAAGAACACTATACAGGTACTAGAGGATATGTTACGTGCATGTGTTCTCAATTTTGGAGGTTCATGGGAGAAACACATTCCTCTTTTCGAGTTCAGTTATAACAATAGCTTCTAGGATACCATTGAGATGGATCCCTATGAACCGTTATCTGGTAGTCCTTGTCGCTCACCTTTCTGTTGTCTTGAAGTAGGGGAGGCAATTGTTCTAGGACCACTTCTTGTACAGGAGACTACCGAGCAGATACAGCTTATCTAGAAGCGTATGAAGAAAGCTCAGTCTAGACAGTAGTCTTATGCTAAAAATAACCAACGTCCTCTTGAGTTCGAGGTTGGAGACCAGGTTTTCCTGAAGGTCTCACCCATTTTAGGGCATTGACGTATTTGGATGCAGGTTAATCTCTCGACGAGGTTCGTAGGACCCTTTGAGGTGGTGAAGCAGATCAGACCAGTAGCTTACCAGCTTGCAATTCCGCAAAGATATCAGTCCATGCACAATTTTTTTCATGTATCTCAGCTTCACTAGTACTTTTCAAGTCCGACTCATGTGTTTCATCCTGATGAGGTTGAACCGTATATGGATGCTCCCTTCAAGGAGTATCCGATGCGAATTATCGACCGGAGCGTGAAGACACTCCAAGGAAGGTCCATTACTCTTGTATGGGTGCTATGGGAGCAAGGTCGGGTACAGGATGAGACCTGGGAGTGGGAGGCTGATATACAATCTCAATGGTCATAGCTTTTCGCTGGTGACACCTCTTTACCCTCAGAAGGACAACTCATGGATGAGTTGCTTTAAGGAGGGGAGGTTGTAACAACCCGACTCTTTGGAAAAGGTACAGATCGTTAGTTTTTCTTTCAAATCTTTCCATTAAGATTTCTTAATGTGAGTAACATTCTAAGGAAGGTTCGGGGAGTTTCTGAGGCTCGTTCGAAGCCTGGGAGTTTGAGATTTGGAGTTGCAGGTTGAGGCACACGTTTTGCCCATGACATGAATAGTAAAGTCGCACAGTTTGGATAAACCATGCATCCCTGCATTCCAGAGGCAGTGAGGTGCAGACAGATTGCGCATGGTTTGGAAAACCGTGATCCTAAACCATTTGACCCTGATCTGGGTAAAAATTTACAATTTTTCCCTTAATTCTATTTAAGCCTAAAACCCATTCTTTCATCATCCCGCGGACAGAACCAGAGGGGAGCCTCCTTTGAGCTCCAAAACCCTCTCTTCACTCATTCTCTTGTCGTTTCATCCCCCGGTGTCCGTTATTCGATCCGTCGAAGGCACTAGATCACCCTTGGTAAGGCTAACCTCATGCACCCTTTTCTACTTGTAAAATCATTCCTATTGTTCTGTTATTTTGATACGGGCTCATATGCCCTATTTCTAGGGCTTTGGACAAAAACTCAGATCTCTCCCAATCTACTGCGAATTTGAGGTTGATATTATTTGAGCCTACGCCTACAGCCCGAAGGTAGGTGGTCATGTGTTCTCCTTTTGGGTTTTCCATTGCATTGGGTTTATAACGTCATGTCATGGGTTTTCATTCCCCCAACCCCTTATTTATAATGACCGCTTACTATCTAAATGACCTGTGTGGGGTGGGGTTGATGTATATAACCTTGTTAGGGAATTTAGAGGTGGTATGGATAGGGAGTGGCCAACCATAGGTGTTATGCCTTGAGATTTTCCCCTTTTTCAACATTGAACCTAAATGATATGTCTTGAAGGGGAATTTTCCGTGTTAGTAAAATGAGAGGACTTGGTTAGAGGTTGGCTAGGATGAGATTGCCCAAACCCCTTGAATGAATTAAAATGTGTATATTCCATGCTTTACTTATGTGACATTATAATATGGAAATTCCATTCTTTATTAATGTGATATGATATAAGATTTAATGCCTTATATAATGTGATGAGAATGGTTATGCCTTGCTGTGTTGATATGCTTGTGATAATATGTGGTTGGGTGGGAGAATTCTTACCCCATGCAAAATGAATCTCCATGTGTTGGGTGGGAGGCATTCATACCCCATGCTTGATGAAACTCTGTGAAAGAGGGCGAGGGGCATTTATACCTCATGCCTATATAACCGTGACGGGTGGGAGGCATTTCTACCCCTCGTCGGCTATAAATATTGAGGACGAGAGGCATTTATACCTCGTTCCTATATAACCGTGACGGGTGGGAGGCATTTCTACCCCACGCCAGCTATAACGATTAAGGACGAGAGGCATTTATACCTCGTGCCTATATAACCTTTACAGGTGGGTGGAATTTATACCCTAGGCCAGCTACAGTGTTATTCATGCCACTGCTTTTGCTCTTCAACGTGGGTGGAACAACTTATGGATTGAAAGTGATTCTACTACTGTTGTTCAAGCCATTTGGAAGGGAGAGATTCATCTTGCTTGGTCAATTACTACGCGCTGGATGAATTGTCTTTAATCTCTTCATGACGTCAGTTTCATTGCAACTCATACTTACCTTGAAGCTAACATGGTTGCAGATTCTCTCGCTAATAAAGGCATTGCTCGGAATCTAACTTGGCTGGAGGAGCTCCCAGATAACTTGATGCCTTTGCATCTTAAAGATTGTAATTTATCCCGTCTTTTATACTCTTGTAATCTTTGTTTTCTTTTTGCTAATAAATATGCTTTGGTCCTTTGACCAAAAAAAAAAACTTATACTCTGGTGACTTGATCAGATTTACATCCTTGAGCTGAAGCACGTAGACCTTCCAGGTGTCCTTCCAGAACCTGAGTGGGAGGGTTGTTTATTTACATTGTTTTACTTACATGAAGTATATTACTCGTTGTTGAATGAGAACACCTATTTTGATTGTATGTAGACACCGTTGGTGGTGGCCTACTGAGACTTGTCTCACACCCTACCCAGGTGGCCTCTTGGGCACCCGTGTAGACTTTACTGCTGCAGGTACTAGTAGGGGAAAAGGCCCAGCGTCCAGTTGTTGATAAATGTATTGTAACGGCCTGTAAAATACAAGGGAAATTTTTTCTTAATTTTCTTTGGGATTTTACAAGAACTTAGTTTTTGACGGCACCTGATTCCGAGGCCCGGTGCGCCCGGAATAATTTTCCAAAGTTTAGCTCGGGTACATTCAGTCAACGAAAGGGCGGGATTTCCTAACTTTTGAACCGGTGCTCGGAATCAAAATCCAAGGGCACCGATGAAACCGCAACGCCGATAATTGCTTAAGAAGACCTTTACTGGAGTTGCGTTTGCTCGGTAGGAATTGTTAAAAATTAGGGAATTAAATGTTAGGTAAAATAAATTGTGTGCAAATTTATTTTATCCATGGTAGTATAATTCTCTCATGGGAAGTTGTTGGCGGGGCCAAAACCACCCAACTACCCATGTAAGGTTATGAGGTAAGTGGGGCCCACACGATCCCCCATCTTCTCATATTCCCTAACTCCTCTAATCTCCCTCTTAAGTGTGTAACCCTTAAAGCTTCCCATTTAATTTGTGACCTTCCCTCTCCCCACATTTATTCAATGCCAACTCCTTAATTTAATTATGTGAGTTAGGTATTTGAAATTTTTAATTTTTAAAGGCATGACATAAGATAATAAAATGAGAGTGATCTTATTTTGTAAGGTTTTCTTGTGGTGTAAGGGGATTGGGGAGAAGAAAACTCTAAGTCTTCAAGTTCATCTTTTTCCTCGTCGAAGAACACGAAGAACGCCGAGCCTTCGATGAAGATCTCCATCACAACAAAGGGGAGTTATTCGTACCTTCCTCTTCCCTATCCATAGCAGGTGAGAGACACCATCCTCAGAGATCGACGATGCGACGTCGTGTACCGCGACGCTGACGACTCTCTTGTTCGTGACGCCGACGACGCTTACGAAGTCTTCTTCCGCGACGTTCTTTTCCGCGACGAACCTTCGTTCATCTCGTTATCACGTTAGGGGTGTGTTTTTATTTGAGAAACGCTGATTCTTCCTTCCTATGTTTATCTTGACCTGTTTCTACCAAACTAACGTGGAAGGACCGGGCCAAACGAACACATCCCGATCCCTCCGTTGTTTTTTTGAATGTTTGGTGGGATCCTTGTGTTCTTCATGGGTGACGAACACCGGAACATTGCGAGTTCGTTGAGCGACGCAACGATGCCAATTGAAGACCCAACATCACGAAGTCTTAGAGAAGGTGGGATGACGATAGCGGGCGACAGATCAAACCGGAACGATAGGGACCGTCCCTTGACTGTTCTTCGAGCGGGTGAACCAAATCGTGATTTTGGAGCCGATCGGAGGCCCGAAAACACCGGAGATGATTACGGGACATCGGTGAGACTTAGTGTCCAAAGTTTCGTGATGAAATGACCGTCATAATGAAGAATGGACAACACGGGAGGCACGCTGGCCGAAGGCGTCATTTCTGGAAAATTCCAGAATACACGGCGTGTACCTCTGACGAACACGTCGTGTAGTGTGGATGTACTACGGCTTGAGTTTTGGGTTTAGAAAAGAAACACACAGCATGTGACCCTGGCCACACGGTGTGTCATGTCTACACAGAATAGCAGAAGCAGCTTCATGAGACATGGCGTGTATTCTGGAAAATACACAAACACGGGCAGCAATACACGACCAAGAGGCACGCCATGTATTCTCTTCACAGAAGGGAAGAAGCAGCTTCATGGGACTCGGTGTGTATTCCGGGGATACACGGACATGGAGTGGAGTACACGGGCATGTACTCTACCACATGACTAGGCATGGACAGCATACACGGAGCCGACCCCAGATGTTTGGACACGACGTGTAACTATACCACACGTCGTGTACATACTTTTTACACGAATAGCCCATCGACACGGGTTGTGGTACACGGACAACACCCGTGGACAGAATACATGGCGTGTAACCATACCACACACCATGTAATTTCTTTTTTTTACATGAACAGACCTGCGACACGGGCCTTAACACATGGGAAATACCCGGTGTCTAATGACACGGCGTGTATCATATATCTACACACCGTGTACTTTTGGAAAATGGTTTGGTCGCCTTTTTCTCTGTGACTTTGGCACGTTTTTCTTGGTTTTACACTAAGACGTGGGAGGGAACGTTGGGTTACATCATCCTTGGTCTTCGTGATGGTTGATTTATCCATCCCTTTAACTCGAGGAGAGGATCCTCCTGAAACGAGCATGCTATGTGTAGGAACCCTAGAGCTAGTTGCGGCTGCGACAACGATGAAGACTGCATGGGAATCCTCCGTGGGTTTGACAGCGATGACTATAGCACTCAGCGATCCTGTGTGGATCAGTGCCTACCGATATTGTGTGGGTCAGCACTCATCGGTCCTGTTTTGGCAAACACATACCAATCGTGTGTGGGTCAGATCCTATGTGGGTAATTTCGGGGGTTAGTACCTATCAATACTGTGTGGGTCCGATGACTTAGATGAATCAGTGGCTACATCTGATCATCTCTATCATCTTATGAATAAGTATACCTGTGTGTGCTGAGTCTTGATTACCAATATTATCGACGATAAGATTAACTTGATATCTTGTGTGGATTACGTTGTGCATTCCTGTGTGTATTGGGTTGCGAATTCCTATGTGGAATGGGTTATGTTTTCATGTGTGGACTGGGTTGTACTTGGGCTCAGATGTTGGATCCGAACTGGAATTGATGACTTAGGTATATGTATGGGCATATACCTAAGTAGTGTTGGATGATACTTCGTGATTGTATCTTTCTTTTGTGGATTATCCTTGTGGATTTTGGGAGACCTTTGGTGGTATCAGGGTCCCTAATGAGTAGCGTATACTCAACCCTACATGGGTTATGCATGCACTACATTGTGTTGGTTGCCGACAACGGACAACGCTGATCGTGGTTGAGGCTTGCGGAGTATGTCGGTACTTGGAGGTGGACCACTGGGTGGGACGTACTTGGAGCGGACGGCTGGACCCGAGGAGCTGAGGAGGCTATTTGTATCCACCCTTCAGGTGGGACTTCCAGTGGATGGCTCGACATTGTGGCTTTACTTTTTAGTTTTTGTACTTCCTTTTCCAGTTGTACTTTACTTTCATATTGAGTTTGTATTCTGGCCCACTTACTTTTCCACACTTACTATTGTACCCAGTTTTACTTAGTGTTTACTTCTGCTTGCTAAACCTATGTGTGTTTTTACATTATAAAGGAAATGACTTCCCTTTTTATCAGGAATTACGTGTTGGTGCTAGTCGTCAGCCCCTGGCCTATGGAAGGCGGGCTTGGGCTATTCACGGCACGGGCCCCGAGGATGGGTTGTGACATGTATGTTCTATCTAGAGTTCCAGAGCAGAAGATCAATCTTGGATAGAGATGCTCATGGACTACTTTTGTTCTCTTTTTGTATTACATCCTACCATGCTTGTCTTCTATTTTCATTGTATCAGCATTCCATGCATCCATTTTGTATCAGACACTGCCTATGAGGCTTTTTTATAATTATCAGGGTTTTCTTTACTTCCATTGTTCGGTTTGTATATTTTCACATTTCTCATGTTTATCCATTAGTTGTGTTTCCACTATTTATATTACTTTGCTACTATATCACTGTGTGCTCTGACACGGGGGGTACTATATCCCCACTGACTTATCATTACACCCCCGCTGCTAGTCGGCAGCCCCTGGCCTACGGGGAGATGAGCCATGGGTTATGTGGCCAACCGGGATCAGGGCTCGGGTTGATGGGCAGCCAGGTCTGGGACGTCACAATTTTGTTTCAACTGTTATAGAAGAAAGGAAATGTCTATAAAGAAACATGGAATATAGAGATAGAAATGTGGGCCTAGTGGTCTCTTCAATTTAATTTGGATGCTCAGTGATGCAGGGGAGAGAAACTCAAGAAAGACCTGTTATATTGTAGGGAGGTATCAAGATCCCAAAATTACATTGATGTATGTTCTTATTTAGTTTTTGGTTTAATATCCTTTATGTTGGTTAAAGGGATGTTTTTTGGGTGTATGTGGAGTCTCAGGGGTGTCATAGGGGTTCAAAACACCAAATAGGAAAACAGGTGGACATCTAGTTCATGATGCATGATTGGTGAACAGTTAGTAGCAACCATGCACCACAATCTTGAATTCCTAGAGGAGGGGTAGATAGTTTAAGAAACTGTATAGGGGGTGGAGTAAAAACCATGTGGTCCTAGAAAAACCCAACCTTCATGGTAATCACATTGTTCTTCAAACATCCAGGCTCCCTAGGAAACAATACAACTTAGCCCCTCTTGGGATATATGTGGTGCATCTTTGGAACATGGTTTTTCCAAACATATGGGGAAACCATGTGCCACATTAAAGTTGGATAAATTTTAAATTTCAACATCGGTATTTCTGAAACAACACCCAATTTTTCCCTCTATTAATCCTCCAGTAACAGGAGTTACATTCCAAAATCCCCCATGAATCGCAAGGATTGACTTCCCTCTTATTTAAACCGTTTGGAGCCCCATTGATTGGAAATAAAATCTATGAGTTAGTTTAAAATACCCCTTAATTATTTTTTCTAGATTAGGTAATTTATTCTTGTTCTCATTATTTTGAATACCTAAAACCCTCTTTTTTACATGGAATCGTAGGTTGGAACATTGAAGGGTTCTTGAATCCAAATAAAATGCTAATGTTAATCATGTAGTTGTCTTTGAAATTGAGGTAGGTGGTCTAAAATCTATATTTCATAGTCATTAAGTTGGTTATGTGTATGTGGTTGTACTATTAGTTCATTCTTGTTGATATTTCAATCCCTTAGTGAAAAATGACTGATAGGTTGGTTAAATGTGGAAATAAACCCCTCATGATCCTCATTGGATACATTTAAGATGTCTGAACTAGGAAAGAGGTCACCAATGGGGTGAGTCATATTCATAAACTTGGTATTGGGGTAATCGAAAGATAATTAGAAGGGTACAATATATAAAACCGTAGAATGTTTTGTATATCATACTAACACGTGTTTATGGAAGGGAATCAATGAAGTTTGAATTTTGATTGTAAACATGAATTGTGAACTGAAATTGATATAAATGTGTTTAATTGATTATATGGAATAAGGGGATACAATCTATAATGTTAATTTATTAATGACTCATGAATTTTACATGTTAAATGTTGTAATGGTTTAATGAATTATGATGATTTTTATGTTAAATGTACTATGAATTGTAATGATATGCGTGTTTAATGACTATGATATTTGAAATGGCATATGTGGTAAATGATGAATTAAGCATGTGAACCTGTATTGGTGGTATGAGTGGATTATTGGACTTGAGGATCTATGAAAACAGGTTGGGTTAGATTGAGGCTCCAAACCCCCCATACATTAATTAATGGGTTAGGTAGTGGAATTGAGGCTCTATTCCCTAAACAGTTGTATGTGATGAGAAAATATGGACCAAGGCTCTAAGTAAATTTTTAGGAAGTGATTGTGTAATTTAATTCCATAGGGATGTAGGCCTAAATCCATATTTATGTATTTTCAAATGACAATTTTAAGGGAATGTGTGAACCCAAATTAAACCACATCATCCCACATATTTCATACCCACAAAAGACCACACTAATCACTTTCAAAGAACACTGTTCAGAATTCAAAATTCAAACAACCAAAACAACCACCATTCATCTCCTCGACCATTGAGTCGCATGCCCCCCATGATCCACGACCCGTCAACCATCCCCCTCTGCCCGAGAAAATATCCATCGAAATTGATGAAGATACCTATCCCATTGGATAAATGATCAAAATGGTTTAAGTGAAAATTTTCATCTAACAGAACATGACATACAATTTGTTTATCCTATTTTTTTACTCAGTAACCTAATATACTATCTATTTGGATTAGTTATTTTTTAGACACCATTAGTGATGGCCAATTGAGTTTTACTCAAACCCTGCTCGAGCCGTCATTGTGTACATGATAATATTTCATGCATGCAGGTCAGGATATGGGAAATGACATATGATAGATGGATGATTAGGGATAGAATTTTCATGGATTTGGGATCCTGACATAGATCCAAGACATGTTTTGGTGATCCTTTAGCTTTCCCTTATTTTGGGTTTTCTTTTCTCATGGCACTATAGGACATGTCAGAACATATTTTCTATTTTTTTAGGGGATTGTACCCAGTCTTGGGAAATATTTGGTTATGCATGTTTGTTGGTTATACTATTTACTTTATTTTTTATTTATATATATGGAGTCTTACCCCAATAAAGAGGTGATAGTATACCCACATAACACATTAGACAGTCAATACTAGTTAGAATCCTTTGGAATGCGAGGAGGCACACTTGAGGTCATGTGGAGAACCGGTTCACGATATCATATATAGTGGCTACTAGTTTGGGGATGTAACAATACATTATAAATGACATGTTGAAATAATAATATTAATATAATATTTTTGTTCCTTTAATCTCTAGGTTGCATGAAACAGAAGCTATCAAAAAATTAAATTTATAATAGATAAATATTTCATAAAAACTCAGCATGTAACATTATGACCCCCTAAAAATAATTGTTCCTCATAATTTATCACTAAAACATTGACAAATAGGGATACAAATATCACATCATATCCTTAGTTTCCTATGTAGCATCATCAAATTATGGGTTTCACATAAAAACAATGACCAGGGGAGTGGCCTTGGTCTGTAAACCTCTCTATCTATGATCTAGAATCTACACTGAGTTTACATTATATGAATGATCAGGTTCAATTGGTATGACATTTTACATCTGTATATGTGAAGGAACATGTATGTACATCCTCAGGAGTGACATATAGAATATATATTTTATTTTAGAGTTATTTAGTGGAACACCAATTGATATTTACCATCCCGATATGATAAAGAGTTTCAAATGGATTGATATACCTAGGGCTTTGTTTTCCCTTCATTCCAAATATCATTACCTTACTCCATGGAGAAATTATTAGACATACCCTTCCACAAACTTCAAATTACAACTCATGCTAGAGATTAGAAACATAAATTTTATTGTAGATATTTTGGTGACCTTATGTGTTACTAAATTGCATTAATAAAATATTTCATTTCATTAGCTAGCTCAAACTCAATCATATATAATTTTTCAAATTTATCAACATATATTACATTTCTACACTTCTTTGCATATAAGGATTGATAAAGATTCATCAAAATGATCCCATGAAATATATTTCTATCTCAAAAATCAACCAGATTGAGTTTTTGATCCTAAACCTATATGAAATCTATAAAAAATTATCACATCATATACTTTTGGTTTTGAATTTCTCTCTTATAATAAACATATTTCTGAGGGCGATACATATTTTTGAATGAAAAATATCTATTTATATCTTGGTAATTAATTCACCAGATATTTGTTTATAGACCTCAAATCTTGATAAGATATAATAGATTTTGGTACTCAATAAAAACATAATACATACATAATGTATATTCTAAAATGGTAAACTAGTGAAAGATTAATCTAGTATAAATGATTTTTGATGAATTTTATGTTGATTAACTATAATTCACTTAACATTATGTTATTTAGAAGTAATGGGGCATTCGAGGAAAAAAATCCATAGACATATTTTCCCATTTTCATTCTAGTTTCTTTAATGTTCGCAACATCCACATAGAATTTTGTCTCTCATCCTTAACATTCTGACATACCATGAAATAAGATACAAATTCTTCAATAACCCTCTTAATTCAATCCCACTAAAAATACTATTACAAATTTCTATACATCATTGTACTTTCTTTATGAATGGAGAATGAATAACCATGAGCATCATCAAATATCTATTTATTCAAATATATTGTTAATGAAACATATACATGGTTTCTTAAACATATCATTCCACCATTATCAAGGTTGAAGTTGGGAATATTTCTAACCATCTTATGTAGATCTACGTTTTAATTGTTGGTGACATTAATATTTACATAGATAGTTGAACACAAAATTGAAAGAAATGATATCTCTCCACTTCATTCAGGATTTATAGATCCATCCTTTTTTAATAAATAATAAATATATATTTTATGACCCTCATCATATACAATCAATAATGATCATTTAGAATCAAATCATTGGCCACCTTTTATATTATCCTAATGTGGTAATATATGGAGTATTAATAATATTTAATTACCTCTCACCATCTTTTATGGTGCATGATCAAATACCTTTATGTTAATATATACCACAAACATTATTGAATAGTATATATGATAATATTTTATGTTAAATATAATGCCTCAATATTTTTAATGAAAAAATTACCAAATCTAAATCAAAATACGGAGTTGGGTAATTTTTCTCATGAAACATCAATTTTTCATATTCCCAAGGAATCAGCATATCATTATGTATAAGAATGAATACCATCCCCTTATATGATGCATAACTATTGATTATATACCCTTGTACATGGTAGGGTAATATAAGTATAGGTGCACAAAATATTATAATCTTTACTTTCTTGAAATGTTTCTAAAATTCATCAATGCATTGGAACATTTCTCCCCTTTGAGTTATCATAGTGACTGGATAGGTTGGATGTGGTAAAAGATTCAAACAATTTCTAAAATATCTGGAAAACTATGAAAAAATCAGTTCTCTGTAACCATGGTTAGTCTAGAAATTTTTTTAATAGCCTCTTTTATTAATGTATCCATCGATACACCATCTATTGAGATTATATGGTCGAAAAATTAAAAACTTTATAAACAAAATTCACATTGTGAATTTTTCATACAATTTAAAATTCCATAGAGCCTTTAAGGAAATTATCAAATAATCATGATTCTATTCTGTTATATTTTAATATATAAGAATATTACCTAAAAATATTATTACAAATTTACCATGGTTTTAAGGCCCTCAAATCTATTACTGTCTTCCGTGTCTAGAAATGGTTGTTTATGTGACCTAAAGCATGCCTCCCCATACATCGGAGGTTTCCAACTAGTAGTGGGGGAGTATATAGTATAGTGGGGAGACTTTACCCCTTGGAATGAAGTATCATTTAGAAAAAACAATTCATTTTAAACCTAAAAAAATAATAGTAAATCATTTTAGAAGAAAACAATAAAAACCAACTAAATAATAAGAAAAAAGGAATAATGTTATGACTTGCTTGAATGTAAAAATATGTCATGATAAAGAAATTCATTATAAATATAAGCTGAATCAAATAAAAGAATCAAATTCTCAGGTTCCGAGCTACATGTCGGTACCATAACTAGACTCTATCCAAAAAAATATCATGATTTCTAAAACAAGTTCAAAATCCCTTGTCCAAACCTGCATCCACAAACATAGCTCAGGTGCCAAACGGTGTCCCGAAGAGGGTGTGAGTAAAACATAGTCGGTCAACACCACCATGTAAAAATAATCTAGTCTGTCAATAAGTATATTCAATAAAGTGATAAATGGGTGCAATAATCAATTCAACAAATAAATTAATACAATAGCCTACATCGACACTATAAAAAATATCTCTGAGGATGTCTTACAACCATGCCACCCATTATCATATAACCAAGGTAAATAACCTACTTTGGTTCTATGCTGAACTATCTCTTATCATGTCTTATAACACTTCCAATGGACCATATAACCCATGTAAATTTTTCACATGCAATACAGGTAAAATCCATATAATCATTATAACATTAGACTAGGAACATCCTACTCTCTATAAGCAATATAGCAAAGAATGGGACGATCCCTCTCACCATCACCATTATAGAAGATACATATTCAAGTGTGTGGGCCTAGATAGTTCTATAATTATATAATCATAGATCACAATTATTACCATTCAACATGGATATGTCAACATCACATCATATATCTCATTTTTTAATTATAAAACATACCATTATTCATTCATGTTACACATTTAAATTAAATTCATAATTGAATAACCATTATCTCAATAAGAAATAATCCACAATTTATGGATCCTATAAGATGAAATCCCCATAGTTCACATATCATCCTATACATACCTTAATCCATTAATCAATTCATTTATATTTAATTGATTTGGGTGCACACAACATTGGTACAATCAAAATATTGAATACCATGGAAAATTATCAAACTATAGGGCATATATTTAGACCCCTACCATAAACTCAAGATCAAACAATGCATACAACCACAACCGACCATGAGTAATTAGTTGAATATGGTGAAAAAGAGGTTCCAAGATCATGATTGATCACAATCAAAACAAAAAACATGATTTTTCAATGTATTTTTACAACAATGTGATGGATATGAATGGAGAGAAGAATTAATCTATCCAAAGGAACTTACTAGGGATTGATCACTTGAACCAGACATCCAAAAAGGGGGTTTCCCTCCAAAATCACTTGGAGGATGCCCTAGGTTCAATAAAGACAAAGATATAGTTGATCGGAAATAAAATAAGAAGCACATCAATTTTAAAACTGTAGGTCGTGTATTTAAATGATGTGTAATAGGGTTTCACATCATGTAAATGTTTTTCATGGTATCCATTGAAAACCTCATTAGCTCAGATAAATTTTATTAAAACCAATTAACAATTACACAAAATTTAATCCATTTACATGACATGAAAATGTTATGTAGTTTAATTTTGATCCCATTATCCATCTAAAGAGTCTCACCTTACTAAAAAACCATTTTACAATTAAATCCATTTATAACAAAACTCCATTAATTCAAACAAGAATAAATTCCCAAACATTAGAAACTTTCCCTCATAAAATGACCATCGTATCCATACAAGACTCATCTACTAAGGCTTAATCAAAATAATCAGAGAGAATTGTAACATGAAAAATATGGTATCTACCAACCTAACCAACCATATAATAGCTCATCAAAAAGCTATACAAAGCATCACTCTGAGGTCTCAACAAACACGTGTGACCACTATGTTCACATATCATACCAAATTTCCCTAGTATCCCCCAGAACATTACAATGAAGCTACTGAAATTGAACCCATTGTTTAGTCCAAACTGACGATATTTCTATCTATTATCCATGACTAGTATAGAAAAATCATCAATGTATGAATCACTAAAAATCTGGATGTCTGATTTTTCTACCACATGTGAATGGACTAGATTATAAATTCATAGTTGTGATATGTGGAAGAAATTTTGCAGAAACTATAGGGTTGTGGAAGGGATAGATGATATTCCACTGAACCTAACCTTCCCCATATTTCAGACCATCTAATAAACCCATACACTAGCTTTCCCTTTTCCTGATCCAATGTTACCCCAAACATTATGATAAACAATATAAAACACATTCACCAACATTGAATTCTACAGGTTTTCTCTGATGACCATTATTTTATTTCTTCTTTCTGTACATGATCACCAACTATTGTCTGATCAAATAAACATGTTCAGATGTCTCCTAAATGAGACGAGGCCCATTAACTGCTAACTAACTTACCTCCAACAATCAATGTGGTGAAAAAAATTTCTTTCTATACATGGACTCAAA
The DNA here is from genome assembly GCA_963277665.1 of Viscum album. Lineage (NCBI taxonomy): Eukaryota > Viridiplantae > Streptophyta > Magnoliopsida > Santalales > Viscaceae > Viscum > Viscum album. The sequence goes on along the minus strand of OY728155.1, from coordinate 274,229,690 downwards.
GGATCCATCTGGATCGATTTATTGAAGATATTATTATATGAAAATTCATTGAGTGCAATATGTTTCTCCCATGAACCAAAAAAATCCAAAACAGAGGATCAAATCATATCCTTCAAAACAATAATAGTATGCTCCGATTGATTATTAGTCTATGTATGAATGTTTTTTCTTAAAAGAACTCATGATCCTAGGGATTTCTTAAGACCCTTCTAGAAACATTATGTGTAATGAGGATCATTAGGGAAAATAATCCTCCTTGGAACACCATGAAACCAAACTACTTCATGCCAATAGATATTTCTCAAATCATCACACGTAAAGGTCTTCCTAATAAGAAGGATATCGGATAACATAGTTAGATGTTCTATAACAACCCAAAAAACATAATTCTTATGGGTTATCCTGTGTAATCCAATATAAAAATCTATTGTGACCTAAACCAATTTCTATTCTGGGATGAATAAAGGTTGAAAAATCCCAGATTCCCTTTGATGGTTGACTTTCACTTGCTGACAAGTAAAGAATCTATCCACAAATATTTCCACCTCATTATCCATTCCTAACCCCCAGTATTATTTATGAAGACAAATATATAGCTTTGTTAAATTAGGATGTATATTCCATCTAGAGGAATATACCTTCTTCATTTTTTCATCATGAATTCCCATAAGAACCCATGATCATCCATAGAAAATAAAACAATTACTAAGAGACCATCCTGATGGAGTCTCCCAACCATATAATTTGTCTCTTATAACTAATCCTTCATAATCAGATAACTAGTTTATTTTAATCTTTTCCAATTAAAACTGTCTAATATATTTTGATGAAAAAGCTACCCACCGTTGATATTTCTAAACATCTAGGTACATTTCTGGATAGAGGGCCATTATATTTCACTCATCCCAAGACACCCATATAACTTATGTTTTTTTCTTTCAACATCATTACTAATCAATGATGATTCCTGTTACATTTCTATAATCCAATTCAATGTAAAAATAATGAAGATACTAAACTCATTCCCATTTCCAAAGGATATGGTATAAATATTAAAAGATGAACCTTGGGATTTTATTATCTGTGTATAACAACAAACACTCACTAATGAGACGGTGTATGTAATATCTCAATTCATGTAACACTGATGATAAATCTATTTCATGAGTATGGTAATTACTATCATGTAGTCTCAGCTGGATGGATCCATAATAAACCCCATGATCCACCTAAATAAGAATTTCCATGAGTCCAACTATGGATTCATCACAATACACATTTTTTGCATTATCGGACATAGGTAATGTAATAATAGGTGCTGAAGTCATTTTTCCTTTCATCTCTTGGTAATCTCTCTCACAAGCATCTGACTAAAAAATTGTCAGTCCTTTCGTAATCAACCTTGACATTAGTGATTCCAAATAAGAGAAATCATAGATAAAATCCTGGAAATAACCTACTAAACCCAGAAAACACCATATTTTTATGAAATTCATTGGATGTTCCAAATTTTCTTTGTTAGGTCATTCTCTCGGTCCAAAGACACTGATGTGTCAAAGATGACACGTCCCAAGAAGTTCACATTATTTATCTAGGAAATGCATTTAGGTAGATCGGAATAATGCTAATTATAACTCCATGTACCGAATATGATGTCAAGATGTTTGGAATGATATTCATTAGAATAAGATAACACTAATAAATATTCAATGGAAACTACCACAAACTGATCAAGAGAAGGATGACATACCCTATTCGTTAATCCCATAAAAACCATAGGTATATTAGTCTACCAAAATGACATAACTATGAATTCATATAATACATACATGCTACTAAAATTAGTCTGAGGAATGCTCAATTCTATCACCCTTAACTGATGACATCCTCATCTCATTTCAATCTTCAAGAAGATTTTATCGCCTTTTAGTTGATTGAAAATTTCATCATTGCACCGATGAGGATACAGGTTCTTGATTATCATTTCATTCATACTCTAGTATTCCACTCATAAAAAGATAGATCTGTCATAATTTATGCATAATAGAACTAGAGAAACCCATCGATATGTACTTGGTCATATGAATCATTTAGATTCTAGATCATCTAACTAAACCTTCAACTCCCAATGCTCTACTGTTTCCATTCGGTATGGTGTGATAGTAATTTGTTTTGTTCCTAACATAAACATAACTGGGAACTATATATCTTGCTTTGGAAGCAATCCATATAACAAATTAGGTAAAAAATCCAAAAAAATAATTCATTACTAGAGGAAAATAATATTACAAAATTATACCATTATCTAGAGAATGACTAAAAATACGTGCTTTGAGACAATCCAATATGCACTTAATTGGTCAAACAGAACTAGCATGAAGTTCCCACTCACCCCGGTGAGAATACTATTTCCTTCTGGAGATAGTAATGTTACTATTCTCCTATAATAGTAAATAAGATCCTGGTATAAGACTAACCAATCTATAAAAAGAATCAAGTCAAATCATGTCATTTCATGGATGTACGGTTCCCAAAATAAACAGTAACCACCATTCTCTAGTGAACACACTTTGAAAATTTTGATATTTTCTAACAAAACTCCAAATAGAATGTCAATGGTTAAAAAATAATCTATGATTTTTACATCTAATCTCAAAACATTTTCAAACAAGGGAAGAGAGAAAATAATGTGATGGTCATGTATCAAACAAAACAAAAGCTATGGTAGATGATACAGGAATCATACCTTAGATAGTATATGGTCCCACATCAATGTTAGCTACAGTAGTCTGCATAATGTTTAACTGGATTTTACCTCTCCCTTGGGATCTAATATGTATACCTTTATTTATATATATCATTTACTTGGTATTTATTCTCTTGCAGAAGAGTACCACATCCCCTTCCATAACCTAAATGTCATGTAAAACTCCATATATAATCCTATTGAATATTATGAGAGCCCTTTGCGGATTCCAGTGCATGTTTCAATCCTCTACAACCAATATGCAATGGAAAAATCAAACAGAACCTCTAAAATTACCCAGTTTTCCACATATATGACTCTCAATTATGGGTTATTACTGTTGTGATCACTTATGACCAATATTTCCAGCCTGGTAACACTAGAATGGAATACATTCATGAGATTGTTGTTCACTTCTCTCACTTCTCTATCCACTACTACTTTGGAATGAAATTTTATAATGACAATTCTTAACATTCAAGGAACAAACAATTCTTATTGAAACATCATAGCTACTTCTTGGATCATCCTTTTGATTCCATTTATTACTAAGAGCCAAATTTTTCACTACCTCCAAGAAATCTAATGGAAAAACATTTACCTATGACCAGAACATATAATGTAGACCGTCATGGAAACAACTTTCTCTAGAGATCTCACCAACTGTCATGGATAGCACAAAGAACTATAGGTTGGTCTAACATCCAACGTAGTCCATCACTAAATAACCATCCTATGTCAAATATATGAATTCGTGAGATTTTTCATCTCTAAAGTTCTTGAAATATAATTTTCTCAATAAATTCTTCATGATTCCTTTTCAATATATATCACCATGTTGCACATATTCTTCTAGAATATCTAACCAATTTATGTAAGGCCCTTGAATCATATAAATAGAAATAATTACCCTACTATCCATGGGGGTCTGGAGATTTTTGAAGATTCTATGAACTAATTTGATCAATAACATAGCTACATAGGGCCCCCTTCCTTAGTAAACACAGGGGCATGTTGATGCTAAATCACTTTTGTCCTATCACACATCAAAGGAATGGTTCAAATATTATGCCTTTCTTTGGATAACATGAATCTTAAGAATAAATTATGAATTTTAACATCCATATGATCCTCAAATACTACAGGATGTTCCAGTTTAGCTATTCTAGGAGCATGATGAATTCCTCTCTCCTGACGCTCAAGTCAAAGGCGAAGAGGAGACATTTTCTCTATATGAAAAATTCATACCTTAGATAACTTGATAGAAATAAGGACATCATAACAAGTGAATTTAATCTTGAGCCACTAACTCTAGGTATCTACAAACATGTATTACAAGTATATTATCAGGAAATGTAAACACTTTTTACTTATTCAGTGAGATAAATATGTCGTTCTATTATTCAACAGGCATGTATATATTACAAAAAAAGTAGATATTACCATATCAATAATAATTAATGTCAATAAATCCCTATGTTCTTATTATGATGCATGTATTATTATATTGAAGTATACTGGGAATCGAGTAAAAATCTCATGAAATAGTAGCATCATAATACAATAACCTCACATAACATGTGAATCACCATAGGTGAAACAACATCATCTATAGAAAACACATAGCGTAAAAAAATCCCATCGCTAGGCACATGGATTTTCCGGCATACATTGTTTACTACTCACTACTCAATCTTTTTACCAAGTCCCCACACATTATAGTCTCTTTCATTCATTTCCCAAATCGTGAATCAAAATAAATGTAAACATGATGCCTCTGATACCACTATGTAACACCCCAAAATCAATCACTCACTCATATGGCTAGAAATGGTCTGTTGTGGACCTCAAGAACAACTCCTTGTACTACATAGGCTTCTAACTAGTAGTGGGGGTGTGGATAGTATAATAGTGAGAGTATACCCCTTGGTAAAATGTTTCATTTTGAAGAAACTATTCATATCTAAATAGAACCAATCCGATTAAAAAAATGAGAAATTCAACCATAAAAACCAATTGAATAATAATATAGATAATAACAAGTAATGTAATGAGAATATTGAATGTAACAACATTTCATGAAAGAAAAATAAATGAAAAAGACTAAAGAACACAAATAAATGACTCAATTTCCCAGGTATTGAGCCACTTGCTAGTCCCTTCTCCAAACCCCTAACCAATAATAAACAAGTAATCAACTGAAAGGTCCAAATCCATTTTCCAAACCTACATCCTCAAAGTCTTATTAGGTTCCAAATGGTGACCTAAATATGGTGTTAGTAAAACTCAATAGGTTGAAACCACTGTGTCTAAATAATATATTCTAATAATAATTAGGAGAAATAAACAATAAACATTTGTATCAATTACTTCAAAAATTAAATAAATACAACAACCTACTTCCATGCCATTCCATAATATCTATTAGCATGTCTTACAACCATGCCACCCACAACTACATAACCAAGATAAATAAAATACTTCAATTCCATGTTAGAATATATCTGATCAAGTCGTAAAACCATGCCAACACAACAATATTACAATGTAAAGTCACAATAAGAAATTTTATTTGAATGAATATAATCATTATTTCAGGGGACTATGCATATACCACTCTCTATAATCATTTCAACATGGTCTTAGTTGATCCTGATCACTATCATCCTTAAAACATATATGTGTGCAAGTGTCTAGGCTAAGTGTAATGACCTAATGTTTTATCAATGGAATTCCCTTCTTAAAATTATGTCTTATAATATAATCACATAATATTACATATAGAACCAAATATAAACATTATAAATGGGGAATTAATGAAATAAAAGGAGTCTTAAGAATTAAAAGAATATATATCGATGTAATAGAAACTTGACCTTTGGAATAGAAATGAGACCCTTATGAATTGTAATCCAGACAATGTTATAGTACCATCACCATTTAAAATATAAATAAAATTTAACCATCTTATAAATATGTATGTGATATTATTTTTTCATAGTTTATGTAAATAAGTATTTTAAATGTTGTAATAATGTATTGTTTTTTTAGTCTTGTATATTTAATTAATTATTTTTGATTTATTTAATAAATTAAAAAAAATTAATTTCAAAAAAATTTATAATAAAAGAATTATTTATGTCTCAAAATTATAAGATAATTCCTTGATACCTTAAGTAATATTTCAATGTGTTAGAAAAGAAGTTTTAATTATAAAATTTTTATTTTTCATAAAAACTATATTCATAATTGAAAATTAAATTTATCATATTTATAAAATTATTTTCATAAAATGAACATCATTTTTAGATTCTAAACATCATTAAATGGTTGTGGTGATTTTTGGGGATTTTTCTGAAATACATGAAAATTTTTATGAATAGTAAAATAATGTAAATTTAATTATATATACATTATAAGTTAAATAGACTATTAATAATATCATGGAAGATGTAAACACCACCGGTTCAAATTCACATGATCTAGATACTTTTTTTTGTCACATGTATCAAAACTATTTTGATTTTCTTGATAAACATAATTAGCTAATGAATCAAATATTGTGAAACCCCCCTCTCCGCAACAATAAAAACCACACTCACCCATCATCTATTCCATCCACTCAAGAATTGTGACTTTCCAAATATCTACTCAAATATCTTCCCATGTACTTTCCACATTAGTAGGATCTTTTTTCATTACCAAAATATAAAAAAATATTCCCTAAAGAGGATCTTAAGGATGATAAATTCAAGAGTTAAATTCTTCTTTTCGTTTATTTTACTTTCTTTCAATTTCATTTATTTCCTTTTAAATCCACATATCTTCAAATTCAATGTATATGAAAACTATAGTACCTTACATATTCTGTAATTTTTCTATTCTAGTGGAATATTTCATTATCATCTCTTCTTTCCCCTCCTTTTATACTAGAAATCATTACACCATTCAAGATGTGTTAATTTATCACATTTAGGGACGACAATTTTTAAATTTCTATTACCATATTAAATTATGGTCATGAAACCATTTTAATATTTGAATCAAACTATAATATTTTAATTACTTATTATTTAATAATCTGTAATTTGTTTGTATACATGATATAAATTTATAATGGAAAATGAGTTCATTGTGATCAAAAACTGGCAATTAACCCAAACAGTTATCATTATAGTTTTACATTACGATTCATCTTCAATCCCAAAAACCAAATGATTTTTATAACCTTGTAATCATATTGATTTTCACTAATAACATATAAAATCAATTCTACCCATCCATTCTCATCTTTTATGTTTATCTATAAATCTATATAAGTAAACTAATCTTGAAATCAAAGGGAACAAACACTCCCAAACAATGAAATTAAACCTCTTATCCAATCAAAAAGACCATTAATAAACATAATAAGGTTATTATAAATTAATTACATGTACGTTTTGTTATGTATGTATTAGTTAATGAAAATTATTTATTATTCATCTTATTTAGATCATGTGATGAACACATTCGGACATAAGGTTAGGGATTCTACACGAACTTCTATTATTCCATCGTGTAATTTATTCTACTGTTTTATCAAAATTAGAATGTTTTTTTATTGAAATCTTAAAAATGATGTCTATATGTTAAAACTAAGGAAACATTATCCATTAATACTTAGTTATTGGGATATACATTTTTTTAAAGGTTCTCTTCTTAATTATTATGAAAATTATGACCGATGTTAGGGAACTTGTGGAAATCATACCTATTTTAAAGTGTTCTACTTAATATATTCTAAGACACCATATTTTATATAAAATTGTAATTTTTATAATTAAAAACATATTAGTAGACTTCTATATTTATATAAAACATCATGACTTTTTTTAAATGATCATTTATATTTTTTTTTATACAGCACTAAAATGTTTTAATTCGAAACATGATTAAATACTATTATTAGTATGTTATAACTTTAATTTGAAATAAAAAATCATGATATATGACAATTGTAACTTATGATTTTCCATGAATGATATAATTCATTTAATTTATAGACACTTTTATGACACACCCATTTTTTATGCATTAGGACATGAAACCCAACTGTTTCCATGGGAACCCTTACATTTATTCAAGACAGATTTTATATGATTATGTATATAGAAAGAATATTGTTCAACATGTTATGATGGGTACAACCAGATAGAAATCCAATGCATTGGGTAATGTTTAGTCTCATGATATGTTATGTATAATGGTCATGGTAGTTAGCCTTGACTTGAGAACCATGTGAAACGGTCTTGCTGGTTAGCCATGATCTGAGCTACACTATATGGTGTTAGACTTGAATAATGCTTAAGTCAGGTTATATATTTATGACACATTATTATGACTCCATTTTTATATGATCTCATGTCTTATATGTTGTGATAAAATATGTTCAATCATGTTCCATTCCTTTTTATGTTATTATTTCATGCCTTCTAACCCATTTTGTAAAACTGTATTGTAATGTTTATTTCTATATTAGGCTTTCATCTTGTCCATTTTTTCATGTTATCCTCATGCTATCATATGCAGATGTATGAACCAAATAGAATTTAGGAGATCATTATGAATATTAAATAAATAAATATTTTCAGTCCCATGTTTGTATTTTTATGTACCCAAGTATTCCAAGATACTAGACATTATGATCCTTGGATTGTAATTTGAAGTTTAAATATTATACAGATCTTGTAATGATATGTGTTAAAGGATAGCGTCACTATATTTTTTATCAAAGAAAAGGTATAATTATTTTTTAGAGATTATGAATATAGAAATTTAGTGATAACCTTATGTATAAGACTAAGTATAAGAAAACATCCCTAAATATTGGTAAGTATAGTGTTTTTGTTTTATTGACAAAATAAATACATGTCTAGATAATACAAGTGGATGTTGTTTTGGAAAATAATTAACTAGTAGTAATAACACCAACCAGGTGTTCCAGGACAGACATATGGTAACTTGGTACATGATAATGTGGCCTTCTATGCACCTGGTTTGATACTACTATGGGATGGGATTGGTAAATTCATAAGCTCATTATGAACCATTATTAATGGAAAAAATCCCATAAGAATATATGTTATGAAAAATATCATGGATAACCTAGATTGAAACATTGGGAATCATAAGATATGATATCATTTTCATTTACAATATTATTCTTTTATATTTAATGTTTCATTTTATTTATTATTATCTAAGTATTTAAGAACCCTAATTAAACATTATTTTTCTTAGTTGATGGAGGGAAATAAAAGAACACGTTCCAAAAATCAATGTTCTAGGAAATGTGCTGATTTTTATAACTATATGTTGGATATGATGGGAATGGGTTCCCAAAACATTATTAGTATACATTTTCAGCTATCTCAAGTTATGAATAATAACATGAATCATGTGGAACTCCCTCCTCCCCCAAAGAAAGGGAATGTTAATGTCGAATGCTTCATGTAGTAATGGACTCCCATATTTAGTGGATCTTCTGATACCCTTCATGAGGATAATTATATTAACTCCATTGAAAAGATATTCTCGATATTCTCGTTCTTAGAATAAGAGTATGTCATGTTGGTGGTATATCGATTTAATGGGGAAGCTGATCAATGGTGGAAACTGATCAAGAATACATTGTACCCGGATGAAATTGATTCAATGGATGGGAAGGAATTTCATGAAAATGTTTTTCAACAAATATTTTCCCCAAACCCTCCACCACAAGGAGGAAAATGGGTTCCTCGTTCTCATGTAGACGTAGGATGAGTCTATCAGGGGGTATGAATCTAAGTTTACAAGTATTTCAAGATATGCCTCCATCTTTTCCATGAACACTAAAATCTAGATGAATCTATTCCCTAGAAGACTAAATCCAAGTATACTGAAAGAGTCGGAGATCCGTGACTTCGAATGTTATGAGGAGCTTGACTATTGTGCCATAAAAAATGAAATGGTTATTGGAGAATCTCAAAAGTTTCATGGGCCTGGTGATAAAAAAATGAAAAAATGGAGTCTTATATGGGTGGTTTTGAAAATAAATCCTAAGATAGAAATAATAAAAAACATCCAACGGGTATACATTGTGAGAAGAAGAATCATGGGAACTATCTAAAGGGAACCATGAATTGCATAAAATGAGGGAGAATGTACATCTTGTTAAGAACTAATTAAGTTATTTGATGAATTCCACTAATATGGATGTTCGAAAGAAGTTTTAGATCAACATTCAGCCTATTGTGCATTGTTATAAATGAAAGTAAAATGGGAATTATGTGAACCGATTCTCAAATTCAAGGGTTGTTGGAGGCATTCAATAACAATATCCACGTTAACAGGGAAGGGATTATACTATCACTACTAATGAAGTGGAGTTGGACCACAAAGTGGTGATAGGTATGTTGGTTATTCATTCAATAATAATGAACATAGTATTTGATTATGGTTCTATGTGTTCTTTCATATCGTGCAACTTTAGTAGAAATATTCAATCACCCCCACAAAATATGGATATTGAGTAATCTATAAGAATATATTATAGGGAAATTTTTTCATTGAAGATCTATAACCACCCTCTATAAATGCATGATGAATAAATGTCCATGAAAATATTTTCATACTCCCATTGTTAGAGTTTGATTATATTTAAGGAATGGATTGGCTCTCTTAATATAAAGTCAAAATCAAATGTCAGTAAAGGGAGATCACCATTCACATCCCAAACCATCCTCAAATCATGTACAAGTGTAAGGAAGAAGATGAATCTCCATCAGAATAATTGTCTCAAGTGTGGATTTGTATTCCTTACGAGCATGCATATATAGTTCAAATGATTTCGAAAAAGGATTTAATCCTACCTGATATCATTCCACTCATGAGAGATTAAACATATGTATTTTCTAAAGAGTTTTCTGGTATTCCTCTTTATTGAGAAGTTTAGATCTCAATTTAATTTATTCATAGATCATATCATATATCATAGGCATATTATATAATGGACACCATAGAGATGGAAGAGCTGAAGGGATGATTAATGGAGAATTTGGAGAAGGGTTTTATATGCTTGAGTGATTCACCATGGGGGGCACCAGTCCTCTTCATCAATTAGAAGTATGGTTTAATGGTCTTATACATTGATTATAATGTGCTCAATAAAATCATGATAATGAACAATTATCCTTTTCATATGATATATTACTTAAACAATCAACTATGTGGGGCCAATTATATTTTTATGGTGGTCCTCCTATCGAGATATCACCAATTAAAGGTGGGGAAGGAAGATATTCCGAAGACTACCTTTCGAATGAGGTTTGGACACTATGAGTTCATAGTTACACCCTACATACTTAACTAATTACCTAGTAAAATTTATGGATTTAATGAATAGAGTCCTTAGATATTAACTTTGTAAATTTATGGTAGTCTTTATAGATGATATTCTGTTATACTCCATTAGTAATGAGGAATATGGGATGAATTTGAATACTATGATGAAGAATTTGAAAAGGGGGAAAATATATGACAAGTACATTAAATGTGAATTTTTTATATAGGATTTATCATTCTTATGACATTTTATCAGTAGCGAAGGGATATATATGGACCCTTCCATGATATTGGAAATCATAGTGTTGGAAAAGACAACATCTATAATAGAGATTCAGAGGTTCCTTAGACAATCTTGGTGTTACAAATGACTTCAGAAGAACATAAAATGATTTTCAAACCTAAGAAAATAGCTTAAATAGATGGTAGTGATGTTTTTTTGTACCAAAGAATTCATTTAATACCCTATGTCGCTCAAAATAGGCTTATCATTGCACTAGTACTGACACTCCTAACTTGTGGAGAACTATTTGTGGTGTAAAAAGATGCTTCAATAATGGTCTTAGGCTATGTACTGATGAAAAATGGTAATTTTGTTGCCTATTCCTCTAAGATGTAGAAATTACATGATCAATTTTATCCCATTACCGATCTAGAGTTAGCAGTTGTGGCCTTTGCTTTAAATAACTGGGTCCATTACCCCTATGGGAGAGAAGTGTGAGATATATATTGATCATCAGATTCTAAAATATACCGTCATACCTATGGATATTAATATACACCAATTAGGACTGTTATAGATCATCAAATATTATAACTACACATTCCAATACCATCTCAGTAAGGGAAATAAGGTATCATATGTTATAAGTAGAACATATCATGAATTCTTATCAATTATGATAATTGAGAAGGATATAGTCTAATTTGATTTTCATAGGATGTACTTAGTAATCATTAAGGTAGGAACATCATAAATGATTTCTATAATTACTTCTTAACAATCCATCATGGAGAAAATATAGTATTATCAATGAAATGATTGTGAAATTTAGAAAAGGGTGGAAGCTATCATAAATGGGGAATCCAATGAGTTCATCATTGATAAGAATGGAGTTGTAAGTTTCAGCTAACAATTATGTGTACCAAAACATCCATAGATAAATAATTATATTCTAAATTACTCACATAAATTAATATTCTCTATTCACCCATGTATCACAAAGATGTATCGAGATATTTGGGAGAACTTTTGGTGGGTCAATATAAAAAATGTGATCACCAAATATACATCAAAGTGTCTTGTATATTAGCAAGTGAAGGATGGACAGAAAAATTGTTAAGGGTTTTTTCAACCACCACACATACCAAAATTGATGTGGGATGACATTACCATGGACTTTTTCACTATAATTCCAAGGGAATCAATAAGAAACAATGATATGTGGGTTATTGTGAATTGTCATATAACTACAACTTACAAAATTGATGTTCAAGAGGAATTCTAATTAGATCTACATTCATGGAAATCTATAAAAGAGTTGTAAAGGCCACATGGAGAACCACAATCTATTGTATTTGATAATGATTTGAGATTTACATCAATGTTTTGGAAAAGTCTCCAATGTGCTCTATGCACGAAACTGTACGTCAGTATGGCCTATCATCCCCAAATTGATGGAAAATCATAGAAAACTACACAGACACTAGACGACATGTTGAGAGAATGTTATATGGACTTCAAAGGAGTATGGGACTAACATATTCCTCTGGTTGAGTTCTCTTACAATAATAGTTTCCACTCTATCATCTGAATGGAACAAAATGAATCCCTTTAAGGGAAAATGTGTTGAATAGATGCATGATGGAGGAGATCAGTGAACATAATCAGATAATTACTGAAATGGTCAATTAAATTGTAGGGAAGGTGAAAACCATTCAATAACACAATCGGGCAGCCCATAATTGACAAAATAGTAATGGATGAAATCATCGATGATACCTTGATTTTAAAGTTGTAGACATGGTATTTTTCTATATATCTCCAAAGATGTTAAAGTGATTTTGTATTAATGGAAAGATACATATTAGGTACATGACCCCTTTGATATCCTTGATCGTGTAAGATCTATTGCCTATCAACTAGCACTTCCACCTACCACACATATAGTACATGCTATCGTCAATGTATCTCACTTAAGGAAGTACATACCAGATCTTTCACATGTACTATCATCAGATATGGTATAGTTGGAGAATGATCTTTCTTACCAGGAGCATCTAGTGATGATCTTGGATTATAAAGATAATGTTTTATTAATGAAGACCACTCACCTGGTGAAATTATAATGGTAGAACCATATGAATTAAGAGGTTACATGGGAACTGGAGGATGCAATGAAAGAAAAGTAACCACACCTATTTTCAGTATAGAATGTGAAGTATAATTTTGAGGGAGAATTTTCATAATGGGGAAGAAGGTAAGACCAAATGTTTTATCGATGGAATTACAATATTATAATTATGTATTATATTATAATCACATAATATTACATATATAACATAATAAAATCTTTATAAATGATGAATGAGCTAAATAAAAGGTATCTCTAGATGTAAAGGTACATATACCAATAAAATAGTAACTAGAAATTCTGAATAGAAATGTGACCCTTATGAATAGAAAACTGGAAATGTATTATTAACATCACCATTGAATGTATAAATAATATTAATCAATCTTATAAGTGTTAATATGATATAATTATATCATAGTATAAGTAAATAAATACTGTAAAAAATAATTATTAAGTGTTGGTAATTTTGTAAGTCTGGTATATTTAATTACAATATTTTGGATTTATTTAATAAATTAAAAGAACGATTATTTTTATAAAATGTATTCATAAAATAATATTTTTATGTATTTTTATTATAATATAATTCTATGAGACCTTATGTAATTTTTCAAAGTGTTAGAAAATGTGTTTTAATTTTAATGTCTGTATTATTTAGTAAATTAGGAAATTATTTAAAAATAAAAATTTCTCATATATAGAAAATTAGTTTAAAAAAATGGACTCCATTTTTGGATTATACACATCAAAAAATGGTAAGGGATAATTTTTTGGATTTTTTTGAAATACTTGAGTTTTTGATGAACTGTAAAATACGTTAATTTACAGTATATATACTTCACAAGTTAAATTAACTATTACTAAGATCATGGATTATATATGCATCATTGGTTAGGAATCACATGATTCAGATACTATTTTTAGTCTCCATAATCTACTCTATTTCTTGTCTTTATCCAAATAATAAACAAATGAATTTAATATTAAGAAAACTCCCCTCACCTCTACTATAAAAAGCACCCTCACCCCCTATTCTCTACAATCCTATCATGACAATTTCCTTGAATACATTAAGCTAAAATATCCGACCAATACTCGGATATTTTGGACTCACTAAAATACTAGAACCTCTTCTATAAGGATGATCTCAAGGAATATAAATTCAAGAGGTAAATTTAACTTTTTTGTTTCTTTTATTTTCATTCAAGTTCTATAATTTACTATTATATCCACACATATCATCATAAAAATGGTATTAAAACACAATTAAAATAAATATAATATAATTTTGTTATTCTAATGGAATTTTTCAATATCATCTCTAATTTCCACTCCATTTATACTAGAAATGAAAACACCATCTAAGATTTGTTAATTTATCATATTCAAGGATGATGTGTTTTCAATTTCTATTAACATCTTAAATTTGGGTAATGAAACCATTTAAATGGTTAAAAATACTATAAAATATCTATTATAACTTATTTAATATTATTGAATCTATTTTTACACATTATATAAATTTATAAATCCAAATGAGTTCATTTTTATCAAAAACCACCAATAAACCCAAGACAGTTATCATTAATGTTTTTTTATTTTTAATCATCTTCACTCGAAATTAAAAAAAATTATTTTTATAACCATATAATATTATGGATGTTTAGTAATATCATATAACATCAATTATGTACAACCATTCTCATCTTACATGAATACCCGTAAATGTATATAAGTAAACCGATCAAGAGAACCAAGGGAAAAAATGCTCCAAAATAATGAAATTGAACATCTTAAACCATCAAAAATACAATGATTGAACTTAATAAGGTTATAATAAATCAATTACATGTAGATTTAGTTTTATAATTATTATTCTATAAACATAATTTTATTATCCATATCACTAATATCTAGTGAAAAACACCATCAGATATAAGGTAAGGGATTCTACATGAACACCTATTATTCTTTCAGGTTATTCATTCTATTTTATTACTCAAATAAAAATTCCATTTTTATGTAAATATTCTAAATATTGATTATATGTTTAAAATAATGTATCAGGAATCAAATATTCTTATATTTCAGGTATATAAATGTTTTTCAATTGTTCCCATCAAAATTCTTCCGATAGGAATGCCCGATTTAAGGGAGCTTACATAATTATTACCTATTTTCATGTGTTCTCCATAATATATTTTAAGCTGCCATAATTTTTATGAATCCACTATTTTTATTATGAAAAAATTCAACGATCACTTCTAGTTTTATATATAATATTATGCATTTTTTTAAATCATCTTTGTTATTTTTCTTATACCATAATAAAATGTTTTAATTATAATGATTTTTAAATACTATTTTTATATGTTATCACTTAAATTTGATATCACATATCATGCTATATTTATATTATAACTTATTATTTTCCCTGAATTATCTAATTCCTTATGGTCATGGACACTTTTATGATACACCCATTTATTATGCTTTATGAGATCATACCCAACTCTTTCAATGGGTAAACCTTATGTTTATGTACGATTGATTATGTATAATTCTATATGTGGACAGAATATTCATGAACATGATATGATTGGTGTAAATATATAGTGCTCCAATTCATTGGGTAATGTTTAGTTTCATTAGAAATTATGTGAAATGATCTTGGCAGTTAGCCTTGACTCGTGCTCCTTGTGCAATGATCTTGGTGGTTAGCTTTGACAGACTCGTCTCTGTGTGCAAAGAGATTTGACTTGTGCTTAAGTCATGTTTTATATTTCTTTCACATTAAAATAATACCATGTTTATATAATCTAATGTTTTATATGTTATTATTATATATGTTAAATCATGTTCCATGCCTTTTTATAAAATTATGTCATGTCTTCTAATCCATGTGGTAAAGTAGTATATTTATGTTTATTCCCATATGAGGATTTAGCTCATCCTTTTCTACATGTTATCAATAGGTTATCATATAAAGATGTATGAGCACAATTCATGTTAAGATCTATTAATGGAGATTAAATAATTAATTTTTTTTAGTCTCGTTTTTTAATCTTTTTGTACCTAAGCCTTCCAAGACACTAGAATTTACAATCATTGTCTTGAAATTTGATGTTTACATATGCTTAAAATTATGAAATTATTTGTGAAAAAGGCTTGGGTAACTATATGTACCCTATTATACATGAATCTTATGATATATATCAATTAAATTTATAAAACATGTATATAATAACATTACATCATATACCTAAATATTTAATTATGAAAAATAATATTATTATTTTATGTGCCACTTTGAAATTAAATTTATAATTGATTTATATTTATATCAAAAACCAATATGCCAAAATTTTGGGATTTTTTAACAAGAAATCACCCTAGGTCCCATGTCCTAATAAACATACATTAATAAATTATCTAATTCATTTATATTCAATTAATACGAGTCCGAACAACATTGGTGGAGTCATAATATTGCTTAACATGGAAAATTATGAAACCATAGGGCTGTGATTTAGACCCCCCTACCTTAAACTGAAGATCTAACAATGCTTCCTACAATCATTTCTCAAGAAAAATAAGTTGTGAATGATTACAAAAAGGTTACTTGATAAATATTGATCAAAATAAAAACCAACAACACAATTGCTCAAGGGATTTTCACTACATTGGGATAGAGAAAATAAAAAGGAAGGGAGAATCTTACCAATGGAACTTACCATGGATTTACCTCTTGAACATGATTTCCAAAAAGGGTATGAAACTCCAAAAACTCTTATAGGATTTTCAAGGAATCCGAGGGAAGATTTTTTATCCAATTGAAAATAAAATCATTCGTATTACAATTTTTAAACTGCAGGTTTTGGCATTTTAATGGTGTCTAAAAGGGTTTCACATCGTGTAAATGTTTTTCAAGGCATCTAATAAAAACCAAATCACCTCATATTTATTATATTAAACCCCACAGACAATTATGTAATGTTTAATCCCATTACATGGCATATAAATGTTCCATATTTGAGTTATCATTTCATTATCCCTTTAAATACTCTCAACATTCCAATAATTCAATTAAAACATTAAACCATTTATACTCAGACTCCATTAATTTAAATAAGCATTCATCCCTAAGCTTTAGGTCATTTTCTCCAGAAAATATCGTCAACTTCGAACATGACATTCCCAGTAAGGCTCAAATGAAAAAAAGGGAAACATTTTTTTGAAATAGAAAAGATCTCACAATGGGATTATCTAAATAATCTATTAATTAAATCCATGTCGATATTAGAGGAATTAGTAAAACCCAATGGGATCACTAGGTTGTAGTTTTATTGATTACACAAAATAAAGATTCATTGGAAGACAACGAAACTCTTTTGGAAGGACATCCCCAAACTCATGCACAATTAGAATATCATTGATGAGGAGTTTATTCCAAATGATTTATGATAAAAATCCATTTTGAATAGGAAGAAAGACACATACCATGGGTTGAATTTCTAATGGATTTTAATATTTTTCATCACACTAATAGACAATCATATGTTGGTTCATAATATTAATCATGACTTCGATTATGTGTAAAATAATGTGGTAATTATATAGATAAAGACAATACATGCCTAAGATAATATCACATTCAGCATGAGGGAGGATAAAATGATTTTTAGGAAACACATTACAAAAACTTCAACTGGGGAATAATCATAGACCTGATATTAGATCATCATATTATTTAATTTCATAATTGCTAATTCAACATATAATCATTTTATTGTTTTATTATGATACCGAAAAAAATAGTAGATATAAAATAGTGAGTTGATCTATAGTCAAATAAGACATTATATGTTCATGAATAGATAATATGTATACCTTCTACCAAATCATAATCATACCGATCGTCAAAAATTGTGATCACATGAGAATTTCCTTTGTCACATAGCTTAACAGTTTACTAATGCTGATCATCCTCATTAATCTTTAGTTTTAGGAAATTGTTTTTAAATTGAAAAAACTCCATGAATTTTAAACATTGAGATGTGTGTTGTGAATTCAATGGATATTTCTCTTTATTTGTATCATTACACAAAATCATCCCACCACATCAATATTAAACCCCTTTATGAACTTCTTTTCCATAATTAAAACATTTAATAGTTCCATTATGATAATTTCATACACGATTCCTTTTACACTTCAAGCATAAAGGAAAGATCATTATTTTATCCCCATGGTTTTTAGATATTTATTCGAATTATATCTTTATTTTCTTATCAAAACCCTCATATTGATGGGTAACTCCAATCTCTATTTTTAGCTTAATAATACGAAAATATTTCTTAATAGATACTTAGTTCTATTATGGTTAACTCCCTTCATAGACTGGGTTTTAAGACACTGAAGAATCAATCAAAACTATTTTTGGTTGAATGATAATACTATAAGAATACCTTTTTTTCATATAACATTTTTTTCATAGGTACCAATAGATTCATCATCATTATATTTTAGAAACATCTATTTCTTTCTCTATATTCATAAACAGAATACAAAGAAAATATATATGATGTAATAATCTCTTAAACTCATCCCAATACATGGAGTCGATTTCATTATATTGTCTCGGTTCCTTGATCAGATTCCACTGTCAATCCTCTTCACCTTCCAAATGACATTGAACAAAAATTACTTTTTCTTTTTCAAAAAACTAGAGAACTAAAAACATATTTTAATTGGTATATATCCATTTCTCAACAGCTGGTGGAAAAAGAGAAAAATATAAATAATGTAATCATATTCACATGAAGTACTCAACATATTTTTTTCCATCATTTCATTGTTGCGATGTTAATATTGATTCATATGCTTATAATGATGTGTGAGAATTAAAAAAATATCTTTCATTTTAGCTTAAATATCATTTTATAGATCCATATGATAATCATAACATTGTCTATTTAATTTAGCCTCAAAATGGTCTATTTAAGTTAAAACCAATGACTAAAACCACAAATCCTAGATTTATAAGACATAATCATATAAGAAACAAAATATTTGTTACAAATCAAATATTGGATGATTAAATCATGAAACCATCCTTTTATTCACAAATACATTATGTTAATACTAGGTTATTCATGGTCATTATTCAAATCCATCATAATGTTTCATATAGAGTGTTAATTTACAAAACATATCCCCAAATAGTTGCAAACCATGTGTACAACCAGGAAAAGTTTTTCACACCAAGTTATGATCGATTCAATGCACAATGCTCCCTTTTCATAGTTATTACCCCTATGTAAATTTGTTCATATTCCACACCCACTAGTATTATCCACACATGGATTTAATTTCCTGGAAACCCCACACTCCATCCTTTGCCATAAATTCCAAGACTTACTCTAATAAAATTACTTATCCATATTATTGTCCCTAATTTTTTCTTATCCTAATTCTAAAGGTTACTACACCTACCTCTAAAGCCAACTATAAAAATACGATATTTTCATATATTGATATTACATATTAATAGATGAATATTTAGTTCATTTCACAAACACATTCCCAAGGACAACAAAAGTTTATTTTATTAGGTGAATATATAAACAATCTTCTTATTTCATTAAATATCATAAACATCTCCCCAAAAAGAATGTGACATTCATTAAACCTCATAGACATACTCTACTTAATATCAATCTTCATAACTTAGTAAATGAAATCCTATGAAATGCTGAAATCATATGATCAATAATGGTAAACATTGGGGATATCAATATAACATTGTCATAAGGGTATGAGAACATGATAATAAATTTTTAAAACTATAAATAGCATTTCAAATATTATAAACTCGATTCATTACATAAATCATGATAGTTCATAAGTCATGAATCATAAATTAATCAAAGAAGATGATCCATGAGATCATGACATTGTCATAAGTATTAGATGTTTGGAATATAGGCAAGAATAAATAACTGTATATAAATCCTACAAAATAAGACATTGATAACATATTAGGCTATGGTAACCATACATCTACTTTCTTTATGCATGGGGTAACCTCCTGTTTTCTATATTTTTTGGGGTGGTGATAACCTCCAATGTACCCCTTTTATAGTCATAGTATAACCTCCAATGTACCCTATGATATTTTATAACAATAATCATAAAACAATTCATTGGTGGGATATATTTGGCCTAATCATCACAAAATATATTAATTAGTATTCTGTAATATCAGAAAACATTCATCATAGAATAACCCATCAAAATAAACGGGGTTTATAAAATGTTATCATAGTATAACTGAAATCCAAAAGGGAATCATTAATATACCCGAGGATAACAAAATATTAAATTTAAAAAACTAATCAAACAAAAAAATAAACTATAGGGTAGTATAGGAACTGAATGTTCTTGGTCGTACCCACATAGGCATTGTAAGAGAAAATACTAAATAATTGAAAAGGACCTAAAATTATTACAATATGAAGAAATTTATTATCTATTAATGTGCATGTAATTGGCAGAGAAGGTGGGATAAAAAAATACAAAAAAGGGTAATAGGTAGATATAGATCAAGTTTCATGGAATTAAAAGGTATGAAATAATCAATTTATTTTAATGAAATCATCAGAAATAGGTCATAGCGAGCTCAATGGTCAGGGAAAGCGATCTGCATCCAATTATAACCTTTTCTCATGGTTAGTTACTTTGGATTGTAATGTATAGGTAACTAAAAACCATATATAAGCATATGTATGAGAAAAATCCAATGGTCCTAGTGAAACTCTAAAACCCAGATCTCATATTAAATAATATAATTCAAGAAATATAAAAAGCAGTCAATCATAGTAAAAGAATGGAATTAAAACCACATCCTAACACTACTCACCATGGTCATTCATAATGGAATTATGGAAGTGATAAAATTTAGGAACCAAAATGAAATCACAACACAAAGATAATTAAAATATAAATACCACATTCAATCAAAACCTTTTCATCACGCATGCCAGAAAACAAATAAATCAGCCACTCATGCTAGCTAGGAGAGGGTAAAGAAAATATTTAATAATAACCTATAAAAAGGTAGCATCAGTGATCCCGTGTAACACATAAGTCATCTCACATCATCGATCCATACAGATACCATATAATGACTATAAAAGGCTAATATTTTATAATCCCCATGTCAAATATCCTATAAATACATATCCTTTCTTTCACATTCCTAAAAAAACATCATGGGTAATTCTACATGACTCGTAATCCATGTGGGTGTTAGGTTTTTCATATTTATTATTATCCTAAAGTTTTCTTGATGTTTATTATTTACAGAAAATGTAATGGATTTTTTTAGAATTTAATGACCTCATGCCTTGTCCTGAGTGACAACAGATTCTCTAGAATCTGACTTAATGAAATTTTATATGTGATGTATAAATGATCATTTTAAATTTTCTAGAATTCTTAACCCATAAAAATATGATGTTTCATCATGAGATAAACTCAAGGTGTGAAGTGTCTTTTTGATCCTAAATCTATTACTTGTTGTTCCTTTCTCAAATACCTATTGTATCTTTCTATGAAACACTAAACAATTCAAATCATTCAAAAATTGGAAAGAATAAACATTTTTTTTACAAAATCAATGTATAAATATTCCACGTTGAGAATGAATAAAATATAGATAGAAATAACCCATGGTAAGAAATGATATTAATAATATTTTGATCAATTCATCGTGGAACAATATTTAGAAATGTTTTGAGTTCTAAAAAAATATTATCATAAAAAATATTATCCATTTAGAGAATGAATTCTCATGATATCATAAAATAATAACCCCCTTAAATTATATGTGACATAAAATAATGTATTCTTATATTGAAAATCATTTTTACATATTACTTGGAACGTTTATCGGAAGAAACAAACTTTCCATTTTCCAAATATAATTTGTAATTCTAGAAATTTTGAAAATATTGTGAAAAGAATTTTATTTTATTATGTACGTGGAAACATATAAAAGAATATTTAAAAATATCTGTAATAACTGATGGTGGAAAATATTTTTCATTCAATTTTCAAATAAATAATTATTTCTTTAACATTTTCTGTAAAATGTAAAAAGGTCCTCATTTTGGAAAAAGTCAAGGTAATTTCTTTGAATCCATTCTGTAAAAATAAAAAATTGGGTAACAATGAAATTATTCATATCATACAAAAATATTTTAAACAATCATGAAAACTATTTTCATAAAACATGGATATAGAAGAACAATGGCTTTCGATCGAAGAGATAAATAAATTTAGTTTTTCCTTAAAATTAATATTTTATAACCAAGAGTACAAAAAGAGAGGAAAATGAATGGAGAACGTGTAGATTAATGAAATAACCAAATAAGAAAAAAAATCATGATTTTATTCAGAGTTATATCATAAGTTCTTATCATTTTAATCATGATGATAAATATCCCAAATAGACAATGAGATTTTAACATCAATACATTACAACCTTTATAACCTTTACAACATATTACCCATGAAAGAAAGCACTATAGATTGATATGTAAATTTCCAAAACTGTTATTTGAAACTTAAAAAAAACATTCATGAGTAGTACATAAAACATAATAAAAAATATGTGGTGAATATAGAATGTGATAAACAAAACTAAATGTGTGATTAAAATCAATTAACTCATGTCTTGACTACCATTTTACACATACAAACCTAATATTCTTTAGAGAAACCCTTTGGAATTAAAAATAAATCCCTCATTAAATTTTTTAATAATAAAAATATGGACTCATGGATTTGTAGAGGGTAGTATATAACAGATTTGAATAGGTTTTGGTTGAGATAAATTTCTTTTGAAGTGTGTATAAGAGAGGGGAGGGTGTGACCTCTTCAAAGTGGGTTAAAGGACACACTTGGAATGTTTTTTAATAAAATAGTTTAAACTTGTTTTTAAAAATAAAAAATTATTTATAAAGTATCATTATGAATATTTATATGAGATAAATTCACAATATGGTAATGTTTATCGGTGATATACCACCTTATAATATTAGATTCACCCATTGGTAAACCTGTTTTTACCTTAAACTAGAACATTAATCCTTACTATTTTTTATATTAATTTTGATAAAAAATTACATTTCTCATATTATATAAAAATAATTATTCTTATTTAAAATAGGTTACCCATTTTTCAAAATTGTATTCATAGAAGTGGAAGAATTTATTTTAAAATTAACCCCATTGATGTGATGAAAAAGCAGTTTTCCTAAGTGAAAATTTCCATTACTGTAAAAATTATTAATAAGAAAATTAAAAATGAAATTGATTTTTAATACATAAATTGGATTAATAAATATATTATTGAAATATATTTTACATTTATATCTATATTAAAATAAAATATATTTTTCAAATACTTTAAATGAAAATGATGTTTTTAATAAAAATCTATAATTTGTTTTACTATTCGTTGAAAAAAATCATTATAATATTTTTTTTTTAAAATTCACCTAAAGAAAACTTATACATATAGATTTGAACGATAATGTTTAATTTTTCAAATAAATTTTAAAATTGTGTAAAAAACTAATTTTATATCTTTTTAAAAAAAATTAATAAAAAACCAATTTAAGAATTACTGAAACTCAAATATGAAAAATAAATCGATACACAATATATTGTAAAAACATGTAGTAAATGTATGGAAAATTAACATTGAAATTTTTATATTCATCTGTTAAATAAGCCAATATTTATACGGATGGGTAATTAAGGATTTAGAATGTATGTAATAAACCGAAACGTATATGTTAAATCTCTAGTAGGCCAAAGAATTTGAAATTTATAGAAACTACACAACACAAGTGGTCAAAAAACCAAAAATAAATTAAAATAATCACATAAATTAATGAGGGGTTATTCTAAGAACTAAGGTTTTACATGAATTAATCAATCAACCATAAAATTCTACACAGTCACATGCACTTAAATCTAATTCTTATCAATTTCTAGGCTTATAATGTACAAGCCAAACTATTTCCATACAACAAGATGTCAATGCTATAAGAAAAATGATTCATAAAAAACTCCCAACGAGATTGAAACACAATCCCTAATCCCCAATGGATCTCCTTTCAATACCAATCAGATATATTATTTTATTTCCATACAAACAAGTGTAGCCTATTGATAATCCTCTCTACCAAATATAATCCCTCTTTCTGATCAAATAAAATTTTCACTATTAGTCAATAATGAATCACCATCTAATACCAAGGATATGTAGGAGTAAAATAGTTCTAGTAATGTGGTTATAATAAACATACATACCTCCTCACATATATATGGCCATGTGAGAAATGAGTAGAACATGTGATGAGTGGAGATATGGATATTATAAAGGAAGAATATCTAGGATAATTCAACACATATTGAAACATATTATATCATTATATGGGACATAGTAAAATCCATAGGGATCAAAGACTCTATTTTGTAGCAAAAAAGTTCGTTATTTATAAAAGGAATCATGTAAAACAGGGTTATCCAGATATAGATAACATTTAAGCATAATAAATTAAAAAATTTCTATTATATCATTCATAGTGAAAAAAATTCACAAAATCTCAACATTTTAAAATAAATTAATAAACCTAAACACCCATGATACCTTCACTACATAACCTATTTTTTTTCTAATAATAATTAAATAACTATGAAAATTAAAAAACCTATATTTAATAGTACCAATTTGGAAAAATACTAGTTATTCCAAATTTTTGAATAAATGTTATAGAAAACTGCCCTCATTTATTCCATATTACAATGTTCTGAAGAATTGAGTAAAATTCATGCAACTAAGAATAAATGCACAAAAATAAGACATCTTCACATAATTTGTTTTCCTATATCACATACCTCAACTCCATGCTAATAAAATTTCACCCAGAGGTTACTTGGATAGCTTTAATTCTTTTAGAATAATAATAAACTAAGATGTACAATCATTAAAAAAATCAAAACATCAATAAAAAGTAATAATCATAAAGTCAATTGGAAATGATTTAAATGAAAATAGTAAATGAAATGATAAATTTTGATTAAAAAAATCCATGGAAAAAAACGTATCCCAGTCTATACGTTTATATGTGAGAAAACTATTCACTCCACTTGAATAAAAAAATACATAGAAAACACTTTTCTAAAATAGTTGAAACTTCATAGAATGATGAGATTTTGGGAAACTACATTCCTAACTGATACCATTATAAACCCATAAAACAGTTTTCCTAAAGGCCATTTGATAGCATTGTGGGGAAAATAATAGAAATAAAGGGAAACCTCCTACTGATATATGGAAAATCTATTAAATCAAGATAACTAATTAAATTTGGTACCTAATTCTTAGGTACCCATTACATTCTATTTGAGAGGTACTACTATAACAATTTTCAATCATAGTGGAAGAAAAAGAATATACCAGTGAAACTAATTCATTAATCAATGCCCAATAACTTACCTTTTTCACCCTTCGTTACAAATATAGAAGACCAAACCAACTAAGACACACAAAAAATATTACATAGTGTTAAACCCATAACTCCACACAACATAGAAATAAAGATATATCACATAACCTTTTATGATAATAAAATTTCTCAAATAAATTATATCATGTCCCACTTCCATTTGAATTGTTTTTAGTAAAATCATTCATAAAATGACATGGATTACCACACTATTTAAACATAATATTCTTAAGTTATTTTTTACCCATATTATTATTATTTCCATAATTATTTCTTTGACCACATTGTTCTATTCCACCTAAATTTCTTACTTTTTTATAGACCCACAAAGAGGATATTTTTTCTTGTAATGGATTTCATGTTTAAGACATATAAAAATAATACTGGTCTCATAATCCACCTTAAAAACACATTAATACTAACAAACAACAACAAATTTTGAGGAGACGTAGCTAAAACATCAGAGGGAACATCATCATTAGAAATAGAAGACTCTCTATTCGAAGAAAGTGAGGTTACAATCTTCCTATGACTAGATAGTGAATCAATAAAACAATGCTTAACTATAGAGGCCTGAATTTAAATTCTCTATGAACAGATGTTATTTTTTTTGAGATGAATGATTTTTTTCAACCTTTAAATTGGAAAATAATACTTAAATTGAGATGTTTAAGTTTGTACAATAATTATTTTTTCAAATATAAAAACTATATTATATGAAGTTATTACATTATATAGATAGAGTAATATCATTTATATCCAAAAGAACATTATCTGTTATATCATATAGAGGAATTACCATGTATATAGTACAAACAAGTATAATGAACATCGTATAGAGGTATACAATGTCCATTGTACTTGAGGCTTATAAATTCTATTGGATGGATTCTACAAATTCCTTCAGATACACTCTATTATATTGAGTTATACAATGTAAACAAAACGAAAATTTACCTAGAACTGAAGATGAAGATAGAAAATGTTAATATATTAAGAATTATCATTCTTACTATAAAATATTCTATAACATAAAAAGTTTTCATTATCTAATGACCATCACATGAAATATTTCTATACTGTTCACATCAATAAATTTTTTAATTTTTTTATTCCAATGAAAATTTTCAGGAGAAGTGAAAAATTTGACAATTGGAGGAATACATAAAAATATTACCAAAACCATGAGGGAGAAGATGATTTTTTATTCCTATGAGCTAAATTTTATGATTAAGGTGTTGTTAATTCTTGTTATTGAGTGTGTTTCATTTGTAATATTTGTATAATTTTCATAATACATCACATATGATGATATATTTTTAAATTCTTTATGGTTTTTTGTTTTAATTATTATTTTTCTGATTTAGAGGATCAATGGTTCTTAGGGATATAAAGATTGAGTTAGTATGAATAGTTTGATCGAGGGTTCCCAGAAATAAGGAAATCGAGCCTTGCCTAATCATTGTGATCAAGGGATTCTCAGGATTGAAAAATAGACCTTAGGATCTGTTCCTTTTTGGGTACCTAAAGTCATATTTGGAGACTTTATTATCAGTTTTGGTACAGTAAATATATTTACTAGGAATGACTATGTCTGTTTTTTTACATTACATATCAATTATTTTATAACAATGTTTTAATTATTTATAAAATATTCATATTTTTACTATGATTAATTTAGAAATGTTTACATTATTTTGTAAAAATTATTTCTCACTCTGATTATAAACTATATCAGTAAAAAATTGAATTTGATAGATGTTTGAAAACTTATTGGAGAAATTTTAATTTTAATTTAATATAATATAATTCAACCCCACATGCACCACGTTTTATAATCTTACAGTATAACATTTAGAACCGCATAAGGTCTCTACACCTATATCTTTCAGAAACTAACCATGTTTTAGTATGATATTATATCTGTATTAAGATTGAGGGTTTTCCTTTTGAGACATTAGAAAATATTATTCGTTGCTAGACACTAATATTTGATGGTGATTCCTAATAAATATTGCGATATATAATGAACAATATCATCAATAATATAAGTTTTTAAAAAAATTTATGATTTCTGAGAATTATAAGATTCCAAATAGAGAACATCATTATTTTATTAGAGAAAAAAATGATTGAATATTGGTTGAAATATCATGTTTGAACTATTTTTCTATGCATTATAATAATAAAAATTTACATTATGACATCATCTTCTTTGATATCCAAATATATATAGAAAAAATAGGACGTTACTCATTTTCTATTATCTATGGTGTTAGAAAATAGAATATCAATTTTTTGTAAAGATAATCTAGGACATGATTTTTTATGGGGCGAGTCATTAATTCAAGTGAATATATATTTTGTGACAATAAAGTACATCTTACAATCTCTTAGTTAAAATGTGTTATATATGTAATAGATTATATAAAATGTTATTTTTATTTTTCCCATGGAATGGGAACCAAATAATTCATCAATAAATGAAACTAAGAATCTAATGAAGTTATGTTTTGATGTTATAATTGGAACTCTCTTGTAGTATGATCGTAGGAAAAAAGATACTCTAAAAAGAAAATGTAAAAAAATGTTGTTTCTTTTTATTCAACATCTACAACAACAACTATGAATGATAAGGATATTGAAAATGATTATAATATTAAATGCCTATGATTAAATTCAAGGTTGAATTGAATTATAATTCAATATAGTCAACTCAGAATGAGATTTATTATTAGGATACATTGATGGAAAAAAATTGTTGTGTTCAAAGGCTTTTGTTATATGTACAAGAAATATCATAACCATAGAAATGATATAAAATATTTATTTTGAGATAACTTTTTATGAGTTTATGAAAGAAAGACATATAATAACAGATGGTATAAGGTTTAAGAATAAAATGATAGTCTAAAAAAAGATATATAAGAACGAATAAAAGTATATTTTAGTGCATCAGATAAATTGAGTTTTAATAGTGGAGATAGTTTTTCAGAAATTCCTCTTGAAGATAACACTATTAATCAGAAGGTTATGGGTATCTATCTTGGATTTTAAAAGAATAAATAATTAACTATAGATATTTTATATAATGAATAAATAACAAAAATAAAATAAAATTATTGGTACACCAAATATGATGATGAATATAATTCTTCTTCTTTGGAAGCAGAAATGATAGTCACATCTGGTGATAATGGAATGACACATAGTTTTGTTAAAAATTGATTATATATTACTTTCCAATAGAATGAAGATAATAATATAATGAAATAAACTTATTGTTCTAAAGAAGAGATTTCTAATAAGTATTATATAATTTCAAAACATATATCTAACATCTAAAACCATAATTTATAGTTAGAAGAAAAATAAAATTCTATATCAATCATAAATGATAATAAAATAGTTTTAAAGCAATGTTATGAGATATATAGTCTAAAATTATTTATATATTAATTTTATTGTACAAAATATTAATAATATTTACATATAATTGAGACTCCATATAAATAAATCTGGGATAGGTTTTTTCATAAAACCCCATTTTATGACTAACTATTTTATTCCATGGAGTGAACCCATTTTTATTAAATGTTAAAGAAGAAAAAATATGAAAAATAAATGTTATTCAAATCATGTAAAATAGTTTGGTTTTTAAAAATAATAGATTTATATAGAATTAAAAAAATCATTATTATAACATTATAGAGATATGGATTCTAAATGTTCAATTTTCTAATAATTCTGAAGCCAATAACTTTTGAAAACCAAAAAATTATAATCATTATCCCATGATAAAAATTAGGAGTAAGATCCAAAAATATTTTGTATATTTATTGCGGGTGTTCTATAAATATGACTAGAAACTAATAATTTTTTTCTAAAATATTTTTAAGATGAAGGGTATAAAAGAGAATTTTGGATATAATTGTCTAGGAGTGATATATTGTATCAGTTATATTTAATTTCTTCATAATGAATTGATTTATAATTTTTTTATATTATTGTACCTATGAAAAATATATTCATAATATTTAAATTATCTGATGAAAGTTATATTGCGGAATTACAGAATAAAAAATGTCATCTTCCAGGTAGAGAAGGAAATTTTTTTCTATTGATAAACATGTGAATTATTACAATTTAAATATATATTCACTTATAATTCAATATCTGCCATTAATAAGTGAAATGGAAGATCAATATTGGTTTTTAATATAATTTTACAACACAATGATATTAAAATATTATCTATACATTTTATGAATGGACTTCATAAAGATATTTTAGAGAATATTTTTAAATCATCTATAGATTGATATCCATGTCAATATAGTCATAAAAATAAGTCAGTTTGTAGACTTATTAGTGATGTAACAATTTATAATTATTTACAGTTTTTTAACGTGTATTTATTTGTTCAATCATAAACTATAATTATTATACGTAAATACAATATATATTTCTTTGATGATTACTACAAGAGATATAAGTGGGTTGATATTCTATTTAAAAATTCAGAAAACTATTTTTTATTTTAAAAAATTAGTGTCTCATGTTAAAAATGAGAAAAACATACAATTTCCTATAATAGTGATCTTGGAGAAAAATTTGAAAATCATTATTTTGAAATGTGTTATAGTAGGAAAGGTATTACACCCAACTTATCAGTTACTATAAATCCAAAAAATATTGTAGTTGAATATTGAAATATAATTACTGAAGTGATAATTTAAACCATATTTAGTGATAATATGTTGATATACATTTTTTGGATAAAGGATGAAAATATTATTTCTATACTCTAAATAAAGTGTTACATTGAAATATTCTTAATAAAACTCCCTACGAGCTAATGATAGGGAAAAGGAAAATAATTTCTAAAAGGTGTTTTTTATATAAGTCGGTTCATTTTGAATAATACATATATTCTACATAAAATTGTTCAAAAATATGACAAGGAATATTTTCTTCTTTATTATTCAATAGGATTTGTTTATCACGCTTTTAACAAATTAAAAAAAATGGTTTATAATATCATGCAAGTTAATTTTGATGAATTTTTTTTTCAAATACCCATAAACCTTATATTCAAATTATGTTTTCATAAATGGTTCTCAACCCTTTTTACTGAATTATTTTTAAATAATAACTTAGAAAAATGTTATTTGTAATGTTCTAACTCTAGAATAAGTTCAAAATTATATTGAAGTACTATGTTTTAAACGGACAAGAATTTAAATGATCCTAAGGAATCATCTCACCGAGTCTTTCATTGGTGATGTATACAAACTAGTAAAAGAAAAAATATTACCTAAGAATTGAATGTGAACAATTCACATTATTTTTCTAGTTTTTACCTAAAACACCAGATGATGCTCTAGTTGAGGAATATTTTCCCAGGGTATTGTTGGATGAGATTAATGAATTTAAATGTAACAATGATTGGAATTTTGTAGAATGATATAATTATATACCTATTATTGAAGTAAAATGGTCTATCCAGAAACAAATATGACATAAATGAAATTATTATAATAAACAATAAATTTATTAGTTATAATGTTAATACATAATAAGAAACCTAGATTATGAAGAAAATATTACTCCATTTTGAATGATTATAATCTATGTGTATTCTTCAATCCCCTTTATAGTAATTAAATTTTACTTTTTATAAAATGGCTATGAAGTGTGAAATTCATAATGGGTATTTATTTGAGGATGTTTATTCTGAACAACCATGTGGAATTTTTAATTAATATTATTTAAGAAATTTATACTAATATTCTTAAAATGTTTATATTCTTAATCATTCCCCAATAACATAGTATGATAAACTAGTCATAAAATTACAACAAAAATATTTTTTCAAGGGTGTTTCCAATGATACTATTTTTATTTATTTTTTAAATAGGAAAATATTTTTTCAAATTTTTTTGGATCACATTTTTTTTGTATAATCTCAAAAATATTTTTTTGATTCCTTTGAAAAACCAATGAATTCTAATTTTGAAATGGTCATGAAGGGTAAAATAAATTTTTACACAGTTTAAAAATATCTCAAAAACAAGAAGGATATTTCATAGATTAAAAAATAACACATTATATTAACATAATAGACTTGGTTATTAAAATTCTAATGGTATATGTAATCCTATTAGAAGATCAATATTTTTGTCTTGATAAATATGGAAATATAGTGGATCAAAAACTATTTCTAGGAATGATTGGATGTTTGAAATATTTTATAACTAGTCAATGGTACCTAATGCATTCGTTGTGTTTTTGTGTGAGATTCCGAAAGAATCTAAATAAATCCAATGAAAAATATTTTAAATTAATTTTTCATCATCATAAAAGATAATTGGATCTTGTATTATTTAGTTTTTCTAGAAATGATTTCGAACTAAAAAATTTCAAATGCTGCCTATGGTGGATGAAAAATGTATTAAGAAAATACATATGGAACCTACCATTTCTTAGGAAAATAATTAGTATCTTATTCATATTAGAAACAACACACAATAAAACTTTCCCGCACATAATTAAACTATATATAATATAAAACGTTTTTTATAGGGTTTGTTCAATGTAACACACATTCACTGATTTAGGAATGAGTTTATATAGAACCATAATTTTTGTGATAACAAAATTCATGTAGCCTCATCTAATAGAAAAAAATATCACTCATGAGAAAATCAAATAGATCTAAAACTTCACTTTCTTAGGGACCACAAATAAAAATAGATAGTATTTTATGTCTTATTAGAATTAGTTATTTACTTGATAGTATTTTTACACAACCAATAAATTCGTATATATTTTAATATATATAAAAATTGATTTGAATGGTCAATATAAAATGTTAATTTATCTACCTTTTATTTATCTATCATCATATAGTGGAATACACTTAAAAAGGGGTAAACTATTTTTCATGTGATTAAATTTTTTTTTATTTTCATGTCTTGCCCCAAAAAAACACTAGATAGAGATTTTTTGGAAGTATTTTATTTTCATTTAGAATGATGTGGTGTAACATCTGATCAGAAAGAATATTTACTATATAATTTTCTTATAAAATAAATATTTTCCTACAATTATAAAAACATTAATATAGATGTAAATTTATAAACTCTTCGTTGGTTGAATTTTCTAGACACTTTATAATGAGATGGAGGAAATGGTCTATAAAATGTATTTTACAAACATCCAGGTCATATTATAAGTATTTTTACCTAATAAGAATTAGTTACTATAAAAAAATCATTAAAATACTTTATAGTTAAGAACCTATTAATTTATAAATATTTTCACCTTATATTCTTGTGATATGAAATCATAGCCACCGTATTTGATTGTGGGATAAAATTTAACTCCTAGCATATGTGTACAGTTCGAGTAAATAATAATTTCTTCTTATTCATTTGAATATAAAGACATACCTTGTTGATTATTTTTTCATTCATATTCTCAAAACTCTTTTTATCTAATACACCATGATTTCATCCTTTTCATCCTCATGGTGACTTCAGATGATTTTTATTCGAGGAATGTTTTCATAGAAAAGTAGACTTATTGAAGTTGGTTTTAAATGTACAATTCTATATTATAATTAGTTATTCTATTTCAAGGATATAAACCAACATGATCATCAAAATAGTTCACTGATCAAAATTACAAAATCATAGCGTAGTAATTTTATAAGACGTCAATGTCTAATGAGGTTGATTGGTTAAAACAATTTCCCTCAATTTATTTAAGAATTATTACAATTTGAACATTATAAATATTAATAATCTAATTGGTATTCGATTATATAGATATATTTCTTTTGTTACTCACAAGAATCCTGATAAAATTGTATTGTTTAAAAGATCCCAATACAATAAATCAATAGTTTATTTATATTGGAAGGAATGGAAACTATAATCATTCAGACTGGATGAAATAATTGTTTCTAAGTGGAGTAAAAATTTAATATTACCAAGGGAAGGTGATATAGATGCATTTAAATGACAAGATATTTATATTTTTGATTTCTTATAAAAAAATTTAATGTTTAATTTGATGATGTTTAGGTTTATTTATATGAAATCCATTAATATAGGAATAGACTAGAAGAGGATACTCTTATATTCCAAGATTATCAATAATTTTCCCGTATGTTTTATGTATGTATAGATTATTAAAAATGAATTCAATAGAATTAGAGATAATGTTTCATATTCTTTGGATGAAAATATTGAAAAGTTGAGATCAATATATTTACTTATTGATAGGAAGTTTATGGAAAATAAATAAATGTGCCTACTATTAATGTATTTATAGATCTCAAAAAGAAATTCCAAAGAAGTAAAAATCTAATCAATCCTCTCATAATTCAAATTATATTTATTATAATGAAAACAACGTCTATTTAGAAGGATGAATTCACTGATTTTATGGAGAAGAAGAGTGAGAATAAGGTGGTAGGTCCATGTTTTAGACAAGACATTTCTGAAGAAATATTTATTAAAAAACTATTTGATATGTTAATGGAATAATAATGGATGAAAGAGGTAGACAGTAAAAAAAATATTGTTGATTAGAAAGAAATTTATTAAGGTAAATATATAAATCACACAAACAAGAGGAATGGATTTAGTAAGTGGATCCTACCACCGATGATGTGGAGAAGGAACAATATTCTACCTTTTCAATTTCTCCTATAACTTTTTATCCCCTCTCTATTCCCTAGGAATATTATATAATTGTTCCTACTCAGGTATTTTCTATTTCCATTATGATATAAAATGGAAATAATTTTGTTGTAGATACTAATTAAGTTATTAACCATGTTTAGATATAACTATTGATAAAGAGGATGAAAATTCAAATATTTCTCTAAAATAACAGCCTATCCATAATAACATTATTGAGTACCAGGGAAGAGGAAGTCCATATGAAATATTGTGTGAACTTTTGGGTCTCTAAAAAGAAATTTAGATATTTTAGAATCATCAATTCATACCTCAATATATTTAACCCCTAATTTCAAGGAATACATTTATCTAAGTTGACTTGAAAATAAATTTTTAGAAGCTATAAAGCATGATTCAACAACAAAGAATCAAACCATAATCAATCCAATGACGAAAGAGATATTATTGATATTTTTAAATATTAATTAATTTAAAAGGAACAGATTATACCTAAATGAGAAATAGAATATACTCTTCTATGTGTATTGAGTAACTCCACTATTTCTATCAGAGACATCTAATCTATTTTTTATGAAAATGAATTATTTCAATAATGTTATTAAAATGCTTGAAATTACTATGAAATTTATTCTTGATATCCATGCCCATTGAAATTATTTTAATGAAAAAAGTAATGTCATAGAAGGATCAATATTCTAAATTATATTTCTGTAAAAGTCTGACAAAATGAGTTCAAGAACCAATATCATAATAGTAAATCTTTAGATTAGTTTATAATTTAAAATAGTATTGTCATTTGGATGAACTATATTAACAAAGATATCAATATTTATGAGATTGCTAGAATAAATAGAAGAACCAATTTTTTTTTCAAATTATGTCGATGGAATCAACAATGAATTTAGTGATTCTAAAATATCTATAGATGATCACAAAACTCTATTTTTTTATAAGATTTAGGGCTTTTCTAGTAATTTAAGATGACTGATATGTTGAAAATAAAGGTAGCAGCGTTAGTGTCCATAGAGGAGGACTCATAAATCACTCCATGTGATTTGAGGAAGAATAAATATGTCGTGATAAATTGTTCCACGAAATATTAATTTAA
This sequence comes from Viscum album, assembly GCA_963277665.1. NCBI lineage: Eukaryota > Viridiplantae > Streptophyta > Magnoliopsida > Santalales > Viscaceae > Viscum > Viscum album. Next base: position 274,193,817 of record OY728155.1, on the reverse strand, counting down.
TTAAAGTATTTAGGTTTTTAATAATTAGTCCTTAAAAATTTTCATTCAAAATATTGGATGACTGTTTCTAGTTTTATAATTTTAGGGATGAATATTTTATTTTATTAAATAATAATTTACATATTAATATTTTCAAAGAGCGTTTTTGTATAATTTTGTGGAATTATTTGTACTAAGACTCTTTCATTAAAAGACATGTTTGAAAATCACAATGTTAGATATTTCATAGCAATAAATAGTTTTTAAAGTAAGAAGTATTATGCATTTAAATTTTTTTACATTTATTTTTTGAAGGGGGGATTAATGAGTTGAAATATTTTGTAATATTTTTACTTTTTAAATTGATATTTATTTTATATTCATTTATTTTAATATTATATATGTATCTTAATATACCATTTTTTTATGTAGGTTGTAAGTTTTAATGTATGAATAATTTCATTTATATCAGATAAAACTTCACCATGTATTTAAAATGGAAGATGAATTTGTACATCGGAATGAAATGTAAAAATTAAATTGGAAGGATTTATATCAATATCATTAGATGGATTCCATATGAAGTCTATCAGATAGAAAACTGTATTGTCCATGGGATATGATCCATGGATGGATACATACAAATCTTAACTGGAATACATCTTCAAATCTAACTGGGATAATACACACAATGTTACCAATTGAATAATTATCAATATTGCTGGAATAAAATAATATATTTCATTGTAATAAAACATTACCAAATAACCATCGGATATAGTAATGTTTTGATCATCACATAAAGTGAGTAAAAATATTATTTGATGAAATTGAAACTAATATAAGGAAGTAAATAATCAATCTATTGAATAAATTACAACAAATATTACTAAAATTTCATGTAGAAATTTGAATTTGAAATACGATGATCTATATTAAATGATAGATGATTTGTGACACCTAGTTAATATTCACGCTACATTTTTACTCTTTATTGAGTTAATTAAAGAATTTATTATGATGTTATATTTTTTAAATCCCCTATGTTTATTGTGGATATTATTTTCTCTATGTTTTGGTAGATCAGGTGCCCACAGGGATATAGAGAATGAGTAATACTGATTAGTTTGATTATGGGTTCCCAAGGATATAGAAATATATCATTTTATCATTATTTTTATTGATGGATTTATAGGAATGGAAGAGATTCTTCATGACAGGTTAATTCATGGATACATAAATTTAGGTTTATGGATTTCTTATAGATTGAGGTTAATGTGAAGATATCTATTAGAAAATATTATGTTTGTGTATTAAATTCATTCAAAAAATTTTATTTCATTTTTTTTACTTCTTTATATAAGTTTGATATTTATGTTTGGTATGTTTCAAAATAGTTTATATTTGTGTTCTACATTATTTTACATAATTTTATTATAAATTATATTAATAAAAAAATTTATATGAAAAATTTTATTAATGGTAGTGGGAATGGTTTTTTATTTTATAAAATACAATTCAACATTATCTTATAATTCTTTGTATTCACTTATTATCTAACAATATTTATCATAAAATTACTAAATTTTAAATTTTTATAATGTAATTATTAATTTCAATTAGTCCCCAAAATCTATCAGTATAGGATATATTGGTAGGTATTGCAATAAAAAATAAAAAAGTGGATTATTAATTTATATATGGTTTAAAAAAAATTCAAATGTTATAAATGTATTAGATATTATGGTTTGATAATAAAAAATAATTCAATCAAAATCCCCACATAAAAGAAAAAAATTATTAAACATAATTATTATAAATAATCAATTAATGAAGATACATGAAAGTGATAGAAAAATTAAATGCAAGGGAAGGTCCAAAGTTCAGTAGTATCATATGATAATCCAAATGAATTGAAAAAGAAGTACTCATATTATGGTAAAACATCTGAGTAAACCATACTATAGTAATATTAATAATAATAGTTAACCAAAACAAGACCATATTTAATTCAAAGAACTAATAAATTTCAAATTAAAAATTATAGTTGATGTAAATAAAATTGTTAAAAAGTAGTAATTAATGTTCTTAATGAAAATAATTAATTTTGAAATAATTTTTTTACTATAGACCTATTATTGTGTTTTAGGGGTGTTAGGTTTTCAAAATTATGCAAATTAACGTAATAATAAAAGAAGTACTTATAGTAGTGAGTTATTTTACAAAGAACATTGTTTCACCTTAAATTAATTTAGCAAATATATAATCCTCCAAGATCATGATATGATGAATTTGATGCTAGTAAATGTACTCATTGAGAATATATAAGAACAAAAGTTAAATACCATATGTTTTCTATGATTCAGGACTATACATTCATGAACTAACTACCCTCTATATTGAAATAGAACACCTCCTCATCACTAGACTGACTATGAAATTTCGTCAGATGTCCTCTATAATTATCATAATTATAAGGACACCCTAATGATATTCTTATCTAGTATAAAAAATATCCCCTATATCATTGAAAAATAATTGCTACCCAAACTGAGATTTAATCGTCTTCTGATTTCAAGGATTCCTCGAAGAAAATTAAAGTTCATGATATATTTACAGAAAATCTAGATCCCTTGGAACACACACATGACTAGGAGAGAGAATAGTAAAATATGTGACAAGACCAAATCGACACGATCAAGGGAAGTAGATCTATGCAAAAATAACATAGATAAAAGCATATCATATCATTGGAATGGAATATATATTATCAACAGTGATCAATGGAACTAGTAATCTATAATTATAGAACTTGAATAATATGTACAATTGTGTAAAATAGGGCTTAATAGCTCAAAAACACATACAATAATAATAATAATAAGAATATTGTTTTTTGAAATTATGAAACTGAATAAAAAATAAATGGGATGAAACGTTTAGTACCAATTGAAATAAGAAAAAAAATCAAAGCATCATCATCGATAATTACAAAATTCTATTCCAAATATTATTACATAAATCACTATAAAAACTAAGACCACCTAATTATAAACACATAATGATATACCAAATATAGAATAAATCAATTATATTAAAACTTCAAAAGACACTCATTTATAATAGAATAGTAAAATTATCTACCATATGAATTAACTAAATAACGGTCTCAACCTCTTCTTTTCAACACAAAATCTCTTGAATAAAAAAGTCCCCTCATTATTTTAAAAAATATATATTTTTAAATTCAATCAAGGTTATTTTCAAATACAATCCAACTTCCATGACTACTAAGTTGATACAAGCATTACATACATACCATTTACATCAATTTAGATGAATAATAATACTTCTCACAATATAAAATATCCAAAAACAAAAAATTATTATTTCCATTTAAGTATGGTTTCACAAAAAACCAATTACATAAATAATCATCTACATCTTTTGGATGTTTCCTCACACAATGTACCCTTCTTAAACATACCTGATTTAATACATTTCATATTAGTAGGGGAAAAAAATATAATAAATTATGGGATCATATTATTAGTATGTTTAAAGAAGATACATATCATTTTATTACCATGTATGAGTATAAGATAAGAATAAGGTTATGAAAAAATCATCAAAACTATAAATAATCATAAATAATATGTCAAAGATAACTATTCATGAGTCATTTCATAATTATTTTTCATAAAAAAAGATATATGTAATAAATGCGTGGAATTATCAATGAAAAATAATATTCTTTGAGAGCATATCATAAGCATTAAAATACGTCATATGAGACTGTGGCACAATCACTTTTATAAAAAAAGAATTTATTAGTCAAGCCTCAATTTTAATATAATCTTTACAAAGTGGTCAAAGTCCCATAACAGAATGAGTTCAATCTAGAATATGTGCTTTATTATTACAATAGGGTCACTCCCCAAAATCATTTAATATATTTAATGAGATATAAATATTTTTTGAATTAATTAATGGGATATATATTTTTTGTCTCACCCACCAACTAATTAAAATCAAACATATGTATGCCAAATGATTATGAAATGTTAATCATTTCATTATACCATAACTCACCCATAGGGAAAAAATGTTTTATGAAATCTAAGTTAAAACATCCTCATAAAAATCTATCTAAAGTAATAAATTTCATGTAATAATAATATAATATCCATATGGAATAAAAACAACCCATAATGTATTTTAAAATAGTGGGAAAATATCTTTTACAATAGTATTTTTAAAAAAAATTAAATTAATGAGAAAAATTCCTTTCCTTTTGTTAAAATTTAAAAATAAATCGCCAAAATATATGAATAGTATATTCATTATAAATCCAATGAAACATATAAAATAATCTTCATGATTATTTTAAAATCCCTTTATCCCTTATATATTAATAGAGAACATTGATTTTACACTTTCGTAAAACACATAACTGAGTTGTACATAAAATGTTTCTAAAGATTGAATTGAATCTTGTGTAATGGAGGTAAAATGTATTGAAAATTAAGATTTTAATATATATAATAATTGGTAGAAAATTAAAAGAAAAAAATTAATAACATTCATATAGAAAATAATTATTATATATTGAAAATAGTAAACAAGTGTGTTTTTGTTAAATACATTTTATCAAATATATTAATTACTAGAGAGAGGATAGTGAAAAAAAGAAGGATAATGAGAATAAAAAATTAAGAACATAGAAATAACTATAGTATAGGAAAATATATAGGGTTTTAAATATAATTATAATGTATTTTTTAGAATTTGATATTTAATATGCACTACTTGAAAAATAAATGATATTTTAGCATAAACCCTTCTCTCAATGCCTGAAGTTCATTATACACACTCTTAACCACTTGTGTGATAAATATAGATCTATTTACACATATACCAAAAAAATATAACATTTATCATACAACATATTATTCAAATAGAAATTTTAATTACCAATTTGGTAATATTTTTTCATTAAAATCATCTTTTGGGTGTTAATTGTTTTGTTTCCCATGCATATTTTTGTTCAATAGATCTAGTTCATTCACCTTGTTTTAGGTTTCATTATCACAAGATTATTAGTATTTTCCTAATTATTATATTTATTTATTATTTAAACATTTATAATGATGAATATATATTTTTGAATAAAAATGAATTAAATATCATTATAGAGACTGTATTCCATACATAAGTACGAGTGATGTTTTTATTTTCCAATGAATAAAGTGAAATGAATGGAAATAAAACATTTAATTTCCATAATCATGTTAATTTTACAAATATAATTTATGTATTTTTATCTATGTTATCATTATGATTAATCATGTTTACAATAAATCATAAATGAATCTTGTCACTTCGTAGAGGTGGTAGTCCACACATACCCAAGAACGATGTTATCTTTTTTCCAAAGGATTATAGAGTATAAAGATAGATGCTAATTTTTATCTATAGAATCATAATTATGTTAAAAAAAATAAATATATCCATTAAATCCATCTATAAAATAATCCATAATAGACTGCGATAAATAAAAACATATGTCTTTGTGATGGTGGTAGTCCACATGTATTCATGAGAAATGATTTTATTTCCCATAATGTAGAAAATTATTTAAAAAATAGGTATAATACAAACATAATAAATTTAAATGATATTGGTGATGCTTATTACACCATATCATCATGATTGTTAAATAATTCTAGCAGTTACACGTAAGAATGCATTTTTTTTTGAAAAATCTTCTTCGGATTACACTGTAATCATTCTAGGATAGTCTATTGGTGAGAAATAAACCGCAAGGTAGTGGGGAATAATATTGTGAAGGAATTTGGGTATATATTGGGGATATTATGTTGATCACATTCTGTGGAAATTTGAGAAGACGAGGTTGCATTTATAAGTGAGGGGAGTGTCACACATGTATTTATTCTAAACTATTAAATATTATATTTATCTTACTCAGGTTCATGTAGAACTAAAAAATCAAAATTTTATTATAATGTTATAATGGTCTAAATAACCTCACACAATAACAATTATGATGATATTTTGTGTCCTTATCAAAAAATATCACCCTTAACTAACATGTTTCACCAATTTATTATGGTGACAACCTTTTTAGTAGGGTTAATATTCATAAAGAAGAGAATTGAAATTGAAATAAACAATTAGTTTTAAAATTATATATACAAATATGAAATCAAATTTCCAATATTCAATATGAATAAGTGGTATTAATTAATTTTAATTTAAGAGCACAAAACAGAACATATTGTTTTTTTAAAATGACTTTATTGATAAAAATGAACCTATACTAAGATATTTATTATAATATGGATTCCAATGGAATTAATATGAAAATATTTAATAAAATTTATATTATGTTTAATGAAGAAAAATGAAATCATAATGGAACCTCTAAATTAGATTATTTAACCAAAATAAATGATAATATTTTAGTAATTTAAATTTTTCACTATTCAATCAAAAGTCAATCCTATTAGAAAAATATAAAACATTTTCTAATATATTATTCTAACATGATTATTTCAAAAATAATTTCATTTTTCTGAAATATATTTCGTAAATTTACATTAATTAATTATATTATCTTGGAATTGGGTGAAATAAAATAAATTTTGGAAAGAAATGTATTTTAGAAGTAGAGAAAGATATTATTATTAGTCTTTGACTAGTAATCACAATTTATATAATGTTATATAATTTTATTTGTTATATAATATTCTATATTTATTATAATAATTTATAAATAGTTTTTAATTTAATCTCTTATGAACAAATTATATTATGCACTTTAAATTTCATTTTAGAAAAAAAACTCTTTCCATTTGAATTATTTTATCTTCATTTAAAAAAACATGATAATAAATGTTTACTTGAATATTAATTTTTTTATTGAATAAATAACAACATATATTTTAATAGAAAATGTGTTTTATTTATGGTTTGGGTCTTGTGTAATGAAATTAATGAAACATTTCAACTGTAGTATACAAAATATTATATACTCTAATGTCTTGGGGTGATACATTTTAACTACTAATTTAAATTGCCCATAAAATTCCATTACTATAATAAAAAAATTAAGACAATTATTCCTCATTACTTCCTAGATATCCAACATTTCATTCTAATACTATTGGTTTCACCACAAAACATTGACCGTATGAGTGGTATTTTTTATTAATACTTTCTCTCTTCAATCCAAAATTTCTATTGGGTTATCTTCATAAGAAAGATCATGCCTCAATGGTATGACCTTTATATTCAATTTATTTAAAAGATCAATTATGTAATTTCTAAATATTGATACCTAAATTACATTATGAACATTGAGGAGGTTCTTTGAATGTGTTGAGCATCATGCTACTATCTCAATGTGATTACGTTTTTTTACGAGACCATTGTTCCTATGGAATAACCTTTCTCTATTTAAAAATTTTATAGTCTTCCCCCAAGAAAGTATTTATAGGAATAAATTTTATATAAAATGAAACTATAGATATTTCAACATATTTGATTCATTACTCTTTTTTTGACATTAATCTTTCCTGATGTGTTATTGAATGGATGTCACATTCAATTCAATTTCATTATCTATCTCTTATCCCAATAACCTTTATTCCCAAATATCATTCAATAATTTTGGTATTATAAAATCATTTATATAGAGGGATTCATAATCATCCATATAAACTGTTATATAAAATCTATTATTTTTATAAAATTTTAACATGGGAATGTATTCATCCCAAACACATTTACAATCCATAGAGAATGATTTTAGTATGTATTTTAGGGTTTTAATGGTCCTCCCATAATAGTCATGAATTTTAAATGAACATATTCTTGTGGGAGGAACATTATATATTTAGTATTATTTAATGGTCTATTTTCTTAAAATACATAATTATTGGATCACTATAATGAAACCCCATAAAATATCTAGAATGATCCTTTTGACTCGGGTATCAACCATCTTTTCACCTTCCCAAAGTTGTATTGTAATATAGGTCTATAGTATTTGAAGTGCATTGTGTTGAATTTGTTGTCAATGAGGCATGAAGTTGTCTTGGAATGAATGGATGCCAAGGAGTCAAGATGTGAATGTCAAAGGATGTGATGGTGATGGTGATGAAGGAGAATGGCCATGGTACACAGATGCATGTCACTTAGGAGATTCACTAAGTGACATAGGAGATGATGGTTGAAACATTCTCTAAGCATATCTGGCGATTGTTGAGCTGTTCTTTAAGTTCATAGAACTTGTATCATGATGATACAATGTCACAACATGATTAGAAGACCATGCATTGTAGTGAAAATGCATGAGGAGTTGAAAGGAGTTCCATCCACAACTACTAAGTGGATGATGTGCATTAATGAAGTCCATGCACTAATACTTAGTGCATGTGAATTTGAAGTTGGTCCAATTGATCTCTGATTAGATCAATGAAGCACATTGAAGAATTTAAGTGATTCAGGAGCTCAGTTGAAGATGAAGACCCTTCGTGAATTCCATTACAAAGTGATGAAAAAATGTTGAAGAAGAATGGAGGAATTCTAATGAAGAAGAAATAATTGATCAAGTAGCTCGGTTGATGAAGATCCTTGAGAATTCTCTCCTAAGTTGAAAATGAGATGGTGAAGAAGAATTACAAATTGAGGAGTTGTTTTTAATCAAGAAGATTAATGTTTGAATTCTCAAGAAGAAGATGAAGGAAAAGAATGCCTTGAAGGGCAAGTGGCACTTGGCATATTTTACATGGAGGACTTTGTTTTTACAAAGTCTTATTCAAGACTTAGCCAAAAAATTGGCCTGCCCGTGAGCACCTTGTGGGTTAAACCCCAAGGCTCATGTGGGCCTAAGGCGCCACGCCCAAGGGGGAACCCATGGGGCGAGCTCAGGGCGGCAGGGGCGCACCCACAGACACCACAGAGGCGGCTGGGGCACGCCCGGAGGAGCGCAGTGTGCATAGTGGGCGCCAGTGGCGCGCCCGCAGGAGGCATAGTGGGCGCTAGGAGCGCGCCCGCAGGGAGCATAGTGGGCGCAGAGCGCGCCCGCAGGGAGAACACGGTGCGGGGCGGAACCGTGGAGGGAGGAGTTTCAACTGGCCGTTCAAGGGAGCGGCTGGGTAATAAGCCGCGAGAAAACTGGGCGGCGTTTCGATGTGGGACGCGCAAAAAATCCCGGGAGCAAATCTCCACCGTCCGTCTCATCGGGCGCTTGATCTGCGCCGCACATCTGATCCGCGGCGTCGCGATCTAATCCAGGCCGCCCGATGTATTTTGATCGCCCGATCCAACGGCTCCCGGCTCATCTCCTTCGTCGAGCTCGAGCCGAAGCCTCCCGCGAAGCCGCCGCTGAACCAGTGCCTCCCGACGACAGAATTTGAGTATCCGGCCACCTCCGATCAAACCGAAGTGTCCATTGTGATCGTCTGTGTCTACTGAACATAACCATGCATTAAAATGTTTCATGCATGCATCGAAGGAGAATTTCGAGTATCGGCCGAGGCAAACAACGTTGCCGAGGCCTCGGTGTATTCGTATTTTGCATGGAGGGTTTTTAATGAGGCTCTGCATGTTGTTCCATGCACATACACGAGGAGGAACAGAAAGAAAAAGAACCCGCGTTGAAACAGAGGAAAGAAAACAAGATTTCACCGAATCTTGAAAACCCGAAAACTTCGGGAATTTGAGTTATTTGCACGCGGATAATCTGAGGCAGCCTCTGCCTATAAAAATGAGGCCGAGCCCTCTGTGCAGCGTGCTGATGCGCTGAAAGTTTGAAGAGAGTCCCGCGAAGCCTCTCCCTCGCGAAGTAGAAGCCCCGCGCAAATTATTTGCGCTGCTGTTGTCCCGGTGCCACCCGAGGCCCGAAGTGTTCCCTGCGCGCCTCTCTTGCGCGACAGGAAGGATCCGAGCCGCGTATTTGCGCGCTCGAGTCTCTTTCTCCCTCTCTGCCCGCACCCTTGCGTGGCAGGAGGAAGATCCCGCGGGTTTTGCACTTGCGCGCCCCACGGGTAGGAGGTCTTGCGCGGCCTTTGTGCACCCAAGTGCTTGCGCGGCTCTTACCTTGTGCACTCAAGCCTTGTGTGGCTGTTGAAGACAAGTGGAGGCCGAGACCCTTTTTCTTGTGTGCCAAGTGAAGGAAGAGCTCCTCGGGCAGTAGATGTGTCAAGTGGAGAAGAACCCGAGGGGCTTAGTGCTTATGTGCTAAACAAGAAGACCCGAGCCCTTGCACCCTTTGAGTGCAAAGTGAAGAAGAAGAACCTACGGGTGTTATGTGTGCACCAAGTGAAGAGAAACACCTAAGCCTACATGTGTGCAAAAAGAAAACAAAGAGGTCGTAGCCCTTGTTGGGTATGCACACTTGAAGATTAAAAGAGAAAGAACAAATTGTGTGTGCAAAGGAAGTGAAAGGCCGTAGCCTTGGGTGTGTGCAAGAAATGAAGTGTAGGCCACAACAAAGAAGAACTCATTCAAGTGTGTGTGCAAAGTGAAGAACTTGTGTGTGCTTAACAAGTGAAGGCCGAACCTATGTGTGTGCTCTAAGAGGAGTGGACACACTTAGAAGAAGAAGTTGACCCACACTAAAGTATAACACACATTCTAGTGTGTAAGCAAATTGCATAAAGTGTGTGAAGTCAGAAGGTGTGCGCTATAATTGAATACACCCTTTGAGGGTTTACTGCACCTAGAAGAAGAACAGGAAAGTGCATGCATGCATGCATGCACGTGCACACGTAAAACAAGTCAAATCTGCTTGTGTGCATTTGAGAAGTTGAAGTGAACTGAGACTGGACCAGACCGAAGATAAAGATATTATTTGTCTGAGCATTCAGTAATTGGAGAGAAGCCGGGGCATCCTTAGAAGAAGGTGATAAAGCCCGAGCAAGATGAGAAGACCTGTTCACCACAAGTGATCAGAAGAAGAGCAAGGCCAGCAGTCTTTATCCCAGGCTGCTGAGGATACTTGAAGAAGCTTAAAGTGAAGAAGAGCCACTCGTGCGACTCGAGGAGCCAGGAGCAGACCCTGTGGGACTCAGGGAGAAGAAGTCTTCAGTGGGATTCTAGAGCAAGCCAGTGGGACTCTGGTAACACTGTGGGACGCAGTATAAAGACCCTCTTGTGGGACTCAGGAGAGATACGGTGGGAAGCTGTATCGACAATTGTAATACTAACAGATTATAATGGGAGAATCCATGCTTGGAGAGCATGGCAAGGATGTAGGCCTTTGGTGCCGAACCTTGTAAATCCTTGTGTCCTGTGCCTTTTCATTACTGCATTATCCGGGAAAGGTTGAGAGATACAAGAAGAGTGGATCGAGGCTTTAACCAGCCATAGAGGTTTAATTGATAAAGAATCAATTAGTAAAAAGTTGTAAGGGATCACTGATTCACCCCCTCCCCCTCTCAGTGATTCACACTGATCTGGGCACTTCAATTGGTATCAGAGGGAGGTTCCCTCTAAAAGATCCAAGGGAGTCTTTATGAAGTGCAGATTTGAGGAAACGAGCAACCAGCCTCAAATGGAGATATCTTCCAAGACTCAGAAAAATAGAAAGAAGAAACAGGCCAAGAAGATGAAGAAAGCCTGTCCTAGCTGTGATGAAGTTGAAATAATGAATGATTTTCAGAGTGCACTCAAATATCTTCAGAAGACAGTTCCCATGGAAGTGGCAAAGTGTATAGCTATAGGCATCCATGATCTTCAAGAAGAAAAATCACAGTTAGAAGAAGAAGCCAATGCTATGGAAGATCAGCTGGCAAAAAGGGTTGGCATAACCAACACTCTCAGAAAGCTGGTGAAGGCCAAAGATGAAACTGTTTCCCTTTGCAATGAAAGATATGAAGACACTGTTGAAGAATTGCAAAGAAGCCTTTCTGAGAAAGAAATCTTTAAAGTAATAATCAAAGATGTTTACCATGCACTGGAAAAGAGGCATAAAGTGTCAATGAATGTCAGAGATGCTCAACTCGAAGACAAAGTCAAAAGGGTGAAGGAGCTTGACAACTCATTGCTTGAAATGAAGCAGGTGCATGAAGACCAGATGAAACAGCTGGAAGAGAAATGGGAAGGAAGGCTAAGAACAGTTGAGGATGAGAAGAACTCCCTCAACATGAAGTTTTTAGAACTGGAGGTGATATTGAAACATCTGCAATCACCTAAAGCTGAATCCTTCCAGTCAGCTGGAAGAAGACATGTTGCTACTCAAGTATGCTTTGAGCAGGATGATTCTAAGAGAAATACATCCTCTAATAAAAGTGCAACATCTTCTAGAAAGAAGGTACCATCTATACCATCTTGTACTGATGCTTCTAATTGTGTTTCCACAAAAAGTGCAGGATGGAAGAATAATTCCAAACAAATATGGATGAAGACAGTAAAGAAGCAGAGCTCTCATGAAACAGCACAACAGGTCAAGAAAAGTACCCTACAATCAGAAGGACTGAAAAGGTCAAGATTCGTGGGACAATGCTGGTGTTGTAACAAGTATGGGCATTGTGCAAAGGATTGTTGGTACAATCCACTGAATTCCAAAGCACAGAGGAAGCCCATGCCTAGGGGGAGCAAGCCAGAAGAAAAGAAGCAGCATCCACAGGTCCAGAAACATTTGTTTACTGCAAATAGATTTGGATTACTTGATAACATCTGGGATGATTGCAAGAGTGGTCAAATAGATACATGTCAATCTCCAACTGTATCCAGAGCTCAATAGAAGAGAAGATCACTGAACCTAGCTAAAAAGAAATCCTTGGGAAGCAAGAATTAGAAAGTGGAAAATGCTCCCAAGAAGTGTTTGAGAAATGAAGAGAAGTCCTTGGAGTCTAAATCCAAGAAGGGTGAGTCATCCAGAAGGACCACCAAGAAGACATGCTTCTACTGTGGAAAGAAAGGTCACACCATGGATCTTTGTGAACAAGCCATGGAAGTGAATAGAAGCAGACTGGACTCAAACAGACAATCAATCCAAAAGAAGCAGAAGGGATTGATTGAAAACAAGTTGCCTAAGAGAGGTAGCTTGACAGCATCAAAGGAACCATGTGGAACTTCCAGAACTGAGACCACACATCCAAATGATTTACTAGTCATATGGCCAAATCAGTTGCAACTTGCCAAAGATCTACAAAAAGCTGAAGATGATGTGCTGGCAATTGCTAAGGCAAAAGGGAAGAAGAAGATTTCACATGAAGATGGGTTGAGAACCACACCAGCACAATCATCAATGAAGATCAAATGTGCAAGTGTGAAGACTGGTGAAAATGGGACATCTCGGTTGAGAGAATCTTCTCAACCTTGTTGTTCACATTGATGAACCAAGGATGTTCCATCTTATTCCCTTATACATTTGTATTTACATGTGCTAACATTGCAGGGAATTGAAGATGATGATCATTCTCAGCTGGAGGATGGTTTGGAAAGAATCTTGTGCACCCCTTGAGGGGGAGCCAATTTGGAGAAGATGATATTTTGGGATTTAATATCATCTTGAGAAAAGTGAAGGTAATCCAATCATACTTTCATCCCTTGTTTCTTAATTGAGTTTATCTTGTCAATTAAGGGGGAGTATGGATTGAAGGCAAATAGATGAAAGGGGGAGCTTTATCTTAGCACTGAACATTCTAATGAGTTTTGTGAAGTATGTGCAGGATTTAGCAATTCATTGTTATATCTGAAAAATTTCAAGCCCCTAAGCATGATCTCACATGTGTAGAGAATTGTGGACAGCATTGAGTTCCTTGGTTACATCACTCTTGTTTTCTACACCGGGTTAGCCCAAGTAGACTTAGAGTTGATTTACTAAAGGTTCTTTGCTAAAGAAGAACATGTGGCATCATCCCTCTCTTAGTGATTTTCAAGAAGATGCTATTCAAAGTGAGGAAGATATTTTTAGAAGAGAACCACACCACACCTTTGCATTTGATTGCCAATAAGGGGGAGAAATATTGGCACACATATTGACCCATTCATATGTGCTGAAGGAGTGTATTGACAACAAATACAAAGGGGGAGATTGAAGTGCATTGTGTTGCATTTGTTGTCAATGAGGCATGAAGTTGTCTTGGAATGAATGGATGTCAAGGAGTCAAGATGTGAATGTCAAAGGATGTGATGGTGATGGTGATGAAGGAGAATGGCCATGGTACACAGATGCATGTCACTTAGGAGATTCACTAAGTGACATAGGAGATGATGGTTGAAACATTCTCTAAGCATATCTGACGATTGTTGAGTTGTTCTTTAAGTTCATAGAACTTGTATCATGATGATACAATGTCACAACATGATTAGAAGACCATGAATTGTAGTGACAATGCATGAGGAGTTGAAAGGAGTTCCATCCACAACTACTAAGTGGATGATGTGCATTAATGAAGTCCATGCACTAATACTTAGTGCATGTGAATTTGAAGTTGATCCAATTGAACTCTGATTAGATCAATGAAGCACATTGAAGAATTTAAGTGATTCAGTAGCTCAGTTGAAGATGAAGACCCTTCGTGAATTCCATTACAAAGTGATGAATAAATGTTGAAGAATAATGGAGGAATTCTAATGAAGAAGAAATAATTGATCAAGTAGCTCGGTTGATGAAGATCCTTGAGAATTCTCTCCTAAGTTGAAAATGAGATGGTGAAGAAGAATTACAAATTGAGGAGTTGTTTTTAATCAAGAAGATTAATGTTTGAATTCTCAAGAAGAAGATGAAGGAAAAGAATGCCTTGAAGGGCAAGTGGAACTTGGCATATTTTACATGGAGGACTTTGTTTTTACAAAGTCTTATTCAAGACTTAGCCAAAAAATTGGCCTTCCCGTGAGCACCTTGTGGGTTCAACCCCAAGGATCATGTGGGCCTAAGGCGCCACGCCCAAGGGGGAACCCATGGGGCGAGCTCAGGGCGGCAGGGGCGCACCCGCAGACACCACAGAGGCGGCTGGGGCACGCCCGGAGGAGCGCTGTGTGCATAGTGGGCGCCAGTGGCGCGCCCGCAGGAGGCATAGTGGGCGCTAGGAGCGCGCCCGCAGGGAGCATAGTGGGCGCAGAGCGCGCCCGCAGGGAGAACACGGTGCGGGGCGGCACCGTGGAGGGAGGAGTTTCAACTGGCCGTTCAAGGGAGCGGCTGGGTAATAAGCCGCAAGAAAACTGGGCGGCGTTTCGATGTGGGACGCGCAAAAAATCCCGGGAGCAAATCTCCGCCGTCCGTCTCATCGCGCGCTTGATCTGCGCCGCACATCTGATCCGCGGCGTCGCGATCTAATCCAGGCCGCCCGATGTATTTTGATCGCCCGATCCAACGGCTCCCGGCTCATCTCCTTCGTCGAGCTCGAGCCGAAGCCTCCCGCGAAGCCGCCGCTGAACCAGTGCCTCCCGACGACAGAATTTGAGTATGCGGCCACCTCCGATCAAACCGAAGTGTCCATTGTGATCGTCTGTGTCTACTGAACATAACCATGCATTAAAATGTTGCATGCATGCATCGAAGGAGAATTTCGAGTATCGGCCGAGGCAAACAACGTTGCCGAGGCCTCGGTGTATTCGTATTTTGCATGGAGGGTTTTTAATGAGGCTCTGCATGTTGTTCCATGCACATACACGAGGAGGAACAGAAAGAAAAAGAACCCGCGTTGAAACAGAGGAAAGAAAACAAGATTTCACCGAATCTTGAAAACCCGAAAACTTCGGGAATTTGAGTTATTTGCACGCGGATAATCTGAGGCAGCCTCTGCCTATAAAAATGAGGCCGAGCCCTCTGTACAGCGTGCTGATGCGCTGAAAGTTTGAAGAGAGTCCCGCGAATCCTCTGCCTCGCGAAGTAGAAGCCCCGCGCAAATTATTTGCGCGGCTGTTGTCCCGGTGCCACCCGAGGCCCGAAGTGTTCCCTGCGCGCCTCTCTTGCGCGACAGGAAGGAGCTGAGCCGCATATTTGCGCGCTCGAGTCTCTTGCTCCCTCTCTGCCCGCACCCTTGCGCGGCAGGAGGAAGATCCCGCGGGTTTTGCACTTGCGCGCCCCGCGGGTAGGAGGTCTTGCGCGGCCTTTGTGCACCCAAGTGCTTGCGCGGCTCTTACCTTGTGCACTCAAGCCTTGTGTGGCTGTTGAAGACAAGTGGAGGCCGAGACCCTTTTTCTTGTGTGCCAAGTGAAGGAAGAGCTCCTCGGGCAGTAGATGTGTCAAGTGGAGAAGAACCCGAGGGGCTTAGTGCTTATGTGCTAAACAAGAAGACCCGAGCCCTTGCACCCTTTGAGTGCAAAGTGAAGAAGAAGAACCTACGGGTGTTATGTGTGCACCAAGTGAAGACAAACACCTAAGCCTACATGTGTGCAAAAAGAAAACAAAGAGGTCGTAGCCCTTGTTGGGTATGCACACTTGAAGATTAAAAGAGAAAGAACAAATTGTGTGTGCAAAGGAAGTGAAAGGCCGTAGCCTTGGGTGTGTGCAAGAAATGAAGTGTAGGCCACAACAAAGAAGAACTCATTCAAGTGTGTGTGCAAAGTGAAGAACTTGTGTGTGCTTAACAAGTGAAGGCCGAACCTATGTGTGTGCTCTAAGAGGAGTGGACACACTTAGAAGAAGAAGTTGACCCACACTAAAGTATAACACACATTCTAGTGTGTAAGCAAATTGCATAAAGTGTGTGAAGTCAGAAGGTGTGCGCTATAATTGAATACACCCTTTGAGGGTTTACTGCACCTAGAAGAAGAACAGGAAAGTGCATGCATGCATGCATGCACGTGCACACGTAAAACAAGTCAAATCTGCTTGTGTGCATTTGAGAAGTTGAAGTGAACTGAGACTGGACCAGACCGAAGATAAAGATATTATTTGTCTGAGCATTTAGTAATTGGAGAGAAGCCGGGGCATCCTTAGAAGAAGGTGATAAAGCCCGAGCAAGATGAGAAGACCTGTTCACCACAAGTGATCAGAAGAAGAGCAAGGCCAGCAGTCTTTATCCCAGGCTGCTGAGGATACTTGAAGAAGCTTAAAGTGAAGAAGAGCTACTCGTGCGACTCGAGGAGCCAGGAGCAGACCCTGTGGGACTCAGGGAGAAGAAGTCTTCAGTGGGATTCTGGAGCAGGCCAGTGGGACTCTGGTAACACTGTGGGACGCAGTATAAAGACCCTCATGTGGGACTCAGGAGAGATACGGTGGGAAGCTGTATCGACCATTGTAATACTAACAGATTATAATGGGAGAATCCATACTTGGAGAGCATGGCAAGGATGTAGGCCTTTGGTGCCGAACCTTGTAAATCCTTGTGTCCTGTGCCTTTTCATTACTGCATTATCCGGGAAAGGTTGAGAGATACAAGAAGAGTGGATCGAGGCTTTAACCAGCCATAGAGGTTTAATTGATAAAGAATCAATTAGTAAAAAGTTGTAAGGGATCACTGATTCACCCCCTCCCCCTCTCAGTGATTCACACTGATCTGGGCACTTCAGTATTTGATCAACATGTACCATATTCTTTTCAAAATATTATAATATTTATTTGTGAATATTTACTTCAAGATTTTTCAATCTACATATATATCAAACCAATCATCATATAAATAATGTGTCTAGATCTTCAGTGCAAATATACAGCTAAAATCTCTAAATAATGAGTTGGGTAATTTTTCTCAAAAAAATATTTAGTTGTTATTAGCAATATGCCACAACCATTTCATTATTAATAAGAACACATGAATTCCCTTATTTGATGCATCTCTGTAAATCACAAACCCTTCAATGCTGCAAGGTAATGTAAGCAATGGTGTAGTGCACAACTGTTTTTTTTCATTTCCATGAATTTTTCTTCAAATTCCTTTTTACAATAGTTATTTTATCCCTTTAACGTTTTTTAGTTTTGGGATTTGATAAAAATTATATATTTCTCAAAAATAATTAGCAACATCAATATTTTACAAGAAAATACTGATTTTAAGTTGATGTGATTATTCTAGGCCATTATCCAACAATATCATTATTAGTTGGATCCATATATGTTTACTATAATGTAATCCTATAACCTATAAATTCTAATTCATGTTTCCAATAATCAAAAATGAATTTTTTAATAGAATTAAAAATTCCTTAATTTATTAATCAAAATAGATTAATCATATTCTTGATCATCCTTATACATCCAATATATAAAAATATCATCTAAAAAGACCACCAAAAACTAATCAAGGTAATATAAGAAATATGTACTCAATAAATCCATCAATATAGAGGGTGAATTCATAAGTATAAATTGTATTACGATAAATTCATAGATACTATACTATGTTCAAAATGATATCTTGGGTATATCCATCTTTTTAACCTCCAATTGATTATATCCATATGTATGTTCAATATTAGAAAACTTTTAAACTCCATGATGTTGATCAAATAAGTCATAAATGCAGGGTATATGTTAATTTTTCATGATAATTATATTTTTATGTTTAGGATAATCATTGAAAAGTTGAATTGACCCATTTTTCTTCTAAAAAAGAGTAGGAACACCGCATGCTGATTAATTCGGCTGTTTGATTCCATCTTAGAAATTCTCTTGGAGTATATTATTAAATTATTTAAATTAAAATGGGGACATTATATAAGGGGCTATTGAAGTTGAAATATTACAATATATGAGTTATATAGATAATTAAAATTAACAACTATTTGTAGGACTAGGAAACTCTTCATGATATACGCCAACATATCCCAAAACAATATAAATTCATTCAATGTATAGTTTATCCTTCCCATTTGGGATACGTACCCATCATGAATTTGTAGGAATATCAATATAATGAATGTAATGTTTGTTGAATATTAATGTTAATACTCACACAAACAGAAATTGACAGGTTGATTTGTAATATCATATGTAACTTATACTCACAAAAAATTGTTATGTGATATATATAATGAGAGGCAATCCATGCCCAATATCACTAAAAACTCAACTAAAGGAAAAATAACATTGTTTTTTAGAAATAAATTCCAACCAAAATATAACTGAGATGAGGTATAGAATTGTGGTTTTATCATCATACCATTAGAATTGTTTACTATTAATGAAAAAACAAATCATTGAGGATATGAATAAGCATTCCGAGAAAAATTATATGGCATAAATCAATTCATGTGACAAATATCAAATAAGATATGTCAAAATTTGAGCATATCTTTTACCACATAAACATCATTATTCTATCATTAATCACGTATTAAATCCCATAATTATTACCATGAGAATCAAGAATCCTTAATGAGTGAAAAAAAACCATAAAATTATCAGAATAAACAAAAATATTGCATAAATTATGATATGTTATTCTCATCCTTTGATATATTAGGTTCATTTATCTCACTATAATTTCATTATTGTTGTTCTAATGAATTATCCACATTTATATAAGTACATATGACAACCCTTCTTTTTATTAAAACATAAAAATGATTTATTACATAAAACATCACTTGATACAACAAAGAAGATCGAGAGGTTTAGTGTCTTTGGGGATTAGGATCATTACATAAAAACCTGAAACATTAAATACAACATCTTTATTGAAAACATACTTTACATGACAACTACATTCCCTCGTACTTAGCATTGCATGGGATAACCTAAGGACATGCATAAGAAAAGGGTGACCTATAAAGCCCAGTAAGGGAGTATACATGGAAAAACATGAGGAGTAAAATACATGTTAGACAATAGGAATATAAATAGAGCATAAAAGAAACATGAACATAAAGGCATGATAATGCATGATAATCATAACATGGAAATGTGGCAACAACACTTATCATGGAATTACCATGAGCCAAGGCTCATTGCACATGGTGCATGAGTAAATCCTTATTGCACATAAAGCACGAGTAAACCCTCGTTGCACTTGAATTAGCATGAGTCAACCCTCATTTCACATGACGTATCATGATACTATACTTTACCCAATGCATTGGAGCGCTATAAGGGCGCACCCTTCTTAAACATTTCATTTCATGCATAAGTGTGCCACATGATTCATAAAACATGGATTCATAAAACATATTCATTTATTCCACGATAAAGGAATGTGGAATTCATACATGATACTGTGTAATAAATAAGTAAAGGTGCATAATGGTGGATACCCTTGATGGAGAAATGGGCATGGTATCCACTACACAATGGCATTGGCTTAGAAAATCGGTGCGATTTCAGCAGCGTAACGGCGTGACATAAGAATTCATAAAAATGGTTGATGAGAGAGAAAGGGGTTCCTCGTCATATTTACATGTAATGGATTGTAAGGATGTCATATATATAAATTTCCCAACAATTGTAATGTAAATTAGATTCATGATACAGAATTATTGCATGAATGTAAAAGAAGAGAGAGAAGTTCCTTTTGGAATTTCGACATAGTAACAGGTGTATATAGGAGGCATTTAATGAGAGATAAAGGTTTCTCTCATCATTAAAACAATAAGAGGGAAGTATGGGGAGGTGAGAAACCATACCCCAACATTCATAATTGAAATTAAAAGGGCAATACAACTAAAATAAAATTGACAAAAATGAGAAAAGAAGAAAAAAACCCTTACTTGGAAGTTTGCTTCCAAAGGTTAGAGAGAGGCTTGTGAGAGGCTTCTTGGGAGATTGGGAAACCTTGGTAGGATTCTAGAGAGAGTTGGGCAGAGGTTGGAAGAACTCTAAAGGGAATTGAGTGACGATGAAGTGGGAGCTTGGGTGGGTTTATATAGGAAAAGTGAGGGAATTCTTTAATATTTAGGTTTGGGTCCCCTTACTTTAAATTAATCCAAACCACAAACCATACCATTGATTTTTACCATGGTTTTTGGAAAAGGGAAGAGGAAAATAATATTTTATAAGGACAAAGTCCGAACATCTTAAAATATTAGGGTTGCTTATGTGGAGGTGAGTCACACTCCCTTGGAAATTAATTAAAAAAGGAAAGGTGTTCAATAAGTCTTGAGGAATCCATTAATGCTTCGAAAAGTAAGTCAAACAAACCCAAAATTAAATTATTTTAATGTTAAAACATATATTGGTAGAACATAAAGATTATAGTATTTTATTACATCACTATTGGGTCATTATGATGTATAAAACACATTATATATTTAAACGGTATTTAATTTTTACCCAAAAATTTGATTGTCTCAGAAAATTATGAAAAATTCACAATTGGATAATTTCAATGTCCTGTTTCTAGAAATAACATTTATTTTATCTAAATAATTTTCTAAATATTTTAATTTTCACTTTTAAAATAAAAACTAACATTTATTGAAAATTCACGGGTTTTGACAGAAATAGCTTTCAAACCTTAATAAAAATTATAACTGCATTCATAAAATTACAAGATCATTTATATTTAATAAAAATTAATTTAATAACAATATTATTATTTTATTAAAATATTATTTAATTCAAAAATCCATTAATTTAATAAAATATATTTCTTAATTAAATAATAACTAAAAACTCATTTTGTATATTAAAAACTATTTACAATGTTTTAAAAATTACTAGAAATTATATTCATTATTATATACAAAAATAATGTACATGAACATAGTACTAATTATTTTTACATAACCCTTTAAAACAGCCGCATAAGACCTAAGGGTAAGGTGTGCGATGGTGACAGACTCTTGGGGTGGCTCAGATAACATCGCTTGACTGGTAATTTCAATCAATTTCCACTTTTCCCATAGACGGTCACTTTCGAGCTTGACATGATGAATCCATGCTTGGGCTTGGTCAAGGTAAAAGCCCAAAGACTCCACCTCTTTTTCGAGCTCCGAAAATTGGGCTTCGTATGGTGCAATTCTACTAGATGAGGCCATCACTTCCTTTTTCAGAGTAAATTGGATTTGTTAAAGTTCTATATTTATACTAATCATGTGATCACCGTTCAAATGCTATATTAGAAACAGTCAAAATTCTTAACATAAACCAAAGATGTTGACATCTTATAAAAATATTTTTCATAAAGATACATTTAACTAGATCAAGAGGGATTTCCTATTAATGAAACTTTGGGTCGTTATAATATTCCCCCCTTAAGAAATTTCTCCCTCGAAATTATTCTTTTCCCACACTAAAAAAATGCGTGTAACTCAGCTTCATTATTTCCTCCGATTCCCAAGTCACTTATTCAAACTTGTGGTTTCTCCACTACCCCTTGACTATGGGCATTGTCTTATTTCGTAGAACTTTTTCTCTACGATCTAAGATCTTCACTGGTTTCTCTTCATAAGAATGATCATCTTCCAATTGTACCACCTCAGAAGAGAGTACATGTGAAGGGTCCAATATGTACTTCCTTAAGAGGGATACATGAAAGACATCATGTACTTTGGCCATAGTAGGTGGAAGTGCTAGTCGATAGGCCACAGCCCCGACATGATCAAGAATCTCGAAGGGGCCGATGTACCTTGGACTTAACTTCCCTTTCCTTACAAACCTCATGACCTTCTTCCATGGAGATATGCATATAAACACCATGACTCTGACTTTAAACTCAAGATCTCATCGACGATTATCTGCATAACTATTCTGTCGACTCTGGGCTTCCTTGATATGCTGCTGAATGGTTTTCACCTTCTCCACCATTTCTTCAACCATTTCTAGTCCAAGAAGCTTACATTCACCGACATCATCCCAACATGCCAGTGTTCTTCACCTTTTCCCATATAGGGCTTCATATGGTGCCATTTGGATGCTTGAGTGGAAACTATTGTTATAAGAGAACTCAACTAGAGGAAGATGTTGATCCCATCCTCCTTTAAAGTCCATTGAGCATGCTCTCATCATATCCTCTAGTGTTTGAATAGCTCGCTCGGATTGGCCATCAGTTTGAGGATGATAGGCCATACTGAAGTTCAGTTCAGTATTTAGAGCATGTTGAAGACTCTTCCAAAACATAGAGGTGAATCATGGATCTCGATCAGACACAATAGATAGTGGTACTCCATGCAACCTTACCACTTCCCTGATATATATCTATGCCAGTTGATCCAAAGAAAAATCCTCCCAAATAGCAATGAAGTGTGCAGTATTTGTACGATGATCCACAACAAACCATATTGCATTATTGCCTTTGGATGTCCTTCGAAGTCCGGTGACAAAGTCCATGGTGATATTCTCCCATTTCCATTCTGGTATGGGAAATGGTTTCATCATCCCCTTAGACTTCTACCTCTATGCCTTAACTTGCTGGCACACCATGCACTTTGATGTATATTCAGCGATCTACATCATCATATTATCCCACCAAAAGTTTTCTCAGAGATCTTGATACATCTTTGTGCTCCCTAGGTGAACAGAGAAATTTGAACTATGTGCATCATCCAAAAGTTCCTTCTTCATCTCCGTATTTGATGGAACACATAGTATTTTCCCTAACCACACAATTCCTTCTTCATTAACATTAAACTCTAAGGATTTCCCCTTTTTGATAGCTTCCACATTTTCATGAATTCCCATATCATCCTTTTGAGAATCCATTAACCTTTCCAAAAGAGACGGTTGGGAAATAATTTGTGAAAGGATTTATGATGATCCCTTCTCTATGATTCCCATGTCCATCTTCATCAAGTCTAAGAAGATTGGATCCTTCTCAATTCTCATCATCGATAGAATTGTTGGGTTCTTTCTACTTATGGCATCTGCAGCCTTGTTCGCCTTCCCAGGGTGGTAATGTATTGAACAATCATAATCCTTGCTAAGCTCTATCCATCTTCTCTGGCGCATATTAAGCTCTTTCTGTGTGAATATATATTTAAGACTCTTGTGGTAAGTATATATCTCACATTTCTCTCCATTGATATAATGCCTCCAGATTTTCAAGGCAATGATCACAGCCACCAACTCCAGATCATGCGTTGGATAGTTTCGCTCAAGTGTTTTAACCTGCCTTGAGGCATAGGATACCACTTTATCATTCTGCATCAGCACACAGCCTAAGCCCTTCTTTGAAGCATCACTGAATACCACAAAAAGTTCCCCACTTATGGGTAAAGTGAGAACGGGTGCAGTGATAAGCCTCCTTTTCAACTCCATGAATCTTTCTTCGCATTCATCACTCCATGAAAACTTTACCCCCTTTTGAGTTATCTTGGTAAGAGTGTTGGACAATCATGAGAAATTTCTCAAAAATCTTCGATAATATCCAGCTAACCCCAAGAAGGTACGGATATCCATTAACGATGTTGGACTCATCCATCCCTCAATTGCATCTGTTTTGGAGGGGTCCAAAGATATCACATTGCTTGTGATGATATGGCCCATGAATGATACCTCCTTCAACTAGAACCCGCACTTGCTGTACTTTTTATAGAGCTTCTCCTTGCACAAGGTCTCTAGTACAGTTTTTAAATGCTCCTCATGATCCTCCTTGGTTTTGGAGAATATTAGAATATCATCTATAAAGACTACCAAAAATTTGTCAAGGTAATCTCTAAAGACTCTATTCATCATGTCCATGAATATTGCTGGAGCCTTGGTGAGTCCGAAAGGCATTACTATGAATTCATAGTGCCCGTTCCTTGTACAAAAAGCAGTCTTGGGGATATCTTCCTTCTTCACCCTTACTTGATATTATCCCGACCGCAAGTCCACCTTGGAGAAGTATTGTGCTCCATGCAACTGATCGAACAAGTCATCAATTCTTGGGAGAGGATACTTGTCCTTTATCTTTATTTTGTTAAGTTCACGATAATCGATGCAAATCCGCATTGACCCATCCTTCTTCTTGATGAAGAGGACAGGTGCACCGCATGGTGAAGCACTTGGGTGTATAAACCCTTTATCCAGATTCTCCTGTAGTTGTTTCTTCAGATCTTCAATCTCAACAACAACCATTCAATATGAAGTCTTGGATATTGGTAACGCCCCAGGTATAAGTTCAATTGAGAACTCAACATCTCTTCTAGGAGGAAGACCAGGAAGTTCCTCGGGAAACACTTCAGTGAATTCCCTCACAATAGGCATTTCATCAAGGGTGGATTCTTCCATGTACTCAATCATCTGAGCTAGATACGCGTGCTCATAGGGCATTAATATCCATGCTTGAGATGATGGAGCTAAAGGAGATTCATCTTCCTCCTGACACTTGTAATGAATCGGGGTTCGATTCTCCATATAGAGTATGATTTCCCTCTCCTGACAATTTATGTTGGCTCTATATAAGGAAAGCCAATCCAAGCCAAGAATTGCATCAAATTCCACCAGAGGGAGTATGACGAGGTTCACTGCGAAATTCAATCCACATATTATAACAGGGGAGGACCTATATTCATGGGATGCAATGATTCCCCATTTTCTGTACTCAACGACATCTTTACTTCAATGATTTTTGGTGGTGCCGGAATTGTTCTACTAAACATTCGAGATATAAAATAATGTATAGAAACTGAATCAAAAAGTACATTCTCTATTCTTGAATTAAAAACTACCGTCCCTATCACCACTTCGTTGTCGGGGTTCACTTCGGCAGAAGTGAGGACAAAAGCTCTTCTTTGCTGTCTTGGAGGTTGTTGGTTGCCTCCGATAACCCTTGGATTAGGGCACTGATTTGTAAAATGACCCGGTTCTTCGCATTTTTAGTATTGAACAATGCGTTGAGGTTCGAATAGAGCGTTCCTCTCATCTGTCGCAGCCGTGGGTCTTTCTTGCTGACAGTTAACAGCTAGGTGCCCTTCTCTTCCAAACCTGAAGCATTTTCGCGTCCCCTTAAGGCAATTTTTAGGGTGCTTATTTCCGCACTTTTGGCAAGTGGGGTGTTGTATCTTTTTAGCACCATTGGATTTATCCATCGGACCGCCAGCATTGAAGTCCACCTTACGCTTCTTGTCCCCATGATACCCCTGTGATTCCCCGATTTCCATTTTGACCTTGAGGGCACATCGGACAATTTCCTCATAGTTGTCGAAGTCATGGATCACTAGTTCTTTCTTCAAGCTAGGCTTCATCCCACCAAATAAGCGGTCAACTTTGCATTCTGGGGCAACGACAATGCCGGAAGAATGTTGTGAAAGCCTTGTGAATATTTCATCGTACTCTCCAACATATTCTTCATCTTTTTTCTTGAGGAAAAAGAAGTCCCTTTCAATCTTAATCCAGAGGGTGCGTGGAAAATATTTATCGAAAAACATCTTCTGGGAATCCTTCCATTCCAATGACATGATCTCCTCCCGAGGCTTCATATTTTTGATCAACGTCCACCATTGATTAGCTTCACCCTCCATACGATAAGCCTCCAAGAGATCCTTTTCTGGTTTAGAACATTGGGGGATGGAGAATATCTTTTCAATGGAGTTGATCCATTGTTCAGCGATCATGGGATCAGATGATCTAATAAAAGTAGGAGGCCTTTGTCTGATGAAGCTTTCCATAGTGACTTGTTCTTTCTTAGGCGGGGTTGAATGTTCCTCTTGACTTGTGTTTCTCTTCAATACTTGAGTTAGTTGAGAGAGAAGCGTGACAAAGTTCATGATTACCGCTCCCATTGGATTTGGCATCTCATTAGTACAGTCTTCACACTAATCTTCACAATGGTTGTTAGCCCGAGTCCTCCTCTTACCGGCCATTGGCTGGAATAAAAGGAAAGCTAGGGGTAACACATAAAGGGTAATCTAAAGAAAAAAGTTTATGACGTATAAATAAACATTTATTTTCTTACTCAAGAGTCTATAGGCTTCAATCTAGGCTTTTTATGATCTAATTTATAACACATAGTCATAGGGTAATTTTTTTAATTCCCTTAATAAGGGTTCATACTAATCTTGTGAATATATCAAAACATATCCCCCGGGAGTTTCGTAACCAAGAGTGCAGCAAGGCCCATTGTTGTGCAGCAGTTCCCGTTCGAGTCTAGCTCAATGCGGGTTTTTCAGGTTTTACCCCTAGGATACATTTGTGCCAGAGCCGCCTCTACCTGCTCATATCCAGATAGGGATGTATTTGTTTGATAAAACACTTACTAAGTACTTATCAAAACTTAGGGATGTTTTTATTATACTTAGTCTTGTATCTAAGGCTTTACTAGGGTTTCCTAATCCAAAAAATAACAAAACCTATCCTCTGATACCAACTATGACAACCCTGATTTTTATTACAACTGAAACATGATTTATTACATTAAAATTCACATGATACAACAAATAAGATCAAGAGTTTTAGTGTCTTTGGGGCTTAGGATCATTAAATAAAAACATGAAACATGAAATAAAACATCTTTATTGAAAACTTCATTTACCTGACCACTACATTCCCTTGTACATAACATTTCATGGGATAACCGGAGGACATGTATAAGAAAAGGGTGAGCTATAAAGCCCAGTAAGGGAGTACTCATGGTATAACATGAGGAGTACAATACATGTTAAACAATAGGACTATAAATAGAGCATAAAAGAAACATGAACATAAAGGCACGATAACGCATGATAATCATAACATGGAAATGTGGCAACAACACTTATCATGGAATTAGCATGAGCCAAGGCTCATTGCACATGGAGCATGATTAAATCATCATTGCACATAAAGCACGAGTAAACCCTCATTGCACTTGAATTATCATGATTCAACACTCATTGAACATAATGTATCATGATACTATACTTTACCCAATGCATTGGAGCACTATAAGGGCGCACCCTTCTTAAACATTTCATTTCATGCATAAGTGTGCCACATGAATCATAAAACATGGATACATAAAACATAATAATTTATTCCATGATAAAGGAATTTGGAATTCATACATTAATCTTTGTAATCAATAAGTAAAGGTGCATAAATCTGGATACCCTTGATGGAGAAATGGGCATGGTATCCACTACACAATGGCATTGGCTTAGAAAATCGGTGCGATTTCGGCAGTGTAACAGCATGACATAAGAATTCATAAAAATGGTTGATGAGAGAGAAAGGGGATATTCATCATATTTACATGTAATGGAATGTAAGGTGGTCATATAGATACATGTCCCAACAATTGTAATGGAATTTAGATTCATGATACAAAATTATTGCTTGAATGTAAAAGAAGAGAGAGAAGTTCCTTTCGGAATTTCGGCATAGTAACGGGTGTATAAGGGAGGAATTTTATGAGAGAGAAAGGGGTCTCCCATCATTCAAACAATAAAAGGGCAGTATGGGGGAGGTGAGAATCCATAACCCAAAATTCATAATTGAAATAAAAAAGGCAATACAACTTAAATAAAATTGACAAAAATGAGAAAGGAAGAAAAAACCCTTACTTGGAAATGTGCTTCCAAAGGCTAGAGAGGCTTGTGAGAGGCTTCTTGGGAACTTGGGGAACCTTGGGAGGATTCTAGAGAGAGTTGGGCATAGGTTGGATGAACTCCAAAGGGCTTTGAGAGAGGAGGAAGTGGGAGCTTGGGTGGGTTTATATAAGAAAGGTGAGGGAATTCTTTATTATTCGAGTTTGGGTCCCCTTACATTAAATTAATCCAAACCACAAACCATACCATTTTTTTGCCCATTGTTTTTGGAAAAGGGAAGAGGAAGACAACATTTTATAAGGCCAAAGTCCGAACTTCTTAAAATATTAGGGTTACTTATGTGGAGGTGAGTCACACTCCCATGGAAATTAATTTAAAAAGGCAAGGTCTTCAATAAGTCTTGAGGGGTCCATTAATGCTTTGAAAAGTAAGTCAAACAAACCCAAAATCACATTATTTTAATGTTAAAACATATATTGGCCGAAAATAAAGATTATAGTATTTTATTACATCACTATTGGGTCATTATGATGTCATAAAACACATTATATATTTAAACGGTATTTAATTTTTACACAAAAATTTGACTATCTCAGAAAATTATGAAATATTCACCGTTGGAAAATTTCGGCATCCTGATTCTAGAAATAACATTTATTTTATCTAAATAATTTTCTAAATATGTTAACTTTCAATTTTAAAATGAAAACTGACATTTATAAAAAATTCACGGGTTTTGACAGAAATGGCTTTGAAACCATAATAAAAATTATAACTACATTCATAAAATTATAAGATCATTTATATTTAATAAAAATTAATTTAATAATATTATTATTATTTTATTAAAATATTATTTAATTCAAAAATCCCATAATTTAATAAAATATATTTCTTAATTAAATAATAACTAAAAACACTATTTGTACTTTAAAAACAATTTACAATGTATCAAAAATTACTAGAAATTATATTCATTAATATATACAAAAATAATGTACATGAACATAGTACTACTTATTTGTTACATAACCCCTTAAAACAGCCGCATAAGACCTAATGGTAAGGTGTGCGATGGTGACAGACTGTTGGGGTGGATCGGATAACATCGCTCGAGTGGTAATTTCAATCAACTTCCACTTTTACCATAGACGGTCACATTTTAGCTTGAAATGATGAAGATCATCTTGGGATTGGTCAAGGGAGAAGCCCAAAGACACCACCACTTTTCCAAGCTCTGACAAATGGGATTCGTATGGGGAAATTCTACTGGATGAGGCCATCGCTTCCATTGTCTGATTAAATTGGATTTGTTAAAGTCCTATATTTATACTAATCATGTGATCACCGTTCAACGGATATATTATCAACGGTCAAAATTCATAACATAAAACAAATAAGTTGACATAATATAAAAATATTTTTCATAAAGAGACATTTAACTAGATCAAGAGGGATTTTCCATTAATGAAACTTTGGGTCATTACAGTACATTTTCTAGATAAATCATAAACTTTATCACTATAGAAGAATTAAATTTCTTGAATAATCAATTATCTTTTGGGACTAGAGATGTTTAAAATTTGGTATTCACTCTTAAATATAAAATTTTACATTATAATGTGGACACTTCAACTCAACAATCATTTTTTTCACCATACAAAAATTTTAGGATATTAGTAGCTATTGTTTTATGACATATGTTATGAATTTATATATTGAACTCATGTTTGTCCTTACTCATCCATAGATCCCAATTAATATTATTTAAAAACAAGGGATGAGGAAAAAAATATATATATGAAAAATATAAAAAGAAATAAATAAACCCATTAATCAATGAATATTTATAAAATTTATCCTTTTTATAAAATAATGTTTTGGATGGAAATAATAATTTTATTTTCCAAGAAACCAAGTTCACTACACAAAGATTTTAATAAAATATTTTTGAAGAAATGATAATTCAAAAATATAACTAATAAATAATTCTCTTCATTCATGATAAAGTCATGAAATCCTTTCACAATTTTTTACAGTTCACCCTTAAAATGTACCATAATAGTCCATTTCAATTTATTCAATTTTTCTTACCTTGTGGAATCATATGATATTCCATAATAATCCACATAATTTATAGATAAATATAGTATTTTTCATACTGAATCAATTTTATTTAACTCTTTTAATTACTCTTTTACATAGAATAACCTACTATGTGAATTCCAATATTATTTAAGGATAAACATAACTTGTTAACATCATCCCATTAACCAAGGCATTGAAGAGTTATATTAGACTCACCCATCATTATGAGATTTATTGGGATAACCCAAAATCCTGAGCTATATCAGATCACATGTTATCATAAAAAAATCTCAGGAAGTATAACAAAAAACACACATTATTCAAAAATTTATTTTCATCATCATACTCATTAGAATATTATTTTCTCCAATAAAAAACATTTCAAAATATAAAAATATCCATTCCATTTAAAACTATTTTATAGATTATATAAAAAAATGAAAAGAGGGATTTTATTTATAGATAAAATTAAATCATATAACACAATTGAATTATAAAAAGGGTTTTGGATGAATGAGAAACTGTTTGCACCGTATACATTAAATGAGAACATTCGTTCTGATTTTTTATGAAAATGTTCCATATATAGTACGAAAAATATTTTTTTAATGGAAGTTAAAAAAATAATGGAAAAATATTTTATAATTAGTTTATTCCCATATAAATATCTATATAAAAAATATTTAATAATTCATATGGGGATGAAAATTATTCTGAACCCAAATATTTAGAACATTTAAAATGATATTTTAATGTTAAAGTGTCCCTTACCCTGAGTCTAGCTCATAACATACATTCTTTACCATACTGAATAATAAAATATTGGAAATTATTAACTTTATTATGATCCATTTTCACATTTATTATTCACTTTATTTTATATATGAACTTGTTAAACACAATTTCTTATCCAATTTAGTTCACATCTCATATTTTGATGATATTCAGGTCATCTGTCAAAAATGAATTTTGAATGTTTAAAATGGTCAATTTATTCATCATTACATCACCACAATTATAATTATCATTTTAATTCATGAAATATACTTAAAAAACAATATAATAAATTTAGTTATGAAAAAATTAATTACATTACAACATGAAATAGATAGTCTATACAGACACATGAGTAATGTTTCCCTTTTTTGAAGGATTTAAAGGTGAGAAATTAGATGATGTATTATATTAAAAGAATAATATACATTTCAAAATTATATATCCATTAAATCCATCATTAAAAAAATCCTTGAGAGGAGGTGATGGGAAATTAATTACATCGGTTCATGAAGTGGTAGTCTGTTGTATAAATGAATGATGTTTTCATAAACGATTTAATAGAATAAAGAAATGGATATTGGGTATTCAATTAATAAAATTATTTTATGGAATATAATTTTGTTTTTATTTTATCATGTGTGAATAGTATTTTAAGGAGGTAGAGGAATAGATATAATTAAAAGACTATGTTAATAACTATACCTCTTGATTAGATAAACTATTTAGGTTTATATCTGAATCATTTATAGGATGGTTTTGGATGAATACGTAGATTTTTGGGAATGGGGAGTGCTATAAGGAAGGTATATGTTATGCTATTGTATGATATATATTTCTCATAAGGTGTGAATATGAGAGGATAAGAGGTTCCTTTTATATGTTTAGGGGTGGGAAATCTTGGAAGTTTATGATGTATTAAATTAACTTAAAACATTAAATAATTTTATAATAGAAAAAAATTAATATATTTAAAATATATTTTGAGTAGGATTCCACATACTCTTCTCAAATTAAGTTTAGATAGATATAGGTGGTGTTTAATCTCTATCAAAAACCTTTTGATAATTAATGTGGCATCACTGTTTTTTACTCTATTAAGCATTTATTGTAGCTATTAAAGGACATGTGAGACATAAATAGACCATGGATGATATTTTAAATAATATAAAATTAAATTATACCATGATATTATTTTTTTAATATTATATTAATTAATAGAGGTTTTAATTATTATATAATATCATTAATATCAGTTTCGAACTATTATTTTCCTTTGACATTAAAGTCATCAGGAATGAAATGAAATTTAAATATAAACCTTTATCAAATCGACAATATTTTATTTTTATATAATTTATTTTTTGGATAGAATAACTTTGTAAAATTACATTTATAGTGTTTTAAAAACTTTTAATATATTATTTTACTTCTTGGACAAGTATGGTGTCAACATTGCGTAATCATTTTTGAAATAATTTCATCACACCTAATTTCAAATAAAGTGCCATAAAAAGTAAATAAAATATATTTATATAAATTTATTTATTCATTAAATTTATATATTTACTCACATCTATTTCATGAATGACTATTTAAAATGTTATTTTCACTTTTCTAGCATAGCTCAAGAATTGGAGAAGCATTTTGATAAGTGATCTACTATATAAAAAAAATCATATATATCCATAAAAATCTTAAATAATACCTTGTAATTATTTAATATGATAAATAAATAATTTTTTATTCTCAATACTGTCATTAGAAAATTAAATTTGGATTTTCTATTGCTATTCTATAACTACATCAATATTGAATATGAATTTCATATTTATCTAAAAAGAAATATAATTTAAATGTTATAAATTATTTATATATTATATATGTAATATATTATCTATCATGATCTATTACATAATTATAAAATCGACCTCTAACGATAAAATTCATTTTCATACATTATTATATAATCTACCTTCAAGGAAATAGAGGTTGAGTTATTATTATCTATTAGTTTCCAAGTGAGATTATTTTTAAGAGATTGATTAAATAAGAAACGTTTTTTAATACATAGGCCATAATTTTCGAGTGGTTTAAAAGTATTATTCCATGGAATAGTGACATGTTTTCAATCAAGAGTACTTCCACTCCTGCCAATTTTTTGAATTCTAATGTTCATCTTTTTAATAAAATAAATAAGGCATTTTTAAACCACCAGGCAGTAAACCATTTTATTATTAATGGTGTATTTTACATGTAAAAGCTACCCTATCATCGCTAAAAAGATTCCATTCCATTGGATATTTGATTGTTATTTTAGTCATTAATATTGGAAAAGTAAATGATTTTAGTATTTTCCTGGATAATAGAAATTCCAAGGTACATAAAGAAGAAAGATCCCTATTTTATTCCATGGTTATTAATAATATTATTTTTTCTAGATTTAGAAAATATTTTTCTAAAAAATTAAAATATTTTATATTGTATATGGTTTGACCAGACACATTTTCATAGTGAGAGAGGGGAGTTTTAAGATTTTGGATATTATTTTTATATATTTTAAGGAATAAAATAATATCATCTATATAAATAATGTTATAATCAAAAAACTGGTTTCAGGGGGAAATAATGGGTTTAATTGTAGAATGGTTAACCAAATTAGTGATATGTCTATAATGGTAGTCCTTAGTAATAAACAATTATGGCAGAGAGGGTGTATCCCTATCTGACACATTTTGTCTATTTTAAATAATCCTTTGGAACTCCTTTAAGAAAAACTTAAATGTTAGAAGAACCCAAAAGAGTTTTAATTTTGTTAAAAATAATGCCACTAAAACTAAACTTATTGGGGACCGTGAAAATAAATCTTTGGTATATGATGTGAAAAGTTATCTAATGTCACATTCATTGAAAATGTTTCCCCCTTTTAGTCTTCTGTAACTGAATAGTGATTTTATAGGAAATGAAGATGCATTCTTGGATTCTTCTTCCATTTAGGAAGTCAAATTGTTTCTAAGAGACAAATTTTTTGAAATATGAGGGCGCCTATTAGTTAATTGTTTATAAATGATTTTATAGATAGTGTTAAAGAGAAAAAAGGGTCTAAAGATATAAATCCATGAAGCATTATCCTCTTTGGGAATAAGGGAGAGGAATTGAGAATTTATACCCTAAAAAAGGCATCCATTAGTAAAAAAAGAATTTAACATATTCACAAACATCATATTAGATAGTATCCCAATTACTGATGAAAAATAGAATTAGTGAAACCATCAAGACCTAGGGAATTGTCAACATTCAACCTAAAGAGAAAATATGTAATCACATGATTAAAAGGGACACTATTTTGGAGAGAGTTTTCAATTTCACTTCCTATTCCATGAGTGATATCCATATTCTATATCTTCTTAAAATAAGTTCCATTAATGATATTTCAAAGCATGGACACAAAATGAATAAAAAAATTTCTCTTTATCAATGATTCTATACCCATTCTAAAGGAAGGTAATTGGACTACATGAATTCCTAGCTCCTTGCAGATCATTTTAGAATTTACTATTTTTGTTTCCATATTTAATCAAGTTAATTTTTATTGTCTATTTTCAAAGTGAACATTTTATGGTGAGATGAGCTTTTAGTTTTGTACAATGTTTAATTTTATAATTAGGGTCATTAGAAAAGTTAGTGTTTATAGATACAACATGAATTTGGTTGAGCGTGACATCCAAAGATGTAATTTCATTATCAGTTTTATTGGTTAATTATTTAAACTAGGTCTTTATCTTTTTCTTTATATGTTTTAATTTTATAATACTATAAATATAATCAATAAAAAATTTTGGGAGTTTCTAGTGTCTTTGATAATCTTATCACAATCAGTAATAAAGGATCATGAATTACTAAATATAAAGGGAAATATAAGATTGGAAACACTAATATTAATACCAAAAAAACATGATAATTATACGAATTTATTCTAGGAAGGTTGATGTTATAAATAGTACCCCATTTATCAAGGGTTTGGCTATTTGTGAAATCATAATCTAATTAAATTTCCATAACCCTATTGTGTTTTCTTCTATACCAAGTACATTTAGCACAAAATAGATTAACCTCAATCTTATTATTGTATTAAATACTTGTTTTTTAATTCCTTGGAAGAAATTCTAAAATGATAGGAACCCTTTTTTCACAATTTCAAAGGATTATATTGAATTCAACAAAGGAAATCAATGGTGATTAGACAGTTTTGTTTATCCATGAATGTTTTCTAATATAATTATCTTATATTTGTACCTATTATTAGAATAAATAGAATTAAGAAATATATGTTAGTTTTTTATAGTCATATCACATGTGAAATCTTGATTTTCATTTTTATAAGTATTTACATAGCAAAAGGAAGAGTGAGAAAAAAATCCAATGAGAATCCACTGAATTATTATTTAATGTGAACCATTATAATTATAACTAAATTTACCTAAAAAATAAAAACTAGAAGAATATTGAATTTTTGGTTCAAAAATATATTTTTCGTTTATGATTGAGTAAAAATATTTTTAATGTTATCATGGTGTCAGGGTTACAAATAACCTAAAAATTCCAATATATGATGTTAATTTGAACACATGTTTGGGGATGCACCACCGAATTTATTTTAACATTAAAGTCATTACTCCTCATGGATTTCCTAAGAGGCTCAATATACTTCTTCTTGAATATGGGTACGTCCCTGTTTGGCTTGATCACAGAGTAGTTAAGGGAAGAAAAAGTATCAATTTTACATATCTTTTCTTATGTCAGAGCCTTAGGTTTATAATCAGTGATTTGAGGATTTGGTGTATCTCCGTCAATATAGATGGTTAAAAATCTATCATCACCTTATTTATAAATAGGTTTTTCATCCATTTCCCCTTTAATTATGTTATTTTCAAAATCAGTATTTATCTGCACATATTATGGAGACCCCAAATTTCCTTAATGAGAGACTTTTTCTTCTGTGATTTTCATTTAGAAATTCTATCCAGAAAAAAGGGGAGGATGTAGACATGTTGTGTTAATTTTAACTATGAGAAATGACCAAATGTTGCAATGATGTAGTAATATTCTGTGTTATTTTGATATCCTTTTAAGAGTCCCCATCCCTGTCACTTTTTCAAAACAAGGTATCCATTGATATATTAGAATGTCCCTACTGTGGGTTCCTGTCACTAATTGGAGAGTCACATGTCCTATTCAATCAATCGGCATCATGTGTGATCTTGTTTTTGGTGATGCAAGTCTTGGTGTTGTTCTCCTAGATCTCAAATAAAGGGGTATGATCCACATTCATTCTTTCTTTTTTCTGATCCACTAAATAGTTTAGTGATTGTGGCACATTCAGATGTTTAGTTTATATTAACTCTATTAGATATATGGGAAATGGTGGATTCATCAACATCCCTAGAGGTAGTATCATTTGTTGGATAGTTTGATGTCGTATTTTCGGTTCTCATAGCTACCTACTATTATGGATTGGGCAGTATTATCACCAGTCAAGGAGAACATATTATTAGTCACCTTAAGAGATACATTGCTCATGCCATTTTTAACCTCATTGTATTGAATAGAGTCTTAAACCTCAAATTCCTTCTGAGGATGATGGATATTTCCCATGAAAATGGTAGAAATTTCATCAGCAATACATTAATCTATAGTTTCAATCACCTCCCATTCATCCAAATCATCCCAAATTTTTTTGGGGAATCTATTAAGGTAGATAGTTTACCAATATTTTCACCCATCTTTCACTCTATTTCATGGAAAGCTCACATGTTTCCAAAATTGGCCTCTTATCCTTCATAAGCCTCTTTATTTCAGTCTGTTCCTATAAGTGGGTTGTTTGATATGTTTCCACCACACTATAATTCATGATGTAGTGTCCAACAATCTATGAATATTCCCTAAAAGTTGATTATACTCATACACTATCTTAACCTCAGTTATGTTATCTTTATAATTGATAGTGATGACGTGAGGTAGTGTAGAGTCCAAATTTTCATGAACATAAATATTTCATATAGATCAAATTCTCCAATAAATGTTGGATGGTTAATTATTAAGGGGACCCCAACGATATAGGTGATATCATCCAAAATGTTTATCTTCCAAAAACCAATTAAGCCCAAACAGTCTAAAAGAAATATGATCCTCAAATATCCTTTTGGTAAATCTGTTGAAAGAAAAATCATATTTCGATAACTGAAGTAAACCAAGTTTTAGATGAATGATTCCAATTTTTCATAACCAAGATAGGTCCTCCTGGGTATTTAGAATTATATGAAAACAACCCTTTACAATTGGAACAACTTTTGTATTATTTTTTCACAATAGTGGATGATTTTAGGATGGATCTCAGGAACCTTCCACAGGTTTTTCCATATTAGAAATGAAATTCAGACGAGGAAAAAGAACATACAATTTTTTCACATTTTTGAAGAGCTTGAAAATCAACATCAACAAAAAAACCTCCATCATATTGCTTTTTTTATAGTGGGGTCGTTGATGAGGAATGTTTTTGCTGGTCTGAACATCTTAGCCCTTCAATGAAAGATATCCCTCTGGTTCATTCCTAAAAATCATGAATGGACACATATTTGGTAAGGGATAATTCCTCCCATTCATTCGTTGTTGTCTGTTCAAAGGATATATCCCATTAAAGATTGAAAGGGGCCATAATGAGAGAGATCTATCAATCCAAAATTCATTAATCACCATTTTTTATTGATGTAGGGTTTGAAAAGTGACCATTCTAAAAGAGCATTGCGGATCTAAAATCCCTTCATCATCTCTATTCCTTTCATATTGTAAACATACATAATATTTTTATAATGTATATAAATATATAAAATAGAATTATATAAAATTAATAATACATGAAACTAAATAACTATTAACCTCACAAGGGTTGTTACATTATTCCACCATATTTGTAATTGAACCCTTATAATTTAATTTATTACTCAAACTAGTGGGGATATTTTTTCTTCATGGCATTTTCAGATTCCTGGGATACTAGTTCAACCATATGGTTTTTACAAAAAAAACATTAACATGATTAATATTACTTATTACATAAAACATTCTATCTAAATTTATTATTTCATTCTATCTATTCACCACAATAATGGTTTTCATAAAAGTATTCTACATCATGTCAGAAACCTGAGATAAATCGTATACACATTTCCTTAATTATAAATCATGAAATATGTCATGTACTTGAGAAAAAATTGAATTAAATTCCACATGGTAAGAAACATATACAAAATTATATAGGATTTTGTTTGATCAAATGATCCTTGGAATTAATACACATTTTCACCAAAAAAACAAAAACAATTCATGATGGTTATACTTTAATAAAAACATAATACTCTACCTTGAATGAATGATATTTACTAAAGTTATCCATAAAACATTTATTCTTCTATTGATTAATCCTCATATGTTTATGAATCATCATCATCATGTAAACAATTTAACCATCCGATTATAGTTCCAATTAATTTCGTTCCCCATGTTTTTACCAACAATCAACAATCTCACAATGCTTTCAATATATTTTCACAATAGGTTCCATTCATATAATAATATGAAAATTATTTTTGTTAAAAAAGTCATATAATTATTGATACTGAACCAATATTCCCTAATAATCCATTTTACATGATCGAATAATGTCATCTATATTGTAAATATTTCTCCCAGAATTTCCATCTGATTGTGGAAGAAACGATGTACTAAATTTTTACTTATAATTGAATGTCTACTAATTTTATTTCAAAAACATTCAAGAAAACCAAGTATCATGGTCAGATTCAATAGAGAGGGTAACAGTAGGTAACTCTATTTTATCCTATATATATATATATATTCAATAAATCTAATCAAAATATATATTATCATGAATTTTAATAAAAAACATATACTTCATTAACTAATCAATAATAATTCATATAAAATTATTACTTTGAGATGTATTTGGAAATCCCACCAATAAATACATGCATATTTTTTCCAA
Source organism: Viscum album (assembly GCA_963277665.1). Taxonomy (NCBI): domain Eukaryota; kingdom Viridiplantae; phylum Streptophyta; class Magnoliopsida; order Santalales; family Viscaceae; genus Viscum; species Viscum album. The sequence continues at coordinate 274,154,612 of OY728155.1, read as the reverse complement.
TTTACATTCATGAACTAGAAAAGGATTAAGAACCCCCTTATGTAATTATAATTCTGATCTAAACAGTTGAAAATTATAAACTATATTGGTAATTACTCATTATCTATTTTCATTATATCCAAATGGCAATAATCCAGAAGGTCTCCATATATCTTAGAACTATGATGATGAATTGAAAAGAAAGACCTATGAGATTCAGTCAATAAGTATTTCATCTTATTGATATCACTTGGCACATAAAACCTCTTTAAAAATCAAATTACAACATATTCATTAAAATTAAACTCATCTAATTTACCTTTCCTAATATATTCGATCATTTATTGTAAAACATGATCCTTTTTGGGATTCCATAATTTTTTAAACAAAGATAATTATACTAACAGCTAAAAAAATGATAAAGATGTTGTATAAAACATTTACAATAAAATGTCCCTTAAGATGTTATGTTAATGTATAATTATCTTTACTAATCAATGAATCATCAACTCTATTTCCATTACACTAATGATATTGCATTTTTTAGTTATAATCATTTATCTATTTTAGCAGTATCTTATACATATTGTTTAGCTCCTTCTATGTGAATATATGCTTCACAATCTTGTGATCAATATATATTTCAGTCCATATTCCAAATAAATAATGTCTCCATTTTTTAAAATTAATCACTATAGGTTCCAATTCAAGGTCATGTGTGGGATAATGTTTTTCATGGGGTTCTAAATTTGGGAAATAAAAATTAATTACATGATCATTCTATATTAAAACACAACTCAAAACCCTCCAAGATTCATCATCATAGATAAAATATCCATTTTATTAGATGTCATGGCCAAAATAGAAGAATTTAATAATCTTATTTCCAATTATAGGAAATAACTATTGTATTCATTTTTATAGATAAACCTATATACTTCTCTTTTTTTGTTGGTTTGAAGCAAGAAAACCAGGAATTGTTTGTTAAAAAATTTAATTAACATCCTATTAATCCGTGAAAACAATGAATTTTAGTAATATTGTATGTATTAGATATTCATCAACCACTTTTGTTTTAACCTGACAAATAGTTTTTTCATATACATTTCTATTATATACAAAGAAGAAAATTTGATTCTACGTGAATTTACATTTACTAAAAATTCCATAAAATATATTTTCTTTCAATGATTGAAAAACATCAAATGTTTCAAATGATCATCATAAATATTAAAATATATTAGGATATCATAAATAAAAAAAACCAAAAACATATCCAATAACACATGGAAAAATATATTCATAAGGTCTATAAATATAGCAAATGAATTTTTAAACTCAATGGGAACAACAAAAAATACATAATGACCACACTTATTATGATATACTATCTTAAGTACTTCTTTCTCCTTCATCAAAAAATGATTTTACCTAGACCATCAATTGTAATTTGAAAAATACTAATCTCCCTGGAGATAGTTAATCAAGTCATAAATAAGAAGAAATATATACTTATTATTGTTAATGATGTAACCCAATTCTCTCTAATTAATGAATGTCCTCACAGAACTATCATTCGTCTTAATAAATAAGAAAAATACCCAACTCTGAAATTCTAGTGTAACGACCCCCTACCTCCAATGATGCCCCTCACGGGATGGTAATTAAGATAGTGGTATAATGACCCCTAATTCCCACCTCAAATAGGCCCGAGTTGGTGAAAAGCACCCTGGGTAAAAAGATATCACAATATGAGATGCGTTAACATTTCTAAGAAAACTTGATAGGGATATATGGCATATAAACCAATATCAACTCCATATTATATTATAAAATAAATCTAAAACATCCCACAATGAATGCATTAATAAAAAATGGTATATATAAAAAATCTAAAAGAATTCCCAAAATAATAAATGCTAAAGAAATGACACATCAGTAGATCCAAATTTCTGAACAGGAAATGTGTAGTACAGTCTATGACGTCCTACTTGAAACCTAATAATGGGTTTTATATACATATGGTGAGAATGTAGGTATACTTAATAGGAAAAACTAAATCCACTCACGCACATGTGAAAAGAGAATACTAATTCACCAATGTGAAATAGGTAAAACAAAACATAACCAAAATAGGTATGGTAACCAAAAACCATTCCTCTGTAAGGCTCACTCACCAAAAAACACATCCTTTTAATATAATATTACAAAATGTAAAGACCATAAATGATTGGGTAACCCAAACAGTAACCCACTAATTTAACTGCACTTTCCTAACATCAAAAATCAATACACACAAACCTATTCTGAAACAACCACGTCACAACCCACCCGCATACACACAGGAAACACACCACATCCTATACTCTCACCTTGGCCCCAAGATACATCACATCCCACTCACAAACACTTGAGCTACCTACCACATCTTTTCCCATCACTTGAGCCCCTAGTCACATCATATCCCATCCACAGACACCTAAGGCACAACACACACCTCATCCCAAATACACATGGGAATGGACAACAAATCCCATCTAAATGAAAAATGGGAAAGCACAAATCATCCTATTCCTAAGACACCTCTTAAAGAAAAACTCACCCACACACACCCAGTCATCACAAACCACAACCTAGACGATGAATAGTGGGCTATCACCGCTTGAAAGATGGACCATGGAATAGAGCATGTCTAGTTATCCATCATCCAACCAGGATGTTTGGGAATGTCACCCACACCTGTGATGATGGGGGTGTTTGGAAAATAGTACTCAACTATGGTGAGGTACATATACAAATCCGAATAAAATAAAATGTATAAACATTTAGCGTTACAAAAAAAATTCCTATCCTCTGGGTTTATAAACGAGGAAATAACTTTCTCATAGAACCCACACATTTTAGGAAATGTCTAAATGCATAAAAATAGAAATAAAAAATACAATCCAAAATTCATGATTTTATTTTTTAAGGAAGATGGATTTATTTCATATTTAATAAATAGAATAACTATTCTACATAGAATGAAATGTTAATCCATATTTCCGTCCCATTATATTATATATAAATATTATGCAGTTAAACCATATATCACATAATCAATTTCCTCTGTAAATGTGCCCATTTGAAATTATTAAAATGTTGGAGTTAATTCGATTAACACTTGGGTGGATATTAATTAACCAACCACACATCAAAATCACACCAAGATAAAATTCATAATAGATAAAAACAGACTTCATAATTTATTAGGTCATCCCTTATTCCATTCCACCTAATATAGGGTGTTATCATAGAATATATACAATCATCAGCCATCCCTTTATTTTAATAGAATTTATGTGGTTAAAAAATTATATAATATGTGACAATAACAACCACATAATGTGAATGCATTAAAAAACCCATAAACTAGTGCACAATCAAGGAACCCCCAATGGCCCTAACTTTTAGTCAGTATTTATCCCATAGAACTCACAAAATCGATCAAAATATCAATAGACATGTAAGATCATCCATCACAACCCACTTCCTTTTTAAATACAATATATAATGATTCATTATATTTCATAATCAGGTTGATACCATGTTTGTATGAGTTAACTATAATAAACCCATCTCGCATGATACACATAAGGAGAATGGAAGGAAAACCTACTTGGAAGGAAGATGATCTAGACATCCTTGTTGCAACAAAACTAAGGGTGTGCGTATAATAAGATACTATATTGGGAAAAAAACCAACTGAAACAACCAGGATACATGAATCCTATCGAAATAAGGATTTGGGGGGACTAGTATCAAGAGAATTACGAATGAATGAATGATGGGAAGTCCCTAGCCTTAGAATGATTAGATTCGAGGCTCATGGGAGATGATATGGTTTTTGAATTTCTGTGAAGTCATGATCTCAAAAAAACACACAGTTTTACCATATAGAAGGATCCTGGACTTTTATAAAATTAAATATAGTATTTTTATTAATTTTAATGACTTAAAAACAACTCAAATATGGAATTAAACACATTTTACATAAATGTGTAACTACAAAAGGGTAGAACTGAAAAAACTGGAAAATTATGGAAATTTGAAAAACTGTTGGAATGACTCACCATTGGAATGACTCGCTATTATAAAACTAAATTTTTTGAAAAAGATTCAAATGACTCACCATATGATTGAATAACTAGTCGAAAACATTAAATTTGGAAATCCATTGCAATGACTCACTATTTGGATGAATCACTACTAGAAAATGGGAAATTTTGAATACTGTTGAATTGAAATACCATTGGGATGACTCCACAATGGGAAACTTGAAAATTGAAATATTATTGTAATGAGTCATTATTGGATTGATTCACCGTTGAAAAATTACAAAATTTTAAAATCCTTTAAATGAATCCTCGTTGTAATGACTAATTGTTAGAAAACTAAAAATTTGGAAAATGTGGAAATTACTCACTATTGGGATGCCTCACTATTGGAAAACTGGAAATTTGAAAAACTATTGAAATAACTCATTGTTGCAAAACTAGATAATTATATAACTATTGAAATTATCACCGTTGAAATGACTCACTGTTTAAAAATAGGAAATTTGAAAATTTGATGAAATGATTCACCTTTGGAATGAGTCAAAGTTGGAAAACTTGAAATTTAGAAAACTCATGAAATGAGTCACCATTAGAATGAACCAAATGTCCCAAAAACCATCAAACATAACCCTAACACATCCAAAACCATATTTCTCCCAATATAATAGACTAGAATTAAAATTCCATTACATCAGATACCCCTCAAACTATTCTCTCCCTAGAGAATTCAAAATCAACCCATATGAAAATTGTGGAAGGGTCTAAACAATCATCCCTTAGGATAACTCTCAATAATATTATTACACTGGAAAGACTTCCATAAACTAAAACTATTTCCCAAAACACCCAAAACATCATAACAATAAATACATCCTTGAACATAGGATGAAGGGAAATAACATCCTCTAGGTCACCATGCCTTCCTAGTACCCGAACCAGTGGAGTGGTTCGCCCTTGAGAACCAAAAAAACTAAAAGGGAAGTGAATAGTGGTGACCAAACCATGAGATACCTCTATTGATTCATGATATATTTGCATCACAACAACCACTTGGGAAAGAAGTTAAAATATACCCAATATGGTAATCATAGTTTTCTTGGGGAGATACCTCTCAAATAAGAACACAATCACATAGATTGGTTAAAAATGTTTTCTACCATCCAAAATATATTCATTTTGAATAAATTAATGTGATGAAATTTTTCTTAAATATATAACATTCATTGAAAAATTCTGTTTTTAAAACAAATTCCATATGCTCTGATAACCACTTTGAATTAAAACCAACTGTTAAATCATTTTTATAGCATGGTATTTTTCAAAATTCAATTTTTGAAAAAAAACAATAAATTTTGTAAAATAATTTTTCTCTAACATGTTTCTAAAGACATCTTATGAACATTTTGAAGGTTTCATGCTATTAAAAAATAATGTTGTTCTAATAATAGAACACTATCATGATTTTACCATGTTAATATCAACATAGATAATAATAAAATTTAGAAAACATTAATTAACATATTTCATGTGTCAAAAATATTAAACATGATTCTAAACAACCCAACATATCCAAGTATAAAATTCCTCCAGGTTTTTCATCAAAACATTATTTTCTAGGAAAAAATTCATTAAGAAATAGTAAACATTCTAACATTTCAATTTATATTTTTAACAGGTTCGTTTCATTCTTTTAGTAGTTTCAAATATCAGTCCAATACCAACAATAAAAATTATATTAATATATTTAGAAATACCACTGGAATACAAGTCACTTGAACCCATATACCACACCATGATGTTGTCCACTTTGGGCAGTACTAACTCACCCACATGGTTTTAAAACGGTGCATAATATAACACATCAGGATGCTTGAAATAAATTCTCTTTCTTCAAATGTTTTAGGTCACAACAAATTTAATTAATGAAAAATGAATTCCAAAAAACACAATAAACAAGACAATAGTTTCTTATTCCAATCAATTAATTTATAAAAATATTTCTTCCTGGGAGCCAAGCCCATGTTTATTATTTTTATTATTTTCAAACCAACATGTTATTTTATTATAGACGTTATGTTATTACCCATTTAATGATAGGCGAGGGACTATATAAATACAATCATAATCAAAACACAATACAGAAAATCATCTTACAATATCTACCACACATCTCTTCTACCACACATCTCTACCACTACAAAAGACGACAACTGGCCAAACTTACTATCTGAAAAAAAAATCACTAGACATTTTAAACAACCACATCACTACACCACTTTATTATACATAAGAAACCAAATTTTTTGAATTACCTCTTATTAAACCTTATCCTTCACACCTCCCCAACTAATGATCACCATTATCATCACTCACAAATCCCAAAATAGAAAAATTGATTAATTACCTCTCCTTTGTCGAGATATTATCTTCTATGGTCCGCACTGAGTCACCAACATAGTTTTAATAGTTTCAAAGTACAACATGTTTCGGTTGTGGATCATGTTTACCCCTAGTAGTATACAAGAAGGTTTTTGAACTACATGTTATAGAAGGAATCACAAAAAGAAAAATCACACATAGAATCAACACATAACATCATCAATAATTACTCAGGGTTTATATTACACTATCTCATTATTTATCAATGGTAATTTCACAAAATTTTAAAATTTTTATGGGGAAACAGTTCATTAGACATATATATGTTATTATCCTTTTAATACATGGAATGTTTAAATGAGTAGTCATATCAATGGTCTGATTATCTACAATAATCATAAACCATGAAGGTTTACAACATCTACTAATTACATAAAGTCATACCAACACATTAATGTAATGATAAAAATGTAACTAAAAACTACACATGAATATTCCTAAATTATTTCTTGAGGGATATTCAATCTTTTTTTTAAATAGTTCAAACATGCCACCTTGTTAAAGACAAAATAGTACACATGTCATATCACACATCATGTTCAATATTCAGTAAAAAAATAATATAGGTTCATATTATTACCTAAATAATAACACTACCATCTTCATTTGAAAAATCCCTCATGATGTAACACCTTGACCCTAGTTACCTAGAGTTAGTGCATTATTACATAACACTAGCATGATCAAAAGGGATCAAATATTGAAAGACCGATCAATTTAGCTACCTTAGAAGTACTAGATACAAACATAAGTTTTACATTACATTATGAATTGAAAAAAACAAAATTGTGTATCATTTGAACTAATTAATATACTTATATTATCCCCATAGGTTAGTAAATAAATATTTCTTCACATCCTAGGAAAAATAAAACATAGAATGGGGTGATATTAGGTGATCAGTAAGGACAACACTATAGCAGAAACTATCATAAATAAGCTTAAAGATTTTGGGAAATATATTAGACTAAAACACAAGCCTTTTAAACATAAAATTCAGAATAATATGTAAAAGATAAATCAAATAATTCCATTTAAATATTCACATTAATAATATACCTGTCGAATAATCACATGTAATATCATTAGCCTATTTCATAATGATGGAAGGCATAATGTAGGACATCATAACCACGTAGTCAAGGCCTCGTGCCAACACTATAAATTAGACATTTCCAAGGCCTTATGCCAAGACACTAGTTTGTGTCATGAGACCAACCTATGCATCGAGGAGCTATAGTGGGCTCCCCCCATCACATACTGTTTCCAATGCATTCCTCATATGAAAATGTTGAAACATAACATACACATTTGAATTAAAACTAGAATAGGAAATGTTAATACTCTAACCATAAACCATGAATGGTTTAAAATAACACATCCACTATCAAACATATCACAAAATCTTCAATAAAATATAGAATATTTTATCATACTAAATCCACATCAAACAAGTGTAAAATCCATCAATGGATGTTGACATAGATGAAATAGAAACTATTTGAGAAAAATATTTCTTTCTAGTTTGAAATCATTTAAAAGTCACATAATTATAAAAAATATATTTATTTTGAAAATATTATTATAAGCATATATGGGAATCTTCTAAGATGTTATAATGGAAAAATTTAGCCTCACCCTCCGTATAAGTTAACAAAACGTTCTTACCTTAATTTGTTGAAAAGGTCATAAAATAACTTATTTTGAAAGCGAAGAAATGATTTATTTCAAACCATTTTAGGAAAATTAAAATGGGGAATAAGTGACTTTAATTGATAGTCTAGTAAATAGTAAAATTGTTTTGAAATACCTTTTTAATAAACATGGATGTAGATGATTAATAGGTCTCGGTAGATACTCACATATAAACAACCTCAGATAATAAAGAGATTGTAAAATTAACCCTTACCATGTAATTTTACCTGGCCGAGGGTAAGTTAACCTCTTTAATAATAGTCAAATAATTTTTATTAAATTATATAGGAACCCCATCCATAAATATGATATCATATATTATCTTCTTATATTTCTTTGTTAATAATATTTTAGTAGTGTCATTGTTTCGGGTTTTATCTGATTCATATTCATTTATATTTTTCATTATGTAAGTAATGTTTGATACAGATAGGTTATATTTGATTCATATTTGTAATGATATTAATTTCTTAAACATTATTTTTAATAATAAATTGAAAATTATTATTGAATGGCTACAATGTGGAATGAATATCATCACATTTGTGGAGATGGAAATCTCTACGTATGCACAGGTGACAATACTATTCAATTAATGGTGAGATCATATGAAATTGGATTTTATGTCATATATGAATAATAATTAAAAAGATATATTTATTATTTACATCAATTATACTCATTATTATACCCATCCAAATGATAAAGTGTTTGATACCATGACATGGGGACGATAAGTTGTACATACGCACTTATGGTGACTTTTTCATTCATATGATGGAAATAACAATGAATACGGTAGTAATAATTTATAATATCATTACAATATATATATTTTACTGGATTTATTATTTTGTTATGGAAACTACAATGAAAGAGGAAGTGGACGAAGAAACACACATTAAAATAGGTGATGAAATTATTTCAACTTCTTTAGGTGCTTCCATTTTATTTGATCAAAAGGGGTACTACGATCAGATTTTGGATACAAATAATGCCTTTAGGTTTAAGTTATTATAGTTGGGAAGATATTTGAGTAGGGTTTGTTTGATCCAAATGGCTTTGGAGGTGCTATTTGGAGAGAAGGGGAAGTACCCTTTTATAAGATAGGTGAGGGTAACATTAGAAAAAACATAAAATATTATTTTAATATATCATTATATTCGGTTTATAATTGCTCCAATAGGATTATTTCGTTGATAAGGAGGGGATGGAACGCAACACCCTCATCCAAAAAGATTTTGATAGGTTTAGGTTACCATATTAACCTTATCATTTAGATTTAACTCTTAGTTAAATAGTTTAACATTTACCATGTATTCTTGTATTCCTATTACAAATGGTTATTAAACATACTATAAAAATCCTAGTTAACTAAAATTGGTAAATTAACAAAATATATATCATTATCTATGTCTTTTTTCCAGACCATAGATTTTTAAGAATATTATATCATTTAACAATATAATATTTGTTTTAAAAACACATTTTTTACACTACTTAGTATTTGGTTTTTGGGAAAATCAACAAAACATTCTTACTTCAAAACAAAATACATTAAATAAATCCTAAAATGTCATGTTAACATAGAAGATCCATTTAATTCCTCATAAGTCTCAATTTACAATTATTTTTATATTTATAATATCAATTATTTTAATCTATCATCAATAAGGTAATTACTGCATCATCATTGTGTAATAAATAAATTAAATTATGTAATGCCTAAAAATTATAAATAAAATAGCATTATTTATTAAATCTTCTTATCTATCTAAATAATATATATAGTCTAATTTAACTGTTGTATAACTCAATACTGAAAATTTTTTAGTTATTAAAATTTGAATTTAACACTTTTAACTCTTCTTTATATAAAATAATAGTAAATGTCCTAATATAATCCAAGTGGATCAAAGAGGATCATATTTATTAAAATGGTTTATTTTTTTTTAAAAAACACTAATACCTTATAATTAGGACATGTTTTAGGGTAATTATAATATCAGTTGTACCTTTAATTACCCTATTTACTTTTAACCACGGTAAATAAAATTCAAAAGTTGATATTCCGAAAAAAATATTTTCATCTTATTAAACAAAAATTTACTTAATAATTTCAACAATGTCTTTCATAGTTTTGAAATTAAATTAACATATGTGGTAAAATTAAGTTTTATGCCAATTTGAAAATGTTTCTAGAAGGTGGGTAAAAGATGTTAAAAAGATCTATAAAATTTTATAAAGCTAATTTTGTCATTATATGAATCCAATGAATTAGATTGAACATATATAGGTATTATGTATCTATTTTGAATTAAAATATATTTAAATAAAATAAATAAATTTTTAAAAAAATAGTCGGTTTTAAACAATAACACAACGTTTTTCAATATTTATCAAAAATGAATGTTTTCAGAAAAGTACCAAAAAATCACCCTAAGCCAATTTTGATATTCAAAATAAAAAAATGAACTCCATTTTGAAAAATATAATTTATAAAAATATAAAAAGTGGATATTACTATTCCTAATGTCTTGTTTGATTGGTCATGGTGTTCTAGAACTCAATGTTGCATACAATGCAAGTTATTATATTATTCGAAGAGAAACGTACTATGTATGCTTGGGGTGTCACGTCATACTCTCCTTTAAAAAATTTGGTTTTCTAAATTTTATGAATACTACTGCATAAAACTATTCGGGTGGTTCTTCATCATATGTTTCTCAGGTTCTCATGTTACTTCATCCATCTTATTTTTTCTCCATAGAACATTTACCAGACGAGTCTTTAGTTTCTCATTACTTGTTCTCTAATATCAGGAATTTTAACAGGATCTTCAAAATAAGATAGATCTTGTTCTAGTTCTATTTCTCCATTGCTGAGAACATGCATTGGTGAAGTCATGTATTTTATCAATAGTTATAAATTGAACAAATCATGAACTTTAGCGAGACTTAGAGAAATTTCCAAATGGTATGCTATAACTCCAATTTGTTCTAGATTTTTGAAATGTATGATGTTCCTAGGACATAATTTACCCTTCTTTCCAAATCATATAACTTCCTTCCATTGAGATACTTTCAATAAAACATAATTTCTTACTTGAAATTAAAAATCCTTCCTTTGGTTATCAGCATAGCTCTTTTTCCTACTTTGTGTTGATTTGATGTGGGTTTGTAAAATATTCACCTTTTCCATTCTTTCCACAACAATTTATGGGCCTATGAGTTTTCATTCACTATGATCATCCCAACAAGTTGGTGTACAATATATCTTTCCATATAACGCTTCTTACGGTACCCTATGAATACTTTAAGGGAAGATATTGTTATAGGAAAATTCTAGAAGATGTAAATATTGATATTTAATACCTTGAAAGTCAAGTGAGAATGATCTCAACATGTCTTCTAAGGTATGAATAGTCTGTTCTGATTGTCCTTCAGTTTGAGGGTGGTAGGTAGTGCTCAAACGAAGTTCAGTATCCAGGGCCATCCTAAGGCTTTTCCATAATCTTGATGCAAAATGTGGATCATGATCAGAAACTATTGATAGGGGTACTCCATGAAATCTTACAATTTTATTAATATATAGTCATGTTAAATGTTTATGTGGAAAATCCTCCCTTATAGAAAGAAAATGTTTTGACTTGGTAAGATGATCAATAATGTCCCATATTGCATCATTCCTTCTAAGATTTTTTGGGAGACCCCTGACAAAGTCCATCATAATATCATCTAATTTCCCCTCAAGTATAAGAATTGGTTGCAAGACTCTTCGAGCATGTTGTCTTCCAGCCTTCACCTGTTGACAAACCGAACATCTTGACACATAATCATCAATCATCCTCATCATGTTGTCCCAACAAAATTTTTCCTTCCAATCACTATACATATTTGTTCAATGAGGGTGTATAGAGAAATTGGAGATATGAGAATCATCCACAAATTCCCTTTTTAGATCAGGTATGTCAGGAACAATAAGTCACTTCCCAAATTTTAAAATTCCATCTTCATATATGAGGTCAATAAATCTCCAATCATTTACAACATTAATTTTCTTTTGAAGCTCCACATCATCAGTCTGAGAACATTTTATCCTTTCACGTAAAGATTTTTTGGCAACCATTTGAAAATGTATTGATATTTCACCTTTCATGATTATTCACAAATTTTTATTTACATGATCATTGAACATAGGATCCCTTTAAACTCTCATCTTGATCAAAACTCTATGATATTTTCTACTCTAAGAATCCTACACCTTATTTTCCTTCTCTGGGTGGTAGTGTGTAATGAAATCATAATCCTTCAGTAGTTAAATCTTCTTCTTTTCCTCATGTTGAGTTCTTTCTATGAGAAAACATACTAAAAACACTTTTGATCGGTATATATCTCACATTTTTCACCATATAGATAGTTTCTCTATATCATAAAAGCAAATATTACAGCTTATATCTCAAGATCATGACTGGGATAGTTTTGTTCATGAATTTTTAGCGGTCGTGATGCATAGGCAATAACTCTATCATTGGCATAAGGGAACAACCATTTTCTTTTATTTGAATCATCATTATAAGTAACAAACCAATCATTTTATGATAGCAGAGTCAAGATAGGATAATTGACTAATCTTCCATTTAGTTATTTAAAACATTATTCACACTATTTTTTCAAAACAAATTAACACCTTTACATGTGATCTTGGTTAATGGGTTAGCCAATCAGGAAAAATTCTTGACGAAATGCCAATAATAAACAGCTAAACCAATAAAACTGCGTACCTCAGTTATACTTTTCTATGATGGAAATTATTATATTTCCTTGGGATTTGAAGGATCAATAATGATTACATCCTTAGAGACAATATGTCCAAGAAAAGAAATTTCTTGAAGCTGGAATTCACACATTTTGAACTTCCCATATAATTCATTTCTTATGAGGGTTTTCAGAATAGTGCACAAGTGATTTTAATGATCTTCATAGAATTTTGAGTATACCTAGATATCATCAATAAATACCACTGAAAATTCATCAAGATATTCCTTGAAAACTATATTAATTAGATCCCTGATAATATAGGGTTCATTAGTCAGTCTAAAAGGAATTAATGTAAACTTGTAATGACCATACCTGATATGAAATGATATCTTCAGAATGTCTTCCTTCTTCACAAACAACTGTTGATATCCATATCGAAGTTCAATCTTTGAAAAATATTGAACTCCATGAAGTTTATCGAATAAATAATCAATTCATGGTTAGGGATACTTGTTCATTATTGTAATAGCATTGATCTCACTATAATCAATTCCCAAACTCTTTGATCCATCTTTCTTCATAACAAAAAGAACTGGGTCTCCCCATGTATAAATACTAGGGATAATAAATCCTTTATTACTCAATTCACAGAGTTGTTTCTTTAGTTTCACAAATTCCATAGTGGTAATTATATATGGGGTATTTGATATGGGCATTGAACAAGGAATTAAATTAATGGAAAACTCATTTTCCCATTATGGAGGATGTCTAGTTAAATCCTCTGGAAACACATCAACATATTCATTCGTAATAGGTACATCCTCTATTTGATCATTCCATTCCTCGCCCATAGTTATTTCACTCTCATCCTCCATAATAATTGAATTTAGTAGAGCTACTGGGGTGGATCTAGATATGAATCAGATGGGGACGTTTCTGCTCTAATGATAAGGTACTCATTATCATCATCGAAAACTATAACCTCATTTTTCATATAATAAATCTTCACATCATGGTCTGAAATCCAATCCATACCATGGATTATATCCAATTCAATCATGAGTGTGATGATGAGATCATCAGATAAAGCACGATTATATGCCTTAATGGGAACTGATTCACCAAGCATTGATGCAAGGATTCTTCCCTAAAATGTTTTTACTTACAACTACCTTGTTAAATCAAATTGGAAATTTCTAATTTTCATAGATAAATGGGATGAAATGAAAAAATTCTATTATCCAGAATCAAATAAATCATTGGATAAACTTTAGGAAACCATTAAATTACCTACCACCACACCATTCAGAGCATCAACTTCAGAAGTAGTGATCACATAATCTTGGCCTTTCTCCCATGGACTTTTCTAAGGTATGTTTTTTTGGCACATATGACATTTATTTTCATAATTCCACATTTATCTAAAATTTTAGAATTCAACATTGACATCCTCTTTCATTCCCATACAATAAAGAGCATGGTGTCCCTTTTCAACATACTTATAACAGAATCCCATTCCCTTCAGGTAAGTACCGGGGAATTTCTTCCCACATTTACTACATGATGGAAATTCAACTTTTCCCTCCATACCCTTATTTCCATTTCCATTGTGTTCATAATATCTCCTCTTCTCTTTCTTTTCTTTATAATCATAAGATTTAAATAATTATTTTTCAATCTTGATAGCTCACGAGACAATATCATTGTACAATGATAAAGATTGTGTGACTAATTCTCGATGGAGAAATGGTTTTAACCCATAAAATAATCCATCAATATTACTCATTATGTAATGTATATAACATGTTGCATGCCTTTCTAACCTTGTAATGTTATCCTCATTCCTTGTGACATTCTCATCCTCCTTTTTCTATGAACTCAAATACTGTATTTTCCAAATCCGCTCGATGGTCATGAGAAAAGTATTTTTCTAAGAAAATCTCTTTAAACTAACTCAATTATATATTTGATACTTCTTAATCCTAATTTGTGTTTTTAATTAATGACCACTATTGATCTATATCTCCAATAAGGAAAAAAACTTCCAGGAAAATATTTTCCCTTTCTATACTCTTCAAAGCATGAAATGTTTTCTCTAAAGAACGTATCCATTCATTCAATAAAAATGGATTTTTAGTCCAATTGAATGTTGGTTATTGTTTCCACATGAAGAAGTATAACATTGATACTTTAGATTTTGTATTAGGGTGCTCCATACGAGTAATGTTATTATTCATAACCAGAGTGAGTTGTCCCAGTATGGTAATAAGTTGTTCCACACCGGTTGCATCACCACATCCACTATAATTATCTTGAGTAAGTGGGAAATCCCTACACGGTTTACATGTGTTGATATGGTTTCCATTCCTTACACTAGGTGACATTTCTAAACAATGGAAAACACAAGATTAGTTTATGAATCACAATACAAAATTCCAAACTAGTAAAATAGAAAACATAAGTTTTACTATTTTTTCATATAATCCATAATCAATTTTTTTGATGAAGTATGTACTCATAAATTTTTCATAATGGTTTTTGAATAAAATGTGAATTATGTTGAAGTTGGTGTCATAGAACCAACATCTTTGTACATTATTCATTAATAAATTCCTTATCACATCTTTATTGTTATTCTCTATGAAAATGCATCTGATAATGTCCTAAGGATAGTCGTGGAAATAAATGGTTATTGTGGATCCCATCTATGATGTGAACCTAAAAGGGCCATGACACAGTTCATGAATATATGTTTTATGGCTGGATGATGTTATTTGAGGGACATAAATAATACAGGCTATTGGTGGTGAGGACTCATAAAATTTTGAGGCACTTTCTGATGGTGTCTACCTTTGGTAATATCTAAGAGGATCTAATGAAAACGAGACCCAATAGTTGGAAATACACATTTCATAGTGTCATTTGATGATCTTATATGCAGACATGTGTATTTATCCATAGACATTAAAATTATTATTAATGAGTATTACATCATGCAAACAATGAAATATTGATGAAAACCTTAATGACACATTTATAACTATGAGGTAGTGTATGTTGGGTGAATCACGAGTAATATTGCATTAATAGATAATGAAATAAAGGATTTGTCCCTTATGTTCAATAATAGAAGTAGATATCTCAAGACCTTTTGTGGAATTGATTTAGCCAAAATAAATCCACATCTATGGTATGGAATGGGCGAGTTCAATTTCAGAAAGTCAAAGAAATAATAATCGATGACATGGGTTGATGAAACTAGAATGAAACCAACATGATTTGAGATATTGAGATAAATGGATTACATTACACTGTAAGAATTTGTTGTTGGTGACACGTCAATACAGCGTTAACTTCTTTCTCTATGGGTCCCTTGTCATGATGGTATAGGCTAACCATGGACCTTAGGCAGGCTTCGCCTAATTCCATTGAGAAAGAGGCCTAGAGGGTCACAAACTAAGTTTGTCCAAGTATCTCTGTTAAATATTAATTTAACTAGTTGAAAAATGATTATTCCCGATTGTGGTTTAATAAGTATTTAAGGATTTCTGATCGCATTTATTTCGAAACTAGTTATTCGAGAGAATATATTATCGGTGAAATAATATATTTATTAGTTAGTAATGTAGTGATATTTATTTTATAACTAAATAGATAGTATTCAAGGTCTCATAAATGTGGTGAAAGAAATAAAGAGAATGGAAAAAAAGTACACATAGTGTATATTAATATACATGCTGTTTAATTTTCCAAGGAATTTAAAAGAAATAAAATTATTTATTTAATTAAAAAATATTAGGTGTAATTAACTATGAACAAGTCAAGTAATTAAAAGTGATAACCGTTATTATTATGACCTAGGGTATTTTAAAGAATTTAATGAAATATATAAATCATTTCAGTTAATTAATTCATTTTTATTATTCAATGTAATTCAAATCCCAATTATATAAGTCTTATTATCCTAGTCATTTTCAGAGTGGTTTCCAAAAAAACATCTAGAGAATTCTCTCATGCTAAGAGAGATTATATTCATCCAAGAACACTCTCAAGATACGAGAGATATATCATTCTCCACCAGATCAAGCCCATCGAAGGAAGACAACACAAGTGAATGTTCTACTACACTATCGCCCAGAGATACCTTGTGTGACGTATAGAAATATGTGGAGAATGTGTGGGTCATCACTACAGGAATCATACACTTGGATTCTATGATGCAATGATGGATCCCATTGGATCGTGATCGGAAACATCAATAGAGAGAAAATATCATCATTGTAATTATTTCCTTTTAATTAAATTAATTATAACCAACATATTATGATCATCTATACAGTTCAAAGACTCCCCTCTTTCTTTTTTGTTCTTTGTTTTATTTCAAAGATCATGTATTTTATTATCGTGACATATATCAGATTGATCGTTGTTAATGCTAAAATGAAGATGGGTACACCTACCAACGTGATTCCACTGCTCTCGGAACCTACAAGTAGTTTTAGAGCAGTCATATCATTGATTATAATTATTTATTTTTCCATTTCTAATTTACATATTTAATACTTTAGTTTTTTCAATTTGAGTTAATCGTTCTTTAAATCGGAATCTCGAGATCTATTTTCTATCTCTCATTTCATGTTCACCTTACAAAAAATACTTTTTCATTTAATTTTGATTCAAATAAGACATAGGATCTCATCCTGATGTGGAAAACATTCATGGTTATACAACACTAGTATACACGGTGTTTATTCAGAAGTACACTTCATGTAGTCTTGTTTCAATGCATCAAACAGGTCCACCAAATCAGGCCTTGTGTTGGAGTATTTCAAAGTAATAAATGACACTGTGTGTTGACCATGAACAAGTGGAACACGGTTTCAATATTACCTATCGTGTGGTCTACTAAAAATGACGTGTAGTCCCTTTGGGTTAAGGTTGGACTATGTACCCATACATGGCTTGCCCAGCTGTAAACTATGTAAAGAGGATCCGAAACAGCGTGTGTCCCACTGAACACGTGATGTGCTCCAAAAAATTCGCAAAGTACATCTACACACCATGTCCCAGGGAATTTACTCCAGATGGATAGTGACCCAAAGTAAACACCATGAAGTCAAAACTATATGTCATGTACTAATCTGAATTATGCAGATTTATTAAATTTTATTATTATATTATACAAACCCGTGAGGCGTGTACCATAGTGCTGGCGTAAAGCTGAGGCACAACATGTGATAGTTGATTTATATATGTGTGTTTAATTTTACTTTTATGTCATGTTCATTTCTACTCATTGGGTAGTTAAGAACGTGAATTCACTTGGTTGCCTCAATGGTACCAGTTACGTACAAAGATAATTTTAAATGAATTTATTTGTTTAGAATTATGATGGATGAGAATCTCAAGGAAATTCAGAAAATGGATTAAGATAAAAGGATTGATTAATGAAATATAATTAATTGATTTCAGGATGATTTATCAAAAACAAGAATGATTAAAGTATTGAATGATTTTTTTATTTATAATTAAAAATCCTTACATTAATGGATGATCAGGATCATGAACAAGACCTTTGTAAGTGAATGATTTTTTTATTTTTATTTTTATTTTTAATTTGTTGGCCTACAAGCCTTCTCCTCATTAATATGTAGGGCCTACATGCCAGATGTTTCTTTTATGTAAAACCACGTTATACCCCTCACTTATTTGTGAGATAATGGTATATGTAATGGATGGGGATCCCATGCTAGTGGAGTCGGCTCTTGTTAGGATCCATGGTGAAACAAATCCTAGGACATACAAATATGAATAGGTGAAAAGCTGTAAGCATGAACCCAAAAGGATCAAGGTGTTTCTCCCCTAGGTCATGGGTTATTTCATCAAACACTAGATAAACTACCAAATGGATCAATCTCATGATCATAACATTTAGTTTATTTCTATCAGTTACATGTTTCATTTATTGTGGGTGTGTCTTCACAATCACAAAATTATTGAATTAATTTAGCATACAAGATGGAAATAATATAAGACCTACTTATGCATGAATATTATCTTAGACATGGTTAATCACTTATTTATATCCCACATAATATTAATAATAATGTAATCATAGAGAATAAAAAGAAAATTTATGTATAAGGATAAAATACATCAATGAAAATATTATGTAGTTATAGCCATCCATAATCTTAATTAGAATAAATCTATAGTTCAAAGTGCTTGACCAACCATAGTTATGGTGCAAAAAATTATAAGGGAATTCTAATTCAAGGTTTTGGCTTGACATTACATGGTTTGAATCAAGGGTTGACAGACACAACAAGACTTGGTGTGACCAAGAGGCAAAGGCTGAGGAAATCCAAAATAAAAGGATTTCATGATTGGAGAGTCCACTCAGAGGATCCCGGAGCTACGAGTTAATGATGTTGGAATTTGGAACGTCTATCTAAAACCCTTAAAGTTTCTTGACCAACCTTGGTTGGGGTAGTGCGAAGGGAAATATGGATCCTTGCCACTAGAATATTCAGGAAAAAAAATCTGAATACAGATGGTGAGGGATATTGGATTTCAATAAAATAGTGGGTGACTAAAAATGTTTTAATTTTTTTTTTGTCTTAGTTTTATCATAAGAAAGTACTAATATTTTTATCATCTTAATTTGAAGAAACAACAAGAAAACTAACATCAAACATATCATTCTGAACCATATTCGATAAGGAATCCCATCACACCGACACCAATTTCAAGGAATGGCATAGGCCTTTATGCGTCATCCTTCGCCACATGAGGAAATTTTACGTGCTGGAGGATCCAATTCCAGTTGCGCCTAGAAAAGAGGCCAGTGATGAGGAACTATCTCTCTAAATTAAACATATGGATGATTCCACATATTTCTAATGTTTCATGTTATCATCTATGTCTTTTGAGCTCTTGAAGAAATAGGAAAACATGGATGAGTATAGAATGATATATCAACTTAATGATCTCTATCAAGAGAAGGAGAGATAGGGGATATATGAGATCTCCAATGCCTTGTTCACAACTAGCCTTAGAGAGTCTGTGCCTACTCGGCCTCATGTAGTCAATCTTATTGGCTACATTGAATGCCTTGATATATTAGGGATTATGTTCTCGGATGAGTTGAATATAGATCTCATCCTATCAACACTCCCCAAGACCTTCTCTTACTTTATTGCCATCTACATCATGAAAAACAATGAGAATAGTCTATCGGAACTTCTGACCTTAATTCTCTAGGTAGATAAGGACATGGTGTGTGATAGACCTGCAATCCTTACAGGGAATAAGAAAAGGAAGTAAAAGGAAAAGGGGATAAGGACTCATAAACCGTTTGACATCCCTAAGCTCCATCCTTCCAAGAAAGATAACATCAAATGGCAGGGAAAGGAATGGGAGGCGGTATGTTTTTCATGTGGGAAGTAAATCCACTGGAGGATGAACTACACCCAGAAGTGTGGGGATGACAAATGTGTGTTTTTTTAAAAGTTTAATCATTCCATTTCTAAATATTGGGTATTATATGAAGCTTTAGGGGCTCAAATCTTTATAAAAAAGAAATAACCATGTAGATTTAGATATATTCCAAAAGGAGAGGTAGATCATCATGTTTCCAATTGTGTGAGGCTGGCTACATTGGCCATTGGAAATTACCATATCTCATTGCCAATTGGGTTGATTTTGGTTTTACATAGCTATTATTATGTGCCTAGTGTTACCAAAAACATAAATTCTGTATCATGATTGGATATGGATGGATTCATTTTCATGTTTATAAATAAGGGTTTCTTATTTTATAAAAACACCATATGTTATGATATGGATCAGTTAAATAATATTTTGAATGTATTAAATTACAAAAACCATGTTTTTGAAATAGATAACGAAAAAAACTCACATGACTCATATATCACCCAGTTGTGGAATCACCATCTCGATCAGGTAAACACGAATTGATTGACAAAGCTCTTCCATGATGTCTATTTAGAATCTACTAATCAAAAACCATTAGATAGACGTCATGTTTGTTTACATGGTAAAATGGCCAAGCTACCTTTTGGTGAACAGGGTGAGAGGGCCACATAGCTTCTAATATTTGTTCACATGGATGTACGTGGACCATTTCAAGTAGAATATAAGGGTATATATTCTTACATCATTGCATTTTATTATGATTTGAGTTGATATGGCTATTTCTACTTAAAAAGGTATAAATCAGAGTCTTTAGAGAAATTTATGGAATTCAAGAATTCAGTAGAGAATCAGTGAGGAAAAGAGATAAATAAACTTCAATCGGATCAAGGAGGAGAATATCATAACCAGAATTTCATAGATTTTATACAGGATTCTGGTATTCTATCTCATCACACTCTTTATTATACACCATTGTGGAATGGTGTTAGTGAAAGGAAGCACCACACCTTGTTAGACATGATGAGGTTGATGATGAGTCATGAAGATATTCCATTTTTCTTTTGGGGATATGTATTACAAACTATAGAATACACATTATACCAAGTGCTAACTAAGGCAGAAAATGGAATTCCCTCCGAGTTATGAAATGTAAAGAAACCAATTTTGTCGCACAGACGTGTATGGGGATGAGAGGTTTTTGTTAAGGACTTATTAAGAAAAAAACTAGCACCCCATGGCACTAGGTGAATATTTATAGGATATCCCAAATAAATGAAAGGATATTACATATATAACCCTACATACAAGAAAGTGATTGTCTCCAGACAAGTCATCTTTCCAGAGAGTGAGAAAATCCTAAAACATGATAGTGGGAGAAAGAATGACTTCGACGATGTTGATGCTCATGATACACAAGAGTTGGTAGAGGAACAATTTCCATAGGTCACCATAGAAGAGGTTATAGAAACAAAAGTACTAAGTAGAAGGTCAAGATAGGCTAGTAAACTAGATAGATTTGGTTTTCTAGTCACAATGTATGGTGAATCATTATTGATGGACAATGTTGAACCTCTATACTACATGGAAGCAGTATAAATCCCAGAAGCTGGAAGATGGCTAGAAGCTATGAATTCTGATAAGGATTCCATGTTTCAGAACCAAGTCTCGGTTCAGGTTGATGAGCAAGTTGATGTAAATCATGTTGGTTGGAAATGTTTATGCAAGAGAATACTGGACCTGGAAGATCATGTTAGAACCTATAAAGAAAGGCTAATGGCTAATGGATTTAGACAGCTTCATGGAATTGAAAATGATGAAACCTTCTCACCAGTTTCCATGTTTAAATCTATAAGAATCATACATGCCATGACAGCTTACCATGACAACGAGATTTGGAAAATGCATGTCAAAATAAAATTCCATAATAGGAACATTCGTAAAGATGTCCACATGGCACAAACAGAAGGGTTTGTGACCTTAGGTGAAGCCAAATGGGTTTTCAAGTTTCAGAAATACATATATTGATTAACGCAAGCATCCAGGTCATAGAAAATTTGATTTAATGAAGCCATAAAGTAATTTTTTTCATTAAAAACAAATGTGAGCCATGTGTTTATAAGAGGATTAAAGGGAATGAATCTATTATCCAAGTAGTGTATGTTGATGACATATTTCTTATAGGAAATGATGTACCATTCATACTATCATTTAAGGACTAGTTGAAAAATGTCTCTCAATGAAGGACTTGGGTGATGTAGCCTACTTTCAATGGATCTAAATATTTCATGATAGATCCAAGGGGCTTCATAGACTATGTTAGGCTATATACATTGAACATATATTAAAGAGATTCAATATGTATCAATCCAATAGGATATTGGTTCTAGTGTCACTTGGCCAACATCTTTCTAACAAAATTTGTCCTCAGACCCAACAGGATAAAGATAGAATTAGTATGATCCCATATGCTTCAGTTATAGGATCCATATGCCATGTTATGTACTAGGATTGAAGTTTCCTATGCACTGAACATGGTAGGAAGATATCAAGTGGATCATAGAGAACAACATTGGACTACTGTTAAGATGATTCTTATGTATCTGAGAAGAACTAAGTATACATTCCCGGTGAATGGATGAGATGAGGAACTTGTCATCAGAGGGTATTCCTATGATGGTTTTAGAAATATCAAAATGATTTGATTTCGCAATCTTGATTTGTTTTCTATCTCAATGGATGAGCTGTGAGTTGGAAGAGTTCAATGAAACTAGTTGTCGCTGATTCTATTGTGGAGTCCGATTATATGGAAGCCTCAAATTCATCCAAGGAAGCCATCTGGATTCCGAACATTATCCAAGAATATGATATATTACCTATTAGTAAAGATCCTATCACATTTTACTGTGATAAAACTATAGAAGTGGCTCTTTCAAAAGAACTAAGGTCACATCAACATACAAAACACATACTCTGAAAGTGTCACCTATTGATGGATTTTTGTCAAAGGGGTAAAGTTGCAGTGAGATGAATGACCATGAAAGAGAATGTGTTATACCCCATGAATGGAGTATTATCTCAAATGAAGCTAGAATATCATGTGAGAGCTAGCGCATTAAAGGTTGTTAGTGGTTGGATCTAGTCCAATTCGGAGGATTTGGGAGTTGGTGGCATGTAAACAACTAATTTTTAATTTATTCATTAATAATTTCTTTATCCCTTGTTGATTATTCTTTGGCATGACAATTAATGTGATAATTTCCTAAGGATAATTGTTGCATTAAAGGGTCATAGCAGATCCCTGCTATTATGAGAACCTCAATGCGCCATAACAACTCTCTTGAATATATTTTCTACGGTCTGATGGTGTTATTTGAGGGATACAAATAATACAGGACATTTGGGGTGAGGTATCATAAAACAGTGAGTCACCTTGTCATGGTATGCGCCCTTTTTCTTATCTAGGAGGATATTATGTTAATGAGACCTACCAATAGAAATCAACATTTCCTAGTTTTATTGGATGTTCTTATATGTGGATGTTTGTATTTATCCTTGTACTTTATGATTATTATTAAAGGGTATTAAAAATCATGCACTATGATGTATTGATGAAAACTGTGATGATACACTCTTCATTGCGAGGTAGGATATGTTTGGTGCGTCAGAAGTAATACACCATTAATAGATAATGCATGAAAGGATGTTTCTGTTATGTAACATAATGGAAGTGGACATCTCAAAACCATTGGTGGAATTGATATAGGCTAAATAAATCCATGTTCAGGGTAAGGAATGAGCGAGTTCAATTCCGGAATTTCAAAGAATGAATAATCTAGAACATGATTTGATGGCACTAGAATGAAACTTACTTGATTAAATATATTGATACAACGGGATTATATTACATGGTAAGCATTCATAGGAGGCGACATGTCATTTCCGCATTATTGTATTTCTCTAAGAATTCCTTGGCATGTTACTAGATGTTATCCTTGGACATTAGGCAGGATATTCTTAATTCCACTGATAAAGAGGCCTAGAGGGTGACACACTAAGCTTGGCCATATATCTTAGTAAAATATTAATTAAACAAGTTGAATAATATTATTCATGATTACAGTTTAATAATTATTTAAGGATTCCTGATCACATTTATTTTGACACTACTTATTCGAGATAATATATTATGGGAAATTTAATATATTTATTAGTGAGTAATGATGTGATATTTGTTTTAGAAATAAATATACATTATTCGAGGTCTAATAAAAGATGGTGAATAAATAAAGGGAATGGAAAAAATGGAAATACATGCCTGGTATATTAATATACAATCTATGTATTTGTTCTGGAAATTTATGAGAAATAATATTATATATTTAATTAAATTATATTAGGTGTAATTTTATAGGTGCATGTAAAATAATAATAATATCAACTATTATTTTTAAGATATGGGGTATTTTTATGAATTAAATGAAATGAATTAATGCTTTTGGGTAATTAATTCATTTTATTATTCAAAGTGATTAAATTCCCAATTATATAATTCAAATTATCCTATCCATTTTTAGAGATTTGTGCACAACAGATCTAGGGAAAGCTATTAAGCCAAGAGAGAACTATTTTCATCCAAGAACCACTACTAGAAATAAGATCTATTCCAATGGTTTTGGAAAAAATGTTTGTATAGTTCATTAATTTGGACCTATACCAACGGTTTGGACAAAAATATTGGTATAGGTCACTTATATGGACCACTACCAATGTTTTGGCACAAACCGTTGGTATATGTCCATTATAGAGACCCTATACCAATGGTTTGGCCAAACTATTTGTATAGGTCCCCCCTATACCAACGTTTTTTCCAAAACCAATGGTGTAGGTCCCAAATTCAAAGAATACATACCAATGGTTCTCAAAGCCATTGGTGTAGGTCTATACCTATGGTTTTGAGAACTATTGGTATAGGTACATGTATTTTTAATAGAATCTTCTTATGGAGAACGTTAAATTAATCAAAATTTAAAATATTTATGATAATATATACATATATATATATATGAAATTATTTTCACAAAAATCATGTTAGGGTAGCGGTTAGGTCGTTCAATCATAAACTGGAGGTCCTGGGATAAAATCCCAAAGAATGTTAATTTTTTGAAATACATATACCAATGGTTTTATGGAAATATTGGTATAGATTTTCATATAACTTATACCAACGATTTTCAAAACTGTTGGTATAGGTCTATACCAATGGTTTTCCGAAAACTGTTGGTATAGACATATCTTCATGACTTACGTGACCACAGTTCTCTAAATGTTGGTATAGGCTATACCAACGGTTTGGAGGCCTATACCAATGGTTCCAAACCATTGGTATAGTGTATTTTTACATTAGTAAATGCTCTCATGCTATGAGAGAGATATCATTCTCTAGCCGATCAAGGTGATCGAAGGCAGACATCGCAATTGAATGTTCTTCCATGCAAGCACTTGAGGATCAATTTGGTGGCATCCAGAGATACGTAGAACACATGTGGATCACCGATAGAGGAACCCTACACTTGGATTCTATGAAGAAATGATGAATCACATAATATCTTGACCGAAAAAATTAACAGAGTGATAATTTCATCCAGGTAATTACTGTCTTTTAATTAAATTACTTTTTACCAACATATGATGATTCTCTGTATGGTTCCCAGACTCCCCTATTTCATTTTCATTATTAGTTCTATTTTAATGATCGATTGTTTTATTATTGTGATCGATCTCAGAATGATCATTGTTGACAGTAAAATCATATTGGCAACACCCACGAGGCACTTCCGCTGCGCTCGGAACCTACAAATTATACTAAGAATATGCCCTTGGACTGACGTTACCAAGAGTACAGCAAGGCCCATTGTCATGTACCAAGATACCCCGAGTCTAGACCAAAACTCATTATCTGAGTTTTAACTCCTAGGTACCTCTATGCTGGATCCACCTCCACCAGCTTGTATCTAGATAGGGATGTATTTCTCAGAAAATACAAAAAATCTCTACATTACGAAAATTATAGGAAGTTCTTGTATACTAATCCTCAAAGACTATATTAGGGTAATGTTCTCAAATTTGAGTTTTTCAAAATCTAGCTTCCAAGGTTTGTACTACAATTCCTCTCATACAAACTATAATTCCCCAACCCCAGTAACCCATAGTTAGTGCATTATTAAATAACATTGGCATGATCATAAGGGATCAAATCCATAATGACCAATCATTTTAGTCGCCTTGGAAGTAATAGATACAAATATAATATTTACATTACATAATTAAATGAAGGAAAAATAAAATTGTGTCTCTGTGGAACACATTCATCTCCCTAATACTATACCTATAGTTCAGTCATAATATACTTCTTCGCATCCTGTAAAAAAATAAAACATAAAAAGTGGTGAGATCAGGTGCTCAGTAAGGATAAAAATATAGCGGAAAAATTTATAAACAAGATTAAACATTTAATAACATGTATATAACTAGAACACAATACTTTTAACAATTAAATTATGCATAATGTGGAAAAGATAAATCAAATAATTCCATTTACTTATTCACATGGATATTCTACTAGTCGAATAATCACATGTAATATCAATATCCAGTTTCATAATGGTGGAATGCATAATGATGTATATCATTACCACATAGTCAAGGCATCGTGCCAAAAATAAAAATAAGATTTTTTCAAGGCCTTGTGCCAAGACACTAGTCTGTATCATGTGACCTACCGATGCATCGAGGAGCTATAGAGGGCTCCACCCATCACATACTATGTTCAATGAATTCCTCATATGTATATGATGAAACATAACATAAACACTAATATTAAAACTGGAATTTGAAATGTTAATACATTAACTATAAAACATGAATGGTATAAAATAACACATACAAATTCAAACATATAACTAATATTTCAATACAATATGGAATATTTTCTCAAAATAAATCAACATCAAATAAGAGTAAAGTCCATCAAAGGATGTTGTCAAAGATTAAATCAAAACTATTTGAGAGAAATATCTATTTATGTTTTGAAATCATTTAAAAGTAACATAATTATAAAATAAAACATTTATTTTCAAAATATTATTATAAGCTTGTAATGGAATCTTCTAAGGTATTATAACGTCAGTAAATAGTTGCACCCACCATATAAGTTAAAAAAACATTCCTACCATAATTTTGATAAAAAGGTCATTATGTACATTTTTTGGAAAGCGACAGGAAGATTCCATTAAATCCATTTTATAGAAATTTATACAAGGTAAAATTTACTATAAATCATATTCTACTAAATAGTAAAAATGTTTTGAAATTAATATTTATGAAACATGAATGTGGTTGATAAAGAGGTCCCAGTATGTACACACTTATAAACAACCACGTATAATAAAGAGATTGTAAAATTAACCCTTACCTTGTATTTTTATTTGGACTAGGGTATGTTAAAATTTTATATAATAGTTAAATAATTGTTTTTATATTATATATAAACCACATACATAAATTTTATATCATATATGTTCTTCTGATATTGCTTTGTAAATAACATTTTATTAGTATCATTATTTTGTGAGTTAACTGATTCATTTTACTTTATATATTTTGATATGTAAGTCATGTTTGATATGGATAGGATGTATTTGATTCATATCCATAATGATATTATGTTATTAAAAATTAATTTTAATTATAAAAGGAAAATTATTCTTGAATGGTTAAGATGGGGATTGAACCTCATCGCGTTTGTGGAAACTGTAATCTGTACGTACACACAAGCGACTATACCATTATATTGATGGTAAAATAATATGTAATTGCATGGTATATAATATATAAAGAGGAATTAATATGTTATATTTATTATTTACATCAATTATACCCATTATTATACCCTTACAAATGATAAAGTGTTGAATACCATGATGTGGAGAAGGTGAGCTGTACATATGCACGTTTGGTGAATTTCTCATTCATAGGATGGATAGAATAATGAATATTGTTATACCATATTTATAATAACATCACCTAATGTAGAATGTACTAGATGTAAAAAATTTTTATGGAAACCACAAATAAAGGGGAAGTGGAAGAAGAAAATAACTTTGAAAAGGGTGTTAAAATTATTACCTCTTCTTCAGGTGCTTCATTTTGATTTGATCCAAAGGGATCCTTAGGTTGCCTTTCGAATAAAAGTAAGGAATTTAGGTTTAATTGAGGGTAGTTGGAAAGATATTTTATTGGGGATTTGATGATCCAAATGGATTTGGAGGTGTGGTTTTGAGAGAAGGGGTAGTAGCCTTTTATAAGAGAGGTTATGGTAACTTTCAGAAAAGCATGAAGTATTAGTTTATTATAGAATCATATTAGGTTTATAATGGCTCCAAAAAAATTTATTTAGTGGAAAAGGTGGGTTTGGGTCTAAAACCTCTCAACCAATAGATATTAGATAGGATTAGGTCACTATAGTGACCATATTGTTTAGATTCAACTCTTAGTTAAATATTTTATCTTTTACCATGTATTCTTGTATTATTATAATAAATGGTTAATAAACATACTATAAAAGGCCATGTTAACCCCATATGGTTAATTAATTAATATATATCATTATTTAAGTAAACTGGCCTAAACTTATATTTTTTGTATTTTTATATCATTTAATAATATAGTATTTGTTTTAAAAACTCCTTTATGTCAATTTTTACAAAATTTATTATTTTGTTTTTTTGAAAGTCAAAATAACATTATTAATTAGAAAAAAATACATTAAATCTATCCTAACTTGTCATATTAACCAGGAAAATTCATGTAAGGCATTAAAAGTCTCAATTTACTTTTATTTTTATATTTATAATATCAATTATTTTAATCTTTCATTAATAATGTAATTACTCCATCATCATTGTGTCATAAATAAATTTAATTATTTAATAACTAAATATTATTAATAAAATACCAGTATGGTCACACTTATCAAATAGAATTAGGACATGTGTTAGGGTAATTATAAGATCATTTTTACCTTTAATTACTCTATTTACTTTTAACTGTGGTAAATAAAATACAAAAGTAACTATTCACAAAAAAAATTATTTTCATCATATTGAACCAAATATTACGTTTTGATGTCAACGTCATCTCTCTTATTTTTTAAATATAATTTACAAAAGTGTTAAAATTATTTTTTACGCAAATTTACAAATGTTCTTAGAAGGTGCGTAAAAGACGTTAAAAAGTTCAATACAATTTATACCTCTAATTTTATTATAAAACAACTCCAATGAATTACATTGATCTTATATAAGTATTATGTGTGTATTTTTACTTAAAATAAATTTAAACAAAAATAAAAGAAATTAAATATAAATTTAGTTTTAAACAATAACGCAGTATTTTTAACTATTCATCAAAAATTGAAAGTTTTCAGAAAATTTTAAAAATTCACCCTAAGATAATTTTGATATTTTGAATCCAAAATTGAAGTAAATTTTGAAAAATAAAATTTATAAAATTTCCAAAATTGGGTGTTACAATTCATAATGTCTAGTTTGATTGGTCATGGTGTGCTAGAACTCAATGTTGCATATAGTACTAGTAATTGTATTATTCTAATAAGAATATATCATGGAAGCTTGGGGTGTAACACATCATATGTTCTTGGGTTTAATTCAAATAATAAAATACATAGAAACATTTTTTTATAATCATTAATGCAAAATATAATTTCTATAAAAGAATTTGGATTATACATGTAGTATTACCATGTTTCATGATTTATCATTCTCAAGATAAATAATCACAAATCATTTCATAGATAAAGGAAACAATATTTATGATATGATGATTTAAACATCACATGTTCTATTAATAATTATCATGATTTATCATGTAGAGGATAAACATTGTAAAATTAATTCATTTTTTAGTAATTTTTTTATGAAATAGGAATAACATGATTCAATTTACATATCATTTTAGTCACGATATATGCCAAAATAGTTCTTACTAGAATTTCTCATAATATCCAGAAAAAGGATTTCAACTATAATTATCCTTCCCATAAAAAACTACTAATGAATATTCATGTGAGGTAATATTATTTTAGTAATTATAAATTTTTATCAGTCATAAAATAATAATTTTAAACTTTTAAATTGTATTATGTCTCATCAAGTTACCATAATCTATACATATCATCTTCCCAAATTTAAAATTCAATATAAAAGTAATATATACCCCCAGAAGTGTTTACAACAAATAGTCATATCAATACTATAGAAAAAAATATCTTACCAAATAAAGAGAATGTAATTCTTATCATGGTTTCCAAATGCAAATGAATTATAAATAATCAAGGTTGATATTTTCAGGCACTTCATAATTTAATTTCCAAGTTCCAAATTTTAAAATAAGTCAACAACACATGCCTTTGAAAAATTACAGATGGAATACAATTCAATACATATTAACTCACCTGAAAACTTGAATATTTATAATCATAGTTTAAATGTAATTTATTTTTTCATGCCAATGTGAAATCAAATCTAATGTTATATGCTTCGTAAGGGTTCCCAAAATTACATAGTTGATTTTAACAAAATACTGTAATCATGATTCTATATCAATTTCAAATATTATTAATACTAGATGTCATGTTATACAATTATACTAAGGATTAAAAAGAATTATAAAGAAACATTATATATTGAAATGAAAACAACTCATTAAAACATCAATGATGTTTCAAACAAGCAATTTAATTCAGTTAACCATCATATTATTCATATAAAATATTTTAGAAAACATTAACAATTATATAATAATAATAGAATGAGATATTGTTAAAGAGAAAAATAAAATATTTCATGATTCATTTATTTCATTGTAATATTAAAACATCAAAAAATTAAAATAAGAAAACAACAGATCGTTATGCGTGAACCCCTCCATGGTCTCTACACTGCATGTAGTGATGCCTCACTTGATCATTAAGTGTGATTAGAGTCCTTGCATCAGATCATTGGGGCCCCTAAAATCCCATGTCATAGCCGGTCTTCCTGGGCCTATGTCACACAATAATGTCACCTATCACGGTTTCATACTTACCCATGTAATCCTCAGTATACCTAACACTAAACTACATACTATCTCTCGTTAATCATATCTGATACCATTCTGTCAAGAACCCCTCCGTCCATGGATACCCCTCTAAGGATTAAAATGAATAAAGGTATATAATGAACCCCATGAGTTCCATCTCTAGTTTCCCTTAGGATGTTTAAAAGCACCAAGGGTACAAACTTCTCACAATAGGGATGAATTACCTTTTATAAGAAAACTAAATTCGAAGATATGATATTTAAACCAAAATACAAACCAGGCCATTTTATAAAATAAAGTCAAACCATTCCATAATGCATGAATAAATCAATATCGATACATATAATACCTCCAAGGGAAATCCAGAAATAATGAAAACTAAGGTAGTGACAAAAAAATAGCTCCAAGGGTCTGAACTAGAAATGACTAGCATAGTTTGTGAAATCCTCTAGGAATCCGTAAAATAGATTATATATATGTAGAGTGAGCATACATATATACTTAGTAGGAAAACCTATAGTCTCTCATAAACATGTGATAAGACCATACTAATGCACCCGTGTAATAGTAGTAGAACCAATCAACATCAAAATGGTATACTAACCAAAATCCTAGCCCCACCATGGCTCACTCACCAAATCATGCATCCATTTAATATAATATAACTTAATGTAAACAACGTCGATGATTGGGTAATGAACACTACTTCGCACTAGTTTAGACACCATTGCCTACTAGTAAACATTATCATGCACCCACTACTTCTGATAAAACCACATCACAACCCTCCATGAGACACCGGATCCAAAACCACATATTGACAAACCTCCTTGGCCCCAGGACATATCACATACCATCCATAAACACCTAGGCCACAAACCACATCTCGTCCCATCACCTCGGCTCTATGCCACATCACATCCTACTAGCAGACACATGATACATAACCCACACCACATCCTAAAGACACCTGGGAAATTACAACACATGTCATCCTGAATACACCCAAGAAAGCACCACTCTTATCATCCTAAAAACACATGGGAAATCACAAATCTAATGAAAAAACATGTTACCCATAAAGAAAATCATCCTTGAAAAATTTTGTTAAATCACCACCTAGAATATGGAGCTGGGAAGAGTAGGTGGACATCCAAAAATCCTCCCACTAGGATGTTTGGGAAAGACACCCCCCATTACTATGGGGGTGTTTTGAATAATATTCTCACCTAGGGTGGGGTGAATCTATAAATCACAGGAAAATTAAATTTATATACATATAGAGTTATAAAAAAAGCCCATATAATCGGGTAATAAACAAGGAACTATACATCTAACAGAATCTAGACAACAACTTCCATGTCCAAATGCAGAAAAACACATAAGAAAAACACAAGACAAAACTCATGTTTTTAGTGTTTAAAACACATCGAGTTGTTTCATAAATATTCATTAAAATAATTTCACTTATAAAGAATATTATTGCATATTTCCGACCAATTAGTTTATATATAATCATTATTTAGTTAAAAAACATATAACATCATCGATTTCTTCATTAAACACACCCATTTGAAATTATTAACAAGGACAATTTAATTAGATTAATACTTGGATTGGATATGATGGAATAAATCAAACATCACACAAAAAATACCACACACCAATTTCTACATCCACATATCCTTACATCTATATCCATTTTCACAACTCCACTACATAACCATACCACACTAACCAT
Organism: Viscum album; assembly: GCA_963277665.1. Lineage (NCBI taxonomy): Eukaryota > Viridiplantae > Streptophyta > Magnoliopsida > Santalales > Viscaceae > Viscum > Viscum album. Next base: position 274,121,307 of record OY728155.1, on the reverse strand, counting down.
TACAACCCCACTGCACAACTGAATCAACACAAACTTCACATACCTACTATATGAAAAATCTCATCCAATACCATAAAATATCACAACATAGTCATATTACATACATAATTTCACTAGATCCAACCCACATCACACAATCATGTCCACAATAATGTTACAACTCTTAAAATAGAAAAATATACTTTCTCGATTTATTAGGTAATCCAATATTAAATTTCCCTTAATTTTTTGTGTTATCACATAAACCACATCATTATAGGGAATATATTTTTTTAACTGAATGTGTGTGGTTAACCAATTATATAATATGTGACATTACCAACCACATAATGTGCATGCTTTCCATAATGCATAAAATAGTGTAAAAACAAGGACCCCAAATAGACATCATTTTAATTAGGTATTTATCCCAAAAAATTCACCACCTCTATAAAAATACAAATAGGATAGTAAGATAATACATCACATTCCCCCAAACCATTACATTAAATATAAGAAATATCATTATATTTTTAATCTTTTTATGACCATGATTGCAAGAGTTAATGATTATAAACCCTTCCTACATGATACACATATAGAGAAATAAAGGAATAAACTAATTGGAAAGAATATGATCAAGACAACCTTATTTCACCACAACTAGGGGAATGTGTACAGTAGGTGACTCTCTTGGGAATAAATAAAAAATTGAAGAAACTTGGTTACATGACTCCTATGGGAATAAAGAATATGGATGTTTTGTATCCAGAGAAACAAGAAGGAATGAATGAAGTAATGGAACCCCAACATATTAGATTTAGATATGAGACTCATGGGATATGATACCTTTTTAAATTTCCATTAAAGACATATCTCAAAATATACAAAACTTTTGACCATTTAGAAGGTGGTGAATTTTTAGGAATGACTATCTATTGTAAAAAATTAATTTTGGAAAAGCGTTGAAATGAATCACCTATAGAATGACTCAAGGTTAAAAAACTGGAAATTGAGAAAATTGGTGAAATGACTCACCATTGGAAATCCTCGTAGTTAAAAAACATCAAACTTTGAAAACTATTGAAATGAATCATAGTTAAAAAACATGAAACACTGAAAACTATTGAAATGACTCACACTTAAGATGACTCGCTATAAGAAAAATATAAAATTGTAAAATAGTTGAAATTAATCACTATTGGAATGAGTCAACATTAAAAAAATGTAAAAGTGGAAAAATGTTGGAGTGATTCACCGTAGGAATGAATCAATATTAGAAATATAGGAAATAAGGAAAACTATTAAAATGCACCACCATTAGCATAATTAAAAAATGTAAAACTATAAATTTGAAAAAATATTAATGTGAATTAACGTTGGAATGGGTCACTGTTTGAAAACATGGAAATTGGAAAAACTGTTCAAATGTCTCACCATTAGAATAAATCACTATTGAAAAAATGAAAATTTACCACAATGATGAAATTAATCTCTATTAGAATGAGTCACCATTGGAGAAATATAAATTTGGGATACTTTGGAAATTATTCCCCCATAGAATGACTCTTATGTCCCGAAAACTCCTCAAACCACCCCCAAACACCTCAATCACTAGATTTCTCACAAATTAATTGACCAGAATGTCTGGGCCATTACATCTCTGGTGGATTTAACCTTTAAAAATAAATTAATGTATCTTCTTCTTAAATTTATTAATTTATACTTGAGATATTTAATAAAGGTGTTTTTAAATTAGCTTAAACTGGGATTTATGTCAATGGTAAAATCAACCTACCAATAGATAATAACACACAATAAATCATCAGTATAAACATACATATTTTCTTTTAAGATAATTAAATCATTAATCTATGAAAAATCATTATTTTTATCAACATGAGATATATAACTCTAATGTACCTTTTTCAATACTTTCTCAAATTCTAGATATTTAATAATAGGAATGTGTTCATTCTTAAATACTAAATGAAATTAATTTATAAAAAAAACTCTTTTCGAAATACAATCATTCTGAACATGATAAAATAAAATCCAATCTTTAACCAGAATAATATCATATTCTACAATGGATAAAATCAATTCTTGTAAGGGAATACTTCAATAGATGGTAATAGGATGATATTTTAAAATTCTTTTTTCTTTAATACTACCCCCATTATTTGGAAAATTATTATATTTAATTATAGAGGTGAAATTCTAATTTTTCTGGAAAATTTATAAGAAATGAATGAATTTTTAGAACATGAATCAAATAATACAATCACATTATATAAATAAAAAATTAGTGAACTAGTTACCTCTTTGTATTATGGAGAAAAATTTCCATAGTAATTGAAAAATATTATACCAAATTATTCTGCATATAGTATTTATAATTTCCATCATTTATGTTCTTCATCATACATGATTCTACATAATTACCCATCTTATTGAATTTAAAATACATTATTGTGTGCTTATTGAAATTTGACATACCACAACATATAACTTTTTTTTGAAATCATGAGCCATATTCCTAAACATACCACAATATAACAACCTCCAAAATTTCATGTGAAGTTCCCCATTGTTATTCATACCATACATATCACAAGATGTGAAGATTATTTTATTACCTTCAGATTTCATTCATGGATGATTCACATTTTCATTCCATATAGAACATTTTTATTCTTATTTTCATTGAATAAATTTTTTTTAAAAACAAGGAGAAGTAATCTTGATATGGGAATACATTATCCTTCTACTTGTATCTCATCTACATGATTTTATTTTCCATCCCTTTTCATGATAGCTTTGGAAAATATTTTTCAAGGAAAATATTTTTAAATATGAACAATTCCATGATGCCAATCACTTATCCTTCTATTGTATTATTAAACATTCAACACCACTGATAAACATTACATTCGAAATGGATTTTTTTTCCTTTTTATTATTTGAAAAATTGGATTTGAATAGACTTAAAATATAATTAACCATTAATATAGATTTTTTTGAGTTATAATATCTATAAAATAATACATGGAATTGTATCATAAAATGATCCATCATCTCCATTTCCCTCTGTAGTTGGTCAAGATTATATGTAAAATAGATTCAACCACAATGTATTACCAATTTCAACTGAGTAATAATATAATAAAATAGTATATTTCAAATTCCTTTCATTCTAGGGTGCTGATTTGGAATGATATTTTCTCCTTGGTGCATTTCAACTTCACCTTCCTAGTTTCCCCTATATAAAATAATTCTCAACATATATAATTGAGGTAAAGAAACTTGTTAATAGTAAAATACAACATCATTATAACCTTATGATATAATCTCTTATGATTAAATTCATAATCTATCATGACTAGTAAAATTATATAGACATACCATCATATACCAAATATATGGAACCAACCCTTAAAAAATCAAAAAAATTGAATCCCAAGAAACAAATTCATGTTATTTTATTCTTGAATATCATTTAGGGTTTTTGTTTTAGAAAAAATGTTCATCACCATTAAAAAATAAAATAATATAATATAATGTGGAAATGTTAACTCAATATCCATTTTTTACACATTAGAAAAAATTTAAAATATAATATATTTTCCTTTCATGACAACTCTTCACACAATCTACTTTTGAAATATTTCATGTCCATACTCATCCATAAACCCTATAAAAATCATTGAACAACATTGGATGATAATAAAAACCCCCTAAAAAGTATATTTAAAAATAAAGAATGAATCTCATTAGTTCATGAATAATAATAATAAAATTCATTTATCAAAACAAATATTGAGCAGAAAAAAATGATTACAAAAAAAATAAACTTAATGTTCCATTTATTTTCATAAAATATTTGTTAAGAAATATTAAATAGAAATTAAATTAAAATTTTTTTCTTTTTAGTCAAGATAAGTCATGATTTTTTTCAAAAAGATATAAATTTAACCCTTAGGGGGTAACATAAAATTTTCATTTACATTAAGCTCGTAAGCATTCCTTATGAAATAATTATTTTTACCAAAAAAAACATATAAATAATATTTAAATAATGAGGGTAACTTGTGAAATAATTTTTATATAATTACTATAATCTCTATAACAAAAGGAATAACTATCCAAGTAATTTCTAATAATATCTTAGCAAAAACCTAACCATCCAACTCTTTCACTTCATGTAATATTTTGCAATGATATATTAGAATCACCTATCATCATGACACATATTTGTAATGCTCGTAATCATGATCTATATTATTCTAACACATTATCATAAAAATTTTACATGAACCCTAACATTCTCATAAGCCATGAAATCATCCATTTTAGTCATCAGACTTATAAAAATACCATTTCCACCAATAAGAAAAAATTTCCAGATATTGACATTTCTATTCCTTTCAAAACCCAGTTTAAAAATAACCATAAAAATGATATGTATAATTTTTATTTGACGAAAATATGAAATATTTTGAACGAAAACAAGCATCAAATAAAAGTTCTATTAGCGAGAAAAACCATTAATTCTATATATGATAAAATAGAACACTCATTCTCCCATTTCTTCAAAATATTATATATAAAATACATAAAAATATTCATTTTTAATTTTTTTTAATGAATTTAAAAAGGATACATAAAATATACAATCTAATTAATTTATTTGAATATGAATATATATATTAATTATTTTTTTGAATATAGTCTTCAGAGAAATGTATTTTTAAAATAAATTATTAATGAATTGAAAATAAACTTTTTTAATCTAATGTGTCCATTAATATAATGACACAACTCTTTTACAAATATTTTTATATGATTTTAAGAATAATTATCCATGAAATCTAAACTATGGATTGAAATATATTATATCCTTAGAAGAATTTATGCATATTTAGAAATCATTAAACTATCATAAAAACTCTTTTTTCAATCTCCATAATGATATCCTAACTTGCATCGAACTTTAACAAATGAAAAGGATATCCTGATGAATACATAGTCCCAAGGGTTGTGGTAAAAATCCCATTAACTTAATAAACATGGGAATTAAGTATAATACACAAGCTATATGGAATAACATGATAACATAAAATTATTGTTTCACGAATAAACATTTTGAAGCATAACATATAAAAAATTGAATTATATGATCTTTGAAATTTAGAAATTTTGATGAATTATATTACATGACATAAACATCAGTCAATGATGACTTCCAAGACTATATCACATAGTGGAAAGAGTCCTATAATGGATTATGATTATTCCATAATCCCTTAAATAAAATCTATTGAAACTGGAAAATTACCAAATTCATTGATCACCCTCATAGAGAATCCTTCATAAAATGTTCATGCATATGTTTTTTATATAAATAATCAAATATATGGAATAAATAAAATGATAACTCATGGAATAAAATTTGTATACTAATCGGATCATAATGCATAAAAAGGGTGTATAATAAGGGTATCCCTAAATAAAGGTATTTAAATCCTTCATGGTCATTCAAAAATAAAAATAAGAATATATCATGAATAATCGTTTACAACATGACTAATTTCAATAAAGAGAGTGGCTTGGTAAATTTATAAATGTTCCACTTAATCATATTTTTAGTGAAAAGAATAAATATATTCAATGATTATTAAGGTATAATTATATACAGTAAAATAGAAAAGAGCCAAAGTTGATTTTCATGAAAATTTGACAAATTTTATAAAAAAATTAGAGGCTTATAATGGTTAATATAGTGTATATGAAAATGGGTATAAAATAGAGAAGATCACTTTAATTAGATTTTCTTATCGAGGGAAAGGATAAGGAATCCATTAAAAACATTTAATTACATCTAAAATAAAGATGAATTTATCTTCCATAATGTGGGAAGTGAAGAATATATGAGAATTATATAAAAATAATTAATATACAAATTGCTTAAAATATAGAGACAATGTTACACAAAGGAAATATGGATGTTCAAAGTGATACCATACATTAAAATTTCTTTTAGTTGAGTGTGATTTAACATCTTAAATAATGGTTTCATGTTTTTTTTAATTTATAGTAGAACCATATTCATGTTTATTATATTATTTTACCTCTTACCACCTACTCAATAATAATATTTCATTATTATCATTGTTTTGGGTGTTAACTGGTTATTTTTACATGATTTTTTATTCACGTAATCTCTGATTCATACACAAGATATATAGATTTATAATATCCATAATATAATGGTTAATGGGAAAAAATGAATGATATATTAATTATATAGAATCAATGTTAGGTAATAAGTATCATATATATTCATTTTTTCATCATTATAACCAAACAAGTAAATTGGTGACGTAAAACTAATTATACTACTACGTGGAGATGGTAAGACGTACCTATAGTGCTTTCATTTTTCATTGGATGGATAACAAATTTAATATTATTGTGTCATAATCCTATTAATATCACATTATATATGATCTACTATAGTTATTATTTTATTAGTTATATATCATATTAATAGAAGGTAGAAGAAGAGTGAAATTTAAAATACTCGATAAAGATGATTACCTCTTCTATGAAGGGGCTATTTTATAATGACTCTTAGGGGTCCTAGGGTATGTACATTGGAAGGGGGAAAACAAAAAAATTAAGAATGATAAAATGATAAATGGTTATAGTATGTTTGAGTATGGACAAAATTTGTGTAAATATGTAATATAATGGTTACCATTTTATAATTGAGGTGAGAGGTATTTAATGGATTTTTAAAAAATAATTAATATTATAAAACTATTCTAGATCCAAATGAATCCAAATGGATAATAAATTCACATAGGTTTACATTTTAATCAATATATTATCACATTTTTTCATATTTAATATTTTTTTTATTTTTAAATTATTTAATGAAATATTAATCCCATAAAATATCACTATGGTCATATTATATACTATTAATTACATTTACTTTCAAATAACCAATAATTGAATTCAATTTGAAACAACTATTTTATCATATACTAAAAATGTATATACCATCTAGAAAATATATAGATCAAATTAATTAACAAAATTACTTTTGTTTTTATATTTTTGATAATATTTATTTTGTTTTCCCATTAATTAAATAATCACTGCATTATTATTGTTCAAGAATTTAAGGTAATTATTTATTTACTAAAAATTTAAAATAAAATAAAATTATTTAGAATAATATATTATGTTTCAGAAAAAAACAATTAGTCAAAAATATGTTTTTGAAAATTATATATTTAAAATATTACACTTTTCAAAAACAATAGTGTTCTATATTTGATTTTTCAATAAATAATATACTATAAATGTGAAAATAAATCATATGTGGCCATTAAAAGTCATATAATAAAAAACTACGTGTGTATGGTTGAAAATAACTCATTCAATAAAATTTTATATTTTATAGGTTCATTTATTAGTGCTTATAATTTTATTTTTAACACAATTGATTTGATTTATCCTTTACCATGATAAAAAAATTGCTAACATTATTATTCTTATTGAAAAAAAAAACAATGGGTTATGCATACATAATTTTTTCATAATTATTCCAAATAAACAACTTTTTTTTCAAAATTAATAACATAAAAGGGATATAATTTAATTTAATATTAAATCAGAAAAACATAATGTAAATCAATTTTTATTGAAAATAATATTTTTGAGTATTAAATGGTTTTATTAAAAAATCATGTATTAAATTCATTTATACGATAAAATTAGATTATTTCTAATCCAGTGGAAATAATTATAGTCTTAAATTAATAAAAAATGATATTTTAATTTGAAAACTAAATAAAATAAAATATAGTTTTAAATGTTGATGAGTATTTTTCACTATTAATTAAAATTGCAACCTTTTTAAGAAACGATAAAAAATTAAACCAAAATACATTTGAAATTATGAACATAAAATTGAATTTTATATTTTTGAAATTAATTTTCTAAAAGTATCATCATTAATTATCAATATTTTCACATAGAATGATATAAAACAATTTTTTAAGGAAAACATATTTCTGAAGAATAAAATGTCTTTTCACAAAATTAAGTGTTTATTTCTTTTGAATGAGTAAATAGTTTTCCATAATAAAGATATTCATATTAATAGACAAAAAATTTTGTGAAAGTTTATAATATTCATGTTAATCTTATTTTATTTTAATAGTATATCGTAGTTTTTTTAAACTTGGTGTTGTGCGCAACACAAGATACCGAAGAAATGAAAATATTTCATAAAATATTGGGTTGCTACATTATTCCCCCCATATGAGATTTCTCTCTCGAAATTCCATTCATAATACTAAAATAGTTGAGGTTACATATCCTTATTCCCTTCCTCTATTCCCCATATCACATATTCATATTTTTTTCCTCCATGGTACATTAAGTAGGTTAGTGGTCTTGTTGCATATAACATTATCTATATTGTCCAAGATATTTTCTGGGTGCTCCTGATAAGTTAGAGGATTTATCATCTAAAAATATATTAATTTAGTATATGTTAGGGATAGAGTATGTAATTACATATGAGGGATATATGGAAAACATCATATACCTGATACATGGTTTGTGGAAGTGATAGTCAATATTCCACAACACAATTTCGATCAATAATCTCAAAGGGGACAATTTAACTGAGACATAGTATTGCCTTACAATTATCATGAATATATACAATCAATATATAAAGTTGAATACCTTATATAAAACATAATGCTATATGTATTTTCAATGATTATATAAATATCTATTCTAGCTACTATGGGAATCCCATATCTTCTACTACGTAGTCCTCATCTTTTGTACCATTTCTTCTACCATTTCTGGATATATCATCTTATATCCCCTATGTTCATTGACATATGTATGTGTTCTAAATTGTTTCCCATAAAGGGATTCAAATTGAACCATTTGGATTCAATAGTGTAAAATATTTTTGTATGAGAACTCAACCAGAGGAAGATACTGATCTATTCCTCCATTGAAGTCCATTGATCTTGCTATAAACTTATATTCCAATTTATAAATATTATCCTTAGGCTAACCATTAGATTTAGGGTGATAAAAATTACTAAATTGTAGCTCAATGTGTATAGGATATTGGATAATTTTTCATAACATGTAGGTAAATATCATATCTCAATTAGATACAATTGATAATGCCACTCAATGCTGTTAAACCATTACTATGATGTATATATGTGCAAGAAGATATGGTGAAAAGACCACTTGAATTTCAATAAAGTGATAGGTCTTTTTAAATTATCAATAACAACCCATATATCATTATTTTCTCTAGATGTCTTTGAATGTCCCGTGAAAATTTCCAAGGTGATGTTTCCCATTCCCCTATATGAATATGTTGTGGTTGTTTTATCCCATTAGAATTTTTTTTTCATCCATAACATTCTTACATACTTGGTACATTGATTTATAATCAATGGTCTCTTTCACAAAATATTCCCACAAATAGTGCTCTCAGTGATATTGATACATCATTGTACTCCAAGTTTTATTCAAGAAGGTCAACATATGTGAATTATTCCATATATCCATATTTAAATAAGGATTTGATGGTATAAATATTCATGCTCCAAATCAAATTACTTCATAATGACTAATTTTAATCTATGAGGATTTCATATTTATAATAGATTCCACTTTCTTTGAAACTTCCACATCAATTCTTTGAGAATACATTATCTACACAATAAAGGATCATTGATAAATCATTTTAGAATGGAATGATGATGTTACTTACCTTTGGATTCAAATGTATATCCTTTTTATGTCTAATAATATTGGATCATTATAAATTTTCATCATTGATAATGTTGTTGGATCCTTTCTATATAGATAATCTAATACGTCATTTTGATTACTAAGATGGTATTGGATTAAGTAGTTATAATCCTTGAGGATATCTAACTATATTCATTGGTTAATATTAATCACTATTTCTGTGGATTTATATTTTAGGATCTTTTTATCAGTATATATCTCACACCACTCCTCGTATTGATAATGCCGCTGAATTTTTAATGTGAGGATCACAACATCCAACTCCAGATCATTAGTGGGGTAGTTTTTCTCATGATATTTCTTCGCTTTTGAGTCATAGGCTATTAATTTATCATTTTTAATAAGTAAACATCCTAAAACATTATTTTATGAATAATTTTATACCACCAATAGTTTACAACGTATTGGTAGTGTAAGTACTGGTGCATCGATAATCCTATATTTCAGCTATTGGAATCAATATTCATAGTCACAAGTCCAAATAATATTTATTCCCTTTAGAGTATTCTTGGATAGAAGGACTAAAAATCATGATAATATTCTCAAAAATAGCTTATAATACCTTTTTAGACTGAGGAAACTACAGATCTCCATTATAGATCCTGGCATATGCCACATATCAATTTTCATTGTCATTGTAGAGTCTATAAATACCTCTTTTATCATGATAAAATTACCCAAGAATTATAGTTCCTCCATCCATGACTCATAGTTACTGTATATTGGATATAATTTATCCCTTTGCAATTTCCTTATCATAGTATTCAATAAATCATCATGATCTTCCTTACTCGTAGAGTATATTATATTATCATCTATAAATCCAACAAAAACAATTTCAAGGTAATTTCTACAGACTATTTCTTAATAATATAAATATTTATTGATCATTACTCTATACCAAGGGAATCATTATGAACTCCAAATGTCCATTCCAGATTTTAATTCCAATAATGGGAATATCTTCCTTATTCACATTTAATTTTTAATATCCCAACTAATTGTCTAATTTATATAAATACATGGCCTCATTCAATTGATAAAAAAATTAATCTCTCTCTATGGTAGGGGAAATATGTTCTTTATATTGATTTCATTATGATCATGAAAATCAATGTTGATTCACTTTGATCCATCTTTCTTCTTGGTGAAGAGGACCAGATCACTATATAGTGAAGCAAATGGGAAAATAAAATCATTTTATATATTATCTTGAATCTTCATTATCAGTTTATATAACTCAATGGTGGAAATTTGGTATGGAGTCTTTGATATGGGTAGATATACAAGTATAAGTTATAATGACAAAAACCAATTTTTTCATGAGTAAGACTAGAAAATTCTCAATGAAAACCCTTATTGTAGTCACTCACAATGGGAATATTTTCAATCATGACTCTCTACATTTTATAAATTATTTTAACTATATATTCTTGTTCATAAGGAAATAATATCAAACATGAGTTAAATATTCTAAAAGAGATTCACCACCTACATACACATAAAATCTAAAGATTCCTCATGATGTGTAATGTGATCTCCATATCCCAACAGTTGATTTTTTTTATTTGAATAAATATATATTATACATAACCAAAATAAGAAAAAATATACCAAAGTAAGATGATATTTTATCCGAGGTTACGTCCAAAACAATTGACCGATGAGGAGTTATAAGAAGTAGATTCAATAACTACCCAATTCATTGTTATCACGGATACCTCAATATCTATATTTCATGGTGGAGGTTAAATGTTTCTATCACGACATGGCCAAAGACGTGACTCATGCCACAACTATGAAAATCCTACTTCCATAGGCCACAAGGTGGTGACCATCATCAAAAGAATAACTAGCATGAAGAGGTAAGAAACTGAAACAAATTCCATTTAATTAATGAAATTAAATTAAATTTATCCATATATATTTCTATTAAAAATATCAAGGATGAAAAATAACTGAAACGTCCATGAAGAAAATTATTAATTACTGGATTTCATGTTTCTTACGTACTTTGAACTAGTGTTATTAAGACTATTCTCAAGACAATTCTGCTATCATGTGAGAAATCATCTATGTTGTCTAGAGAACTATTTCATCTCATGAAAATACCAATTCATCAATGGTATTTCATTAAATGGTCTCCAAGATATTTCATAAGCTATTAGGTAATGACCAGTCTATGGAGGCTAGAAAAATTATTTCATCTCATGAGACTACTAATCCATCTAGGGGAAATCATTCACATGTCCCCAACTAGTAGGTCTTTCCTTAAAATCTCCCCAACCCATGTCTACCATTCTAAATAATTCCATATATTAGATAATAAAATAAAAAATATGCATAATCTAATATCCATATTGAATAATGAATATGGGCTTATCAATATTACCTTAGAGTGGGATAACCATTAACAAGGGTTGTCTTTGTTGATAAAATAAAATAATAACATTTAAAAATATTCTTGAAGTAAATATTCTCCTCCTTTAAAAACCTTTTGAAATTATTTCCATTGAAAATACGTTTTAAATGTTTTTTCAAAAAAAATATACAATTTACACTTTAAAATGTGGCTTCAATAAAATTATAGTAGATAAATACATAAATGTTGTACGAGGAAAAGAACATTCTATTTTTCAGGGTAAAATAGTTTGGAAAGTTATATATGGGGTAGATGAAAATTAGATTCCATTTAAAACAAAGGTAAAATAAAAAAAGGGTACAAAATTTTTTACTAATTTATTTTTTAAAACAATTCAATAAAATATGGTTTCTCTAAGAAAAATGTTCTCTGACTAAAGAGAAAAATATTGTTCAGTTATATAAAAAAATTTATTACAATATTTTGAGTACTAAAGAGTGAAAAAATTACAAAAATAAATTATAATGAACATGAATAAACTAAGGAGAATAAAATGATTCATTAAAAAAATGTTATTTAATATTATCCAATAAAAATTCCATTGTAATATTTTTTTATTTTTGAAGAAAATAATATTTATACATTTCAAAGTATCCAATACCACATTGAAAGATTTAAAATAATATACTTATGAAAGAATAAAATTATGTTAATGTTATAATATCATGAGTGTATGGATATTCCTAATATATTATTTAAAATGGTAGGATATACACCATATAAATGAAACTACGTGCATAATAATAATTAAGTCTCAATGGAATCAAAATTGAGATGAAAATCCTATACATCTGAATGAGATGACTTGAAAGTGATAAAAATAAAATTTAAAATCTTAATACAATGATGATTAGATGATTTATTATATAATATATCAATATTTTTATTTGGTACACTACAAAAAATTTGTAAGTGGTGATTAAAACTTTTATCTCACGAATGTAAAAGTTGATATGGAACTCTCATACTTTGAGTTTCCATTAAGGTGAATATACTTTAACATCTTATATAATAAAATAATATTAATTTTATAATTTCTTTATAAAAATTTTCCTATTTACAATTAATTTAATATCTCTTATTATCATCTTGTGTAAAACTATCTCAATAATTAAGATTACATGGTTTGTTTTGACCAAGTTTTATTTATGCCGCAAAAACAACATTGTTATGTCAAGTATGGTCAAATGGTTCATTGTATAACATATCCATAATATTAAACACTACATAATTATCATATTTATACATCATTTATAATTATAAAATAAATCATTAAGTATGGATTTGTAAAATGAAACGATGTTACACTCATTGGGATGGTAGGTTGTGCGTACGGATGTGTAACATTTCCATTTTTAAATAATTATTTTATAACGAAGGAAGGTAACTAAAATTTTTATATAATTATTATTATATAATTAAATCCATATTATTTAATCATATATACTTATATATATAATTATGGGATGTAAAATGAATCACATTGTGTTGAGGAAGTGGTAGTTCACACATCCACGAATGAGGTTATCACTTTTTAATTGTGTGTGAAAGGGTAATAAATAAAATGATATATATTATATTTAAATAAATATAATTATGTCCAGAATATCATTTTTATGTTTAATATGTGTTTAATTAAAATCATCCTTCATACATTCCATGAATAACGTGAACGAATCACCTCGTTTTGAGAGAACCGTAGTCCGCTCTTCTACAAACCATGTTATCATTATTACAAAAAATGAAAAGTATTAATATCTATGTTTTAAAATAATTATATAAGATTAAATGCATAATAAAGAAGATATATAAAATATAAAATTATATTTTCCATCATAATGGCCACCGTGAGGGGCTGTAAAGGAAAATTTAACATTCATCATTTTGTGAGGTGGTAGTCTGCCTATACATAAATAGAATATTCATTTCCCAGTAGATGGAGGATTGTGTAAGTTTAGGTCAAAATATTATCATTAAAATCATACTATATTGAGGAAAATTTATTTTTTATATAATGATCAAATATAATTATTTTAGGGAGTGAGAAAAGAAAATTAAAGTTAAGAGTTTGAGTGATGGTGTTACCTCTTAATCGGGAGACTCCTTTTGGTTTGGAACAAAAGACGTCCTTGGGTTGATTTCTACCCAAAGGGAAGATTAAAAGAGGAAGGGATAGATGCTGGGGAGTGAATTTGAATGTGTTTTTTGAATCCTATGGGTATTTAGATGTGAGTGGAAGTGGATGTAAAGGAGTCCTATTATAATAGAGGATGAGCGAAATCACTTGTAAACTTTTAAAAGAATAAAATATACCTAGATTTTTTTTATTGAAATTGAATAAATAATGATAAAAATCTGGTAAATGTGAGTATATGGTCTATATATGTCCATAAAGAGGATTTTTTCAAGTTAAATTTTCGGTCTAGGTGTTAAGGTAATGGTTTAGTATCTTATTATTCATAAATTAACCTTAATCGTTGCCACTAATTTTAATTACCTTCACAAATATTTTTGGTCTAAAAATATGTAGAACTTATAAAAATTATCACATTAGGATGATTAAAAATATTTCATCCATGTTTCCAATTTATAATCAAATAGTTGGAATAAATTAATTTAAATCTAATCCCGCAGATAGGATGAAAATGCCGATTTTTATAGTCAAAACAACATAAATATTGATACGTTTTAATAGTGAATTTAAGGTAAAATTGATTATAATGAAAAAATGGATTAATTAGGAAACCTATTATATAAATAAACTTCATAACAAATTATATGTAAAATTTATCCTTATAAATTAGTTAGATCAAAAAGTATTTTTGAACTAAAATACAGTATTTTTTAAAATTCATTAAAAATGAACCTTCCTAGAAAAATGAAATACAATACACCATAATATAATTATTATGATTATAATTAAATGATTAATTTTATTTTCAAAATTTAAATATATGAATGTGTAAAATTTTAAATTTAATATGTTTTTTTAATTAAAAGGTGGTAAAATTTCCATTATGAAAATATATATTTCTATGTGTTAAATAGGGTTTGTTCTTTTCATATGTGTATCAAATATATTAAAAAACTATAAAATATATTTTAATGAATATATATCATTAAAATTTCATTAATATAATTCACTAATTTTAATTAATTTAATTTATAAATAAAAAATTCTTTATGAGCATAAAAATAATAATATTTCTTCTAAATTCAATTGGATTGTATTTTAATTTACAATTAATTGGTAACATATTATTTCATTTCATATATCTGTAAATGATATATTTTCTTATGTTATTTAATACTATTTATCATCTCTAATATACCGACTAGGTTAATTATTATTATATTAAATTATAATATTTTAATAATATACTACTTTTTGATAATACTCAGGCTTTCCTATAACGCAATCAATATAATAATTTCATTGTTGCATGTTTCATATGCTAAATTAGTGTTCATGTATTTCTTGATATAATTTATATTTAATTTATTTAAAATATTAAATATATTTATTAATGATCAGGATATTATATTCCCTTATGAGATTGGTGTGGTGTGTCATACATGTTATTGAATATAATGTTTGTATATTTTATTTGCATTCAGGTACATTAAATTTATCATTAGAACCACCCATGATAGGTAGTGATGGATTATGAATTACATTAGTTGTTGAGGTGGTAGTCCACCAAACTCATGAGTAATGGTTTCATTTCAAATTTTATAAAAGAAGGAGATATATAAAGGGTATACCATTAACATTAAACTTATAATTATACTGAAGGTATTAGTTTCATAATTCCATCATATATGAAGATGATTTTTAGGAGGTAGAGGAAGATATAAAATTAAAACACTTTATTATAAACTATACCTCTTATTCAGACAACCTCTTTATGTTTATACTGAAATCCAATTTAGGATGATTTTATTATCAAACCAGTGCCTCTAGAACATGTGTTGAGATTTATGGAAGGTATTTAGATTGGTATTTGAAAATTTATAGCTCTTAAAATGTGTGAAGAATAGAGGAGAGGAGGTTACCTTTTATATGTTATGGGAGGGGTTCTCTCAGAATTACTCAAACTAATAAATTAATAAAAAATAAATTTAATTGAAAAATTTTATCAAATTTTTTTATTTAGAAAATATAATTATTATGAGTTGAAATAATGTTATCCATCAAAACCTAGTTAGGTATATGTGATTTTATGACCCATATCATTCAGTTTTATCCCCTCCTATCCATTTTAACTATTTTTTGTGACATCTATTTTTTACACTGTAGAAGATAATAAAGTTACTATAAAAGTATAGGTATCTCATAAGTAGACCATGCTTGACATTGTAAACATATCTGATTAAATTTTTTAATGATATGATTTTTATGAATTGTAAAACATTTAATAATATATTTTTTATTTTAAAATATCATTAATTACATTTTTAGAACTTTTCATTTTCATTGACTTCATGTCATAGACATAAATGTTTAATAAATACATAAAATTGTAACACATCCATAATATTTATTATCTATAAAATTTAGGGCACTTTATAAATCTCCCAAAAAACTAATTTTAGTGATTCAAAGTTGTGGACATGATTTTTCTACAACTCTTGTATAGACTGTGTTAGCATTGTGTAAGAATATAATGTAATTATTTCGTCACTAAAAATGAAAATAAAAATTATAAACACAATAATAAATTAAATATCTTCAAAAAAAATTTATATTCAATCAATTAATCTATTAACACACCTATTTTTCATAAAAACTTATTTAATATGTTATTTTGCCTTTTTTATCCTTCTGTAGGAATTTCAAAACAATTTTCAAGTGTAACATGTTATAAGACATTTTAATTAACATCTATCTATAAAAATTAACAATAAAACTTATTTTTTATTGAAAAATTAATTAAAAATACTTCTTCCTTCTCAAAAACGATCTAAATCACAATCAACTAGGCTTTTCTAGGGCAACACAAGCACTACATCAGCAATAACAATTGGTTTTCCTTCTTATCATGAAATAAATTATAATTTATACATTATAAATTATTTTTGTATGATCTTTTTATTAAATTATTCAAAAATCATCTTTATATAAGATTAATAATTTGTTTTTATCAAATTTCTGTAACATAGATATCAAGAATGTTGGTGCATTCATAAAAACTATACTGTTAAATTTTCACTAAATGGTGAATAAATTACGAAATATTTTAAAAAGTCACCAAAATATTATTTTGATATTATGGTTTCAAAAAGTAAGTTCATTTTTCATAAATAAAATTCTATAATTTAAATATTATTTTAAAAAATTAAATAGTACAATACATGAAAATAAATTTAATTAAAATAAATATATTTCCTTTTTTATTGAAAATGTTCATAAATTACTTATAATAATTATAGCTATATAAAATATAATTAATAGATATTAATAAGACATGAAATTGTTTAATTATTAACATTACATGCATTTTTACAATTTCCCCCAATACCAAATCTCTAAAGAGCATATCTAAACCAAACATTGATACCAACTGAGGAAACCCCGGAATTACACACAAAATACTACATTATAATAGATTAATATTCTATAAATTTTAAAATAATAAACCCATATATCCCAAAAGTATTATTGTATTTTATTAAATTATGTTACCGAAAAATATCCCATGAAAGGTCTTCTATATCTCTCATTCTTTTCACATTGTAAATACCTTGACCCTTGTAGCCTAGAGTTACTGGTTACATTATTACATTGGAATATGATACAAGGAATCACATACCTAAATATTAAATAGTTTAGTAGTCTTAGTAAATTTGATAAATACTACAAATATAGAATATATTTCAAAACAAAGGATAAACAAGGTGTTTTCTTTATGAACTCCATTATTATTATTGTGGCCCATGCTAGACTGACCATGCGAGGGGGTATCAATTGTTTATGCATTAAAAATTGATTTTTTCCAAATAATTATCATGTTATGGTTCATGATCCAATCCATGATTTATTATAGTGTCAATTTTTATTTTTAATTAATAGTATAGGGAAAACACATGGTATTTACAGAGTTTGGTATAAAACCATATTTCTTTTCTTGTTGTATTTTCTATAAAAAATAGATTCTCCATTATAATATTATAATAATTTACAATGGTTGATAGATAATCACATTGTGTCTCTCCTGAATCAATATGAGATGTCATTTATACTACATCTGACACTGCTACTAGAATCCACACTGGACTTGTCCTGAATCCACACTAAAGACTCATACTCACGTGTCACACAAGATACTTTTCTCCAGAATCTACATTGATGACTTCCCCATTTCATCAATGATTGATCCAACATAGGATGGTCTATTAATATTCCTCCTTGAACATTCTTGATCACAAATTCTCATATACCTATTCAAGTACCTTTACAAATATTTTTGGTTATTCTCAAAAATATTTGATCACCTATATTTGATCGGTTTTCTTAGTGAAGCAAATTAATGGGCTATAATTATTTTTGATAAATAATTCCATCATTAATTTTATATATGAAATTTTGGAATTCACATTCTTTCATAATATTTATTTTAAATAAATATATTTCATAATATTATCATTGTATTTATTTTGAATTCTCAAACACTGTCAACTCAGATAAAATATCTTCTCATATTATATATGTATCTATTATCAAATTCAGCAAACTTCATGTGTTCATTCATGGGATCTGAAACCACATTTATTTTGGTGGTGTATATAATTATGTATTCGGAATCTCAAATTTTCAAGTGATTATTCAAATGTTGATGTTCACATTCACTGTCTACCATCACATTAATTAAGATTTTTCACAAACCCGAATGGTTATACCATTTTACTTCTTTTTTATTTAAGTACATCATGTAATATATTTCATTAGATTCATGTAGTTTCGAGCATCCAATATTCTTCAATATATCATGGTAAGATCATCATCATTCAATGTTAATTCATTTACATTTCATTTTTAGAGCCTCGGGTTTGATTAGGTGCCACTGAGAGAGGGTGAATTAGTGGTAAACTCATTTTCACAATTTCACATTATTTTAATTTGAAATGATCATAGTGAACAAGATAAGGTTCTCAATTCACTATGCTACTTGTATCTCATTATCAATTCTTTTGTTGTAATAAAAAAAGTCTGGGAATCACATGGTATTTATGTGGTTCGGTAAAAAAAGTCGTAATCAGATTCCTTTTTTTAGACAACCGTACATGGATTTTCATTACTATCTATACAAGTTAATACTATTTATTTCAGCTCCAACTGATATAATTATTCTCTAGATATAACAAAGTGACTCCATATTATTTTTGATTAAATAAAATGGAGAACATGTTGATTTTTCTTCAAAAAATAATAATATTTATACTCATGTATCTATCCATAAGACTTCAACTGCTCCTGGTACCCACTGGAGGGATTTACCTTTATTTAAGTCTTTGATCCATTATCGGTTCATCACTGATCTTCTTCCATGATTTTTTGGGATCTCAAATTCTTTTTTGATTCCTCAGGAGCTTTAAAAATTATGGTCTTGATACACCTTTTGAAATTTGTAAAATATGGATTCCCTTCTTCAAATTCACAGGTTCATGCAAATTCCAAATTGTAGAATTACCTAGCATTAGATCACTTTAAAATTTATCCACTCATAATGGAAACAATGAGACTCAAAATGATCTTGTAATCCAGTTCAACTTTTTCACATAATTGTAAATATCAATATACAAAACAATTAGGGGAATGATTCTCAATAGTTACTTGATTTAAATTCTCCCATTTAAATCCACAGTGAAATGATTTAAGAAAAATATTTACTTTATTCTTACTTTAATTAATAATACCCAAATTACCATGGTTATTTAATTTCTCATATGTAAATTCCAAAAAATGATGGGTATTATATTTCCAGTTTAATAAACCATGGAATTATGGGTATTTATTTTCTCTTTAAAACTAAATTACCCATTCATGTTATTCTTAACATGGGTGCGTTATCACCCATGTCTCATCCAAACACTCGGGGGATTCAGGTTTAGTTCTTCTACCCACAAAGTAAGGTTATAATCCAAAGCTCAATATGTTCCACTATTTATATCTCATAACGCATGCATGCATGTCTGATTCAAAATAAAATAAAAGATCATATCAGGTTATTTTATTTTAAATGTGGTAAATTTAAAAATTCTAATCAATAGGCTAGAAGAATCTATCTCTCCCTCTTATTCGTAGCTTCTTCATGCGGATAGGAAAACAATGTGTGACTAATAATCACCATTATCTTCATTCATGAAAAATTACAAATGAGTTCTCATCTTGTTACTTAGATTTTATTAATAGACATGGATCATCTATCCTGTTTACATACATTAATTCACATTATGTCTTCATGCATAACATCTCATACTTATAATGGTATAAAAATACCCATAAGTCAGCCATTATTTTAAACACCTAATAGAATGGGTTACATTATTTATGGAACATCTTTAAAATTCCCTAAAACTTTTTTCTTCTTGTTTCATCATGTATTTACAAATCTCCAGGGATTATCATACATGAATGTATGAATGAAGCTCATTTTAAACACCCAAATTAATTGGGATATATGTTCTTCATTCATAAATAAATATAACATGACCTCATTATTTTTAATATGCATATCTTATGATCATTTCATTCTTTCATAATGTATGTAATGAGAATCTACATCCATGCCTCATTTCAATTGAAACTATGTAACAATCTCAACATAAACATAAAAAAGGAGGTTCTTATTTATATAATAATCATCATGGATTAGGTTCCCTTATTTTTATGCTTTTCCTTGCATAAAACATGTTTGAATCACATACAAGGACCTAAACTAGATCATAGGTGTTCGATGAGACCTTCTAAATGCATACATGTTCTTTTGTTTGGTTTGAGGATTATCAGGAGTGACTCATCAATGGTGGATAACCCTTCTCAAGATGAAGCATTTTATCATAATAGTGGAAGAATATGATCTCATTCTCGATTTGACAGTTCAGATTGAAGAGATTAGATGACACACATTATATCCACCATTTAATTGTAGATGAATATTTTCTGCACCATAACATATATGTGTCCAGGTCGTGTTTTCACCTCAATAACTACCATTAGAATATAGAAATCCCAAAACCACCTACTATCATGACTCCCCACACTGTTTCTCCTATACTACCGCCATGAAATCTTCAGGGTGAGGACTCCTCTATGGTCATTATAAAAGGGCGTACTCACCTTCTGATCAGTTGATTTCGTGGGCTAGTTCCAATGTGGATTATTAACCTCATGGACTAAAATGATCCCAAGGTCATGATGGCCTTGGGTGATAGTCTGCCCATTTTATTTATTAAGGCCACCATTAAAAATTACATAGAATAATTTATGTACCAAATGAAATTCAAATCCATTCCCTATTAAAAATTCAATCCATATTATTCTCATTCATATATTCTTCCACACTAAATTTTCATGAATAGTTATTAAGTGATTATAAATATTCATGGACACTATAAATTCCACATAGTTAGGAATTTATAATTACTTTTTTCATGGAAAAATCAAAACATATTATTCAAGAAAATAATTTTTAATTTTCAAAATAGTATTATAATAATCTTTATCATTATTTGTGGAATTATTTTTAAAAAAATATATTATTCACAACAAGAATATATTCCTTTTAATTGTCTAAAAACCTTCTTCAGTGTTGTTATAATAAGAGTACAACCACCCTGATAGAGGCCATTATCTATTATGAATAGATTAATCAATCGGCAGAGGTCAACATAGTGAATTTTTTAAACAGTGACATCTAATTATTTGAATCCATAAAAATTCTCCTAGAATATCTACTTTATCACATATTGAAATATCATTGAAATAAATTCAATCACAAGGCTCAATAGTATATGAAAATTGAGGCATTCCGGTACTCCTCCTTCTGTCTCGTGAAGTGATACCATGATGTCAAGTGTTCTTAGAAATAAAACATTTAATGATCAAGGGGATGTCCACAGTGTCCCCCATAAGATAGGATGTGTGTCCACAGGTTCATTTTCAATCACTTTTAAATACTCATATTATTGAAGATCACTTTCAAGTGATGCCGACTATGTTTATGGGTGTCTCCTTAACCCCATAATTAGTCTTGTATGCCTTAAATGTGGTCTTTTTCATGTCATTAGGTGTTTCCACAAGTTTTTGTCTTAGTGTCTTCAAAAAACACATATTTCATTATGATTTACTCCTCACAAGAAAATTTAGATTTTGACATGATCACATTTTTGAGACCAAAGGTGTTGTCCATGGGTTAGTCTCAAATTCCATAGGAAACTTGGATGGATCATAGGTTTTATCATCACGATACAATGGGTGTGTTTATGGATATCACCAATGACACCGTCATAATATCAAAAGACTCATAATTATGATTCACATGACAAAATATGTTTCCCATGGTGTTTCAGTATCTTTGCATGACCTGTGTGATGCAATTTTCTATCCTTCCTTTGCATGATCCATGTTATTAATGATCATGTGAGAGGCTTTAACCATTCTTTATAAAACTAGGTTTGATAATAGAATCTCATTCAAGTTGGTGAATCACTTGATAAGAAGACTTATTAATTTGAAGTGACCACATGGGATTATTCTCCTTTATGAGAATGAATATTATAGTCCTCTATTTTCAGAAGGGCTCAAAATCGCCCATTGTAAACTCAAAGAGTTTATTTTTTTTATATAGGAAACTCTTACACCACTAGCCTCTGATAAAAAATGAATTTCCTAAAAACATGAATGACAATGAAATTTTCAATCTCTTAAATATCATGAGATTTTAGGAATGAAAAATCTATTAGAAAATGATGTAATTATATTGTGAAATATGAGAATAAGGTAAATGATCCCTTCGTAGGTCATACAATTCCATAGTGATGTTCTTATGATTGCTTGATGACTATATTCATTTCTTTATGCAATGTGACTGGGAACCTTAGTTATTTTTCACCTTAATTTCATGTGGTCCATCAAATATAGCATGAGGCCACTAAGGACATTCATTCCATTTGTATGACACATTGTTGTGGGGTTTTATTGATTTTCATAATTTTGTTGCATGATCTTAAGATCATCAGGCGACAATTTCATAAGACATCACTGAATCTTGATACATATTATAATGTGGTCTTATTAATTTGAATGAATCAGTATGAAGGCCAGAATAATTATCATGCCTTGATCCAATTCGATTGAGATTTTTCTTGATGTCTTGAGCAGGCTGATAGTCCTGATCTTATGAAAACAATTGCTTCATTTGGAGTAATAAAACCATGTCACTTTCTCAATTATGGATATCATATTTCTAATATTAAAGGGAATTTATGATTTATTGAAATATTTTTTCAAATATTTGTGGAAATATATTTTAATGGATGGAATAGATAAACAGGATTAGATAACCATTTTATATACATATTATTAACATAGATGAATAATTTCCACCCATTATTTTACCCACATCATAAAAATAAATGTGCTTCACCTCACTTTATAAGAAATGTGGGGATTTATTATTGGTTATGTTGGGTATTGGGTTTAGTAGATGTTCTACTTTTACACACCCACCTTCTGTCCTTAAACCTGTGGGATTAAATCCTAAGATATGATCGCTCTTGGGAACAGACCCTCCCACAAAATTACTCATGGCCCCACAAAAACCTAGTTTGAACTGTGACTACTTCCACCCCGGTCATAGCCTGGGAAGCTTCCTTGAAAAAGATTCACCTCTGTGTCCTATAGTGTCAAGGAAATGCTAGGACAAGGTAGGTCTATTGGCATAGACAATTTTTTTATTTGAGGACAACTCAAGTAAGTTAAAATTATCCCTGTAATGAAATTCCATGTTGGCTTAAATAATATAACAAGACAAAAATTACCATGTCCAAATCTGAAAACTATCATCTTCACATATTCAAACAAACAAATATATTTAAAATTACATATTTTCTTTAATGTGGTAAACATATTGTAAAATCACTATCATATGTATTTTCCCTTTATGATCAATAGAACCAATTATCCTATTTCATAAGGATATTTTTTCATGCACGAAATAAAATAACTATAGATGGATCCAAAACATTTCCCCATGAATCATCACTACAAAAACAAATTCAAATTATCATAATTATAAAAAGTACAATTAATACTAAACAATCACCCCATTGTATTATGTTGTCAATATCATCACATATCATTAGTCAATATGTGGTTCTAGAATTTCTCTCTCTTATTGACAGTAAATAGAAAAAGGCTAAATGGATTTTTCTCAAATCAACATCTTTTCAAAAGAATGATCATCACCCTTATGAAAATTTAAAGTTAACTACAATAAAAAGAATTTTCTCACATTGTTCCATTTTAAAATAACCTTTATATAATCTACTTTATGTATTTATGGGCTAGTTTAGTGAATAAAAATTGAGATAGACAGTCAAGGTGGTTGTCCAAAATCAATGAATTCCATTTATGTGAAATCATTTTTAAAAATTATCAATTCTCCTTATAGGGATTATAAATAATCGGATTCATCAATGAATAACTATATCCTACACATACATTAGAAATTAAATCAAAACATTTATTTTTGAAAGATATAGATCCCCCATTGTTTTATATTTTCGTCAATAAATAACTCCACCTTAATTAATATAATTAATACATTTAAGAAAAAAAGATTAAAGTGTGATAGTCATACCTAAACTTCCAATTTTATTAATTTGATTAGATGTTTAACATACATTATGTAGTGATGATTTTATAGATTATCCTCATTAATTATCCCCCCAAATATATTCATCAAACTCATTTAATTATTACATTTTAATAATAAATAATTAATATATATAAGGGAATATAGAGGGACCTTCTTAGCAACTAGTAGTAAAATTCAGGCTGATATATGTCTCTCAACCTAGAACATTATTATATCCCAAACATATTACTTCCTTTTTGAGAAGTCACCTTTTCTATTATAGTAATTTGAGTACATCATGACTCTGTTAATTTTATTTTAATTTTAAACAACTAACACTTATTAGGGATAATATCTATACATTTTTGTAGATCATGCCTAGATTTTTAACACTTGAATACAAGTCCCCATATTTGTGTGGAATTTCATTTCCCACCTCAATTTTTATAGTTAAATTATTTTATTTGAATTCAAATTGTATTTTAACTTCTATCAACTTTTTGTCCATTTTAAATTGATTTGACTAGACAACTAGACTCTCTTTCTCAATATTATTTATCTTCATATAATCTTTACATGACTCACCAATATTTTTCTATCATAATAACATTATATTATCATTATAGAGAATATAATTTTCTAGTCATTTCATGAAATTATAAATTTTTTTACAATTTTGGTATATCCTAAAATCATTTTTAGGCCTTCATATATATTTTTGCATTGAAACTTATATGAATTTATAGTAAAATAAGTATTATTTTCATAGTCTGCTCTCATTTTTACACTATAACTCCCTCTTAATTCATGTTCATTTTCTAGAAATGAATTATTATACCCTTAAGGGCAGGTTATCAGGAGATATGATTAATATAAATAGAAACAACAATTGTAACAAAATCATATTCCATGATAGATATTCTATTCAGAAACTAGTTATTTCTATGATTTTTCAAAAAGAATCATCGTTTTCCAAGGCACAATGATTTTATTGAAAAATTTCCTTATTACATTGATATAAGAGAGTTTTTATCAATATTAATATTCGTGATAGTTGTTAACAGAGTCTTCTTGTTGCATTCACTTCTCAAGACTGAATTGTCTCTTTATTTTCGTACATATCATCCCTTTTGTTGTGGTGTTTCATTCATGTCACCAAATGATTTGTGCATGATAGGTATATACCAAGACTAATTATACTTGTTACTAATTATATTGTAGAAACACAAAAATATTCAAATAATTTGAATATAATATTTTTCAAGAGACTAAATTAAGGTAATTTTTTGTTCTTTGATGTAGGTTATCAATTTTCTTCATATTTTCTCCCACTAAATAATATCTTTTTGTTATTTTTATAAATTTTATGACATTATTTAATTCTAATTATTTATTCCAAAACTCTAAACAATACAAAAAATACCCAATTTTGCTCTTTATTTTTTTCGTTATCAGTTTTTTTTCACTAATTGAAAACCATTCTACATTTGAGTGACATTACAATTCATTGGGATTCATATAGGTGAATAATTATTCATCATGATTTTCATATCCTTCCTAGATGTAGAGGATTTAACTACATTTTTCACAATCTATACATTCCTTGAGATTAGTTTAAAACATATACTATCACATAAATCATATTTAGTTCAAAAAATAGTATATGGGAAATGGGATACTTTTTTCTTAGAGTGTGATTCCATTTTATTAAAGGACTACCTCATATTCAACATATAATCATAATCATAACAAAAACATGAGTGGGATCATCTCTTATATTAGTTATTTGGGAAGTCTCAACTTTTAATGATTCCTGAATCTTGAGTCATACTTTTATCTGTAAACACATCATGTTGGGGAGTTATTCTAATCCTTAAATAATCGTACATTGTTATACCAATCCTTCTTAATATTCTTCAATTTTTTTGATTCATGATTTTAATATATCTTGCAATGGATTTTCAAGATTCATAAACCATATTATATATATATTCTAATTGATATATCTTCAAAAATGTAGAAATATTGTGAAAAATTTCAAATGCATGTAATTCTATAACATATATAATCTCAAAGAATTATTTCTCACATAATATTACTTAAAATTCATCAACTGTTTCAACATATATTTTATTGAAAAGTGAATTTTTTTTCTTCCATTTAACTCACTAGTATTTTGATAATGTTGGATATCCATAATATTATAGATAATACCTTTTCCAAAACATTTTCTTCTTCTTCCTAATATAATTTTTCATCTTGAAGACCCTTGATAACTTAACAAATAGTCACTAAAACTTCAGTGGGAACATTTTTTAGTTGTTCATTAATTTCAAGGAGTAGATCACTATGTATTACATCATCATCACATCTTGAAAACCCATTATTAGAAAAATAATAATCAAGGGAATCAATGAAAATTTTTCCATCTTGATTTTATTCACTTAGAGGTATCTATATTTTTAGTGAAAAAATCTTCTTCATCTTTCATTCTTATAAAGTTTTTATATTCTTGTGATTCTTGGGAGAAATATATTTGTTAAAATCTTTAATAGTAAGATCCTTTTACTCATTCAAATGTAGGTCAATCTTTTCTAAGAATTTTTACATCATAAAAACACTCTTGTATCATTATAGGTGAATTATCAACTGATACCAATTGTAGTTCCCTATGTTAGACTGGCCATCGATAATAGGGTGAATCAATTGTTTAATTTTTACTAAGTCATTCTTTTTGAGTTTGACCTATTGAATTTGTTATGTTAACTTATCTTCTTAGTGATATCTCATAGTCTCACATAGAATAAATAATTAGTAAGAGAGATAACAAATACATTATATTTTAGTGGTTCGGTGAAAAGACATGTTCATCTCTATGCTTTTATTCGTCATTATATAGATTCTATATTATATTATTATTATAAATTATAATGGCTGATATTGAATCAACATATATCTATTCTGAATCCAAACCAATACTTATTTATACTATATCCCATAGTGTTACCAAAATCCACAGTAGACTTCTCTAGAATCCACACTAGAGAATTGTTCACATGAGTTACAAAAGAGACAACTTCTATAGAATAATAAAAGAATACATCATCCATTATTCAAGGGTGAATATATTATAGGTTTGTCTATTGATCATCCTCTACGATATTGTGGGATCTAACATCTCATGTACCTATCCGAGTACCTATTCAGAGCGTTCTATTATTTCCCCAAAATCAATGATCACCAATATTTGATAAGTTTCCTCAATGAAAAAAATGATCAGATTATGCTTAATTCTGAGGATTATGTATCAAACTAAAATATTTTTGTGCATGTGGTTCAAATTACGTTTTAAATAATATTTATATAAAAGATGATATCCAAAAATATCCTCTCAAAATTGACTTATTTAAATGTAAAATATTTTTAACTCAGGTAAATTTTCTTCTGATATTATATATGGATCTATTTTGAAACTAAGAACAATTATGGGATATATTTAATGGCATATAAAAACTTATTATTTTAATTTTCTAATAGGATTAGGGTATCTCAATGTATTAAAAGATTATTCGCGTGTGCAAATGAAAATGAAATTTTCAAATTCTAGATTCATTGATTTTAAATTGATATGAAGGTGTATAAAATTATTATTGCCATTTATTTACATACATCATGTAATTTATTGTATGAGATGCATGAATTTAATTTTCTTCCTCCTTTTCTCATAATTACATGTGATGTGAATGATCTATAAATGTGTATTCGGTACCTTCACATAATCCAAGTGAGGATTTTAGGTAATCCCCTTTCCTTCGCCTGAAATGATAAATAGATATCAAATGATCATTACGAAAAGAATTCACATGATCAAGGTGTTATCCATAGTGTCCTCCATAAGACAAGAGGTTTGTTAATGAGTTCTATTTCAATAATGTAGTATGAACTAGACATTTTCTGTGATATTTTTGAGTGACATTGTTTGTGTCTATAAGTGTCACCTCAATCCCTTCATGAGACCTCAATGGATCGTATGTGGTGATTCGTGTAACGCTGGGAGTGTTTAGAGGTTTATAACATAGTTTCTTTGAAACACTAGTATGTAGTGGATTTATTCTTCATAAGACAATAGATACATTGGTTGGATCCCCATTGTGAGATACGAGGTGTTTTCCATTGGTCAATCTGAAATTATTTATGAGACTAAGATATCGAGTGAGTTTCATCTTCATAATAAAATGTATGTTTCTATGGATGACTCCATAAATTTATTCAGAAGATATGAAGGCATGAAATATGATTTTCATGAAACATTATTTGTCACTGTGTGTTTTAGTCTCTTCTCAAGTGTATTGTGAGATTCCCTCTTTCCCCCACGTGATTTGTTTTAGATAAAATCATGAAACATTATCCATTCATGAATTATGTAACAAGGGTGGTTCATATAATATCTTTCATGTCATGACATCACATGAGGCCAAAACATATTTCACATGAAGAGATCACACATTATTCTTCTCCTAGATGAGAATAAATATCGTGGTCCTTGGTTTTTTCCAGGAGCTCAAAATCCCCATTAGAATACTTATTGACATTTCTTGGTTTATATAGGAAATTTATTACTAGGTAACCTATGATAAACATGAAATTACCTAAAAAATTAGTGTCCTGTGTAAAATATCAAACTCTTCATGATCATGGGGTTATAGTAATGCAGAGACTTTCGTCAATAACATGATTGATCTTGTGACCATGTGAATTATTTTCCTGATAACTTCACTGATAACGTGGTTCCTCAATGGTGTTCTTGCGATTTCATGGTGATTTACAGCATGAAATAAAGCAATTCCCAGGGTAGATTGGTTTTTATTCACCCTAGTGTTATGTCACCCATCAATCATCTCACAATGTCATTGATGTTTATCATTTCATTCATGAGACACATTCTTGCAGGGTTGTGTTGATGGTCACCAATGGGTCACATGATCATAAGATAATCAAACAACAACATCCTGATATGTAACAAGAACTTTCTATGTATTTCCATTATGAAATTATTCTTAAAATACATTAGCATGATTGAGACATTATGTTTCTTGAATCACATTAGTTTAATCAATCTTTTTATCGATGTTTTGTAGTGGATAATTCTCTTGATCTGACACGAATAATATATTCATCAAGAGGATGAAGATGATGATACATTTGAAATAATACACAAAATATTTCAAATATTAAAGGGAATATGGGATTTATAATCAAGTTATTTTGAATACCTTTGGTGTAGGATATAATTATATGGTGTAGATCATCACAAACAAACGACCTTGGTTATAATCATATTTTTTTCATGAATGACCTTTTTTTCATTCCTTATTCTACATTGTAAAAACCACCATACAAAGTTATTATATATATGGAAAATGGAGAACACATATGGAAACATGGTTAATCACCTGTTCCACCTTTATACACATACAATTTTTCCTCAACCTTATCAGCTTCTGGCCCAAGCTAAGAGTGCTTGGAGAAATTCACACTCCTCTGTCCATGCACACAATCTCTCACAATCCTATCGAGAACTATGAATCATTCCATATATGGAGTGTCATTGGATTATTCCATGAGAATGGTTGACATATGAGTCCCATGGTAATATGGACAATATTACATTATAATGATCTTGTGGGATGAACCATTTTTTTGTGGCCTAAAAATGCATTGTTAAAGAATCTAAGTAATGAAATTCCAAGCCAACAGAAATAATATTCCAATATAGAAATTACCAAATATAAATCCTAAAAAATCGATCCTTAAATATTATAATAATCATATGTATTTTCAATGAACTATTTTCTTCAGTTTTTTTAAGATAGAGTAAAATATATATCATATATTTTTTCCATTTAGGATTTTCAAAATCAATCATTAGATTTCACAATGATATTTTTCAAAGTGTGCATCTAATATAAATAGATAGATCCATTATAGTTTTCCTTGAATCACTACTTAATTAAACAACAAATATTGAATTTTGTATCGAAAATATAATTAAGAAGCAGGAATTTCATATAGCATATCCTTGTATATAAATCACAAAAAACTTCATTTTATCATATGGGAAAATCAAACATAAGAAATGGGTGGGCTTATATGGTGTGTATATTTAATCACACCACAAATACTATAATGAATAAATAGTTATAATCAAAATTTTGTAGATAATAACTAAATCACACCACATTTAATCAATAAATTGTGTATAATATGGATGAAATATATGATGATCCAATTAATCCATAAAAACGTTCACACAATCTTGAAACATATCCATTGAAATTATAAATAATAGAATAATAACATGTTAATCAATTAATGAACATATAATAAGGGAATGAAAAAATTTTCACCTTGGAAATATTCTGTAAAGATCATTCACTAAACGTTTTAATATTTCATGTAGAAACTAATCTAATTTGGAAAACTGATTTTCCCTATGAGACATATCGATGTATTAAGAGGCTATATATAACTGGACCCCACCCATCATATAGTCAAATTAATTAATCATGTCAAAGGGTTAATCATAATAAATATATAAATTAATATAAAAAATCTAGCATAAAAATATCAATGCATAACTGAATCAAATAAACATAATAACAAAACAATAAGAATAATATAGTGTATGGTAATAAAATTTTACACCCCCAATGCAACTGATCATAAATAATAAAAAGAAAGAATAATGATGAAATAAATAAAATATATCCCATGTGTATAATATTTATATTATAATTTTTATTTCATTTATGATTTTAAATATAATATTAACATCATTAATGAATTTTTTTGAAAATTAAACTTCCACAATTGAAAATATTTTTAAAATAAAGTTCTCTTTTGGGAAATAATTATCATTGAAAATTAAATAATACAGAATTTTAAGATGATAATAAAACATTTAAATTTCATGACTGTGTAAAACTACATTCATGATGTACATTTTAAAACAAATATTCCTTACAATTTTTTTATAAAATCTAAACAGGGCTTCTTTAAAAAAATACATGAAGATTCCTATCTGTTTTTTGTATAACGTAAAAACATGTATTTTTTTATTATTCTAAACTAATTAAAAATAACTTTGAAAACATTTTTATAAAATATATAATGTGATGAATAAGGATCTTTGATCGAATATAGAAATAATGTTAGATTTTATTTAAATCATTTTCTCAATAATTTTATGTACCATTGAGTAGAAAAATAGTATAATTGCATCCAAAAGTTGAGGAATAACCATAATACAATAATCTATATTAATTTTATGATGGGAATATAAAATAATTTCCCTAAGGGAGACTTAAACAAAAAAAATCTTGAATAATGAAGTGATTGTGAAATAAATACTTACCATATTAGTAATAGTTGAATCATAATCCCAAAAAAACAAATAACATTGAAATGTAATTTATATACTATGATTATTAATATAAGAAATATTTAATATATCAATGGAAAGTTTATACACCACACAAATTAAATAAGAGGTGAATATGACATATGTCTCATATAATTAAACGTTAGATAATAAATCTTTACCACAAGTTTGAATTCCATCATATGTATCCAAACCACAATTATAAAAATTGTGGTTTTATTATATATCTATTAAAAACCCAAATAATTTATCTGAAATAATTTTATAGTTTACTTTAAATCTTTTATCAACCATTAATTAACATTTTTTGTAAAAATATATATTTTAGGTGACAATTTATTTCTTTTTTATGTTTGTTTTTAATTGCTAATTTTGCTACTTTTAATGTGATAATGGAAAAATCAATAGAAAAATTATAACCGTGAAATAAATATCATATATATTCATTATATATTTGTTTATATAAATGTATAAATGTTTTAGATAGAAACTGGTTTCCACTTTTCATGGTTATGTTAGGATGTATGTACGCATGAGCACATTTTCCATTTCTATCAACCGATGGAACAAAATGAAAAAGAAATATTAATAAAAAACATTTACAATAGTAATTATGTCATATATAGTATTTTTACTAATCAAATAAACATGTCTTAACAACTATGTAAAAATGAATCAATGACATTTCACATCGCTATGTGGATGACGTAGTCCACACGTATGCATGGGCAAAATTATTTTTTCCCTAAAAACGTGAAGATAAGAAGAAACATGTGATATAATATTTCAAAAATTATGTTTCAATCATAATTATTCAAATAATATTTAATTTTAACCTTACATAATTCTATGTAATGGGTAATTGAATAATTAATAACATCACTTTGCGTGACTATAGTATGTGATACATAGAAGTGGTGTTATCATATCCCCCATGTAATGAATAGTAAGAAAAAATAAGTGGTGTAATTTTTTTTAAATCATTTTAATTTCATAAATATCATAAAAATATCTTAAATAAATCATTACATAATTGATCATATTTTGGATATGGAAAATAATAACATTAGCTCACGAGGAGGTAGTATGCCTCACACACAATTGATCTCTTATTTTCCCATTTGATAGATAAAAATATAGATTATTAATATGAAACTAACAAAAAAATCTTGGTATAATGTATAAACTAGTATTATTAAATTATTATATTTTTTGAATTTTTGAATGAGGTGTAATATGAAATAAATCCAATTCTCACATTTAATAATTCTACCACATCATTTAATAGCAACTGTAGGATTACACCTAAAGCCTTTATAAGAGGGATTACTAATCAAAATTTGAAATATTGGAAGTGGGGATGGATTTTAGGGTTGAATTTCGGCAAGTACTGGATGAATAAATGTTATTTGGAAGTGTGAATTGGGGAGGATATGGAGTGGACTTTAATAAGTGGGGGAGATGACACATGAAGAATTTTGGAAAAGATAATGTGATACACATGATTTATCATGTAAAATTCCACAAAAAATATAATTATGGAACCCAAGTGATTATCAGTTCTAAATATTTAAATAAAATGGGATTTTGATAGGTATTAGATCATTTTCAAAACTTATATTTATATCTTAAACCCATGTAAACCTATTTTTACCTTAACTGTGGTTATTACTTTTTAGTTTTTTCACAATCTATTATGATAAAAAATTATGTCTAAATTATTATAGAAAAAATTATTATAATTAAAAATAATTAGTCCATTTCAAAATAATTAACTAATATAAGTGTACGATGTTGATTTAAAGTCACACCATATACTTTTCGATAGAGAGTTTTTCAAAATAGATGATTCTCCCAAGTATATAATTTTTTAATATCCAAATTAAATAAAAAATTTATTATAATGACCTAGATTATTGAAATTATAATATAAGTGATATAATATTACTTTAATTCCAAATTTAATAATTAATTTAACATTGTAAATAATTTAAATTAAAAATAGTTCTACAATAAAACTACATATCTTTCACTATAAATCAAAAAAATCAACTTTTCAAAAAAAATCAAAAATTAAACAAGATAAAATTTTTACTTAAAGATTAAAAATATTATTTCTGTTATTTGAAATATATTTTATAAAATTTTAAAACATTATTTTTAATTATGTACTCAATGCACAACTATTCTGCCTTTTAGAAAAATAATGTTTTCAGAAAACATTTTTTTCTCCTTCAAATAGTTCTTATATTATTGTAGTCAATATATTACCATTTAATTCATTTTGTACAAGTTTAAAAAATATAATTTTCCTTATTTAATTATTAATATTCATATCATCTATCATAATATCTAGGTTTTAATGATAATTTTTTAAATAATGTTATTTTTAAATATTATCTAGTTTAATTTTAATCATCCATTATGTGGATAAAAAGATATCGAATAAATTTAATTTAAATAAATATTACCTAAATTCTTATGTTGTTATATTATCATATAATGTTTTTATTATGGGTTATATTGGCTATCAAACATGACATTATTCTTTTAAAATAATGAGGTATTACATTCTACCCCAATACAAAAATTTCATCCTCAAATTTCAGTCTTGATCCCGGTAATAAATGGATTGAAATTTGAAAAATATCCTTCATGATGCCTCACATAGTTAAAACGGTTAATAAAACATCCTATGAATATTAAACAATACCAATGTATGATGATAATCTGAAAAAACAAATAATGTTTCCAAATAAGAGTCGGTGGTATGTGAATATATAAAAATGAAAGAAAATACTACTTAATTATGGAGTGTTGTAGAGATCATTGATCAGAATAAAGTGGCTGATCATAAAACTTTAATGACAAAAAATCCACAATTATTTTAAATATTTATTTACCATTGTTTAAATGGAAATTTATTTATGAAGGTAACATTTAGTTTAAAATCCATTTCTAACTTTTGCAGAATTCCTTTTCCATCTATACTAAGAAAATATAAAAATATACTTACCAGATATATTTCTATTTAATATTCACAATTTCATCCTTTTGTTTTTCATTGATCATTCCCTGATTAATTTCATACACCATGAAATGAATACCCAAAAAAAATTCATGCCTAATTCAAAATTAATAGATAAATATAATAACAAGTCATTCATCTTCTATATAAATATTTATAAGAACAAAATTGGTATATCATATTGTCCAATAAAAAACAAAGTTTAACTTAGTCTACACTATACATTGTTATCCATAAATCTCATCTAAAATATGTCTGTCCAAATTAAAATTACAGAATTTGGGATAGAAGGTCAATAAATTATCATTATATTCCCCAAAAAATATAAAGTGTTTATTAATGTCACATTACAAATATGTAAATTAATTGATCACTATAAATATAGAAATAAAAAATGGATTCTTCCAATTATAAAATAATAGGATGTTGAATATATTCCATAACCCCAAACATGAAGTTATATCATGAAATTATAAAAGAAGCAATCACATATCTAAACAATTTCAATATTTCTAATTTTATACCATAATCATTTCTCTATCTTTATTATCTCAACATAAGTCGCATATCAAGGGTTTTATTCCCTCAATATTTTTTCTAAGATAAAATTTCCACATAATTACTTTTATTGGTTATTTGTATTATTCAGTATATTCTCTCATATCTGAAAAGAAATAATAATTTACTATAGTCCTTATACATTTCATAATTATTATAACAAATTTTTCATTTCTAAATTATCTGATAACATAATTATTTATTCCAAAAACAAGTACATTAATTATTATAAATCATTCTTATACCATTAACTAGGATTCCCCATATAAATCTTTAATACCACCTTCCTTTCAAATTCTCATGTAATCTCATCATTATTAAAATTATAATAATTACTATTAAAACCATACTAATTCTTCTTAGGATATTTCCAACTAGGACAAAAACTTTCAAAATTCCCTTACTTATCACAATTAAAAAATTCTCTATCTATAATACCTTTTGAAGATGATTATTCTAATCCATTACATTTATAAAACGTTTTTTTTATAAAAAAATTCTTTTTTGTACATCATTACCACACATAAAAAATTTTCCTATAATTTTGAGACACTTTCACGGATTCCCTTTCCAAAATTACTACTTGACTGAAATCAAGAATTCTTTTTTCTATGGTTTACACTATTCATGGTCTTAATAGACTCAATCCTTCTCAAATTAAGTGATTCTTAGAGTTAGTTAATGCGAATGTTGTTAATAATGTATCATGTTAACCGATTGTTAATAATAAATATATCATTCACCCAATTTATCATCTCATTTGGTTTGTTAAAAATATTTTTTTCTATATCTTTAAATGAAACCAATTTCCTTCTGGTTCAATCTATTAAAAAAAGAAAAAAAGAATAGTTGAGAAACACTAATCATAATGGTAATTCAAAAACTCATAAAGAATCATTTATAGGATGTCTAAATCATGAAACCTTATTTTCAATCAACATTACCTATGGTTTAACATAGTTTTTTCATGGTTGTATTTTAATCAAATCCTTCATGATTGTTTATAATGAAAATTTTAATTAACCTAAGAATTTACCCTAAGAGTGTTTAACACTGTTTTTAGTAAATCCCAACTTTCTGTACTAGGAAATTATCAGGTAAAGCTTGAAATTATTTTTTTAGAGTTATTACCCCATGGTACTTCGATTCTAGAACCACCTCCACTTGTAGTACCATGAAAATGATGTAATTCAAAGAAAAACTATTTAATATCTACATAGAAAAAAATTAGGTTGTTCGTAAATACTTATCATAAATGTCTATCGTTGGGTTATGTTCACTAAACAAGTATTCCCAAATTATGGTTTCGTTGGTTTATACATAACATAATTTTATTTCAATAGTAAACACACGAACACTAGTAGTATAAAGACGATGAATAATTTTTTACATTGGTACTAGATATAAATAACTTCATCCTACAGTACTGGATAACTTACTAGCCATGGATAAATAGAAATATACATTAAAATTAAATTACCATTTGAGACATAAAATTCAAAAAGTGCTTTCCCTGATAACAATATTATCTATCATATAATATCCCTATATATCAATCACACAACACATCTGCGTAACCTGGGAAAAATGGGATAGAACAAGCCTGCAAGTTCATATACCAAAGTTAAGTGTATAATGGATGATATCATAAATAAATTATAATAATCAATATTTAAGGTAAAATTAATAAAACACATTCCATTTAATAAATAAATACAGGATACTATGGTAGAAATAATTGATAATCAATAAATAATCACATAATGTTGAAACATATACCTGGATATTCCAACTAATAGAATAATCACATGAACTTTAATAACTTATATCATCACTATGGAATTTAAAATTCAAAACATAAGAATCATTATATCCCGGCTATTCAAAATACAATATAATTATATGGAAAGAAAGTAATCTAATTTGGACATCTGATTTGTCTCATGAGACACGCGGGTGGCTTAAGGGGCTTCCTATAACCAGGACCCTCCCATCACTTACTAAGTCACAATACATTCCTTATATGAATATGGTAAAATTTAATCAACATAAACCTTAGTATAGAAAAACTTACATATGAAATTGTAATACATACCCTAATCAAATAAACTTAATTATAAACTCTCCAGAATCATACGGTGAATTTTAATAAAATTGAACAACCTTAGTCAAATTTACAATAAAACATACAAAAATGATGATATCAATATTTCATATCCATAGTGGATCGTATGTATAGAAAATTGATTCTTTCAGGTATTAATAGAAATAATATAAAAGCATTATTAATATCATTATTAGGAAAATAACTTATTCAATTTCAAAATATGTTTAATTTAAATGCATGATTGTTTTAAAAAATAATTATTCAAAAATATCCTTTGAAAAAATTCAAAAAATCCTTTAAACATTGTGTGTCCATGAAGAAATAAATTATATTCATGTCGTATAAATTAAAACAAGGATTCATTTAATATTTTCAGTAACATCCAAATGGGTATTATTCTATAAATGACATAAATATTAATTTATAAAGGATTATTACAAAGTGTAAATGGGTAAAAAAGTATTTAATAAAAAATTTGAAAATGGTTAAAAACATTTCCCAAAAAATATGCCGAACGTTGATTTTTATTAAAATGAATTTTCTACCGAAGAGTAAAATAAGTCAGTTTTTATAAAAAAAAGTTTTCTCTAAAATTTAAGTACTGAATAGTGTAAAAATGGTATTATTACTAAAATATTAATAATATCCACATGATAAGAAAAAATAAATTTTTTACATGTAATTATAAAATAATTCTGTCTAGGGAGCCTTACCCCAAAACGAACTCAAATAATGATGAGATTGTGAAATAAACACTTACCCCTTTGGTATCATTTTAATATTATTCCCCATAAATGAAATAAAATATAATAAAGAAATAATTAAAATGATTATAAATATATTCTTGATATAAAATATCAATGTAATAGTATAAACACGACAAAAAATATATAGGGAATATGAAATATTTCTCACAGAAGTAAATGTTAGAGGGGAAACACTTACATCTAGATCGAATTTATTTTGTTTGTATAAAAAAGTATTATATAATAAATAAAGTATTATTATATATTTATTATAGAAACACAGTCATATATCTCCTACCATATATTAGTGATCTATAGTGTTTTATCACCATTTTTTTACCAATTCATTGTAAAGTACCTATTTCAGGTTAAAATATCATCATTTTCCTTGTATATTTTAATTTGATAATTTCGGTCCTTTTAAATTGATCATGTTAATATCATATAAATATTATGAAAAATGATATAATTATTCATTTTTAAATATTTATAATAATTTATTTATTTTTTAGATGGAGAATGGATTAGACAATTCATGGAGATGATAGGTGGAACGTAAGCATGTAAGTTGTTTACATATTTCTCGATGGACGGAATAAAGGAAAAATAATTATTAACTCAACTTGAAATAATAATTATTATGTAATATCTAATATTTTTATTAATTAAATACATCTTTATTTCCATTATGTTAAAAATAAAACACAAATCATTTCACATCGCTACGTGGAGGAGATGGTCTACATGTATGCACGGTTGACGAT
Source organism: Viscum album (assembly GCA_963277665.1). Classification (NCBI taxonomy): domain Eukaryota; kingdom Viridiplantae; phylum Streptophyta; class Magnoliopsida; order Santalales; family Viscaceae; genus Viscum; species Viscum album. The sequence continues at coordinate 274,081,529 of OY728155.1, read as the reverse complement.
ATTGTTTTCCAATGGATTATAAGGCTAGAAGTTTTATATGATATTATATTTAATTAATTATGTCTATATAATAAAGATAAAATATATAAATTAATTTGATCCTAGCTAACTTTTATTAAAATAGTATGTTAAATGCCAATCACATCACATCAAGAGACAATGGTCTTCTGTATAGACGATTGACATTTTCATATCAACCATAGAATGAAAAGGAAGATGTAAATTGTATAATATTTAAATAATTATATTTATATCATAAATATAATATAAATATGTCAAATAAATCATTATAACAATCTTTGAAATTAGGTGAACGAAAACAAATTATAGTAGTTCCTGAGCCTGTAGGCTAATATACACACAATCATCAGTTACATTTCTTATTAGATGGAGGAAGATATGAATCATGGTTAAGAAACTAAAATAATAAAATATAAAAATATATTATATAATGGTGTTTTAATATTATCATTTTCTAATATGTTTTGATGGAGGTAGATTATGAAATAAAAACAAGTATGCATGTTTAATAGTTTTACCTCTTTTTTAGAGTCCCTCTTCAGGTTTATAATGAAATACCTATTAAGATAGATTAAAATGAAAAATATTTAATCTATGTGGTGGTTAGGGAATTAATTATGGTATTTGGGTTGTTATTGTTCGATCTAAATTGTTTTTTATGTGTCAAGAGGGGAGTAGTGGGGGTGACCTTCTATAATTGGGTAGAGGACACAGAAGGAATTTTGGAAAAGATAATGGGATAAACAAATTTGTTTCTAAGTATACAAGCCTCGAAAAAGGGACATTATCAAACCCAATAGATTTTAAGGTATTAATAATGTCAAAAAAATATGTTTGTAAATTTCTAAAAAATATCTCATCCTAATATTTTTATTTTAACCCAAATTAAAACCATTTTTACCCTAACCAGTACAATTCATTTTTACTGTTTCACTATTCATTATAGTAAAAAACTAATCATATCTTATTAAATAATATAAATACTTATTATTCCAAAATTTTAAACAATTTAAAAAAACTAAATTCACAAAAAATGGTAAAATATCATATAAAATTAATCTGTAAACACGATAAAAGAATGATTTTCTAAAAAGAAAATTATCATAAATATAGAATGTTTTGATATAAAAATTAAATATTACATTGATTCCATTGACATTAATTTGTTAAATTTTAATTTAACAGTAATAATTATAGTTCAAAAACACATTAAAATATAAACTAATTTAATTAATAATTTAATGAAATTTTCAGTTTCTAATATAATGCAGTATTTTTCACAATTAATCAAATAATTAATATTTTCATTTAATTTTCAAAAACATATGAAATGATAATTTTAACTTATATATTTCAACAATTGTGTTTATTTTTCAAATAATTTTTCTAAAATTGATAAATATAATTCTAAATTATGTGCACAAAGCTAGACTAATACTCCTTTTAGAAAAATATTATTTTTTTGAAAATATTTCATGCCCTATAAAGTGGTTTATGTTTTATTTAAAATCAACATATTACTTTTGGATTTATATTATGCACATTTAAAACATTTTATTTTCATAATTTAATGAATGTAATTCATACCTTCATCTTAATGGCTAGGTTAAAATGGTCATGGTTAAACAATAATATTTTAATAGTGTATCCCTTTCTGCTGGAACCCTGCATTTTGGGGATTGAAAGATATAAAAAATTGAAATTAATTAAATATATCATAAAGTATTTGGGTGTTATATTCTCTTATAATCTTGGTGTTTCATGTCATACATGCTACTGAATATGATATTCATCTTTTAAAATTTCGTGGTGTTATACACATAAGGTTGTTCGTAGAAATAACAAACTGGATACATTTTTTAATAACCTAGTGAAAAGGAATAATAATAAAGGGTGATATTAGATACTCATTATGGACAGCTATGGGAGATATCAGTTGATGATTATATGTTGGTTTACGTAATATATGTTCATGATAATTTCATTATAACTTATCCATGTCATATGTACTAATTCAAAGAACACTAATATTTATTCATGTTATAAGGCTTTATAATAAAAATATAGATAAGTTATTAGAGTGTGGAATGGTTGGTAATACTTGGGACCTTATAATAATTGGTAAAAACCACATCTTTAACTATCACACAATATAAAACTTGTTGTGCCATTATCATGATTATTTTTAAATGTGTAATTTATTAATATTATAATTTTATTTTACCAAATTTTAATTAATTTTATAATTTTTCATAAATATTTTGGCATAATATAATATTTTTATATTATTCAAAAGACATTTCTTTTATGGTGAATAGTGAAAACATTATTTTTGTGTAAAAACTACAGCTTTTATGAAATGTCTAGGATGTAATAATAAAGTAAAAAAACCAAAACCCATATATTTTGGAAATATATTATTTTATGTAGAGAATAAAATTTACAAATATTATGTTTAATTTATATTTTACTATTTCATACTATAAAATTTGGATAACATTTTTAACTAAAACTATTTTAATAAATTATACAGTTTCTATTTTAAAATTAAATTATAAAACATTTAAAAAAACTAATATTATTAAGTAGATTTTTAATATTGAATCACTAATTCCTATTCTACCTCAGAGGTGGTGCATTTATGGGTGTTGTAGAAATAGAACAATAAGGATCATCACTCATCCCTTAATCAATAGAGAGAGGTTCTCGTCGAAATCAACATTCATTTGGTTTCAACACGTTCATCATCATTATCCTTTAAAGAAGGTGGGATTAACCTTGTGGGAACTATTGGACCCAGTGGAAGATTGCGTGGGGTTCATGCACTTGTGTAATCGGTCTTTCTCAAATATAATTTCCTAAGATAGTCTCCAACAAGTTTATTCTTGGAGCCAGGAACACCCAACGGGCACGGTATCCACGATTCATGGTCCTTCTTTCCAAATGTAAGAGCTCGTTGATTGATGATTCAATTAATGATACTTAATGACTCCATTGGTCGAGAGGATGAGAGGTCATGCTCACTGAACCCTTTCAGGGGAGGATTGTTTCCTATTCCAGGACTCTCTTATAGATTTATGTTCTGTTCATATGTTTTGGAATCTGTGGTTCATTCCCAAATATTTTTTCCAAAAACTTCCCTTCGTTTATAGGATCGTCATAGTCATTGTAGTGTCCTGAAAAAAAAAATCCTCAAATGAGATTCTACCCAAATCCCCCAAAGGATTGGGGAAAAGAATGGAGAAAGATCAAAGAAGCGACACAAACAGGACCGGTCCGCGAACCGGTCCCATAGAAACGCAACATGGCCAGGCCCCGCGAAGCGCCTCCCTCGCGAACCATTTTCATTCATGAAATGGAGGCGGAGAGCCTCCATGGTCATGAGGTAGGATGGGTGCCAGTCCGGTTCACCGTCATGAACCACCCCAACCGCGGACCATGTCGACCAGTTCAAGCCGCCCCTACTGTCGTTCGCAGAATGAAGGCAGAACCCTCCGCGGATGTGGAGCACTCCCTGAGTTCGATTCGCGGAGAGGGGGAGCGTTCAATACCCATCACGAATCATTGATTGACCAAGTCAGCTGTAAACTAGGTATTTGGTTATGGGCCTCTGCAAAGGTGTCGCGTGGCCACAGATACATCCCTTTTCCCACTCTATAAAAGGAGACTAACAGAGAACGAAAAAGAGGTCGGAGAACTGGATTCGGATTCAGAGGGATTGGAGATTCGGAAGGAGATCGGTTGAAGGAAGGCTTAGGATTTCTCAAACAAAAAAATTCCTATCCGCAACCACCGCAGGTATATTAATTAACAAGAAATTGTAAAATGCATAATAACTTGGTGAACCGAAATCCTAAAATAACAAAAACAAGGAGAACTATGAACCATACCCCCTCCGCGGATGACTTCCCCGCGGACCAGGGAGTTTATACCTCTCTTCTCATCTGTCGCACCGTGCAGCACTCTCCTACGCGAGCGAAGCCCTGACCGATGAGCCTCCAACCGGCGCTGCCTTTGGCCACCGCTACCTGCCTGGAACCCTCCGCGAACCACCCTGGTTCGCGGAACGAACCCAAAGCCACGAACTACCTTGGTTCGCGAGACGCCAATCAGTCGGTGGATCTCCCCGGTTCGCGAACGGCTTCTCCGGCCGCGTGACACTTTCCCATGTGAAGGGCTCCACCACCCATACCTCTCAGTGGCTCGCCAAATACTTCAGTGTTCTCATTCCCCGAGCTAGATAAAATCCTTTGGATCCATCCAAGTCCTCTGCGACTCCCTCATTGGCTAATTCATCGGCCCCGAGCCGAGGCCTGCACCAGAGCCACCAGATTCACATGGTGTAACTTTGAGGCACAGAAGCACACCATTTTGAGTTCACATACCCATGGTAAGTAGAGGAGAAGGGGTTGCCCCAACCCTTCATCAGATTCCTAAAGCATTCATGGGTTTACATTCCCACAGTAATGTGATGTCTGAGCTCGAGAATCCCCTTTCTACCCCTCTACTTGTTGAGGTTTCCTAAGAGATGTTAAAATAGCCATTAGAAGGAAGCCCTCATGCACTGAAAGAGAGAAGATGGGCACAGTAGCACCCCCTTTTCCCTCTCCTGCTAGGCTTTATCACCCCAGGCATCCATCTCGGAGTATCCCTCGACCTTATGGGCCTCCTTAGAGTGTAAGACACAATCCATCACCATGGGAATCCATCTAGGAGTAAGCCCCGACCTCATGGGCCGCCCTCATGCATAAGCCCCACTCCACTTCTCACAGACGCATCTTTCACGACGTGATCCTCTGGTCCCTGCTGCCTCTTATTTCTCACACCAAACATGACTCATGTGGGATTAGAGTACGCATCGACCATGACATCCCCTTATGGGCCTCCTCAGAGTGTAAGCCCCAATCCATCTTTCTGGGCCTCCTCAGAGTGAAAGCCAAAATCCATCATTCTAGGCCTCCTCATAGTGTAACCCCCAATCCATCATTCCGGGCTGCCCCAGAGCGTAAGTCCCAAACCAATGCGAACTACTAGGACATTTATCCCTGCCTCCTAGACAGGGTACGTAGGAAGCCTCCATGAGGTTCAAGCCCACCACCCATCGGACAACCAGGTCCATCTTCATGTCGGTTCCCCGACACCTATCTGAACTACATGGACATTGATCCCTGCCTCCTATGTAGCGTACGTAGGAAGCCTCTCTGAGGTTCAATCCCAACAATCGGTCGATCCGATTATCTCCACATCAGTTCACCACGCCACTCCTAGTGCTATCTCAAGCGAGTTCCAACTCTTCGGGGTCATTAATCCAATGAGGGATGGTAAACCTCGGGCATAAATGATTCTGAACCCCCATGTCCAGTTGACCATTGCCCACTAAGGTTAAATCCGTGGATACTATGTTTGGGTATAAAGAAAAGATTCACAAACATATGAATACGTCTTAAATCTATAAGAGAGTCACGGAATAGGAAATAATTCCCCCCCCCAAAGGGTGTGATGAGCTTGAATTCCTATCCTCTCGACCAATGTGAGTTCTTAAGAGTGGCTGGTCAGACCATCTGGAGAACGCCTGCTTTTGGAAAGAAGGTCCATCAATCATTGGATATGGAGCCGTTAAGCGTTTCGAGGCCTGAAATCCAAAAATACCAAATGAAACAAAAAATGGTGAACCCGAAATGAATCTTTAACCAAACATGGTGATTTTAACCATATCCCATACTGTGCCCCCTCATGCTCTAAAGGAGGGCCAAGCAAGGTCATTAATTACCCATGGGATTATGAGATACTGCTTTTATAGGTTTTCTGGTTGTATTTTCCTAAATGTTTTGCAGGTACCACATTCAAAACTCCTTTCGATCCAATGGACTCGCAATGGAACTCACAAGTACGTGTTTCCAATAATGCAAGGATGGGACTTCCTCAACAACGGAGGATCCCGTCACCCACCCAGCGTCTTCAACTCTGGGTTCCATATGTGCTGATCTGAGAGTACCATGTGAATGGTACTCTCCCAACGGTGGATAAACCCTTGAACGCCCTCCAATCCATCAAGATTCGTCGCTCGCCTGCCCAGCAGTGACCGCAAAGGCGGATCCAGACAGCCCATGTCACTGTCTCCAACCATTTCTAGAGTTTATCCCCAGAACGGGACAATGCGTACCTCCCTTATCTTAGGGAGGCGGATGAGGTTGACGTTGAGGACTTCATCCCCACCGAATAGGGGTTCTGCTCCAAGGCCCCCTCCGATAGACATCATCGTGGTCACCCTGAGAACCAACATCCTCACGCCAAGGAGGAAGTCTCCCCAAGGATTCAGGCCCATGCTCACCGAGATCCGGCCCCTCAGACCACCCGACGGGGGCGGCAGACATACAATCGGGGACTAGTCATCACCCAGGTCCCTGAGGAGGAGCTTCGCTGCCCAGCCACAGAGACGTACCACGAACAGGCGCCTACACCTTTTCGCTCCTCCCGAGCCCGCCATCCAGACATGGTGGCATCACACGAGCCAACATTCATCCCCACCAAGATCCATCAAGCTCATCGCTCATGCAAGACGACACTTACTCGGCAGGCACCTCTCCCGGTACTGGGTTGTGAAGCCCACCAGCTTGACGTGGTGGCGACCTGGCACCTGCCGGACCAGCTCCTGGCAGTTGCTTCTAATGCTCTCCATCCTGTTATGGTGGTGATCAACAAAGCCCACCACCCAGATGTGGCAGCAAATCATAGGTGGGCATGTCTCCCCGCCAACAAAGGCCACCGACTCGATACGGTGGGAAACCAATATATGTATGGCCAGCTCCCTGTGGATGCAAGCAAAGTCCTCCACCCTGATGTAGCGGAAAATGGAGAGATAAACCGGCGTATCCCAGTACATGGTCAGATACGTTCACCTGCCCCGACACAATAGAAGTTTCAGTACCCACTGACCACTGGAGGACCGGAGCAGGATATTCCTACTCTGATACCATAATGGGCCTTCATACCCTTTCCAGCCAAAGATGTCTCTCTACATATCTTGGGAATGATGGAGGAGCATGTATCGATCCCAGATCATATCTTGCAGACATTACAGAATGTAATTGTATTAGTGGCAACATCAAGGAATCGGGCCCGTGAGCCCATCTCCCCAATTGATGCAACTCATCTAAGAGACGAGATAGCCGCCTCGGAGCAGATCTATATCTCTGCTTCTGCCCAGGAGGGTCGCCGACTATATTCCACGACGCAAGGCCTACCGGATCGAGCAGCTTCACTCATTCCAACTGGGGGACACTCGTCCATCACGGTGGATGCTCCAGAGCAGGCATATATCCCTGCTAAAATCCAGGATGTTCATCGGCGTATCCCGGCAGCATCATGGGACCCAATTAGATAGGGACCCAAAGGAGGTGAAGGTCATTGTCAATATTAGACCGTCCCTGCTACCTGCAAAAGAGCCCCCCGAACGCGCCGATGGTAGCCCAAAAATAAAGAGCGGGTTCATGACTCCACTCTACTGGATGTTGGGGTTCCCAACACTATTAAGAACGCGTCAAAGGCTCGGAATCCTTCTCACCCATTACCTTATTATGGGAGCGGCAGTTGCAGTTTCAAAGGTCCTCCTGTAATGGCACTACTAGAAGCTGTGAAGGTCCTCCCCAGAGCACCCGGGGGGGCATCCCCTGTGGGAATATAATTATCGGTCATGAGATCTTCTCTCTTGATGCGATTCATGGAAACCCTCCATGTGACCCAATGATCGAGCAGCAATAAGGTCCTCCACTTGCTGCGGTCCGCCCTGAAGGTCCTCCCCGAGGTATACGCTGCAAACACTCTCCATGCAGTGGGACCACATATTTTGATGGTATTCCTCGCTATCATAGTCATAACTATGGAGGCCCTCCTCATAGAGATGTCTCATCAGGACAAGAAGGCCCTCCCCTTGTCGTGGCCTACCCTGAAGGTCCTCCCTAGGGGTTATGCTACAACGGAACTCCGCATAGCCAGGCATCAAATCCTGGTGGTAGTCCTCGCCACCCTGATAACATAGGTCCTCCCCGTAGAGACGTCAAGCAACGCGAAGGCCGTCCCCTCGTTGCGGTACATTCTAGAGGCCTCCCCAGGATTTATCCTGCAGATATTCTCCCTACGGAAGTAGTAATGGTTGTCCTTGACATTGCTGCAACTGTGATGGTAGTCCATTGCAAAGGTCCTCACCACAATGGCCCCAAGAAAAAAAGGTCCTCCCCTTGTCACGGCGTGTACTGAATGTCCTCCCCATGATGCACATCGAACTTCAAGCCATGATGGTCATCCTCACCATGATGGAAGGTGTTGCGAAGGTCCTCCCTGTAACAACACTATGCAACCAGAAGGTTCTCTCCTTGTTGCAACACGCCTTGGAGGTCCTCCCCAGGGTATGCACTGCAAAACTCCTCTATGCAGTGAAGAATCAAGCAGTAATGGTAGTCCTCTCCATTACGTTTGCCATTGCGGAGGTCCTCCCCGCGATGACATATTATTTCGACAGGAAGGCCCTCCCCTGTCAAAGCAAGCAGAAAAAGGCCCCCATATGTCGAGGCACTCAGAAAGATGGGATCGAGCATGTCAGATTCCCATCTTGTCGCTAGCAACACCATTCTTCGATCAGGAGCCATTCCAGTGTTGCGTTCATCTTCTGAACCACCTCTGAATCGCCCATAAGACAATTCAATACCTACCGGTCCCACTGCCTCCGAGTTCAGTGATCGCCTTAGTTGGGCTGACCAGGTAGAGGAATCACTGGAAGATGAGTATGCCGATATGTTGCACCTGAGGAAATTACTGTCCAGGAATGATATACCAGTTATGTTTTGGCCCAAGGCGACCTCTCAGTACGACATACCCAGGGAGTTGTCCGAATAATGCATGCACAGCATCCGCCATAATATATAGACGAAACTCTGCCGGCTGAAATCGAGTTGCCTGCCCTATGACGGGTATGTAGACCATGTCAAGACGATAGGGTACCACCTGCATCACATCGACCTGAAGGCCCTTTCCTTGACATGACAAAAATTCCCTGAGAGGCGTAAAGGGAACATGGAGATAGCCTGCCTCCATGCGCTGCACCGACTGTGCCGCCTCATCGGTGACGCTGCAACTGGAGTCCATATCAGGAGATGGGGGGAACACGGAGCTCTTCATTTGAATCTTCTCCTTGCCCAGAAAAACCCGTTTGGCGTGGTATCTTGCAACATCATCACATCGAGATGGAAATACAGTGGTCCCCCTGTTCAGGAAAGGCAACACACCCAACAGAGGCGGGCCTTGAGTATGTCCTAGAAGCATCAGGTCCAACAGGAACAAGCCATTCAAAAACTTCTAAATCAGGCCACCGAGAGCATACATCAGGCCACTCGCCTAAGAGAGGACAATCAGCGTTCTTTGCCTGCCTCCCCAGAGGGGATTGATCCATGGAAGGACTCTGCGTCAGATCTGGTTCACCACCAGATGGGGGCACTTAAGATCAGGCAAGTCGCGATAGCCGCATCCACTGCTCCAATCCAGAGTCAACCCCGGCCTACAGGGCTGGGGGTATTTTTAACAAAAAATGCACCCATAAGACCAATAAAATAGGGAAGAGACTCAACATCTTGGGAATGGATCCAACCCCAGCCCTCAGAGCTAGGGGAATTATTACCCCCTCAACAACAACCTCCCCCGTGAGAGTCGGTATTAACTCATCTATGGAGGACAGTCAGAAGAGTAGGTTCCCTTCCTATCCTGTAATTTGAAACATCATCCCCTCTGAGAGGAAGGCGCACCGTAAGGTCGCATAAAAGAACTATCTGCATAACCCTTCGTCAAGAAGTCTGAAGGTAATCCAAGGTCATGAAAGCGAAGGCCAGCCGAAGACGCGGGAGATCATCTTCCTATTTGGAAGATGACGTCCCCTCCACCCTGCAATACGTGTTCATAAACCTCATAGAGGCTAACCCCATGGGTGACACCGGAGAAAATGCAAATCCGGATGGATCGGGAGACGACGATCCCAGTCAGGCTGTGACTCAAAATGAACCCCCAGGTGTGCACACCCAGAACCAGAGGGCCACTTTAAATATGGCCACCCCTTCAGCTAACCTCCCTCCGCCTGCCCAGCAAGCTTCCAACAAGGATAATAATAAAGAAACAGTTACCCTTAACCCGTCCCCTTCTATCGATAAAAATGAGCCACTCACGCTCGAAGAGAGGTTCGCTCGATAGGAAGAAGAGATGAAATAATTGAGGCGTCTTAACGCCAAGCTGCTCCAGAGGAACCACCTTATTGAAAGTGCGTCCCAAGAAGAGGGACGTCATGAACTCCCAACATGTGCGCCTCAAAGGCTAAGGATTTCCCCGGAAAATGAAGCACGATTAGGGCTCTAGTCCAATGTGGTGCCTGGTTCGTCCAGCTACCTAAAGGTGGATGATGAATACCAGGATTTCCCTCCATCTGGGAGGAAACCGGAGAAAGTACGCATGAACCCTCTAAGGGTACCCCGAGAGGAATATGCACCCTTGGTGATGGAAAATCCGGATCCTCAGGCAATGGCTCGGGCTACGCCTTCCCAGGAATGGGCCCAAAAGGATGTAAACCAGGGACTCAACAACACCATCGAGGCACTAACAGCTTGATTGGATGCGATGGAAGGAAGACGCGCTCTGATACAGCCGGAGCGGAAACCCTACCCAGATTGGATGACCAAAACATCACCTCCACCCCATTTTGGGTGCCCTGTATTCCCCATCTTCAATGGATCAGGTGATCCTGAGAAGCATTGGACACACTACGCATCCTATTGTGACCCTATGATGGGAACTCTGGAACAACAAGAAGCACTAAAACTCAAATTCTTTGTACGTACCTTGAAAGGATCCGCCTTCGTTTGGTATAAAGAGTTGGGAGGACCTCTGACAGCAGTTCCTGTTCCACTTCAGCTCAACGCTTCCTAAAACAACGATTAGAGATCTCATGAACTGTAAGTAGAGGAAGAATGAGAGGGTCTCAGATTTCATCGCTAGATGGGAATTTCTGACCTATTCTCTGAATAAGCCATTTCCTCAAGATGATATGCTATCCATATGCATCGATAATCATAGGAATGAGATCCGAACACCACTCATACCGGTGGAGTGCACCACTAGCTTCCACCATCTCTCGGCCATTGCTCAGAGAATTGAGGACTCCCTGCAGTGGTCAAATTCAATGTCCCTAATAGCCTCATAGTCTCCTTCGAAAAGAGACCCTATAGGTGAAGCGTCTACTGTCACACTTAAGCCGGCCCCTGTGCCCTCTCCACCGCTCAGGCCTCCACCAAATCTTCAAGGGCCCCTTGCGTATCAGCGGTCGACCCCGCCTAAACGAGACGATCAGAGAGGACCGAAGCGGAGCCAGTTTGATTAACAAAGACAAAAAGTATACTTGTTCCGAGATGATCAAGTCTGTGGCTACTTCATTGCCGTCATGAACTGGAAATTGCTCCGCCTCCCGAAGCGAAGGAAACCTGAAGAAGTCGGCCGCGATGACAAGCCAGATTACTACCCCTACCATTGGATGATGGGGCACAGTATCCGAGAATGCTTCATCTTCAAAGACCTCTAACAGAGGATGGTAGATTCTGGAAAAGTTGAGATGGGACCACCCCCAGCACATGTGGCATGTATCTCTACCACCAACTCCGATAAAGAGGAGAGATGGAAGAAAGTCACCAGAAAACAAGGGAAAAAATTTGACGAATGGATGACTCGGAAGACTATCAACCGAGCCCAGGGCATACTCTGAGATCAACTACAGTAGCCAGTGTTGCCACCAACAACCCCTGGAGCCGCAGAGCTGACAGCATCGGCCTCACAATCCTCTGTGATCTTGTCATCCGGGCGGAGTCGAAGGAGGAAACAATCAAAAGAGGAGTAGTCCGCGACGGGGCCAAATTTAGTCCCGACCCTGGCAGATTTCATGCCCTCGTATTTGGCACCACGGGCACCGAACCGCCAAACAACACCATCAGAGACAACCGACCAGGTTGACCTGTCATAGGATGAAGAGCCAATCTTTGTTTCTATCAATGTCATCCATCTCATGGAATCATTCCCTAATTATGGGTATGGTTACGAACCCGAGCTCCCTGCATGAGGAGCTGGGAGGAGGAATCGCAGAGGTAGAGGATACCAAGGGAGGCGTAGCCATGGCCGAAACCAACCCTGCGGCTAGACCCCGGCCCAAACCATTAATATCGTGGAAACTCGTGGGAGAGCCCTTCAGCGGACTCAGAAGGAGAGGGAATGCCCCTCCACCCCCACAAGCATCCACTCAGGACATGTTTTTCTACGATACCCAATAGAGGAGAAACAAGTGTCTGGCCCTCTAGTGCATGCAAAATGACTGGCCGGACCAAGTCTTCCAAACGTGGGAACACCATCGACATCCATCCCCGCGGCCGGTGCCTCCTCGTCAAATGCCCTAGCTCCCAAAGCACCCATTAAGACTCTCCCACCAATGGAGAAGCGTCGGCCACAGGAGAAAAAATAGGACATCCTTAAGCAGTTGGCATCAGTACCAGCCATGTTTTCAATCCCGGATGCCCTGGGTTTGTCAGCCGACCTTAGGGAGGTGCTTATCGAAGCTTTGATCAGCCCCCATGAATTTCAAGCCGAGGTAGCTGCCGCTGAGATTTACCAGATGGAGACTGGCCCGGCTGAATGCAATGTGTTGATTTCCATCACCGATCAGGACGAAGATTCCATCATGAAAGGACACATCAGACTGCTATATGTGTCTAGCACCCTGAATGGTTTTGAGATCCGGAAAGTATTTATAGACAATGGCTCTGGAGTTAACCTCCTTCTCCTACGGACACTCCGTAAGTTGGGCTACAGTGAGGACAATCTAATTCCCTCAACCATAACTCTGTTGGGTTACGACAAGAGTGAGCAGAAACCAATGGGACATATTAAGCTAAAGACCCATTTTGGTGACTTGGTAGCCTACATGGAATTCATGGTGGTCCGGCAGAGCACAACATTCAATGCCCTACTGGGAAGTCCATGGCTCTATAAGGACATGGTCGTTCCTTCATCCTACAACCATTGTATCAAGTACTGTGTATATGGACAAAGTGGGACATTGCACGCCGACAAGACCCCTTTAGAGCTCTCCGAGTCACATTACATCGACGCCTGGTTCTATGAGAAAAAGAAAAAGAATCCTTTGGTTGATGGCATCGACTGGATCCCCTCTCCAAATGCCCTAGAAATGGTTCCTGACGACCCCCTTAGGCGGCTTGGCAGAGATTATTTCCTACCCAACAACCACATGGAAGGTAGGAGTTCAAGTCCGGACATTCATTCGGATGTCCTCATGACTTCATCCACAACGGCTGAGTGTGACATTGTAGGAACGTCCACAGACCCTCAATTGGGGGATGAATACTTGAGCAAGGGCGCCCATGACACCTCGACTATAGACTCCCAAAATATCCTGTCAGGAGATCTCTCCTCGTCAGACCAAGAAGATGAGGATTTTCAAGAATAAGAGGGGGAAGATCTCAGGGATGCACCTTATGCATTTGTGGAAGGTATCTCTACCACTGTAAACGAACTCATGGAAATATACATGGGTACTGAGGAAGACCCGAGGCCCACTCTCATTAGTGCGGTCATGTCTCCTGAGGAACACGAGGTATATACCTCCTTCCTAAGGCAACACCATGAGTTTTTCACCTTTAATTACACGGAAATTCCAGGACTTGATCCTGAGGTAGAGACGCATCACCGGGGACTTCTAGAAGACCACCGGGGCTACAAACAGGCCACCAGAAGGAAACACCCCTCACATTATGCCAAGATAGAGGATGATGTCGATAATATCATTAAATCAGGGTTCATCATGGAGATCCAATACCCTGTTTGGTTGGCCAATATCATCCCTCTCAAGAAAACGAAAGGAAAAATCCATGTCTGCATTGACATCAGAGATCTCAATCGGCATTTCCCGAAAGATGACTTCCTGGTTCCAATCACCGAGTTGTTAATTGATGCAATGAACAAGTATAAGGCTTTATCCTTCATGGATGTCTATTCTGGATATAATCAAATCAGGATGGCCCGAGAAGATGAATAATCCACTACCTTCATGGCCCCTCAAGGGGTATTCTGTTACAGGGTCATGCCCATTGGTCTCAATAATACTGGTGCCACGTATCAGCTTTCCATGCATCGGATCTTTAAGACGTTCCTGGGGAAATTAGTTGAATTATACATGGATGACCTAGTGGTCAAGTTCAGAAAGTTCTCGGATCACTTGTCGGACCTTGAGACCGTCTTCGACAAGCTCTGATAGCATAGCTTGAAGATGAACCCCTTGAATTTCACCTTTGGGGTTACATCAGAGAAATTCCTTGGCATTGTCGTATGCCATCGTGGCATCGAAGTCGACCCTGATAAGACGAAGGCTATCATGAGCCTGCCACCTCCTCGAAATCTCACTGAGCTAAGGGGATTCCAAGGACACCTATCCTATATTAGGCGGTTCATAGCCAACCTGGCAGGAAATGTTTGCCCTTCACCAGGTTAATGAAGAAGGGGGTCACATACCAATGTACAGATGACTGCTAAGAGGTATTCAACAACTTGAAGAAGTACCTATTAAGACCACTGGTGCTCATGCCCCCAGTTGAAGGAAGACCTCTCATTATATATGTGACGGCCCTAGAGCAATCACTAGGAGAATTCCTTGCACAAAAGAATGACGTAGGTAGTGAAAATAGTCTTTATTACCTCAGTCGAGCCATGATTGATGATGAGACTCGATGCTCAAATATCGAGAAGAGTTGTCTTTCCTAGGTATTTGTAGTTCAAAAGCTATGACATTATCTGCAACATCATGAAGTCCATTTGATCTCATGGAGTAACCCACTCAAGTACATCCTCAGTCGCCCGATGCAAACCGGACGCCTATCCCGATGGGCGGTTATCCTGCAATAGTTCGACATTCAGTTCATTCCTCAAAAATCCATCAAGGTCCAGGCATTAGCAGAAATTCTGGCAGAGCACGCTTTAACAGGGACCACTGCACCAGACGCCGAACTACCAGATGAAGATATCTTCTCGGTCCAAGAGGAGTTCCTAGCATGGGAAATGTACTTTAACAGTGCGTCCCGAAGCCCAACTGGGAAGAGGATGGAGGATCCCAGATTCAACAAAGTGGGCCTAGGGATAACACTCATGTCCCCAGAAAAGGCAATATTTCCATATTATGTCCTCCTATCAGAGGGATGTACAAACAATGAAGCGGAATATCAAGATCTCATTGCAGGCCTGGAGCTCACACTCCAGGCACAAGTACAGCACCTAAAGGTAAAAGGTTACTCGGAGCTAGTCATCAGACAAGTCAATGGTGCCTATGCTATTAAAAAGGAGGAGATAATCCCTCTATTTGACCATGTCCAAGGGCTAATGGACGAGTTCTCCACAGAACCAACATTGACTTATATTCCCCAGTCCCAGAACGATTAGGCTGATTCATTAGCCAATACGGACACATCCCTAGCCGACCCAGACCGGGATGAAACGGTCATCAGTATTTCTCACTATGGAATGGTATTTCCATTTTTTCAAGCTAAGAAGGAAGAAATCCACGAATTCAGTCTTTTCCCTAAGCCATATGCTCCTGCCACTGGCTGGATGATCCCCATCACAAACTACCTTCAACGGGGAGAGCTTCCATCAGACAGGGCTGAACGAGAGCAAATACAGAGACGGGAAATCAATTTTGTCCTATATGCTGGCATAGGTCAGCAAGAGGTCCTCTACAAACAAGGCCTCATTGGACTACTCCTCAGATGCATTGATGGAGAAGAAACTTTTTCCGTCATGGCTAAAGTACATGTAGGAGCGTGTGGTGCACATCAACCAGGGACCAAGCTTTCCCATCAGGTTCGAAGGATTGGGTACTACAGGCCCATAGTGGCACGAGACTGTGAGCATTTTACTACAAAATTCCACTCATTCTAGATTCATGCCAACTTAATTCACCAACCCCCAGAGATACTTCATCAAGATAAGTACTCTAGGACCTTTTCCATCAGGGGGAAGAACATCATGGGACCATATCCTCCAGCCACAGCCAAACAACTGAAGTATACCCTCACAGCAAACAGACTTCTTTTCCAAATGGGCAGAAGCCATACCCCTCAAAGAATTCAGGGAAAGAAACATTGTCAGCTTTGTGAGGACCAATATCATCACCAGATTTGGTGTCTCTCATATTATACTAAAGGACAACGACACCAATTTATGCTCTATTGAGTGGGAAATTCTATACCACGAGTATGGTATCAAGGATAACCACTCATCGCGCTACCATGCAGTGGCCAACAGACATATAGAAGCTTTCAACAAGACCCTATCCAACATCCTCCAGAAAATGGTTGAAAAATACAAGAATTCATGGCCAGATAAACTCTTCCATGCATTGTGGGTTTATCAAACTATAGTCTGCATCATTACTCGTTCTACCCCGTACTCATTGTTGTATGGCACAGAGGCTATCCTCCCCATTGAACTCCATCTTCCCTCACTTTGTGTTTCCATCTGTGATCAATTATCCGATGATGAGCAGTCAGAAAAGTGGCTAGGTGAATTGGAACAGCTAGAAGAGAAGCGGCTGCACACTCTACACCACCTGGAAGTGTACCAAAACCGGATCGCACGAGACTTCAACAAAAAGGTCTGTCTTCGGTATTTCTTGGAAGGAGAATTAGTGATGGTCCTCCAGAACCCAATGATACCCTGCAAGAAGCCTCCAAATCTAGAGCCCAAGTGGGAGGGACCATATGTTGTACACAAGGTCTACTCTAGTGAATGATATACCCAGATCTCCATGGATAGACAATTCACAACTGATCCTACGAATGAGAGATTCCAAAAGAAGTATTTCGCATAGATACCAAGTGTGTCCACATCCACACCACATGACGTTAAATTTCATGGACTTCTTCCTTACCACACAACGTTAAACTGCATGGATAATAAGAGTTAAGAATGCCCCTCCCCCCATGTTTGGACCAGACCTGCACGGGGTGTACTCATCGTCCGAGCTACGTGACGTTAAACTGCGAAGAACCCAACGGTCCAAACACTATGACCTTAAACTAAGATTATTTTTTCCTCACCGCATGACGTTAAACTGCACAGACAAGATGATTTATAAATTCCCTCTTCCCCTATGTACGAACTAGACCTGCACGGGGTGTATCGTCTTTCATAGAACTAGGTGAGGCTTGATTTCTTCCCTCGCAGGATACGTAGTGATGCCAGAATTCCACACCCTGGCCCAGGCACCTCAAAAAGAAAAAAAATTCACATTCCCTCATGTACAGACCAGACTTGAACAGGGTGTATTCACATCCTCACCGCCTGACGTTAAACTGCATGGAGTCCTTCCTTACCACATGACACTAAACTGTACGGATAATAAGAGTCAAGAATGCTCCCTTCCCCCTATGTACGGGCCAGATCTGCATGGGGTGTATTCATTGTCCGAACTGCATGACATTAAAATGTCGATCACCCAACTGTCCAAACTCTATGACCTTAAACTAGGAGTATTACGTCCTCAATACATGACGTTAAACTATATGGAATCTAATAATACCCCTCTTCCTCACCGCATGACATTAAAACTACACAGATTCCAGAGAACTATGTTCGTATTGATTCCTACCCTCGCAGGATACGTACCGACACCAGGATCCCCAGTCCTGGCCTAACCCCCTGAATAAAAGATAAAAAAATTCCTTCTTTCCCCTTTCAATGGACCAGACCTGCACAGGGTGTAATTCTTCCACAGAACTACGTAAGGCTTGATTCCTGCCCTCACAGGATACGTAGCGATGCCAGGATCCCTAGTCCTGGCCCAACACCCTGAATAAACAAAAAATGCCCTTTCCCCCCCGTGTGCAAACCAGACCTGCACGAAGTGTACTTCTCAACCTTACCGCACAACATTAAACTGCACAGAAAATGATTTTAAAAATACCCCTTCCCCCGTGTATAGACCAGACCTTCACGGGGTTTATATCTTCGTCCTTACCGTATGACGATAAACTACACGAACTTTGTCCTCACCGCATGACACTAAACTGCACGGACTTCGTTGCGACCCACCCAAGACACATGGCGATACGAGATGGAGATACTCCTTGCACATTTGGATGCATCCTCTACATACATCAGACTCTACGACCCTAATAATTATGGATCGTCATAACCACTCATGGAAATCGAATGTGGGAATTCATCAACCCATGGACACCTTTGCATGACTATGCATACCATGCCCACAACGGCTCTGCAAAATGATAGCCCCTAGATCATCTACCAAAGGCAAGATTTCAATAGGCGACACTCTTCCTATCTCAGTACACTTACTGGCCTCAGAGCCCCCATACCATAACTCCTGATCCAGAATCTTATGGAGAAGTTTTTTACAAGTTCATTCTCCTTTTCACATCCAGGTGTTGTTAGGGTATCCCTATCTGGATAGCCTCTGTGTCTGTCAGTGGTTCACATAGCGAACTTCATCAACAAACATCAAGCCAGGACTATGCTACTTTGACTCAACGAACAATTGCAGTGAAAATATTTCTTGTATACTTGAACACCATTATCCCCACGTGATGAACTCTAAACTGTGAGCAATCACAGATTTTCATAATCATTCACGGCCTTCGGAAGTGGAAAGTTATTTACCCGGGGATACCTTTGTATGACTATGCATACCATGCCCTCAACGGCTCTGCATAATGATAACCCATGGATCGTCCATCAAAGGAAATATTTTCTCATGGGGTATTCTTCCTAGCTACATACACCTACCGGCCTCAGAGTCCCCACACCACACCTCTTGATCCGGGAAAACTCAATGTTGAATTTTACATCCTTCATCCCCCACCTTGTTCCAAGTATATCAGAACTTGTTGACTCAGTTATCCTTCAAGTGACTGCAGCAATAGTCACCCAATGGTCTGAGCTCTATGACCAATAATCTAGGAGTACTTCGTCCATACCACATGACATTAAACTGCATGGAATGAAGGCACACCCCCACGCACAAAAAAAGAGAAATGATCAGCGCATGGGTATCTTTGAAACTCAATAAGCAACTAGGGACGGATATCCCCGACATGTCCAAACATTCTCCTACCAAATGACAGACTTTGTGGCCCAGATAATTGCGGATCCTCATAACCATTCATGGCCATCGGATGTGGAAAGTCATCGACCCGTGGAAACCATTGTACGACTATGCATACCAATCCCTCAGCGGATGTGCATAATGATAGCCCATGGCTCGTCCATCAAAGGCAAGATTTCCAAAGGCGATGCTCTTCCTAGCTCCGTACGTTTACCGGCCTCTGAGCCCCGATATCACCTCTCATGATCCAAGAAGCCCTGGAACCAGGATTTACACCAATCAACCCCCACCCCCACATCTGGGGAATGTTGAGGTATTCAAGCCCAGTTATATTTTGATGAATAGTGGCCTTTGCAACTATGTCCTCACTACATGACGTTAAACTACACGAGATATCTTGGCCGCATGGCACGAAACTGCAAAGGCCAAGCACTAAGCATCCAGGGAAATGCCTCCAAACGCAAGTGTTTTCACTGGATCAAATAAAAAAATGCCCCCTGTCCTCGCTGTATGATGTTAAACTACACAACAACCTCCAAAATTTCCTCTCTTCCTTGCCGCATGGCGCTAAACTGCACGAAATATGTCCCAAACACATGACGATAAACTACACAGTCATACTCGTCATGGGTTCAATGAGAAACATAGGATTTTCTATATCCTTTAGTGCATGGGTCAGACCTTCACGAACCACCACCTCACAATAGCGTGAGAAAGAATTACTTCACTAGGTCTTGGGAAGTTTCATCTAGATATTTCCCCCGTATTCAGGCACCCTCTCATCATAATCCATACTCTGTACTAAGAAAAAGCCAAAATCTCATAATCCACCCCTGGAGGTCCTAAATCTCAACTTCACTAAAGTTTCTCGGCTATCGAAAGTGGATATTCCTTGACTTAAGGAAACCTTTGTATGAATATTCATACCATGCCCGCAGCGGCTCTGCATATTGATCACCCATGGCCCATCTACCAAAGGCAATATTTACTTAGGCAATTCTTCTCTCCATACGCCTCTTGGCCTCTAGGCCGCCAATTCTATCCTGGGATTTGAAAAACCTCTGAGCTACAGTTTACCAACCTCTTCCACAATCCTACCTGAATGCAGCGGAATGTATTTGACGAGATTACGGAGAACCAGGAGAAGTCGTTCCATTTCAGATGGTGTCCCAGCTGCATGACTCTAAACAGCTCTAAGCCCCAACTGTCCATTACGCTAGATAAATTCATAGGACGTAACCCTGCTTCAATACTCCTGATTGATACAGATGTTCTCAAAACCTTTCATTCATCACATACCCTTTCTGAACCACCCTCAGTGGTTTTCATTTTTTTCCACCAAACCACCCATCGTGGTTTCCATGAGCTAGGCATCCATGAAGTCCCATGTCCATCAGAAATGGATAATTATTTGACATAAGGACAACTTTGTGTAACTATGCATACCATGCCCTCAGCGGCTCTGCATATTGATCGCCCCTGGCCCGTCTACCAAAGGCATGTTTTCCTTCGGCAATGCTCTTCCTACCTCTGTACGCCGACACAACTCCCATGCCTTGAGACATGCCATGAATGCCGCTCAAATTTAAACATGTTCCCCCCCACATGTGTCGGAAGAGTATTGAGACATATTTTAATAAGTCGAACCCCATTGGGGCCCTCTCCCCACCATATTTTGTCAATGTTGTTCGACCTAAAACATCAGTAGTGATAATCTTGATGAAGGGACTTTAAACCACTCACAAAATAAAGAGGCCCAAACCCAGTTAGGCCGAAAACCCGAAAAGGGTGACCTAAGAAAAAGCCAGGATATACCCGCTGGGTCCATACCAAATGATCCCAGAAAAAATTAGGGCATTAAAAGAAAACGTCAAAAAGTTTGTGGGGTTTCCCTACAAAACCGTACCAACAGTCAGACTATGCTCACTGGACCCCATGGTCTAAAAAAAAGTTAGATTTTGTTTTCCTGGGTTATTATTAATTCTGATTCAGTGAATCATTATTTACATGACAATTGTTCTAAGTAGCAATCAAATTTCACGGCAATGAGTAATTGATGGAGCCTGTATTTTGTTCGATGAAAAAAGGGGGGAGGACGTCCACATGCTAGGGTCTCTCCCTCACAAAAATGGGGGAAGAGGGGTAAGTAAAACAGGGGATAAAAAAGTGGCTCTGATAGTTATAAAGGAGCCTGACTCACTCTCCCCACCAGATCAACGACCGCGCGGTGAAGGTCATTGCAGGACTGTTCCAACACTACCTTCTCCGTAGTTTCACCCTCAGCCACCGGAAGGATACGCTCCACTACGGTTTGGAGGTCGTTGATCCCTTTTCCGGTAGCTTCAAGATGGCCAGTCATAGCCGATAACTGATCCCTCATCATCGCGGCCCGTTCTTCACATTCATGCAACTCGGAGGATAGGATGGCCGCCTGATCTCGAGAGATCGCCTCCCGTGCTATCAGTTGATGGAACCTTGTTGTGGTTTCCTCGAAGGTTCGGGCCCCAAAATTAGTGGTATCGAAGTGAGAAATCTTGCATTCATTAGTGAAAACTTCCTCACGGGCCATGAAAACTTGGAAAGAAAGAGAATGGAACTGTCGATAGTCGAAGCCACCTGACCCCAAACCCAGGAAGAGCTGACGAAGAGCTTCAGTTTTAGTTTCCATTTCGGCTAAAGGGGTTTCATTGATGATTTCACAGATTCGGGGTCATGACCACCTACACACTGCCCAATGGTCCTCCATGGTCCAAGGATCTTTGGTATCCTCGTTTGATGACATGAGAACGATGTCTGGCATGGCAGCCCACACAGACATGTGCTCACTAGAAGATGACTCAGAAGCTGGAAAGTCTGGAGCCTCCAACCCCAGTTTAGGCTTGGGGACCAAGTTGCTAATCCCGGAATCGACTAGAGGAACCTCCAAGATGGTCTCGCTGAGACCCGAAACCATAGGGTCATCCTCATCCACGCACAAGAAGGATGAATTTGTCTGAACTGTGGCCACCATAGGGTTGGGAGAGGAATTCTCTCTGAGTCTCTTTGATCGATGAGCCATTAGTCGGTCCTCCATTAAAAATGACGAGGAAGGTGTGGTGGATGCAATAGCCATCATACCTCCTGATTTGGGAACCTGTCGGACATCCTTCCCTAGGATCCCAGTAGGATAGTATTTTACCCATTCTTTTGCATACTCCATGGAAAGGTCGGCAGCCTCCCCCGTATCAGGCAGGGGAATTCTTGCATCAGATCCCTCCTGCTTCAGCATCATCCACCCATTGACGAAGTATGGTCGGGTGCAGTCCTTGATCCTGAGAAGGGGGAAGGGAAAATTGGACTTTCATGCACCCGAACTGGTGGGAAAAGCGATATGAGACATAAAACTCACACAGAGAAACCCTGTCGATCCATGTGGATAGAAACTCGTCCAGCATAGAGATCATGTAAGAGTGCTCCTCCAGGCTCCCCCGGTGGTTGTCAACTTAGACGCCAGAAGGTGTGGGGTAGGGAGTGAAGATGAACTGGGAGAAGTCGCTCAGAAGCTCAAGGACTTCACTAGAGTTGAGGAACATCAAGATAACTCTGGCTATATCCAGTCAGGTAGGCCGAAAGGTAGGAAGAAGGATAGTCGTGTAGTGGAGATACTCATAACAGCGACAATGATCTGCCACCCAGCCATAAAAATTAAAATGGCCCGCATAGACGGTAGGGTGACCCTCCCACCTGCATATGGCTCAGTAGCTCATAGATACGGGCCAAAGTGGGCATGACTAAATTCACCAGGCATCCCTCAGCTAACTCATCCTCCATCATCAAAGTGCATGCCCCAACACCTGGGTTAACATCCCGGGAAGGAAATAGCCATCCGCTCAAGAACATAGCAAATAGACCGGCCAACCGGAGCATAGGAGACACACCAAGGTGCGACTCGTAACCCCATTAAAGGTAGTCGCCCGCCTCCAGAACTGCCCAGTAGGAACCTAGGGAGGTTCATGACTGCTGAGAAGGATGTGTCCTGAGGCACTTGATCTTTGGCACAAGACCAGTAGTGTTTAGAAATAACCTTATCCAGGTACCACAGGGAATAAGAGAGCGGGCATGCAACGCCTAACCCAATGACTGCTCTGCCGTAACCAACAACTCCTTCACCAATAAAGCCACATGTTCGATGTCGTCCCATGCGTCGGGATTGGGAAACAATTCATCATACATCTCTCCTGTAATCAGAAGTCCTCTAATCTAGTAGTTTTCCCACCGACTAATGCCGACTTCACCATGGTCAAGGTGGAAAGTATTAGTACTTGAACACCAGCGGCTGAACAGGTCGGGCAAGATCAGAGATGGTGGGTAAACAGCAAATTGGGAAGCCCACACTATGGAGTATAGATTGACCGCTTCCAGTGAATTGGGAGACTCCCGAAAATGATGATGGATCTAGAAAGCCCAGGCCCAAACATTTGAGAAGATCCCACCGGACCGAAGATCCCACCTAGGAACCCACCCCGCATGAGGATCCATTCAAGAAATGTTGATAATAGAAGGGTAGTCCTTAGGGACAAGTTTCTGAGAAAATTCTTGAGTGCACTGATCGCTTTGGGTCCAGACTGAGCCCCTCAAAATAAATGTGTTTTTCAGACCAAAATTAGTTATTATCTCCCCTGATTGGGTAAGGTTTTCCTGAATTCAATTTGACGGTGCCTCTAGGAAAAGAGAAGGGAGACCTGAGAATGTAGGGGGGATAGGGACATCATCCTGAAGACAGAAGCCGTAGAGCGATAGCTGATTTGATAATGGATAACTCAGAAGCTCCGGAGAGAGCAGGTTCTTTAATACACCTTCATCAGAAATGATGGACCGACTAGGGACTTCTTTGATGCCCTCCACTCTGTGAATCATAGATGAACGTCTCTCTGAGCCAGATGAGAGGGGCTCTGCAGTAGGCCCTGAAAAAGAATGAGGGGGAACCATATTTTCTCCCTGCATAATGAGAGACAACAATTGGTTAGTCCGGAATAAAAATCTGGACAAAAATAACCAGATATATGGTCTAGGAGCCTTTATAAGCAAAATCCTCAAGGAGGCCTTGGAGGATGGTTCACGATGACATCATCCTGTGAACCAGCCCTTCACGAAATCAGTCCACGAAACCCTCGCCCACGGAACGTTGGCCAGGAAACCACGAACCAAGTCGCTCTGTAGAATTTCAATCATGAGTTTTTGTGATTAAGTTCGAAATACTCAGACACTTTTAAAGTTCAAGTGATTTTAGACCGTGGAGCATCGAAACTGCGAAGCTAGTTCTTCTGCAACCCATCATCACTTACTATTTAATTAGTTAAGAGTAATGGTTCACGGTTGGAAAACTGGTTCATGGGTGAAGGTGATCGTGAAGAAGGAATGGTTCACGGAGGTTGCTTCCGGTTCATGGACGAGGCACATCGCGAAGGAGCAAACACGCGGAGGCGAATCAGCTCTTGTTTCACAAGGAATTCGGTAAAGAAAAATGTAGGGCTCCCCATATTTATAGGCATGGTCCCCTACTAGGTCCACCTCTCTATTGCAAACCATCTCAGTTTCAAGACCACTTTTCATCGGAATGTCCTCCACTTCGTTCTGATCGGACCCCATTCCAATGGGGGGAATTGGTAGGGTCCTGAAAAAAATCTGAAAAGGTGATTCTACCCAAATCCCCCAAAGGATTGGTGAAAATAATGGAGAAAGATCAAATAAGGGACATAAACAGGACTGGTCCGCGAACCGGTCCCATGGAAACGCAATGTGGCCAGGCCCCGTGAAGTGCCTCCCCCATGAACCATTATCATTCGCGAAATGGAGGTGGAGAGCCTCCGCGGTCGCGAGGTAGGATGGGTGCCAGTCCGGTTCACCATCATGAACCGCCCCAACTAGGGGCCGCGTCGACTGGTTCAAGCCGCACCCGCTGTCATTCGCGGAACGGAGGAAGAACCCTATGCGGTTGCAGATCACTCCCTAAGCTCGATTCACTAAGGAGGGGGAAGCATTCCATTCCCACCGCGAATTGCGGATTGACCAAGTTGAATGTAAACTGGGTATTTGGTTATGTGCCTCCGCAAAAGGTGCTTTGTGGACACAGATACATCCATTTCCCCACTCTATAAAAGGAGACTAAGGGTGAAGGAAAAAGAGGTCGGAGAACCGGAATTAGATTCGGAGGGATTGGAGATTCGGAAGGAGATCGGTTAAAAGAAGGCTACGGATTTCGCAAACAGAAAAATTCCCATCTGCGAACCATAGCAGGTATACTAATTAACAAGGAATTGGAAAACGAATAATAACTTGGTGAACCACGAAACTAAAATAAAAAAAACAAGGAGAACCGCGAACCATACCCCCTCAACGGATGACTTCCCCACAGACCAGGGAGTTTATGCCTCTTTTCCCATCCATCGCATCGCGTAGCACTCTCCTACATGGGCGAAGCCCCGAACGATGAGCCTCCGACCGACGCCGCCCTTGGCCGCCGCTGCCCACCTGAAACCCTCCACGAACCACCCTGGTTCGCAGATCGAACGCGAAGCCACGAGCCACCATGGTTCACGGGATGCCAATCAGTCTGCGGACCACCCCGGTTTGCAGGCGGCTTCTCCATCCACGTGGAATTTCCCCACACGAAGGGCACCATCACCCATACCTCTCGGTGGATCGCCAAATACTTCGGTGTTCTCATTCCCCGAGAAAGATAAAATCTTTCTGATCCAGCCAAGCCCTCCGCGACTCCCTCATTGGCCTATTCATCGACCCTGAGCTGAGGCCTCCACCAGAGCCACCACATTCGCATGGTGTAACATTCAGGTGCATCAACGCACCATTTTGAGTTCATATACCCATAGTAAGTAGAGGCGAAGAGGTTTCCCCGACCGTTGAGCATATTCCTAAAGCATTCCTGGGTTCACATTCCCACGGTAATGTGGAGTCTGAGCTTAGGAATCCCCTTTATGCCCCTCCACTGGTTGAGTGTTTCTCGGAGATGGTAAAATTTCCATCAGAAGGAATCCCTCATGCACTAAAAGAGAGGATATGGGCACATGAGCACCCCCTTTCCCTCTCCCGCTGGGCTTTGTCGCCCCGGGCGTCCATCTTGGAGTAAGACCCGACCTTATGGGCCTCCTTAGAGTGTAAGCCCCAATCCATCACTATGGGAATCCATCTATGAGTAAGCCCTGACATCATGGGCCTCCCTCATGCATAATCCCCACTCCACTTCTCACGGATGCACCTTTCGCGACACGATCCACTGCTCCCTGCTGCCTCTTGTTTCTCACACTGATCATGCCTCACGTGGGCTTAGTGTAAGCATCGACCATGAAATCCCCTTATGGGCCTCCTCAGAGTGTAAACCACATTCCATCATTCTGGGCCTCCTCAGAGTGTAAGCCACAATCAATCATTCTGGGCCTCCTCAGAGTGTAAGCCTCAATCCATCATTCCGGGATGCTCTAGAGCATAAGTCCCACGCCAATGTAAACTACGGGGACTTTGATCCCTGCCTCCTAAACAGGGTACGTAGGAAGCATCCCTGAGGTTCAAGCCGACGACCCATCAGACCACCCAGTCTATCTTCACTTCAGTTCCCAAAAACCTATCCGAACTATGTGGACTTTGATCCCTGCCTCCTAAGAAGGGTACATAGGAAGTCTCCCTGAGGTTCAAGCCCAACAATCGGTCGATCCGATTATCTCCACATCGGTTCACCGCGCCACTCCTAGTTCCGCCCAAGAGAGTTCAAACACTTCGGGGTCATTAATCCAACGAGGGATAGTACACCTCAGGAATAAATGATTACGAACCCCTACATCCAGTTGACCATTTCCCACCAAGGTTAAATTCGTGGATACTATGTTTGGGTATAAACCAAAGATTCACGAACATATGGATACGTATTAAATCTATAAGAGAGTCGCGGAAGAGGCAATAATTCCCCCCAAAAAGGGTGTTATGAGCCTGACTTCCCATTCTCTTGACCAATGTGAGTTCCTAAGATTCGTTGGTCAGTCCATCTGGCGAATGCCTGCCTTTGGAAAGAAGGTCCATCAATCATTGGATATGGAGATGTTGGGCATTTCGAAGCATGAAATCCAAAAAAACAAACGAAACAGTCATGAAAATATTTTATGCTACGGGGGTGATGCTGACTTGAGACATATAATAAGGTTCTCTAGAGTTTATCAACATCCAGGTGAGGTGGAATCTGACTTGATGTTGGGGTCATGCCCATAAGAAGGAATTCTTATGTATCCTCAAGAGGGGAATCAGAACCCATAGAGTTTTGGTTGTGTGGGGCTAACACATAGAAGATACCCATTTCAGGGGGCATAGTTGGGTTAACTCTTTATGGGAAGGAACCCTTTTGAGCTCGAACCCTCGGGCATGCGTCCTATGTATCTTGATTTGGTTAGGAATCAAAGTTCGTATAGTTCAGATGGTTTATATGTTTTAATCCTCCCAAACCTCAAATCCCACATAAGTCATGATCAGTGTAAGAAACAAGGGTATGTGAATGATTCAACAATTCACATGAATCCTACCCTTTTGGTTGGTGAGGGAGTGCCCATGATGGAGGAGGTTGGGGTGAGGGTGTGGAGAAAAGAACCCTTAAATTTGAGACTGAATTAAAGGTCAAGAAATACATCCATGGATGTTTGGGGACATACCTCTGTGGGAGGGCCCCAAAATATGTTCTATGAAGGGGAGGAGTTTCATCCTCATCAAAGGGGGAGCAAACATAACCCCATCGACCGATCACATTTCCTTATTGAATTGAAAAGAAAGTGATCCCCCATAATTTCTAGAATTTGGAGGTTCAAACCAGCATCCCAGGGTTGAACTCTGGGTTATAATGGTAATGTATAACCACATGAATTCATGAAGCCTGAACCATTGTGGGGATAGCCTTCGCCACTCCACAGACCATGGGTATGTAGAATCAAAGGTGCATGTTGGTTCTCCCAATGGTTGGATCATATGGGTTTTGTGTATTTGAAGGAGGACATGTCCTAATGATGGTGTACTAGTTAGTGTAGGGATCATGGAGGAATGGATGGTAATGGAAGGGTGAGGTTGGAACCTATGGAAATAATACATGAAAGCACCCCATTATGTTTACTGGTTTCTTTTGAAGAATGGGGGAAGCTCCACATACCCTATTTTTATGCGATAATAGGGGTCATAGGCATAAAAAATTGGTAAATGAGAATGGGTATAGGTGACAGCGTACCATAGCAGTACGTGGCCCATCACACCACTTTGGATTCCATCCGTATACCGATGCAGTACATGACATCGGGTTAAGTCCGTGTAGCAGTGCACTTTGTAGAGCATCATATTGTAGGATGGTCCGGGGGACTATCATTCATGGGGAATTCATCCGCGAGGAGTATGTTGTTCGCGGTTCACTATTTAGGTCTATAGTTCCATTATTATTATTCAATATTCCATATTTTATGGTTAGCGACTGGTTGTACCTATGGAGTATATGGTTCACAATTTCGGCTTCACCGATGAATCAAGACGGAAGCCATAGTCTTCTCTGAAACATTCTCCCAACCAATGTTTCCCCTTTGAGCCTTCGTCCTCTATCATTTGTCCTTTTACACTAATCCTTATTATAAATCATAAGTAAACTTATATTTATTGGGAATGAAGCACCATTTGCAGAGGCCCATGTAGATATCCTGACCCAATGAATACTTGGTCAACCAAGGTTTCTAGAGGATTTGGTTCAGTAAAATGGTTCATGGAACCCTGTGAGTTCTCTTTTTCCTAAAACATATGAGTTCATGATATAGTACACAAATTGGATTTGTGTGCTCAATACCATTAGTGACATGGTCCATAGTCTGCTTTTATTATCTGGACATCGCTCCATGGGACAGTGGTTCGCTAATCAAACCATGTACCTGTTGGTTCCAGATCCAGCTGGTCTGCATAACATTCCCAGTGATGGTATACATGACACATTAAATGCTCTAAATATTTGAAATCCTGTATGTTTCTTCTGAATATTTTAACTCAATTTGTGTCCATTCACCTTTCTAGTATTGTAGGAGTACTTTATTCATTATGCAAAGCGATTGTCGGGGTATTCTCTTACCTTGGGGGAATTTTCAGGACCCTAAACATTCCCCCCTTCAGAATGGGGTGTATTTAGAACAACAAGGGGACTATTACAATGTAGAAGTCGTCCATAATAGAAATGGTTCATGGTAGAACAAATTGAACCAGTTGGATGGGACCACAACTATAACTAGAGGGCCCATGTAATTTTTCTTTTACCTTTTCTAGTGGAGAAAAGTGCTCTCGATTTCCCCAGCTTCCTCTACTCTCACGTACCATGATCCTTGCGATATTCCCCTTCATGAACCACTCTATACATTTCCCAAAATGATATCCTTCCTATTTCTCTGTATGCGTACTATATTTTGGATTCCACAAATGGTTTTGTGGAATTTTAAGATTTAAAATTTGGATTATGGGTAGGAGGATGCTACGCGGGTGGATTATATAGATACCGAACAAGGAACTACAAACCGAACATTATGAACCAAAACATCAAACATTAAACATTAATCTTGAACTTCTGAATAAGAACTTATTCAAGGTAGTGGTTCATAGTATTCATTTTTTGTGAACCTTTTTATTCACTTGTCAATGATCTGTGGGCCAACACCTTGCAGATGGTTCATGTACCATGGATATAAGTGGTGAGAGGCCTCCACGTACTGTAGTGGTAGTCATGGTTACCTCCATGTATCATTTAGTATGCATAATGTGGCCACAACATACTATTTCTAGAATTAGTTGGTGGTGCTTTTTGGACATTTTTTTAGTACATTAGACATTCTTCCATAACCATTATCCAATAATGTTTATGGGATTGAATTTATTTTGGCTCTTGGATCTTCCTATGCAGGCTACAATGTATTCTTCCATTGTTGTGACACAATCAATGAAGACAATGGAATACATGGTGGGGAATAGATAGGACTATATCTGATCCCACCTCATTCCTCCTGACCACTTCTTAATAGAACTCTTGATGGTAGATATCTTAGCTTATCCATAGTCCGTACAAATTATAAATTATAGTTTTGGTCTTCTTGCTGACGTGCCTCTTTCGTTGCCTGCCCCTCACATCCCTTTCTCCCTCTTAAAGGTCCCACAAGGTCATGACCATGACAACATTTCCTTAGTAAACGAAGTCACCAACAGTCCAATTCAGTAGAACATCTTCATACTACGAGGTTCAACATGTACTCTGGGAAACTGAGGGTGACGCAATAATTTCCTAATACTAGATGTCTGAGAATACCCATATATTATCAGCATATCCCAAGAAAATACATGTAGCATGTGGAGAACCAAGTGGGATATTCTAGTGGGAGGATTTTTCTCCTATGAGTGGGGTTGGGCGTTCAGGATACATCAGACCTGTCTGGAGTCCCCTGACCAGATGGAGGTAGTGGTCTTGTATCAGGAAGCCTGGGTTTCTCAGTTTGAAATCTTCTCTCCAGGATAAATCCTTCCAGAATTTCTTATCCACTAGTGTTCAAGAACTAACACTATCTAATTATGGTGTGGAGATGTGGGAATAATCTTATGGGATATCTACTAGCATGGAAGACTCTATATACTTGGAGATATGTATGACAAGTTTCTCCCGACAGCTACTTCTTGGAATGTCACTGACCATGTGTCCCCTTTGAAAAGGAGTTTACTAGTCACGGAATAGGGCTTACATGATCATACCCTCAAGGTTTACTCTCTTATCCAAATAGAGGCATGGATTGGTTCATTCCTGAAGCCGAACGGACCCAATCCAAGGTCTATCCATAGTCAGACTCACCCAACATGCAAATCCCACCAAACTCCAGGGTCATATTGTGCTACCCTTAAAGAGGGATGATATTGTAGATGAAGATATGAGATTCATCCAGACGTACCACCTACACTTAGACTAGAAGGTTTTTTCACCATGTTTTTGAGAAAATGGATTTTTCCATTCCTTGAAGTATACATAGGGGTTCGAGCCTATAACTTTATGATGGAGGTCACACTAGAAGAGGGTCATCCAATTTATTTGTCCCTTCCTACCTTAACCCGGATTTATGAATTGGTGGGAATGATACTGTAAAGCAGTCCTCTACATCATCTCAGTGGACCGTTCCTATTCCTATTCAGTGGATGGTTGAAAAATTCCCCTATTATGAATACCACCATACCATAAAAGTTCTCCATTCTGACCTACATCCTGATCTTCTCAAAATATCTACTGTTCGTCCAAAGACATTGAGCATTATTGATGCAGTTGGGTTGTTGAACAATGCCTCTCATTTCATGTTTTCATCGCATCCTACCCCTCTCGGATCATTGTGAGGTGACCAGGGTGGTTCATTTTAGGAATTATCAAATCACATAAACCATAGGGAAGGGATGCACATAGCTCGTATAGACTGAATAGTCATTTGTGATCCATACCTCCCCTACCATGTTTCCAGGAAATGTGGAAACCATCAAAATAATGCAATGCATCCAGTTGTTCAATTAAGGGGAGAATCTCATCTCATGGTTCTCTTCCAACTGTGTCTTATGATGGTACATGAAGGTGATGTTAGGGAGCTCATCATTCCTAACACAATGGGGGCCTACCGTTCTGTCATTGGAATATGGACAACTGTGGGCAGATTTTTACCCTGATGGGTCACTGAAAGAACCAGTTCAGTCGGGGGAGAAACCACTTACCATTTCCTGTCCCACCCTTTCCCCAACAACAATGATACAAATTCATTCTAGAACAAAGAGTGTAATAGCTACACAGTTTACATCTGTCCCTACATTAGCCACGATGGATACACCTCCTGCTCTTATCCTTGTGGTAGGTAGTCGTTCGGTCCTTCGTCAAAATAATCTTGGACGGGTTTCATCAGTAAAACCCAGTTCTATGGGGAGTGATTCAGACTAATCCCATCCTACGGATATTTCCCAAGATCATAATGAGACTAGAACCAATTGAGTATCACCGATCATTCCAGAATATGCGGTTATTCTTCCACATTAGGCTCGAGTGTTTGGACCATCTATGGGAAAAGTGAATATTCCATCAAGGGTGACCTGTCTTAGTCCATACACAATCCTATGGTGATGCTTCCGGCTTATATATAAGTGGAAGTTGTGGAGGATCATGTTTTTGTTGATGCAACAAGGCAATAGGTATTGCAAAAATTGTCATAGCCCCAGTTATTCACTCATTCCCGGGAGACACCCCATGCCAATTTTTCTGATGAGGGTGACAATTTTTAGTGGTTATTCATTGTGATGGGTTCTATAATCCTTGATTATAAATATTTACACCTATTTATTTAACAAATTGTCATGACTCGGGAGAACATTGCCTCTTACGAGGAAGAACTGGAAAAGTTTGATTCTTCCCATCTCCAGGTGGTGACCTCCCGAGATGTTTTAGAATAATTTGTTCATCTGATGGATGAGGAGGTGAAGGACAGTGATTTGGTGGACACCCAAGAGGAATATAAGATGGAGTGTGAATCCCATACAATAAGGTTTAGGGATCTACAAGCCTCTTTGTGTGCCAATTTTGAAGTAATCTAGAAAAAAAGGGTGGGACCTTAAAGTTGTTCTGGAGCAGGTGTGTCCAATGGTGAAGGACAAAACCAAGGAGAGTGCCTCTTTGGTGCAGGCTATTGATGGCCCGTGACAATAACTTTATATTATTCTGTAATGGGAAAAACGAACCATGCTATATTCCCATCCCAAATCACGATATGTATTTTTTTAATACTCTAGAGAGAATCTGAATTGGGGATTTTCCTCCATTTTTTATGACCTCAATAGAACTGATTTTTCATTTAATCATATCTTCTATTACTCTTCTTGTAAAAATCATTTCAATCGGATATAATTTTGAAACATTACATGAAACCAATAACCCTATACAATCAACTTATTCTCTAATAATTGTATTTTCTTGAGTCATGGGACTCATCGAGCATAGTTCGACTATTACCAAGGTTTTATGGAATAACTCACCAACTTTTATGTTTTTTTATTATTACCCTAATTTTATCTTGATCCTACTTAACATGGACTTAATAGGTGTAACATGAATTAATCTTAGGCTTCCCTTTGTGGGTTATTAACCTACCATGTTTTATGCCTTTTCAGATGGCCTAATTCTTTTTATATTCCTATACGTGACTTATATGCAGAGGTGACATTTTGGGATTTCCCATATTAAAAGTATGGTGCCTATTTCTCTTTCAGTTCATAGTCCTTCCAATTAATCATATTAATGATGTTTTTTTTCAAAAAACATTGACCAAACTTAACAGGGCATGGCCCTAACTTGGGATTGTTAGCTAGCAATGTTCTAATATCCTTCAGACATGGATTAAGGAATTTTCTTGACCCATAATTTTTAGATTCTGGGAATGCATGATGCTCAAGATCCATTTTAGGCATACCATGGTAGGAATGGAATATTCAGGGGACTAGTTTTCCATTGATCGACCACCATTATTCTAGAAAACATATGCAAAGCCACCGGGGATGATGTGTATAGTCTAACAATTGGGTCCGTAGGACACTGGCCTTCCTTTTCCGATGGCCTAGTAGGATTTTCAACATTTTGAACTAATTTTGATGTCAGGAGCCTCAGTGGGTGGCTGACCTGTGTAGTGGTGTCTAAAAACATTAGGCACATTCATGTCGGCTTTGTGTGGACAACCGTTCCTGCATGGTTCTCACTTGCATGAGGGATAGATGGTGAATAAATAGTTCAGTTACGATTCCTTTTTATGTTCGGGGCTCTTGGACAGAATAAGGTACAAAAGCCGTTATCCAAGAGTTTTCCCAAATATGGGGTGTGATAGGACATGGAGGAAATTTCAGTGCATGGAATCTTTGAGAGGACTCTTCTAGGGACAAATCTTTCTTTGATTTATGGATGATTTTGTGGGAAACCTATGCAGATCCACCGAGGAATTTTGTGAATAATCAGTCAATTGTGTCTACAGGACACTAGACTTCCATCTCTGATGGCCATTGAGGATTATGAAGATTGGTATCTTTTTGAATATTGTATGTGACCTTCAAAAAGGGGTACACCTAAACACAAAAAGGGGAATTTTAACTCAAATTCTTGAGTGGAAACCCGGAAATGAGTGGAGGCACTATTATTTTTTATGTGGATCAACTTCATGCATATGGATAGGGTATCCTTAGAAACCTCAGAAGGAACCAAATATGAATTGGGACCATATGTTCTGATATATCCAAGATGTTTGTAAGGAGGAAAATGTAAACCATGAATTTGAGGGACCTTGAGTCAAGAGGGATTGAACAAGGCTTGGAATTCATTTGTGCATACATAGATAAGGGAGTACTCTCCTGGGTAAAAATTTTACATTGATTGATAGTCGTTTTGTGGGAAACATATGTTGATCCACTGGGGAATGATGTGTATAGTCAAAAAATGGTGTCCACAAGACACTGGCCTTTAACACCAGATGGCCTTGGAGGGTTATGTAGATTCAAAATCACTCAGAGCATGGAAACAGAAATATGGAAGGAGTGTAGCCGGACATATTGGGGAAATTTTGGTTCATATTTACTCTTGGAATAAGGTGTCGCTAACATAGATATGACTCATACAGAGGGTGAGTAATTCATTCCATCTTTGGGATACATGGTCTTTTAACTTCACATGGATAGGATGTGGGGTTCCTCTCAAGGGAGGGAACCATGAAATTCCTTTTTGGGTCATGCTGCTAGTACCAAATTCTTAGCTCATTTTCCACAATGTCATGGTGTATCTCTTGCTAAGATCCATAAGCTCACGTGAGCTATGCTCGGTGTGATAAAAAAGGATTGCGAGGATTCCGGGTCATTTCCTGGAAATAAAAATACCATATTTAGGGGTAACTTTAGGATTAAGAAAATAATATGCAGTTCAAAATCATACAATAAGGATGATTTTAGACTTGCATTTTATTTCAATGTGGCGATGACATGACACCATGTAATTTTGAGTTGGGAGGTGAGGATGATTATACTATCATGAGTTAGTTAGAATCCTGATTCTCTGACACTCCGTAGATGTGAGTGATGATAGAAGGTGTAAACCATAGTCCTGGAGGAAACTACAATTAGGGGAGATGACATGGGGCTTCGAATACATTGGTTGTATTGATATAGGAGAAAACTCTATCGAGGAAGAATTTTCCTTTGATTGACGACCATTTTTTTGGGAAACATATGCAGATCATTCAGGGCACGATGTGTATAGTCAATAAATGGTATATGCAAGACACTAGCCAGTCATCTCATGATACCATGAATGATTATGGGGATCCATGTTTTCTCAGATTATGGAGTTTGGAAAATAGGAATAATGTGCATGGGAATGTGAGAATTCCCAGACCATGATTATTTGTGAACTGCATAGAGATTCCACATAGGTCTGACCTGTATATAATGGGGAAGCATTATCTATTTACATTTCATGACTGAGGGTCATGTGTAGAATCTCGTAACACCAAGGTCTAGGCCACACATAACTCTTGAATAATTTCAAAATTTATTGTCATTCTATTGGACCTTTCATGGACTCCTTGTACAATATGACCAACATATGGGTTAAAATGGGAATATTTTTCTCGTGGCTAGGACAAGATACCAAATCTGGGCATCATTACATATCATGAAAGGGAATAAATCAAGTAATACATAGTTCTGAATGTCCCCAAAAATTGTATTGTTGATATGTAGGGAAATTTGAGGGAATATTTTTAATGATGGAGATTGGATGGACCGGGATGCCAAATCTGGGTGTCACTACATATCCGGTGAGGTTGGGAATATATCAATACAAAGTTTTGAAAGTTCCGTATACCGATCTAGAATGCATCATGTATATGAACATGCGAAGGGATTTGTTTTTTCACATATACATAGCTGGGCCTGGATGCCAAATCCAGACATCACTACATATCTTGCAAAGGAAATAATCAAACCATATATTGTCTCGAATGTTCGATACAGATTTCTGCTCTATATATAGGGACATATAAGGATTTTTTTTTGAAAATTATGGTGATTGGATATACTGGGATTCCAAATCTAGGTGACACTACATATCCTAGGATAGCATGAATCAGTCCATACAGAGTTATGAATGTAACATGTGCTGATCTAGCTTGGTTCATGTGTAAGAACATGCAAGGTAATTTTTATTTCATATATATGTGGTTGGGAATATATGGAAAATCCAGACATAACTACATATCCTTATCGGGTATGAATCAATCCATATGTAGTTCTTAATGTTCCTTACAGAAGTTTACTTGATATGTAGGGACATTTGAGGGAATTGTTTTTAAATAATGGAGATTGGATGGAATGGGATTCCAAATCTAGGTTTCACTACATATCCTATGAGGGAAGGTATTATTTCATAAGTACTTATTAAAGTTACCTATACAGACTGAGCATGGTTCACATATATGTAAATTTTTTATTCATTTGCTATGGGTATTGGGTTTATCATATCTCCCTATACTTTGATTGCATAGATAATCCTTACCACTAATCCTAATCTCACATGATTTATACTTGGTGTGAGAAAAAGGAGTGGTCATAGAGTCTCCATCTCACTTGTGGAGAGGTAGAGAACATGAGTGGGGAATATTTTTTCTTTGGTCTAGGCTAAGATCGATGATCATGATGTCGCTACATATCCTATGAGGGAAAGAATCAAGTCGTATGTAGTTTTTTATAAACCCTCTTCTGATTTTTCATTGTCTATGGGTTGGGGAATTTTCATTCTATCCATCACAGTTTCCCAGTCTATCTTGTTACTCCATATTTTTCCTTCATAAGAGAGTCTGTACCACTAATACTAAACTCACAGGAGTTATTCTCAAAGTGAGAAACAATGAGTGATAAGGGTTTCCCATAAGAATATTGGTAGATAAATGGCATGATCAATGAATTTTTTTCATGAGGGATGGGCCGAGATCAAGGATCGAGGCTTCACTACATATCTCCTGAGGTAAGGAATCAAGATGTATGTAGTTCTGTAACAGATTATGTTGTTTATTGTCATTCTATTTGGATGGTTTCCATCATGTAGTTTAACGTATTATAGTGAGTAAATGAGTCAGAATTTATTTTCATGTTTCATGGATGAGTTCCATACTATTTAATGTCATGTTTAAAGGACAATGAATGTTAGTTTATGGTATTATAATTTTGACCATTGGATTTAGGGTATTATAACACAAAGTTTAAGGTCATCGTTCTTGGAACATTAACAGGCTTGGTTGTTACTCATAGTTTTGGCTATAGAGTTTGGACCATTTCATGGTTGTTTATTGTCATGTTTCATTGACTAATACCATACAGTTTAACATCATATGGTCAGGAAAACAAATCATAGTTTAAGTCAATAGATGTTGGACCTTTGGCTTTTTTGCTATTATGAGAAGTACATCTTCAAGAACATCATATTTGTGGGAGCCATGATGAGTTATCCATCCATTAATATTAGGACATATGCTCCATTGGAATAAAACCGATGTAGGAAATATGTTCCTTCCCAATTTGCTTCATGCTTAGGGTAATTCTTCTTTGGTATCATTTGTTTTCTAAGAACTTGCACCATTTCTCCTTTGAGGAATGATCGAAAGCGAAACTTTTTTTTGAAGGCTTATGCAATCTGATTTTGGTATCCTTCCAAATGGTGTATAGTGTGAAGCCTTTTCTAATCTTGTTAATCCAATTCATCAAACCATCTTTTGGATTCCTCTTCCATGGATAGTTGATTGAAAAAGGCCTCATGATGTGACTGCACATGGATTTTGATAGGCAAAACCGCTTCTTCCTCGTATACTAGTGAGTATGGAGTTTCCTAGGTTGTAGTTCTGGTCATGGTCTGGTAATCCCACAAATCATGAAAGAGCTTGTCTAGTAACAATTTATAATGTTTATCAACCATCTTCTCGAGTATGTGTGACATAGTCTTGTTGAAATCTTCTATTTTCATGATGGTCACTGCATGGAAACTGGATGAATGGTTTGCATTAATTCTATAAACCTGGCATATCATTTCTTACTTAGCAGAGAAGAATATGGTTTTTTTGTTCATCAGGATAGTATGAAGGAAACCAAATATGGTGATGAAGT
Organism: Viscum album; assembly: GCA_963277665.1. Taxonomy (NCBI): domain Eukaryota; kingdom Viridiplantae; phylum Streptophyta; class Magnoliopsida; order Santalales; family Viscaceae; genus Viscum; species Viscum album. Next base: position 274,043,068 of record OY728155.1, on the reverse strand, counting down.
TGTCCTTCATAATGTTCACGAAGGATTTCCCCCTAACATCCTTAAGGGGTATGAATTTGGCCCATTTGGAAAATAAGTCAGTCACTGTGAGTAAGAACATGAATTTTCTAGTTGTGGATGGAGGATATGGTCCCACAAATTTCATCCCCCATGTAGTGAATGGGTAGGAGTACATGGATATTTGAAATAACTCTAGGGGGTGGTGTAAGAAATTAGCATGAACTTGGAAGGAATAGAACTTCTTGGTGAATATGCCACAATTATATATCATAGAGGGTTAGTAATACCCAAGCCTTTAGATATGGTGAAAGAGCATGGCAAGTGATGGATGAGCTCCACAAGCTATGGTGTGCACATCATTCATTGTGGAAGGAGTCTCTCCTCTATCAATGCACCAGAGAAGGACTCTATCAAGCCTTAGTTTGTGGATAACCTTTTCTTGGTTTAAACCATTTTATAGGACAAAATTGACTACCTGTCTTCGGATCTGTTCCCTTACAGCTGTATCTGGTGGTATATCTCCGTTCCAAAGGTAATTTTCAATGGGTGTCAACCAAAAAATGGTATGACCATAGGATTATATATGAATCTAATTTCATCAATTTACTATGTATTTATCTGGATAAATAGAAAACCCATCTGGAGGGGAGCAATGCTAATGATTTTTTCATCCGGGTCGAGATAGGAAAAAGATTTGTCTACATTTTTCAATGCATTGGCTGGAGAATTTTGTGACTGGGGGCCATAAGTCAACATTAGTTCAATTGGAAATTCATCCATCAATGCTTGAACATGGTTCATCAAGGGGACCAATACCTCTTTCATGATGGTGTATTTTCCATTGACCTATTTGATGAGTAACTCTAAATCAACATTTAGTTTTAGGTGTTTAGCTTGCATATGATGTTCTAGTTCCAGGCCTACAATGAGATCCTAATATTTGTCTTCACTATTTGTAAACCCTTTCGAATGTATTAAATAGTAGGGAAAGACGGCCATTTTAGGGGATACCAGTATAATTCCCAGCCCCAATTATTTATCATGGGATCCTTCATCAATTTCTTTGCTGGGATTTAGGAAGAATAATCAAAGTACATTTCCCATGTCTTGGATCCTCCTGGTTGGAGAACACTTCTTCATCTAGAAGTTCATCACCCAAAACTGTTGTTTTATCCCAGGGGTTCTTGGCCTGGAAGTCTGGTAATTCCCGGACATTGATAGCCTTTTAGGGCACGTAGCGTATTTCAATATATTAGAGAATGACCACCCATCGTGATAGGAACCCATATAGCATGGGATGGTTGAGGATATATTTAAGTGGGTTGTAGCGAGAAACCAGGTAAAAAACTTGTTCTTTAGGTAATGCTGATGTTTCTGAACTGCGAAGATTATGGCTAAGTAGTTCATCTCGATTTTTGGATACTGGATTTTGGCATCGATCATTGTTTTGAAGTTGTAATAGACAATGTTCTCACTTCTCGTATCATTCATCTATGCAAGGAATGTTCCTAAAGACCGTTCCAGGGACGTTATGTACAAAATGAGGGGCCTCCTCTCAACTGGTGGCATCAGCACCAACGGGCTTAAGAGGAGTCTTTTGATATTGTCGAATTCCTCCTGTAAATCATTATCCCACTCATATGTAACTCCATTCTTCATGATCTTTGTGAAAGGGAAACATTTACCAGCTAGGATGGCTATGAACTTCCAAATGTAGGCGAATTTCCCTTAGAGAGATCTTAACTCTATAAAGTTGTGTCGCAGGGACATGAACAAAATGTATTTTCTCTTCTCAGGGCCGATATTGATGATGTGATGGAGTATGCTGATGCTGAGGAATTTTCCAAAGGTAACTCCAAAGGTGCACTTTATGGGATTCATCTTTAAATTGTGCTATCGCAATTTGTTGAAAAATGAATCAAGATCATCCAGGTGACTCGATCACTGTTTTTATTTAACCACAATATTGACGACATAACAATCGTCAAATTCTCTCAATAAGGGATGGATGATGTGGTGCATGGCACACTAATATGTGGTGGCAACATTATTTAGGGAAAAGGGAATCACATTAAAACTGAACAACCACTAAGAGGTCCTAAAAGAAGAATTTTATTCATCTATTTAGGCAATATAGATTTCACTATACCTAGAATATAAATTCAGGAAATACAGTATTTCATACCTATCTATCTCATCGATAAAAAATTCTATGATCGGGACCTGGAAGTTATCTTTTGGACAATGTTGATTAAGGTACCTGATGTAAATGAGGATTTTAATTTTTCCATTCATATTTTTCACATGAGCTATGTTTTCCATCCAGATCAGATATTGGACCTCCCATATGATGTTTTCTTTGATAAGCTAGTCAACATCTGCCTCTTTTCTGGAAGTATGTGTCGGGTGTGTCTTTTGAGCTACCTGTTTATATCCCTAGTTATCTTCTAGTAAGCCCAGCTGATGAGTGGCGACATTAGGATCGAGGCCTGACATTTTGGTGTAGTTCCTGGAAAACACATCTTGATTCTCCTTTAGTAAGGATGAATATTCCTCCTACTCATTGATAGGGATGACCACACTAATCAGAGTGGGTTGTGGGTTATTTTTGGTGCCCAAATTTAACTCCCTAACTTCATCGATTATGTTGGAGATACCATTTTCAAATTGGGGAGGTGAATCTTTGAGGTCTTATTCCTCTTATTCTTCTTCTTCATCATCTTCATAATCTTCCTCTTTTTATAGATAATGGGTTTTTGAGACGAACTCTCTAATATTGGGAGAGAAATCATCTTTTTCATTAGTGAATGAGGAAAAGGCAGTTTGATGTCCAACAGATGGGTCAGAAGAATATGTGATAGGGATTTTCTTGTCAATGTGTGAGTCTCCCCACTCATCTGGGTCCTTGTACTTGGTGACCATAATTGATACCGTGATTGAGCCTCCATTTGGACATGAATTTATGAATTAAACTCAGTTTACAGGTAGTATGTACTCTTCCCCATGCTGTTGGAGGGGGTCGGTGGGAACCAATTCAAATCCATTCGGGGCATTGATCCAATCGATGTTGCTGGATAAAAGTTGTATTTCTCTTTATTCATATAACCTTGAGACGATATAATGTGACTCACATGACTCAAATGGTGATTTATCAGCATGAAATATCCCTATTTTCACATTAGTGAAATATTTAATGAACAGATGGTATGATGAATGAATATCAGTGTGATGATGTATCCAAGGCCTCCCTAATTGGATTTTCAAGGACATACATTGATGTTGTACTCTGAACTCAGAATCTGACATGAGATCTCCAAGTCATGTATTATGATTTATTCATCACAATATTTTATTCTCTCTCTTTTCATTTCCCAGCAGAGTTGTAGTGCAGGGTTTCAAGCTGTCTTCATCATTTCCCAGTCGATGAAGTGTTCACAGTGGGAAGAGTTTAACTCTAGAGACTTTGTCGATGCAGATAGTTCAGACATCAATTTCATTTATATTTCTGGACACATATTATGGTTTTTTGTGCCCTTGGATGATGGATTTTTCATCCCTTTATATGACAAAGATGATGAAGTGACAATCTTTTGGACTGGTCTCCATTCGGTTGACTTTGGTTACTACTACTTTAGCCTCGAACTACTATAGACTTAGAAAGGGTTTGATGAGTGCCTCCCTATGATTTGCTGATAGGATCAATACATCCAGGATTGAAAGCTTTGTGGGTAATGAATCCATCTTCTTTAAAATATATCACCTAGGCTCTAATAAATGGTGCATCCTAGCTTGAGGTTTCTCTTTCACAAACCCTTTAGGAGTTCTAGCATTGGATGTATATGGTTCAGCCTATGTTATCATAGTTGGTGGTGTTGGGGTCATATCCATGATGGGCCAAAGCAATCTACCTATATGCCTTTGGAGGTTAGGTATTTTTTCATTCCCTGGTGGATATTACAAGATAACTGGTCCTGGATTTCTTCTGATGGGGGAAGAGGATTAGTTTGGATCGTTTTTATCTTCTGGATGGTCCTTCCACGAGTTTCTATGATGATAATGTTTTTAATTGTTTCATGGTTATGAACTTCACTCCTACCCTGATAATGCCTTCTTATAAACCCCGACCTCTTCTGCTTCTTCCTCTAGCTCTCCATTTGGGCGTGGGGATTTCAGGTTCGTGGCCATAGTCTTCATTTGAGAAGGGTTCCATCAAGTGAATGACATTAATGGAGATGAAGATTTGTTCTTGATCTGACACTATTTCTGTCTGGATTTCTTCTTCGGGTTTTGAAATTTGGTGGGGTTGTGCCCATTATACCATTTGGTGGGGCTCTGCAAGGTGTACCATTTGGTGGGGTAGTGCCCGTTGTACCAAGAATGTTTTTCATGACTCCCAAAAGTGTCAACAATGACTTAATCTTTGGTATCATCTCGTATTCTTGCTCTTTATTTCTTCCGTTTTGGCCTTAAGAGGACCACTTGGCCATGGAGGATGGATGTGTTGTATTGGGAGCTTTTGGGGGAAATTTTGGTTGTTTTAACTATGCCTGGAGGATGCCATGGACCCATTATATGGTCTTCTGGGTCATCCAATTGTCAAAAAAAATTCACCTTCTTACTAGCAACTGTATGTTATTCCTCTTCCTTTCATGAGTCTAAGGTGGATAAATATTCCACTTGTGTTGGTGCTAGGCCCAAGATGACCTGCCTGGAATCCGCCATCTTTTTTAAGAGATCCTTGAAAATGAATAATTCATGGATGGTGTATCCCAGTATCCGGTGGTAGGTACAATAATTTGGACAGTCGTCGAGACCCACTTCATCATCTCTCTTTGGAACTAGTTGTAACACCCCGAGATTTTATGAAAAATATTCTTTTTAATGTCTTGTGTTGTACGCTACACCAAAATTATCTTGTGATATAATCAACATCATATTTTCTTTCATTATACGTAACACTATTCGTGGCTCGCGTTACTCACAATTTCAAGTTCGTTTTGTAGAAACTATTCTACGCAACATTATGTATAGATTTTGTTTAATGTATAAATGAAATATGTTGTGATTATATGAAACACCAAACAGAGCTTTCACTACATGCATCTCTGACATGGCTTGCATTAGACACAATAAAGACCTTCCTCGATAGCATGTGTAGTAAGGAATACCGAGTTTCACTAAACTAGATATTATTATAATATTATTATGAACTAGCCGTTAGGAATAGTAATTCCCACTTTTTGAAATTTTATAAATTTTATCATTCAAAATGGAATTCATTTTTGGATTCGGAATATTGAAATTATCTTAGGGTGAAATTTTGGTACTTTTCGGATAACTTTCATATTCTGATGAATAGTGAAAATTACTAAATTTTAATTAAAAACAACTTTTTTAATCGAAATAATTAACAGTGAAAAATAATTAATTTTAGTGGTTTTAATGTATATTTTGAATATATTTTTACCATTTAATACAATTTTGGTCATTGGATGTAATTTCACATTTAAACCAGAAATAAACAATTTTCAATCTTTTGATAGTTATTATCTCTTAAAAACACGCTATTTGTTTTGACGACATGAATTAAATTTTAAATTAATTAATGCAACTGATATGTTTTGAATTTTGTAAGATAGACATCATTTTTGAATGAATAATATCAAATATAGATTATATGACAACCCTGCTTTTTATTACAACTTAAACATGCTTTATTACATAAAACTTCACTTGATACAACAAAGAAGATCGGGAGGTTTAGTGTCTTTGGGGCATAGGATCATTACATAAAAACATTAAACTTGAAATACAACATCTTTATTGAAAACATCCTTTACATGACCACTACATTCCTTCGTACTTAGCATTGCATGGGATAACCTGAGGACATGCATAAGAAAAGGGTGAGCTATAAAGCCCAGTAAGGGAGTACACAATGAATAAAATGAGGAGTACAATACATGTTAGGAAATAGGCATATCAATAGAGCATAATAAAAACATGAACATAAAGTCATGATAAAGCATGATAATCATAACATGGAAATGTGGCAACAACACTTAACATTGAATTAGCATGAGCCAAGGCTCATTGCACATGGAGAATGAGTAAACCCTCATTGCACTTGAAGCACGATTAAACCCTTGTTGCACTTGAATTAGCATGAGTAAACACTCATTTCACATGATGTATCATGATACTATACTTTACCCAATGCATTGGAGCGCTATAAAGGGCGCACCGTTCTTAAACATTTTATTTCATGCATAAGTGTGCCACGTGAATCATAAAACATGGATTCATAAAACATAATCATTTATTCCACAATAAAGGAATGTGGAATTAATTCATGAAACTTTACAATCAATAAGTAAATGTGCGTAAAGGTGAATACCCTTGATGGAGAAATGGGCATGGTATTCACTACACAATGACATTGGCTTAGAAAATCGGGGCGATTTCGGCAGCGTAACGGCGTGACATAAGAATTCATAAAAAAGGTTGATGAGAGAGAAAGGGGTTCCTCATCATATTTACATGTACTTTTCAGTAATTAGGTCATATATATACATGTCCCAACAATAGAAATGGAATTTAGATTCATGATACAAAAGTATTTCTTGAATGTAAAAGAAGAGAGAGAAGTTCCTTTCGGAATTTCGGCATAGTAACGGGTGTTCATGGGAGGCATTTAATGAGAGAGAAAGGGTTCTCCCATCATTCAAACAATAATAGGGCAGCATGGGGGAGGAGCGAAACCATACCCCAACATTCATAATTGAAATTAAAAGGGCAATACAACTTAAAGAAAATTGAAAAAAATGAGAAAAGAAGAAAAAACCCTTACTTGGAAGTGTGCTTCCAAAGGCTAGAGAGAGGCTTGTGAGAGGCTTTTTGGGAGCTTGGGGCACCTTGGGAGGATTCTAGAGAGAGTAGGGCAGATGTTGGACGAACTCCAAGGGATTTTAGTGAGGAGGAAGTGGGATCTTGGGTGGGTTTATATAGGAAAGGTGAGAGAATTATTTATTATTTAGGTTTGGGACCCCTTATATTAAAATAATCCAAACCACAAACCATCCCATGGTATTTGCCCACGGTTTCTGGAAAAGGAAAGAGGAAAAAAATATTTTACAAGGCCAAGGTCCGAACTTATTAAAAAATTAGGGTTGCTTATGTTGAGGTGAGTCACACTCCCATGGAAATTAATTTAAAAAGGCAAAGTGTTGAATAAGTCTTGAGGGCTCCATTAATGCTTTGAAAAGTAAATCAAACAAACCCAAAACCTCATTATTTTAATGATAAAACACATATTGGCCGAACATAAGGATTATGTTATTTTATTACATCACCATTGGGTCATTATGATGTCATAAAACACATTATATATTTAAATGGTATTTAATTTTTACCCAAAAATTTGACTGTCTCAGAAAATTATGAAAAATTCACCGTTGGATAATTTCGACGTCCTGATTCCAAAATTAATATTTATTTTATCTAAATAATTTTCTAAATATGTGAATTTTCACTTTTAAAATAAAAACCGACATTTATAAAAAAAATTCACGGGTTTTGACAGAAATGGCTTTCAAACCTTAATAAAAATTTTAATTGCATTCATAAAATTATAAGATCATTTATACTTAATAAAAAATTAATTTAATATTAATAATAATATTTTATTAAAATATTATTTAATTCCAAAAATCCTTTAATTTAATAAAATATAATTCTTAATTAAATAATAACTAAAAACACCATTTGTACTTTAAAAACTAATTACAATGTATCAAAAATGACTAGAAATTATATTCACTATTATATACAAAAATAATGTACATGAACATGGTGCTACTTATTTGTTACATAACCCCTTAAAATAGCCGCATAAGACCTAAGGGTAAGGTGTGCGATGGTGACAGACTCTTGGGGTTGCTCGGATAACATCGCTCGAGTTGTAATTTCAATCAACTTCCATTTTTCCCGTAGACGATCACGTTCGAGCTTGACTTGATGAAGCTCAGCTTGGGCTTGGTCAAGGGCAAAGCCCAAAGACACCACCTCTTTTCCGAGCTCCGACAAATGGGCTTCATAAGGGGCAATTCTACTGGATGAGGCCATCGCTTCCTTTCTCTGAGTAGAAAATTGGTTCGTTAAAGACATATATTTATACTACTCAGATGATCACTGTTCAACGGCTATAAAAGTAACGGTCAAAAATCATAACGTAAAACTAAAGAAGTTGACATCTTATAAAAACATTTTTCATAAAGAGACATTTAACTGGATCAAGAGGGATTTTCATTAATGAAACTTTGGGTCGTTACAACATTCCCCCCTTAAGAAATTTCGCCCTCAAAATTTTCCTTTTCCCACACTAAAACAAATGTGGGTAAATTAGCTTCATCATATCCTCCGACTCCCAAGTTTCTTCTTCAAACATGTGGTTTCTCCACAACACCTTGACGAGGGGAATTGTCTTATTTCGTAGAACTTTTTCTCTATGATCTAAGATCTTCACTGGTTTCTCCTCATAAGAAAGATCGTCTTCTAATTGTACCACCTCGGAAGAGAGTACATGTGAAGGATATGGTATGTACTTACTTAAGAGGGATAAATGGAAGACATCATGCACCTTTGCCATAGTAGGTGGAAGTGCTAGTCGATAGGTCACAGCCCCAACACGATCAAGAATCTCGAAGGGGCCGATGTACCTTGGACTTAACTTCCCTTTCTTTCCAAACCTCATGACCTTATTCCACGGAGATATGCGTAAAAACACCATGTCTCTGATTTTCCCATACAGGGCTTCACATGGTGCCATTTGGATGCTCGAGTGGAAAATATTATTATAAGAGAACTCAACTAGAGGAATATGTTGATCCCATCCTCTTTTAAATTCCATTGAGCACGCTCTCAACATATCCTCAAGTTTTTGGATAGTCCTCTCGGATTGGCCATCAGTTTGAGGATGATAGGCCGTACTGAAGTTCAGTTCAGTATTCAGAGCATGTTGAAGACTCTTCCAAAACATAGAGGTAAATCTTGGATCTCGGTCAGACACAATAGATAGTGGTACTTCATGCAACCGTACCACTTCCCTGATATATATCCGTGCCAGTTGATCCAATGATAAATCCTCTCAAATAGCAATGAAGTGTGCAGTCTTTGTAAGACGATCCACAACAACCCAGATTGCATTGTTGCCTTTGGATGTCCTTGGAAGTCCAGTGACGAAGTCCATGGTGATTTTCTCCCATTTCCACTCTGGTATGGGCAATGGTTTCATCATCCCCTTAGACTTCTGCCTCTATGCCTTCACTTTCTGACACACCAGGCACTTTGATGTATATTCAGCGATCTCCTTCTTCATATTATCCCACAAAAAGTTTTCTCGGAGATCTCGATACATCTTTGTGCTCCCTGGGTGAATAGAGAAATTTGAACTATGTGCATCATCCAAAAGTTCCTTCTTCAGCTCCGAACTTGATGGAACAGATATTCTTTTCCCAAACCGCACAATTTCTTCTTCATTAACATTAAACTCTGAGGATTTTCCCTTTTTGATAGCTTCCACTTTTTCTTGGATTCCTGCGTCATCCTTTTGAGCATCATTTATCCTTTCCAAAAGAGATGGTTGAGCAATCATTTGTGAAAGGAATGATGATGTTCCTTTCTTTATGATCCCCACATCCATCTTCATCAAGTCTAATAAGATTGGATCCTTCTCAATTCTCATCATTGATAGAATAGCTGGATCCTTTCTACTTAGGGCATCCGCCACCTTGTTCGCTTTCCCAGGGTGGTAATGTATTGAACAGTCATAATCCTTGATGAGCTCTATCCATCTTCTCTGGCGCATATTAAGATCTTTCTGTGTGAATATATATTTAAGACTCTTGTGGTCAGTATATATCTCACATTTCTCTCCATAGAGATAATGCCGCCAGATTTTCAAGGCAAAGATCACCGCCGCCAACTCCAGATCACGCGTTGGATAGTTTCGCTCATGGATTTTCAACTGCCTTGAGGCATAGGATATTACTTTATCATTCTGCATCATCACACATCCTAAGCCCTTCTTCGAAGCATCACTGAATACCACAAAAAGCTCCCCACTTGTGGGTAAAGTGAGCACGGGTGAAGTGATAAGCCTCCTTTTCAACTCCTTGAATCTTTCTTCGCATTCATCACTCCAAGAAAACTTTATTCCCTTTCGAGTTAGCTTGGAAAGAGGGTTGGACAATCGTGTGAAATTTCTCACAATTCGTCGATAATATCTAGCTAACCCCAGGAAGCTACGGATATCAGTTACCGATGTTGGCCTCGGCCATCCCTCAATTGCATCTGTTTTGGAGGGGTCCACAGATATCTCATTGCTTGTGATGATAAGGCCCAAGAATGAGACTTCCTTTAACCAGAACTCACACTTGCTGTACTTGGCATAGAGCTTCTCCTTGCGCAAAGTCTCCAGTACAGTTCTTAAATGCTCCTCATGGTCCTCCTTGGTTTTTGAGTATATTAGAATATCATCTATAAAGACTACCACAAATTTGTCTAGGTAATCTCTAAAGACTCTATTCATCAAATCCATGAATATTTTTCTAGCATTGGTGAGTCCGAAAGGCATTACTATGAATTCATAGTGCTCGTACCTTGTATGAAAAGCAGTCTTGGGGATATCTTCCTTCTTCACCCTTACTTGATAATATCCCAACCGCAAGTCCACCTTGGAGAAGTATTGTGCTCCACGCAGCTGATCAAACAAGTCATCGATTCTTGGGAGAGGATACTTGTTCTTTATCTTGATTTATTTAAGTTCACGATAATCGATGCAAAGCCGCATTGACCCATCCTTCTTCTTGACAAAGAGGACTGGTGCACCCCATGGGGATGCACTTGGGCATATAAACCCTTTATCCAGATTCTCCTGTAGTTTTTTCTTCAGCTCTTCAAGCTCAACAACAGCCATTCTATATGGAGTCTTGGATTTTGGTAGCGCCCCAGGTATAAGTTCAATTGAGAACTCAACATCTCTTCTTCGAGGAAGACCAGGAAGTTCCTCGGGAAATACTTTAGCAAATTCCCTCACAATAGGCATTTCTTCAAGGGTGGTTTCTTCCTTGGACTCAATCATCTGAGCCAGATATGCATGCTCATAAGGCAGTAATATCCATGCTTGAGATGATGAATCTAAAGGAGATTCATCTTCCTCCTGACAATTGTAATGAATCGGGGGTTGATTCTCCATATGGAGTGTGATTTCCCTATCCCGACAATTTATTTTGGATCTATATAAGGAAAGCCAATCCATGCCAAGAATTGCATCAAATTCCACCAAAGGGAGTATGAAGAGGTTCGCCAGGAAATTCAATCCACAGATTATAACAGGGGAGGACTTATACTCATGGGATGCAATGATTGCCCCATTTTCCGTACTCACCGACATCTTTACTTCCATGATTTGTGGTGGTGCAGGGATTATTCTACTAAACTTTTGAGATATAAAAGAATGCGTAGAACCTGAATCAAAAAGTACGTTCGCTATTATTGAATGAATAACCAGCGTACCTGTCACCACTTCGTTGTCAGGGTTCACTTCCGCAGAAGTGATGGAAAAAGTTCTTCCTTGCTGTCTTGGAGGTTGCTGGTTGCCTCCGATAACCCTTGGATTAGGGCACTGATTTGAAAAATGACCTGTTTCTTTGCATTTGTAGCATTGAACAACGCGTTGAGGTTCGAACGGAGCGTTCCTCTCCTCTGTCGCAGCCGCGGGTCCTTCTTGCTGACAGTTAACAGCTAGGTGCCCTTCTCTTCCACACTTGAAGCATTTTCTTGTCCCCCTAAGGCAATTTCCTGGGTTCTTCTTTCCACACTTTTGGAAAGTGGGGTGCTGGAACTTCTTAGCGCCATTGGATTTATCCATCGGACCACCAGCATTGAAGTCCACCTTACGCTTCTTGTCCCCATGATACCCATGTGATTCTCCGATCTCCATTTCAACCTTGAGGGCATATCAGACAATTTCCTCATAGCTGTCGAAGTCACGGATCGCTAATGTTTTCCGCAAGCTAGGCTTCAGACCACCAAAGAAGCGGTCAACCTTGCATTCGGGGGTAACGACAAAGCTGGAAGCGTATCGTGCAAGCCTTGTGAAGTTTTCCTCGTACGCTCCCGCAGATTCTTCATCTTTCTGTTTGAGGGAAAGGAATTCCCTTTCCATCATAATACGGAGGGTGCGTGGAAAATATTTATCAAAAAACATCTTCCGAAATTCCTTCTATTCCAAAGCCTCGATCTCATCCTCTGGCTTCGTATTTTTGATCAGCGTCCACCATTGATCAGCTTCACCCTCCATACGATAAGCCGCCAGGAGAACCGTCTCTTTTTCAGAGCATTGGAGGATGGAGAATATCTTTTCAATGGAGTTGATCCATTGTTCAGCGATCGTGGGATCGGATGATCCACTAAAAGTAGGAGGCCTTTGTCTCATGAAGCTTTCAATAGCGACTTGTTCTTTCTTAGGGGGGGTTAAACATTCCTCTTGACCAGTGTTTCTATTCAAAACTTGAGTTAGATGAGAGAGAAGCATGACAAAGTTCGCGATTCCCGCTCCCATTGGATTGGGCATCTCATAAGTACAATCATCACACTGATCGTCACAACGGTTGTTAGCCCGAGTTCTCCTATTACCGGCCATTGGCTGGAATAAAAGGAAAGTTAGGGGTGACACATAAAGGGTAATCCAAAGACAAAAGTTTGATGACATGTAAATAAACATTAATCTCAATAACTCATGAGTCTATAGGATTCAATCCAGGCTTTTCATGATCTTCCTTCTAACATAAATTCTTAGGGGCATTTTTCACTTAATAAGGGTTCATACTAAGATTGTGAACTTATCAAAACATATCCCCGGGGAGTGTCGTAACCAGGACTGCAACAAGGCCAATTGTCGTGCACCAATTCCCGTTCGAGTCTAGCTCAAAGCGGTGTTTTCGGGTTTTACCCCTAGGATACATCTGTGCCAGAGCCGCCTCTACCTGATCGTATCCAGACAAGGATGTATTTGTTTGATAAACCACTTACTTAGTATTTACCAAAACTTAGGGATGTTTTTATTATTCTTAGTCTTGTATCTAAGGCTTTACTAGGGTTTCTTAATCCCAAAAATAACTAAACCTATCCTCTGATACCAACTATGACAACCCTGCTTTTTATTACAACTTAAACATGCTTTATTACATAAAACATCACTTGATACAACAAATAAGATCGAGAGGTTTAGTGTCTTTGGGGCTTATGATCATTACATAAAAACTTTAAACTTGAAATACAACATCTTTGTTGAAAACTTCCTTTACATGACCACTACATTCCTTCGTACTTAGCATTGCATGGGATAACCTGAGGACATGCATAAGAAAAGGGTGAGCTATAAAGCCTAGTAAGGGAGTACACAATGAATAACACGAGGAGTACAATACATGTTAAGAAATAGGCATATCAATATAGCATAAGAAAAACATGAACATAAAGGCATTATAAAGCATGATAATCATAACATGGAAATGTGGAAACAACACTTAACATTGAATTAGCATGAGCCAAGGCTCATTGAACATGGAGCATGAGTAAACCCTCATTGCACTTGAAGCACGAGTAAACCCTCGTTTCACTTGAATTAGCATGAGTCAACACTCATTGCACATGATGTATCATGATACTATACTTTACCCAATGCATTGGAGCGCTATAAAGGGTGCACCCTTCTTAAACATTTCATTTCATGCATAAGTGTGCCACATGGATCATAAAACATGGATTCATAAAACATAATCATTTATTCCACGATAAAGGAATGTGGAATTAATACATGAAACTTTACAATCAATAAGTAAATGTGCGTAAAGGTGAATACCCTTGATGGAGAAATGGGCATGGTATTCACTACACAATGACATTGGCTTAGAAAATCGGGGCGATTTCGGCAGCGTAACGGCGTGACATAAGAATTCATAAAAAAGGTTGATGAGAGAGAAAGGGGTTCCTCATCATATTTACATGTAATGGATAGTAATTAGGTCATATATATACAGGTCCCAACAATATAAATGGAATATAGATTCATGATACAAAAGTATTGCTTGAATGTAAAAGAAGAGAGAGAAGTTCCTTTCGGAATTTCGGCATAGTAATGGGTGTTCATGGGAGGCATTTAATGAGAGAGAAAGGGTTCTCCCATCATTCAAACAATAATAGGGCAGTATGGGGGAGGTGCGAAACCATACCCCAACATTCATAATTGAAATTAAAAGGGCAATACAACTTAAAGAAAATTGACAAAAATTAGAAAGGAAGAAAAAACCCTTACTTGGAAGTGTGCTTCCAAAGGCTAGAGAGAGGCTTGTGAGAGGCTTCATGGGAGCTTGGGGCACCTTGGGAGGATTCTAGAGAGAGTAGGGTAGTGTTTGGATGAACTCCTGGGGATTTTAGTGAGGAGGAAGTGGGAGCTTCGGTGGGTTTATATAGGAAAGGTGAGATAATTCTTTATTATTTAGGTTTGGGACCCCATATATTAAAATAATCCAAACCACAAACCATCCCATGATATTTGCCATTGGTTTCTGGAAAAGGAAAGTGGAAAACAATATTTTACAAGGCCAAGGTCCGAACTTATTAAAAAATTAGGGTTTCTTATGTGGAGGTGAGTCACACTCCCATGGAAATTAATTTAAAAAGGCAAAGTGTTGAATAAGTCTTGAGGGCTCCATTAATGCTTTGAAAAGTAAGTCAAACAAACCCAAAACCTCATTATTTTAATGATAAAACACATATTGGCCGAACATAAGGATTATGTTATTTTATTACATCACCATTGGGTCATTATGATGTCATAAAACACATTATATATTTAAATGGTATTTAATTTTTAACCAAAAATTTGACTGTCTCAGAAAATTATGAAAAATTCACCGTTGGATAATTTCGACGTCCTGATTCCAAAAATAATATTTATTTTATCTAAATAATTTTCTAAATATGTGAATTTTCACTTTTAAAATAAAAACTGACATTTATAAAAAAAATCATGGGTTTTGACAGAAATGGCTTTCAAACCTTAATAAAAATTTTAATTGCATTCATAAAATTATAAGATCATTTATACTTAATAAAAAATTAATTTAATATTAATAATAATATTTTATTAAAATATTATTTAATTCAAAAAATCATTTAATTTAATAAAATATAATTCTTAATTAAATAATAACTAAAAACACCATTTGTACTTTAAAAACTAATTACAATGTATCAAAAATGACTAGAAATTATATTCACTATAATATACAAAAATAATGTACATGAACATGGTGCTACTTATTTGTTACATAACCTCTTAAAATAGCCGCATAATACCTAAGGGTAAGGTGTGCGATGGTGAAAGACTCTTGGGGTTGCTCGGATAACATCGCTCAAGTTGTAATTTCAATCAACTTCCATTTTTACCGTAGACGATCACGTTCGAGCTTGACTTGATGAAGCTCAGCTTGGGCTTGGTCAAGGGAAATGCCAAAATACGCCACCTCTTTTCCGAGCTCCGAAAAATGGGCTTCATAAGGGGAAATTCTACTGGATGAGGCCATTTCTTCCTTTGTCTGAGTAGAAAATTGGTTCGTTAAAGCCTTATATTTATACTACTCAGATGATCACTGTTCAATGACTATATAAGTAACGGTCACAAATCATAACGTAAAACTAACGAAGTTGACATCTTATAAAAACATTTTTCATAAAGAGAAATTTAACTGGATCAAGAGGGATTTTCATTAATGAATCTTTGGGTCGTTATAGATTAGGTCTAATTTTTGGTATTTTTCTGGAAACATTCATTTTTTTGATGAATAGTGAATCCACTAAGTGGTAGTTAAAAAAAACTAATTTTTTCATAAAACTTAATTTTACCGCTTCTGTGAGTGGGATTTCGAAAATCCGAGAGACACGGTTAATATCAAGGACTAAAATGTGGTTCAATGAGATGAACATATTTTTTTGGTGAATAGTAACTTTTTACTTTTATTTACCACGGTTAAAAGTAAATAGGATAATTAAGGGTAAAAATGATATTATTATTACCATAACACATGTACTAATTCTATTGGATAAGAGTAATTCGACCAAAAACAACCATTGGAATAAAATATGTCCATTTAGGCCCACTTGGATTAGATTAGGACATTTAATATTAATTTATTTAAAGAAGGGTTAAAATAGTTAAAATCAATGATTAATAAGTAAATCATTTTTAATATAGGGTTATACATAAGATAAATTAGACTATAAATAATTATTAGAAAGATAAAAAGATTGCCTAAATAATTTTAGTTTATTTATAATTTTTAGACATTAAATAATTTAATCTATTTATGACACAAAGATGATCCAGTAATTATCTTATTAATGAAATATTGACATAATTGATGTTATTAATACCAAAATAAATGTAATTTGAGACTTTTTATGAATTATACTAATTTTATAGGTTAATATGACATTCTAATATTGATTTAGTTAACTTTTTTCTAACTAATCATTCTGTTATGATTTTCACAAAAATCAATTACCAAATAGTGTCAAATTGTCAAAAAATAGTTTTTAAAGCATATATTATATTGTTATCTGTTATTTTATTCCTAAAAATCTAAGGTTCTGACAAATGACTTAGATAAGGTTATATATATTAATACTAAACAACTTGGGGTTCGTTTGGCTTGTTATAGTAAGTTTATTAACCTTATAGTGTAAGAAAACAAGAAGACACGGTAAAAGATAAATTATCTAACTTAATGTTAAATCTAAATGATAAGGTTATAATAGAAATCTAAACTTGTCTAAATTAAATTGGATTAGAGTATTTCAACACATACTCACCTTATCTTAGAAATAACTCAATTTTTATCTATTAAAAATCGAATATGACTTTATAATAAAATAATTTTTTTTGTTATTCCAAAGGTGCCCCTCTCCTCCCATATAAAAGGGCACCTCCTCCCTCTCTTCCTCACACAACTTTGTGCCTTCATGCTCGGCCAAACCCTACAAAATTCTCTTCTCCACTTCCATAGAAACATCCTAGAGGTTATGGTCTTCTTCAAAGACAAATTTTAGTGCCCTAAGAGGAGGTCTCAAAGAGGAGCTTCAAAGAAGAGGTAATGTCCATTACCGATTCTTTCAACATTATTTCTTCTTCCAATTATTCTTCTTTAGTTGTTTCATTATGAAGTAATAATATCCTTATAACTCATATAATGATATGTTATTATAAGTATGAAACAACCCAATTTCACCATCTATCCATCCCACGAAAAATGAAATCACCACGCGTGCGTACGTACGGAATACCGTCTCCACGCCGCGATGAAATCTGTTTTTCCATGAACACCTTACATGGATGGGTATAATGGTGTAATGAATAACTATATATGGTTATTATAACATCATACAATGATATATTATACCATCCACTCCAATTATATTCAATAATTATGGGAACGATATCATCGCTCGTGCGTACGTACGGACTACCGTCTCCACGACGCGATGACATTCATTCTCCATGTTAACCATACATGAATGATAATAATGTTTATATAATGAATAATAATGAAATATATGAAATAATAATGCTACTGGAGTAATTTATATATATATTTATCTCATCTATATAATTTCATTCAATTCAATAAGGAAACGAAAACAGTGTTCATGCGTACGTACGATCTACCATCTCCATGAACGTTGTATTTCATTCCTTTTATCGATCTGTAATATATATATGTATATGATGACTATATATTATATATAAATCATATTTTACATTATAGAATTATTTAAATCATGATATATGTTTTAATATCAAGAACAACAAGTCGAAACAGATATGAAAAATGAAATGATTTTACCCAAAACGCTGCTTTAACATTGAATTTACAAAAGAACGGGTAATATAAAGTCATAAGTGAAACATAAATGATATAATAAAAATTAATATGATTCTGTAATAAGTCAATTACATTATTTAAATCATTATACATGAGGTTCGGATACGTACGAAGCATATCAGACCAAAGGTAAGGGAAAATGTTGCAATCTCAATTGTTTTCTATCCGAGATTGCTTATACGTAAGTATTTACTGGGGTTATATTTATCATCCATGTATAAGTTTTATAAAAAACATTTCATGTATTTCTAAAGTCCTTTTTACCCATTTTTTACTTTTACTACATGGTATGTTTGGAATCTTTCTTTTACGAGGTACTTTTTGACTTTTCTGGAAAAAGTACGAGAAGAATGTTTTTTTATCTTATATGGAATGAAAGTATTTTTAAGGTTTTATAAAGCCTTATTTTCATGAACCTTCCTCAAAAATATTTTATGAATATTTTCAACAAAATAATTTTCTTTTATAATTTCATGGAATTTTGAAGAATAAAGGATATTTTCCTCAAGAATTCATTTCAAATGTTTTATCAAAACCATTTTTCCATATAAGATGAAATTATTTCATATGTGTATGTTTCAAGTATAATGTCTCTATGATTTACATGGTTTCACTTTTCTTATTATGAAATGATATACATTTATTTTATATGGATTATGTGATGATGGAATGCTGTTTATGAAACCCATTTTATTCATTGGGTTATGATGAATGATTTATGTTTATGTTGTGGCACAAGTAAGAATGATTTCATTATGAGATGGGTGGGAACTATATCTCCCTCCAATGAATTGGGTAATGATTTATATATCATGAGATAGACATGGATGAACAGTAAGTTAATCTGGTTCAGTGTTATAGGACTGAAATGAGGAGTGAACTCGATTCAGAAAGGGACTTTGTCCACTAAGATGGTCTTGGCAGCAATGACTTGGCTACTATGGAAATCATAATATGTGCTTAATGGTTTCCACAATTACATGTTTTATTCCCACTCTATTTTATCATGCTTAATGTTTCTTTATGATCTATGCCTTACGTACTGCCATGATTTATGTCATTGCTCATGATTTTTATGTTTAAATATTATGTTCATGTTTTGAAGTTCAAATGTATGTGATTTGTTTTATTTTATCCATGCTTACCCTTACTGAGCATTTGAGCTCACCCTTTTATATATTTTCTTTTCCCCAGGATTTAAAGAAATATTTTTGGTAACAAAACAAAAGGGGAAGATCTTTATGGGAGATGTTGAAGATCTTTCACCATGATTAGAAGATTATGTTCCGAGTTTCCAAAGACAATAAAATATTACAGTCCTTGAGTTTTGGTTTTTATTATGTAATAATTATTCCGCAAAAGTAATGTAATGTTCATGTACGTCATGTTTTGGGTCTCTACAGTTGGTATCAGAGGAAAGGTTTAGTCAACCTTTGAAAAATAAGATGCGATAACATTAGTGAGATCCCTAGAGATATTTCTAAGGTATGTCTAGGGATGTCCCTAAGGTTAAATGCAAGTATAGGTTATAGTCCTAGAATTATGTTAACGATCTTAGAATTAAACCTAAGATGTTAGATATTGAAGGTAATCCCCCTTTATTATGTTGTTTCCCGTAGCATGATTTTTGTCTCTCACACTATTCTTTTTGGGTTTTATATGATGGCTGGAACCCGAAGGAACCATGTTGATCAATGAAATGGACAATGCAATGATTGTCCTTCTGAAAAAACAAATGTTATGGGAGATGGAGTGAAAAATATTATCGCTATACTTACCCAATCTATGAATCATTCTGGACTTACAAATGAGCAGAGAAGGAAACAATATTCTATTGAGTCCTTCATGAGGCAACGTCCACCTTCTTTTAGTGGGTCTTCTGATCCACTTGTTGCTGAACAATGGATCAGTACCACTGAAAAGATATTTTCAGTTCTTCAATGTTCTGAACATGATAAATTCATCTTAGTAGTATATTGTTTGGAAGGTGAATCTGATCAATGGTGGAATCTTATGAAGAATACGAGGCGAAGAGATGAAATTGAGTCCATGGAATGGGACGAGTTCAAAAACTTATTTTTCAATAAGTACTTCCCTCATATTCTTCGAACAAAGATGGAGAAGGAGTTTCTTGATATAATGAAAAAGGATGATGAATTTGTTGGTATATACGAAGCGAATTTTACATGTCTTTCAAGGTATGCATCTGGATTTATCATCCAACCTGAAAGTAATGTTGATTGATTCTTCAGTGGCTTAAAACCAAATCTTCGAAGGGAATTAGCTATAAGAGAAATTCGTAGCTATGAAGAAATTGTGTGTTGTTCTATCAAGGTAAAAATGGAAGTTGGTGTTACTTATCCATCTCATAGTTTTGACAAGAAACAAAAGATGGAGTTCAAGGAGAAATCTCAGAATAATGGTGAAAAGAAGATGAATGTTTCCTTATTCTCAAAGTGTGGAAAGAAGCATGGTGGAGATTGTCTTAAAGGGACTAGAAAATGTTTTAATTGTGGAAAAGAAGGTCATCGAGCAGCTGGGTGTCGAAGTAATGGAAAAAGGGTTGATAATTATGTGAATAAAGAAAATACTATATAGAACGCACCACCAACACTTCAATGCTTCAAGTGCAAGGAAATGGAGCATTATGCTAATAAATTCCCTAATCCAACGGTTAGTGATGATCGATATGAGAAACCACTTAAGGAAAAGGACAAAGAGAAGTCACATGCGATCAATATTGGCAATGTTGAATATGAAAATGATGTGGTGGAAGGATTAAGTGTTTATGTAATGGGATTCCAAAATAATGTTTTATATAGTATCGTGGAATATTGGAATATTTATGTATTGGTATATTGTGGTTTTCAATAATTTTATGGTACCGGTAACCATAGAAAGTGATTGAGATATTTTTGTAAAAAAGATGATATGCACATAATGAAGGGATAATGAGAAAATGAAATGTTTGACAGTATTAATGAGCTCATGACTGATATAAGGAAATAGTTATATCATGGTTTGAGTATATAGAATTTTGGGGTTTTGGTATGTGGAAAGAGTTATCTTTTGACAGCACTCATGTTTTCACTAAGATTCAATGGGTATTAATTTTTCAAGAGAATACATGATTAAGGCCTTCGAATGTTTGGAATGTGACCAACAAGACATATCTTATGATATATGGGCATCAACGATGGTATTTACATTCTTGTTATATGAAGTCTCTGGTAATCGTTTTCACTATAATATGAGAGTGGACTGTAGTATTATGGATAAGCCTAAATATTGGAATGGATTATATTGGACATAAGTTGGTATTGTTTAAGGATAAAAGTTTTTTCAATATAATTGATGGGATGTTATAGTAATGTAGTTTTAGAAAAAGGACAACCTACAAGATGGGTGACAACCCATCGCGTCGGACAAGGCTATGGGAATCGAACCCACAACGGAAGTGCGACTAGACTTTATCACCTACCACTGGCCTACAGGAAGTCCCTGTTTAGTAGAAACTAGTTTTATTATATTAAGTAGTATGATATATGAAGTATAAGTCCATTTTAGGAACTATATATGATTAATATCACTATAGATGGACTTATGTATTTTTGATAACTTTTATAACCTTTTGTTTGAGATAGATGGAATGACCCATCATTCTATCGAATGATCTGCTAACACTTCATGAATGATAAATTCAACTTCATTTCTTTAAGAGATGAAGTGTAAATTGTCCAAAGAACGACCAACGGTGAGACTGTACCAAAATCATGAAAGTATTTCTTCTAATTCCAATTTCATCAACTTTAGGGAAATGATCTTGAAAACCAAAAATGTTTTCCTAGTGCCTTTATATCCAATGAATCATATGGTACCTTAGATCATCACAAATCTATGGCATTGTGATTGATGGTTTTTTCATAGCCATGTTCTCTACCACTCTTCATCAGAACATGATGGTTAGATTTCTCCTCCATATCCATATTTTGACCTATGTTCTCCTATGTGGAAACCCAGTGATGAGTTATTTGGGAATCCTTTATGTTTCTAACATTCCTTTTTTAAATGAAGTTTTAGTATTCCTTTTTACGACGTGGGTTTCTATGGAAGAAACTCTGGTGTAATAAACCATTTATAACCCCGATGAATTTCGAGGGTGAAATTCATTTTAAGGGGGGTAGAATGTAACACCCTGAGATTTTATGAAAAATATTATTTTTAATGTCTTGTGATGTATGCTACACCAAAATTAGCTTGTGATATACGCAACACCATATTTTCTTGCATTATACGCAGCACCATTCTTGGCTCGCGTTACACACAATTTCAAGTTCGTTTTGTAGAAACTATTCTACCCAACATTATGTATTGATTTTGTTTAATGTATAAATGAAATATGTTTTGATTATACGCACCACCAAATAGATATTTCACTACACGCATCCCTGACTTGGCTTGTATTACACACAATAAAGACGTTCCTCGATAGCATGTTTACTACGCAATACTGAGTTTCACTAAACGAGATATTATTATAATATTATTATGAACTAGCTGTTATGAATAGTAATACCCACTTTTTGAAATTTTATAAATTTTATCTTTCGAAGTGGAATTTGTTTTTGGATTCGGAATATCGAAATTATCTTAGGGTGAAATTTTGGTACTTTTCGGATAACTTTCATATTCTGATGAATAGTGAAAATTACTAAATTTTAATTAAAAACAACTTTTTTAATCGAAATAATTAATAGTGATAAATAATTAATTTGAGTGGTTTTAAAGTTTATTTATAATATATTTTTACCATTTAATACAATTATGGTCATTGGATGTAATTTCACATTTATACCAGACATAAACAATTGTCAATCTTTTGATAGATATTATCTCTTAAAAACACGCTATTTGTTTTGACGCCAGGAATTAATTTTTAAATTAATTAATGCAACTTAAATGTTTTTAATTTGGTAAAATAGACATCATTTTTGAATTCATAATATTAAATATAGCTTAGGCCTAATTTTTGATATTTTTCTGGAAACATTCATTTTTTTGATGAATAGTGAAACCACTAAGTGGTAGTTAAAAAAACTGAACTTTTCATAAAACTTAATTTTACCGCATCTGTGAGTGGAATTTCGAAACTCCTAGAGACACGATTAATATCAAGGACTAAAATGTGGTTCAATGAGATGAAAATATTTTTTGGTAAAGAGTAACTTTTTACTTTTATTTACCACGGTTAAAAGTAAATAGGATAATTAAGGGTAAAAATGATATTATTATTACCATAACACATGACCTAATTTTATTGGATAAGAGTAATTCGACCAAAACCAACCTTAGGAATAAAATATGACCATTTAGGCCCACTTGGATTAGATTAGGACATTTTATATTAATTTATTTAAAGAAGGGTTAAAATAGTTAAAATCAAAGATTAATAAGTAAATCATTTTTAATATAGGGTTATACATACGATAAATTCGACTATAAATAATTATTATAAAGGTAAAAATATTTCCTAAATAATTGTAGTTTATATATAATTTTTAGACATTAAATAATTTAATTTATTTATGACACAAAGATGATGCAGTAATTATCTTATTAATGAAATATTGACATAATTGATGTTATTAATACCAAAATAAATGTAATTTGAGACTTTTTATGAATTACACTAATTTTATTGGTTAATAGGACATGTTAATATTGATTTAGTTAACTTTGTTCGAACTAATAATTTTTTTATGATTTTCACAAAAATAAATTACCAAATTGTGTCAAAATTGACATAAAATAGTTTTTTAAATAAAATATTATATTATTAATTGTTATTTTATTCCTAAAAATCCATGGTTCGTCCAAATGACTTAGATAAGGTTATATATATTAATACTAAATAACTTGGGGTTTTTTTGGCTTGTTATAGTTTGTTTATTATCCATATAGTGTAAGAAAACAAGAAGACATGGTAAAAGTTAAATTATCTAACTTAAAGTTAAATCTAAATGATAAGGTTAAAATAGAAATCTCAACATGTCTAAATTCTATTGTATTAGATTATTTCGACCCATCCCCACCTTATCTTAGAAATAACTCAATTAGGAGCTATTAAAAACTGAATATGACTTTGTAATAAAATATTATTTTTAGTTATTCCAAAGGTGCCCCTCTCCTCCCTTATAAAAGGGAACCTCCTCCCTCTCTTCCTCACACCACGTTGAGCCTTCAAACTCGGCCAACCCCTGAAAAATTCTCTTCTCCACTTCCATAGAAACATCCTAGAGGTTCTGGTCTTCTTCAAAGACCAATATTAGTTCCCTAAGAGGAGGTCTCAAAGAGGCGCTTCAAAGAAGAGGTAATGTACGTTACCGATTCTTTCAACTTTATTTCTTCTTCCACTTATTCTTATTTAGTTGTTTCATTATGAAGTAATAACATCCGTATAACTCATGAAATTATATCCTATTATATATATGAAACAACCCAATTTCACCATCTATCTATCCTACGAAAAATGAAATCACCGCGCGTGCGTACGTACGGAATACCGTCTCCACGCCGTGGTGAAATCTGTTTTTCCCCCAACACCATACATGGATGGGTATAATGGTATAACTAATAACTATATATGGTTATTATAACATCATACTCTGATATATTATACCATCCACTCCAATTCTATTCAATAATTATGGGAACGATATCATCGCTCGTGCGTACGTACGGACTACCGTCTCCACGACGCGATGAGATTCATTCTCCTTTTTAACCATACATGAATGATCATAAAGTTTATATAATGACTAATAATGAAATATATGAAATAATAATGATACTGTATTTATATATATATATATATATATATGTATTTCATCTATATAGTTTCATTCAATTCAATAAGGAATCGAAAATAGTCTTCATGCTTTTGTATGGCCTACCGTCTCCATGAACGGTGTATTTCATTCCTTTTATCGATCTGTAATATATATATGTATATGATGAATATATATTATATATAAATCATTTTTTACATTCTATAATTATGTAAATCAGGATATAAGTTTTAATATCAAGAACGACAAGTCGAAACACATATGATAAATGAAATTATTTTACCCAAGACGCTGCTTTAACATGGAATTTACAAAAGAACGGGTAATATAAATTCATAAGTGAAACATATATGATATCATAACAATGAATATGATTCTGTAATAATTCAATGACATTATTTAAATCATTATACAGGAGGTTCGGATATGTACGAAGCATATCGAACCTAAGGTAAGGGATAATGTTTCAATCTCAATTGTTTTCTATCCGAGATTGATTATACATAAGTATTTACTGGGGTTATATTTATCATCCATGTCTATGTTTTATAAAAATGTATTCATGTATGTTTAAAGTCCTTTTTACCCATTTTTTACTTCTACTACATGGTATATATGGAATCTTTCTTTTATGAGGTACTTTTTGACTCTTCCAGCAAAAGTATGAGAAGAATGTTTTTTTAACTTATACGGCATGAAATGATTTTTACGGTTTTATAAAGCCTTATTTTCATGAAGCTTCCTCCAAAAGATTTTATGAATATTTTGAAAAAAATACTTTTCTTTTAAAATTTCATGGCATTTTGAAGAAGAAAGGATATTTTCCTCAAGAATTCATTTCCAATGTTTTATCAAACCCGTTTTTCCATCTAGGATGACATTATTTCATATGTGTGTGTTTCAAGTATAATGTCTCTATGATTTACATGGTTTCACTTTTCTTATTATGAAATGATATACATTTCTTTTATATGGATTATGTGATGATGGAATGATGTTTATGAAACCCATTTTATTCTTTGAGTTATGATGAATGATTTATGTTTATGTTGTGGCACAAGTAAAAATGATTTCATTATGAGATGGGTGAGACATATATCTCCCCCCAATACATTGGGTAAATATTTATATCTCATGAGATAGACATGGCTGGAATGGTAAGTTAATCCGGTTCAGTGTTTCAGGACTGAAAGGAGGAGTGACCTTGATTCAAAAAGGGAATTTGTCCACTAAGATGGTCTTGGCAGCAATGCCTTGGCAACTATGGAAATCATAACATGTGCTTAATGGTTTCCACAATTACGTGTTTTATTCCCATTCTATTTTATCATGCTTAATGTATCTTTTTTATCTATGCCTTACGTACTGCCATGATTTATGTCATTGCACAAGATTTTGATGTTTAAATATTATGTTCATGTTTTGATGTTCAAATGTATGTGATTTGTTTTAATTTATCCATGCTTACCCTTACTGATAATTTGAGCTCACCCTTTTATATATTTTCTTTTCCACGGGATTTAAAGAAAGGTTATAGGTAAGAAAACAAAAGGGGAAGATCTTTTTGGGAGATGTTCAAGATCTTTCCCCACGATTAGAAGATTATGTTCCGAGTTTCCAAAGACACTAAACTATTACGGTTCTTGAGTGTTTGTTTTTGTTATGTAATAAGTATTCCGCAAAAGTAATGTAATGTTCATGTACGTCATGTTTTGGGTCTCTACACTAGTAGCTAGAGACAATTTCAATTCATGGAGGCTATCAAATAGAATCAGACCTGGTCTTCTCGGAATGAATTAACATTATTTCTTCATTCCTCTAATATATTTCTTTTAGCAACACATTGATTATCTTTCCAAGGTGGGGGTGGTTGATGGCATCCATGGGGTACTGCACGGTTTGTTGGGGACCTTGCAAAAGGATATGGTGTTGGGGTGGCTTAATCATGATAGAAGCCACTTCATCTTTTCCCATTCTTTTCCCAGTGGATGATGGGGCCATTCAAGACTTAATGATAGAGCATTTAAAGGATTCATCAATCCATTTGGAAATAGCAGATGAGTCTCTAAGCCCACTTGTGTACTCCACTTAGATGAGCGACATTTTCAATTCATCCCATAGGTTATCCATGAATAGGGAGAGCATCTCATCCTAGGGGAGCATCCGGTTCTGAAAATATATTAGGCCATTCCATCTAGAAATGATGTCTGAGACTCTTCTTCATCTCTTTGTTTGCAGTTCTTGAGGTCACTAACAATCATCTTAAGAATCGTTGAATTGAACTATAAGAGAAACTGTCCCCGTAAGTCCTCCCCGCCTATAATTGAATTGCATGACAGGCTAGTATACAACACAATGGTCGAGCCCTACAGGGTTTGTATGAAGCACCAAAGTTTTAGAGCTTCTTTCTTCTTCAGAGTGCCCATCATGGGGTCCCAATAAGAGGCATAGTGCAATAAATGTTGTTATGGGTCCCTTGAGCAATTTAATACTGGGAATATGGGGTTATTGGTGATTGGAGGTGGAAGAACATTTCTCACCCACTTAGGGTAGGGTTTTCAATAAAGTTGTGTTAGATCATGCCAAACCTCCATGGATTTTAATCGAGTTGTTAGCTGCTCAACAATTTTTAAAAGACCTCAATGGATATCCTGTCGGGATTGAGGATGGCCTGGTGCAGCAGTGGAAAAGATTGGGTGTGTCGGTTCTGTATTAATCTAGGATGGATTCCTAGCCATGGGTATCATTTTTGGGTATACCTGAACATATTATTGTTTCCTTCCTAGCGGGGGAAAGTCTCATTGTACTTATGGGGCTTAGTTTTATAGTATTATTACCTTGGTTTAATTCACCGAAATGAGTGCTTGTGTTATGGGAACCTCTTCTAGGAGCACCTGATGACGTTCTGTAGGGGGGACATATCTGGAAAGGTAGATCAATTGACATATCTTAACATTAATTCACCTGAGCTCTTTCATTTTTTCTCATTCTTTCGGAACCTCTCCTCGGCGGTGAGGGACACATTCTCATGGGGAGGAGGAGGTGGGTCATAGAAGACCTTGGATTTATTTTTCTTCTTGTTTGAGTTTTGTAGTGGAGGTAGCAATAGATAAGATGAGGGGGAAACAAAAATTATGAACGGTATCTTTTTCTAGGTGTCCACACTATCAGGTTCAGTGTGGGATGCTTTTGTGATATAAGCGTCTTTCTTCGCATCCCCCCCCCATACTTCATTTCCTAAGAGATCCTTGGGAATGATGTTTACCAGGTTTATTGAGGCATACCACATTTGGGGTGGTGAACCCAGTGCCGAATGGTATGAAGGTTTATTACACACTTTATTGGACTTTATCCTTCCACTATGTGGTAGTTATTGGATTTAGTTGTGAATATTAACCCGAAGGGAGCCCTAGTCTAGCCTCATAACATGCCATTGTCTCTAAGGGTGCGAACTAGAAGAAGGAGTGGAACAGGTGACTCATCTATCCATCGTTCTTCCAAGGTGGGAGAAGATGGTCATCAGCTTTATAGAGATTTGCGATAAAAGTTCTCCCATCCCTATGGGTTTGGGTGGTTCAAGTTCTTATATTAATGTGCTACGGCCTATATTTGGTGGTCTTATGGGTGAATTTTGATTTAAAATTTCCACCAGAACTAGGGGTTGGGGTTGTTCCATTATTGTGGAGGTAACCACCGATATTTGCACCATTTCTATTTCACATAAATATGTGCGGGAGTGATCCGAGTATGTAAATTTTCTTACACTGAGTATATGGAATTTTGAAGACATTGACACTACTTGTTGGTTAGCTTCCCTTATGTAGGAATCCGTCTAAATGTACCGGGTTTCTTAGTTCTAAATATTTTTGATGCCCTGATCTCCTTGGTCATAATTCTTTTGAGACATAGTCATGGCCGATTTTTGTCGAGTATCCAATCTTTAATGAGTAGGGGTTTCACTTTATTGTTTACTTTTAGTGATGACATTGCACGATTTCACATCCAATGGGGCCTGTTGGACGTGAAGGGGGTGAAGTGCAGAGCTCCATTTCTCCGCATCATCGAATGTGAACTCTAGCATGGGAATTTCCAATGAAGCGATTCATGTTTTTCAGTTCATGGAGGAATGAAAGTTCATGTTTTTCCTTTTGATATTATGATTGTGGTTTCCCTGTGGACATGAGGGCTTATCGTCCAATTAGACAGTGAATCTCCACTATCGTGCACACATTGTCTACATACCCATCGTAGGGAAGGAAATTTCATTCTAACTGACAAAGGGTTGTCCATATATTTATGTGAATTTCTTGTATTCATTCCTCAAACAACTCTACTGGTATGTTAAAATGAGTAGTGGTCATAGGGTAATACATCACATGTATATTATCCTTATCTAGTTATCTTCTCACATGAATCATATCATGTTGTTTTTCTTCTAGGGGATTATCTACTTGATATGAACATCTCGGCAGCTTATTAATAATTTTGTTCTAAATAATTTGTTTTTTGTTAGACTCATTGATTTACAGATGGAGCGGGGGTGGCTCAGAAGATGAGCACGGCCCCATGCCATCCTCTTGTTGAGAAAGAATAAAACTCACTATAGACGGTGTGCCAGATGAGCCTTGATCCATTTTTTCCAGTGCCTCAACATAGTAGGGATTTCTGATATTTGATCTAGTAAGGGGAGTACCTTCTTGCCAAATTGATTTTTTTACATCAGGGAAGACCACCAGAATTGGGGGTACAATAGTGTGGACTACTATTGAAACTTGATTCCCAACCATGGGAAATGTCATTGGGTTGTATAACTTGGGGAGGACCTATAGGGTGTCTGCATCAAGGGGAGGGCCTACTTGCTGCTTCATGTCACTAAGGGGATGACCATAAAAGCAACTCTCATTAGGGTGAGGGCTTTTGCAATGACCTTCATCATATTGAGGACTAACCTCATGACATGATACATTTCAATAAATAGAATTTTTGTAGTGCACATTTGGGGAGGGCGTTTAGGATGTAGTACAATGAAGGGAGGACCTTATTGTTGTGTGGCATTACTATGGGTAGGACCTTCAGAGTAACTTCCATTGTGGGGAGGGCCTTCACAGTGGTTGTCATCATGTAAATTACTACAAACATGATTTAAAACCGACTATAGGGAGAAGCATATATGTAGTGTATACCCTAGGGAGGACCATCCAGTTGGACAACATAAAGGTGGGACCTTCTTTCTATTTGATATTCATGTCAAATGTATGGATACCCCGATCCGCATCAGTAGATAGGATATCCTGATCGACCATTCTTGGACCACAGAGTGAGCCCCCGTGGGTGCTCTGTGGAGGACCTTCAGAGATGCTCGTAGCGAAATTGCAGGGAGGACCTTTTCCAAAGCTATTACAAATTCCATGATTTGGTAATGTAGTAATAGGGTATTGATCCATTGATGATATATGTTTTAGGATGTCAAGAACCCCAACATACATCATAGTAGGTCCATGTATGTGATCTTCCTTTTCCAGTTTCCTTTAGCACAACTTATCTTCAAGAACTCTCTTGTGGGTATACTGGGACATCTGCTATTGGTAATGGACTTTATATATGGTTCCATGTCTTGTTGGGTACCATTAGGTGGTCAGGATATGCCGATGTACATCTTGAGTTTTGGTAGGGATATATGCTCTCCCTGGAGAAGCCACCACATTGTACGGGAGTCCCCAATTGAAACATCTATTTGTTCCCAATCCGGTTGTCTCTATATCGTTGTATATTGCATTCGACCCTCATAGACTAGATCAGGGATTCATTATTGCTCCAGAGTGACTATATAATTTTTTTATTGAGGTATTCTGTTAAAGGAAGCTAGTTCATGGGCCCAATTTCTCACGTTTTCCACCAATGCAATGATTTCTTAGCATACTTGGATGATATGGTCTAGAATCGGCCTATGATCTTCCATCATTTCTAGGAACTTCTAAGATACATCTTTGTCTATAATAGTAATGAAGGACAATTCTAATGTCGGAGTAGGAGTTTGTGCTTGCTCTGATCATCCATGAGTTTCAAGTAGACACTGGAAGTTCTCCAATGTTTGGGCAGTGGAACGAGTCTACCACTGGTTTCTTCTCTAGTTTCCACCATATTTTATGGGTGGAATTTATATTCATGAGTAAGGATTTATATATTATCTCTTTACACTATTTTGGTATCATGGGCTTTGTATGCATCCATAAGAATTTTACTATGGTCGTATTTGTTTGCTTCCCTATTTAGATGGCGGGCATGAAATGCATCAGCAGGTATTTGTGCAAGCATGTAGCTGAGTGTGTCCCTATTTGGTTGAAGGGTTTTTTTATGAATCATCATTTATTTTGGATGCGTATAAATGGTTTCCTCGCTATATGGATGGAATACTTCTTGTGGGTCGGTAGATATCTACATCTTCCTGTAGTTTTCCACTCTATCTGCACGACAGGACCGATGAGCATTAGTAGGGACATGCATGTGCAAGTATTGTTCCACCCTATTTCTATGGTGGTATTGAGTGGAAGGTAAATAATTGTACGTATTCCCATTTAATTCCCCCACTTTATTACAATGAATCTTCTCCATAAGAACCAGGGTGATAGCGTGTTCCTGATTATATATTTGTTTCCCTTGGAGAGAAGCCTGAGGGGCCTGAGTCTCCTTGATTTTATATGGTTCCCCCAGAATAAAGTCCTCCTTAGAAAGAGGGGTCTTGATTCTTAGATTCCCATGGCGAAGCCCTCTAGAGGGGGCCCATGAGTAGGACCCATATGCATTTGAGTTGAAGTTGTCAGCATAGACGTCATCTGCCTCCCGAAGATAATGGAGGTACTCATTGTCACGTTCTAGGGACAAGCTCCTGAAATGGATTGAGATGACCACTGGGGATGCCTTGTGATGCGGTGCCGGTTGTGGCTAAAGAGGCATCCGGTAGAAGTTTTTAGACTAAAGGGCTTGTCTCATAGACTCCATCATGGAAAGAGTATCATTTCGTTGGTACTCCCTGATCAAATAGTTGGATACACAGCGTTGAAGATTCTAGGTAAATGAGGGGGTCCTGCTTTTTGTTGGGGCCCTGAACACCTACTAGATTGCGGATGTGTGTGTGTGCATGAGTTATTAGGATGTCATTTTGAATGAAGGTTTCTCTACAGGAACATGCAATAAACATATATGACATACATACTGGAGAACCTCTTTAAAGTATCATTATTTTAAAAAAATGCATATTTGGAAATTCCACTTGGCCCCCTTCCACTTTTCTTTTACTATGGGGCGAAGCATATTGAGTGGGGTAAGACCGCCACCCTGGTGAAGGATTCACGTCGGGTTGACCATTTTTGTTCTGCCTCTAAGGTGGCACATTTTTTGCATTCCAGGGAAAAAAATTTGTCTGACGTGCAGTATACATTTTTCATTTATCATTGTGGTAGAGCAGCATCCTTGGTTAAGGATTCTTATCAGGTTCACCATTTTTGTTCCACCTCTACGGTGGCGTATTTTCAGGCGGGGTGGAAATGGAATGATGAGGATCATCACCCATCCCTTTTTCTATAGAGAAGGATCCTCGTCTAATTCACCATTCATTTTTTTGACACATTCAACATCATTATATTTTAATGAAGGGTTGATTAACTCTATTGGACCTGTTGGTCCTAGAAGGATATTTTTTGGGGGTGAATCACATGTTCAATCAGCCTTTCTTAGATCTAACTTCCTAGGATGGTCTCCCATAGGTTTATTTGTGGATTCCAGAATGCCCAACATCCCTGATAACCATGATTCAGGGACCTTCATTCCAATGTTAGGCTCTCATTGATTGATGATTCATCCAATGACAAATTAAGAAACTATTGGTCAAGAGGATGGGTGGTTAGGATCACCTCAACCTTCTGAGGGAGGATTTCTGACTGTTTTGTGACTCTCTAACAAATTTATTTTGTATTCATATGTTCGTGAATCCTAGGTTTATTCCCAAAGAGTGTGTCCACGATGAGCACTTGGATTGTAGGATCATCATAGGTATGCACATATTTGATGCTATAGAGGTGATGCTGACTTAATCCATATAATAATGCTCTTTGGAGTGGATTGTTATCCAGGGGGAATGGAATGAGATTTGAAGTTGGGATCAGGCCCATAATAATGGATTCCTATGAATCCTCAAGAAATGAATCCTAACATATGTAGGTCGTATTGTGTGGGGCATAAGCAATGAAGCTTCCAATTTGAGGTGGCATGGTTGGGTGGATCCTTCATTGAAGGGCACCCATTTGAGCTCGAGCCTTCTCTAATGCATCCTACATATCATGATTTGGTCAGGAATCAGAGTACTCCAAGTTTAGATGTTGTGACTGTTTAAATCATCATAATCCTCTAATTCCACGTGAGTCATGCTCATTTTGATAAACCTAAGGATGTGAAATATTCAACAATGCACATTCCTTCTACCTTGTTAGTGGGGGAGGGAGAGCCCACGACAAAAGAGGCTGGGGTGATGGTGGGTGAGGGAACAGAGAAGTGAAAACCTTAATGTGAGGTGACATTAAAGGTCATGCATCCCGAACTCGTATGATTAGGGAATTACCTCAGTGGAAGGTCCCCAGAATACATTCTGGGAAGGGTAAGAGTTTCATCATCGTCAAAGGGGAGAGCGAACATATCCCCTTAGACTGTTCACTATTCTTCATTGAATGGGAAAGCATGTGATTACCCTTAATCCCTAGAATGGGGTGGTTCATGTTTGTGTCCCAAGGTTGAACCCTAGGTTACCATGGGAATATAGACCCACATGAATTTATGAAGCCTAAACCATTGTGGGGAGAGCCTTCACAAATCCACTAACCATGGGTATGTATACAAAAAGGGGTTTGTTGGTGTGCCTGAGGGTATGATAATACATGTACGAAGGCTTTGGGGGAGGCTTTATACTGATACCGGAGGGCGGGTTAGTGGAGGGATTATGGAGGACTGGACGGTAATGGAATGGTGAGGTTGGAACCGGGGGAAATAATACCTGAAAATACCACATTCTGTGTACTGGTTTCTTTTCTGAGATAGGGGAATCTCTGCATACCGTAGTGGTATGATGAAATATGGGCCACTAGCATACTGATGTGGTATGCGGGCATGAGTATAGATGATCGCATACCAGAGTGGTACGCAGCCCCTCACACAAATTTGGGTTGCATTTGTGTACTAATGTAGTACATGATGTCGAGTTCGGTCCGTGTAGAGGTTCACTACATGGAGAGCCTTATTGAAGGAGGATCCCGGGGATTATCGTTTGTATAGAATTCTTCCATGAGGAGTATGTGGTTTGAGGTTCAACAGTTAGGTTCTCGGTTCTATTATTATTATTCAATTTTTCTGTTTTATGGGTCACAACCGGCTATAACTGTGGAGATTGTTGTTTGTGATTTGGGTTTCACTGATGAATCCAGATGGAAGCTAGAGTCTTCTCTAAAATCATTCTCCCAACCTCAGAGTCTTCTTTGAGACTTCGTCTTTTATCCATTTTCCATATACTGTGCACCCTTTTATAGAACATCTACACACATATATCAATTGCGAACACAACAGCATTTGCGGAGGCCCATACAGATATACAGACCCTTAGAAGACTCAGTCAACCGGTGTTTGTAAAGGATTTTGTTTACAAAAATGGTTCTTGGAACCATTCTAGTTCACTTATTCCTTGAACTGATGATTTTGTTGTATGGTATGCAGATTGAATTCATGTGCACAATTCCTTCGGTGATGCAGTTCATGATCTACCTTGTTTCGTTGTCCATCGCTCCATGGCCCAGCTGTTTGCAGACTATTCTACAAACTTGTTGGTTAACGATCCATCTAGTCCGCATACCATTACTGGTGAAGGTACGTGGGCCACTTGAAAATCCTTTAAAACATGAATTCTGTCAATTTTCTTCTAATTATTTCAACTCAATTCGAGTCCATTCACCCTGAAAGACATGTAGGAGTACTTCCTTCCTTCATTAAAGTGATTGTGGGGTTATTTTATTCCTTCAGAAGAATATATGGAACCTACAATTCAAAAATATGTAAATTAATCATTCTATACTTTTCCACTAAGTTGAAAATTTCAAATGTAGAAATTAGTTACTATGGTAAAATAAAAAAATGTTAAAGTAACAATTCAAGGAGAATAGGGTTTCAAATAGAGTAAAAATGTATTTAATTTATCATATGAGTTGTGGATAATTCTTATCACTTATTCATTCCATTATTTACCATATTTTGATCCAATTTAAAGGATTTTTACTTTACATTATTAAAATGTTTTGGTTAATTACAAAAATGATATAAAAAATCAATTATAAATGGGGAACTACTCTCCTTACTTCCCCTCACACCAATAACCACATAAATTGGCCCATAAACAACCAAAAACTCTAATCAAAAGTCTTATATACCATTAATAGGTTATGGTTTCTAAATATTCCACCCAATGTCTTAAACAACTTTATAAAGTATATAATCTTGTATGGGAGGTATAACATTGTAAACGCTACTTACTAATTTCTATTTCATTATGTTAACATATTATTACACAAATTAAGTCAAAATATATTAAAAATGATATATTTAGTACAATAAAAATAACAATAGTTTATTATAATGATGCTAAAATATTTATCTATCTTTCCCATATACATTAATAAAAACAAGAATTTCATTTGTGCATTGTGTGGACTACCGCCTCCCTGACATAATGTGTTCGGTTTTCCAAAACTACATTACAAGGATGGTAATTTTATGGAATTTAACAATTAATTATGATATTTATGAATTTTTTTATTCTGAAATAAAAACCATATTACTCTTTCCTCTAATTCTATGAAAAGGAAATTACTATCCATGCGCAAGTGCAAACCCTCGGAATTATGGAACGTTGTATTAATTTTTCATAACCATCATTAATGGATGGATAAAATGATAGAGTTAAAGGTTAAATATGATTGTTATGAAATCAATTATGGTATTAAAAATTGATGATATTATTAATGATGTGACCAATAAATGGTAATCGTTAATTCAATCATTTAGAATGATTGTATTAAGAGGAAAATAATCTGTTATTTGTCTACATTGACTCTTTACAAATTATCTTCTATTTATTTAATTTTTTAAAAGTATGATATAAAACACTGATAAACACTTAATTAGGTCATTATTATTCTATTTTGATGATATTATGACTAATTTTTTTCATAATCTTCTATTAATAATGGTTAGTACATATTTGGGTAGGCTAAACCTCCCACTTGATGAATACATTAAATTTATATCATGGAAAAATATAATAAATTATATAGAGTTATTTTATGATATAAATTTGAAATAATGATTTTATTTTCCTTATGGATACATTAATTCAAAATTTGATTCATTAATTAATAATACCCACATTGATCATCATGAATCACTGAATCATTCTTATTATCGATTTCATCTTCGAGAATGAAGACAAAAAAAATTCATTTATGGAATTGGAAAAAAAATAATTAAAAAATCATAATTATTATAATATTTAATAACATGGAAAATATTATATTTTCAAGATGAATGAATATACACTACTATTATGATACGATCAAAAATGATAAAAACTATTGTTTTTTATCATTTCACTAGGGAACAAATCCATCCACCAAGTATGTATCACGCCGATGCCATGTATTCCCACTTTCTAGAGGCGGGAGACATCCATCTCTTATTCCGGGAGGTTTTCTCCTTGATTAAAATTGGATTATGGGATATCAGACTCTCCTTAGGTGGATTCATCCTCGGAACTCATTACCCAGTTTGGGTCTCCCATAAAGCTTAAGACGTTCTTCAAACTCTTCCCTGGTGCCATATCTTCATGGACACCGATTAATTACACTACTAATTTCATGACATTCCATGGGGTCAAGTATGGGAAACATCCTTTGATCGGGGGAGTGGTCAGGTTAGACATCGCTGGCATGTCTAGATGATGAAAAACTGATGCGTCTGGGTTTCATCCCCTTATGATAGGGCTTCTTGTGGGTGTCAAAGCCTGAAGAAATCCACATCATGTGTGGGGAATTATATTCAATAGGCATGTCACTAAGGTTTCCCCCAGTTTCCCATATTAGACACAGGGTGTTCCATAAGATTAACATCTAGCATAGAAGGATAAAAATTATTGTAAAACTAATAAGAGTTGATCAAGTGGGTAAATCCCCAAGAGGGAGCACCTAAAGGGTTTACTGGATGAGTGTATCAAAACATCTCATGAGAAAGGATCCGAGGATGATTGATTCCCAATAAAGGGGACTCTAGGGAAAACACTTGGCTGGGATTAAACCTCATGGTCGTTTTCTACATACCATATATATGAGACAAGGATCAAAACACATGTATTTCAATAGAGTGATGAATTTGGGTATACCCAACGGAAAACGACCTGGAGACATGCTGGGGCTTACGCATAGGTAGCAACCCATTCCAAGAGGGACACCCTTTGTTTGATGACCATGGATTGTGTATGGGGATTAATTATAGTTAGCTAGCCATGTGGATGACATGATCCCACCAAGATGTGGCGGCCTGGGTAAGAATATGGTTGAGAGATGGGTGGTTTAGTGAAGTGGATGGAGAATGAGATGGAATAGATGTGAACATGGAAATAGTGTTGGGTTTGTCCCTTAGAGAGGCTACCTACATATACCCTTGTTAGAGAATCAATGTTCACAAAGTTCAGTGGGATGATGAGACACATGAGGAGGTGGTCTATGAGAATGGTTGCGTGAATGGTACCCAGAGGATTTAGAACCCCCCGAGTAATGTAAAGACCATCTTGAAACACAATTGTTCAAGGGAGGGACCATGGTGGGACATGAATTCTAGGAATGAACCTTAGTGATTCTTCCAACTTATCCCTGTGGAGGGGAATCTAAGTACTTGTAGTTCAGGATGGGGCATGGAATTGAGGTGTATAGAAAGGAAAGAGACCTAACAGTATGCTGGGGGTTACTCTTTCTTAGCATCCTGAGAGTTGGTCTGAAGTCAGTAAGGGACAGACTAAGATGTGGGTCCTAGAAAAGGGGACCCTGATATTTTTTGTTGTTTGGGTTCAATCATTAGGGAGGCTTCATACGTACCTTACCTAGATAACAGGGATCTAAATCAAAGTAGATTGAATGTATTTGGGGTTGACCCTTAGGGAGGATTCCTACGTACCATGGTATGGAGACCAAGATTAAAACCCAAATTGTTCAAAATCATATGGTTTATCATCATGCATGACAAAAGGGGCATAAAATTTAATATCATGTGGGACGAGGGTGAACTGACTTGAAGTGGCCAGGGAAAATGGGTATTCGGCTTGAAACACAAGGAAGAATCCTATGAACCTTTCTTGGAAAGGGAAAGGATCAATGTCCACGTAGTTTAAAAGGGGAGATTGTGGCTTTCATGCTAAGGTGTCCAAGGGAGAATTCCATATTTGATTCATACTCTAAGCTCATGTGAGTCATGGTTGGCGTGTGATACAATATATAGAAATGTTCTGACATCCACGTCACAAAAGGTGCGTCCATGAGGAATAAAGAAGGTTGTACACATGTTTAGCGTCCCAAAGAAGAAATAGTGGAATTAAGCTTGGTTATAAGACCGACTAGGTAAAAGGGTCATACACTTGGTTAGTGGCCTATAGAGATGGAAATTGGGACATACTCTAGGATGCAGGCCAGATGGTGATAAATCCCACAGGGATATGGATTGGATAATGAACCCCTATAATTGTCTCTCATCTAGTCTTCATGAAAAAATTATGATAAGGGGGGAGATGGTGCTACCTACCTTAGGAAAGTCAAGGGGCATACCGCAAGATTGTTTCCCTTCCCCCTGGATAGATGCAATTCCATTCAAGGATGATCTCATCCATGTGAGGAAGATCTCACTCCCGTGGAGACCAGTGGGTATGGAGAAAGTCTGATATGGGGAATCCATTGTATATTTCATCGGGCGAGTCTAGATTTTAATGTCATGTAATGAGGACGATGGTGCTTCGTAGATTAACGTTCTATAGCTCGAGTGATTAGGGTTCAGTCCTCACCCATAAGACATACATAACTAATCCACACCCAAACATGGGGAAGGGAAGGAATCAACAATTCCATGTGAAGATGAGGTAATAGATTGATCCATTTAGGGGAACACGTTGCTGTGGATATTATAAGAAAAAATATCCAATTGCGTTCTTGTTTGAAGAAGCATGAGGATGTGCAATGGAATATGAAGCACTTCCCAAGGGACCTTGAAATCACATCCTACATGCCTAGTGGGACGTAAGGGAGAAGGGATTGTGAATAATAAGGGTTCAAAGGAAGGGACCTAGTGAATCTATGGTTCACAACAATGTGGAGAGACTCCGTGAAGGGGTATTCCTCATGAATCAGAGTGTCCTATCCAAGGCATGGGGTCTATATGCCTATAAAGGGTTCTTCATGAAGTCCAAGTTCTTTCACAGAGTAGGACTTAATGGAGCATGTGTTCCAATCAAAGTGCGGTATTCTGATGAAATTCACTCCTTAAAAAACTTTTATCCTACCTTATCATGGGTTTCACATGTGCATAGAATGTAATTTCCGAAGAATTATTTCTTTGAGAAGACTCGAGTCCACATAGGGGGATCTTTCCTTTACGAAGGCTTGTGTGCGATGGGAAGGGCATCACAGCATGACAAGGGGTTGTATTTGAGCACAAGAAATGAACACACAAATTCCTATATACCATGAAGACTTAATTTTTTCAATGTTTCACAGAGTAGAAGGTGTTACGTGATTCGAGTGATGCGAAGGTGAAAGGTCTGGGTAACCGTCTTTTGGGTCTGAGGGAAGCCTGGTATTTATACGAAAGAGGAAGATTTAATCTCTTAAAAATCATTGTGAAGCCACGTGGAATTTTTCTATCATAAGAAAACTGTGTCCAGTATGTCGTAACCACTGAGTCGACCATCATCGCCTCCTAGGCATAAAGGTCTCTTTAGTTCCCCTTGTGGTGCTCTGAGGGTCCTACGTAAATTTCCAAGGGATTGTAGAGACTATTCAGATCCCTTCATGGCATGAATCTTCTAGCCAATTTCTTCACAACAATGGATCCTACCTTCTATTTTCTCTAAAATGATTTCAGAAGTGTCCACGGCTTTTCCATAGCCGCAGAGCTGAGGGGCTCTACGAAGGATGAAGCGCTGAAGGGATCTGCGAATGGGCTTTGAAAAGAATCACCTTTGTCATTTTTGTGATCTTTTAATAGTTATCCTGTGCACACATTTTGGCACCAACGAATGCCCCCCCCCCACATATTTGGAGCTGCAGAGAAAATGAGGGTCAATGTTTGAGGGTAGATTTCCAAAATTGTTCAGCTAATTACAATGAAATATTGCAAAGTATTGTTTCAATGATAATAGGTGATTCACGGGTTGGGAAATCGTTAATGCTCGTCGCGACCAGGCATTCCACAAAGAAAGGAGGCCCTTTTTTATAAATATAAGATAATAACACATCTTTTTCGTTACCTATATATTCTTTTTCATTATTGGACTCTCAATTCAAGAATCTCCCAAAGATCTATGACTACTCTTTGCGACTCGATCACCTTTAGCTCTACGGCGCACAATGAATCTTATAACTCTATGATCACACATTCTACGGCTTGTGCCAGTGAGGTCTGTGGTAAGTCTTTATGATCTGTCTCTACAATCGATCTCTGCAATTGAGATCCGCGATCACGGTATGCAATACCGATCAAATAACATCTAAAGTTTGGAGATGGAATGGATCACCAAGAAGCTGCCAGGGGGGGTTCCTTGCAGATGTTGCCTAGAGGGAAGAAATGGAGGATAACCTAGGTATCAAGGAATATTTGGAGAGCCATTTTAACCATGATTACCTGGTGGATATTCTATTAGAAACTTATAAGAACTAACCTACATTAAAAATGAATAATTAATATGGATTTTTTCTGAGGGATGATGTTTTCATTCATGAATCAAGAAGATATTGTCTTGCCTATGGGTTTAGGAGTACATTGTTCCAACACCGGTTGTTCAGAACGGGAAAAACTCATACTTGAGAGGATTATACACCTTTCAATGACGACTTCTTGTACAATCATGTAAAAAAATTTGATGGGAAGGAATTGAAGCCAATGGTATGTCCCCCGCAGTACCACACCATTCTAAAGGGGACCATGGGGAACCTAAAGAAGGGGTGGAACAATGAGTGGGATCTACACTAGGGAGGCAATTTCAAAGATGATTGGGCATGGTCTTACTAGTTATTTGCCTTTTGTGTGGAGATTGGGGAAGATATGAGGCGAGTGGGCCTATATGAGATGACATGGGTCTCCCAATTTGACATTTACCAGCAGAAGAAATTGATTCCAGAGTGGCTGAGTATGTGGTAAATGAGGACTAACACTTTCCTTCTTCACTAGGGGAGGCCAGTATCAACCTCTAGAGCTTACAAATAGTCTTTAGGATTACAATATTAGAGGATAGGTATGATGAGTTCCTTCCCACCATGAATACAAGGGAGGAACCAGAGTAGAGGCCACCGCATGAAAAGGTATTGATGGACATAGTGCCTGGACATGAAAATTATTTGGTGAGGGATGTCCAATTTAATGGGTGCTTTAGGTGGGTTCAAAATTCTCCTCTAGATGGGAAGCATCCTGCAAGCCCCCCCCCCCACAAATACCGAAGGAAGTATAACACAACATACAGAACTCATACAGGAGGATCTTGGATGACATCCAGTGGAAGTAATGGATGTTTAATTTTAGAACCCAGCATTTACTAGTGGTTAGGTTGTCTGAATTCATCTTTATGCTAGTTTGTGGTTGGATATGGCCCGTAAGGTATAAAAACAAGGGTGTACGACCGAGTATGTTTATCATTTTGTCGATGTTGGTGATGGGGGATCATATCAATCTAGGTATTCCGATGCAAGATAATATGTACAATATAATATGGCATATTAGTGAGGGAAAGAAGCCACATAGGTTTTGTGAGCCACTTAATCATCTCTCTGGGTGGATAGAGGATCACATGGGCTCCTATGAATATAGGAAACCCATTTATCCTCTAGGGTCAGTCTTTCGACTAGATATTCTCAATTTATTGGGGTTTGTCTCGACCAAGCTGACCCCAAAGCTGGTACTGAATAGAATTTAGAAGGCAGGTGAGTTCAAGTTCTACCGATTCCCATTATGAAAAGTTTTCTTCACTAATTAAGAACAAGGAATAGAGGAACATTGGCCCTACCTCCTAGCCTTTTGGGATATAGTCTTAGTGGAGAGGGTTGACCTCAAGCCTCTCAACAATCTATATACCCCGCACCACTTCATGAGGTTGTTCTGGTGCATGTAGAGTCTAACACTGTGGGTCTACACTGGAGTACCCAATAAGTACCATCCTTGTGTGATGAGGAAAATATGGATCATGTACACACTGGAGTATGGGAATATTAAGAATGATCTACCTCCACCCATAGTGATCAATGGTCTAGTGAAATAATATTCCTAGAGTTGGGAGGTAGCCTACCATGGGGAGTTGTTGAAGTGGCGGACCATCTATTCTAGTGATGGGGTGCCTCCCCAACCTCGAGGATGGGGATGGAAGGCAGCAACAAAATATCATGGTGGTGGGGCTGCAAGAGTGTTGGGGCCTACATTGATCTAGAGGTAGGTGGTGGCGGTGGTCCCAGTAGTCCCAGAGGGGAAAACTAAACCATAGGAAAGGCATCCCATGTTTTCTATAGGATAACCACTCAGGATCTGGGGAAGTGGTTGTTCTATATAGGCATTCCTAAAGATATTGATTTCATAGAGGCCTAATACATCTATTATTCTAATAGAAAATGCCTCAATACGTCCTAGATGTGGCACCATATGAACTATATTTTGATGGATTTCCAAGAGCTGGCCACGCCAAAGCTGAATTTGTGGTATCTCTGGCAGATTGGGAGCCGCACATTATCGAGATGGAAGACTTCTTACACTCCCAGGGTTCACCATGTCCAATGATGGATTTGGTGAAAGTGCTTCTCTTCTGAACAGTCATTCCAAAATTATGTACAACTGATTTGAGGGACCACTACCCCCTTCTAGAATAATTAGAAGAGTCCACTTGGGGTGGGAATAGGCTATTAGAGGGATCCCTCCAGAGGAAGGTCTAGTCACCCTATCAGACTCGGAACAAGAATATTTTGTTGAGGATCTCGAGGTAAATCTTAAACCCTTTTCCTCTTTTCATCATTTAGGATTCCTATCCCTTTCTAAATAACATTTGAACTATATAGGAGGGCCTCAAAAAATAATCCCTCTCCTAAGTAATAAAAGATGCCGCTTCAGGATATACATCTACGACAATGGAGATTAATTCACCTCCTAGTTCCACGACACCTAGATTGGTTCTCCCAGAATAATAGGATTACCCAACCATATATGGAGGTCCATGCCTCAGGGTTTCCACTGGAAACACTTCTAGGGAGAGACAATCTATTTGATCTCTATTAGTTTTATTCATAGAATTCATAACTGTCATAAATTGACTCAGGAAAACTAACGCCTTTGTATTCTCACATGGAAAATTATTCAAATGGAATATTCCACATTAAAGTGGATGACTGGGGCCCCTGGAACTGATTTTCCCAGGGGAATGCTGATGGTATTGGATGGGGACACCCATACGTACCAAGATGGAGTGCTCATGATCACAGGTGAGAGTGTCAGTAGACCGAACCTAAAATCATCTTGTTGGAATCTATTGATGGGGATCAATCAAATGACATGAGACCTGACCTTCCCAACCAGTCACTAGAAGAGTATCCTATTGATGTGTTCATGGAGAGATTCCCAGCCTATGAACCCATTAGCCTTGAGGACAGGGATGAGATGACTTCTGATGAATGGGATAGGATGTTCATCCATCACCTGTCATGGAAGCTGATCAAGTGTTTCATTAGAGAGACCCCACAAGAACAATGGGTAGACCAAATGGGGAAGATCCTTTCCCAGTTGTGCGGACTATGCGCTAGAGGAGTGGATTACCAATATCCTCATATGCTCATCTGAAACATGAAGTCATTGAAGATATGGGAATATGATAGTGGCCTTGGTTTTAGATAGTAGCGAAGGAAGTCCACCGAATTAATTAGACTCCAGGTGTCCGAAATTGAGATCTAGCAGTTGAGGGCATGTGAGAACAATTATGCATATTTCCTCAATGAACAATCAAGCCTCATATAGTGATTAAAATCCCAGTTGGATGAGGCTAAATAACTGATGGGGCGAGCCTATGGAGAGATGGATATTATTTGAGCAAATGAGGATTGGTCCTAGATCAAGGCTAATGAACTACGCCCCATTTCCATCTAGGAGGAGTGGGAGCTTAATAGGAGATGGTGGATCCTGAAAATTAACAACTAGAGAGTGGAAGAGCTAGTACATTCCATTTAAGAGCTCAATACATATATGGTAAGGTCCAATCCTTGGGTGTTGTAATTTGTGTAAACTCATAAACATACTACCATGCATTGTTATTTTATATGGATTGTATGCATGATTTCCATTACTTGTTTTGGTTTGAGGACTTTCCAATACATTCATGGAATATCTAGCAATCAATCCATAAGCTCACATGGGTTGTT
The DNA here is from genome assembly GCA_963277665.1 of Viscum album. Classification (NCBI taxonomy): domain Eukaryota; kingdom Viridiplantae; phylum Streptophyta; class Magnoliopsida; order Santalales; family Viscaceae; genus Viscum; species Viscum album. The sequence continues at coordinate 273,998,485 of OY728155.1, read as the reverse complement.
CCTGATATGAGAAACATGGGATGACAACATTCTTTCTCTATTTGAATTTGAGAGTGACATCCAGGATCTAGGAATCCATGGAATAAACAACTGATATAGAGTTCTATAAAGAAAGTGGGAGACCTTACTAGAGAACAATGTTCTAAGAGTAGTCAAGTTTACTTTTTTCTTAGTGTGCTCTAGTGCACGAGTGGGGTAACACCAATGGAATGGGAATCCATTTGAACATAGGGGAATGGGAATTTTGAATCAAGATGCACTAAATTTAGAACACTGTAGGGATCGAATGAAAATGAATGAAAACTGTTGAATGTGCTCAAAATATAGTATCCTTGTTGCATTAGCATAGAATGGGAACTACATATGAAGATCGACTACTGAACATGGTAGAAACATGAGGCCTGACATGAAATGTCATCCATAGTTTTCATTAACATTGGCCCATTACTTTATGTGGGCCATAGTCCAAGCATCCATACTGTTACGGTGTTTCTTTAGGCATGAAAGGAGATGAGGATTCAAATAATGGTAATTCCAAGCATGGATGGTGGAGTGATGTGTGTTATAATGGAGTCCAATACTCCATAAATTACACCAACGTGATAAAAAACCTTTAGGTGAATGCATAAGTATTATCATGGATCGCATTCATTTACTAAAAGGATCTACCTTGAGAGATCATAGAGTTTCATGTAGTTTTACATCATTATAATGAGGAAAATAGACATGTAGTTTATCATCGAACAATGAGGACAGAGGCAATGAACAACTGCACAAGGGGGGATGAGGCCAAGACGACTGCACAGAGGGTTGAAAATCATGTCGATGGTTCTAGGAACAAGATATCTAGATGTCACTACCCATCCTGCTAGTGTTAGAAATCAATCCATACATTGTTCAGCATGTCCCATGTATTTTATCATCATATTGTAAAGACATGGCTACGATTGGATCTCAAAATGGGTATGTGATGTGGTAACTATAAAACCAACGTGAACAAGGACCAAGCAGTCCCCACAACCACACATGTTCCTAATAGAGATTTGATGCCAAGGGGCCGAAAAGGATAATTTTTGGGATGCACAAGAGGTGAAATGCCCTAGTTTTTTCTACATATCTTATGAGGATGGGAATCAATCCATAAGTAGTTTTAGAATATTGCAATTTAATTTCATGTGGGACAATAGGCATGTTAGTTCGGCTACAGCAGTACACATCATACAAAAACCACTAATCCCAGGTGATTCATGCTTGATGTGGGAAACAACGAGTAGTGGTGGAATTTTCCTGGTATAGGGAGGCACACATTAGGGTATATGTAACGCTAGATGAAAGTCATCCCAATATTATTTACTTGACTTTTAAGGAACATAGATGGATGGAGGGGTATAGCCGAGTGTGATGGAATTCCACATGAACATAAGTGAGTTGAAAGATTTGAATCATGGTTCCTGAGATCTGGATCTCAATTCTAGTGGTGTGATGATAGAGGATTAATTTTGATATTTCTGGTAACACAACATTCATTTCACATTATCATATAATAGGGATTTACAATTTAGGGTTCACCGCTGTCTATATTCAAAACACGGGACAGGTCGGAAAATGTCGTCTGAGGTCTTCTAGCTGGTTGGTGGGACCACGATGGTAGGTAATCCAATGTGGCATGAGACCAGGCTGTAAAGGGGGTACCTTAAGACATGGAAGAGTATGGAGATCCAGATAGAGGGATCATGAATCATGAACATGAATTGAGGGAATGTCAAAATAAAACACCACACTTTCGGCTCTTTTCCATGGCACATTTGTGTAAGCCAATGTGATGTCGTAGATAGAGGTAGTCAAATCCTTTTTGAAGAACAATGGTCTTGGGGATGAAAGCTCCTAGTATAATCTCCTTAGTGGACCATCATGAGGGGATTTGGTTAAATGGAATTTTCATGGGGTGGTGATGTAACAAAACCCATCATAGATTAGGACCGAAGGGACTGTCCCTCTTATGAGACATTCCGAGTTCTAGACCCAGTGATTAAACATCTGGTTGTTCCTATGTATCCCATAAATATGGGAATCAAGCCATACGTAGTTATGAAATGAAATATAATATTTTACTGTTGTAGAACATAGACACGGATGAGACAAACACAGGAGACATATGATGCAGATGTTGTAAAACCTGATGTAAATGATAACCCCATATGCACTCACCACAGCACATGCTTCTGACAGATTTGGAACAATGGGACCAGAATGTGGGTAGGATTTGAGATACCTAGGGATGGATCCGAAGATGAAATGGTTGGGAATTATTCTATAACCCATGAGGATTGGATTCAATCCACAAGTAGTTCTCATATATGGAACAATAGGGTACCAATGACATGGTGAATACTGTGATAATGTTCTGGCTCATGCACTGAAAGAAGTGGAATTCGATGGAACTTGTTTGTTCATTAGAGTACATATGTGTTTGTTTATATGTGAAGCAAAAATCCTTGAATGTGGAATCCAAGCATTTCTATAAGAGTCAAACCACATGCAAGCCTTGAAAAATGGAATGATGAAAAATCGATGTGAAACTTGATATCCACTCATGTGAGGAAACTACAATGCGATTCCATTTTTCATCGAATTTCCAAAATGATAATTTCATAGTTTAGGGTCGTATAATAGGACCAAACAATGAATCATTACATTATTCACCAAAGATAAAATAGTTTAATTTCATGTGTGACTAGGTAACATAGTTTAAGGTAATATTTCATGAGAGAAAATAGAAGAACAAGGTTCTAGATAGAATGTGAAAGGTGTGATAATGCATACCCAATGTGAATGAGGTCAGGGTCCACAACACACTGTGTGAAATTGTAAAAGTGGAAACTCAGGCTGAAAGGCCCAAACAGTTCCTAGGATATAGTGTTGGACCTGAAGATAAAATGTCTGAGGGTTATTACATATCACCTGAGGATGGGAATCATGCCATATGTAGTTCTGAGAGTGAAGTTTATCTTCTTGTGGTACGAGAGGTAGGAGAGACATGCTCTAAAAAGGGGAGTATGTGGTGCACCTATTGAAAAAACTATGTGAATGAGGAAATAATTCCACATACACCACACCATGTAGTCTTATAAATGTCATGTAAAAAAGTCTGAACAAAACAGAAAATTAGTGGAACCTAATATGGTCCAGAAGATGAAATTTATGGGAGTACATACATAGAACCTTAGTTGGATCCAGGGATGAAATGTTTGGGAATTCCAATGTATCTCATAATAAAGGGAATAAAAAAATATGTAGTTCTACATGACTTCATGAAATTTAACTTCATATAATAAGGATGCATATATATATCATAGTTTAAGGTCACAGAGCTCGGACCATTAGAACTGAGAATCTTCCAAGAAGGTGTATACCCTGACCAAATCTTAATGCCCTGTGACCCGCTCTCGATGTTGGAAAAAAGGGTGATATGATCTTTGAAACATTTAGAATATAGATAAAGGGGAAACGATATAGAGCCTCAAATGAAACCACACTGTGGATTCACCCTAGTAACACAAAAATTCGCATAGAGGGATAACACCAAGTGTGTGGAAATTCCACATGGAAATGATAGAGTGCACAAGGTTATGAATAATGAAACCAATATTTATGGTTTAATGGGGGTGGTCTAAAAATGGAGGTTAACTATTTACCTTGTTCAAAACACAACATCCATATTGTGTTATCTGAAATTGGAATAAACAAATGATCATTTCATACTAACCATAATCGCAACACGAAACATTTTTCAATTTTTTTTGAAACCTTTTATGTATATTCTCACTAAATGGTTGGAGAGCACTCGGGCTTAGATTTCAGGCCATTTGGGGGTCCCTTAGAAATTGAAAGATAATGAAATCCCAAATAAGGGGAAACATGAATCATGGAAATGAGTGGAAACATGTCCTAGTAGAATCTGACACTCTAGGTCTTGAACCAGAGTGCTCCTAGGCATGTCGATTAATTCACAATGATGGTCGAGGGGCCTAACTTGAGAGAAGACGACTCAAGAAGGTGAGTGGAGGATAGGAGGATGAAGATATCTTAAGAGGTATCTTAGTGGTGTGGCTATTGAATACCCAATGTGAATGAGGACATAAGCCCATACCACACCACAAAGCCCTCTTAGAGGACTCAGGACAGGGCGCAAGATATATGAGATGGTTTCTAAGAAATAGGGATGGACCCGAAGACAAAATGACTTTTCATTCTTTTATATCCCATGAGAATGACAATAAAGCCACACATAGTTCTGAATGTGTCATATATTTTAATGTCATGTTGTAAGGAAGAATATATGAGGGGGATACCTCAATGACGAATGTCTATGGTGTGGAGAATAACCGGATGTAAATGAGGACATAATCCCAAAAAGCCTCACCATTCATAATTCCCTGAGAGATCATGGAGCTAGAGGATGAGAGAAAGGATAGATAGACCTAGGCTTGTCTTGAGGACAAAATATCTGGGTTTTTTTTCATATCCCATGATTATGGGAGCCATTCCATACGTAGTTCTTGAAATTATATTAAATTTATCGTCATGTGACAAGGATGTATGGATCTTACTTTGTGATCAGAGAGCTCAGACTATAGATTCCTTGTTTATTGTCATGTTCATGGGACAATGGATGTAAAGGGTGAATCCATGTGCATGTAATTTGGGAGACCATGGAAAGAAAACAATGATTGAGTAGAACTATTGACCATATCCGCAACATAGTATCCATATCATGTTACAAATAATGGTAACAACAATTGAGCATCGACTAGTGAAAATATTATAAATGTTAGACTTGTATCATTTTTTCATCAAAAATCCTCAGGGAAGTTGGTTAAAGATGGTTAGAGATTCCTATGGCCTATCATCCATGTAATTTGGGGTCCTTTAGGATGTGAAAAAGGATAGAAACACAAATTATGGGATACGTAAAGCATGGGGGTACCCTTGTTGTTTAACATTTTTTGGTAAGGATGATGGATGAAGGAGGGGTGTCTCTGGTGGATGTGTGGGGTGTTGGAAACATAGCCTGATGTGAACGAGGACATAGAGTCTATAATGCATCAAATAATACTAAGTGAGAACCTAGGAAAAGGGGCTAAAAAGGTCTAGGTAACTAAGGCAATGCCATAGATTAATATTACTAGCCATTTTCTAGTTTATTGTCATGTGATATGAGTGTTGAGTAGTTTTAAATCTTTCAGTTTAGAAGGATTAAAAAATTTAATGTCTTGCGATGAGGACGGTGGTGGTATTATTTTAACATCATAAATCTCAACCAGTGATTAGGTTACCCTTTATATGGTTGTTGACTCACCAATGTTCTTAAGACCACGTTGGAAATGCAGGGTGTGGGAATCAAGGAATGGGATCATGTTATTTCTAACATATAAGGAGATGACAATGAAGGAAAGATATTTGGCTGGGACGATCCCAACACGACCAACATTCGTGCATGAGGCAAACTAATATTTAAAGGCGTTGTAGGATAAATTGAATCACTACACTAAATATTTGGGTCATATTGGGGTGGTGATAAATATGGAGGATGGATTTTGACTGTGTTCAAAACACAACATCCATATCATTTGACCTGAAATGGGAACAAAAAATGAGCTTCGACTACTGACCATAGTTAAAACTTGGGACATGTATCGAAGTTTCATCCAAGACCCTCCAGAACATTGGCCTGAAATGGTAGGCTATCCATAAGGCTAGGCTTATATACTATTAGAGGGTCCTTTTAAATTTTAGTGTTGATGGAAACCCAACTAAAAGAGATGCATGAACCGTGAATTTGACCACACAGTTTAATTTCATGCGGGAGGGGAGAAAGAGGTGTTGATCTCCAAGGAGGGGAATACATGGTGAAATTCTTGATAAATATGACATGAGTGATGTCAATCAATTACCACACCACATATTGTGTTTTGACTTAAGGGGAGATCCTGATGTTTGGGGATGGACCTATGAATGACATGTTTGGGAATTCCTACTTATTTCATGTTGATGGAAATCAATTCAAACATTGTTTTGAAAGAGCCATGTATTTTAACGTCATGCTATGAGGAAATAAAAGGATATAATAATAGGGAATCCACATGGTGTAATCTTCATAAACTCGACATGAATGGGGCCAAATAATTATACACTAAAATTTGGGCTATAATCATAGAGAACTATACCCAGGGGAAATCCAAGAGAATAATTTGGGGTATAAACACTAAGACAAAACATCTAAGTGTTCCAACATATCCCATAAGGATGGAAATCATGCTGGACGTATTTATTGAGATGATGTGGAGTTTAATGTCATTTGGCAAGGATACAGGGAGATCTTATTTTAAGGTCACATGGAATGGAGAATTTTAAATTTTATTGTCTTGCAGGACAAGTGATGGGTATTTTTATGTCCTTCATCATTGATGGATTACACATATTAATGGAATCCGGTGAAGAAATGATAGTTTAGAGTCACGTGGGACTATTCATGAAAAATACTGCATTAGGAATTTAGCATTGGAGGGAAGAGTGATACTCCCAACAACCTTGGTAATTATAGAGTACACACCATTGGGGTAAAACATGTGAATTATGTACAATCCTTCCCATTTGGGCTCTAGTTTGCATGGTTTATTTCCAGGTATCATTGGCATTCATAGGGCCAACACCATGACACCTAGTAAAAAATAGTGCAGGTGATCCTTCTTGTTGAACACTTTCGAAATCCTATTACGATGCCTCTATATATTGGGTAGGGCAAAAAGCATGTCCCTATGAAGTGATTATAGTTTAGCCATATGGATTTTGGCTACGTTATCTAGTGTCTTCTGATAGTAGACAACTATTAGTAATGAAGGAAACTGAATCTCGATGGTCAGGACTACCTCCGTTCCAAACACTAGTGAGTATGGGGTCACTTGAGTGTAATTATGAGTAATCATCCGATATTCCCAGAGAGCATTGTGGAGATATCCGAAAAACCCTTCTTGTTCTTACCAACATTCATGTGAAAAAACATTAGAGAGGGTTTGGTTTAACACCTCTATCCTCTAATTTTCTTACGCATGACAATGGGACAATTGGTTTGAATGGATGTTGCAGTTGGCATAAAAATTCTTCAGTTTTTAAGCCCAAAGGATTGTGTCATTCTCGGTGAGGATAGCGTGAGGGGCACTGAATTAGTAGGTGATACTGGTGCTCACCAATCCAGCGATATAATGGTCCATGACCTCCTTGAGCGGAACTACCTCTTTACACTGGGAAAATAAATCCACAGAGGTCAGGATGGACCTGCATTGGTGTGCTGTCAATGGTGGATATGGTCCCATGACATCGATTCCCTAGACTAGAAAGGGCACGGAGTACATTGTAGTGTGGGGAGGCTTTGGAGGCTGATGCACAAAATAATCATGGATTTCGCATACATAGAACCTCTTTTAAAACTCTATACAGTAGTTTATCGTGGAAGGGAAAAAATTCCCCAATCTCCAGATCTGGTCGGAGTGTTTTATCCCAGTCTGATGAGCCCCACAGGAAACAGTGTGAACCTCATGCATGACCTGGGAAATATAACATCCCTGAATGAAATGAAGGAGAATCCCATAAAACCCATTTCTATAGATGATCTCTTCAAGTCTAGGACAACTTTGGAGGGTAAAATTCACTGCACGCTGTCATATTAGTTCTAAATTGGAACGATCTGTCGAGAGATTACCGTATTGTAGATACTCGATAAAGGGGTTCCTCCAGTCAGGAGTCACATCCAACTCTATAGAAGGGGGATCTTGGGGTTCTGACGTGCGGGAACTATTAGTAAGGTGGCATACTTGCAGGCTATCATCATCATCTGGAGTGATGAGAGCAATAACTCTTTGATGCAACACATGTATAATAAAATCATCCTAACCGGGCTCTATGAGGGATGTTTCCAAGATGGCCAAGGTGTTGGCTCAACTGTTTTGGGACTGAGGGACATGAATAACTTTTGAACGACATGAGAACTGGGCCATCAGTTGGAGGGAATTTCCTAATAGTGGTATGACCTTCTTCATCCTAATGATGTAGTCACCATTGATATGATTTATGACTTGTTAAGAGTCCCATTTTACAGATAGGTGGGGAACATTAATCTCGAGGGCCAGATCGAGACTAGTAATGAAAGCCTGGTACTCTACCTCATTATTGGAACAACATTCTGACAACATGAATGAATATGGTTGAACATCATTTCCCGGCATGATGAAGACGATACCCAAGCCCACTCTGTTTAGTCATGAATCATTGTGTCTTATAATAGTGGGGCTTCAAGAACTTCCATCAAAATGCATTTTCCAACACGGAATGGCTTGATCTACTAATAGAATTGCCTCATCTGGGAAATCAAAATCTTGATAATGGTCTACAAGAGTTGGATGCGAGACCTGAAAGTCATCCAATGAATTTACCTTGATAGAATTATCGGAAAAACATGAAGTCGAACTACAAGTATAAAACTTCTCACCGAGCTAGATGACCTGTCAACATGGGCCTGTTTAGAATGTACTTCAGTAGATAAATTTGAGACACTATCTGTATCTAATGATGCTGCATGTAATATCACAATATCTGAATCACGAATACCAGTTCATGGAATCTCTTCATGATAGAGGATTATCTGGTCTATGTATCAAGGATCAAGTACATGAGATAGATAAACTATTATCCATTCCCTCATTGTTCTTTAGGATAATAATGGTGCCAAGTGATCGTTCTAGAGCACTGACATAAAGGACTTGTGGATTTCCAGAAATTGGTGGCATCCGAACAATAGGTTTTAATAGTTACTCATTGATCTCCTCAATGAAAGTTTGACACTCCTCATCTCACTAATAATCAACACATTTCTTCATTACCTAGGAGAAGGGTTTACACATTCCATAATGATTCACGATAAATCAGTGTATATAGGCTATGTGGCCTTGAGAGCCTCGAATATGCTAAAGGTTTATCAGAGGATACATATCAATGATGGCCTAAAATTTCATTATATCGATCTTGATTCTTCTATATATGAAAAAAATATATAAAAAATCCAGATGAGACCCTGAAGGTTCACTTTAATGGCTTCATCTTTAGATGTTGAGAACAGAGGAAGCAGAACACTTTCTTGAGATCTTCAAGATGGTCCTGACGCTGGTAGGATTTGACCACCAGATCATCAAGGTAGAATTCCACCAATGTCTTGAGGATTATCATAAATATCAAATGCATGGCACTTTGATAGGAAAAACCTATATTATTTAGACCGAAGGGTATTACCTGGTTAAAGAAAGTGCCTTGTGGTTCACTGAAGGCTGTTGAAACTTTATCCTCAGGGGCCAATCAAATTTATTTATACCCAGAATACCCATCTCTAAAAGTGAGATCATGGAAACTCATAGTAGAATCAATCAACAATTTCTTCATTGGAAGGGGAAAGTCATATTTGGGACAATGAGTGTTAAGATCACCAAAGTAAATGCAGACTCTAATACGACTGTTCTTCCTACTGGGAATAATTTTAGCAATCTATATGGGGCACTAGACCTCCTTGAAAAAACTGGCTCTGATGAGCTTTTCAACTATCGCATCAATCGTGGATACATGATAAGGGTGTATCTTTCTGGGGGGGCTACATGACCCTGCAATGATTTTCTTGAAAACTGAGTTGGTGAACGGGGACCTGAGGATCTAGTCCTAGAATTTTATCATAACTCCAGGAAAAAAAATCACGATTATACTTCAGGAAGTCTAGTTATCAAGGTTTCTCTTCGACGTGCATAGAGATACTGATCAATGTTGGTTTCAGATCCGTCTTGTTACCAAGGTTCACATTTACCAATCCATACACAATGGTGGAGAAACCCTCTTTGAATGTAGGAGGATCATCCTCTAAATCCTCTTTTTCACTAATGGAGGAGGGATCATCAGTGTTTCATGATTCTTTTGAGATGATAAATACTAATGGGACATTGTTTCTAGACCGAGAAGCGGTGGAAATCACATCAGCGAACTCCTATACTACGAACACCATGGAGATGAAATCTTTCGACCAGATCCCAGCTGGCCCTCGACCCAAGGGTCTATGATTGATGATATAAAATATATAGTGTCATTTCCACTTGATCTGGTTTATCCCAACCTAGAAAAAAAGGAAAATATGATGTATTTTTGTTTCCATGGGGTAGACCTCCCGATATCTTAAGGGATTAGGGGGATATGTGATCACCTGAGTTTAATTTGTATTTGAATATGAGGTTATCTTAGGGTGTCCCGTAGATTTTGTAATGTTCTTACCCCTAGATCCAAAAACAAAAAATAATTTCCACATGTTGTGTGCATGACCTATAATCTATAGATCAAGAAAATGTCAGCATCATCTAGGTCTGTCCACAAGTTTGTCACACCCATATCATGTTCATCCTCATTAGCATGAATCTTCTTTTCCATCCTCTTGCAATAGTCGGCATCTAGTTAGCGGGATTCACATGAGGGAAAGGGAGGTGAATCACCTTTTAGTACACCCACTCAACCATTATGGGAGTACATAAGGCATTGGTGATACTAATAAGGTACCTATGTGCAAATGTGGATCCATGGACTACCTATCAATGCGTTATAGGCTATGTCTTGTGAGACAACCAAGAACTCGATGCTGGAAACCAGGCCACTAAACCTTGTATTTAGGTGCATATATGAAACCCATGTCTATTATGTCCTCTCATATCCTTGAATTCTTAGGTTAGAGGGACTCAGACCATCCTTGGACAACCCCATCTTTTAGAGTGTCTGGGTCGGGATGAGGTTGATCCCTGACCCTATATCGACAAGACAATGGCGAACATCCATGCTATGGAAATGGATAGTGATGTACAATGGGTGTATATTCCCTTGTATTTGGGAACCTTCATCTTCTTTAGATAATTATATGTTTCCCTAAAACTCATCTTGTACAACTACCACAGAATGGAAGGCTTATGCAGCTGCAACCTCCATCTCAAATATGAGGGGGATTCTTAAAGTCATAGTAATGGCTTCACACATATCCGCTGATAAGAGTATATACTTGATGATAGAGATATTTTTTTGGAATTCTATATAGATTCTTAATAATATCATTCTTTTTTACCAAGCATAAACATCTACTAGAAGGATTTTATTCAGTGGCATGAGGTATGAAGGGCCCATCTGACAGAACCAGTGGCCGACTTGTGCTAGGAATATCCCGATGCTCACTAGATGAAATTCATGGAGTGACTAGTTGAAAAGTTCTAGATGAATGAGGTTGATCTTGAACAAAACGTGGTTGATCTATCATGATTGTGGTGGCTTTTCCAGATCAAGTATCATAAATGGTGGTGAAGTTGAATATGGTGAAATAATATGATAATGATATGCAATTCGTGCTCTACATTGGGCATGTTTTATGGGTACTATAGCATTCACAACCAGGATGGAAGTATTGATTGAGTAATTCTGATGAAAAAAACCACTCATTTGTCGATGCTGGAGATGATGGGGGCCGTTTTGAGGATCCTTCTAGCACTCATTGTATTCAGGAATTATTTAGGGGTTTACTATCTCCAAAATGTTAACCGAAGCATACCATTTATTATGACATTAACAATAATTTATCATGGGATAGATTCTGGGGTCATTCTTCAACTATGAGGGAATGAAATATCCAATAGCATGGGATGCCAATAGCATTAGTGAGGGAATTTTCCTTCCCTTTCTTCATCGATGCTTGCTCTTTTTGGAAGAGGAAGGTTGAGATATCAATGTAGAAGTAGTGGTTGCAGGTGATGCGGTGAATTATGAAGGCTTGAGTCGATTTAGGCATACATAGATAATATTGTGAGTGTGGGAGAAAATATTACAAGCCATATAGCCTTAATATTTTTGAGACCCATGGTTAGGAACCTTCTTCCAACCACCTTTATTATCACTGTAACTATCATGTTTTATGAATACACATGCCACCTGTCCTGGGGATGGGCCTAAAATTGCTATGTTGTTATCAACATGTTCTTGGAGACAATCATTAAACAGAAAGAACTTCTTGAGGGTGTGCTCCAGGATCTGATGATAGGGGAAGTAATTAGGTTAGTCGGTGAGCTCTGCCTCTTCTGGCCTTTTTAATTCTAGAAACTATTGAATTCTATATTCTAGGGGTTTTTGAATATAATCAGGGACTTGAGCCTCATTATATGAGTAAGTATGGATCATTATATCTATGAAAAGATCTTTGGGACCCTCGACTAGACAAGGGTCTAGAGGAGCCTATTGAGGAGGTGGAACCTGATCATCTCACCTAGGAGGCAGCAGTGCATTACACTGGGCCGCAACCGATTATGAGATGGACATTGTTGGGCTGGAGGTTGTGCCTAAGGTGGTGGGCCTCTATGAGGCTGTGGAGGTGGCTCCACTGGTAATAAATCCAACTTATTGGGTGAATATAATTGTACTATCATGGGATAATTGGCCTTATCATCTCTTCACATGGGAATTATTAGAGGAAATAGAGGTGAATTTTTTGATTATTGTAAAAAATCCTTCAGACTTGGGATTTTTCAGAGATATACCAAAATCCCCCTAGGTAGTTTTGGGTGATGAGGGAGGGGAAATTTTTTGTCTTGAAATTTCCAACACACATTGTCATCTGCTGTTCTAGAGTCAGTGGCATATCATTAGAGTATGTGAGGCCATTCCAGAGAGTGACAAAGTCTGCAATGTGCTTGTCAGGCCTCTGATTGCGCTTGAAGATGTCTGAAATACACATATTCTAGCTAGTCGAGCTAAACTGGAAATTAAACTACCTACAAAGATCATCCCAGTCAGCTACTGATCCAATGGTCAGTTGGATGTAACAGACAAATGAGGGCCATTCCAATGTTTGTATAAAAAAATAGAGTTCAGAGGCCTCCTGCTATGTTGGGGTTCCCAAAATGGGTTAAAACCATGAGTTGATGTGGTCCAGATGCTTCAGCAGATTGGTCATCAAGTTAAAGTTGGAAAAGGTAAGATTTATGAAACCAGGTGGTGCTGGAATATCATCCTCCCATGCCAGATATTGCTTTTTTTTTCAGGTAGGATTTCCACCTATCAAAATCCAATGCCTCACAGTGGGAAATGAGTGCTACCATTGGATCATATGGGCATGGATTCTTATCATGGATAGGGTCCCTAACCACCAGTGGGTTGGTAGGTTCATCAATATGATGTGTAGGCCCAGTGAATCCTAGAGTGGCTGGTGGGATGACCTATAGGATTGGTGGGGGAACAACATACGGAGTAACAAGGGGAACCTGGTCTAGGTCCCAATGAGGGTTATCACACAATTCAAGTGGATTGGGAAAGATGAATCAGGCCCTCTTTCCATAAACACTGGAATCCACCCTATCTATGTGGGTAGTATGGTCGGGGTCACCTAGAGGCAACTCACTGGGGGGAGTTTGTACTTTCCCCTACTACCCTGGTCAAGAGTTACCGTAGTATTGTTGCAACTCTACATCAAATTTAGCAATAAGGTCATTGATCAGCATTTTATGTTCAATGAGATGTTGATACAACGCAGCCTTTTCAGGATCATCTTCTGTCTTCCGCACTAAGCCAGATGTGTTAGAGGGTTTGATTACTCCAAGATTCCCGTTTCCCTTAATGGGATTATAACTAAGGGATAATGAATCAATAGGTATGGGAATCCCTAGTAAATTTATTTCTTGGATTGTAACCCTTACCAATAGATCTGATAGGTGTGGCACTGCCCTAGGGAGTATTTTTTTTCAGGATCTCTAGATCATTCTATCCCTCTGAGAGGTAATACATGGTAACCATGGCTATACCTATAGGAATATCCTCAATATCATCTTGAAAGTTGGGATGGCACCTTATAGAACTAAAATTAAGGGACACATATAGCTGCCAAAAACAGATCTGGGTGTGGGGAAGGCCGCCTTGATAGTTCATCACATCACGTTAAAGCTCTTAATATATTTTTTCTTCAGGGTACGATGGGGATTCAGGACTTCAGTAAGTGCCTCCATAGGGATCACAAATAAGTTGACCATAAAAATTGATATCCCCAAAGTGATCCAAACTCTTAGGGTGATCCACTCACTGATGAAGGAGACGTTACTGTGTCCCCATGAGGGTATGGAGAAAGCATGTGACCTCCTTTTGGGTAAGTTATTCTGGTGAACTAAAGTTCCTGGTTGCAACTAGACAAAGCATCTCTGAGAAATGATCTACTATAAGGATGTCTTAGAAGTTCCCCAGCTCAAACAAAGGATCTGGAACTTCGTTTCCCCATTCATTGACTAGGGGTGGCTGCGGGACTAGAAACAACACTGATGTGGACCACTGAGATGATAGAATGGCCGGTGGAGAAAATGGAAAGTGAGCTGACAAACCACCGCACCTTGGGATGCCCTCTGAAGAATGCGACAAATGCGCAACCACTGCTCTGTAAGATGGTGTAATGCCCTGACCCTAGTTAACCAAAGTCGGTGCATTAGTACATAACATTGGAATGATCACAAGAAAGATCAAATCTCGAAATACTGATTGGTTTAGTAGCCTTAGAAACACTAGATATATTCATAAGTCTTAAATTACATCATAAAAATAAAAACTACAACAACAACAACATATTGTCTCCATAATCCACACTATTATCCCATCATAATATCCCTGCAGTTCATTCATAATTTACTTCTTCACATACTAGGAAAAATAAAACATAGAAAAGGGGTGATCTCAAATGCCCAGTAAGGATAACAATATAGCAGAAACTTTCATAAATAAGAATAAACCTTTAAGGCAGTGTATAACTAAAACAAAAGCATTTTAAACTTGAAAATCAACATAGTATGGAAAAAATAAAATGAAACAATGCCATTTACTTATTCACATGGATATTCTACTAATCGAATAATCACATGCAATATCAATAACCACTTTCATAATTATGGAATGCATAATGCCAGACTATCATAACCACATAGCCAAGGCCTCATGCCAAGACTTCAAATAATATTTTTCCAAGGCCTTGTGCCAAGATACTAGTTTGTCTCATGAGACCTACCGATGCATAGAGGATCTATAGCGGGCTCCACCCATCACATATTAAGTCCAATGCATTCCATATGAAAAGGTTCAAACATAACATAAACATTCATATTAAAACTATCATATGAAATGTAAATACTTCATCCATAAACCATGAATTGTATAAAAATAACACATCCATAGTCAAACATATCACAAAACCATCAATACAATATAGAAGTTTTGTTTCATAATAAATCAACTTCAAATAAGCGTAAAATCCATCGAAGGATGTTGACATAGATGAAATCAAAAATCTTTTTAGAGAAATTTCTCTTTCTATTTTGAAATCATTTAAGAGTCATATATTTATAAAATAAAACACTTTCTTTGAAAATATTCTTATAATCTTGTAAGGGAAGCTTCGATGATTTTATAATGGCAGAAAATAGCCGCACCCGCCGTATAAGTTAAAAAAACATTCTTACCTTAATTTTGTCGAAAAGGATAAAACACACCTTGTTTGGAAAACGACGGAAAGATTCCTTTATAAACCTCTTATAAAAAGTCAAACAAGGGTATAAATGACTTTAACCCATATTCTAGTAAATAGTAAAAATGTTTTGAAATTCATTTTTAAGAAACATGGATGTGGATGATAAAGAGAGCCCAGTAGATTATTACGTATAAACAACCTCGTATAATGAAGAGATTGAGAAATAAACCCTTTCCTTGTACTTTTACTTGGTTGGGGTAGTTTAACCTCCTTTATAATGGTAAATTAATTGTTATTAAATTATAAAAGAATCATATACATTAATATGATATCATATATGATCTTTTAACATTGATTTGTTAATAATATCTTAGTATTATCGTTGTTTCGGGTGTTAACTTACTCGTTTTCTTTTATATGTTTTGTTACGTAAGCTGTGTTTTTCATGAATAGATTGTATCTTAATAATATCCAGAATGATATAAAGTTCTTAGATACTATTATTAATCATCAAAAGTGAATTATGCTTGAATGGATACGATGGAGAATGAATCTCATCGCGTTCGTGGAGACGGTAGTCCGTACATACGCACGAGCGAAAATATCATTCTTTTGATATTAAAATAGTATATAAATGAATGGTATAAAATATATACAGAATAATTATCATGTTATATTTATTATTTACATGAGTTACACATCATTATTATAACCATCCAAATAATAATTTATTGAATAACAATTACACCACGACGTGGAGACGGTAAGCCGTACGTACGCACGTATGGTGACATGTTATTCAAAGGATGGATAGAATACTGAATATGGTTGTACCATATTTATAATAAAATCACAGTATATATAAGATACTGGAGTTATAATTTTATAATGGTAATAACAAAGAAGGAAGATGTGGAAGAAGAAAGGAACTTGGAAAAGGGTGGTGAAATCATTATCTCTTCTTCGGGTTCCTCCTTTTGATTTGATCAAAAGGGATCTTAGGTTGGATTTTTAACTAAAGGAAGGCCTCTAGGATTAAGTGAGGGAAGTTGAGAGAGTATTTGGGCAGAGTTTGGCCGAACCAAAAGGCTATGAATGTGTGAGTTAATGAGAAGGGAGAGTGCCCTTTTAAAAGAGGGGTGAGGGGCACCTTTGGAAAAGCTAGAAATACTATTTTATAATAAATTCATATTTGGTTTCGAATGGGTCAAAAGTAGATTATTTAAATTTTAAAGTGGGGATGGGTCGAAAACCACTCAACCAATATAATTTAGACAGGTTTGGGTCACTATATTAACCTTATCATTAAGTATTAACTCTTAGTTAATTAGTTTCACTTTTACAATGTCTCTTTGTATTTTTATATTATATGGTTAATAAAATTACTATATACATCCATTCTACCCCCAAGTGGTCCATTAATGATAAACCTATCATTATATAAGTCTGTTGGCCGAACCTTAGATTTTTATGAATTTAATATCAATTAATAATACAATATTTGTTTTAAACATTCTTCTATGTCAATTTTGAAACTATTCAATAATTGATTTTTTTAACCTCATACCAGAATGATTACATCAAAAACAGTTACTTAGGTCACTCATAACATATCATATTAACCTATAAAATTAGTGTAATTAATTAAAAGTCTCAAATTATATTTATTTGGGTATTTATAAAATCAATTATTTTAATTTTTCACTATTATGGTAATTACTGCATCATCATCGGGTCATAAATAAATTAAATTATATAATGTCTAAAAATTATAAATAAAATATCATTATGTAGGAAATAGTTTTATCTCTTTAATTAATATTTACAATAGAATTTATCTTATGTATAACCCTATATTAAAAATGTTTTAGTAAATTAACATTGATTTTAACTCTTTTAACTCTTCTTTAAATTAAATAATAATAAATGTCCTAATATAATCCAAGTGGACCTAAATGATAATATTTTATTCCTAAGGTTGTTTTTGGTCTAGATAAACTTGTCCAATAGAATTAGGACATGTGTTAGGGTAATATTAATATCATTTTTACCCTTAATTACCCTATTTACTTTTAATCGGTGTAAATAAAAGTAAAAAGTTACTGTTCACCAAAAATTAATTTCATCTCATTGAACCACATTTTACTCCTTGATATTAACCGTGTCCCTTGTATTTTAGAAATTCCAATAATAGAAGTGGTAAAATTATGTTTTATGAAAAAACCAGTTTTTTAACTACCACTTAGTAGTTTCACTATTCATCAAAAATTGATGTTTTTCAGAACAATGCCAAAATTTCACCCTAAGCTATAATTGATATTCCAAATTCAAAAATGATGTCTATTTTACAAAATTCAAAACACAAAATTTGAATTAATTAATTTTATAATTCATTCTCGTTGCCACAACAAATAGCGTGTTTTTATGAAACAATATATATCAAAAGATTGACAATTGTTTATGTCCAATTTCAAAGTGAAATTAATTATAATGAACACCATTGGATAAAAAGGTAAAAAAGATTCTAATTATACTTTAAAACCACTAAATAATATAATTTATCTCTATAAATTATTTTCATTAAAAAAAAATTTTAAGTATTTTTCACTATTCATAAAAAATTGGACGTTCTCAGAAAAATACCAAAAAATCAACTTAGGATAATTTCGATATTATGAATCCAAAAATGAAGTCCATTTTGAAATATAAAATATATATAATTTCAAAAAGTAGGTATTACTATTCATAACGGCTAGTTTGATCGGTTTTGGTGTGTGTTAGAACTCGATGTTGTGTACAAAACACGCTATTACATTATTCAAAGGGAAACGTATCGTAGAAGCGTGGGGTGTTACATTATCCCCTACTCCAAATAATTTTTCCCTCGAAATTTCTAGAATACTACCGCATGAAAAGACTCGGGTGGTTCTTCATCATAAGTTCCTCAGGTTCCCATGTTGCCTCTTCTATCTTATGGTTTCTCCACAAGACTTTTACCATACGAGTCGTCCGGTTTCTCAGTACTTGTTCTCTCGTATCAAGAATCCTGACGGGCTCTTCGTAATAAGACAGATCGGGTTCCAGTTCTAATTCCTCATATGTGAGTACATGCGTTGGGTCAGGCATGTATTTCCTCAATAGAGATACAAGGAACACATCGTGAACTTTGGAGAGACTTGGTGGCATTGCCAATTGATAAGATACAACCCCAATTCGTTCTAGAATTTCGAAAGGACCGATGTACATGGGACTCAATTTAACTTTTTTTACCAAAACATATGACTCCCTTCTATGGATATACCTTCAGGAAAACATGATCACCTACGTGAAATTCCAAATCCTTCCTTCGATTATCGGCATAGATCTTCTGCCTAATTTGAGATGCTTTTATGTGATTTTGGATTACCTTAACCTTTTCCATCGTTTCCTCCACCAGTTCTGGGCCTACAAGTTTTCTTTCACCAACATCATCCCAACAGGTTGGTGTAAGAAATCTCTTTCCATATAACGCTTCATATGGTACCATCTGAATACTCAAATGGAAGCTATTGTTATAGGAAAATTCTACCAGAGGTAAATATTGATCCCACATACCCTGAAAGTCATGTAAGAAGGATCTCAACATGACTTCTAAGGTTTGAATAGTTCGTTCTGATTGTCCATCTGTTTGAGGGTGGTAGGCAGTGCTCAAATGAAGTTCAGTATCCAAGGATTTCTGAAGACTTTTCTAGAATCATGAAGTAAAATGGGGATCATGATCAGAAACAATTGATAGGGGTACTCCATGAAGTCTCACAACTTCATCAATGTATAGTCTTGCTAGACGTTCCAGTTGTAGGTCTTCTCTTATAGCAAGAAAATGTGCTGACTTGGTAAGGCGATCAACAATAACCCATATTGCATCGTTCCTTCTAGGATTCTTTGGTAGCCCCATGACAAAGTCCATCGTAATATTGTCCTATTTCCACTCCGGTATGGGAAGAGGTTGCAATACCCCATCAGGCTGTTGCCTTCCAGCTTTCACTTGTTGACAAACCATACATATTGACACCAAATCAGCAATCTCCCTCTTTATGTTGTCCCACCAAAAATGTTCTTGAAAATCTCTATACATTTTGGTGCTCCCAGAGTGTATAGAAAAATTGGAACTATGAGCATCATCCAACAGTTCCCTTTTTAGATCATGTGTATCGGGAACACAAAGCCTCTTCCCGAATTTCAAAATTCCTTCTTCATACACAGAGTCTCTCAATCTCCCATCATTACAGCTTTAATCTTCTTTTTAAATTCTTCATCATCGGTCTGAGAACTCTTAATCCTTTCTAGTGAATATGGTTTGGCAACCATTTGAAAAAGAATTCATGTTTCACCTTCCGTGGTTATTCCCATGTCCATCTTCACTAGATCCATGAAAATTGGATCCCTTTGAATTCTCATATTGTTCAAAACTCTATGATCTTTTCTGCTCAAAGCATCTTCCACCTTGTTTGATTTCCCCGGGTGGTAGTGTATCTTACAATCCTAATCCTTGAGTAATTCAAGCCATCTTCTTTGCCTCATGTTGAGTTCTTTTTGTGAGAAAATATACTTCAAAATCTTGTCATCAGTATAAATCTCACAATTTTCACCATAGAGGTAGTACCTCCATATCTTCAAAGAAAAGATCACAGCTGCTAACTCAAGATCATGAGTATGATAGTTTTGCTCATGAATTTTCAACTGTCGTGATGCATAGGCAATAACACTATCATTCTGTATAAGGACACAACCCAGTCCTTTCTTTGATGCATCACTATAAATAACGAACCCATCATTCCCCGATGGAAGATTCAATATAAGAGCATTGAATAATCTTCTCTTCAGTTCTTCTAAACATTCTTCACACACTTTTGTCCAAACAAATTTAACCCCTTAACGTGTGAGCTTCGTTAATGGGTTTGCCAATCGGGAAACATTCTGGACGAAACGTCGATAATAACCATCCAAACCAATAAAATTGTGTACCTCAGTTATACTCTTAGGTGCTGGACATTCATGGATTGCCTTGGTCTTAGAAGGATCAACAGAGATTCCATATTTAGAGACAATATGGCCAAGAAAATAAATCTCATGAATCTAGAATTAACACTTGCTAAACTTCCCATATAATTCATGTCTTCTCAGAGTCTTCAGGATAATTCACAAGTGACTTTCATGATCCTCATAGATTTTAGAGTATACCAAGATATGATAAATAAATACCACAAAAAATTCATCGAGATATTCCTTGAAAACTCTATTCATCATATCCATGAATACAAAGGGTGAATTAGTCAATCCAAAGGGCATTACAGTAAACTCGTAATGCTCATACCTAGTTCAAAATGATGTCTTCAGAATGTCTTCCTTTTTTACACACAACTGATGGTATCCAGATCGAAGGTCAATCTTTGAAAAGTATTGAGCTCCATGCAGTTGGTCAAATAAATCATCGATGCGAGGTAGGGGATACTTGTTCTTTATTTTTATGGAATTAATCTCCCTATAGTCGATACATAACCTCATAGATCCATCTTTTTTTTAATAAAAAGAACAGGGGCTCCCCATGGAGAAACACTAGGGAGAATAAATTTCTTATTACTCAATTCCTCTAGTTGATTCTTTAGTTCAACTAATTCTATAGTGGCCATTCTATAAGGGTTCTTCGATATAGTCTTTGATCTACGAATTAAATCAATGGAAAACTCAACTTCTCGTTCTGGAGGATGTCCTGGTAAATCTTCCGAAATCACATATATATATTCTTTCACAACAGGTACATCCTCTATTTGAACATTCCTTTCCTCACCTACAGTAATTTCATTCTCTTCCTCCCCAATAATTGAATTTAGTTGAGCTACTGGGGGTGGATCTAGATAATAATTAGGTTGTGACGATTCTACTCTAAATATAAGGTGTTCTTTATCATCATCATCAAGAATCGTAACCTCTTTCTTCTTAAAATTAATCGTTGCATCATAGTCCGAAAGCCAATCCATACCGAGGATTATATCAAACTCAATCATAGGTATGACGATGAGATCAGCAGATAAAGAACATTTATGTGCTCTAATGGGGTCTGATTCACAAAACATTGTTGAAATGATACTTCCCTTATGAGTTTTCACTGACAACTCCCTTGTTAAATAAAATTGGAAATATCTAATTTTCTTTGAAAACTAGGAAGATATGAAACAATGCAATGATCCAGAATCAAATAATGCATTTTCTAAACTTTAGGAAACCATTAAATTACCTTCAACCACGTCTTTCGGAGCTTCTACCTCAGTAGTAGTGATAGCATAATCTTGGCCATGATCCCTTGGCCTTTTCTGAGGTAAGTTCCCCTGACGATTAAGACATTCATTTTCATAATGTCCCATCTCCCTACAGTTGTGTCATTGAACATTGGTAGCTTCCTTCTTCCCTTTGCATTCACGAGCTTGGTGGCCTTTTTCACCACACTTGTAACAGACACCCATTCCCCTCAAGCAAGTACCAGGGTGTTTCTTCCCACATTTACCACAGAATGGATATTCAACCATTCCCTTCTTCCCCTTATTTCCATTCCCAGATTGATCAGCAGATCTTCTCTTCTCTTTCTTTTCTTTAAAGTCATAAGACTTAGAGAATTCCTTTTCTGTTTTGATAGCACATGAGACAATGTCTTCGTACGACGAGAAGGATTGTGAGACTAATGCTCGACGGAGAAATGGTTTTAACCCATCAAATAAACGATCAATATTACTTCTTGGGTTACTTATATAATCTCCAGCATACCGTGCTAACCATGTAAAGTTATCCTCATACTTTGCAACATTCTCATCCTCCTTTTGTCTCAGACTCAGAAATTGCCTTTCCATATCTGCTCGATGATCATGAGGAAAGTATTTTTCTAAAAACAGATCTTTGAACTCCCTCCATTCCATATTTGATACTTCATCATCTTCCTTCGTGTTTTGAATCAATGAACACCATTGATCAGCATCTCCAGTGAGGCGGTAAACTTCCATGATAACTTTTTCTCTTTCTCTACTCCCCAAATCCTGAAAAATTTTCTCTATGGAACATATCCATTGCTCAGTTACTAATGGATTTGTACTCCCATTGAAAATTGGTGGTTGCTGCCTCATGAAGCGATCTAACATTGATCCTCCATGCTGCGGATTAGGGTGCTCCATACGGGTAAGGTTATTATTCATAACCTGAGTGAGTTGTCCCAGTATAGTGATTAGTTGATCGGCACCTGTTGCATCACCAGATCCACTATAATTATCTTGAGCATGAGGGAAATCCCAACATGGAGTCTGTGCATTCATACGATTTTCATTTCTTCCACTAGATGCCATTTCTAAACAATGGCATAAACTAGAGAAGTTTATGAATCAAAATACATAATTCCATACTTATAAAACACTTAACATAAATTGAACTATTTATGGATATAATCTATAATCATAAAAATGTTTTCTTTAAAGAAGTATATACTCATAATCCCTTCATAATTATTTTTAAAGAAAATGAGAGTTATCCTAAGCATATCCCCCCGGGAGTGTCGTAACCAAGAGTGAAGCAAGGCCCGTTTTCGTGCACCAGTTCCCGTTCGATTCTAGCTCAAAGCGGTGTTTTTAGGTTTTACCCCTAGGTACATCTGTGCCAGAGCCACCTCTACCTGCTCGTATCCAGATAGGGATGTATTACTCGGAAAAATCAAAAAATCTCTACAATACCGAAATTCTTGGAAGTTCTTCTATACTAATCCTCAAAGTCCATCTTAGGTCTATGTGCTATAATCACAGTTTATCTAAATATAGCTTCCAAGTTTTGTACTAAACATCCTCTGATACCAACTGTAATGCCCCAACCCCAGTTACCCAGAGTCGGTGCATTATGACATAACATTGGCATGATCACAAGAAAGATCAAATCTTGAAATACTGATTGGTTTAGTAGCCTTGGAAACACTAGATATATTCATAAGTCTTAAATTACATCATAAAAATAAAAAATACCACAACAACATATTTTCTCCATAATGCACACTATTATCCCATCATAATATCCCTATAGGTCATTCATAATTTACTTCTTCACATCCTAGGAAAAATAAAACATAGAAAAGGGGTGAGCTCAAATTCCCAGTAAGGATAACAATATAGAGGAAACTTTCATAAGTAAGAATAAACATTTAAGGAAGTGTATAACTAAAAAAATTCTTTTAAACTTCAACTTCAACATAGTATGACAAAAATAAAATGAAATAATGCCATTTACTTATTCACATGGATATTCTACTAATCGAATAATCATAGGCAATATCAATAACCACTTTCATAATGATGGAATGTATAATGTCAGACTATCATAACCACATAGCCAAGGCCTCGTGCCATGACTACAAATAAGATTTTTCCAGGGCCTTGTGCCAAGACACTATTTTGTCTCATGAGACCTACCGATGCATCGAGGAGCTATAGCAGGCTCCACCCATCACATATTAAGTCCAATGGATTCCCATATGAAAAGGTTTAAACATAACATAAACATTCGTATTAAAACTAGCATACGAAATGTAAATAATTCATCCATAAACCATGAATGGTATAAAAATAACACATCCACATTCAAACATATCACAAAAACATCAATACAATATAGAAGTTTTGTTTCATAATAAATCAACCTCAAATAAGCGTAAAATCCCTCGAAGGATGTTGACATAGATGAAATCAAAACTCTTTTTAGAGAAATTTCTCTTTATATTTTGAAATCATTTAAGAGTCATATATTTAAAAAATAAAACATTTTCTTTGAAAATATTATTATAAGCTTGTAAGGGAATGTTTGACGATTTTATAACGGTGGAAAATAGCCGCACCCGCCATATAAGTTAAAAAAACAGTCTTACCTTAATTTTTTCGAAAAGGTAAAAAAACACCTTGTTTGGAAAATGACAGAAAGATTCCTTTATAAACCTCTTATAAAAAGTCAAACAAGGGTATAAATGACTTTAACCCATATTCTAGTAAAGAGTAAAAATGTTTTGAAATTCATTTTTTAGAAACATTTATGTGGATGATAAAGAGATCCCAGTAGATTATTACGTATAAACAACCTCGGATAATGAAGAGATTGCAAAATAAACCCTTACCTTGTACTTTTCCTTGGTTGGGGTAGTTTAACCTCATGTATAATGGTGAATTAATTGTTATTAAATTATAAAATAATCATATACATTAATATGATATCATATATGATCTTTTAACATTGATTTGTTAATAATATCTTAGTATTATCGTTGTTTCTGGTGTTAACTTACTCATTTTCTTTTATATGTTTTGTTACGTAAGATGTGTTTGTATTGGAAATATTGTATCTTAATCATATCCAGAATGATATCAAGTACTTAGATACTATTATTAATCATCAAATGAGAATTATATTTGAATGGATACGATGGAGAATGAATCTCATCGCGTTCGTGGAGACGGTAGTCCGTACATATGGACGAGCGACAATATCATTATTTTGATATTAAAATAATATATAAATGAATTGTATAAAATATATACAGAATAATTATCATGTTATATTTATTATTTACATGAGTTACACATCATTTTTATACCCATCCAAATAATAATTTATTGAATAACAATAACACCACGACGTGGAGACGGTAAGCCGTACGTACGCACGTATGTAGACATGTTATTAAAAGGATGGATAGAATACTGAATATGGTAGTACCATATTTATAATAACATCACAGTATATATAATATACTGGATTTATAATTTTATAATGGTAATAACAAATAAGGAATAAGTGGAAGAAGAAAGGAACTTGGAAAAGGGTGGTGAAATCATTAACTCTTCTTCGGGTTCTTCCTTTTGATTTGATCAAAAGAGCTCTTAGGTTGTCTTTCTGACTAACGTAAGGCCTCTAGGATGAAGTGAGGAAAGTTGAGAGAGTATTTGGGCAGAGGTTGTCCGAACAAAAAGTCTTTGAAGGTGTGAGTTAATGAGAAGGGAGAGTGCCCTTTTATAAGAGGGGTGAGAGGCACCTTTGGAATGGCTAGAAATATTATTTTATAATAAATTCATATTCGGTTTCTAATGGTTCCAAAGTGGATTATTTACAGGTTAAGGTAGGGATGTGTCGAAAAACACTCAACCAATAGGCTTTAGACAGGTTTGGGTGACTATATTAACCTTATCATTAAGTATTAACTCTTAGTTAATTAGATTCACTTTTACAATGTCTCTTTGTATTTTTATATTATATGGTTAATAAACTTACAATATACATCCAAGAGACCCCCAAGTGGGCCATTAATGATAATACTATCATGATATAAGTCTCTTGGCCGAAACAAAGATTTTTAGGAATTTAATATCAATTAATAATATAATATTTGTTTTAAACATTCTTTTATGTCAATTTTGACAATATTCAATAATTGATTTTTTTGAACCTCATAATAGAATGATTACTTCAAAAAACGTTACTTAGGTCACTCATAACATATCATATTAACTTATAAAATTAGTGTAATTCATTATAAGTCTCAAAGTATATTTTTCGGTATTTATTAAATCAATTATTTTAATTTTTCACTATTATGGTAATTACTACATCATCATCGTGTCATAAATAAATTAAATTATTTAATGTCTAAAAATTATAAATAAAATATCATTATGTAGGAAATCGTTTTAGATTTCTAATGAATATTTACAATCGAATTTATCTTATGAATAACCCTATATTAAAAATGTTTTAGTATATAAATGTTGATTTTAACTCTTTTAACTCTTCTTTAAATTAAATAATAATAAATTTCCTAATCTAATCCAAGTGGACCTAAATGATAATATTTTATTCCTAAGGTTGTTTTTGGTCTAGATACACTTCTCCAATGGAATTAGGACATGTTTTAGGGTAATATTAATATCATTTTTACCCTTAATTACCCTATTTACTTTTAACCGTGGTAAATAAAAGTATAAAGTTACTATTCACGAAAAATTATTTTCATCTCATTGAACCAAATTTTACTCCTTGATATTAACTGTGTCTCTCAGATTTTCTAAATTCCAATCATAGAAGCGGTAAAATTATGTTTCATGAGAAATTCAGTTTTTTAACTACCACTTAGTAGTTTCACTATTCATCAAAAATTGATGTTTTTTAGAACAATGCCAAAATTTCACCGTAAGCTATAATTGATATTCCAAATTCATAAATGATGTCTATTTTATAAAATTCCAAACATAAAAGTTTCATTAATTAATTTTATAATTAATTCTCACTGTCACAACAAATAGCGTGTTTTTAAGAAACAATATATATCAAAAGATTGACAATTGTTTATGTCCAATTTCAAAGTGAAATTAATTATAATGAACACCATTAGATAAAATGGTAAAAATATATTCTAATTATACTTTAAAACCACTAAATAATATAATTTATCACTATAAATTATTTTGATTCAAAATGTTTTTTTTAAGTATTTTTCACTATTCATAAAAATTGGATGTTCTCGGAAAAATACCAAAAATTCAACTTAGGATAATTTCGATATTCTGAATCCAAAAATGAAGTCCATTTTGAAATATAAAATATATATAATTTCAAAATGAACGTATTACTATTCATAACGGCTAGTTTGATCGGTTGTGGTGTGTGTTAGAACTCGATGTTGCGTACAACACACGCTATTACATTATTCAAAGGGAAACATACCATAGAAGCTTGGGGTGTTACAGATGGGTTGTTGACCATAGCATCCCACCTTGTGGTTGTAGTTACTAATTTTGTGTCATGTTGTTGATCATCCTCTATTATTCCCTAGAATAACTCTTCATTATCTTTGATTGAGGTATAGAATGATCCTGTTGATGGTAGGGAGGATTGCATGGTCATTCCCTAAAAAGATTCCAAATATTTTTCCTCCTGGATGTGCCTTTGGAGGGAGATGACATTGTGATGAAACTCTCATTCTTGAAGGATGTGGTGTATGTGTCTTGTACCATTCTTATCCCCGAACATAGATGTTCTGGGTGAGGGTTCTGTTACTAAATTGTATTTTGCTTCAAAATCTAAAAAGAAGATGGGTTTAATCGCACTGTGAAATTTCTCAGTATTCTTACATTGGTGGTGGTGACCCACCCTCCTTCCCTAGGATGGTTTTTTAAGAAAGGCTATGTTTTGGCACGAGGGGGACCATTGTGAAAACTGTTTCTAGGGCAGAGAGGGCTTCTTCTTGGGTGATTCGGGGTGCGAGGAGAATCTAAAAAAATGTCAAATGGAACATGAGGAGAGATTCAATGTCTTCTAGCGGTCTCATGTAGTGAATCCTTATGAAAGGTTTTGTAGCAAGTAGGGCCATCGCTAGAGATGTTGGGAGCATGGGATGTACTTCCATAATTTTTTCCCTTAGATGGGGTAGTTTGAGGGGGTCCTTCATACTAGTCAAACTGAGCATGGGGAAGACCTCCTCATTGGATTCCAATGAAGCAGGAAAACCTATACTTTTCTAATTAACGATATGATAAGGACCTTCGTCAATTATGGTTAGAACATGTGGAAAACCCCCCACACTAGTGGTTGACTAGGTGAGGAGGATCATCGCATTGGCGACCTGTGGTAGGAGGAATGGATCCATAACTAAGATCATGGGTATAGAAGAAGCTTCCCTTATAGATGTCAGTTCGGTGGGGAGGGACTTTTCTTAGACTTATGGTCGCTTGGGGTGAATATCAATGTGAGCATGGGAGTGGGGATGACATGTTCTTTCATTGGTGGTGGCACGAGGAGGACCTCCTAGCTAGATGTCATCGCCGTAGGTCTACCTGCAATGGGAGATACATACGTCGACGACCAAGAGAGTCATCCCAACCTGCCCGTGGAGTGGTTGGGGCATCGATACGGGTCAAGTGTATGTATTCCCCTATTTAGTATAAACGAGGTCTTGATGGTATGCATTTTAGATGGAATGATCTACTATAGTTGATGATGATGCCCATTGTAGGGCTTCATCTTCAACTTGCACCCAACGTTGGCGTCATATTAACGTAACTGGGGATGGTGGTGCTTGTGTATAACTCACATGCTCTTCATCCTATGGGGATGGGCGGTGGCGTTGATGTGGCATGGTGGAGCCATCCTAGGAGGCCCCCGATTTGGGATTAGAGTTGGGCTGGACGGAACATTCGTCACTTCATTAGCATAAGGGAGAAATTCATCCAAGATCTCCCAGGAGAGGCTCCAGAAACAATAGTAAGTAGAAGTGGGGAGCAGTGTATCTCTGAGAGGCCACTGGGGGCAGTGGATATGGAAAGTCAGAGAAGCCTCTAGATCCAGTAGGGCCATGTCCTGAGTAGGGATAATCGCATCTTCCTTGTACTATCTAACTAGGTCATTGGTCACCCTCTATGGAACAATTTCATATGGGGAGATGTGGTGTGGGTGCTAAAGAGTCTGGATGTGGAGGCCTTCTCAGAAGATAGGGGGTGTTTGGGAATACCGCGTTGGTGTATCCCCAAACCCTATGTCAGTGGGTGGGTGGTTATAGGTTTACTACGATAGAAGATTAGGTTCTACAAGGTAGGTAGATTCTACCATTAGCACTGAAAGGAGGAAAGTGAAATCCAGTGCCCCAGTGTTATACCGTGTCCCATGGTTATTAAGAAGGATCCACACATACAATATCACAGAACAGGATGTCCAAAATTCAACTACAATAATATTTGGTGAGTTTCATGTCTGGCCCACTATTTTCAATGTGGGATGTGGTGATAGATAGATGGATCTTATGATAGGCGTATCCAATGATATCTCTTCCGCAACTAGTCTCCAGATTTAGGAGAATAATTTCACGTCAGGTTCCCTAATTCTTTTTCTAATGATTTCCCCGAATCATTCATCCGATCATCAAGGAATCCTCATATTGTTGCCCCATATTCCGAATTTCCAAAGGTAGAAGGCATCCATCCCTTATTCACGGACATTTTCTCCTTTAGTGAAATGGGATGATGGGATTTCAGTCTCTCCGTTTGTGTATTCCTCTCGAGAACATGTTACCTAGTCTGGGTCTCCCTTAAATATTAAGATGTTTTTCTTGAAAATATTATATGGTGCCATATCTTCATAGAATCTAGTTAATTTCACTAGTTCTATCAGGACATTAAAAGGGGTCAAGCTGGGGTAGCAACCTGCGATCGAGGGAGTGATCACGTTGGACATCCCAAGCATATCTAGATCCTGAAACACCGATGCATTCATGTTTCTTACCTTATGATATGGATTCTCGAGGGAACAAAATACTGAGGTATCACACTTCAAGTGTGGTTAATTATATTACATAGGCATGTCCCTGAGGTTTTCCTTAGCTTCCCTTGTTAGACCCCGAGTATGCTATGAGTTGAAATCTAGTAGAGATAGATCAGACTAATCAGAACATTTATTGGAGTGGATTAGGTGGGTACATACACCAAGTGAGAGCACATCAGGGGTGTACTATATGGGTGGATCAAAATGTCTAATGATGATAGATCCAAGGATTCTTGGGTCCCTATAAAGGGGACCTCATGGTTTACCGTTGGTTGGGATTGAACCAAATAGAGGATTTATACTTACCCTATCTAGGAGAAAAGGATAAAAACCCTCGTTTTTTGGTGGAGTGACGAATCAGGGTGTACACAATGGAAAATGACCCAGAGACATGTTGGGGATTAAACATTGGTAGAGGACTATTTCAAGAGGGACACCCTTGGTCAGAAGGTTATGGGTTGTGTATGGAGTATATGCAGGGTTAGATGCTCGACTGGATGGCATGGTCCCACCGAGATGGAGTGGCCCAGGTAATAATTAAGGTGGGTGATGGATGGTTAAGTGATCTTAATGGTGAATGGAAGGAACTGATGTGAAGGTGATGATAGTTTTGGTATTGAAACCTAGAAAGGATTTTTATGTATACCCATGGAAGGGAAACAACGTCCACATAGTTCGGTGGCATGATGAGACACTTGAAGAGGTAGCCCATGAGAATGGACATGTGACTAGTACACAGAAAAAGAAGAACCCCCCCCCCCCCCGTGTTGGCAGATAACCTTTCCAAAACATAGAGACCCAAGGTAGAGACAAGGATATGACATGAGTACAGGGCTTGAACCTCACAGAGGCTTCCTATGTATCCTCGTGGTATGGAATCAAAGTCCAAGTAGTTCAAGATGGGGCATGGAATTAAGATGTACACCAAAGATAGTGACCCAGAGACATTATGAGGGTTACTCGTCGTTTGCATCCTGAGAGATTTTCTGATGCTAGAAAGGGACAAACTAAGATGTGGTTCCAAGGAATGGGGAAACTGATGTTTTATATTGTTTGGGCATGAAACTCTGTGAGTATTCCAACATACCCACCCTGAGAGACATGTATTAAAACCCACATAGTCCAAATATGACTTTGGTTGGTCCTTAATAAGGCTTCATACATACCCTGTATTGTAGACAATGATCAAAACCCACGTATTTTGAAAGCATAGAGTTTAGCATCATGATGGACAAAAGGGGAATATAGTTTCAAGTCATGAAGGGAGAGGTTGAACTGACATGAAGTGGATGACAACAATAGGAAATGGTCTTGAACCTCAATGAGGCTTCCTACATACCTTTCATGGAAAGGGAAAGGATAAATGTCCACCTAGATTATAAGGGGGTCTTGGGGTTTACACTCTAAGGTCGCTGAGGGAAGATTCCATGGTTGATTATAACTCTATTCTCACCTGAGTTATGATAAGTGTGAGAATGAAGAGGTAGCAATGACCTGATGACCATGTCTCGAAAGGAGAATCTGTTAGATTTATAGTAGGGATTACCCATGTTTAGCAGCCCAGTATGGAAACAAGGTGCATATGCTTGGTTAGAAGCCCAAATAGGGAACATGTGATTACTCTTGGTTACTGGCCTTGGGAGATGGGGATTGGGACATACTCTAGGATGGAGGCACGATGGTGATAATGCTCAAAAGGAGAGGGACAGGGTAACGAATCCTCTATGCTCCACCCTCCTCTAGTCATTGCACAAAGAAGAAGATATTAGGAGTGTGGATGATACCTCCTGCAGGAAAGGCAAGGGGATTAAACCAATATTGTTTCCCATCCCCAAGGATATATTTTTTTCCAACCAAGGAGGATCTCATTCCATGTGAGGGTGATCTAACTTTCATAAAGACTAGTGGTCCTGGAGAAGGTCCGAGACGGGGAACCACATGTATATATCTTGGGGGAAGGCCACAGTTTAACATCATGTACTGAGGGTGATGGTTCATGGATGTTTAATGTCCTACAGCTCTGCCAATAACGGTTCACTCCTCACCCCAAGGACTTAAAAAAATAATATCCACCCACACTAAAGTAAGGGAAGGAATCAAAAATTCCTTGTGAATATAGGATTATGGATTGATCAATTGAGGGACTCACATTTTCATGGTTATGAGATGGAGTAATAGCTATTAGAGTGCCTATGTGGGGAAGCATGTGGTTATGAAATGAAATATGAACCACTGCCCAAGTGACCTTGAAATCACTTTGAACAAGCCAAGTAGGTCATACATTATAATGTTATGTGAAGAAAAAGGGGTTCATAGGAAGGGATATTGTGAAGCTATGCTTCCCCACAATGTAGAGAGAATACTCTAAGAAGTATTCCTCGTGATGTGGTGTGGCCATACCTAGGCATGGGGTATATATGCATATAAAGGGTTCTTCACGATGTGAAAGTTCTTTCGAAGAGTATGTATTCATAGAGCATGGGTTCCGGGAAAATTCAAACATTGGGAATAATTTTTCATCGTGAAGAATAGTAATCCTAACATTTCATGGGTCCCACATGTGCATGGAAGGTGCTTCGTAATGTATGAGTGCTTGGTGAAGACCCGAGCCCCCTTCGGAGTTCCTTCTATTACGTTGGACCATGGGCTTCACGTAGGGCATCCCAGCTTGAAGAGGGGTTGTATTTTACCTAAATAAAATCTTCTTCTTAATGATCCAATACCATGAAGATATCATTTTCTAAATGTTTCATGGAGTAGAAGGTGCATCTCGATTTGAGAGCTTTGAAGGAGAGAGGCCAGGGTATCCTTCCTTTGGGTGCGAGGGAACCCAAGTATTTATAGGGGAGAGAGGTCAGGGTATCCTTCCTTTAGAGTTGACCATCATTCCCTCCTCATCACAGAGGCCTACTTAATTTCTTCTTTGGTTCTCATAGAGGCCTCAATCAATTTCCAAGGGATCGTAGTGGTGATTCGGCTCCCTCCACAACATGAATCATTCCATCAATTTCATCTTAACCATGGAGACTTCAACCTATTTACTCTGTGGCGATCACAGAGGTGGCCATGGATGTGCGCTGGATGCGGTGCTAAGGGGATCCATGAAGAATGTGGTGTAGAAGGGCTCCAAAAATAGGATTCATGTAGCACCCCATTTGGAATTGGTGTGCTCTATGTTTATTTTTCCTCTATGCACATTTTTCACGAATAACTACAAACACCCTATGTGTAAAATTTGTATAAATCATTTATTTAAATAATATTAATGAAATTTATAAATTATAATTAGTATATTTCGTGTTCAAATTATTAAGATAACTATTTATGTGATATATGAAGTGAAATTACATTAACGAATGTCAGGAAAATAGGTAAGGGTTTTTCATCTCAAATTCATTTTTTGAAACATGTTTTGTAGTATACAACTAATTACCCATATGCTGTGTATATACTATGTTTTAAAGATATAATTTTACAAAATTAATTTATTCATTGTATATAAATATAATTTGTAATCGGTATCATTCATTATGATTTGTTTTTGAATTGATACCCAATCCATTCGTGTGTTTTCCATCTCAATTTGGGATTTTTGGACTCATGTTATATTAAAAAACTATTTAATTTTATGTGGTGATTAAATTTACCTAAATTAAATTTTACCATATTAATACTGAAATTTCATAAATTTAAATGGATATATATATTTCTATATCCATTATATTTTTTAAATTTAAGAGTTACAAAAAACCATTGTAAAAATCAATCTTCTATATGGTGAGAAATCCATCATATGTTCTTGTAAGTTATAAGTGTGTGTATTTA
The DNA here is from genome assembly GCA_963277665.1 of Viscum album. Taxonomy (NCBI): domain Eukaryota; kingdom Viridiplantae; phylum Streptophyta; class Magnoliopsida; order Santalales; family Viscaceae; genus Viscum; species Viscum album. The sequence continues at coordinate 273,964,695 of OY728155.1, read as the reverse complement.
CCATGTAAAATACTTCACTATATAGATACTAGTAAGTGAATTTAGTTGTAAAATGAATTTCCCTAATGGTAATAAACCAAAAAATAGTTGGTTTAACATTTAATGAAGCACCACTCTAATGCACATAGGGTGGGCCTAAGATGACACACCTCACTAAAATATATTGGTGAATTTTCATTTCCATTTTCCAAACCTATTAATAAACCATGATGATGTATTTTTATTACAAATATTTTGATATCCTACCAATATAAACTATTTAACCATACTACAATCTCCCATGCATATCCAAAAAAATTGAAAGCACACTAACTACTGTATTTATTTGATAAAGGAATATCATTTTACTATGACGATACACCATAGTTTTTATATTCATTAAGTGATGTACTTATCGATTCCAGCATTATTATATATTATTTTTTAGTACATGTTTATTTAAATTTATCATCATACATATATACATGTTTTTATTCATATTTTCATTCATTATGTAATGAAATTAATTGTCTTATTAACTATTCTGTTGAATGAATTGGACTTAAGAAGGTGATGGGTGGGGCCTAAAATGTTATAGCACCTCAATGCATTAATATTTACCTTGAAAAAAATAGAATGGGGTTTAGTGTATAATCTACTCTATATCATTTTAGTTTCTTGGGACAAGTCATTGACATAATTTTTTGAGGTATGAATTTATTTATTCCATCAATTTTTGATTAATGATTATTTATATCCATGTTTTCATTTACTTTCATGGAAATTGAATTCCTGCAGTTTAAGTTGATTATAGGTGAATTAGGTTTTTTTATTTCATCCAAATCACTTATACCATTTTTATGTTACGATAAATTCAATTGTAAGATAGTATTTACTAAGAATCTTTTCTCAACGTACTTTTTTTTCTTTTCTTTGGGAATAGTAGAGGAGAATAATGCATAATTTTTAGGACATTGATGGAAGGGAATATGTGTTTCTACAAATGTGTTCATGATTTATCTTATATTTTCAAACATAATGAATTTATATATATGGTATTCTTAGATAAAAAAGTTATTGGTGCTAATGGGAACCCTTGTATTCAAAACCAATAGTCTAATAAAACTACAGGTTCCAGGATGTTGATGTATAGGATGATATATTTGGTATTAGAGAAATGTAGTGGGAACCTAGGAACTAGATTTATCAGAAAATGTTAGATGACACAAGTACAATGAAAAACTCCTGATATTTCTAGTGAACAGTCTTGAAAATATAAGAAGATTAGTATTTTAAAATATAATATTATGAAATAACTATGTTTATTTCCTTGAATAATGATGGTGGAAAATATATGGATTGGGAAGCATATCAACAACCATAGTCAATGCATGGATATTCTCCAAGAACAAATCAATATAGATGGAGTTGAGGATAATAATTTCATATAAATGTCGAGGAATTTGAAACATGTTTTGAAGTATAATCCCACCCACATAAAAAACCCATTTATATAAAAAATTATATAATAATTCTAGACCTATGCATGATAGAATAAACATTGAAAAATTTTGGAATAACTAATTCATTTGAATATAAAAAAGGGATGAAGTCCTAAAAAAGACCTTTATCACTTTGGTAAATATAGAAAAGGGAAAATTCATCATAGATTAATATCATCTTATAGGAGATACATACCAATATGGGTCAATAATTAAAAAAAATTAGGAGGAAGATAGGAAAAAGTGCAGGGAATTGGAAAATATTATGCCAGTATTATATGAAGAATTATTTCCTTGTGATAAAGAACCAAAAATGGAATGGAATTTACTCAATCAATTGATGAGTAAGATGGGAAATTCAATTGAGTATATGGATATCTTTAAAAGTTTTTAAAGATATTTTTTTTGGAAAATGAATATAGAATGAAAATAATAATTTATTATTTAATTGATTATTTAAATTAATGCCTACAAAGGTTTATGGTACCATTGAAATATCCATTGTATAAGGATATAGACTAAAGTTCCATTAATATGTAAAAAGAGTTTTATAGTTCAAATATATTCAAGGAAAACTAGTAAATTAATAGGTTGGATGAGAATCATTGGAGGAATAGTGTAATGAAGCGGAATATAGGTATGATAAGATTTATAACATGTGATAACTGTCAACTGAAACACTTGGGGGATTATAGGGAGAGAATATGAGATTATCACAGTTATGGAGTAAAGGCCCTCAATACCATGAATGAAAATTCAAGGAAAAAACTATTGATTTTAATGAATTGAGTACAAGGATAAGGGGCATTAGGAAATGTAATTCCCCATGAATCATGGGAGTTTACCTAAAAAAAGACCAATGGAGAAGGGCCAATCATACCAAATTAAAATATATGGAGTCAATGTTCTTAATGAAATGGTTTTAGGTACATTAATCATATCCTCTATATTATATAATGTTTTATATGATTTTGGACCAACAAATTATATTATATATTCTGGTTATTAAAAAACATAAAATACATCCCTATCACCCTAGTAATTTAGTTATTAATTGTGGAATCATTTGAATATATTATTATAATAAAGAATTTTCATCCTGTTCCAATTATGATGCTTGGGAATACCATATCAAAAAACACTATTATCAGACATATGGATTATATTGATATGATCCTTAGTATGGATTTCCATTCAATGTATATTAAAAAAATAATTTGTGTTCCAAATATAATTTGATACATAAATGAGAGGAGAGATATAATGACTTTATAACGAAAATGAAATCATCTAAATCAATTTTATATTCCCTTAGTAACAACTATTTAATAATATTTTGTATGAATGGATGATATAACATGATTTATAGATAAGGAATATTTCTTCTAAATAGAGGATGTACTATTGGTAATATAATTTGTTCATATTTTTCAATAAGAATTATTTTCTGATCCAATAACAATGAATTAGAGTTCTCCATTGAAATCATTACTAATACAATACCTATAACAAAAACTACATATACAATGGAACTCGTGGAGTTAGTAGTGTTGAATATATAGCTATAAAAGTTGTGTAATAAGGGACTTATAAATCTTTTTTTTTCACCATGGGGAGGACCTATTTAATTCATGAAATAGAAAATCGAGCCTCTGATATTTTACAACGATTACATCAATTACATTAATAAAATTAAAATTTATTCATTAGAATATATTTTTGACTTATTTAATCAATGTTAATGTGTCCAATACATTTTAATGATCAGTATTCACTAATGTTATCATCAGCTATGGGTGATGAATAATGATATATATATGACAAAATTTTGAACAAGGTACTAGTGAAAAACCCATTTTTAGTTTCTATTACTTTATGGTTTTCACGTCATTTTTATGGACATGTTTTTTCAGGTGCTATAAAAAATATAATTCATTGACTTATGTTCATATAACTGACGTAAAAATATAATTTTGTAGGTTCTTCACATAATTTATTTAATAGCAATCATTAATGATTCATCTATGAAGGTTTCTAATGTTAATTATTAAATAATTAATGTAAAAAAATAGTTTACCATGTCAATTTTTATATAACCACATGGAGAACCCTTATCCCGAGGCATTTTTAATGTCAGTTTTTAGATAACTGAAGCAAAAAAACTATATATCATGTTGGTTATGAAAAAACGACAGGGAAAACCTCATTTTTACATCCCTTATTTTATAACCGACATAAAAACCCATGGAAATTTATTCATGATGTATATTATAAAATAAACAATGTCAAAACTAAATTAGTATTATTTTAAATAATTTATGAAAAACCCTTCCTCTCCACTTTTGAAACGGACCTAAAACAACAATAACCGGAATTGAAACTAAACCATAAATAAGCACAAATTGGCCATAAAAAATGAAAACCTGCTGCAAAATTACACATTCACATTTAAAAATAACAATAAATATAACATTAAACAAAAAACATAGATACAACCAAAACAACAACCAAATACACATTTAAAATTACAACATTCAAAATTAAAATTTTTAGTAAGAACAAACTAAAATCCAATCAAGCATGAAAAATAATTTGATCATTCCACGAGTAAGTGTTTTACCTCTGGTGCACTATATGGTTGAAGGAAATAAAACAGATAAAAATTAAAAATAAAGTAGTTAACATGTATGATCAACAAAACTAATGAAATATTAATGAGTAATTTTTAAGTAAATATAACATTATCAAACATCACAACTATTCCAGTTGTAAGTATTTCTAACATAAATATTAAAATATTATATCCACATTATATAATGCCTTGTCGATTATGAAATTTGGGTGTAAATGAGTTTTTCAATTAAAAATATCTTTTTTATGTAATCTAAAATGTACCAATTAAAAAATGGATATTCACCATCACTTTTACATATTTGATTCTAGCACTCTATTTCATCGTGTATTTTTAAATGAAAGACCATCCCCTATTAGATAATAATTTTATTGAAATAAATTAACTATTTATTATAATATAAAAAACAATTTATAAATTAAACCATAGTTTTCCATCATGTTCATAAATTTTCCTCACACATCACCACAGAGAGAGCATATCCAATAATGTGTTTTCCCTGATTAACTAAATAAACCTATCCTCCAATGCCCACTGAAATATTATAAAATTAAATTTTAGTGGTTATTATGTTCAAATATAAAAAATAATTTTTGATACATATGTTTTATACCTCTTAACATAATGAAACATCCAACACTGCTTAATTAAATTCTGATGAAATCTTTCTACAATATAAATTGTTTTTCCTTCATCCAATTCATTCACATTAGGTGAAATTAATTGTGGGTCCATAAAAACATATACATATCCCTACTCATTTATCTCACACATTTTCTAAACATTCTTAACACAAAACAAACCATATTATAATTAGTCAATAAATTTAACACAGAGAAATATTTGTGTTAAGGCGTATATAGAAAAAACCTAAACCATTTTGATGCCCAACATATCTCTACTAAAATGCTCCATGATATCACATTTAAGAATCCTTACATAAATTTCTCATCCAAAATCATGTGCTTCCCTTGGAAACGTATATTGATCTGCCAAAAAATTTGAATATCTTGACAATCTATCAAGACTACTAGAATCTAAATATGATGTCATAGCCCTTTGACTTTGTTGTGGGCTATACAATATTTCATTACCTATAATTTATTCTTCTAAAATAATTGATAAATATATTTACAATCAAATGTTAACTCAAATTTAATACAAAAATAAAACAAACAATTCAACATACACAAACGTCTAGGGAAATGGGTCACAAAAATCTAAATGGCCTAACTAAAAAGTGGCTGATATTTTTCCCAATTGTCACCACCTCATCTGTAGGTAATGATACTCTTGCTTATATATCTATAGTATCTTGTATAGTGACCCTATGCTTCTCTAAATATAACTTTTGATGATGAATTTTATCTCCCATATAATATATCATCCCATATTCAACTATATGATGGTGAAGATCATCAATATTCAACTAAAAATAAATTGGAATATATAGAGGAGGGGGTGTGGAATTATGATAAATAATGGGGTCTCTTGGAAGATGAGAATGATAAATAATGGAGTCTACATGAGGAGGGGGGAGTGGGAGGTTCTGGTAGTGGTGGAGCATGAGCTTTAGTCTGAAATTGACTTTGCATGTCCGCAAACATAGACGACACCAATGCTATGACAGTTCCTCCATCATCGCATTAATATTATGAACATCTACCTCCAATGATTCTATTTTTTTATATAAACACTACATTTAAAAAGATAATGAATCTGGTAACACTTTTCATATCAATACACCCACTAGGTGTCCTTGTACATGACCCTTGTGTTTGGGCATCCCCAATGCAGTAGATAGAATATCATGCCTCCCATTAGCTTTAAATACACCTAGTGTGCTCTTCACCTCAAGATAATCCTATATAAATTAGTTGAAATTTTTAGTAAAGATTCAAAGTATATAAATAATTAAATTGACTTAAATAAATAAAATAAAAAGCTTACAATACTCTCAACTATATCCAAAAAAAATTCGGTAAGATATTTCCCCCTTTTTCTCATCTAAGCCCACTACCATTCTCATGTCTAGACAGAGGCGATATAGGTGAAACCAATCTAGAGTTTGAAGACTCATATCAATGTTTTTGTTAATTTTTATCTATTTTTTGTTCTTACTATAAAGTATACCCTCACCGAGACATACTCTTAGGGTAAACGTATCTAGATTTGATATAATGATGAACTATCCTTGATTCCTATAAATTAAGAATAAGAAATCATTATGAAGTCATTAATAATATCATTCTTATAAGAAAAAATCTAAAATTTTACATTAAAATTACTAACAATTTTTATTGGATTCATCTTTTGAAAAATTATACCAATGTGTCTTCATCTATAAAATGATATATATGACATGGAATATCATGTTTCCAATCACCAAAAATGAAATTAGATGCGAGGGTTGATTTGAAATATCTCAATCTCCTACTTTCCATTGATAATAATTTCTTCATGAGTCCTCTAATGTCATGTATATAAAATTTCACCTGATAAAGAAGAGGGAAAGCATATTATACTATAAATATTTCTTGATTAGTCAGATAATAAGAAAATAGTATATGAAAATGGTCTCTTATGACTGATTTAGTATAGTTTTTTCCAATATTATTGAATTATTAATCAAAATGATGACTTTTATTTTAACCTTTGTTGATACAATACTCTTGAACTACTTTTCTTTAGGACATCTGGGAACATAATTTTCATCAATGTCTACAACTATCCTCTAGTCCTGGTTACGAGGAAGTGATAATTTTGGCAAATGTGTGCTAACATGTTTACCAAACCTCAATGGCTTCTTTATTGTTTTGGGGGCACATGAAAATTATTGGGGAACATCAAGAAAAGCATGTGGATGTTCCTACCTAGAGGTATGATCATGATGCTCATATCTAGAAGTTTCTAATTGATTATCTGATTGATCTAACATTATCCTTTAGATCAAAGAAACAAGCATTTAGTACACAAAATATTCAAATTCACATATTACTATATTAATGTGGACAAAATAATTATGAAACAAAAAAGTGAACTAAAACCAATCACATCATTATTCATATTTATTATAGTTAACTAAAATGAGAACAATGGTAATGATATATGAAATTTCATTTAAATAAATGAAAACATATACAAAATTAGTGTAGGAATATTAAACATGGTCCAACATAATAAATCAAATTTTGAAGACTGAAAAGATTATTTTTTAACATATATATTTAAAATAATTATAATTCAACAAAATGAATAAATATATAAGTTACGTAATGATAAATAAAGTAAAATAAATAAAATATAGTAAAATAAACCAATATTTCTACTTATTCATTTTAATATGTGTTTTAATAAAGAAAAAAACAGTATCTAACATTTTATGAAATTAATAAAAGTAAATTAGAAATAAACATATGTTAACTGTAATAGTAAGAATTTAATATTGGATTGTTTTCCCAAATTCCTCTATCATGATCATTACATATGGAACAAATAATGACTACAACATGATCATCATTATTATTTATTAATATATCCATGGACGTTCAGATCTCACATAAATTAGCATCTTCATCTAGTTGATCAACTACAACATTTTGTTTTTTCCTTCTAAAATAATTGACCAATACATATCAGATTGGTCAAGAACATAAAAAATTATTTATTTCATGTGTTTCTGTTATTAAAGAATTTGTCATGTCTTCAAATCTATTCATATTAACATGTGTCATTTCAAATTCATCATGTCTAACACTATTTTTATCTATAAACCAATTTCAGTTAAAAACAATAACATTAATTATAATTTAATCCAACTCTAGTATTTATTCAAGGACTCCATTAGATGGAATTGATGGAAAATTTGAGTTTTTTTCTTTAAAACACGAAAAATGTATTGGTTATGAAAACACCAAAACACAACAATTCTGAAATACACTTCTATTATCCAAATAATTCATATAAAAAGTAAATCAATTATTGTTATACCCAGACAATGTTATCACATATAAACTTCACCCACCAACTACCAATCTTAACATCATTGATGCATCTGATCTACCAAGCACGGTATTTTTAAATCGAGGAAAAAATATTTAATTATGCTCATTCAAAATCCACATTTCATTCTTATTTGGATGGAATTGTTTCAAATTATTAATATGAAATTTTATATAAGGTTAACCATAATTCATGTTATTAAAGATATATAAATGCGCCTTCATCATAAGTTCAATAGAAAATTATTTAACTACCAAACCATAAATCCCCTTTCCGTCATTATTAAGCCATTCATGGTGAGATGTAGGCAATCCAATGTGCTCCACTATAGACAAGTAGATCATACAAAACTCTACAACTTCATCAAAAATATACTTTTCAATAATGGATGCCTCAGGTCGATATGGATTCATAACATAACTCTTAAATATCTTTATATAACATTCAAAATGATAAAACTGACGTTGATATTAAAGTACACGTAGCTTTTTTTCGAAAAATGTGAATAATTAAATTGACCATTATATAAAATTTGGAGAAATATAAATTTCTAATTGAAAAGGTATAAAACTTTCTTCACATTCTCATATGTTCAAATCATCTATATCAATCACCTTTTTTCAAATTTAATTGAGAAAAATAGCACACTTTAAGGATAGTCTTTCTTACATGGATGAGAAATATTCCACACAATGAAACTGGAAGAATTTGTAGAATCATAACATAAAAATCATGAGATTTCATACATGTCCACCTCATATCCTTCAAAGAGGTGAAATGATTTAGATTTTAAGAATAAAAATATAACACTTTGATATCATGATGACACTAACAAAAGATAATTTTCTCTATTTTGGACAACATTTGACCTTTTGGTGGAAGAAATGTTCATCTTCTATCTAGAGTGGGAGCTAACCCCAAACATATTAGCATTGATAGTTAATATAGTAATGCATTTAACCCATCATTAGTCTTTCCTTTAATATGTAAAAATGATCCAATCAAAATCTCATAGATATTCATTTCTACGTGCATGACAACTATGTTATTATTCACGTTATGATATCTACAATATGGTAGCTTAAAAAACATTTACTAGTTCATCCAAATATGTCTATCATTACCATATTTATTTGTCTTTCCAAATGTCCCATAAAGGTTTTGAACCCTATTAAAGTAATCAGCAATGGATAAAGGTTTTGGATCAATATCAAATTCTTGTGTCCCATTGAATTCCTTTTTTAATATTAAATAATTACAATCCATAGGCAATGACTTTTTGATGACCCATGTATACTGGTATACTCCTATCATGTAATTAAAAATATGAAGTATGGTGTTCTCAAATTAGACATGATTAATTTCCCTTAAAACTATATCCAGACAAATTTTTATATGCTAGGAATCCATTTATATTGAATAGAATCACTACATGTAGTTAGAAATATTCCATTTTATAAGAATCATACACCCTAATATCATCCTCCCATAATAGTTTCAAATCATAAATAATTGGTGTCAGTAAACCATCAATATCATTTTTGGGTTTCTCTGGTCTAGAGATCATTAAACTCAACAAGACCTATTTATGCTTCATTAAAAATTGTGGAGATATGTTTTAACATACCAATAAAATAGGCCATGAACTATGTATGCTAATGAGACATAGATATGGATTCATTCTATCCATTCCCAACCCATGTATAAGATTTCAAACATATGTTATGAATGTAGGATACTTCTCATTAATTTTTATCCATCATGGATAATCTGTTCGATGACGTATTTTTTCACCACATATCCTCTTATAAGCATTCCTTACTAACCTTTTTTCATCATGTGAAATAGAAAATAAACATTTCAAACGTGGATTTCCTTTCAACTTATACCATGATTTCCCCCATTTAAGAAACTCTGATAGGAATCCATATTCCTTCTAAAATATCACATAGTCATTATAAAAGGCATTCATTTTCTTTTATCCCAATCCCATCTTTCATAATATTTTATTCTCCATATAATGTGAATCTGTATGATAGTTTTCTTTAGGAAGAATTTCATTAATCAATTATAGAAGATCTGTAAAATTCGTGTCAATCCATCCATTATTTTCCTTCAGGTTCATCAATCTTAACACCAACAATTAAACCATAAAGTACATACAACTAGGATAAAATATATTTTCAGTATAAATAAATAGATACTCAATTTTCAGTATATTCTCAATTTGTTATGCTTTAATATTATGAGTCATTTCTTTAATTTCGTCAATGTTACCATATTTCAAAGCATCATCATCAGTAGATTTGAAATTCTACCCAGTTTCACCATGGTAAATCCAATTTATGTAACTATGATTAAATCCATGAAACAATAACTGGTCTTTGATCTCCTTATTTTTTTTAACTTTTTCATATTTCAAAATTTCAGACATTGATAGAAAAAGATGTCGTTTTTTGGAACATCTAATTTAGAAAATTTAAAATAACCATTAACACCTTCATCATATTCATCACTCGTCCAATGTACTGTAAACCAACTCTGACTCCTTATTACTTATAACAAATATCCAAATTATAAATATTTTTACGATATGCCAATTTTATATTTACATGAAATATGTCATAATTTGAAATTAACATAATTCTAAAATATAAAACAAATACACATGTATTTTATAATTTTAATTACAAATTCTACACAAGAATGGAAGGTATGTTTTAATATAATTAATAAATCCTCAAAATTTATGTATCGAAATAGTTTTAAAAAGAAACTATTGTTATATTTTATATTTATAAGAAATATTCCATAATCTGAAAGTAACACACTTCTTAAATATAAAATAGATATATGCTTATATTAAAATTATTAAGGTTTTTATTTTTAGGAATAAGATAGAAAACCACATAATTTTAAAAAAACATCATCCAAAACTATGATGTATTATTAACCCATCAGAGCGTGATTTTTTACTTAATGTTTTATCCTAATTATATGAAAAATCGACCTAACAAGACTAAATATTGTATTTAACTAAAATACATTCTTTATTTGATGTAATTTTGATGGACACATTTATAGGATTTAAAATTATTATTCAGTTAATTGGGGGAAATGGTACTCTAGAAAATGGTCTTGTGTACAGTCCTTTAGAGGAACCAAGATTTTCTTGGGATGGTGGTGAAAATTTACCTTATGTTTTATAAGTTCTAATGACTTCATTATCAAGATGTAAAAGTGTCATATATCATCTCAATGATCACCTCATCCATTTATAACAGACCAAGATACATCACAAATGTAGATTTGGAGACATGGTAGGCATATCTAAATGAAAACCCATATTTAATTTTATATTCAAAAAGTACTCACCATAAATATGGTATGTAACTAAAGGGAAAACATCCTTTAATAAAAATTTAAGGATTTCAATGATAAAATATTATTAGGATAAAAAACCACTGTAGACATTTAATTGTGATTTACCTGATGAATGAAATTGAAAAACATATATTTATAGCACCCGTGAACAACCAATGAATTTTAAGATGATGGATGGGGTGAATCTTAGTCATGGGACCAGTATGTGGTAAATTACATCATTATAACATAAATAATTTTTATGATCATTACACTAATAAACGCTAACTTGGAAAACATTTCAGATAATGTCTGCGTATTTTCTAAAAATAAAAATCATTTCTAAAACCCACCCTAACTAAAAAAACCAAAATATAGAAGAAAACCAATCATTTATTTTTTGAAAACACTATTTTTCAAAATTCACAGTTAAATTTGTTTAAAAATAATGAAATCAATTTAAAAGGATAAAAACGAAACACAATAAAGCACCATAGAATCAATTCAATAAAATAACTAAATAGATCATGGATCCACACAAGCCAATTAAGTATAAAAAACATATGAGGGCCAATAAAGGGTCCCATATTCAATATGAAAACAATAATAATGTTTGGAATGAGACATTATATAAATGACCACAGTATTTAAATTCCTTCCCACTATTAAAGATTCCAATTTTTAATTTTTTTACCAAAATGAAGCCATTGTAAACCCCATATGATACAATTTAAAGTGTACACCATATTAAATTTAAATAATTTTTTATATCCATCCAGTTTTCTCTTTTCAAAAAAATCCATGAAAAACTCACCCTTTCAATTCCAATGATTAAAATGAGTTTATATTCATCAAAACATAAATTTTCTTTAGAAAAAACACTTTAAACATTTTTACAAATATTTCTCATTTGAAAAATCTTTGTAGAAACTAGGAAATCATTAAAATTTTATTATACCCACTAGTAATAAAAGTTAAAATATTATGACATGAATTTGGACTATCATATATAGATTTAGTTTGACAAACATGTAATTATAAAACATATATAATTAAATGAAAATTTAATTAAATGAATTATATCAAAAATACATACCAATTTCAAGTATAAATAAATATATAAAATGTATCGTACAATTATGGAGCTCAATAAATCAAATAAATGCCCTCTATAATTCCAAAATACATAAAAAATCCATTATTAGAGTATACATAAACACTATTCTCATCCACATTGACAATATGGTCTATAGGGATAGATATACCAAGGATGAATGGGTGTGTGGAAGATTATAGATGATGAAAATGATGAAAAAGGATATTGACATTCAGAATCCTCTTGAGAGTTAAAAGTCAAGCCAATAGATGTGCCAAAAAAAATGTGATGATATATGCTTTCAAAACATGTTTGGGGGCCACAAAATCAATTATTTGAATGTAGGATTTACACATGGGAGATATTGAGTCACTCTCACCAAAAAAGAAAAATAGCAGGATAACACAAAACAAAAAGAAATAAAAATTTTAATATATTAATCACATTGGTTATTTTATAAACGACATTATTAAATGATATATCACATCAGTTATTATATAACTGATGCGTCAAAGAAATTCCATTTTATTAATTATGTCAGTTATATAATTACCGAAATCATAAATTGGATTTATCACATTAGTTATTTTAATATTTATGTGATAACGCTAGATACATGATTTATAACATTAGTTATAAAATAACCAATGTTATAAATCAAGCTAATTAATTTTCTATGACAGTTTTATTATAACCAACGTGATAAATCAATTTTTTTTGGCTATTCACATGAGATATTTATAACTTAAGTAAAATATACCGGCGTGGTAAATACATTTTGTACAAGTGAGTTTATGATAATTCCATTTGGATTTACTAATACACATTCTTTTATTTTAGATCTTACGAAAAGAGTTTTCAAGGATTATAATTATAACTTTTTAGTGCTATTATTTGAAGATATCTTGATATAATGAACGTGATAATAAGAAAAAGTGAGTCATATATAAATAATATTGGAGAAACCAACAAAATTAATTATATGTTAAATAAAGAGAGTGTGAATTTTGGATAACTAATGGTTATTTTTTAGAGGAATTGTCTCTAAGTATAGAATATCAATTGAATCTTCAAGTACCAAGGTAGATAATAAATGGAATTCGCCAAATAAAATAACAAATATATAAAATTTACTAGGTTTATCGTGTTAATATATATGGTTTATTCATTATTTAAACTGATTGGTCATCAAAATAACCTTATTAACACAAAAAGAGTAAAATTACATTGTTAAGGGAATGTGAGGGATTTTTTGGAGTGATAATGATTAGATGGATTGATTTATCATTGTTATCTTTATGATATTTTAATGAAGAATTTATAATATTTATTGATGAATTGAATAATGAATGTAGTTTATTTGTTATGTAGAATAGTGGGGTTGTTGTATATGCATCATGAAAATAAAAAATACATTGATAGGACTATCTGAATCATGTACATGATCTAGAATCTATAATTCACTTTTTGAAATTATGGGCGCACTATGACTATGGTGAATTATTTGTTATATATATATATATATATACAACAAAAGTTTTAAATATACTTCTCTCAAAATTAACATAGCATCAGGAAAAAGAGATAGTAAAAAGTACTCATGTACTATGATTACTTGATAATCTACCGACATAGGAAGGGAAATAAGGTATTTGATTCATTGAGTAGGAGGGCTATGAAATTATGAATATAATGATGAATATACATGATCCTATATATAAGCATCTAATAAAGATATATATGATGATTTTTTGGAAAGTGGGTCTATAATTCCTTTTCTATGAAATTGATAGAACATCCTTACATGAAAGGTTAAGTAATTCTATATAGGACTATGAGGACATAAAAATGGAATATTGTTGTAATAAATTATTGGGAAAAAATTTTATTTATAGAGTTTGAGTAATTATGTTTGGAAATAGGTTATCTGTTCTAACCATACTATAGTTTTAAAGAGAACATCGAGAGGAAGACTAGAGATCAAATTTGTCTATAAACCATGGTATTATCAAGATGTATAGGGATTAAAGATAATTTTTATAATGATATTGTATAAGGTGGGAAATTGTGTACATTATTAATAGTTTCTTAGTATTTAAACAAGTAAATGATGAATTGAAATATCCTATGGTAGTCATGAAACTATAGATGAAACCTATATGGAATTAAGACAATATTATAATGAAAATTGTTATTATAATTATAAAGACTCCATGGAAGAATGATTCTATATGGTTCAATATCAATCAAAATATAATGTATTCTAATTTCATAGTGATAAATTATTATCAACCCCTTGATCACCTTTTAATGTTTTATATGATTGAAATTTTAATGATTCATGGGTTTCCTCCACCAATTGTATTTGATCACAAGCCTCAAAGAAAGTCAATATTCTGGAAATAATTTCAAAGGGAATATAATAATGATATACATTTAAGAAATACCTATAATCTAAAAATTTATAAGAAGTATGAAATGAAAATAATGAAAATAGAATACTTTTAGAGGTCATGTTCTCTTGCGTTTCATGGAATGTGGGATCAATGTCTACCGTTGGTGAAATGTTTGTCCAATATTAGTGTCCATTAAAGGATCCTCATGGAAGCATAAGAATCATTATATTGGAGAAGAATTCATACTCTAACATTTTTAATTATGTTTTAGAAATAAATATAGTTGGTATTGATCTGGTGGAATAGAAATCCATAAAAAATGGACTAATCTAATCATATTATAGCAGTCCAGAGTAATAAAATAGTTATGATAATAAACTAAAATACATCGAATTTAAATTGAGGAATCATGAATTATTATAGTTTTATCCATGAAATATAGTTATAAGTTTTTATAGAAATATGAAATTATTAACTATTTATATTCTTCCTTCTCAAATACTAGAATGAATTGGATTTATAGATTATAAATTGGCTCTGTTGACTAACCTTTTTAATCTTCCTGATGAATTCCATGTTTCATTTTTCAGGATACACATTCAATATAGAATGCATGTGTTCAAATATAATGGAATATAGTTTGATCTAAAATTTTCTATCATTTAATTACATATCTAGATTATTGACACTATAGAGTAAGTGTTATGGAATCATACAACTATATTCATGAATGTCTATTGAAATAATCAAAAACTATAATAGGAAACTAGGGAGCCCGAGGAAGCTGTGAAGTAGGAATATCCCCATTTCTTAAATAGATGATATATTATCTTATTTTTATATTAGATTTATAAATAGGGTATAATGTATTACGTGAGGCCATACTATAGAAGGTAAACACCATTTCTTGAATTATCACACAATGCACATTCTAAATAGACTTTATTCATGAGTATATTTAATATGTTATTTATTAATGATAGATTTTTATTTTTAAAAAAGAATACAAATATTTTAAATCATCATAATGTTATTATAATAAGATGAAATTTTAATATTTTTTAAAAAAAGATTGATTCCATATGAATAGTAATATTACATATTTTGATAAAACTAGAAAAGTTATCTCATTTCTCGGATGTTAGAAAAATATAAAAATTAAAAACATTATCTTGAAGAAATATATATTTCATAAGTGACGTTATGAACTTGAAAATATAATTTTATATTTATAAACCTATATTGGATATTTTGAAAATTAATCAACAATTTTCAGTAGACCTGATTTTATGAATTATACACTTACTACATTAAAATTAACTTTTATTACTTTAATAAATTTAATATTAATAAATTTATTTCAAATTTATAATTATTAAATCCAAATTATCTTAAGAGGACTATTTTATTTTAATGCATAAAGGAATAAATTCTATAGTATAAAATAGTTATCATGGTAACTGCTAAAAAGGTAAATATAATAATTTAAGGTCTAAAAGAAATAAACCTTGATGAAAACATTTATATAATTGAGTCTATGAGGATTTTATTGACCTTATATCTTCCCTAATCAATTATATCACACATTATTATCACATTTCCTTGAGAGTTACTTAAATTACTGATAAATTTTGGGCATTTACTAGAACTCAATACATTTTAACTTATAAATGTGGAGCTCATATCCCCACTTACCCTCACAAGAAAAAATATTTCCAAAAATCATACCAAACCTCTCATAAAAATTAATATTCACATTGAAAAGGTTATGATGTTCTCAAAATACTATTCCCCAAAGGAATAACACCTATTGAAAGGTAGAATATCCTTGAGCTATGTTATAACAGTCCAAATGCTCCTAAATATTTCTATTAATATCTTTTTATCTTATTATTCATAAAGTTACATTAAAATATATTAAAATGATAACATTATTTTTATTACTATACTAATATTTTTTTATAATAATTGTATATTCATTATCCACTATTCTCATTTATTTAAGGAGAATGAAACTATCATTAGTGTGTTGTGTGGACTAACAACTTTATGTTAAAACTATTTTATTTTTACATCACCTGCATAAAAGGATTTTTATTGTAGGGAATTTTATATATTAATATGATATTGATGAAATATTTTACATTCAAAACAAAAAATTATATTACTCATTCCAATAATTCTTTAGAAATCAAATCATCATCCTCCCCTATAGAATGATGTATTCCATTTTTCATTACATAATATCAGGTATAGATATCTGGATGATATTAAAGGGTAAATATTATTTTCATGATGTTTTTATTTATATGGATTTATGTTTGGTGAACCTATTAATTTTATGATCAACAAACATTCATTTTAAATTCAATCGATTAAAACAAATATACTAATGGGAAATTTTTATCTTCATTCAATGAAATGGCCTAAAAAATAATACCTTCTATTTATATATAATTAAATTTTTTATATCAAACTAATAAAATTTAATAATATTGGGTTTCTTCTAGTATAATGATATTAAAACTAAAGCATCTCATAATAATTCATCAATCATGTTAGGATCACATTTGGGTTAGTTTAACCTCCAACATGAAAAATACTATGGATTTATTTCATGAATAACTATGAAAATAGAAATATTGGTATAATATGACATAAATTCCTAAATAATGATTTATTTGTAGATGTTATATGAATATTTATGTCAGTAATTATGAAAACACACATCAATCATCATAAATCACCAAAACATGATAGTAAGTGATTTCATCATCATGAATGATGTCTAAAAAACCATCTAAAGATTTTGAAACATCTATACTATTTATAAATCATAATAATTATTATCTATAATAACCTCGTAAATATGATATTTGTTATAATAATTAATATGAACACCTTTATTATTAAGATAGATTAAATAATCAAAACTATAAACACTTGATACAGAAAATAAGTATAATTAATATAGAGAATGGATATTTATTAAAAGTATAAATAAAAATGAATATGAGAAATTTATAAAATTATATGATTAATATGTATAGGTTAGTGATAAAGTATGTTAAAGCGCACTCATAAATGTCAGGACTTGAGGTAAGGGTTAACCATATTGAATTCCTCTTTTAGGGGCATGTTTTGTATTCTTTAGCCAATTTAATTTATGTTGTGTACATGATCAATATTTTAGATGTCAAATAAAGTAAAATTTTCATAAATATTACTATTAGTAAATTTTAATAAACTATATATGTTTTTTTAAAATTTATATCCATGCCATATGTGTGTTTCTCCATATCGAATTTCATTCTTTGGGACACACGTTACAATAACCAACTATTTCATTTTATATGGTGATTTCATTTATATTGAAATAATTTTATGATATAATCATGAAATTTAATGGATTTAAAATTATATATATTTTTCACTCATACATATACTTTTGATTACCGAGTTTATAAAAATGTAGGAAAAATTAGTGTTTTCTAATTTTGAAAAACAATTCTAAATATTGGTAAAATGAAAAAAAATTAGCTTCCAAAAAATGAATGCCTATCTGAATTTTGGAAAGTGGATATAGTTGTTGAAAAAATTCACCTTTGGGTAATTACCTCAAAAATGTTAGGTTGAGAATTCAATTAAATATTACTCCAATTCATGATTGGTGTGCCTAAGACTGTACACCTTGATAGACACTCTCGAGCAATATGATTTTGAATATTCACAATCTCTTTATGAACCTTTATTTTGTATTTTTCAAACCCCTTAATACTATTGAATTAAATTACTATCTTCTATGGATAAACAAAAAATAAGAAGTACCCTTACCACTATGTTTCATATATAAGTTTATTTTCCTACTCTATTGATGATACCTCATAGATTCTTTGTTTATTAAGTAATTTTCTAATAGACATTACTATACAATATTGTTATTGGAATTATTTTATTTCAATATTTCTAATTACAATGATATACATCTTCATAATTAGAATTCTATTCCATAGGGAATGATATAAATGGTCTTGTTGGAAATTATGTTGAATACATTAGATATAATCCTTTGATGAGTGGGGTCTATAATTAAATTGACCCTTGATACATATATAAACCTCATGTGAAAAAACACTTGTGTTTTGAGGTACATATATCATAATATCTATATTGTTTCTTATAAGATTCCATTGAAATCATGTTTTTCTATTAAAAACTATTAATTACATTAGTATAAAACCATTGATTATTATTAACCTTTTTTTCATTTGTTGGCATTTATATATAATTTCAATATTTTAATTTTAAAATGAATTTGTGTTGTTAATTTATTCCTACCAATTCAATTATTCAATGTTTATTTTTATAGATTTTGGGTTATGCTACTCCTTTTGTGTTTCTAGGCCCACCATTATTTATTTTTCATTCCCCAAGAAACCTTGGAGGGAATTATGTGTACTTTTATAGGATATGATGAAAGGTATATAATGTTGTGAAAATCTGTTAATGGTTTATATTAATTTATAAAATACAATATCTTCATGTATGTAGTCTTACAAGGATACTAAGTTGTTGGATTCTTCAAAAACTCTTGTATTTGGTACCAATAATGTAATATATATATCAGATTTGGGTTTTTAGAGTCTGAGATATTCAATCACTAATAATTAACCATGATCTATGTAAGAATATAATTCTTATAAGAACAGATAATTGGAGCATTTTTAATATTAATAATCACATAAAATAATAGTGTTGGATAAGTGTCACTACCAACACCTTCATCACATAGTGAACAATATCCAATAATATATTGGGTTCACTCGCTATCCTCTTTTAAATCCTAGAATAGACTCACTCAACAACCTCATTCATATTATATCAAAATATATAAATATTAACCTAATTCATTGTAAGGATATATAATTATTGTACTCACATCTCATAATGAAAAACACACATATGTGTGCAATAATATCCTAAAAAGATTCATCATTTCATAATAGTATTACAAACCTGTTAGAAAGAAAAATGTTTTATGAAGTAATACATAAAAAACATTATCATCATACATATATAGAAAATAATTACATGAAATCATATGATAATATCCCAAATGATGAAAAAAATTATCAAATTATGTTGATATATAAGAAAAGTTTATTCTATAAAGTAATTTAAAATACAAATTAAAAATCATGAGAAAATAACCAATATATTTTGATAAAATTTAAAAAATAAAATTTAATGAAAAAATGGAATTTTATTTTTATTAATAAATACATTTATTCTTGTAAAGGAATATAAATTATAATGTAAGGAAAATATAGTGGAAAAATCCATTCATGTTTTTTATGTTAAAATTGAATACTCATTTGAAACTTTTTTAAAAAGTAAAAAGTGAGTCATATAAAAAAATTACAAAACATTTTATTGATTAATTTCTAAAAAATGTCAAATTTAATGAAAAGTAAATTTCCACAACATTTATGTATATTAAAATACTTCCATAAAACAATTTTAATATCATGAATATGGAATAGAGGGATTTTCGATGAAGAAGTCGGTGTAGGGTCTACTTTTCTTAAAAAAAATGTCTCGTTCATTTTAATTACCAAATAAACGAGAATGAAAGGAAATAATAAAACCACAAGAAATAAATAAATTTTTAGAAAATATAATGGGGTTAAAATAAAAGGATTATATAAATTACCAGGTTTTAAATTTTCGACAGATAATCCCGAAATTATGTGAGATTATAACTTAATCCCTTACCTCAAGTCATTATTATTTTTATATATGATCATAAAATAATTTATAATAAAAATTGATTTAATATATATATAATGGTATCATACATATATTACAGTATATCATTCCCTTATAAGTTTTAATTTCATATTTAATAATAATGCTTAATTAAAAAAATTATTTAATAATTAACTATTCCATTTCTCATGTATGTGTTGGTTCAACAATTCTGGTCCTTGAACCTTTGTCATTGTTTTATAATTTCTATAATAATAGTCATGTCATAAGTGTCATATTCATTCATTATATGCAATTTTATATAAATCTATTTAATTCAGTGATGAAAAATCAGTTATATCAATTTGTGGAGAATGTAGTCTATACATATGAATGAGTGAAGATTTATTTTTCCCAATAACAAAATAATAATAATATTTTTTTTTTCAATAATAATAATATCATAAATATAACATATATTCATTAAATTTACCCTCATGGAACGAAATATAAAGCTACAATGAAAAAATCACAGAACGATGTAGAGGTTTTAGTCCACAGAAACACATGATCGATGTTGTCAATTTACAAAGGAATCATGAGTAATAATGAATGAAACAGTTTATCTTTAAATACTATAAATTATGTTAATAAAATAATATATATCCATTTAATTCAATTAAAATACTACCCTTGATATATAATAATGAATAACATATCACTTCATGGTAGTGTTAGTCCACACATACATGTGAGGTATTTTTTGTATTTCCAGTTGGATGGAAAAGGAGAAGAAAATGGGTGTAAAATAAAAATAAAAATATTTCAGTATATTATATTTATATATTATATTATATTAATATTCATATGATTGGTTTCAAATAGTTGGAATATTAAAAATATATAAAAAGAACTTTTTTAAGAGTTATAAATGTTATTTTGAAACCCTCATTTGGATTACTCATTAATCATAAAATGATGGAATTTTTGTGAGATTAAAACCTCTAAAATATTAGAGGGAATGTTGAAAATAACTTTGGTAGGACTTGGATGAACTATAGTTCTCAGGTTGTAATACTCCATGATTTTAAAAGAAGAAAATTATATTTAGCTACATAAAGGGAATGCAAAAAAAATTTTATCATGTGTCACACACAATAATCATTTTAGTTTTCATTACACGTAACCCTGATATTTTTATGTTTGGTACTATATTCAACATGAAACACAAAACATAAATGGCCCATGAGAAATATTAACATTATAACTTTCCCATTAAATTAGTGGGTTGGAATCATATTATGAACATTATAAAATATATAAATAAATAATTAAATAAATATATTTATATATAAATATGAATTTTCTACCCAATATAAATTATTGATAATTATTAAATAAATAATCAATCAATTTTTAGTAATTTGATTTTATTCTTTTAAAATATTTTTTTTTCTAAATAAAAAACATATTTTTATGAAAGTAATGTTATAATAAAATTATTTAAAATTTAAAACATTTATTATTAAAATTTACTTGAATTTTGGAATCAGAATATGAAAATTTAAATTGATTGAACTTTTGGTATTTTTGGAAATTTATATATTTTCAATGAATAGCAAAAAAAATTCTAAAAATTCTATTTTATCCCCGATAAATTATATAATTAAATACTAAAAATATGTTTTTAATATTCGTTATTTTATCATATATTATATTTAATTAACCAAACTACATTGAATAAACTTTTTATGTGTTTTTAGTATATGTTTTTCGAACTATAAATAGATTTTTCAAAAAATTATTTTACAATACATAATGCTTATAAAATTTAATTAACTAATATAAAACAATATGGAGAATGTGTGAATTGAAAGTTATATATTATATTTCATTATATATTAATTTATTTTCATTCAATTATTATCATTATTTATAGAGTTTTTATTGAACCTTATTTTCCGAACTTGTTACTCTTCTTAAAAACCAGCAGCCATTCCACATCTGTGAGATTAATATTAAATTAAATACTTATACATATATGAATTTAATTTTTTACAAATGGATTCAATATTTGGAATCATTCTAATATTTAATTAATAATAAGCTTACCTTAATTTAGGACAATAATTATTAGTGAAAACAGTAAAAATTAATCATTGCAATTAAGGTAAAAATGATATTACTAAGTGATTAAACATTAAATAGGAGGTGTAAATTGCATAGATACTTGTCCAACCCAATTTTATATACATAGTTCTACCTTTATGACAACTGGATCTATCTTTATATGTTTTTGGGAAAAATTAACCATGAATGGGGACCTACCTAATCGTAACATTAGTTCATAACCATTAGTTCATTGTTCATAACCATCATGTTTGACTGGTTTTAAAAAGTATTATTAATTTAAAAATATAATAATTATTTCGTGAATAGTATAATGGATAATTTTAAATAATTACATCAATTAACATAGTTGACAAACCAAAGTAATTTTTGATAGATACAATAAATATAGCCAAAGCTTCTAATTTAAACATAATTGAGTAGGTAATTATATAAAAAAATTATAAGTGAAATGAATGTAACAAAAAACATGAAAAATATTATAATGAAATTAAATAATTAAAATAATATTATTATTTAGGAAGACAAAGAAAACCCATGATGAATCAAACTCGAGGTAAGGGGTTTTCACATATCACATTTTTTTTGAGAAATATACCATATTCACTACTTTTTTATATTGTGTGGTGTATATTAAAGCACTCCAAACTTTTAAAGTATATACATAATATATGAAATAATATATGACATAAATCAAAAAGAATATATAAAATATTACATCTTGTGAGTATATGATATATTAATTATAATAAATAAATAAAATCCACAATATGTGTTACAGTGCACGAAAAACTGAGTTACACACAATAATTAATTTCTTTGCTGGATTTCAATACACGCATGACCGAGTTTTACTGAATAATAGGAATATTATTATTTAAAATGAAAATCATCTCCAAGTCATTAAATTTATGCTTATAAATAAAATTAAAAAATTTATGAAAATACATTCTTGAATTTATTGGATACAAATTAATTAGAAACGAATATAAATCTAAATTGATTATAATGATAATGTTTTTATAAAAAAATAACTATAAATGGAATTTTATATTAATAAATAAAATTAATTACTATTATTGAATGATATTAATGAAATTTATATATTTTATACTAATCTAAATGTTTTTACATTCATATAATATATTTTATAGGCATAATATAAGGAAAAAAAATAAAATTTTATACATACAAAACAATATTTATCTAAATGAGGCTTTTCCACTTTTAATGGGGAAATTATTTTAAAACAAAAATTGATTCAATTTAAAAATGATTATTTTAAAAAAATATATTTTCCAAATGTGGAATATTAAAATTAGATCTGGGTGAATTTGTTAAGTGAAGTTTCATTTTCTGATGAATAATGAACATTATTGGATTTTTATTGAAAACTATAATTTCATCTAATTAATATATAATAATAAATTTATAAAATAAAATTTATTAGAAGAATTATTTTCAAATATAAATATATTAATCTAATTGTTTTCATTATAATCTCTTTTAAATTTAATTTAGATTAAAAACCCTGTTATACTTGTGAAACTTTTCTCCTTAAAACCCCAATTTCTTATCTTGTAAGAAAGATTAATATTATAAAAACTTCATCTTATTCTGTCAATGGAATTATAAAAAATGTATTAATTATATATAATAATAACATATATTATTTATTTTGTTCAAATTAAATTTTGGCCATAAAGATTAGTGATAAAGTTAAAATTAATTAACAAAATTATGGTTAGAACGAGGTTTTGAGCATTACATGAGTTTGTATTAAAATTAATTTTACAGACATAGGTTTTTTATTTGATGAATTGTAATTTTTATTTCTATTATTTAGATCTAAATATGAAATAAATATATTTTTAATAATAATATTAATGGATAAAATATATAGGTAAATAAAAATATACATATTGGCTTGGTAAAAACAATAATGGCAAAATTGAGTAAAAATATAGAATAATGAATATATTGATAAAAAATATTTACTTTTAGTGTTGGTTGTATTTATAAAACAATATTCCTCCCCATTATGGTTATATTTTTAAGGGACATGAGTTGGGGGTGACCTCCCAATAGTGAACATATTTGGGTATTTACATGAATTACACTCCTCCATTATGAAAAGGAATTCAATCTCCCCACTTGTTCATAAAACCCAAGAAATAATTCTCAACCAAACACTAAAAAATAACTCCCCATTTTCCCTAACCTCATCCTATGGGCCTTAATTAAGAAATATATCCAACCCATTGAGGCCTTTGGTGCCAACTAAAATCAGATACTGAACGAATAGGTAATGTTCATCAATGAATGTTTTTGTTTTATTATTTCCTCAAACCACTTCAATTTATTATATATCATAATATATAATAAATTTTATATATTAAATATAATTAGACGTTTTTATGTTATGGTATTGATCAATCAATAGACACATTTCTGTAAAATGTGTTATGAAATCATCATTTGTGTTTAAACTAGACTATCACATCATGAACCAATACTTTTCTTTATCAATTACTACTTTTAATGGTTGATAATGATGATTGAAATATTTGTAATAAATGATAATTATTATATTTATGATGTCTTTATACATCAACAACTATTTTAATACATGTACCATCATGATTTCTATTTTTTGGAATATGATAATGTTTTTCGTATGTACAACAGACTACTACCTTGTGAAGTGTTTTGAATCAATAATGATTCATATGAAATATAATAAGGATGGTTTTAACTAAAATATTTGATATATATTACAAATAAAATTATTTTATTATGATAATATAAATGTATTCCATTTATATTTATTTTAATTTAATATGATAAAAAAATGAAAATAGTATTAATGTGTATATATAACTTACAATATCCATGAACATTAAACTTATTTTACTATAACAAAATTTCATAGAATACTCTTAATAAATATATATTAAATAAATATTTTAATTAAATATTGGTTTATATCTTAGATATGATTAAATCATGATTGATGTAAGAGAAAAAATAACAATTTAAATCACACACCAAAAAACAAAGTACATTATTTCCCAAAAAGATGAAAAAAATGAATGATTATTAATGAATGAGAGATAATATATTCTAAAATAATCATATATGAAATAATACATATTACTATGGATATGGTGTAAGTTAATAACATGATTAAATCCATTTTACAAGAGGTTATATAGTGTTCAATCAAAAGGATATTTAATGTCAGGGATTTCATGTCAATTGACATTCCATTGAGGATTATTTGTTTTTATGCACAAATTTACCATTATATTGTTTATATACTACCCCATTGACATAAAATATCATGAATTTTTCATTTTGAAATTTATTTTATGTTTTATTTTTTATTAACTAATCTAAAGGGATTTCAATTTAAATATACCATGTTATAAAAGATAATGTGAAATCTCACATTCTTTTTTATTGTTAACATTCTCTTGAAACAATCAAATTATTATAATTATTTGTCATTGGAAATTTTATTTGTATTAAATAACCACATTCTTGTATTATGGTTATTATTATTTCTTAAACCACATAAAATGATTACATATGCTGTTAACTTTTATATTTATTTAATTATCAAGGGAAGTATAGATAAATCCGTATTCTTTAATCAATATAAATATTTGAAGGGCATATTGTTTGTTAGATAAATGTATTATTCAATATATTTGTAATTATTTCAATAGGTATGACACAACATGAGGCCCATTTAATGTAATCCCCTTGATACATCAATAGTCTCATGAGATGAATTCTATCGGACAAATACTATGTGTTTGAAATAAGAATGTTTTAAACTATCATCTGAATTTTCTTCATATTATTATGTTAGAAACTATATGGTGAATGTTCTTGAAGGTAATGGTGTCATGTTGAGGGGAAACATGATGTCTCATATTAAATAATCTTCATAGTTCATATTTAATTATTATTACCCAATATATTTTCACCATGAAAACATCTATGGATGAATTTTATTATTAGGTGATTGATTAAATGGCATGAGTTTTCTATTATTTACATTATAATACATGTATTTATTTTTCAGGTTATTTAAATTTAATGTGGGATGTGTTATTTAAATTTCCATGTTGATTATTTCTATTTATTCATGATTACTTCCACTGTATTGAACCCTTAATAATAATTTGATTCCACCCTAATTTTGTTTCCATTCCCCAGGTAATGAAGAGGAACAATTAGAATGAGTTTTCAAGTATGGTGAGAATTTTACTTCATAATGTATTATTTAACATGTTTCTAATAGGAATATAATATGTGTATCTTGTTTGTCATATGGTTTCCATAACTTCTAAATTGATAAGTCCTTTGGGACCTAAATCTATTATGAGTTCCAATGTAATAAAGTAAGGAACTGGCTCTGAGAAATGGCTGTTGGGGTGGCTACAATGGGTATCAGAGTAAGTTTTATAGATACCATGGGAACTAGATTTTTGAAAACATTTCTTAGGGAACAATAACCTAATATTTACTTTTAGGATAATTATATAATAACATCATAAAATTTTGTTAAAGAATAGATATTTGGATCTTTATTTCAATACATCCCTATTTGGATAAAAAAGTGGATGTGGTTATATCATAGATATACCTAGGGGTTATATAGGAAAAGGGTGTGCTGAGATTGAATTGAGCATAACCAGGTACACGAAAACATCCTTATCACATAATTGGTTTGACATTACTTAGAGATACTCTAAGGGTAATTCCCATTTTCATTACAAACCATTAGGAATTATTTTAAAGTAAAGTTATCCCAAAACAAACAAATGTTTATGATTCAAATATTATCAATAAAAAATATTTTATTTATGTTATGTTTTACACCAAATTTTTAATTAGAAATTAATATTTTAAATTCATTATTTTACGTTCTAATCCACTATATACAATTGTATATAAATGTAATTTAAAAGGAAGATAAATATCTATATTCTGGGAAACTGTAACGATTTACCTAGTGGGGAAGCCAAAATAGAATGTATTGGATTTGATTAAATTATTGATAATTAGGATAGATTATTTAACTTATAAAAAATATCATTCTTAGAAGGAGAAAAATGTTTGACAATGCGATTCTCCGGCATTATATAACATTATAAGAATGAAGACCTTGTCTTATTAAAAATACAAATCCATTATTTTTTGAGAAATTAATTAATTATTTAGATAATATATTTACTGAATTGGGATATAGTGAAGAGAATACGGTTACACATGTAGTGTATTATCTCAAAGGTGGTGCTGATAAATAGTGGTCATTGATCCAAAATACATGAGAAGTGGAGTAAATAAAACTCATCTAATGGAATGTATTTTAGGATAAATTCATTGATAAATATTTTCCTTTTGAGAAATAAATCAAAAAATATATTTTACTTAACTTATAGAAAAAAGAGGAATAATTTGTTGTGTATTATGAATATAGTTCTTCAAGGTCTTCTAGTTATGATGGAGATTAAATATGTAAAAAAGAGAGAAAATATTAAACATTTCATCAGAGGGATTTCACAAAGTCATCCAAGGTCACTAGTCTTTGAAAGTATTTCATCAGATGTTGAAATCATTTAATGTTATGTGTAGATAGAGAATTAATTCTCTATGTGTTGTGAATTTAATCAAATTTTAGAGAGGAATTTGGTGGAATATAAAAAACATAAAAAAATGGAAGAATATAACCAATGATTTTTCTCGAATGTGACAATTGTGGGAAGAAACACCCCAGCATTGCTTGAAAGAAATGAGAATTTTGTATAAGTGTGATGAAAAGCCCATCATGATTGTGATTTCATGGTAAAAAATGAAAAGTAAAATTTTAAATGATTACACCCTATTTTTATAGGGCATTACGAAAATAAATTCTAAAAGTATCAATTGATTGTACCTCATAAGACGCTTGGGGATCAAAGTCAAGATTATGAAATTGATATAACAGAAGTTGAGTAAATATTTTTTTTATTTGTATTGGGATCCAAAAAATATGGTTTAAATGTATTTAATTTATTATATTATCATTATAAAAATTATTTTATATATATGTATTGTACTGCAGTACTATTTAATTATGGATTTTATAGTCTTTGCTGAACGATAATAATGACTATGAAATTCGATTCTATGAAATATTGGACTTATTTGAAAACAAATGAATTATTGAAATATAAACCTTGATAAGATCATAATATTTATATAATTATATTGGGATAAAGATATGATTTATATGAATAAATTAAATGATAATGTATTAACTACCTTGGAAATGAAAAATGAGAAGTTAATTTTGGGAATTCATTGACCTTCTTTCTAAAGTTATGGATATTAATATTTTGGTGGGTCATTATAAGAAACAATTAAAAATGTATTAATTTAAAATATGGATGAGATTTTAAATATTAATTTATTTCTTCAATAAATGGATTTTAAAACATATTGGAAAACTTGTGTTGATCATTAAGTTATAATAAAAACTAGAGATCAAAATAATGAATTAAATATTATAATTCGTTATTATATCAGGAATAAAAAATTCATCATAATCTGTTAGAGTAGGGGTTCAAAGGGGAATTGACCGAGGAACAATAAAATGTTGAGATTTTTCTTATAATATTCAATTAATTTATTTAATTATATATTATCACAAAAATTCTTTAACTTTTGGAAAAATGATCACAAAATAAAATTTTATAACACTACAATTATTTTTAATTATATAAATGGAATGTTTCACACATGTTTGATTTAATTTTTTGTGCTATTAAAATGTCTTTTTATCTCTCACATAATTGTGATCAATGGGATCTATCACCCTCTATCAATTTTTGGGTGTCCGTTTTCTCTTTCATGTCTATTGTTTCATTTCAAAACATATATTCTCCTACCAGGAATCATATATTTGTGATTATTCCATATAAAATTTGTACTTATCATTATTTCATATTAGGACGAATTTATATTAACCGTATTATGAATTGGGTTTTTTCACTTATGTTATTTTCAAATATCTAACCACATAGTGATAATATTAGGTTTAAAAGGTGAAGAAGAAATTTAATTAAGGTGGGTATAATGTGACACACTTAAATATTATAATATGAATATCATATTATATAGTGTGTATAAAACAAAACACAAAGCATAGAGGTGTATATAAAATCTTATGACATTATCATACATTTTATATTTAATAAAAACTAATTCTTTTATATGTCTTTCAATTCATGTAACACTATGTTACATGAAACAATGACTTTCATCGATATAATTTCTTACATCCAAGACCACGTTTTAATGAAATCTATTAATACTATTAATTAAAATGAAAATTGACTATTATTTGTTAAATATTTCTCTATTAAAATTATTAAATAACTCAAAAAATATTTTTGAAATCATTGGCTACCAATTAAATAGAAATTAATGTAAAAAATAAATATAATGGAAATATTTTTATTAAAAACTATTTTTATGCGCCATCAAGATTTTTATTTCAATAAATAAAATAAATTATTATTAGTGTAAAATACTAATAAAATTAAGATATTTTATATTCTATTTAATGTTTTCAAATTCATCTCATATATTTTATAGGTATAAGATAAGAAAAAAAATCTTGTTTTATGCATAAAAATCTATATAGTTCTAAAGGTATTTTCACCATCAATTAATGGCACATCGGTTGGAAAACTAAATTTTGAAACAATTATAAATATTTTTTTGAAAAAATGAAATGAAAATTTAATATATTAATGTAAAAATTATCTTAGGTTTAATATATTTTTATTAATTTTGTGAAGAGTCATTTTTTGATGTATATTTAAAAATATTCGAGTCTAATTGAAAACTGCCTTTTCATTTAAATAATTAATAATGTTAAATTATTTTTAATTTAGATGTATAATAAAATTAGATAAATAATAAATCTATTAATATAATTGAGTTCATTATAGAATTTTTTATATTTAATTTATTTAAAAAAATCAAGGAAACTTTTGAACATTTCACTTTAAAAATGTACTCTGTCATTGTGTCTCTGTGATAGATGATAAATTAAATTATATAACTTAGGAGATATAAATTTAAAAATCAGATTCCATATTTGTAATAATAATAATTCATATTGTCTAATTATTCTAGATTATTTTTTTAACATAATGATTAGTGAAAATAGGTAAATTTATTTCACGCGATTAAGGTTAAAATGTGTGTTCTTTCATTACATGTATTTGTATTAAAATTAATTTTACACACCCATAGGTTCATTATATAATATATATGACATAATATTTAGAATAATTTGGTATAAATAATATAATTAAACTCTATATAATTATAATATCAATGTATAAATTACATAGTTAAATAAAAAGATTCAAGTTACATTAGTTTAAACTATAGACATAGAAATTGGGAAAACATAATGAGTAAAGGATTAATTGAAGAAAAAAATGAATTTAATTTGGTTGTTGGAGGTATATATAATGAAATTAACCCCTATACTCCACTTTTCTCTATTTTTGTGACACATTTGGTATAGAATACATCTCAATAGTTTAAATTTTTGATAAAAAATAAAATGCCACTCATCCCCCATTATAAAATCACATTTACTCTACTAAAAACTTCACACCTCCCATGATATTTTTATAAAACAAACCTACAAATATAACATAATATTTTAACTATCCTCATCTTAGAATCCTTACTTTTTTTAGAATGATAGACATGCAAGTCCTTTAGTGAAAACCAATAGGAGATACCCGAAGAAGGGGTAATGTTCATCAGTGAACACTTTCGATATATTTCTCCATGAAAACCATTAAATTATTTAATTTAATGATTATATAATTAAATAAATATCATAAATATTTTAAGAAGTTTTTATTTTATTACTAATACCGTAAACCATAAAAAATTCCATAAAATGGTTTATGAAATCATCATTCATGTGTACGATGGACAACCACCTCAAAAACTGATGATGTCAGGTTTTCCATGACAAATTATCCTGGTTTAAAATAATGATGGACATATTATTTATATATGATAAATATTATATTAATAAGTTATTTTTTTCTCCATTTTTATTTATTATATAACATGCACCTTCATGCATTCCATTTTGGGGGAATATGATAACATCCTTTGTCTCTATAGTGGATTTCCACCTCATTAAGCAATGTGATTCATTCACAAATTAAATGGAATGTATTAATCATGGTTTTAATTAGAATATTTGATATATATGATACAAAAAATATAAATAATGAATATATATATATATCATTAATTTTAATTTTTTTTAAAATTTAATGTTAATGGAATCAACATTCATGAATATGTACGACATACCGTCTACATGAACTGTGTATTTAAATTCCTATAACCAAATTTTATAGACTAATAAAAATACTTATATAATTCTTATATATAAAATTTAATTTCATCAAATCCTTTTTATGATTAAATCATGTTATTTGAAAAAATAAAAAAATTACAAATTAAAACATACTCTGAAAACAAAGCATGTTATTAACTAGAAAGTTAAAAATAATGAAATATAATTAAAAATTGAGAAATAATATGGTATTCAAGGATAATATAGGATACCATGGATATTAATATCATTATTATGTTAGATTATAACATTAATAAAACCATTTTATAAGATATTAATGAGCTCTCATCCAAATGTAAACCTATGGTATGTCATTTCTCCTAAATTTAAATTCCATTGAAACGTATTTGTTTTTATGAACCAATTCACCATTATGTGGTGTATATACTTTCCTATCGACATTTTATATAATGAATAATTAATTCATCAGAGAAATTTAAATTTAAATTTTAATTATATTCTACTAGTGGTTTTGAATTGAAAATCTAAATGTGAAATGTTTTTTGTGAAATATCACTTTCGATGTGATTATTATGATTCTCTTAAAAAATCACATTATTATAATAGTTTTACATTAAAAATTAAATGTTAATTAAATATCAATATTCTAGTGTGATGGGTATGTTTATTTCTGAAAAATTATACAATTTATACAAATAGTGATCACATTGAATGTTATTTGATTATTTGTGGATATATTGATAAATACTTATTCATTAATCAATACGAATACCTAATAAGGAACATATATTATGAGAGAAAAAGATTATGGGATACATGAGGATTTATTTTTATTTCCATGACGTGGGTTGAGAACCATTTAATTTAATCCCCTTAATGCATTTCAAGTCTTAAGAGATTAAATCAGTTTGACAAACCCTATATGTTTGTAACTTGTATGTTTTAAACATTCTTGTGTAAGGGATTGAATGTATTAAGGTGTAAAACATGTTATGAATTTTATTTATGGTATATGTATCATATTTTTGTAAAATATTATGTCTAATATTTTATCATTTCCTTCATTCATATTTAAATGTTATTATACATGAGATTTTCACTATGACCAAATACATGGATGCATTTCATTATCATTTTATTGATTAAATTGCATGTATTTTTAGTTATCGACATTAAAATATTGATATTTAATTCTAAGTAACTTAAATAGAATTTTTTTTAGTTTTTTATGTTTCAATTTAATTTAATCTTTTTGAATCATTATAGATTAGGCTATAGTTAACCCTTATAGGAGCATTTGAGATCTCCCTTATATTGTTTTTTAATCCATAGTCTATGAAGAGGAACATATTGAATGCGTTTTAAAGGGTTTTGATCATTTTATTTTGTTATTTTGAATGATAAAATTTGTAATCCCATTGTATAATTGGTATCATATATGTAATCATGTTTCCCAAAATATTAAACCAAGCAGTCCTATTGGATTGGAATAATTTATCTATGCGAATGTAATAAAATAAAGCACTACATCTATAATACTAGGGTTGGGTTATCTAAATAAATTATTCCTATGGTATTATTTTATTTGTTTTATCCTTAAATTCATGTGGATTTATGTATCCAATTTTTTATCTATCATTAATGTTGTTTATAGATTCAATGTGACCAAAGTAGTAATGGATTTTTTTTCAATTTATCTTCGTTGAGACATAGGTCATGTAATGTGCCTACCTAATTTAAAGAGGTGTATTTCAATCTAAATTTTCATGTAATATCAAGAAATTACTTATTTTCATGTTATTTTTAATGACCAGGAATTTTCTATGTAATTTATATATATATATATGTGGGAATTTTATGAGTCCACGAAAATTGAAGGCGCGTTATTATGAGGCCCGAAGTGTCTGGAATGATTTTCTGAACTTTTTATCAGGTACGTTCAGTAATGGTACGAGCAGGTTTTTCTAACATTTGAACTGGTGCTTTGAATTGAAATATAGAGGCACCATTGAACTCACAACACCAGTATTTTCTTAAGGAAACCTTCACCTCGACCGTAGTAGGTCGAGGGTGGAAGTTATCTTTGCACATATTTGTGAAGGAATTAAGTAAAATAGATTGGTGTAACTTTTTATTATCTTTTTCTTTGGGATTCCCCATGTGGGTATTTCATGGGTGGGGACCACCTGAACTAAAACCTCCCATGAGAGGTTATAAAGGTGGGGACCACCGAGCCAAACGTCCTATGAGAGGTTATGGTGGTGGGGGAAACCCGAGGTTTAAAACCCCTTGAACTCACTAATAAGTGTGGGGGAGCCTCTTAAACTTCCCCACATAAATGGTGTCACCCCTTAAATTTATTATGAAAACCTAGTTAATTAATAAAGAGACTTTGAATTTTGTGCCAATGACCCAAATAATAGATAAAATAATCTATTTTTTTGGATACCTTTCATTTTGGTGTAATTAAGGGAAAAGTCTTGGCAAAAGGGAGATCATTGGAGACTTGGGAGAAAGCTCTCCAATGAAGAACGCAGACACACGACTTCTTCCTCCGGACATCCTCCAACGTGGGACATCTTCATCAGACGTTCATTCCTTCCTTCTCTTGGATATCACCAAGAAATCAAATGAGGTAGGGGTTTATTTGTGTATGATTATTTGTGGGAAGTTGTAGGGTGGTTGTTTTAAATTCTTCTCTATTAGATGTTCTTGATTCAAAAATGGTGAACCACATGCTACCGCTCTAACGTGGAGGGAGTTGGCCAAATAAACATGGCCTAAACCCTCTTCGTTCTTCCTTATTGTGTTATTCGTGATAGAATAAAGTTCCTAACAACACGAAGATAAATTAAGAGAGAGGCCGGATAAACTAGCTGCCTGTGGAAGCACGGCGCCCCGCCGCCCCACTGCTCCGCAGTCTGTGACCTCCATGCCCCACGACCTCGCCACCACCTGCGGCCAAGCTTCCTGAGCTGTCGCCACCTGCGGACTCACTGCTTGAGCTGCCGCCCGCGGCCCCGCCATGCCGTGCTGCCCGCGCCGCTGCCCGCGGCCTCCATGCCCGAGCCTCTGCCATTTTGCGAGGCCGAGTGGCCACTCGCTGCCTCACTGAACAAGCTGCCACAGTCGTCCCCGACCCTACCACGTCGACCCGTATCTCCTCCGTTTGTGACCTCACCAAACCTCCCAATGGCTGCGTAGCCCCGTGGCTGTTCAGGCCCCACCAGGGACTGCCACGCCACCCCACGGCCTAGCCGCGCCGCCAACGGCCCTCCGAGCCACCCTGTGGCCTCGAGCCGCCCTGTGGCCTCGAGCCACCCACATCCCCTTGAATACCTCCCTCCCCCCAAGACAAAAGAGACGCAAAATCCAAGACCCCCCCCCCCATCCCGTTGTTTCCCTCGCGGGTTGGGCCGGGTCGGTCTGTCAGGGTCGGACCGGACCCGAACCCACTTCGACCCATTTACGCGTTTTCTGCCATATCTTTGGCACCTGATGTCCGATTATTGAACCGCCAGTGGTGATGGAAACCATAGAGATATATGGTCCCTTTGGTATACCCCAATAGAGGTTTAGATAATGTTGGGAAACAGTTGGTATGGATCGAACATGGATCAAACCGGTCCCTTGGGACTAAAAGGCCGATAACTCATAGACCAGGTGTCTGATTGACGCATTGTTTGCTGCGTCGAGACCCCTATGACGTGGTCGTACTTCGAGATACATCTTTTTGGGACTTCGTGGATGTAGGAGTATCAAGCAGTGTCTTGGGTTGTGGACTCTTCCAAAGATGCGAAAGCCAAGTGCGGGATCCCAGTAGACGGCTATGGTGAGAATACAGACTAGCGACCATGTCTGGGTCAGCTCCTAGGGATCCTTTGTAGTTTAGCTCCTAGAGATCCTGTGTGGGTCATCTCCTAGCGATCCTGTGTGGGTCAGCACCTATAGATCATGTGTGGGTCATATCCTAGTGATCTAGTGTGGTTCAGCTCCTAGTGATCCTATATGGGTCATCTCCTAGTGATCTAGTGTGGGTCAGCCTCAAGCAATCTTGTGTGGGTCAGCTACTAGAGATCCTTTGAGGGTCAGCACCTAGTGATCCTATGTCGGTCAGCTCCTAGAAATCCTTTGTGGGTCAACTCCTAGCGATCCTGTGTGGGTCAACTTCTAGAGATCTTGTGTGGTTCAGAAGTAGAGCCTCTTAATGGAGTAAGATGATTTAGTAGCTATAACTAATAATCTCTACTACCATGATCAAGTTATACCTAGTGTGAGATGAGTTCGTACCGATGTGGTACTTTCCATTGTGGTAATACCTTGGTGGTATTCTTCTGTGTGTCGTACATGTCTAGTACTTTTCTTTGTGGTTTTCCTTCCTTTGTGGAACAGTTGAGCTTTGGTATTTTGGGTTGGACCATGTGTTACCTCATGATTGAGATGGGTATAGTTGATAACTTAGCTATATGTATGGGAATATACCTATGTAGAGATGAAAGTTGACTTCATATATTGAGGTTTATCTTTTGTGGATTTTTTATGCCTTGAGTGTCTTGGGGTCCCTATTGAGTATCGTTATACTCACCCCTACATGTGATATGCCTGCACTTCATTGTGTTTGGTGCAGATTATGGATAGTGCTGAGTGAGGGAAAGAGTACTAGGACTGGACAATACTCGGAGGTGAACCATATGGCGTGTCGGAAGGCAGAAGAGAGATGCATATGTGGATTGCTAAGGAGGTGATCTATACCTACCCTTGAGGTATGAACCTCTGAGGACAATCCAGTAGATGTGTTTCTCATTCTTCAGTTGTATTGAATTTCAGTGGTACTTGTACCAATACTGTTGGGCTTGTATTCCATCCCATTTTACCTTCAGAATGCTTTTGGTTATAATGTTTTATTGTGTTTGTATCTTGTTGTGTGTTTGGTTATGTGAGTTTACAGGATATAAAGTCAATTCCTTCCTTATTTTAGGAAATATGCCTTTTGGTGCTAGTCTCCAGCCCCTGACCTATGGAAGGCGGGCTTCGGGTATTCACGGCACGGGCCCCGTGGGACGGTTCGTAACAAATTGGTATCCGGCAAGTCGATTATACCGCAATACAAATGATTAATATCTTTCTTTAAAGAGATATAGTGTTATTTGTAGTGAGTGTGGATATCAGTTTAGGGAATCGAGTGTTGGTTCGGCAGCCGACGTATCCATACACCAGGACCTTTACATCTAATTTCCAACTCAGTTCACGAAAACACTGATAGTATGTGTTTTTTTAAAAATTTTCTTTGTGATATTTTGAGTCAGCTCACCAGGTATAACTTATTGACTATGGTGCACATGTATCTTTTTAAGATTCCTCCACACAAACAGCCAGGTAGGGTTCTAAGAGTTGTACACACTGATATCCCACTGAGCGACAAGGCCTTGGTGTAGCGCCCTCTTATAGTAGAGGAACCAGTAGAGGCACTAGCGGTACCATTACCCGTTGGGCCATTGATGCCCCCAAACCCAGTAGAAGAGTGTGCATGTCTCTTGAATGCATTCCATTAGTTCCAGCGCCATAGTCCACCCAGGTTCAGGGGAGAGACAGACCCACAGGCAGCTGGGGATTGGCTAGAGGCTATGGTGAGAGTCTTCCGACTCATAGGGACACCTGCCGATGTCATGGTGATCATTGCCACCAGTCTTCTACCAGCAGCAGCAGGTAGATGGTGGATATTGATGCTCTAGGTTGATGATGTGGAGATAATTCTCTAGGTAGATTGTGAGAGCCTATTTTGGGCTGAGTTTTTTCTACCAACACTTCGTGTAGTACACATTCAAGAGCTACATCTTCTGTAGTAGGTCAACATGAATGTGGCTTAGTACTTAGACAGGTTCACGGACCTCTCACGCTACTCCACATATATGGTGTGAGACCCATTCTTGAGGGCTCGAACCTTCGATCATGGAATTAGGAAGGAGATCGGGTCTTCAATTATCTCACTCAGCATCTCAACGCATGCGGGGGTGTAAGAGCAAGCCCTTTTAATGGAGGGTATTCATACCGAGTAGTCACCAGCAGCGAGGATCACCACCAGTCGTCTCGTAGTGGATTATTCTACAACTTGCAT
The DNA here is from genome assembly GCA_963277665.1 of Viscum album. NCBI lineage: Eukaryota > Viridiplantae > Streptophyta > Magnoliopsida > Santalales > Viscaceae > Viscum > Viscum album. The sequence continues at coordinate 273,926,311 of OY728155.1, read as the reverse complement.
CAAACAGATGACATAGAGGTCTAAGAGGACCAGACCTACAGGTGGACGACCGTAGGATTCAGGGTCAGTTGTACGAGACACCTGAGGTAGAGGCATTTGTTCCAGGAGTGGGCGGTGTTATGCATGTGGTGGGCAGGGTCACATGTCTTGTCACTGTCCGACCTGCTGTACAGATGATCAGAAGCTGGTCGAAGGACCACCGAGGTAGAGAACAATATTTGAATGAGGAGGTCCATAGGGAGAAGCCAGACATGGCAGAGGAGCTGGTCGAGCAGATGGAAGTGGGATACAATTCGAGATGTTACTGCCTCCACCACCAGGAGGTCCACCTTGACTACAAGGAGAATGTAAAAAAAGGAGAGCTCAAGTCCATGCAGTTGATGCCTACTTTCACGATGATTCGGAGATGATACGAGGTATGATATGTGTCTATTCCACATTAGCTGCAGTACATATAGACACAGGTTCCAGTCATTCTTTTATTTCCACTGCCCTAGTTTGGAGCTCACAGATTCTGACGGAGCAATTGGCTCGATCCATACAGTTATAGAATCCTAAGGGAGGGGATTCGACGTTTAAACACTGGTTCGAGCAGTGTGAGATTACTCTAGGAGGTGATAGCTTCAGCTGGGATCTCCTAATTGTGGAATCAAGTCCTTACAACATCATCTTGGTTATGGACTGGTTATCTACAGTCCATGCTCAGATAGACTGTATTAGGCACAAAGTACGGTGTGTCTTCCCGGATGGTACCAGGTTCACCTTCACTGGTGAGAAGGGATCCTTTGTAGCATAGGATGGACTTACCCGGAGGAGGGTTCATCTAATTACACATCAGTTGTCTCACATTACCCTCATAGCAGTTGATGTGGAGAGTCTGAGTGATCCTATAGTGGTAGACCAGTACCCAAATGTTTTCTCTCATGATGTTTCGGGTCTACCTCCTCGAAGATATGTGGAATTCTACATTGAAGTGTACCCCAGGACGACACCAATAACTACACCAGTATATTGGATGGCTCCTGAGGAGCTTCGTGAACTACGGGTGCAGCTAGAGGACTTGTAAAGGATGGTATTCATTCGGCCTACTGTTTCTCCTTGGTCTGCTCAAATATGTTCACCAAGAAGAAGGATGGGTGTTTGAGACATTTTTTCGACTATCGGTGTCAGAACCAGGTGACTATGTAGAAACAATACCCACTTTAGAGGATTAACAACCTCATTGATCAGCTGAAGGGATCATGGTGGCTCTTGGATTTAGACCTCAGATCAGGCTGTCACCAGATCAGAGTACGAGATGAGGATGTGAAGAAGACAGTTTTTAGATGTCGGTATAGCCATTACGAGTTCTTTTTTATGACATTCAATGTAACCAATGCTCTAGTAGTGTTCATGGGACTCATAAAAAGATCTTTCAGCCATAACTTGATTTCTTGGTAGTAGTCTTCATCGACAACATTCTGAAATACTCATCTACTGAGGAGGAGAATTCCAATCATTTATAGGTAGTACTGGACAAAATCCAAGAGTACTAGCTTTATGGTATGCTCTCGATGTGCCAATTTGGTATCTGAGAGGTTCACATTCTGGGACATGTCATATTGAAGGCTGGGGTTGGAGTGGATCCAGCAATGATTGAGGTGGTATTTTCTTGGGATCCACCTAGTAGTTTGACGGAGGTACGACATTTCCTTGGTTTGGCTAGATACTGCCAGAGGTTTGTGCCAGATTTCTCCAGAGTTGCAGCACTACTATCAGCCTTGACAAAAAAGGGGAAACCCTTCGTGTGGTTGGAGAGATGCCATCAGAGTTTTCAGGAGCTGAGGCATAGGCTAACTAGTGCCTCCATCTTGAGGCTTCCAGAAGAAGGCGTAGAGTACATAGTCTACTACGACGCATTAGGGACCTAACACAGATGTGTCCTGAGGCATGAGTGTGCAGTGATCTTTTATGGTTCTCAACAGGTGAGACATCATGAGAAGAACTATGTTACCCATGATAGGGAGTTAGCAGCAGTCATCTTCGGCATGATGATGTGGCAACATTACATGATGGGATAACGTTTTGCAGCGCACTCTGATCAAAAGAGTCTCTAATATATCTTATCTCATAAGGACCTAAACCCGAGACAACAATGCTGGATTGAGTTCCTCCAGGAAAATGACATTGAGATAGTCTATAATCCTGGTATGGGGAACATTCTAGCAGATGCACCTAGCAGGAGTATTGGTTTACAGCTGTTAGGTGAGGTGACAGAGCAACTAGACACTTTGCAGATATCCTTTGTGTATAGAGATGGTGCATCATTTATTCAGTGTCTTACAATCACTCCCATACTTTTTCATCAATTCAGGGATTCATAGTGTGGGGATGCTGATTGCAAGACGCGACGTGCTCAAAAATCCATAGGACAAGCACCTGATAGATTTTCTCAAAGTGGGGAGCATGTCATCCTCTTCAGAGGATGTACCATGGTTCAAATGTCACTTCGGGAGGAAGTTTTGAGGGAGTTACAATCATCCCCTCTAGCGGTAAATGAAAAAGTGGCAAAGATGTACCAGGAACTTCGATAACATCACTGATGGACGAGAATGATGAAATCAGTAGCAGAGCTTATCTCTCGATGCATCACATGTCAGCATGTGAATGTGGAGCATCAGGTTCTAGCATGCCTGGTTCAGCCTTTAGAGGTCCCAGAGTGGAATTAGGACATAATATCCATGGACTTCATGGCATGACTTACACGTAAATCTCAAGGTCATGACTCGATTTGGGTGATCTTCGACCGACTCACCATGTCATCCCACATCCTATTGATCAGAGAGCAGGGTTCGGTAGAGATCTTGGGATGCCTCTATCTATAGGAGATTGTGTGACTACATGTAGTACCCTCTACAATTGTCTCTGATAGGGATGCACATTATACTTCCCGAATATGGAAGGGGTTTTAGAAGGCTTTCAGGATTCAACTTTGTTTGAGGCCTTCCATCCTCAGACGGATGGAAAGACTGAGCAGACCATTCATACCCTCGAGGACATGCTATGGGAAATCATCCTTGACTTCAGTTGCAGCTGGGAGGATCACTTTCCATTGGTGGAGTTTGCTCACAACAACAGCTATCACTCCACCATTGGGATGACACCTTTTGAGGTGTTGTACGGGTGACCTTGCATATCACCTTTGTGCTAGATAGACCCAGGGGAGTCAGAACTAGTGGAACCAGAGATGGTATGGGGTACCATAGAGAAGGTGCAGATCATCCTGGAGCAGATAAAGACTTCTTAGTGCAGGCATAATTCATATGCCAACAAGTTATAGAGACCTATGGAGTTTGAGGATGGAGACCACATCATTCTACAGGTTTCACCTCGATGAGGTTTGTGGAGATTTGGCCGAGCCCGCAAGTTATCTCTGAGATTCATCGGACCTTTTCAGGTACTCAGCAGAGTTGGCAAGGAGGAATACCGCTTAGCTCTTCCACCTTAGTTGCACTGAGGGAATGACGTCTGCCATGCATCCCAACTGGGGAGATACGTGCATGACCCTTCCCACATCATCGAACACAAAGAGTTGGATGTTGATTATGCAATGACGTATACTAAGATTATAGGAGATATTTCTGATCAACAGGAGTGTGTCCTTCATGGACAGTTGATACCACTAGTACGCGTTGGCTAGCAACAGGAGAACCTCTACGAGAGAACATAAGAGCAGGAGGCTCAGATGTATTCTCAGTTCCCCCACTTGTTTACATAGTTTGAGATGTGGCTTACAGGGATGTAGTTCCCTGAGGTGGGGAGAATGTAGAGACCTAGAATTTTCCATGTAATTGTTTTTATATATGGGAATTTTATGAGAATATGAAAATTGAAGTTGAATAATTCTGAGGCCCGATGTGTCCAGAATTATTTTCTAAAGATTTTATTGTGTGCGTTCAGTAAACTTATGAGCAGATTTTCTTAATTTAAAACTGGTGCATAGAATAGATATCTGAGGGCACCATTGAACTCGCAGTGCTGATATTCACTAGAGGAGACCTTCACCACAACCGTAGTAGTTCGAGGGTGAATGTTTGTTTTTCTTATATTCGTGAAAGAATTATATAAAATAAAATGGTGTAACTTTTTATTTTATTTTTCTTTGGAATCCCCAATATAGATATTTCACAGGATGTGGCCACCTGAACTAAAACCTCCCATGAGTGGTTATGGAGGTGAGGACCACTAATCCTAACCTCCCATGAGTGGTTATGGTGGTGGGGACCACTCGAGGCTTAAAACCCCTTGAACTCCTTCATAAGTGTGGGGGATCCTCTTAAACATCCCTACTTAAGTGGTGAAACCCCCATAAATTTATTATGCCAACCTAGTTAATTAATTTAGCCAATTTCAATTTTGTGCCAACAACCTAAATAATAGATAAAATAATCTACTATTTTGGGCTACCGTTAATTTTTTTGGAATTGAGGGAAAAGGATTGGCATAAGGGAGAACATTGGATACATGGGAGAAATCTCTCCAACGAAGAACACCGACAGACACCTTATTCCTCAGGACATCCTCCAATGTGGGACATCATTAACAGATGTCCATTATTTCCTCCTCTGGGACATCAAGAAGCAATCAAATGAGTTAGGGGTTTATTTTTGTATGATTATTTGTGGGAATATGTAGGGTGTTTGTTTGAAATTCGTCTCTCTTACATGTTCTTGATTCAAAAATGGTGAGCCAGTTGCTATCGCTCTATCAGGGAGGGGGTGAGACAAACAAACATGGCCCGACCCCTTCGCCATTCATTCTTATTGCGTTCTTCACGATGGAAGAAGGTGGCTTATACCATGATGATGAAAAAAGAGAGAGGCCAAATGAACTAGCCGCCGATAGAGGCATGGTGCCCCACCGCCCCCTGGCTCCACCGTCCATGACCTCTGCACCCCATGACTGAGCTGCTTCCCACGGCTGATCCACTCAAGTTGTTTCCGTCATCCGAGGTTGCGCCACTGCCTACGGCCAGCCACCCAAGCTTCCACCCTCGTCTAAAGTCCCATCGCCGCCTGCGGCCTCGCCGCCCTCGTTGTCGCCGCCATCCATGGCAGAGCTGCCACCAGCTACCTCGCCTCATGATCCGCCGCTGCCGTCCGCAGCCGAGCCCCCTCCCACGGCCTCGCCCCTAAGTCGCCGCCACCGTCCACAGGCCTACCTCTTTGCCCCACAGATCTGCCTTTCGTGGCCTCACATGGCCACCCAGCGGACGCGTCTCCCCACGGCCTAGCCGTGCCGCTGTGGCCCTCTGAGCTGCCCCACAGCCTTGCGCCGTCCGCGGCCTCGTCGCGCCGCCCACAGCCCTCCGAGCCGCCCCGGATCCTCATGCCACCCGCAGCCTCCAGCGACCCCCCCCCCCCCCCCTGATGAATCACAACATCCGTGAACCCCATGGACCCTCGTGATCCTCATGAGTGGGGCCCGACCCAGCGGGTTGGGTCAGGTCGGTCTGAATGGGTCTGACCGGACCTGGACCCACTGTGACCCATTTACACATTTTTGACTATATATTTTGCACCTGACGCCCGATTGACGAACCGCCAGTGGCGATGGAAACCATGGAGCAAGATGGTACATTGTTATACCACAATTGAGATTTGGATAATGTTTGTAAATGGTCAGGCTGGATCAAGCACGAATCCAACAGGGCCCTCAGGACTAAAATGCTAATAACTTACAGACCGAGCATCTGATTGATGCACCGTATTTTGCATTAAGACCCATATGATGTGGTGGTCCTTTTAGATACCCCTTTGTGGGAATTTATGGTAGTTAGAGTATCACCAATTGGATTAGGGAGCAGACTCTCCCAGAGACGAGCAAGCCTAGTGCGGGATCCCAATTGCGGGCTGTGATGAAAAGACTAACTAGCAACTCTGTCTGGGTCAGCTTCTAATGATCCTGTGTGGATCAGCTCCTAGTGATCTTTTGTGGGTCAGCTCCTAGCGATCCTATATGGGTCATCTCCTAGCGATCCTGTGTGGGTCAGCTCCAAGATATCATGTGTGGGTCAGCTCCTAGCGATCCTGTGTGGGTCAGCTCCTAGAGATCCTATGTGGGTTAGCTCATAGGGATCGTGTGTGGGTCATCTCCTAGAGATCTTGTGTGGTTCAACTCCTAGCGATCCTCTATGGGTCATCTCCTAGCAATTTTGCGTGGGTCACCTCTTAGCGATCCTATGTGTGTCACCTCTTAGAGATCTTTTGTGGGTCAGCTCCTAGAGATTATGTGTGGGTCTGAAGAAAAGCCTATTAATGGAGAAAGATGATTTAGTAGCTATAACTAATCATCTCTACTACCATAAACAAGATATAATTTTTGTGAGAAATGTTAGTATATTAGTGTTACTTTCCTTTGTGGTAATAACTTGGTGGTATTCTTCTTTCTGGCGTACTTGTGTGGTACTTTCCTTCATGGTTTTCCATCCATTGAGGAATAGTTAAGATTTGGGCTTTTGGGTTAGACCCTATATTTCCTCAAGATTGAGATGGGTATACATGATAACTTAGGTATATGTAAGGTCATATACCAATGTAGGGTTGACAGTAGACACCATACTTTGAGGTTTATTATTTGTGGATTTGTGAGACCTTGAGGGTCTCAGGGTCCCTACTGAGTATCGTTATACTCTCCCCTGCATGGTCAATGCCCGCACTTCATTGTGTTAGGTGTAGACGACAGACATCGCTGATAGAGGATGAGAGTACTAGGACTAGACGATACCTGGAGGTGGACTGTATGGCGTGTCGGTACACAAAGAAGACAGGAAGGCATGGAGTGCTGAGGAGGTGATATGTACCCACCCTTTAGGTAGGATCATCGGAGGATAATCCAGTATCCCTCTTTCTCTTTCTTTAGTTGTATTGTATTTCAGTTGTACTTGTACCTTTACTGTTGGGCTTGTATTCCAAACCCTTTTAATTTCATCACTCTTTTAGTTATACAGTTTTCTTGTGTTCGTATCTTGTTGTGTGCCTCGTTACATGAGTTTATAGGATATAATGGAAAAGAATTCATAGTTTTAGGGAATATTCCTTTCGGTGCTAGTCACCAGCCCCTGGATAATGGAAGGTGAGATTGGGGTAGTTATGGAACGACCCCTAGGGGACAAGTCGTGCCATTATTTTTAGTTTCATTCAATGTATTCCTCTCAGGGGGCTTTCGATTTAATGATACCGATGTGGTAATCGTTTTATTTTATAATCTCATCGTTTATTGGGATTTTTTTTATGATTATGCATCCAATGATTAGATTATATGATCAACATCACAAGAAAAACATGTATTCTATTCTCTTATGGTTAGTCTTGATATTTAGAAGTGATAATACCATTTTAGAAAACTTTGGTGAATAAAATTATTGAGAAATATATTTGTATGAAAATCCCAATTTATTTCTATATCAGGTTGGAAATAATTTTTCTTAACAAATCCGATTTTATATTTTTTATTCAAAATTGTTTTTATACATTTCAAGATGATCTATCAATGAAATTATTTCCCATCTTTTAAAAAAAAATCAATGTAATAATATTTTCTCTATAATATTAAAAAAAATTATAATCGATTTATTATGAAAATTTAATGTTCTTTACAATATGTAATGATATAACCAAAACAAGAACATAATATCATTAAATATTCCATTAAAATTTTACAAAGTTATTTTTAATGATTTTTTTAATATTATATAAATTCAATATTTTAAAAAAATGCAGTTTAATGAATTATTTTCCAAAATATCTTATGTTTTAAAATATTAATTTCAAAATGAAAAAGATATTTTCCTCAATAATGATGTTAATGATATTTTAATCGTATTTCCATTCATAAATTTCATAATCCCTTAATGTTATTTACCATTCACAATATATAATTGGTATTAAAATCAAACTCATTATTTCTATGGATGGAATATGATTATTTCAAATAGATTGTTATGAAACCAATTTTTCATCTATGAGCTAATCATGTTTCAAAGAGAATGTAATAAAAACTCCTATATTCTATGGTTTAATCACATTTGAAATAGATTTTTATAGAACCCATTTATTTTATACTATTAAATCATATGTATAGGAGATTTAAAAGAATCTATTTTCATTTCCCTTGGTTAATCATGTTATATATAGAATAATGATTATTTTTTTATTTTTATGATGAAACACAAGCTATATGTTCTTTATTCATGGTGTGGTACATGGAAATTACATATATAAGGGGGAATCCTAGACAACACCAGGTGATCTCGTCAATGATTCTACTAGGGGGTGGCTGAGATAGCACTGGGTGAGCATATTACAACTTATATGATGGGTGACCAAGATAGAATTGGGTGAGCCTTTTACAACATATATGAATGAGTGGCCCCAATAAAATTGGGTTATCTCATTAAAGTTCAAATTATGGGAGTCCATAGACAGTTCCCCAATTCAGTGGGTAATTAAGTTGAAGGAATTTGTCCATATGGTTATTCTATTTAATTTTTTTTGAATAGTTTATATGGACATGAAGATATATAATACTGAAAAGGGTTTTAATTTATTGTTATTTGTGAATATTGTATCTCATTATCATGATTGATATCACATGTATCATGATTGTTTGATTCTGATCAAAATTTTATAATATATGTTCTCATATTTGATTATTTAGGTTTTTATGGGTATCAATTATTTTTTGATTCACAATTACACTCTGATTATTTCTTCAAACCCTATTCACTTATTATGATCCTTGATGACATTAAATTAATAAAGAATATATTTAACCTAACTAAGCATTTTAGATAACCCCTATTATGATTCCTTTTCCAAAGGTTAACAATAACTATGTTGAATGAATTATTACTATAATTGATTTCATATATAATATTATGATGTCTTGATGTGAAAACGAAATGTCAGGTTAAGAGGGATAATTGCTTATTTAAAGACATGTTAATTGTTTTTGTATGTTTGTATCAAAATTTTATAAAATAATAAAACAAAAAGGTCCTCAAGGATATAAGTGTTAAAATTTTTCCATTAGATGTTTTATTGTTTGGATACAAAATACTGTGTCATAACATTTGGAAATAAATCCGAAAATGTAATGTTTAAAATTTCATCATCGAATCCTCTAGTGTGAGTACTGAAATGTTATAGTTGTTCTCCAAAGAAATGTGTTGATTAAATTATTGATTAGGATGATTTCATGTGAGGTAATCTTAATAATTACATATTCCATCATAGGATAATAATATTATAATAGATAATAAAATCATATTCTTAGACACCTCATTTGGTGGTTTTAAATAGTAAAACTATTCGAGGATATTAATAAAATATTTTGTTGAGATGTTTCATTAGTTTGAGGTATGTTTAACACCTGAGATCAAAATTATGTGTTATTTATGGTGGAATTATTCTTCTTGTTTATAGAAGAAAATGGGGATAACCCATATTTTGTGGGATAACACATATGTTGGGTGATAACCCCTCTCCCCCGATAAGGTGGTGGGGTTGGATCCCATGATAGAACGATGAAAAAGGTGACATGCCTAACACAAAACTACATGATGTCCTGGTTAGTATGAAATTATTTATAGGTATATTAATTATAGAAACAAATGGTATTTTATTTGAGGAATAATTATTTATTTATCATTGAAGAATATATGATCAAATTTTTATAATCCATGGGTTTTGAACATAGATAAGAGGTATTTGGGGAATTTTAAGAAAGGTATTTATAATGTTTTTGTTTGAAATTTTGGTATAATAGTTGATTTAGAATATTAATGTATGATAGGAAGGTTTATCCATGTTTTTAATTATCATACCACATAATAAAAATTATTTGTTTCAATTAATTTCTAAAGATTGGTGGAATAGTTTAACAATACCATTTATGTTTATATTGTCTTTAAAATTTGATTTCCGCCCTTTAGTAATGGAAAAATTAATCTTCGATACTCAACATTTAGAGAAAAGGAAACAATTTGGTGGAAATTGGTTAAAGTATGAAATTATAATCATCATGTTAGTATATTTCCATATAATCTAAGTATGGATGATAAGAAAATGATTCATCACAATGAATATGACATTAAAAAAAGGATCCAAGTGTAATCAGTTATGATAAATTGTTTATCTTTATAATCATCATATATTTACGGTTTTGAGGCCCTTAACATTTCAATGATCAATAACATTCTTCAAATCAATGACCTCTATCACCATTTACAATTTTTTATGTTTTTCTTCCATTTCATCCTCTATTATTTTATTGGGAATCCTAGTTATGTATTATTCAATATTACCTTTTACTCTCATAACACTATTATACAAGTTTTTTTTACCCTTATTACAATTTAGGAATACAAAACATGTTTTTTTAAATTTATAACCATCGATTACCATGTTTGAAATCAAATAGTGAAGAATCAATTTATTAATTTCAGGGTGGGGGATGTAACACCCCCATATTTTAAGAGATGTAAATTATACGCAGTACCATAAAAGAAATCTATCATTAAGAGTATTGCTCATTACAAAAAAACTCCCATTATATCTTGGGTTACAATCAACCATGGGATTTTTTTGATCGATATCGTATTCAACACAAAACACCAAAGAAAAAATTCTCACAACTTACATTACCTTTACAACATAGCCTTTAAATTAGAGGGTATGTATAACATTTAATAATTTATGAAATATGTAAATAATAAAAATGTATATATATATAAATTTTATACTCAATATAATTTATTGACACATATTTAGATCATAATGAATCAACTTTTAGTAAAGTGTTTCTATTATTTCAAAATATGATTTTTTTGAAAAATAAATGTTTTTTGATTTTTAATGATTTTTTTATAAAATTTTGTAACTTTTAGAAATTTTATTTTTTATATTTATATATTTTTTGGAATATAAATAAATAAATTTTCATTGGGTGAATTATTGTTATTTTGTTTGAAAATAATTATTTTCCAGTGGATTTTGAATAATATTTATTTTTTAAAGTAATTTTTATTTAATAATTTTTTTAATTTAAAAGTTTTAATATGGTTTGAATATTTTTTTCATCTAATATATTTTATATTTAACCAAATTAATTATTTTTAATAAATATTTTATGGGTTTTTAATATATGTTTTTTTTGTTTAAAAATGGATTTGTCAAAAAACAATTATATAATTCCTAATGATTCTTAATTTTAATCAAATAAAATAATACTTAATTAGGAATGTTTTAAATGTAATATAAAGAATATATATTATTAAATACTATTTTTTCATACAATTTTTATTATTATTCATAGAGTTATTATAGAACTATATTTTTTTAGAAAATAATCTTAGGAAAAACCTGTTGTCTCACCGCATCAGGAGGATTAATATTAAATTAAATATTCACACATTAGTTATTGAATTCAGAAATGGATTCATTATTTTGAATTAGAATAATGTATTATTTATAATAAGTAAAATTAAATTTTGATGAAAATGATATGAAAAAATAGTTAAAATTAATCACAACGATTAAGGTTAAAATGAGTTTATCAATGGATTAAACATTAAAATCAAAAGGAAAAAGACATTAAAACATGGTCAAAACAGGGGATACGGAAATCTTTTTATCATAATGATATTATTATAGATTTATCCGAGTTCTTGGGACACTTCCCTGGGAAGGTATCCTATATAAAGAGAAAGTAATGAAAATGAATAAAAATAGTCTTTCCCCCTTTAATTTATATAAATTGTTTATATATGGACACATATAATATAGGTTTATTTATTAATATTATTAAGAAATATAAATTTGTTTTTATATAATATTAACTTATATTTATTTTTTAGCGATGAATTTATTACTATAAATACATAAGTAATGTTAACAAGATAATTATTTAGTTAATAATTGACTAAAATTAATGATATAAAACATTAAAATTTAATTCAATTCAATTAATTATTTCGTTACTTGTTTTTTTAGATGAATATATCATTTTACACATGCTTAGAAAAATATTCTCTAAAAAAATTGTCTTGAAATTTTAAAATTCTTGTTAAATTAAGAATATCATGATTTACATTAATTTAATTTTATAAAAAAAAGATAATTTATTAAATGACATTAAATTTCTAAAACTCATATATTCATTAGAGTGATTTTTTATGTTAATTAATTTCCATTATTTTCTATTTATGGAGAAATTATTATTTTATAATGACCATATTTATTTCAAAATGTCACAAAACTATGATAGTGTTGTTTAGGTTAAAAGTGTGATTGTGGATGTTACATGTGCTTGTGATAAATTTAATTTAATAAAATCATAGCAGTTTTATTTGATAAATTATATTATCTAATTATAATACATGAAATAATATTTTATAATAATTCTCACATAAATTTAGTATTAATAGATAAATGACTTCATTTAGAAAACTAGTTTCCATAATTAACAACCAAAATGAAATAATAAGGAATCATAGAAGTAAAGGAAATTTTTTTAAAACAATTTTTTTTGTGTTTTTGATGTATTTATAGACAATATCATCCCTCCACACAATTAATTATCAATTTTTGATCCATATTTGGTAATTTTGACTGCCCAATAGTTAATATTTTTCGGTATTTAAAAGAATGACAATCCTCATCAACTATAAAAGTGCATTGAAAAACCTCACATATTCACACCTATTTAACCATTTAATTCATCCAATACCTAAGAAAATCACTTCCCACTATCAATCCTATTGTACTAGATTACGTTTACTAGAAAAAAATTCCAAGGAAGAAGTTACACAAAGAAGATGTAACATTCATCTACGAGCATTTTTGTATTATTTAATTCTCCAACACCTTCAACAATTATTCTAGCATTGTGATATAATAACATAATTATATCACATAATATATAATGTTTTTATTTTATCATCATTACCTAAAACCTCACACACTTCGATCATATTGTTATGGAAATTATCTTTCATGTGTACGACAGACTATCGCCCCGCAAAGTGATTTCATTCATTTTTTCATTACTACCTCTCTTGACTGGGAATGATGATTAATATAATGTTTATATTTTGTATATATAATATAATTATACCTATGGTGTAAATATATCATAAATATCCTTTTTATTTTCCATTCCCGAAGGGATACTATAATTTCTCTGATGCGTATGATAGACTATCGCCTTATAAAGAGATGTGGTAGATTTTTCACTAACACATTACATGGAAGGTAAGAAGGATAATTATAATAACTTAATGTGATATACAGGAAATATTTATGATATTCATGAAATATTTTTGTTTTTGGAAATTTAAAATATCATTTAATTTTTACTAATTCACTTAGTGAAATAAATGAAAAAGTCATTCATTTGAATATGTATTGAAGCCTCTTCAAAGAGATTTGATTCATTTCTTTATCCCCATATGAGAAGAATGATATATATAAGTATATAAAAACATATAATATTGTATTTATGATATTATTATCATTATATAAAGAAAATATTTACTAACTATCTTTCAATAATGACCATTGAAAAATGGAAATGATACTAATTGGTACATACAACCTACTATCTCCATGATCGTAACATTAGTTCATTTTTCCTAAAAATCATTAATGATTGGATTTAAAATTAAAATTTATGTATAATTATGATAATTATTTCATTTTTTATTATTATGAATAAGTATAAATAATTTCCAATTTAACCATATTGATCTTATAAAATTCAATTTTGACACAAAGGAATAATATGGGAAAACAACCGACTTAAACAATATTGATTATGTAATTATATATAAAATTTTTATAAGTTAAATAAAATTAATACTAAACCTGAAAGAATATAAATAAAATAAATGAAGAACATATTTTTATTATTCATGAGGTTAAATTAGAAGTGTGGTGAAACAAACATGATGTAAGAGTTTTTCAAATATCACATTTATTTCTATGAGATATATGTCACATTAACTAATTATTTTTATAATTCAGTGTATATACACCCCATAAATTTATTTTATTAATTATATCCCAAAAATAATGGTGAATTTCATAACCATTTTATGATCTATATTTTAAGGGTTTTTAGGTTTGAATGTTACCAAAGTAGTAATGGAGTTTTTTCAGAATTTTATTTCATTGAGATGTTAGTCATATTATGTAACTATAATCCTTAATGTGATGCATATACATACCATATGAAAGTAATATTTGGAAATTACTTATCCACAAGGTATTTTAATTTTAATTTAACGTAATCCTATAATAGGGAATATAAATAAAGATACTAATGTGGTAATAGTTTTATGTTACAATGTCAAAATTTATATAGAATATTTATGATTATGTTTCCAATGATGAGATGTTATGATACACGATTCATGAAAATCATGATGTATCTGGTAATAAGTCTATTCAACATATTTAAAAGTGGTAGTACAATTTTTTAACTCTTCCGTACATTAAATTTTAGAGATAATTTTTTTAGGAAAACCAGACATTATTTCAATCTTCTGTTGAAATTATGATTTCTTCCCAAAAAATGTTTTCTAAAATGGATTTAGAAAGAGTTTTTAACACATTAATAATTATTCATTAAACAAATTTATTAAAAAAATTATTTTTAAAAAATATATTTTCATTGAATCTTCTTTTTATTTTCATAATTAGAAAAGTATCCATTATTTTTGTATAGAAAAATAAATGTTCTATATACCATGTGTAGAATTACCTATTGACATGACTGTCATTACATTGAATCTTCCATTGAATGTTTATGGTGTTTTATATAAAGTTTTTTTTAAATATTCTCAAAATTAATTATTTTTATGAAATTAATTTCAGTGAAATGTATTTTCAAGATGATGTATTCATTAAAATTTTGTTTTCAATATGATAAGTATATTTTCTAAAAATATTTTTTTAATGATATTTTAATTATTTTCCATTTATTTATACTAAAAACCCATGTTTTTAATTATCCGAAACTGGGGATATTTTGTGTTTATACATTGCTTATTTTTTATATATATGGATTAATAATGTTTCAATGTTATTTATTTCAAACTTTTTTCTGTTATATTATTTAGTCATTTTTTAAATAGATTTTTATGGAACTCGTATGGGTTCTACAGTTTAATAATGATTCAATGAGAGTTTTATATAACCCATTTCCATTGCAACAATCAATTAATTTTTAATGATATCGACATGGATCCCATTTATTTTTTATTGGTCAATCATGTTTTAAAGGGATTAATTATTGTCATTATGATTTTGTTTGATAAATTTTTTGATCTATAACTCCAATTTAGGTTGTGTTCCCTGAACATTACATAAATAATTTGGAGGACCAGATATCTGCATGTAAGACCATTTAAACATATAAAATGGATCAAACCTGATATAACCGGATGATCCCATTACATCATATTCAATGGGGAAGCTCAGATAGAATCATGTGAACTTGTTATTTATTATACATTGGGATGACCCAAATAGTGCTAGTTGATCCTATTATGGCTTAAAGGATGGGTTCACATAGGTCTCCCTCTAATTAATTGGTTAATGATTACGTTGGAAGTTATCCATTTAGTTATTCAAACTAAAATCGTTTTGAGGGTGATTTATGAATTTGATACATCATGTTGCTGAAATGGGTTTTAATTTCCTGTTATGGGTTTAAAAGGATTCTTATGGTCATGATTGAAATCAATTTTACCATGTTTAATGATTCTATTGACTGTTTAATTTTCTATGTTATCATATTTATGATCTTGGTATTTATGTGTATTAGTTCATTTTGTATTCACTCAGTCACTGTGATTATATCCTGATACCCTAAGGAATATCTTTTTCTCATTAATGACAATCAATTAATAATTATTTTTTATAACTTTATTGTGAATTTCAGTTCTCCCTTCTTATGTTTCCTTTTAACCTGTTATAAATAACAAGGTTGAATGAATTTTTACTAGAAGGGATTTCATATGGATGATGATGTATTAATGTTAAAACTAAATTATGGGTTATGTGGATGAAATTCTAATTTAATTTAATTAGATTTTTCTATACAGATGTTTCTCTTTATCCTCTAAAACTATACTACTAAAACATCATCAATGAAATAAGTTATCAATCCTTTACATTTAATGTTTTATGGTTTGGATGATAATAAATTGAGTCATAATTATCAGCATCAAGGCTAGAAATGTAAATATTAGGATTTTATCATTGAAACCATGGGTATGGGTTCAAGGCTGTAATACATGTGATGTGGATAACTGATAGGAGCATGTGTTGTTTAAAAATTGAGTGGTGTGACACGCTTATAATTATTCATAAATGAAAATTATTATGAGTATATTCCTCAAGGTTATATGGAACTTATGAAATTAATTTTTGAATATATATAGTTATAAGGTTTGAAATTACCTCATACAATAATAATTAAGACAGAATTTTTTGACCTTATCACAATGTTTTACCCATAAATAAACCATTTAACCCTTTTACCATTGTTAGATCATTTCTACTAAGGTTACTAATCAAAATGGAAAGGAAATTTTAAAAAATAGGTATATTTTTACATTATGATTCAAAATTTGAAATAATTTTATCAATATTCAATTAATATAATTATAAGAACCTATTAAAATATATTTCCACAAAACAAAAAGAAATATAATTTTTTTATCATAAATATGTTTTTAAGTTTTAAAATAAACCTACAACAAAATAAAAAATAATGTTTATTATTATATAATTAACTATATTATGTTCAATAAAATTTATATTATGTAATTTTGAAAAATAAAAAATATAATGGGACTTTCATATTAAATTATTCGAGGAAAAAAATGTTAGTTTTGAAAAAAAATTCATTTTTTAAATTCACTGAAAGATCATTCTTTTTCATAAATACCGAAAATACACTCTTAGAAAAACATTTCATACTGATTTATAAACTTTTATGTTAATTTTAATTAAAAATTATATAATATCTTGAAATTAATCATTATATCCTTGTAAAAAAATCAATAAAACATATCATTAAAGAAAGTGTTAATTTGAAGCGTAAAATGACATTATTCACAATTAATGACTAATAACCATAATGATATCAATGATAATTAATTTTATTAAATAAATTATATAGTAATTTTCATTATCATAATTTTTTAATAGTTGTTAATTTAATTTAGCATGATAAAAATATATTATTAACATAAAAATGGTTTTGTGAAAAAATATCTATTTTATCATCAAAATTATTTTATCTACATTTCTATCTAGTTAATAATAAATGTATAATTATTTATTCATTTTATTAAAGAAACATCTACATATAAATAAATTATATAACATGGTTTTATAATATTGATGTTTCATGTGAAGAAATTGTTTTAATACATCAAATTTAAGGGTGAATATATATATTTTAAAATGGGGTCTTGTAGTATAAAAACCCAATACAGAGTATGAGGTTTATATTTCTCCTAATTCTGATATGCCACGTGATGGAATAAATTGTAGGTTCTACTAATAGAAAATAATCTGTAACCATTAAAATGAAATATATATATATATATACATGATGAATGTCTAAATGTTCAATTATATAAATCACCGCCAAATGGACCATCAACCTAATAATAATATACACAATCATTATAACCTATAACTAGATGATAAAACAAATAAAAAATACCATAAAACCAAAAAAACATATTCCTATATATAGATTAATTGATTAAAAAACCCTTTCTTAGAAAACATTGTCCTATCTACTTCATTCTTATTTACTTCATATAGATGGAATGTTATGTTTATGTAATACTATTAACATAAAAACCATGAGATCCTCAAAAAACCCTAATTAGAAATTAATCCTAAAAATACTCACACAGACACCATTCATCCAGGGACTACTCCTAATAATACTCTACCTTAGTTGGCAATAAGAGTGACTATCACACCCAAAGACCATAATCAATACGTTACATGTTATCAATTAGAACCATGAGTTTTATATCACATAAATAAGTATTATTTACCCATTATAAAAAACTAGCCACATCAATATGAAATTCATAATTCAGTTACTAATGATATAACATGAATAATGTATAGAGATCCATTAAATATAGATATATATATAACAAATGAAAAATTGGATACAATTTTATCATCATTATTATACCTTAAAAAATATATATTGTTATCTACCTATGATAATTAGAATCACGTTTCAATAGATAAAGCATCCCAACACCCCAATCAAATTAGTTATGATAATAATATATAGTGGATATATAATGTATGTTTCTATTATGAATACATACATAAGTTTATCATTCGGACACAAATGTGTCTATGTTATTGAATTATATCAATTCAACCACACATGGAATTAATGAAATCAAACAATCAGTCAACAAATTTTAAAAACAACCCTCATATGGACTACACCTATTCTAAAAATAATATAATGTGTGTTACATAAATATTACATTTAATAGTCCATGTCTTGGTAACTAGCATTGAGGGTGTCTTACTTAAAAATATATATAATTCAATACCATTGATTAAAATTCCCTAGTGACAGACTGGTTACCAATGATAAGGGTGGGTTGAATCAGTGAAAATACTTTTTATGGTTTTTATCAAATAAAACTCTATATTATGTTATGGTTATGATCCCCTTATCATATAAAATTTATCTATCACCAGAAGCATGGATTTTTAATATAAATAAATTTGAACACTATATGTTTTGTGGGTTTAGTCCCAATGTCGTTATCTATATCCTTGTTGAGTTATGATTGATTCTGAGTAAAAAATGTATCACTAATATAATATAGTGATTACATTAATAAAATATATCACTCATAAATTTGGAAGTTGTATTACAATAATTCATCATCTTGATTGTTATTTATACTGTCTTACACCAGATTAAAATTTTATTTAAATAATAATTGAATATTTCTATTATACTCTCTAGTATAATTGAACACAAATATTAAATAACATCTTATGAAAAAATTGAATATGAAGAATGAATTTTGGATTTATTGCTAAAATATTTAACGTTAAATTTTTTTCGGTAATATAAGATCATTGTTCCTTCACACAGTCACTTCCCTTTTTAATCTTTTCAATATTTTTAATATCCAGAATGAAAATTGTATGTCACTCCATACGTATTTTTCTCTAATTATATTTCATTTAACAAATCTGTAATCACATGATTGTTAATTGAAAATTTGTGATATGAAAACTACTTAAATTTCATAATTGTGATATTGTTATCCAAAACAAGTTAAATATCATCTCTTGATAAATGATTCATCATTAGATATTTATACATTATTTCAAATTACATTGTGTGAAATCATTTAACTACAATTCTAATAACCTCTAAATATTCCAATTTATTTATTCCACTACTCATGATACTCTCTTTTCTCATATCTCTTCCACAAAATATATTTATTTTTTTCTATAAGTGTGAATTTTCATATTCAAAACAATTATGTTGTAAAGAATATCAATATTTAAGAACATTTTTCACAAATTACCTCACCATAATTGTTTGAATAGTAACCATATAATAATTAAATAAACAAAATAAGGACTGAAAAAATCATCACTTAATATAATTATTCTCTCACATAACCCCAAAATATTAGTTCTATTATTCTATAGAGTTTTTCATTTTTTAAAAATATTAATCTTACATTCCCTTAACTAAATTATCCACTTGTATTTAATCTTACATATTTTAAAAAAATTACAATTGTTGTCATTGTTTATTAATATTCACTCTCTAATATCTATTATATAATCTCATAATATTATCCACCTTCTGTAAGATGTTATATATCCCCTAAAAACCCATAGGATTTATTGCATATTATTTGAAAATACCCGGAATTTCAGTTTAGTTTTTTTAATTAAAAAGGAATTTTACTAGTCCATGAAAACTGATGGTGTGTGATTTCGAGGCTCAAAGTGCCTGGAATGAATTTATGAACATTATTTCGGGTACGTTCAGTAAACGTGTGAGTGTAATTTTCGAACTTTTAGACTGGTGCTGGGAATTGAAATCTGAGTGCACCATTGAACTCGTAGAACCATTATTATCTTAAGGAGACCTTCTCCTTGACCGTAGTAGGTCGAGGGTAGAAGTTAACTTTTCACATATTTATGAAAGAATAAATTAAAAATAAATTTGTGTAACATTTATTTTTATTTTCTTTTGAAACTTCCATGGGGATGTTTCATAGGTGGGGACCACTAAAACTAAAACCTCCCACGAGAGGTTATGGAGGTGGGGACCACTGAACCTAACCTCCCATGAGAGGTTATGGTGGTGGGGACCACCCAAGGTTTAAAACCCCTTAAACTTCCTCAAAAGTGGTGGGGAGCCACTTAAACATCCCAACATAAATGGTACCACCCCCTTAAATTTAATATGCAAACCTATGTAATTAATTAACCCAATTTGAAATTGTTTCAACAATTAAATTGGGGAAAGATATCATTTTGGATACATTTATTTTTGGTGGATTTGCGGAGAGGAGAAATATTGGGAGGATTTCAATTCTCTAATGAATAACACCATCGAAGAACGTTATTTGGAAATCAAAGAAGGGGACAAAGATCGAGCCCAACATCAAAGCGTGGTTTCGGAAGCGATGATTGTTGGCACTCTCTTCGCCTTATTCGACTACCTTCTCATGACAATGTCAATGAACAATCCAAGGTACGTGTTTATTTGTGTATTTTTATTTTCAGGAAGATGTATGGTGGTTGATTTAAATTCTTCTCTCTTTCCATTCTTGATAATTCTTCATAAATCAAGATGGAATTATAGCTGCTAGCAGCAGCTCTAACACGAATACTGCATGCCAAACAAACATGGTCTGTCCTCTCCACAAACCTTGTGGTTAATTGTTGATCGCGATGGAGGAATAAGTAAGATCCACGATGGTGCATGAGAATGGCGGTCGACACCACTTTTGTCCCTGACGAAGGCAGCGACACTACTGCGTCGCACCGCGGCCGAGGTGCCACCGCCCCGATGTCGTGCCACCACCATGCGGTTGAGCCGTCACCGCCCCTCGGTCGGGCCACTGCCCTGCGGCCGAGCCTCCACCCTCTGTGGTCATGCCACCGCCCGCGGCCGGGGCATGGCATTGCGGTTGAGCCACCACCGTTCCGTAACTGGGGCGCCACCCCATGGCCATTCCACCGCCCTCCACGACCGAGCCACTCGCGGCCGGGCTTCAGCCTCCCTTTCGAGCCATCCTATGCCCCCGTGGCACACCCCCTAGCCGAGCCACCCTGTGGCATCCGCCCTCCCAGTCAAGCAACCCCGCGCCCTCACGGGAACCCCGCGACCGAGCCGCCATCCACGGCTGGGCTAACCCCCAACCTCAACTGCCCCGTGGCACCCACGGTCTCAGGGGCCCCTAGTGGTCCTCCAAGCCCTCGCGGCCCTCATGGCCTACCCGACTACCTAGTGGTCCGAGTAGACTTGAACCAGGCCGAAAATATCCAGGTCGGGTCGGGTCGGTCCGACTGGGTGGGACCAGACCCGGACCTGATATGAACATTTACTTTACTCAGGCCATAACTTTGTCCCCAAATGTCTGTTTAAAGAACTTCAAGTGGAATCAGAAACCATGGAGTGTGACGGTCCCTTTTGTAAACCCCACTGGAGTTTTGGGTAAAGTTGAGGAGCGATTGGGATGGATCGAGCACCAATCCAACTAGACCCCAGGACAAAAAGGCTAAAAACTCATTGAACAGGCGTCCGATTGATGCACCATATGTTGCGTTGAGACCCCATTGATGTGGCGGAACATTCAGATACTTCTTCGTGGGACTTCTTTGCAGTTATAGTATCAACCAGTGACTTCTGAAGAAGATCCTCCCAGAGATGAGTAGGCTTAGAGGGGAAACCCAGTAGCTTGCTATGACAAGACGAATGAAGAACAATCTTGTGTGGTTTAGAACCTAGAAATCCTGTGTGGGTCATCTACTAGTGATCCTATGGGGGTCATCCCCTAGCGATCATGTGGGGGACAACTCTTAGCTATGATATGCGGGTCAGCTCCTAGTGATCATGTGTGGGTTATCTCCTAGTGATCCTATTTGGGTCATCTTCTTGTGATCCTATGTTGGTCAGCACGTAGAGATCCTCTATGGGTTAGCTTCTTTACAGAGTAAGATGATTCAGTTGTTACATATAATCATCTCTACAACTATAATTAAGTTATACCTGGATTCTTCTGAGTTCATATGTGTGTGGTACTTTCCATCGTGTTAATATTTTGGTGGTATTCTTCTGTGTGGCGTACCTATGTGGTACTAGCCTTTGTGGCTTTCTTTCCTTTGTGGAATAGTTGAGATTTGGGATTTTGTTTTAGACCCTATTATTCCTTGTGATTGAGATGGGTATACATGATAACCTAAGTATATGTATGGGAATATACCTAAGTTGGGATGAAAATTTACTTCATTCTTTGAGATTTATACTTTGTGGATTTGTGAGACAATGAGGGTCTCTATAATGCCCCAACCATAGATTTCCAGAGTCGGTGCGTTATTACATAACATTGGCATGATCACAAAAGATCTCATCTTGAAAGAACAATTAGTTTAGTATCCATGGAAGTACAAGATACATTCATATGGTTTACATTACATCCTAAAATGGAAAAATACAACAACATTGTTTCCATAGACAACACTGAGATCCCATAGACTATCCCTACAGGTCCATCATAACATACTTCTTCGTATCTTGGGAAAAATTAATCATAGAAATGGGTGAGATCTGATGCTCCGAAAGGATAACAATATAGCGGAAACAGTCATAAATAAAAATAAACATTTATAGAAATGTATAAGACTAAAACAAAAGCCTTTTAAACTTGAATATCAACATAATATGGAAAAGTTAAAAATCAACTAATACCATTAATATATTCACATGGATATTCTACTAGTCAAATAATCACATGCAATATCAATAGCCACTTTCATAATGATGGAATGCATAATTCCATACTTTCGTAACCACATAGTCAAGGCCTTATGCCAAGACTAAAAAAAGATTTTGTCAAGGCCTTGTGCCAAGACACTAGTTTGTATCATGAGACCTACCCATGCATCGAGGAGCTATGCGGGCTCCACCTATCACTTACTAAGTCCATTGCATTCCTCATTTGAAAAGGTTTAACCATAAGATAAACATTGACATTAAAACTAGAAAATGAAATTCCAATACATTATCCATAACCCATGAGTGGTATAAAAATAACACATCCACAGACAAACTTATCAAAAAACTTTCAATACAATATTGAATATTTTTATGATAATAAATAATCTTCAAAAAAGTTTAAAATTGACCAAAGGATGCTGACATAGATGAAAATGATTTGTAAAACTCTTGGAGTGAAATATCCCTTTTCCATGAAAACGTTTAAAAGTTACATAGTTTAGAAAGGAATACATTTAAAGTCATTTTGGAATCAAAGTGTCCCATACCACTTTGAAACTTTTCTAAGGAATTAACATTTTGAAAACATTCATTCCCATATAGATAAATCCTTAAAAACCATTTTGATAACATGGAAATTTAAAGTAATGATTTAAAGGAATAAATATTTTAAACATTTTAAATAATACTTTAGTAAAAAAAGTCAAATAAAAGAATCACTTTGAAAAATAATCCATGAAACATGGAAATGGATAATAAATATTTCCCGTAGATAATTACGTAAAATCAAGCTCCGATAATAAAGTAATTGTGATATTAACCCTTACCTTGTACTTTTCCGTTGTCAAGGGTGGGTAAACTCTTGTATAATAGTGAAATAATTGTTATTAAATTTTAATGGAATCATATAAATTAATATGATATCATATATGATCTTTAAACATTTATTTTTTAATAATATATTTGTATTATCATCGTTCTGGGTGTTAACCGATTCGTTTTCCTTTATATGCTTTGTTACGTAAGAAATGTTTGTTATGGATAGGATGTATCTTATTCATATTCATAATGATATTAATTCTTTAAACATTATATTTAATCATAATATAAAAATTAGTCTGTAATGGATTATAATGGGGAATGAATCTAATCGCTTTTGTGGAGACGGTAATCCGCACGTACGCACGAGCGACAATATCATTCATTTGATATTAAAATAATATATAATTGGCTATTATATCATATATACAGAATCATTATCATGTTATATTAATTATTTAAATCAGTTAATAATCGTTATTATACCCATCCAAATAATAATGCATTGAATAACAATTACACCACGATGTGGAGATGGTAAGTCGTACGTACAAATGTATGGTGACATGTCATTCAAAGGATGGATTGAAAAATGATTATGGTTGTACCATATTTATAATAACATAGTATATAGAAGATATGTAACATCCTGAGATTTTATAAGATATATTCTTTTTAATTTCTTTGATATCTTCTATTATACGCTACACTAATATTATCTTGTGCTATATGCAACACCGTATTAGCATGCAGTATACGCAACACAATTCTTGGATCGTGTGACACACAATTTCAAGTTCGTTTGATAGAAGTTATTCTACGAAACATTGAGTGTGTATATATATATATATATTCAATGTATAAATGAAATATGGTTGTATTCTGTTATACATAACAACAAAGGAGTCTTGCACTACATGTAACCCTGACTTGTCTTGCATTACACGCAATCACGTCCTTCCTCGATAGCGTGTGTTGTACACAATATCGGGATTCATTAAACAAAGATATAAGGTTATAATATTATTATGAACTAGATATTATGAATAGTATTAACTCTATTTTTAATTTTATAAAATTATTATTCACCTTAAACATTTTCTAGAACATGGTATGAGAACAAAATAAATTTCTCAGGTAAAATAAGTATTTTTCAGAAAATGCAGTTTTGCCGGCTTTTGATAGCAAACCTACTTTAAATAGATTTTTTTAAATTTCTTTAAGTTCAATTTGAAAAAATAAAATTCTTCTTTGGAATCAGGATATAAAAATTTACTTTGGGTAAATGTTTCATATTAATCTGATAACTTTCATATTTTAATGAATAGTAAAAACACGCAATATTTTAATTAAAAACAGCTTTTTTCATCATAATAATTTATATGGTTAAATTATAATATTTAATGGTTTTAAATTATGAATATAATATATTTTTACCATTTAATATAATTTATGTCATTACCATTGATTTTACATTGAATTCATAGGTTAAATCAATTCAATCTTTTTCAATGTTTTAAACAAAAACTCGTTTTCTTTCGACAATGGGATTAATTTTAATTTAATTTATGCAATTTATGTGTATTGAATTTGAAAAACTGGATTCCATATTTGGAATCAGTGGGTCCAAATTAGGTTAATAGGCTACTTTTTATTTTTTGGAATTATGAATAGAAACTACGGTAATTTTTATTTACTAGAGTTAAAGGTAAATCAGGTAATTAAGGGAAAAAATAAGATTATAAAATTTCCCTAACACTTGCCAAAATTCAATTTTATGAATACAATTCGACCCATATCCCCTAAGGGTCGGACTAGATTTGTTTCATGGACTTTTGACAATGTAATAATATAATTATTATTAAAACCAAAGAAAGTGACAACATGTCACTCTCTTAAATCTTATAAGTGTAATAATATTAATATAGTGATAAACATTATAAAAATTCAGATATAAATAGAATCCATAAATCTAATATATTTATCTACATCATATGAATTTATTTATAATTTTTAGGGATTAAATAATTATCATTAATTATGACACAATAGTGATGTTGAAATTATTTTATTGATTGAATTATCAAATAAATGGTTTTAAAAGTATTAAAATAAATTTTATACGAACTTTTTAATGTGCTCCAATAATTTTATAGATAAATATAATATGTTAAGAATCTATTAAATTTAATTAGTTTGAACATATATTCTGTTTATATTTTATTTAAATTCAAATAAATTAATAGTATCAAAATTGACACTATTGTTATTTTATAAACATTATATATTATAAAATTCTTTTAAAATCACAAAAAATGATTAAAAATTATAAATTAACTTTAAATGGTCTATAATGTAATAAAATATAAAATTATGGACAATTTATAGCATATATGTATTTATTTATAATGATTTAAAATTTATAATATTATTACCACAAATAAAATTAAATAGATTACATAAGGATAAATCAATTTGATAATGTTTAAAATAAATTCCACACTTGTCTAAATATTATTGGTTGATATTATTGCAACCCTATATCATCAAAGCTTCGTATTTTAGTCATTTTTTGTTGTTTTTATGTGGGTTTGGATTTATTATAAATTAATATTGCTTATGTTTCCAAAGGTTCCCCTCTCCTCCCTTATTAAATAAAATGTCCTCCCTCTCCTTGTCATACCATTTTGAGCCTTGAAGATCGGCCAACCTCTTCCATTTCACTTCCCCACTTCCATAGAGACCTTATAGAGGTACTGGTCTTCTCAAAAGACCAACTCCAGTGCCCTAAGAGGATGTTCAAAAGAGGCACTTCGAGAAAGAGGTAATACCTTCTACTGAATCATTCAAGTTTCATTCTTATTATACTTCTTCTTAATTAGTGTTTTAATTATGAAGTAATAACATCAGTATCTATCATATAATTATTTGTTATTATAAATAAGAAAAAACCCTATTTCTACTTCTATACATCCTACAGAAAACAAAATCACCGCGCGTGCGTACGTACGGAATACCGTCTCCACGCCGTGGTCTAATCTGTTTCTCCACCACCACCTTACTTGGATGGGTATAACGGTGTAAAGAATAAATATATATGGTTATTATAACATCATATTGATTCTATGATATTATATCATCTACTCCAATTTCATTCAATAAATATGGGAACGATATCATCGCTTGTGCGTACATACAGATTACCGTCTCCACGACGCGATGAGATTCATTTTCCATGTTAACAATTCATTTATGATTATAATGTACATATAATAAGTAATAATAAAATATATTACATATTAATGAAACTGGATTTATGTATATGTTATTTACTTACATCTATTAAATTTAATAAGGAAATGAAAACAACGTTCATGCGTACGTACGACATACCGTCTCCATGAACGGTGTATTTATTTCCATGTATCAATCTATTATATATATGTATATTATGAATATATATTATATATATATCATGTTATATATATTATTTAATTATGTAATCATGATTTAAGTAATCATATTAATAGTTACAAGTCAAAACACGGATGATAAATGAAAGGATTTTACCCAAAACGCTGCTTTACCATGGAATTTACAAAAGAACGGGTAATATAAAGTCATAAGTGAACCATATATAATATCATAAATATTATTATGGTTCTATTACAAGTTAATAATATGTCTAAACCCACTATACTGGAGTCTTGGACACATATGAAATAAATTGGACAAAAGGTAAGGGATAACCTTTCCTATCTCGTTCTTATCCGAGATTGTTTCTTCATAAGTATTTACTAGGGTTATTGTTATAATCCATTTCCATGTTTTTTAAAAGTGTTTTTATGTATGTATAAATTACGTTTTACCCATTTTATGACTTTTACAACATGTTATGGAAGGAATATTTCTTTTTTTACCATATGAGGAACTTTTTGACTTTTACAACAATAGTATAAGAAAAATGTTTTTTTAACTTATACGGCATGAATAGATTTTTACCATTTTATAACGACTTATTTTCATGAAGCTCACTCTACAAGATTTCATGACTATTTTCAAAAAATATCCTTTTCTTTTAAAATTTTGTGGCATTTTCTTTTTGAAAAGAAAATGATTTTGAATAAGAAAGGATATTTTCCTAAAGAATTTATTTCAAGTGTTTTATAAAAACCATTTTCCATATAATATTAAATTATTTCATATGTGTATATTTCAAGTATAATGTATCTATGATTTACATGGTTTAAATTTTATTATGATGAAATTATATCCATTTTTTTATATGGATTATGTTAAGATTAGATGATGTTTATGAAAACCATTTTATTCTTTGGGTTATGATAAATGATTTATGTTTATGTTGTGGCACACATAAGAATGATTTAATTATGTGATGGGTGGGACCTATATATCCCTCCAATGCATTGGGTAATGTTTTATTTCTCATGATATAGACATGTCTGGAACGGTAAGTCAATCCGGTTCAGTGTTACAGGACTGAAACGAGGAGTGAACTTGATTCATAAAGGGACTTTGTACACTATAATGGTCTTGGAAGCAATGCCTTGGATAATATAGAAATCATATCATTTGCTTAATGTTTTTCCACAATTACAAGTTTTATTCCCAGGTTATTTTATCATGATTAATGTTCTTTTATGATCTAGGCCTTTTGTACTGCAATGTTTTACGTCATTGCTCATGATTTTTATGTTTAGATTGTATGCTCATGTTTTTACATTCATATGTCTATGGATTGTTTAATGTTATCTATGTTTACCCTTTCTAAGCATTCGATCTCACCCTTTATATGTTTTTTCCCCAGGATATAAAGAAAGGTTTTAGGTAAGAAAACAAAAGGGGAATATCTTTATGGGAGATGTTGAAGATATTTCACCAAGATTATAATATTATGTTCTGAGTTTCCAAATACACTAAACAATTACGATCCTTGAATTTTGGTTTTTGTTACGTATTATTTATTCCTCAAAATTAATTTAATATCCATGTACGTCAATATTTGGGGCTCTACAGTTGGTATCAGAGGAAAGGTTTAGTTATCCTTTGGAAATCAGGATGCGAAAACATTAGTGATATTACTAGAGATATTCCTAAGGTATGTCAGGGATGTCCCTAAGTTTTAGTAAAACTATAAGTTTCATTACTATAATTATGTTGACAATCGTGAATAACCTAGGGTGAACCTAAGGTTTCATGGATTAAAAATGTGGGATAAGTTATACATACAACTAGTTACTTTTTATGATTATGTGGTTCCTCGTTAATTTAACCGTTTCCTGCACATTGGTTTTTGGTTTTAGTCAATGGAGGGACCGAGAAGGAATTGTGTTAACATTGAATCTTATGGACAAATTGGTGACCATGAGAAATGAAATTGTGTAATTCCTAGAGAGAAATATATTGTGATTATGTCGAATCAGTCTTCTAGATATATGATAAACAAGGTGAACTTTAGTTATATTCCTATGTCATTAAATAAGAGGAAGATGGAATTTAATGCATGTTCGCATGGTGAGGAGCATAGATAAAGGAAGAGTGAGATTTATAAAGAAGGGAAGAAGAACCTTGAGAAATACCTCAAATGGATGGGAAGATGTTATCTGTGTGGGGAAAAGGGTCACAGAGTGACATACTGTCATGGAGTTCAATGTCTTATTTGTGGAGAACACGGTCATTTACCAACTCAATGCCCAGACCTAAGAGGTTACTTATGAATTAAGGAAGTACATATTCCATGACAATCATTGAAGAGGATGGATTGAAGTGTTTATGTATTGGTATTCATGAATAATGTTGTTGAGGCACTTTCATGAAATATTGGAATATCTATGTATTGGTTAATTCTGGTTTTCAATAATTATATGGTACAAGTAAGCATGAAAAGTGTTTGAAATTTTTTTGGAAAGCAGATGATATGAACATAATTAAGGGATAAAAAGAAAATAATATGTTTGGTAGTATTCATGAGCTCATGATTGATATAATGACAAAGTGATATCATGGTTTGAGTATATCGAAATTTTGGGATTTTGGTATGTGGAAAAAGTTGACTATTGACAACATTCATGTTTTCACAAAGGCGCTACGGTAATTCATGTTTCAAGAGAATACATGATTGATGTATTCACACGTTTGGAATGCGATCAACAAGATAAATCTTATGAAATTTAAATGATGGTATTCGCGTTTTTGTTATGTGACCATTACAGTAATCGTTTTCATTATACTATGATATTGGACATATGGATAAGTTTAATGATTTGAATGGATTATGTTAGACATAAGATATTATTTTTTAAGGCTAGAACATTTTTTTCGATACTGTTTCTGTAATGTTATAATAGTGTAGTTTTAGAAAAAGGACTAATCGTAGGATGGGCGACAACCTGTCGCGTCAGACAAGGTTGCGAGAATCGAACCCACAACCGAAGTGCGATAATCCTTTATTGCCTACCACTGACCTGCATGAAGTCCCTGGTTAGTAGAAACTAGTTTTATTTTATGAATTATTATGATAGAAGAAGTATAAGTCCATTTTTGGAACCATATACGATTAATATCACCATAAGATGGACTTATGTATATAAATTTTGATAACATTATGTTTGAGATAGATGGAATTACTTATAATTCTATTGCATGATCTGCTAACACTTCACGAATGACAAATTCAACTTCATTTCATTAAGATATGAAGTGGAAACTATTCAAGGAACGAAGAACGGTGAGATTATACCAAAATCACGTAAGTATTTCTTTTAATTAATCAAATTTAGGGAAATGATCTTGAATACCAAAAATTCTGTCCTAGTACTCCCATATCCGATGATTTAGATGGTATGTTAGATCAACAAAAATTTATGGATTTGTAATTGTTGGATTTTTCATAGCCATGTTCTCTACCACTCTCCATCAGAAATTGGTGGTTATATTTTCTTCCATATCCATATTTTCTCTTATGTTCTTCTATGTGGAATCCCAGTGATGAGTTACTTTGGGTAATTGTTACATTTCTTACTTTAGTTTTTAAAATTATGTTTTATTATTCATTTTTACGATGTGGGTTTCTATGAATAGTAAACGATTTATATCCCTAACAAAATTCGAGGGCGAAATTAATTTTAAGGGGGGTAAAATGTTACACCCCGAGATTTTATAAGATATATTTTTTTAATTTCTTTCATATCTTCTATTATATGCTACACCAATATTATATTGCGCTATATGCAACACCGTATTAGCATGCAGTATACGCAACACTATTCTTGGATCGTGTGACACACAACTTCATGTTCATTTGATAGAAGTTATTATACGCAACATTGAGTGTGTATATATATATATTTGATGTATAAATGAAATATGGTTGGATTATATTATACAAAACAACAAAGGAGTCTTTCACTACACGCAACCTGGACTTGGCTTGCATTACACACAATCGTGACCTTTCTCAATAGTGTGTGTTCTACGCAATATCGGGTTTCACTAAACAACGATATATGGTTATAATAATATTATGAACTAGTCATTATGAATATTATTTACTATATTCTTAATTTTATAACATTACTATTCAACTTAAAAAAATTTGAGAACATGGTATGAGAACAAAATAAATATTTCGGGTAAAATAAGTATCATTCAAAAAATGCAGTTTTGCCAGCTTTTGATGGGGCACCCACTTTAAATTTACCTTTTTACAATTTTATAAGTTCAATTTGACAAAATCAAATTCTTTTTTTGAATCAGGATAAAAAAATTTACTTTGGATAAATTTTTCATATTAAACTGATAACTTTCATATTTTAATGAATAGTAAAAACACGCTACATTTTAATTAAAAACAACTTTTTTCATCGTAATAATTTATATGGTTAAATTATAATATTGGATGGTTTTGGAGAATGAATAGAATATATTTTTACAATTTAATATAATGTATGTCATTAGCATTGATTTTACATTGAATTCGTCGGTTAATTCAATTCAATCTTTTGCAATGTTTTAAACAAAAACTCATTTTCCTTCGACAACGGGATTAATTTTAATTTAATTTCTGAAATTTATGTGTATTGAATTTGAAAAAATGGATTCCATATTTGGAATCAGTGGGTCCAAATTATTTTAATAGGATAGTTTTTATTTTGTGTAATTATTAATAGTAACTACGGTAATTTTTATTTAATACAGTTAAAGGTAAATCAGTTAATTATGGGAAAAAATAAGATTATAAAATCACCCTAACACTTGTAAATATACTATTGGATGAATGAAATTTGACCCTTATAACCTAACGGTCTTACTAGATTCATTTCATGGACTTTTGACCATGAAATCATATAATTATTATTAAAACCAAAGAAAGTGACAACTTGTCACTCTCTTAAACCTTATAAGTGTAATTATTTTAATTTAGTGATAAAATTCATAAATCTTTAGATATAAATAGTCTTCATAAAGATAATATAATTATCTACATCATATAAATTTATTTATAATTTTTAGAGATTAAATAATTATCATTAATAATGACACAAGAGTGATGTTGAAATTATTTTATTGGTTGAATTATGAAATAAATGGTTTTAAAAGTATTAATATAAATATTATATGAATAACTAAATGTGATCCACTAATTTTATAGATAAATATAATATTTTATGAATCTATTAAATTTATTTAGTTCAAAAATATCTTCTCTGTATATTTTATTTAAATTCAAATAAATTAATATTGTCAAAATAGACACTATTGTTATTTTATAAAAATTACATATTATAAAATTGATTAAAAATCACAAAAAATAATTAAAAGTTATAAATAAAAATTTATCTGGTCTAAAATGAAATAAAATATAAAATTATTTACAATTCACAACATATAAGTATTTATTTATAATGATTTAAAATTTAGAATATTATTACTACAAATAAAATTAAATAGATTAAATAAGGATAAATCAAGTTGATAATGTTTAAAATAAATTTCCAACTTGTCTAAATTCTTTTGGTTGATGATATTACAACCCTATATCATTTAATAGTTGGATTTGAGTCATTTTTTGAGGTTTTTATGTGGGTTTGGGATTTATTATAAATTAATATTTCTTATGTTTCAAAAGGTGCCCCTCTCCTCCCTTATAAAAGGGCACCTCCTACCTCTCCTCCTCACACCATTTTGATCCTTGAATCTCGGCAGAACTCTGCCTATTTCACTACCCCACTTCCCTAGAATCCTTATAGAGGTACTGGTCTTCTCAAAAGACCAACTCTAGTGCCCTAAGAGGAAGTTCAAAGGAGGCACTTCGAGAAAGAGGTAATACCTTCTACCGATTCATTCATGTTTATTTTTCTAATACTTCTTATTATTTAGTGGGTTCATTATGAATTAATAACATTAGTATCCCTCATATAATGATATTTTATTATAAATATGAAACAAACCTATTTCACCTTCTATCCATCCTACGGAAAAAGAAATCATCGCGCGTACGTACGTACGGAATACCGTCTCCACAACGTGGTGTAATCTATTTTTCCACCACCACCTTACATGGATTGGTATAACAATGTAAAGTATAAATATATATGGATATTATAACATCATATTGATTCTAATATATTATATCATCCACTCCAATTCCATTCAATAAATATGGGAATGATATCATCGCTCGTCCGTACGTACGGATTACTGTCTCCACGACGTGATGAGATTTATTTTCCATGTTAACAATTCATTTATGAATATAAAGTATATATAATAAGTAATCATGAAATATATGACATATTAATGAATCTGGATTTATGTATATGTTATTTACTTACATCTATTAAATTTAATAAGGAAACAAAAAAAGAGTCCATGCGTACATACGACCTACCGTCTCCATGAACGATGTATTTATTTCATTTATCGATCTATTATATTTATGTATATTCTGAATATATATTTTATATAAATCATATTTTATATTCTAGAATTAAGTAATCATGATCTAAGTAATCATATGAATAATTACAAGTCAAAACAGGGACAATAAATGAAACGATTTTACCCAAAATGCTGCTTTAACATGGAATTTACAAAAGAACGGGTAATATAAAGTCATAAGTGAACCATATATGATATCATAAATATTATTATGATTCTATTAAAAGTTAATAATATTTTTAAACCCACTATACAGGATTCTTTGACACATACAGATGAAATTTGAAAAAAGGTAAGGGATAACCTTTCTTATCTCATTCTTATCTGAGATTGTTTCTTCGAAAGTATTTACTGGGGTTATTGTTATCATCCTTGTCCATGTTTTATAAAAGTTCTTTTATGTATGTTTAATTTCCATTTTACCCATTTTTTCATTTTTCAACATGATATGAAAGGAATATTTCTTTTTTTACCATACGAGGAACTTTTTGACTTTTCCGACAAAAGTACAAGAAGAATGATTTTTTAACTTATACAGCATGAATAGGTTTTTAAGTCTTTATAGCGCCTTATTTTCATGAAGCTTACTCTACAAGATTTCATGACTATATTCAAAAAAAATAATTTTATTTTAAAATTTAATGGCATTTTTTTGGAAAAGAAAATGATTTTGAATAAGAAAGGATATTTTCCTAAAGAATTTATTTCAAGTGTTTTATCAAAACCATTTTCCATCTAAGATGACATTATTTCATATGCGTATGTTTCAAGTATAATGTCTCTATGATTTACATGGTTTCACTTTTCTTATGATGAAACGATATCCATTTGTTTTATATGGTTTATGTTATGATGCGATGATGTTTATGAAACCCATTGTAATCTTTGGGTTATGATTAATTATTTATGCTTATGTTGTGGCACACATAAGAATGACTTCATTATGAGATGGGTGGGACCTATATCTCCCTCCAATGCATTGGGTAAAGATTTATATCTCATGGTATAGACATGTATAGAATGGTATGTTAATAAGGTTCAGTATTACAGGACTGAAATGAGGAGTGAACTCGATTCAGAAAGGGACTTTGTCCACTAAGATGGTCTTGGTAGCAATGCCTTGGCTACTATTGAAATCATATCATGTGCTTGATATTTTTTCACAACTACAAGTTTTATTCCCATTCTATTTTATCAGGATTTATGTTCTTTTAGGATCTATGACTTATGTAATGTAATGTTTTATATCATTCCTTACGATTTTGATGTTTATATTTTATGCTCATGTTTTTACATTCAAATGTTTACGAATTGTTTTAAGTTATCTATGTTTACTGTTACTAAGAATTTGAGATCAGCCTTTATATTTTTTATTTTACCTAGAATATAATGAAAGGTTTTAGGTAATAAAACAATAGGGTAAGATCTTTATGGGAGATGTTGAAGATATTCCACCATGATTAAAAGATTATGTTCCGAGTTTCCAAAGACACTAAACTATTTCGATCCTTGAGTTTTGGTTTTTGTAATGTATTATGTATTCCGAAAAAGTAATGTACTGTCCATGTAAATCAATCTCGGGGTATCTACAAGATACTGGAGTTATTATTTTATAATGGAATAAACAAAAAAAAAGTAGAAGTGGAAGAAGAATGGAACTTGAAAGAGGTGATGAAATATTTACATCTTCTTCACGTTCTTCCATTTTATTTGATCAAAAGGGCTCCATTGGATGGATTTTTTAGTAAAGTAAGAACTATAGGATGAAGGGAGGACAGTTTATAGTGTATTGTGGAAGTTATTGGCCGAGACAAAAGGATTTTAAGGTGAGAATTTTAGGGAAGGTAAAGTTCCCTTTTTATTAGAGGGGTGACGGGAACCTTAGGAAAAGCCCAAAATATTATTTTATAAAAAAATCATTTTTGTTTTATAATCACTCCAAAATGAATTATTTACAGGATAAGGTGGGGATGGGTCTAAAACCACTGATCCAATAGGGTTTATATAGGTTTGGGACACTATATTAAACTTATCATTTAGATTTAACTCTTAGTTAAATAGTTTGACATTTACAATGTCTCTTTGTTTTTTTATATTATATGGTTAATAAAATTACTATATACTTTCCAACGAACCCCAAGTTGTTATTTAATGAAACACCTATCATTATATATTTCTTTTGGATGAACCATTGGTTTTTAAGAATATAATATCAATTAATAATATAATATTTTTTTTAAACTCTTTTTTGTCAAATTTGACACTATTTGGTATTTTGTTTTTTCTAAATTTATAACAGCATTATCACTTCAAACAAAATTCATCTAACCAAACTTAACATGTAATATTAACCTTTAAAATTATAGGAATTCATAATAATGCTATAATTACATTTATATGGATATTTATAATATCAAATATTTTAATATTTCATTAAATTTGTAATTACTACATCGTCATTGTGTCATAAATAAATTAAATTATTTAATGTATAAAAAATATAAATAAAATACAATTATGTATGAAGTATTTTCTACTTTCTAATAAATCTTTATAGTATAATTTTTCTTATGTGTAACCCTGTATTAAAAATGGTTTAGTTATTAGACTTTTAATTTGACACTTTTAACTCTTCTTTGAATTAAATAATAATAAATGCCCTCATCTAATCCAAGTGGACATAAAGGATCATATTTTATACATAATGTTGTTTTTGGTAAAATTACCCTTTTCCAATTGAATTAGGACATGTGTTAGGGTAATAGTAATATAATATTTACCCTTCATTACCCTATTTACTTTTAACCGTGGTAAAAAAAGTAAAAAAGTTACTATTCACCAAAAATTATTTTCATCTTATTGAACAAAATTTTACTTAATGATATCAAACATGTCTCTCAGATTTTTTAAATTCAACTCACAAAAATTTTAAAAATTATGTATTATATAAATTTTCAAATACTCCTAGGAGGAGGGTAAAAGACGGTTAGAAGTTCAATAAATTTTTTTATATCTAAAATTATTCTAAACTCACTCCAATGAATTACATTGAACTTAAATTTTTAATATGTATCTATTTTAACCTAAAATAATTTAAATAAAATAAATATTTATTTAAATAAAAAGTCGGTTTTAAACAATAACTCAGTGTTTTCACTATTCATCAAAAATTAAAAGTTTTCAAAAAAATAAAAAAAATCACTCTAAGATAATTTTGATATTCTGAATTCAAAAATTATTTTTATTTTAACAAATAAATTACATATAAGTTTCATTTTTTAATTTAAAATTAATTCCCATAGTCAAAACCGGAAATAGTGTTTTTAAGAAATAATAACTAACAAAAGATTGATACCTTTTTATGTTCAATTTCAAAGTGAAATTATTTCAATGAATAAAATTTGATTAAATGGTAAAAATATAATCTAGTTATACTTCCATACCATTATATGTTATAATATAACACTACAAATAATTTTGATTAAAAAAGTTTTTTTGAGTCAAAATATAGTATTTTTCACTATTCTCCCAAATATGAACAATATCACAAAAACACCAAAAATTTATTAAAACTAAATTATCAAGTACTGATTCTAAAGAAGAAGTTTATTTTGTCAAATTAAATATATTAAAGTTTCAAATACTATATTTAAGGAATTTTCCACATTAAAAGGTGGTAAAATTTCATTTTTTTAAAATACTTCTTTTATCTAAAAAAATGAATTTGTCTTTTTCATTATGTCTACAAAACTCATAACATGGATTCTGAAATTATAAGGATTATATAAAGTTCAAAATTTAGTTAATAGCATTCACAACCTCTTTTGAATGGCTATTATGGTAAGTCATGGTGCTCATAAACATGGTGTTGCGTGTAGTGAATTTTATTGAATTACATTAAATAAATAACTTAATATGAAATATTGGGGTGTTACATTCCACCCTCATTCAATAAATTGTGTCCTTTCAGTTTGAAATTATTCTTTGAAAATAAAACGATGAAAATAGAAAATACCATTGTGGGAAAACCCACATCGGAAATTGGGTTAATAAAATTTAGTCTTAATTAGAGGAAAAGGGGAATGAAAAAGTCACCAACAAATTATGATCTCAATAAGGAGAAACTTGTTTCCAATTAAAGACACATAATTGGAGTAAATATTTAAATATTTATAGGGAGTTATTGAGGTCATTAGTAACAAAACATTATATAATTAAGGGCCTCAAAGCCATCAATCTATAATGATTTAAAATATCATTGGTTCAACCAAACATAAGGTATTAGGAGAAAACATTTTTAGTTTTAAGATCACTTACCTAAAGTTTAAGAATTAATTTCTTCCTAGAATATGAGAAGAAAAAAAGTATACTTGACAAGTAGAGTTCCATACTTTAACTAATTTCTACCACAAACTCATCTTTCACTCTAAAAGATAATAGAACCTAAAAAAATTTCTTTTTATCCTATTCATATAGGGTTCCAAATAAATGAATTTATAATTCATCTACTAGACCATAAATAAAAGTCCATTATTAAATCTAGGACATCATGTGGGCCAGTGGTAGGTGATACACCATTGTCACCCTTCGGTTATGGGTTCAAGTCTCATGGCCTTACTGGACGCGATGGGTTTCCGCTTGACCTTCGGGTTGTCCTTTTTATGGCAATCCAAAAATAAACTCAAACTAAACATATACAAAATACATCTGTCCAAACTCACAATCCAAAATTTATAAGGAATGTAATCACAATGAAGGTCCTTTTTCCATGTAATGACATGTGATCACCTTAATCATGTATTATTTTAAACCACTACAACATCATGAATTACCATAAAACCTTATTTATTACATTCATGATCCCTTATTCCTTATAGAATACTGGATATACTCCTAATATCCAAAACTGATGTAAAATCAAACAATGATCGATTACACAAATCATTAAATAGTTTTCAGGTAGTCATGAATATCCAATATAATTTATCCAAATAATTCATGTATTATTCCAAAATCACTACCTCAGTATCAGAATCATATTTTGTTTTATCTTTCTCTCAAATATATATTTTCCAAAAATTTAACCTGCTATTGAGTCACTTTTCAAGGTTCCACACAATCTCATGTCCTTAATGAAATCGCATTGCAGTACAATCCATATATACTCTATAATTCTTATAACATGTACGTCATTAATAGAATACTCAAAGGACACAATACTATAATAACAACATAATAAATCTAATCATTTATTTTCATCATCAGTAGTATCATAACATTATTATTATCCAATAGCAAAATTTGGGGTATGAAACTATACTTAAGTTATACCTAGAGTGAGCTGAGTTTGTACATGTGAGGTACTTTCTTTCATGGTAATTCATTGATGGTATTCATCTGTGTGGTGTACCTGTGCGGTACTTTCCTTTGTAGTTTTCCTTCCATTGTCAAATATTTTAGCTTTGGTCTCTTGGGTTGGACCCTGTGTTTCTTCATGATTGGTATGGGTATACATGATAAATTAGGTATATTAATAGGAATATATGTAATTAGGTAAGACAGTTGACTTCTTTCTTTGAGATTTATCCATTGTGGATTTGTGAGACCTTTTGGATCTTGGGGTCCCCACTGAGTATCGTTATACTCACCCCTGCACGGGCTATGCACGCACCTCGTTGTGTTTGGTGTAGACGATGGGCAGCGCTAATCGAGGCTAAGAGTACTAGCACTGGATGGTGCTCGGAGGTGGACCGTATGACGTGTCAGTATTCAGAGGAGACGGGCAGATGTGGAGTGTTGAGGAGGCGATCTATAACAACCCTTCGTGAAGGATCCTCGGAGGAAAACCCAATAATTGTCTTTCACTCTCTTCAGTTGTATTGTATTCTAGTTGTACATGTACCATCTAGTTGGGATTGTATTCTGGCCCCTTTTACTTACTGCACTCACTCTATTTACTATTTAGTTTACTTGAATTCGTATCTTGATGTGTGCTTCATTGTGTGTGATTATAGGATATGAAGAAAATTCCTTCCGTGTTTTAGGGAATATGCCTTCAGTGCTAGTCGCTAGCCCCTGGCCTGTGGAAGGTGGGCTTGGGGTAGTCATTACACGGGCCCCCGGGGATGGGTCGTGACATGAACATATGGATCTTAAATATCTGAGTGAGAGACCAAACATCATTAGTATACATTGTTTAAAAGAAATTATGTATCATAAGAAATAATTTATGTATCATTAGTTATATGTTATATATCATTCCGTAGCCACTCGAGTATTTTTCTAGTCTCTAATATGAGAGATCATATGTGCTGATTATTTTACTTTTTATACCACTAAGATTTTACATATAATACATTTAACTCTC
Source organism: Viscum album (assembly GCA_963277665.1). Taxonomy (NCBI): domain Eukaryota; kingdom Viridiplantae; phylum Streptophyta; class Magnoliopsida; order Santalales; family Viscaceae; genus Viscum; species Viscum album. The sequence goes on along the minus strand of OY728155.1, from coordinate 273,886,077 downwards.
AAAATCCATTACTATTCTATAAAAAACATCTCTAGGAACCCAAAATTCCATTAATTCAACTGCAAAAATTCTAAAAATTCTACTTTTTTGTAATTCTTGTCAAAATTTATTAAAAAACACAAAAATTCTCTAAAGATTCCTAGGTATCTTCAATTATTAATAAAAACCCATATCTATATGAATAATATAATTTACATTACAATAATAATATATTAATAACTAATATAAAGACATGCTATTTTATTCAAATCCAAAATATAAATTGGAAAATTATCACAATTCCATCATAGAATCGAAAAATTATATTAGGTTTAATGAGATATACCACCATTATCTTGTCTCAAGTGTTAGTAGATGATGTATTTATACAAATCCATTAAAACAATAAAAATATTTCGAAAAAATGTTTATATACTCCCGTGATAGTTATATTAACAAAAAGAGTAGGATAATCCATTGAATTCCCACGTATCCAGGTGAATGAAACATAATAATTCATCTATGTTTTAGAAAATAACATAAAATGTTCAATAAAAACCTTCCATAAATTAAAACACCCTTCTACATTAATTTAATACAATAGAATTGTATCACATCTTAATCCAAAAAAGTTTACTCACTATATATTATCATATAACCACCTACATAATAACTATAAAAAATAATCTATATCTTGAGTCAGAGTAGTTCTCTATCCATAGGGTCCTCACTATAAAATAATATACTTGTTATCTACTCACTAGGACACATAATTATACCACCACCACATAGTAGTTTTTTACCAATACAGAACTCTAAATTAATGAAAATCTTTACCACTTCAAATACGATTTAAGTATAATACAACTATAAATCCTCTATAAATAAAAATAATTTAAATTTTCTAATCATAGTATTTCATTTGTCATATACAAATATATTTTAATTCAACATTATATAAATTTAAATAAAAAACCCATTTCATAAAAGATATAATTTCTATTGTTCATTATTAATTTTATATCAATTACATATTAATTTACAACAATATCATTTTCTACCCTTATTTTATCATCTTATACATTAGTTTACAACTACTAAACATCTTAGTTTATTGTGAATTATATTCCTATCATGAAAAAAATCATAGAAGACTAGAAATTAAAATAAATGAGATTATGAACTCAAGTCACCTAGGAAAAATCCACAACGAATGAAAATATGAATTCAAAAAATGATTTTCACTTAGGATTCATCTAAATCAATCTCCTCGGTTTTTTCCCCAATTCATAATGGCCCACTAAAACCATTTTTTTTCTCCATTGAGGGAATAGAGAATGTATAAGAAATGATATCCATGGAAAATGAAATATACCCAATCAATTAATCAAGGCACCTCATTAATTTTATTCCATAATTCTCATTAAGCATATTCCACATACTTTTTTCTCAATTACATATCTACTTGAGGACTCTCCTTAAAAACTCCTTTAATCCACTAAAAAGGAATTACATCACATACATAATATATCTATCATTAATATCCACCAATATTCCAAATCACAACTACCACATGTTTTTTCAAAAATAATTACTTTATTCCACAAAATAATATAATAAATGTAAAATGAATTACTTTACAATGCTTAATTAAATTCCACCATCTCTTGATAACAAATAATAACCCCCAAATAGTAGTGGGTTTACATAACATTTAATAATAAAAAAATTTATTAATAAATAGATTAAACATATATTTTTAAAAAATAATGTGAACTAATCGTTATTTAAAATCCAACATATTTCTACACAATCAGTAATTTATTTAGTAATTTGACACATAACCTCATCGATTCATTTTTAGATATCCATACCCATCATATAACAAATAAAAATATTATAAAATAAATAGAATATTAATTATATTAAAAACTAAATAAAAAAGTTAGTTTCTAATAAATTATTTAATTTTATAGTATAAGAAATTATGAAATGGTTTGTAGGGATTTTTTTCAAACACTTATTTATTTTTAATATAATATTTTTTTCATTCTGAGCACACCACATGCTAGATTGATTATACATCTATTAATACATATTATAAATTATTAAATGATCATTTTACCATTTTTTATATCATTTCACGGTTTTTTAATTCATTATCAAATTTAAATTCATGTTTTAGACTATTAAAATAGAAAATTTTTTTGGTCGTCCTGAGAAAACTAAAACTCATATTAAAATTGATTATATTCACGTGTTTTTGAAACAAATATTATTTCAATTTCTTATTTTTATTATTTGAATGCATAGTTGGTTTTTGTGTTTTTACCCCCCTGAGTCATGTTTTTCATCAATTTGACATCATTAATAATTGAGTATTTAGTCATTTTGATCAGACGACACATCAAATTTATTTGTTTTCTATTAAAAATGTCAAGAAAACATAATGATATTATTTTTAATGATTTAATGCAAATTCATGGTATTTTTATTGGTTTAGATTGGTACAGACATGTTTTATTATTTTAAAATGTTAAAATTTTGATATTTTCATCCTAAGAGAACAAAACATGATTTATTATTACTTGCATTACTAAATTTTGAAAATAAATTACTAGAAAAGGAATTATTTTTTAAAATGAATGTCATATTATTTGTTTCACTTTGACTCCATAAAAAATGTTTTTAAAATACATTAATATCATTTGAATATACTAATTCATTCATTCTAGGGATATCTCAAATTATATTGATGATCCATTTATTCATTCAAGTCACAGATATATCAAAAATATTTTTTAATTCATTTTTTCCGATTTATTTTCCTTTTCTAGTGTTTGAATGGTGTACTTGAATTTTAGTTGTTTTCAATACTAAAATGTCAATTTTTTCCATCCTTTGATAACTGAAACGCGTTTTTTACATTAGATCTATTCCTATATTTAAGAAACATAAAAATTCTAAATTTTCAATGGTTTTATTGAAATTTGAGGTTGTTTTATTTGTCTTGACCCAATGAAGAATTTATTTAAAGACATTTATATATTTTAAAATTGTATATTCATTCATTAAAATATCACCACATTCTGGATTAATACAATTTCTATTTGGACACTTCAAAAATGATTGAAATATAATATTCCTAAAATTTCAAACAAATCCATTGTCATTTTCTATATTATTATAGTTTAATGGATGATTTTGAATTTGAAAATAATAAATGAGTTTTAAATTAATCCTGATAAAACAAGTACTCGGATTGATATGGTTCTTAAAACTACATTTCAATGATCCCAAATAAGCCATTATACTAATATTTCAAGAATATACTATGTAATTTTATTTGTTTTTCCCTCGAAAACATGTTTTTAATGACATTGATATCATTAAATTTTTTTATTTAGACAGTCTGAGAACATCGTGTCCTATATTGACATGAACTCTATTTGGACATGTTAGAAATTACTCAAAGAAACTTGTCTTATAATTTTTACATAAATTTATTGTATTTTCTAGGTTTAATTTATTACAAACATGTTTTAGAGAATAGTAATGGTAAAATATAATTGTTTTCCATCATAGGAAATCCAAAACTCTTATTTATATTGAGTTTATTACTATTTATTTAAATAAACAAGAGTGCATAGTCTTATGATGTTATATAAATATATGTTCATTTGATTGATTTTAACATCATAATATATATTTTTAATAAAATTAATAGCTTTAAAACCCTATTTTAAGTCATTTCATTAAAATTCATATTAAATTGACATGATATTTATTTTTTCTTGTTATAAATAATATAATGATCATTGTATTATTATTTAAAATTAGTTTATGGTCTTATTCAATATTTTCTAGGTTACAATATTTTTTTCTAGTTTTCAGAAACACTAAAAATGTACTTTCGAGAGAAAACCACAATTAAGAATAATGTGGAGTACTTTATAAGATCATTATACCACAATTTTGATTTCAATAATGGGTTGTTTCAATGTATTACAAACTAAAAAATCATTTTAGAGTTCTAAAACATTAATAGTGTGTTCTTAGTCATCTTGTTTAAACCACGAATCTCTTGATTTGGAGTTTTTTCATACATTCTATAACAAAATTACCAGTCACTTACCTCTAATTTCATTTAAATACATGGGTTTTTTCTTAATTTTTTCCTCTGAGAAACATTTTTATGAAATTAATATATTTTAAAACCACTTATTCAATCATTTTATGCACTCCACATTCTAGATTTATTTCCATATATTCTAGAATGTCCCATATAATTCAATGATCCTCTTATAATGATTTGACATTTGTTAGTGGTGGTTTTCTTGGATTTAACAATGACATAAGCATTTTTATGTTTTAATACAATAAATGTACAATTTTTCCTTCATGATATGACTAGAACATAAATTATTGGGTAGTAATTTCCTACTTTAAAAATTCATTCATTGGTCATTTTTTATGATTTCATAACAATATAAGGAATTTATTTGGTTCTTACACCAAATGAATATTTTTAAGGCCATCATTATCTTTAAAAACAACTTATTTTATAATTATGAGCACACCACACATAAAAATATATTTTATATCTAAATTAATGTTAAAAAACATTCAAACATTATTGTCCTGTTATTTCACATGGATTCATTATTTATAATAGTTTTTTACAACATCACTTTTAGAGTTTTAAATAACTAAAATTTATTTTTTTGGAAATACTGAGAAAACTGAACCTGTTATTAATATTTTTCCTATTCATACATTTAAAAATTTAGAATTATGTGTTATTCAAAACATTTAATGGTAATATATATAATGTTTTCTTATTCTGACTAATTACTCATTTTTTAAAGAAAGTATGAGATTTAATAATTTGAATTTCTATTATATTGAAATTAATAAACATCATATTAATTTTTTTTTATTTGAACATGACATAAATAAATTTAATTTAATTTTATCATGATATCATGTAAATTCATAGTCATTATATATATTTGATGCGTTAGAAATATTTTTTCTTGTTTTAAAACCCTAAATTAAATTTTTCAATCCTATAAAAATGAAAACACATATTGTTGTTGAATAAATTCTTAATACAAAAAAATATTCATTTTTCACTATCGTAGGATTTCATGAAATCATTTGGTCATTTTTTTGGTTTTTACCACTATCACATATTTTTATGAACTTTGATATCATTCAATATTTATTATCTAGTAATTCCAAGCATCTTAAAGGCAAAATTAATATATCTTCTACATTAAAATTTCACTAAATAATTTAAAGTTCATTTTCATATGATATCACATTGATTAATAGTTATTTATTTCTTTTACGTACAAGAATATGATTTAGATTCAGAAAACACAAAAAGAACATTTCAATATCATCCTGAGAAATTCATGAATAGATTAATATGAATTCAACTCATAAATTTCAAAAAAATTGACATTGGTTATTTTAATATGGTATAACAATGGTCTAATGATGTTTTCATGGTATTTATGACATGATTAATGTTTTAAATTATCTTAATATATTTAAAAACATCTTATTCTATATTTCTATGAAAATCTCATTTCATATTGATATTCCATATTTTATAACTCTAATAAATAATCCAAAGATAATCTTAATGTTATTTTATATAAATTCATTGTATTTTTATATGTTTTAAGCATTACACCCATGTTTTATTATCATAATACAATAAATTTAATAACCCAAACATTAATAAATTAAATTCCCTTCTCAATGAATACATACCTAATTATTAAATGCAATAATAGAAAACACAAGAACTAGATTTAATTTTTTATTATAGAAAATTATAAAATATAGCCATCATTTTTCTACCAGACTTAAAAGAAAATTAATAACTATAAAAATTGTAATTATAGTTATTATAAAATTTCAGTTAAGATAATTATAAATTAAAAGTTATAATGACATCTAATTTTATAGAGAAGGAAGATGATTTGTCCTCAAATGGTAGAATCTTAACTATTAATCCCATTTATCAGATAGTATAGTGGTGATAATATCATAGGAATTTTTCCCTATGAAAATCCAAACATATATTCAAAAAATAAAAAATAATAGAACATATTTATGGGAGAAATTTAATATAACGTGGATCACTTCCCAAATAATTTCTACCAAATCATCCTATAAAAGTATTATAGTCACAAAACATATGTTTCGGGTGTATGCTGGTGTAATAAGGGGTTATGTATCGATACCCAAGTAATATATATATTAATTATTTATTTTTAATAAAAAATTTAGTATATTTATACATTCTCATTATTACTATACAGACATTATTATTTAATGAGTTTGATAATAATTAGAAATTGATACAAAGAATAGAAAATTTTACTTTTGTTAAATATATTGTTTCATTAAAAATATTATTTTTCATAAATGAAACATTTTACAAATAAAATTTTTTTTAATGAAAAATTATTATTAAATAATATTTATATAAATATAAATGGTAATATATGTTAATTAACCCCCATGTAATTTTTGTAAGCGCTAGAAATCTATTTTTGTTATAAAATCTACTATTTTATTTAATATATATGTATTATTGTTTAAATGTGGAAGCTCATATATTTGGACAAAATTTTGGTTAAAATAAATATAAATATTTATATAAGTGATTAAAAATTAATAAATTGTTATATTTTCATAATTTTAAGGATATTCAATATTTAGGGTTAAATTAATTATGGCATAAATATTCGGTATGTATTAGGACATCAGAATAGCCAAATTGTGATGTAATAAAAAACCAAAATAGATTAAACTGGGTAAAATAGTATTCTCATTTAAAATATTATGTTTTAAAATTATTATATTAATTATAGAAACCTATTATGAATCCCAGAAAACCCAATATTATATTTTGAGATTTTAAAAATAATTATCTATGAACATGACTCACATCCACATCATTAATGGTATAATTTTAGTGACTTTGATTCTTAAACAAATAATATACTTTCAACAACACTGATATGCAGGAAACCTTGGGAATAAACATGAGATGTTTTTGTAGTGATTATTTTATTATATAGAGTCCAAAATCTATGTTTATGAATTAGTATATAAATCCCCAATTTTTTAATATAAAAACCTTGTCAAACATTAATTCCATTTAACTAAAAAATACATTGGGTTGATAGTTAATTTTCATATCTATCCTGAAATCCGTTCGATGGTTTTCCCGATATATTAATAAGCTCTTCTGATGAATTTAGAAGCATCCACTCATATAATGGATTCTCTTCTTTTTCATCTTCATTCAAATAAATTATTTGTTTCTAGACATTTTAATCTAAATTGATTCATTTTTTTATAAATATAACATTGTTATTAGAATGGTACATTATTTATCCCCTATCATTATAACCTTTACCTAAGATATTACTGTGTTGAAGTGTGGAATCCCTCGACCTTGTTTTCATTCTAGCAACTAATTTAAAATTTTCACATTGAAATGTAATTGTTTCGGTTTTCCTATATTTTTACACCAAAAAATATTATCTCTATGATCCCCATGTAATGAAAGACCGCCTTTCACTCTCAGTACTCCCATTTATTACAATTATGTGCACCCATTATACCTCCAAAATTATGTCATGATTTATGAGGAAAAAAAATTGTGTTGCAAATCCCTTGCCCTAAATTCATTCAAGGGTACTCATATAGTTATAATTATTCTTCAATGACTGAATACATCAATTGATGGAACCCAAAATCCATAAAAATGGGATCAAAATTAATGAAATACATTCTTATATTGTATGATATATGTGGAAAAGGAATTCATGTACATTCTATAAATGGGATGAGTTGGTTTAGAATTAGATATCCCTCCCATGAACTGGGTGATGCTTGTATCACATGTGTTACCATGTATGGTTCATGATAAATTAGCCAAAGTACATAGTGGCATATTTTCTTGAATGTCATCCTTAATATGATATAATAATGTCACTCTTATGTTGTTTCCAAATTATAATGATACCTCTATGCAATCACATTAGGTAATGATTTGATGCTCATTGAATCTGTTCTATGTAACTATGTTATGACTCTTGAATAACACATAATATGTTCCATTATGTTTTTATATGATTATTACATTACTAAGGATTAAGTCTTAACCATTTCTTATGTATATAACTAGGTTATCCTATCCAGTATTAAGGGATAAATAGAATTTATGGCAAAGTTATAGAGTTTTCAAATAATTTAACCAAGTCCCTATTTCATGTTATTGTACGATTTATGTAATTACCCAATTAAAATTTCCTATTGATGTAATGGTATTATACTATTTTTATATCTAAGTAATAAATCACAAAATAAAGTGTATAAATTATATGTTATATCATATTTGTTATTAGATCTTTGTTTAGTTACTTTTGGTGGATATGACATGGAAACCATACTATAAACCATTGGGATACGACTAAACAGAATAATACATCTCTGATTTTGGTAATTATAGAGTGAATCATTTTACATGAAAATATATATCGGTCTAGATACTTGAAAGTGTATGAATCCATGGAATATATGTACATGGGAGTAATTACTAGAAAAAGGATCATTAGGTAATAACTAAAAATATAAATAGTTCATGAAATAGAGCCCTAAGACTATATAATAGTCCAAACACTCCATGGGATATTCTATGGGTTTTTTGTTCTTTATAAAATCCATTATAATGGAAAAATGATAATGACATTTAATATCAATAAATAGACCGTGAATAACATAAATAGAATTATATAAACTCCTAGGTGATAGAATACATGTAATTTATTTTTTCTCTATTATCTATTCATATTTTCTTGTTAGATGTCTATTAGTTTGATAATTCTTACACATATGTATATTTTTAAAGAAGTAAATGATTAGAACTAGAATCAAACAGTATGAGAAAATATTTTGAGCCCATTATTGATCTAAAAATTTCTTATGTGGCTATGGTTATATGAATTTATTCACATTACACATTTATAATACGTATACTCAAAAATAAAATCAAAACATATAGGTTGATTTTGTGATGAAAATAATGGGTGGGTAAATTATTTCATCAAAATAATATAAATACTCTATATTAATTTTCTGGACACATCTCTTGGAGAAACTTATGATACATCCTTTAATGGAATTTTAAGATATCCTGGGTGTGTATTGACCTTAGTTTTATAGTGAAAAATTAAATTATAATCTGACATAAATTACCCTCTATTTAAAAACTCCCCATGTTTCTATTCAATTGTAAATATATGGAATAATTATTTTTTGAAGATTCATGTTAAGAATGAATATTATTTCATTATAATCGTGAGTGTCTAGGAAAAATTATTGATACTGAGGAAAGTATTTTATTTTATGACACACTAATTCTAAATAAATATGTTGATCTGTTCCATAATGAATTTCCTTTTTTTCCTCCTAATTAGATATTGAGATCTCAAATAAACCTATACCTAAATCTTTTACAATATCAAATACTCCATATAGAGTTTACACTATTAAATTTATAGAGATAAAGAAGCAACAAAAAGAGAATCTTGGAAAAGGGTTTATATGCCAACATGCTTTTGCATATGGTGTACTAGTCGTTCTCATCATGAAGAAGAATGGGTAATTTCTTCCTTTTATTAATCATCATTATCTCCAAAAGATCATGATAAATAATTAATATCCAATTCGATGGATTGATTCCTTATGAAATCATTTACATGTTTTCCATTACATCCCTTTGTTTGATATTCAAATGAGATATTATCTTGTAATGGTGAGAAAGGAGAATATCCCCAAGACTTATTTTGTACATCATATGGGAACTATGAGTTTATAGTGATTCCCATAAGACTCAATAATGATCAAAATATATTTATATACATAATTAATTAATAATTAAGGGATTATGTCAAAAAATATAGGATATAATTTATAGATTATTTTCATATCTAATCTAAATTCAAGGATGAATAGGAGGAGGAATTGGATTTACATTGACTACCTTATGAATGGAAATCATTGTATTCATATTCAAAGATGACATATTTATTAGGTATTATCCATTATAAAAACTAAAAAAGGGATGATTAATTGGGGAATTCTATCAACCCTAACTAGAATCACCAATACATGTAACCTTTAATTGCAGGAAACAAATCCCTGATAAAATTGTCCCCTTGTAAGTTCATATTTAGTACAATAAAAGAAGGTATTTTATCAATGATATGAAAGTAAATAATAAAGAGATATATTTATATGTTCTAATGATATAGAAAAAATGGTACCATAAAATCAGTTTCTATTTTTTTAGCATTGATAAGTTTTACCATTATCAAAAACATTAGTTTTCACTGATAAAATTTCCTAATTTATTAGAACCTTTTGTTTAGCATTGATAAATGATTAAAACCAATTAAGGAGAATCTATAGAAGTGATGGAATGTCAGCATATGTCAGGGGATGCAAATAAATATATGTGATAGAAGGAGGTCCCCACAAGTTTAATCAATTCCTCTAAAAAACAATGATTGAACAAGTACTAAAACAACCTCTAGAATGTAATGTAGGGATCCTAGAATAGTTGAATAGATTAATCAATGAGGAACATCCATGAGGATGGTATAGATGAATGGGGGAACAAAAAAATAAATATCTCGTATGGGGATTAATAATAAGGTGAATATCAAGAAGGTTAAAAGGATAATAAACCCATGATCCAAGATTTATAAGGATTAAAAAATGATCATCAAGTCAAGAAAGAATCCAATAATAAGGGTGTACCCCGAAAATATATTTTTAGATGAAAAATAAATGGAAAATATTTTCATGAAAGTGAAATAGAACAGGAATATATATAATGAAATATTAAAATAAAATTTTAATATAGAAATCAAGACAACCAAATATCCTCAATTTTCATATAAAATAAAAAATGGAATTTCCTGTATGGTTATTGAATTGTAATCAAATTAATAATTTATAAAAAATGGTTGAATTTTAAAAAAATAAGAGACATAGTCAAACTAACAATCATATTATTTTATAGTATTTTTCATTAATAAATCATAGTTCTTAATATAAAAATCTGTCTAATAATGTCTAATATAATGTCACTATGTTTGGACATACCATGAATGATAATATTTTATTTTAGGTAAATAAAACTATGGCCATAATAATAAATATTAATTAATTAATTACTTAAAGAATGTTCATATATTAAACCATTCAACCATATTTCTTCTTTTATAGCCCTAGTTTTGGTATTGCACTCATCCCAAATGTTTTAGAGTGTTTCCACTGATTTCATGATACATTTCCACAAAATAGGTCCTTTATAAATTTTAAATACATATAAAAGGAGTTTATTGTACTAAAAATACATTAATAACAGAAATATATGAATTCACCAAAAAACTGGCTAGTATCAATATTTAAACTATAGCATACAGAAAATTTTAAGCCTTGGTATATGTATCTAACAAAACATTTGAGGGTATGATAGTGCGACATAACCATGTTATTCATGAATATTCTATGGGAAAACACTTTAATGGACAAATATAGTTGACTGGAAATCAAATAATATATTATATTTCCAATAATGATAGAATATGTAATTTTGTAAATATAATTAGAATTTATCTTTAAGGTTATTGAATAAATTAGATACTTTTTCAAATGCTCGAAAGAATCCATATTAACCCGTTTTTGAGATCATGCATATATCGCATAAGAACCTTGAAAATATGAGAATGTTGAGATATGTAAAATATATATTTACATGGAATCCTAAAAATTTCCTTTCCAAAAATTTTTCATGAATTTCCTAGGTCTTTCATTACACTGTTACTATTAAATGGTGACTTTAAAAAATAAAGTGTTTCATTTCCTTTCATATGATTTACATAACATCTACATACAACAGATGATAAATAATTGGATTACTGATTTTTTTAAATATACATATTAATCATGTGTACTTATATTAAACTGATTATCAAGTAGAAATGTATCAATTGTTTTATACCACCAGCTTGAGTATTGTTTTAAAAAATAAAAATACTTGTTTAGATAACATAATTAAAAAGGTTTTAGACCATTCATATTATCATTAATGGGTTTTATGTACAATTTTACATTAATGTCACAATGAATAACTTAAATTTACACATGATGATTCTCAACTTGAAATTAATGGTATGCATTTAAATCATTCACTGATTACATAGTTCATTGTTGAACCACTTGAGAAAAAATATTAGAATGGTTAATTTCCTCTATTTTGAGGAAACACTTGGTTGTAAGGCTACCCTTACATATGGAATTTTTACCTCTAGTATTATACTTTTGGATGAATGTTAACTTATATACAATTACATTGGAATTTAGGGGCTTGTTATCAATTGAAAATATATTATTCATTTCAATGGAATTCATATCATCATCTGTGGTAGAGATATTGTTCATATAAACTATATGATGAATGTATTTCTTATATTTTTTTTACATATTCAACAATACGTTCATGGGAAATTTTAACTGAAATAGAGGTTATATCATACCAGATGAAACAATAAGGTGAACTAATAACCCTAATTTTTCTATTTTATGTTAGAAGGTAGTTAATAAAAGAATTGTAAGCCTCATTATTTGACCCAATATCTGAGATGGACTATGGTTAGGTTTTGTCTTACGGTTTAGGTGGAGATTTATTAGAAGAATAATCATATCAAGATGGTTTTTTAGTATCAAAACTTTGAGTTTTAGGTATGTAATCACATTGATCAGTGAGTGACATATTGTTAGGTGAAATGGAATCAAAGAGAACTACATCTGAAATTATTACTGGTTTTGGTAACCAGGTTTTCAACAAATTTTTTTTACCCTTTATCAACTTTTAGATAAGTATTGAAGATATATTTATGATATTTTCATTCTTATTTATTAGTTTTATTTTTGGAATATGTTTCAAACCTTGACACCCTCAAGTGACCATAATATGGGAGTAGTTTACACAACAAATCATCTAAATTATTATACAAATTAGTAGTAGAATGAAATATTTTAATATGTTTGAAAAAATAGTTTCATCCTTAACCTAAAAATATTTTGTAAAGATACGAATACATGAATTCAATAAACCAGCTCTTATATAGTAGATTTGATTTTCTCAGACAACCTAACTAGTTGGAAAGTTTCCTTAAAATTACATTTTCAAGGAACATTCTCAGACTCATCGAAATGAATAATTATAGATAATAATTAATATAAACACTTATTTATTCCAATAACAATTATTATTACTATAGTTTTATTTTCAATAATATATTTTATGGTTTTAATGGTATCGAAGACATCAAATTTATTTCGTATGATATATAACTACAATATTTTATGAAATAAATCTATGACAGTTTAAAAAATGACCATACTCCATGAGAGGAAGAAGTATAAAGAATCTATAATTCATAATGGATATATTTCAAATGATATTTTTTCTAAAAATAAATATATTTTAAAAATGAAACTTCTAGCCAAACACAGAAAACAATCATCCAAAAATGAAATATGTTTCAATTTGATATAAATCAACAATAATTTCTTCTTAATTTCTAAATAATGATGGGGATGATATACCCCAAAATCTTATGAGAAACCATAATATTATAAATTTTAGTGACATAGCTACCAACTAGTTGTCTACTTTTAGTTTTCCCATTTAAAGTGTTGAGAGCACTAACAAGAGATCCACTAAACACTATACTATACCGTTTGGATATATTTTGGAATCCTTATTCTGATGTGAACACATAATAGTTTTGACTGAAAAAATTTATTTAGATTAAATTCTTATTCAATTTAGGGTCCCAACATACATCAGGAATGGTGATAATAAAACATTCATAATGTTCCAATAAAATGAAACATTAACCATAAACCTGACACCTCACTTCATTTGAAATAATATCATATCATTATATAATTTATATTTAATCATGAAATGAATCTATTTGGGGAAAATATATATATTGAACAATGAACATCATGGACACACTCAATTGAGATGGAATGTTTAGACATATTAAGCACCTTAGTACTAAGTTAAAAAATATTAATAAAAAAATATTGGTCGATAGATTCATCAGGTTTTTGAACACCCAATGTTTTTATGAAACATTTCATGAATAAATTAAATTTCTATGATATATTGTGTTTCATGATACACCATTTAAAGCTTTTTCTTAATACAGAACCATCATTGCTTGATGTACCCAAGACACTGAGTTTTATATAAAAAATAATATATTAATAAAATAGTTATTTAAATTTGACCATTATAAAAATACATGTTAAACATAGTGATATGAATAGTAATACATAATTTTAAAATATTATGTATAATAGTTTTATATAAATAAAAAAATTTATAAAATAATATATATTATTGATTAAATAATTCATATGTTTTGAAAATACTATTTGCTCAAATAATTATTTTATACTTTTTTGTGAAAAATATTAAAATTATTTTGTGACACTTTTAGAAATATAATTTTATAAAAATAATTTCTTTTTAGAATTAGTATTGTAAAAATTATATTACTGTGAACTTCTAAGATTTTTATGAACAATTTTATTTTGTAATGAATATGGAAAATAAAAAATTCTAATTGAGAAAATTCTTTTTGTTTAATTTATTTATAAAGATAGAATATATATTAAACATTATTTGAATTAAAATTAGTTCAATTATAAATATATTAATTCCATAAAGTCCTTTGAAATATTTTTCACTTGATATTGTATATTAAAATTTTGTATTATATTGTTAATTTTCTCTTTAAAAACCACTTCTCTCATTATGTCTTTGGGATAAACATAAAATAGTTTTTGTTTTCACTTATATGATTTTAATTTTTAAAAATGTATTATATATTTTGAAACAAAATAAATTATAATGTTTACTAAGTCCACCATAATATTTTTCCAAAATTAATTGTGAATGCAATAAAATATAATTACTATGGATATGGTAAAAAAGGTGTTACGTGAATGTTAAACTAAAAATATTATGCAATAATTTTTCTATAATATTATAGAAATAATATTTTGTATCCATATTTCTACCATATCGTGTACACGGTTTTTACTTGATCCATCTTGGACCCTATTTCCAAGAGAAAAACATTTTAGCACATAACTCTTTTCAAAAATGTGAAATGTGTCATCTCCCCCCTTATAAAATGCCACCCCCCAATCATACATTCTTTACAACATCAATGATATTTTTTGCCATTAATTCGAAATTGAACACTAAAAATCCGTCCCCTAATCATATAATCCTTGGTTTAGTTATAAATCCCTCCTAGGAACGCATTTTGTTAAATGCTATCGAGGATCCTCGAAGAATAGGCCACATTTATCAACAAATTTTTTGTTTTATTTCCACATGAAACACATCTAATTATTTTTATTTCATTATTACATAATAACTTTAGTATATTTTATATAATTATATGTATTATCAATATGGTAATTTTCTAAAATCATCTCCACTTCCATCAAATGGGCTATTAAAACATCATTTGTTTGTACGGTAGACTACCGCCTCATGAACAAATGTCATGCTTTTCGATTACCACCTATAAAGGATGGTCATAAATAATTTTTAATGATTATATATAATATTAATAATTTTTAGGATTTTATTACTATTATAATATTGTCATATCTCACAGAACTTGATCTTTTCCATTTTCTGGGAATATGATACCATCATTTGTGTGTATAGAGGACAACTGGAGCCTAAAGCGATATGATTCATTAAAAATATAAATGGAATGGATTAAAAAAGTTTTTAATAAATATATTTGATATATATGACATGAAAATGATTCTTTAATGATAAAATATCATATAGTTTTCCATCATTCAATCCTATAATATAATGAAAAATGTGTTCATGAATACGTACAACCTACAATCTCCATGACCAGTGAATTTCATTTCATTTTATATATTTAAAAAATTATAATAAATACATGTATACATAATATAATTTATATTTATATCATGTTCTTCATTTGTGATATAATGAAACCATGAATAAATTATAAGGATAAAAAATATAGCATATAAATGTTTTTGAAAAAAATAAAGTAGTAATTAACTAAATGTATATTTGACATGAAATAGATGATAAATGGGTAATAAAATATCATAAGAAAAAAATATGCTCTGATATATAGGAATTTAATTATGTAATAGACTTATAATACACATATATGTATTATACATGAGGTTTGATTGACTAAAAAAGAATTTAAGGATTAAGGTAAGGGGATTTATATTCTTATGCTTATTTCTATGAGATTTATGCCATATTAACTACTAGTTTCATTTGTGTGGGGTATATGCTACCCTATAAAAATATATATCATAAATAAACTTCATTTTATGATAAATAAATTATTTATTTCTATTAATATGTAAAAGGTCTTATGAATGGAAATCCAATCAAGTAATAAGTGATTTTCTTATCATTTTTAACATCTGTGAGACAAATTCCTTGTTCACCAACTATTTATATTATGTGATTTATTTACTAAAAAGTGTATAAATTATTCTGATTCTAATGAATCATATTGGGTTTTACATATCCATTTTAGGATCAATATTTCATTGTGTTTATAGTTCAAATGTTATCAAATTGGAAAGGGAATCTTCTGTCAGATTCCCTTCTTTAAAACATTTGATTTGTTATGAAACTCCTTCTTTTTATGAGTTGTATATAAATATAATTTAACAAGTAATATAATGAATTTATTTATTCAAATTATTTTGTTATGTTTTATTCATGTTATTCTTTCTTGGGTCCTGTGTTTATACATTATTGTTCCGCCTTTGAGGTGGTGCGTATTGTGGGGGATGTGGAAATGGAATGATAAGTTTCATCAAATGTCCCTTTCTCCATAGACATGGGTTGTTGTTGAATTTACCATTCCTTTTTTTCGACCCATTCTTCATCATTATCCTTTAATGATGGTTGAATTAACCCTGTAGGGAACTGTTGGACCCTTCGGGTGATTACGAGGGGGTAAATAAATCATGAAATTGATCCTTCTCGGATATAAATTACTCGGATGGTCTCTAAAGGGATTACTCATGGATCCTAGAATGCCCAATGGCCATGGTATCCATGATTGTTTGGTGTGACTTCAAAAGGTAGGTGCTCGTCGGCTGATGTTTTGGCCAACGCCACTAAAGGACAGCACTGGTCGAGAGGATGGGAGGTCAGGCTCACAACACCATTTTAAGGTGGGATTATTTCCTATTCTAGGACTCTATTATAGATTTAAGTCAAATTCATGTGATCGTGAATCCATGGTTCATTCAAAAAGTTTATTTCCAAGGGATACCCTTATTTTTCTAGATTGTCATGAGCATGCATATTTTTGACGCCACGATGGTGATGCTGACTTAGATATATTATAACGTAATCTAGTGTTTATCTTCATCTAGGGGGACATAAGGTGGCTTGATGTTTGGATCGGGCCCCGAAGGAAGGATTCCAACGTATCCTTGGGAGAGTAATTAGAACCCACATAGATTGAAACGTGTGGGAATTAAACATGGGATAATCCCATTTGATAATCATGATTAGGTGGACACATTATAGATGGGAACCCATTCAAGATATGGCCTTATAGAAGGTATCCTATGTTTCTTGTTCTGTCCATGAATCAGAGTAATCATAATTCAGATTGGGTGATGATGTTGTAATCCCCATAAACCTCTAAGCCCACATTATTCATTATCAGTTTGAGAAACAATGGGATTTTTATGATTCAACAATGCACATGCCTCCTCCTGTATTGGTGGGGGGGGAGCCCACGATGGAAGAGGTTGGGAAACTATGGGAGTGGATGTAGAGTGATGAACCTTTCCACATGGAATGACATTAAAAGGTCACACAACCTTTCCTCTGAAGATTGGGGACATACCTCAGTGGGAGGGACCCAAAGCATGTTCTGGGAGGGAAGGAGTTTCTTCCTCATCAAAGGAGGGAGAGAACATAACCCCTTCGGCTGATCAATATTCCTCATTGAATGGACATGAAATTAATCACCCCTAATCTCAAGAATAGGGAGGTTCATGCTAGAATCCCATGGTTAGACTCTATGATACCATGGGAATACAGCCTTATAGGCATTCTATAATCCTAGATCTTTGTTGGGAGGGAGTTCATGACTTTTCTTACTATGGGTATGTAGACTCAATGGGCCACACTGTTGTGCCAGATGTCCTGATCAAATGAGTCCAATGGCTTTGGAAGAGGCTTTGGACTAGTGCCGGAGTACTGGATAGTGGAGGGATCATGGAGGACATGACAGTAATGGAGGAGGGTGGTTGGAACTGGAAGGAACAATACCAGAAAACACCTCATTTTGCAAACTGGTTTCTCATGAGGGATGGGGAAAGCTTCGCAAACTGTGGTGATAAGTGGAAAAGAGTTCCATCCATGTACAAGTGTGGTATTCGGGCATGGGTATCGCCAACCTCTTTCCAAAGTGGTACGTGGATCACCATTCCACTTTGGGATATATTTGCATACAGATAAGGTATGTGGTGTCAGGTTTAGTCCAAGTTCTGGTAAGCTATGCGGAGCACTATACCGAAGGAGGGTCAGGTAGATTACCATTCACCGGAAATTCAACTGTGATATGTTTTTGGTTTTCTTACCCGTTGGGTTCATGGTTCAATTATTATTATTCAATTCACCATTTTATGGTTTTGGATTGTTGTTCCTATGGAGGGAGTGGTTTGTAGTTCGTGCTTCCTGGATGAAACAAGATGGTAGTCGGAGTGAATCCTCTGATTCTCCCACATAGTTTCTTCACCCTACAATCTCTCTATATATCTCCCTCATAAGTTTTTCCAACTTATATTGGGCTCTTTTTTAGAGTAGTAGAGGAATTGTATGTACTAGGAACACGACACCATTTGTAGCAGTGCATTGAATAAATAGTCTAACCCATGGAAGACTCGGTCAACCACGTTTTGTGGAGGCTTAGGTTCACGATAATGGTTCATTGAACACTACCCGTTAGTTTAATCTATGAAATGATGGGTTCGTGACACGGTACGTGTATGTCCATCTGCATAGAACTCCTTCGGTTTATGTGCTTCATGGTTTTCCATGTTCGCTATCCATCGCTTCATAGGCCAGCTGTTCGCAGACCGTCCCACGTACTTGGCAGTTCGCAATCCATCTTTTCCACATACCTTTCCTGGTGATGGTATATGGGCCACATGAAAAAAAGAATTTCATCATGTTCCTTCAATGAAATGAAACTAAATTTTGGACCCTTCACCTTAAAATACATATAGAAATTCTTGATTCCTTCTTGAAAGTGATTACAGGGATATTCCTATCCTTGGAGTAATTTTCAAGACCCTAGAAATTCCCCAATAAAAATGGTGTTCATTCAGAATGAAAAGGGACTATTCAAATCTATAAGTGGTCCTGAACTAAAATGGTTCGTAGTAGAACAAGTAGACACCATAGGAGGGGAAAAAACCTATATATAGGGGCCCATGTAATTTTTCTTTTGTCGTTCCTCATGGAAGATAACCCTCCTTATTTCCTGACCTCTTTCACTCTCGCGTACCCTGCTCCTTTCGAAAACCTTGTTCATGAACTGCTTGGTATGTCCCACGAACAATTTTTCTCACCATTTCCCCATCCACATAAAACATGGTGACTTCCACAAACAGGACTGTGGAATTATAAAACATAACATCCAAATTATCTGTTGAAAAATGTTATGTAGCTTCTTAGTTCATGTACTAATCTTCAATAACAATTATTACAAACATAATCCACATCTTCTGAACACGAACTTAACCGGGGATGAGTTTTTCAGTTTCTACATTACACGGACCGTTCTTTTCACCGACCAATGGTTCATGGGCCTGTTCCTCGCTATTTGTTTCACATACCATGGCTATACACAGAGATCTACATCTTCGTACTGTAGTTGTAGGTGGAGTAACTTCTATGTTTCATGTTGTATATGAAATTTTCTTTTCACATACTGTTTTTAGGAACGTTATTCAGAGCCTTTTGAGGACATGTTTTAAGTCCTTTAACCATTTTTTCTATAGCCTTTTCCCACAAATTTTTATCAGACTAACTTCTCATCAGCATATGGATTATCCTATCTAGGCTACAATGACTGATTCATAGGATGCTAATAAATCAACAAAGGCAAGGCCCATTATAGCGAGGAATAGCGATGATCATCTTCATACCCACATCATTCCCCACGATAGCTTTCTTACTATCTTCTTGATGCCAGATCTTCTAGCTAATCTGTTGTTTGTAAAGATGACACATTATGGACTTAGTCTTCCCATTGAAATGCCTCTACTATTTCCTAACCATGACATCCCTTTCATCCTTTTAGAGTCCCCACAAGATCACAATCGTTCCAATATTTCCCCAATCAAAGAAGTCATCACTGTAACACCCTGATATTTTATGAGAAATATTTTTTTAATTTATTTGATGTCTTGTGTTGTATGCCACACCAATATTAGATTTCAATATACGCAATAGTTTATTAGCTTATAGTATACACAACACTATTTTAGGCTTGTGTTGCACACAAGAGCGACCATCCTCAATATTGTGTGTTGTACGCAATAAAGAGTTTCACTAAACAACGACATAATGTTATAATATTATTAAAAACTAGCCATTATGAATATTATTAACAAAATTTTGAATTTTATAACATTATCATTCTTCTTATATATTTTTTGGAACATGGTATGAAAACAAAATTAATTTTTTTGTATAAAAGATGTATTTTTCAAAAAATGTAGTTATGTTGCCTTTTGATGGCGTACCCATTTTAAATATAATTTTTGACTAGTTTATAAGTTTAATATTAAAAATTAAAATCTTTATTTTGAATCAGGATATACAAATTTACGTTGGATATTTTTTTGACATTATTCTGATGACCTTCATATTATGATGAATAGTAAAAATACGATAAATATTAATTAAAAACAAATTTTTTCATCGAGATACTTTATATGGTTAAATTATAATATAGTATGGTTTTAAAGTATAAATAGAATATATTTTTACAACTTAATATAATTTATTTAATTAGCATTAATTTTACATTAAATTCATAGGGAAACACATTTCAATCTTTTGCAATGTTTTAACTTTTAAAACTCGTTTTCTCAATAGGGGGATTAATTTTAAATTATATACTACAACTTTTTTGATTTGAATATGGAAAAATTGATTCCATATTTCGAATTATTCTGTCCATGTTATGTTAATAGGATACCTTTTATTTTAAGGCATTATGAATAGTAACTAATGTAAATTTTATTTACAACAGTTAATGGTAAATCTGGTAATTAAGGTTAAAAATAATATCATTAAATTACCCTAACACTTGTATTAATTTAACTGGATGATTATATTTCATCCTAAAATATACTTAGGTCGAAATGAAATCTTTTGGAACCCACTTGGGTGTGATTACGAACTTTAATTTATTTTATTTAATGGAATGTGAAATATGTCTCAATCAAAGGTTATTAATTAAATTACATTTAATATAAGGATATAAAGAATATAAATTAGATTATAAATAATAATTTGAAATATAAAATGTTTTTCTTCATCATGATAATTTATTGGTGATTTTTTAGAAATATATAATTAACTTAATAGTTTATACATTAATGACGCAGAAATTATTTATTTAGTGAAAAATTAATAATATAGTTTTTATTAAAATAATAATACCCATCAAGAGGACCCAAAACATGACCAAACCATATTGTTAGTGTATATATATACCATAATCATCAAAGTCTAGACTTGTCGACTATATGGAGCCTTATTAAATAGATTTTGACATTTATATTATTTTATTTCAAATGATGTCAAAGTTGTCACCTTCATAATTTAATAAACATATCATTTTAAAATTTGGTGGTTTTAGGAGATAAAATCGACTAAAAGTATTTTTATGAAATATAATAGAGTTAACTTCATAATACTTTTTTATTTTTTATTTTTATAAAAAAAATATATTAAATAATTATACAAAAATGTTGTAGTAATAATTCTAGTAAGAGAAATATCAAATAAATGGTTTTAAAATATTAAAATAAATATTAAATGAACTAATTAATATGATCCACGAATTTTATAGATAAATATGAAATTATATAAATCTATTAAATAATTTTTTCAAACAAATCTTCTGTGTGGATTTTATTTAAATTGAAATAAATTAATAGTGTCAAAATTGACACTATTGATATTTTATATAAATAACATATTATTAAATTATTTTAAAAAAATATATATTTAAAAATAAAAAATTAAAATTTATATAGTCGGAAAAGTAATAAAGTATCTAATTATGTATAATTAACAACAAAAAATTAAGTATTTAAAACAATTTAAAATTTACAATATTATTACCACAAAGAAAATTAAATAGATTAAATAAGGATAAATCAAAATGATAAGGTTTAAAATAAACATAAAATGTGTCTAAATTTTATTATTTTATGATATTACAACCGTATATCATATAATCTTCGAATGGATTCATTTTTGGTGGTTTTTATGTGGGGTTTGATTTTATTATTAACTAATATTTTTGAGGATTCCAAAAGTGCCCCTCTCCTCTCTTCTATAAGGGAACATCCTTCCCTCTCCTATTCACTCAATTTGAGACTTCAAGCTCGGATAACCCCTTAAAATTCATCTTATCAACCTCTCTAGTTACATTATAGAGGTTTTGGTCTCCTCAAAAGACCAACTCTAGTGCCCCAAGTGGAAGTTTAAAAGAGGCACGTCGAGGAAGAGATAATCTCTTCGACCGATTCTTTTAAGTTTCCTTCTTATTCAACTTCATATTCTTTTGTTGTTTCAATATTAAGTAATAACATCAGTGTCACTAATATTACAATATGTTATTATAAATATGATGCAACCCTTTATCCGTCCTAAAAAAAATAAAATCACCGCGCATGCATACGTACAGCTTACCATATCCATGCCGTGGTGTAATATGTTTTTCCACCACCACCATACTTGGATTGATATAATTTTGGAAATAATAACTATATTGGATTATTATAAAATCATACTGATTCTGAGATATTATATCATCAACTCCAATTTCTCTTCAATAATTATGGGAACGATATCATCGCTCGTGCGTACGTACGGATTACCGTCTCCACAACGCGATGAGATTCATTCTCCAATTTAACCATTCAAGAATGATTACAAAGTATGTATAAAAAATAATCATGAGATATGTGACATAATAATGATACTAGATTTATTTATATTTTATATAATTAATTCCATTCAATTTAATAAGGAAATAAAAACAGTGTTCATGCGTATGTACGGCCTACCATCTCCATAAACAGTGTATTTCATTTTGTTTATCGATCTATTATATATATATTAATATAATTTATTCTGAATATATTATATATAAATCATTTTTTACATTCTTAAAGTATTTAATCATGATCTATGTAACCATATTAATAATTACAAGTCAAAACACGTATGATAAATGATACAATTTTACCCAAAATGCTACATTAACATGGAATTGGCAAATGAACGGGTAATATAATGTTGTAAGTGAATAATATATGATATCATAAATATTATTAAGGTTCTTTTACAAGTTAATAATATTTTTAAAACTACTATACAGGATTTTAAGACACATACATAAGAAATTGGACATAATAGAAGGGATAACTATTCGAATCTCATTCTTATCCAAGATTGTTTATTTGTAAGTATTTACTGGGAATATATTTATCATCCATGCCCATGTTTTATAAAAAAAGGTTTCATAATGATTTTAATATTCCTCCATGTATTTTTAAATCCATGTTTACCTTTTTTGACTTTTTCTATGTGGTTTGGAACAAATCATTCTTTTGTTTACCATTCGAGGAACTTTTTGAATTTTCTGGAAAAAGTATGAGAATAATGTTTTTTTAATTATACGACAGGAATATGAAATTTTTACAGTTTCCTAACACCATATTTCAATTAAGCATCCTCTACAAAATTTCATGATTATTTTCAACAAAATACATTTCATTTAAAATTTAATGGAATTTTGAAAAAAGAAAATGATTTTGAAGAATAAAGGATATTTTCCCCAAGAATTGATTTAAAGTATATTATCAAAACTATATTCCATCTATGATGACATTATTTAATGTGTTTATGTTTTAAGTATAATGTCACTATTACTTACATGGATTTATCTTTCTTTGGATGAAATGTTATCTATTTTTCATATGGATTATGTTTTGATGGGATGATGTTTATGAAACCCATATTATTCTTCAGATTATGATTAATGATTTATGTCTATTTTGTGGCACACGGAAGAAAGATTTCATTATGAGATGGGTGAGACATATATCTACCTATAATGCATTGGTTAAATATTTATATCTCATGAGATAGACATGGCTAGAATGGCAAGTGAATCTGGTTCAGTAATACAGGGCTGCAACGGCATGTAAACCCGGTTCAGTAATGGACTTTGACAACTATGATGGTCTTGGCACCAATGCCTTGGAGAAAATGGAAATCATATCATGTGCTTAATAATTTTCCACAATCACATGTTTTTCCCCATTCTATTTTATCTTGATTAATGGTTATTTATGATCTATACCTTACATTCTACCAAGATTTATTTCACGACTCCATATTTTGATATTTAATAATTATGTTCATGTTTTTATGTTCAAATAAATATGGTTTGTTTATTTTCTACATGCTTACTATTATGGAGAATTTGAGATAACCCTTTTTCTATTTTCTTTTCCCCATGATATAATAAAATATTTTAGGTATGAAAACAAAAGGGTAAGATCGTTATGGGAGATGTTGAAGATCTTTCACCATGATTATATGATTAGGTTATGAATTTCCAAAGATGGAAAACTATTACCATCCACGTGTGTCTTTTTTTGTTATGTATTAAGTATTATGAAAATTTAATGTAATGTCCATGTACATAAAGCTTGTGTCTATACATTTGGTATCAGAGGAAAGGTTTATTTAACCATTGGATTCTAGGTTGTGAAAACTTTAGTGAGATCCCTATAGATATTTCTAAGGTATGTCTAGGGATGTCCCTATGGTTTTTATAACAATATGTTACAGTCATAGAATTATGTTGATGATCATGAATAACCTAGGGTAAAACTAAGGTATCATGGATTAAAGAATGTTTGATAAGTTAGACATCCCATAAGAGACTTTTTGTGATTATGTGGTTCGACGTTATTTTAACTGTTTCTTAAACTATGGTTTCTGGTTTTAGTCAATGGAGGGAATGGGAAGAAATTCAGTTAACATTGATTCCAATGGACAAAATGGTGACTATGATTAAAAAAATTGTGTAACTCTTGGAGAGAAATATATTATGATTATTCCAAATGAGTCATCACGATATACGACTAACAAGGTGGACATTAGTGGTATTCCAAAGTCATCAAATAAGAGGAAGATGGACTTTTATGCATGTTTTAATGGTTAGGAACATAGAGGAATGAAGATTAAGATTTCTACATATCAAGAATATGGGAAGATAAACATTTAGGAACAACTCAAATGGAGGTGAAGATGTTATCTTTGTGGGGAAAAGGGTTATAGAGTGAGAGACTATTATGGAGTAAAATGTCTTATCTATGGAGAACATGTTCATTACCCAACTCAATGCCCTAACATAAGAGGTTACTTCTAATATAAGGAAGGACCAATTTAATTCCAATAATTTAAGTGGATGTATTGAAGGGTTAATGTGTTGGAATTCATGAATAAAGTTGTTGAGGTAATTTTATGGTATATTGAAATATCTATGTATTTGTCCATTGTTGTTTTCCATAAGAATATAGTACCGGTAGCCCTGAAAATTGAGAGAAATATTTTTGTAATGTAGATGATATGCACATAATGAAGGAATAAGTAGAAAATAATTTTTTTGATTGTATTAATGATCCCATGACTGATATAAGGAAAAAGTGATATCATGGTTTGAGTACAAATAATTGTTGGGATTTTGGTATGTGGAAAGAGATAAATTTTGACAGCATTCATGTTTTCAATAAGGTTCTATGGTAATTCATGTTTCAAGAGCATACATGATTAAGGTATTCACATGTTTGGAATGTTACCAATAAGATATATCTTATGATATATGGGGGATAAATGATGGTATGTACATGCTCTGTAGATGACCTTTCATGTAGTAATTTTCTTTATACTATGAGATTGGACGATAGTATTTTTGATAAGCCTAATGGTTGGAATTCATTATGTTGGACATCAGATAGTATTATTTAAGGCTAGAAATTTTATATATGATGTATGGAATGTTGTAGTAGTATATTTATAGAAAATGGAAATCCTGTAGGATGGGCGACAACCCATTGTGTAGGACAAGGTTGCGGGAATCGAACCAACTACTGTATTGCGACAGGCATTTATCACCTAAGACTGGCCTACAAGATGTCCCTGGTTAGTATAAATTAGTTTTATTTTATTAAGTGGTATGATAAATGAAGTATAAGTCCATTTTTGGAATCATATACTATTAACCTCATCATAGATGGACTTATGTATATTTAATATCTTATCATAACCTTTTTTGTGATAGAGACAGAAGAAATGAACTATCTTTCTATCGCATGATCTACTAATACATCAATAATGAAAAATTAAACTTCATTTATTTAAATAAGAGATGAAGTGGAAACAGATCATTGAATAGCCAATGATGATATTACACTAAAATCAAGTAAATATTTATCCTTATGAAAAAAAATAATCAACATTAGGGAAATGATCTTTAAAAAAACACGGTCCTAGTGCCCTGAAATCCGATGAATCAGATGGTACCTTAAAGAATCAAAAATTTATGGCTTTGTGATTGTTGGATTTTTCATAGCCATGTATTATACCACATTCCATCAGAACTTGATGGTTAGATTTCTCTTCCATATCCATATTTTCACCTATATTCTCCTATGTGGAAACCTAGTTTTGAGTTACTTTGGGTGACCGTTATGTTTCTAACATTCCTTTATAAATTTAAATTTTAGTATTCATTATTACGATGTGGGTTTCTATGAAAGAAACTTTCAAGTAGTTAATGATTTATAACCCCAACAAATATCGAGGGAGAAATTCATTTTAAGGGGGTAGAATGTAACACCCTGAGATTTAATGAGAAATATTCTTTTTAATTTATTTGATATATTTTGTTGTATGCTACACTAAGATTATATTTCACTATAGGAAACATCGTATTATCTTTTAGTATACGCAGCAGTATTCTAGGCTTGTGTTGCACGCAAGAGAGACCATCCTCAGTAGCGTGTGTTGTATGCAATCACGACTTTCACAAAACAAAAATATATTATTAGAATATTATTATAAACTAGACGTTTTAAATAATATTAACAAAATAATTAATTTTATCATATTATCATTCATCTTACATATTTATAGAACATTTTATGATAAAAAAATTAATTTTTCAGATAAAAGAAGTATTTTAAAAAAAATGCAGTTTTGTCTCCTTTTAATGGTGTACCCATTTGAAATATGATTTTTTACACCTTTCTAAGTTCAATATTACAAATTAAACATATTATTTTTTATCAGGATATAAATATTTACGTTGCATAAATTTTTGACATTATTCTGATAACCTTCATATTTTGATGAATATTAAAAATATGCTAAATTTTAATTAAAACAACTTTTTTCATCGAGATAGTTTATAGGATTAAATTATAATATTGGATTTTTTTAAAATATAAAATGAATATATTTTTTCCAATTAATATTATTTATTTCATTAGCATTAATTTTACATCGAATTCAATGGTAAAAATATTTCAATCTTTTGAAATGTTTTAAATTTTAAAACCCATTTTCTCAATAGAGGGATGAATTTTAAATTAAATACTACAACCTCTATGTTTTGAATATAGAAAAATGGATTCCATATTTGGAATTATTAGTTCCAAATTATTTTAATTTGAAACATTTTATTTTAAGGCATTATGAATAGTAACTATAGTAAATTTTATTTACAATAGTTAAAGGTAATGTAGGTAATTAAGAGTAAAATTAATATTATAAAATTACCCTAACACTTATATTAATATAATTGGATGACTATATTTCGTCTTAAAATATACTTGGGTTGAAATGGTATCTTTTGGAACCCACATGGATATAATTAAGGCCATAATTTATTTATTTAAAGGAAGGTGAAATATGTCTCAAACAAACTTTCTTAATTAAATTATTTTTAATATAAGTTTATATTGAATATAAATTCGATTATAAATATTAATTTTAATTATAAAATGTTTTCTTAATCATGGTAATTTATTTTTGAGTTTTAAGAAATATATAATTACCTCAATAGCTTATACATTAATGATGCAGAAATTATTTATTTAGTGAAAAATCAATAATATAATTTTTATTAAAATAATAATACCCCTCAAAAGGACCCGAAACATGACAAAACCTTATTGTGAGAGTATATATATACCATAATCGTCCTAGTATTGACATGTGGACCATTTTGAGCCTTATAAAACTGATTATGACATTTATATTATTTTATTTCAAATGATGTCAATGTTGTCACCTTAATATTTTAATAAACATATAATTTTAAAAGATGATGGTTTTAGGAGATAAATTCGACTAGAATTATTTTTATGCAATATAATATATTTAACTTCATCATAGTATTTTATTTCAAATTTTTACACAACAATGATGTATTTTACATAATTAAACGAAAATGTTGTAGAAATTATTTTAGTAATAGAAATATCAAATAAATGGTTTTAAAAATATTAAAATAAATTTTAAATGAACTAATTTATGTTCTAAAATAATTTTATAGATACATATGAAATTTTATAAATCTATTAAATATATCTTTTCAAACATATCTTCTGTGTGGAGTTCATTTGAATTCAAATTAATGAATAGTGTCAAAATTGACACTATTGATATTTTATAAAAATAACATATTATTAAATTATTTAAAAATCACAAAAATATAAAAAAATTAAAAATTGACATTTAAATGGACTATATTTTAATAAAGTATCTAATTATGTATAATTAATAGCAAATATGTAAGTATTTATAATCATTTAAAATTTAGAATATTGTTACCACAAATAAAATTAAATAGATTAAATAATGATAAATCAAAACGATAAGGTTTAAAATAAACATAAAACATGTCTTCATTATATTGTCTGATGATGTTACAACCCTATCTCATCTCAACATAGAATTGATTTATTTTGAGAGGATTTTAATTGGGGTTTTATTTTATTATTAAATAATATTTTTGAGGATTCCAAAAGTGCCCCTCTCCTCTCCTATATAAGGGAACCTCCTTCCCTATCCTCTTCACTCAACTTTGAGACTTCAAGATCGAAAAAACCCTGACAATTCCTCTTCTAGACCTCTCTAGTTACATTATAGAGGTTATTTTCTCGTCAAAAGACCAACTCCAGTGCCCTAAATGGATGTTTAAAATAAGCACGTCGAAGAAGATGTAATCTCTTCTACCGATTCTTTTGAGTTTCTTTCTTCTTCAACTTCATATTATTTAGTTGTTTCATTATAAATTAATAACATAATTGTGACTAATATACTTATATGTTATTATAAATATTAAATAACCCTGTATCCATCCTCCGAAAAACGAAATCATGGCGCCTGCGTACGTACGACTTACTGTCTTCACGCCGTGGTGTAATCTGTTTTCCCACCACCACAATACATAGATGAATATAATTGTGTAAATAATAACTATATATGATTATTATAAAATAATACTTATTATGAGATATTATATCTTCCAATATAATTTCCTTTCAATAATTATGGGAACGATATCATCGCTCGTGCGTATGTACGGATTACCATCTCAGGACGTGATAAGATTCATTTTCAATGTTAACCATTCAAGAATGATTATAAAGTATATATAGTAAATTATAATGAAATATATGACATAATAATGATACTATATTTATTTATATTTTATTTATGTCCATTCAATTCAATAAGGAAACGAAAACATCGTTCATACGTTCATACGACCTACCGTCTACATAAACGGTGTATTTATTTACATTTATCGATCCAATATATATATATATATATATATATATATATATATTATATTATATTATGAATATAATATATATAAATCATGTTTTGCATTCTTTAAGTAAGTCATCATGATCTATGTAATCATATTAATAATTACAAGTCAAAAAACGTACGAAAAATTAAACAATTTTAACCAAAATGTTGATTTATCATTGAATTGAAAAAAAATGGGTTATATAAAGTCGTATGTGAATCATATATGATATCATAAATGTTATTATGGTTCTGTTACAAGTTAATAATATTTTTAAACCCACTATACAAGAGTCTCGAACACATATGGAAGAAATTGGATATAAGTTATGGGATAATTATTCCAATCTCATTCTTATTTGAGATTATTTATTTATAAGTATTTAATGGGGTTATATTTATCATCCATGTCCATGTTTTATAAAAAAAAAGTTTCCATAAAGTTTTTACTATTCTTCCATGTATTTTTAAATTCATGTTTATCTCTTTTATTCTTTTACTATGTGGTATGTAACAAATCATAATTTTTTTACCATACGAAGTACTTTATGACTTTTCTGGAAAAAATACAAGAAGAATGATTTTTTACTTATATGGAATGAAAAAAAATTTATAGTTTCATAACGCCTTATTTCCATGAATCTTTATCTAAAATATTACTTGATTATTTACAAAAAAACATTCTTATAAAATTTCATGGCATTTTAAGAAATGAAAATAATTTTGAAGAAGAAATGATAATTCCCTTCAAGAATTCATTTCAATTGTTTTATCAAAACAATTTTCCATATAAGATGACATTATTTAATATGTTTATTTTTCAAGTACAGTGTCTTTATTATTTACATGGTTTTATATTTCTTCTGTTGAAATGATAACCAATTTTTTATATAGATTATGTTATGATGGGTTGATGTATATGAAACCCATTAAATTCTTAGGGTTATGATTATTGAATTATATCTATTTTGTGGAACATGAATGAATGATTTAATTATGAGATGGGGAGACCTATATCTCTATCCAATGCATTGGGTAATGATTTATATATCATGAAATAGACATGGCTGGAACGAAAAGTGAATCTGGTTCAGTAATATAGGGCTGGAACGACAAGTAAATCCAGTTCAGTAATGGAATTTGTCCACTATGATGGTCTTGGCAGCAATTCCTTGTCTACTATGGAAATAATATCATGTGCATAATGGTTTTCCAAAATTACATGTTTCTATTCCAATGCTATTTTATCATTATTAATGTTTCTTTATGATCTATTCCTTACATAATTCCAAGAATTATTTCACGGCTCAAGATTTTTATATTTAATCATTATGTTCATGTTTTTAAGTTCAAATGAATATGGTTTGTTTTATTTTCTACATACTTACCCTTACTGAGCCTTTGAGCTCAACATTTTTATGTTTTCTTTTCCCTAGGATATAAGGAATGGTTTTAGGTAGGAAAACAAAAGTGGAATATTTTTATGGGAGATTTTAGAGATCCTTCACCATGATTAGAAGATTATGTTCTGAGTTTACAAAGACACTAAAATCTTACAGTCCTTGGGTGTTTGTTTTTGTTATGTATTAAGTATTTCACAAATTTAATGTAATTTCCATGTACTTCAAGCTTGGGTCTCTACAATAATTGTTCCTACTAATGAAAATGTCTTCATATTGAGAGTTTTAGCATGGAATTAGGGCAATCATGGGTTCCATAATGGTGTTCCAATACTAGACGTCCAAGAATACCCATCAACATTCATCATCTCTCAAGAGGATTCTAATTGTGGGTGGATCACCCAATGGGATTTGTGTGCTGGAGGATGTTTCTCCGATGAGTGTGCATCGGCATTCTGGGTGCATCAGACATGTCTGGAGTCCCCCCAACTAGCTAGAGGCAGTTGGCTTGCACCAGGTAGCCAGGGTGTCTCAGTTTGAAATCTCCTCTCCAGGTGTTTCCTTCTGGAATTGCTGAGTCACTAGTGTTAGAGCACCAACACCTCTCACCTGCTTCATGGAGAGGTGGGGATCAGTCTGTGGAACATATACCAGCTTGTAGGTCTCCCTGTCATTGGTGAGATGTATGAAGAGTTTCTCCCAAAATCCACCACATGTAAGGACACTGATCACATGGCTCCTATGACCAAGAGCATACTGGTCATGGCATTGGGATCACTAGATCATCCACTCAAGGCTCCTCCCATCATCCAATTCTATGAATTGATAAGGTTATTCATGGAGATTAATGGTCCTAAACTAATGGTGTTCCATAGTCTAACTCTCTGAACTATAAATCCAACCAAATTCTAGGGTCATAATGTGCTACCCTTGAAGCACGACGTTATACCACATCAAGATATGAGCTTCGGTGAGAAATTCGACCTGCGCATAGGCCATCAGGTTTCATCACCACGTTATTATGTAGATTTCTCTTCCCATAACATGACTTATACACCAAGTCTTAGGCCTACACAATGATGACGGATGCCATGCTGCCAGAGGGTTGACCCCTTAATTTGGCCGTTCCTACCCACGCCAAAATTTATGAATTATTGGGAATGATTTGGGAAGGTAGGTCTCTACATCATCTCGGTGATATGTTTCAATTTCTCTATGGATGGAAGGTGGAACACTTCCCCTGTTTTAAATATCAGCATACCTCACGGGTTCCCCATTCTATCTTTAATTATTCTCTTCTAATAAATTCTATTGTTTATCCCAGGTCCCTTAGTGTTAACGATGTGGTCGGTCTGTTGAATGATGATTCTCACTTATCTTTCCCACCGCATCCTACCCATCATGGATCATTTATATATGATAGGTGTGGTTCCATGGAATAATTTTCATACCTTAACATTCTTGGGGATGTGATTCTCACTGCTCTTGTAGACCAAGTAGTTATTTGTGAGACATATCACCCCTACAAGTTTTCCAAGCTGTTCGGATGCCTTCAACAAAATGCGCTGCTTCCAATTGTTCGACTAAGGGGAAAATCTCATCATATGGTTCTCCACCAATTATGGATTATGATGCATAAAGGCAAATCTAGAGAGATCATCAATCATAACAAGACAGGGCCCACCTTCATATCGCTGGAGTATGCCCAAATATAGGTCGATTGTTACCCAGCGGGGATGCTGAATGAACCAGTTCGACAGGTACAAGAACTTGTGACCATTTTATGTCATGTTATTTCTTAAAATAAAATATCACAAATTCCTTTTACTGCGAGAAGTTCAACAGTTATTACTTCTACTTTTGTCCCTTTAGTAACCGAGATGGATACACCTCCTGCTCCTGTTCTTGCGGAATGAAGGCGTTCGGTCCATCATCAAAAGCATCTGGGAGGGGTCACATCTGTGAAACCCATTTTGGTGGGGATCTATTCAGACTAATCCCCTGCTATGGATATTTCCCATGATCTTAATGAGAACAGCAGCATCCGAGCATCACTAATCACCCCAAAGGTCACATTTTGTTCTCTGTATCCAGCTCTTGTGTCTAGGCCATATTAGGGAAAAGAAGGTCTCCCACCTTGGTTGACTAGCCTTAGGTCCCAACCCACTCCAATGGAGATGCTTCCCACTTAAAAAACATGGTAGTTGGGGAGGATGAATGTGCTAGTACTGTGGCGAGACAAAAGGCAGAGTGCAAAGATGCATGGATCCAGTTGCGTTCTCTGGCTGTGGAGACACACATGGCCAATTTCACTAATGAGGGTGAAAATATTCAGTGCTTATTTACTGAGTTGGGTTCTAGTGGCTTTGATTACCATTACATTAAATTCATTATTTACCAAATTGTCATTTCTCGAGAAGACCTCACACCCTGCGAGGACAAGATGTCTTGGTTTAATTCATCCCATCACCAGGAGGAATCCTTCTGAGATATTTCAGAATAATTTCATCATATAATAACCAGGGAGGTGAAGGCTGATAATTTGGTGGTGGCCAGAGAGGAGGAAATATAAGAGTTATAAGACCATTCAACCATGTTGATGGAGAAACGTACCTCTTTATGCACCATGTATGACGTCGTCTAGAATAATGGGTGATCCCTTAATGATGTGCTAGAGTGGGTGAGTCTGAATGTTCAATCAAAAACTGTGGAAATATATTCTTTGGAACAGACCATTGACGACCAGCAACAATCAATCTCTATCCTTTTGGAAAGGGTGAATCGGGCCCTATTGTAGTTCTGTCCCAAATTACGACATGTACTCTCCCCCTTTTTTACTCTAGGGAGACTGTGAATTTGGGATGTTCCTCCATTTTCGTTGAAATCAATGAAACATATTTGGAATTTAAATATACATATTATATCTCTTCTTATCAACATCATTTCAATCAAGTGTTAATTTTAAACCATGACTTGAAATCAGTAAATTGAGCTAATAGAATCGAGATATAATTTTTTCCTTATCCAAGGGACTCAGTGAGCATAGTTAGACTATTCCTAAGGTTGAAAGGAATGCCTCATGAAATTTAATCTATTTATCATTATTACCCTAATTTTTACCTAATCATTCTTGAAATGGGCTTAGATGGCATAACATTGCATTGGAACTGGCCACCTGTTGTGGGTTTCTAACCTAACAATCATTGCACCCTTTATAATGGCTTAATGTGTTTTTATAGTTAACTGATACTCCACTTTTACCAAGAGGTTCCTTTGGCAGATTTTCCCTCTAGCGAGTATTGCATCTTTTTTTCCTGAAGTTCACAGTCCAACCAATCAAACATAATACTTGTGTTTTAGGTTGAAAAATTTTGAGAAAACATAATGGCGTAGGTCCCCAACTCGAGACTATTGATAGGGAATGTTCTCGTATCTTTCATACAAGGATTAGGGATTTTTCTTGACCTACGTTTTGTGGATTTGGGACACGCATGAGGCTCATGATCCTTTTTAGGCCTACAATGATAGGAAAGGACTCTTCTAGAGTGAAATATTCATTTTATTGGTGGCCATTTTTTGGGTGACATATGTAGAGACACTATGGAATGATGTTCATAGTCAATCAAAGGTGTCCCTAGGACACTGACCTTGCATTTCCGGTGGCCTGGTGAGATTTTCAAAACTTTGGAATTATCTTGATTTTGGGAGCCACAATAGGTGGATGGATTGAGTACTATTGTCTATGAACATTAGAAACATTACTATCAGAGTTTAGTGGGAAATTGTTCCCACACATTTCTTACTTGCATGAGGGAGAGCTAATAAATGGGCAGTTCAATGAATAGTATTTTCTATGTAAGGTGAATTTGTGAAGAAGGAGGTACCTAAGCCATC
This sequence comes from Viscum album, assembly GCA_963277665.1. Classification (NCBI taxonomy): domain Eukaryota; kingdom Viridiplantae; phylum Streptophyta; class Magnoliopsida; order Santalales; family Viscaceae; genus Viscum; species Viscum album. The sequence goes on along the minus strand of OY728155.1, from coordinate 273,850,419 downwards.
ATCTGTGATTTTTCTAAATCTAGGGGTGTGACAAGATGTGAACATCATTTGAACATACAGAGGCTTGAAAATAATTTCCTAGGGATGAATTTTCCTTGTATTGATAGCCATTTTTTGGGAGACATATACAGAGCCACTAGGGCATGGAGTGCATAGTCAAGCAATGGTTTCCATAAGACACCGACCATCTATTTCGGATTTCCATGGAGGATTATGGAGATTGGGATATTTTTGAATATGGTACATGACCTTCGACCAGGGATGCCCCTGATCACAAAAGGGGATTTTTTTTATGAACATATTTGGGGAAACCCAAAAATGAGTGGGGGTGATCTTCCTTTTCTTGTGGATCCACATCACACATAGAGATGTTATATATTTTAGAAACCACAAAATAGACCAGAGACGAACTAGGCTTATATGCTCTGATATATTCAGTATGTGTTAAAGGGGAAGAATTTAAACCATGATGTTGAGGGCTCATGAATCAAGATGGATGGAATGTGTCTTGGAAGCTATTGGGTGTACTTAGGTGGTAGAGGACTCTCCTGGGGATTAATTCTCCTTTGATTGATTGCCATTTTTGTGGGCGACATATGCAGAGCCTACCGGGCATGTTGTGAATAGTAAATAATAGGTGTCTGTAGGACAATTGTGTTCCATCCCAGATGGCCTTGGATGGTTATGGGGATTCATGATCAATCAAATCACATAGTTAGGAATATGGAAGGGGTATTAAGATGTATTTGGGACATTTGGGCTACGTTTTACACATGGAATGGTGCCCATTAGATAGATTCAACTCATATGTAGGGTGAGGTATTCATTCTATCATTGGGATACCTGATCATTTTACATCACATGGCTAGGACAGGAGGTTCTTCTCAGGGGAGGGAACAATGACCTGACTTTTAGGGTCATGCTGCTATGGCCATATTCATAGTCCATTTTACCATAATGTCATGGTGGATCACTCACTAAGATCCCTAAGCTCACGTGAGCTATGCTCGGTATGATAAATAGAGTATTACATGGTTTTCATGTCACCATATAAGAATATTTAATTCCACATTAGGGGGAATATTTTTAGTCTAAAAGAATAGATTTTTTGTTTAGCGTAGTGCGGTGAGGATGATTTTGGCTTTGCAGTTTAACATCGTGTGGTGAGGATGATTTTTCCCTTGCATTTTAGCGTAATGTAGTGAAAATTTTTTTGGCCATGTAGTTTAACGTCATGTGGTGAGGTTTTTTTCCCTTAAAGTTTCACATCATGCGTTGAAGACGATTTTTCCCTTGAAGATTAATGTCGTGCGGGGAGGATTATTTTGGCCTTTTAAATTAACATTGTGTCGTGAGGATGATTTTGGAATTTTAGTTTAATGTCGTGCAGTGAGGATGATTTTGGCCTTGTAAAGTTCTTCAAATGTCTCAGGTTAATCATAGTTATTGTTGTCAGCCGTTTCATTGATGTGAGTGATGATAAAATGTGAAATCCATAGTCCTGAGGGAAACTTGAATCGGGAGGGATGACATGGGTCTTGAAAGTAATTAGGTGTACTGAGGCTAGAGAAGACTCTACTGAGGATGAATTTTCCTTTTATTGACAACCATTTTTTGTGTGACATATGCCAAGCCCCTGGGACATGATGTTCATAGTCAATCAAAGGTGTCTGTAAGACACTGGACTATAATATCAGATGGACTTGGATGATTATGAGGATCCAAGATCACTCAAGTTATGGAGTGTGAAATATGAGATAGGTGTTCCTATGAATGTGAGAATACCAAGACCATGATTAACTATGAACTTCTCAATGATTCCACATAGGTCTTACCCACACATGGGGGAATGAGGGTTTTTTTGGAGGATGGGCTAGGATGTCGAATCCGAGCATCACTACATATTCTGTGAGGGAAGGAATAAAGCCACACATAGACCTGGATGTTCCCTAAAAATGTTTTTTTTTATGTGTTAGGTACACTTGAATGATGTTCGGTTTTACTTGATACGGTTTCCTGGACTACCATACTTCCCTACAGTTTATTTTCATAAGATAGTCACTACCACTAATCCTAATATCACATGAGTTATAGTGGTTGTGAGAAACCAGAAGTATTTATAGAGTCTCCATTGCAAGTGTAAGGTTAAAGAGAATATGCTGGGAGCATTTCCATTTTCTTTCCTGGTGGGGATGGGCTAGGATCGATGATTGAAGCATGACTACATATCATACAAGGGTCAGAATCAAGATGTAAATAGTTCGGTGTGTATCCCATACTGGTTTGGCTGTGTCCAATGGGTTGGGGTACATTCATTCTGCCCATCACAGCTGTCAGGTCTTCCATGTTAACACATAGTTGAACTTCATAAGAGAATATTTATCACCATTCCTATGCTCATCGGTGTTTTACTCGATGTGATACAAAAAATATAATAAGGGTTTTTTAGGAATATAGGTAGATAGGGGGCATGATGGAGGGATTTTTATTTGGTGGCTTGGCCAGGATCAAAGATTGAGGTGTCTCTACATATCCTACAAGGGAAATAATCAATCCGCACATAGTTCTATTAAAGACCATATAGTTTATTATCATGCAATTAGGAAATCTTATGCTACATTGTTTAAGGTCTTATGGTGAGTAATTGTGTCCCAATTTATTATCATGTTCCAAGGATGTGTTCTATATAGTTTAACATTATGTGGAATGGACTTTGACTCATAGTTTAAGGTCATTAGAGTTTGGACATTAACATTGGGTTTTATTCGTTACGCGTAGTTTAATGTCTTAGAGTTTGGACCATAACATGGGGTCATTTTATTATAAAACATTGTTTACGGTTGTAGATCATGGACCTCAAAATTTTTGGGGGGAATTTTTAGTTAAATTTCAGGTTTCATGGTCTAAAATTGTATAGTTAATCATCATGTGGCATGCACACTGACTCATAGTTTAGGGTATTAGAGTTCGTACCATAACATCAGAGGAATCCTTTATGACTCGTAGTTTTGGGTCATAGATCATGGAATTATGAGTAAGGGTGATATAACTCATAATTAGAGTATTTTGGTTCAGACCAATACATAGGTGAACTTTTATGAGAAGTATTTCTTCATGAAATTTTCATTTGTTGGAGCTGTGATGAGATCTCTGTCCATTGATATCGGGGCATATGCTCCATTGGAATAGTCCATATATATCATATATGTCTCTTCTCACATTGGTTCATGATTCAAGGGATTCTTCATAAGTATCATCAGTGTTATGAGGGATAAAACAATTTATCCTTTGAGGAATGATCTAAGGCGAATATTTCTGTTGAAGGCCCGTGCGATCCAGTTTTGGTAGATTTCTAAATGGTACAGAGTGTGTAGCCTTTTTTCATCTAACTGCTCCAATTCCTCAAACCATCTCTGGGATATCACATTCATGGACAGTTGATCACAAATGGATACATGAAGTGATGACACAGATATTTTTATTGGTAACACCACCTCTACCTCGCACACTAATGAGTACGGGGTTGCCTGAGTGGTGGTGCGGATCGTGGTCCTGTAAGACCACAAATCATGGAGGATCTTATCTAGGCATGATTTCTTATCCTTATCAACTATCTTTAGAATTATGTTTGACATGGTCTTGTTGAAAGCCTCTATCTTCCCATTTTCCACCACGTGGTTGTGGGTTGATTGGTTGGACTTGATTCCATATTCCCGATACAACTTATCTAGCTCAAAAAATCAGAAGTGCTTGTTGTTGAATTTCTGTATTGTATGAGGGACACCAAATTTGTTGATGATGTTTGAATTCACAATGCTGACAATTTTTTTCTCCCCAATATCCTTAAGGGGTAAGTATTCTGACCATTTAAAAAAGAAGTCAATTATAGTTAGTATGAATGTGAATTTTTGACTTGTTGCAGGAGGATAAGGTCCCACAAAATCTATCAACAAGGTGAAAAATGGCCAAGAGAGCATAGCTGCAAGAAGAAACTATGGCGGGAAGTGAATTAAATTAGCATGAACTTGGAAGGAATGGAACTTAATAGTGAAGAGGGACAATCCTATATCATTTTGGGTGAGTAACACCCAAGCCTACAGATTTGGTGAGAGAGCACGGTTACTAACTGGTGTACTACACAAGCTCCGACGTGCACTTCTTTCATGAAAGAACCAGTCTCTTCACCATCAAGTCGCCTGAGAAGGAATCCATCAAGGCCTTGTTTGTAGAGTTCCTTCTATTGGATCACCCCATTTGTATAGGATAAAATTATCTTCCCATATTTAGACATATTACCTTTCAGCCCTAACTTGTGAGAGTTCCCTATTCTAAGGGTAGTTTGTAATCGGTGTAATCCAACTGGTGGTATGATCGTAAGGGTTGAAAATGGGGATAATTTCGTCAATTCCCTTTGTGTTTATCTAGATGAATGGAATGATAATCTGATTGTGAGCAATGCTAATGAATATTTTATGCAAATAAGGATCAACCAAAGTTATGGTTGTGTTTTCTAAAGTGTCTTCATGAGCATTCTATGACTGGGGGACATGAGTCTACTTTGGTTCAGATGGGAATTATGCCATCAGTGCAAAGACACTATTCATTAAGGGAACAAACACTTATTTCTTGATAGCATAGTTTCCATTGAACTGTTTGATGACTATCTTTGTAACACACTCTATTTTTGGTGTTTGAATCTCACTAGGAGTGACAATTCCATACATGCTATGAGGAAATAATATTCTACTTCATTGTTTGTGCATCCTTTAGAAAGTATTAAAGGGTAAGGAAAGATGGCCTATTTGGGAGATGAATGTATGACTCCTAGGCCCACATTGTTACGTTGGGGATCCTCCGTACTTTTCCCAATCGGGCTTCAGGAAGCACCGTCAAAGTACATTTCCCATATTTGGGGGTTCTTTTGGACACAAAACACATCTTTATCTAGAAATTTAGCATCCAATGATGTTGTATCTTCTGAGGGGTTCTTGTATAGGATGTCTTATAATTTCTATCCATTGAGCAGATGTCAAACTATTTCAGGATGATCGTCCACTATGATAGGCACCCATTTAACATGGGGGAGTTGAGGATATACTTGACTGTGTTACAGAAGGAGACCAAGTGGAACTCATGGCGCTCTATATAATTCTGGAGCTTCTAAACTATGAATATTCGGGCTAGGAAGTTATTTTCAATCTTCTAATACTGAGTTTAAACATCGATCATTGAACGAATGATATTGTAGAGGTTATTCTCATTGCCAACATCATTTTTCTTTGTCATTATGGCTCCTAATGACCATTACAGGGTAGTTACTTATAAAATGAACAGTCTCCCAACAACTATAGGCATGAGAACTTGCGGTATTATGAGATATATTTTGAGGTTTTCAAATCCTCTTAACAATAATTATCCAATTCATACATAACTCTTTTAATCATGATCTTGGTGAAATGTAATAATTAACCTACTAGTTTGGTTATGAAGCACTGAATGTTGGCATGGTGTCCCTAGAGACCTCTCAACATAGAGTGGATGTAAGGTGGGGAAATGCCATGAATGGATTTCACCTCCTTTGGGTAGACTTTGATGCCACAATGGCATACGAAGATGCTTAGGAATTTTCCAGAGGTAACGAAAAAGGTGAATTTCAGGGGATTCATCTTTAAATTGTGTTGTCGCAATGTGTAGAAGATATTTTCAAGGTGAACCATGTGGTTTGAATGCTATTATGATTTATCAATCAGGTCACAGATATAACACTCGATGGAATTTCCGAAAAATGGATTGAATATGTGATACATGTCATGTTGTTATGTGGTGCTAACATTATTTAGTCAAAAATAATTTACTTTATAATAGAACACTCCCTGAGGGGTCTTAAATGTGGTATCCTCATCATCTCTTCGGGTCATCATGATTTGATTTTATCCATAATAGCCATCCATGAAGGATAGGGCTTTGTATTCGATTGTTTCATTGATCAACAATTCTATGATTGGGATTGGGAAGTCATATTTTGGGAAATTCCGTTTAAGGCCCCTGATATCAATGAAGATTTTAATCTGTCCATTATTCATTTTTACATGAACTATGTCTAGTAGCCAGATCCTAAATTGGACATCCCGTATGAAGTTGTATTTGATCAGTTTTTCAACTTTAGCCTCTCTTTTGGATTCATGTGTCAGGTGGTTCCTTCTAGTTACATGTTTAATGCCACATTGATCTTATGATAAGACCAGATGATGGGTGGAGACATCAGGGTCGAGGCCTGGAATGTCTATGTAAATATAGGGGACCACATCATGATTATTATTTAGGAAGGATGTATATTCCTCATGATACTCATCAGGTATGGCCACACTGATTAACGTGGGATGCGAGTCATTTTCAATTCCTATATATATATATATATATCCTTATGTTTATTGATGGTGGTGGGAACACATTTTTCAATCGTATGAGGGGAATCTATGAAGTCTTCTTATTCTCCTTCTTCTTCATCATCATCATCATCATCAACTTCATCATCTTCCTCTTCAGATATAGAAAGTATTATTGAGATAACTTCACAAATATTGGGATAGAAATCTACATTTTCCTTAGTGTGTGAGGAAAGGGCAGTTTTATGTCCCATGGATGGGCTGAGAGCATCGTTGACAGGGCATTTCCAAACAACATGGGAGTCATCCCTCTCTTTCAGGTCTTTGGACATGGTGGCCGCAACAGAGGTCATGTAGAAAATTGAGACAGTATCTGGACTTATACTTACGCATTTAACTTTATTTATGGGTAGTACGTACTCCTTCCCATGATTCTAGAAGGGGTTAGAGAGAGACATCTCCATTCCATTTGGGGAATTGATCTAATCATCATGGTCAGCCAAAGGTTGTTTTTATTACGTCTCATATAGTCCTGCGTCAATGTAATATCACTCACAAATCTCAAACAAGTATTTATCAGCATGCAATGTCCCACTCTTTCCACTAGTGAAACATTTAATGAAATCATGGTATGAGGACTGGATTTTAACATTCAGATGCATCCAAGGCCTCCCTAACAAATCATTGAAATCATACATTTCTGCACCACCAGGAACTGAGAATATGATATGAGGTCATTGAGAAGTGTTTTAATATTGATTTATCCCAGTGGTTTCTGTTCATTTTTCTCATATCCAATGAGAGTTTTAGTATAGGGTGTCAAGTTACCTTCATCATATCCTAGTCGACGATGCATTCTCTGTGGTAGGTTGTTAACTTCATAGCCGTTTTCGATGAAGATCTTTCGAAAATCAATTCCATTTATCTTTTTAGACACATATAAGGGTTTGATGTTCCCTTTAATGATAGAATTTTCATCCCTATTTGTGATGGAGATGACGACATGTCCTTTTTCGAGACTGGTCACCATTTGGTTGAATTCATACACTTTTATTTCATCCTCAAAATCATGGGGACTTTGAAAGGCTTTGATGATTGACTCCCTATGATATGTGGAAAAACTCAACGCATCCGGGATTGATATCTTTGTTGGTACTACAACCAACTGCTTTAAAATGATATAATTTTTCACTAAATCTCGGTGCTTCCTGGCTTGGGGTATCTCTTTTTCTGAAAATTTAGGGGTTTGATCTTTGGGAATAGATGGTTTTCTCTCTAGAGTAGGAGAAAGTGGTGTCGAGGTCATTTCTACATTGGACTGGACTAGTCTACCTATATTTCATGGGTGGTTCGGTGTTTTTTCTTCCCCTGATGGATAATCCATGATAATTGGGATTCGGTTTCCTCTGGAAGGGTTGAAGAAGCATTATGGTTCATGTTGTGTCTTCATGAGAGACCTTCCTCTATTTTCTGTTATGTTAATGGTTTGACATGTGGTGTGGCTGGGAATTTGACTCCTTACACAATCATACCTTCTAGGAAATATCTAACCTCTTGGGTCTCTTCCTCCGGTTCCCCAGTTGGGCATGAGGAATTTGGGTTCATGGCCATAGTCTTCAGCCGAGAAGGGATCCATCAAGTGAATGACAGTAATGGAGTCGATGATCAAATCTTGATCCAATATTGTTCTTGTTTGACTACATCATTCTGATGGTTCCATTTGGTGGGATATTACTCATTGAACTATTTGGAGGGGCGGATCCCATTGTATCATTTGATAGGGTGATGCCTGTTGTAATTTTAGGCGGGGAAGTTCCCAATGTACCGTTTGGTGGGATAGTTCATGTTGAAGCAAAATTATTGGCATGAAGTCCAAAAGTGTCTACACTGACTTCTGCTTTGGTACCCACTCATTTTCTGGCTATTTCTTTCTTCACTTCTGCCCTTTAGAGGACCACAAGGCCGAGGATGATAGAAATTCTATATTTGGTGCCTTTACGGGAATAGTAGGTTATTTTAACTACACATAGAGGAGGTCATGGACATGATTGACGGTCTTTTGGGTCATCTGGTTGACAACCTTTTTCTCCTTCTTTATGGTGAATTTTTTCCACTCTTCTTCTTATATAGAGTCGGAGGTGGAATTATACACCACTTGTGCTGGTGGCAGGCCCAACTTGACTTGCCCAGAATCCACCATCTTTTGCAGGATATCATTGGAAACAAAGAATTACGGGATGGTGTGTCCTATTATTTGATGATACAGATAATAATTTGGATGGCCATTGAGAACCACTTCGTTGGTTCACTTTTTCTCTGGTAGTCGGAGCAGATTTTCGTTCATGGTGGCTATGAAATAGTCACAGACCTGGTCGTCTCACAACGATTAAACATTATTTCTGCATTCTTTAAACGGATTTGTTATAGCACCCCATATCTCATCTTGCAAGGGTAGAGGTGGTTGTTGGTGTCTAGGGGGGCACACAGCTCAGTGGGTCCTCCAAATTGGGGCCGGTGCTGGGGGATTAAGCATGACAGAAGTTGCATAAGATTTTTCTATTATTTTCCCAGGGGCAATTGGGGATACTCAAGACATATTATTGGTCCTTTTCAACGAGTCTTGTATCCTTTGGGAAATGTAATAGAAGTCTCTAATCCCACTGGTGTACTTCATAGGGATGAGCAGCATCAAAAGTTCATCATGAAGTTTATCGATGCACGTGGTGAGCATCTCATCCAGGGGGAGGGGCCGGTTCTGGGAAACATATATTTTATGGAATTTTAGAATGGGTTTTCACTAGTGTATATTTTTTTTAATTCTATTTAGTCATTTACTAATATTTTTTTATCATCCTATGTTTAAAATAAATTATAGGGTTTAAGTAAGATTCATATTAAAGATGAGATCATAGTGAGATTGTGATGACATATCAGCAAAAAAAATCAGGGGTTTTAATGATTTTTGTTATATGGAAAAATGGATATTGGGTATAAGTATCAAATTGTAATTTATGGGTTTACTATGTAATAGTTTCTCCTAATTCTCTAAAACTATAATCCTAAAATATCATTGGTAAAATAATGGGATTTATATTTTTAAAATATCTTCAATATATAACATTTAAGGTTGGGTCCTTATTGTTTTTATGTAATGGGATTCTAAATATAATCCCTTAGAATTATGGTATACCTCAACTCAAATTTGGGTGAGGTTATATGGATAAAATGTGATCCCTTTCACCTTATATTTATTTATGAAATTAATTTATCTATTTTAATTCTTGTCATAATGGATATAGAAATAAAAATAGAAATCCTTGACCTCTGAACCCATTTTCTAATTGAAATGTAACTTTTTCAACTTTAATTGAAAATTTATTTCAATAAACTAATGATTATGAGATTGAATTTCATATTGAGTATGAAAAATTATCAACATTCAGTTTAGATTTTAAATTCATTGGTCATTATAAGATTGAATGTAAGAAAGAAGTTATTTTCTCTATTTTTTCATTAAAATAAGACAAGGAAATATATTATTTTAAGAAATGATTAGTGGATGATACATTTTAAGATAAGGGTATTAATGTTACGTTCATAAAAGATTAAGGAAATTTATTTTCTCTCACACTAAAAAAGATGTTGAACAATTATATTCACACATGATTGAAGGGGGTTCTGACCAAGGCGTTGGGGTCCCATTTTATAGAATCATAAAAAAGAGGATGGGAAACTATTAGTAGAAGAAACGATAAATATATATTTACATAGAGAAAATGGATTTTCTACGTTAATCCTATTATAAAGAACCGATCATATCTAGATGAGGTAAATGCACACTCATCCTTTAAGGATGACGTGGTTAAAAGGATCATTAAAGAGGATGATCATGTAAAATCTGATTATAAATTGGAGTCTCAGTGTTAATTTTATATCTATTTCCTAAAAGAAATCCAATTGGAATATAGGGATAGAAAGTAGAAAAATATATTGGGGTTTGATGTCTCATTCTTGTTGGAAAAACCTGATCAAAATATAGAAGGGGATCTTCTAACGATAAAACCATGTAGAATTTTGGAAAAAATCAGGATTCATCTTTGCATTGGGAGAATTCTATTTATCATATTTCTCAATCTATAGATTAAGATTAATTTGGGGGGAATGTGGGTACTTTTGATACATTTTGAGTACTTGAATAAAAAAATCATGTGTCTGATGTTGGAATGCATGATGAAAAAGTGGTTGGGAATTGTGGGAATTTATGGAAGAGTGACACTGGAAGATTCTTCATGGATATTATTCCTCTTGGAAACTTTCACTCAATGGATCTGGACCCTGATGTAGAGAATGATTTCTATATAGGGGAAAATTATAAGGATTTAGTTGATAATTTCTCTAGTGATGAGATTTTATAACGGAAGGGAATAAATAACACGATCATTCATCTGGTGATTACTAATCCTATAATATATTGTGGAGAAGGATTGTACATTATTGGTAGCTCTTATAATACTGGATTTGTGTATCCCAATGATAAGGGGAGACATATAGGGAGAATGAAACCACACCAAAAGTCTCATATGAAGATATGATTTTCAGAGTCATGCAATCTGACTTGGAGGAGGGAAAAATAGAAGGGACTGGGCATCATGATAAAACATGGAAATGGGGTCATTATTCAAGAGGTCATGGTAAGGGAAATCATTGAATTGACTGATTTTCTATATGAGATGATAAATGAAAGTCCAGAGGTGAGATGATGAAGTAGTTTTGTCTAAAGTGATGATGGAATCATTGCTATGTCTGACCCCATCTTCGTTGTTTTTTGTTTCCTTTCTTTTAATAAAATGGGAATTTTCCTCTACCATTCAAACAAATAAATATATACTAATAACAAACATAAATATATTTATATGTATTACTATATAGTTATATAACTATTGATATTATATAAATATAAAAAATAACATTTTTCATTTAGTTAACATATATCTATATATATCTAATTAAAATTTTAAATAAATACTTTGAAATTGTTTACATTAAATTAATGATAGTAATAATATTTATTGATATAAATATTAATATATTTTATAATTAGTTCAAAATTAATATAATACCTATTATATAACTAGGTGTTTTTTTATTTTTTTTATTTTACCATCAAATACACACATGCACACACACACACACAGATATATATACATATATTCATAACAAGAGGTATTTTTACATATAAATAATAATAATTTTCAACTCTATTATTAATTATATTTTATAAATATATATAATTTATTTACAAATGTAAAAAATGATTTATATACCTAATAAATCATAATAATATATGTATATGTATATATATATATTAGTAAGATAATTATTACATTTTTTTCTAATGAACATAAATTATATTAATTAAACATATAACAAAAAAATTGTAAATTTATATAAATTAAACTCATATAAATAATATAATATGTATACTTACTTTTAAATATATTTATTAATATTACTAATATATATATAAATATATATGTAATCATACAGTAGAAAATACAAATAATAATATTTTATACATATTAATTCAAAATACAAAAATGATATTTTTTTTAAAAAATAATTAATAATTTTTTTAATATTTACTTTACTTGAATAATATTATTTATTTATAGATATCCAAGAATATATTGTAAATTAATATAATATTAACAATAAGATATAACATAACATATATTTTTAAATATTAATAATTTTAGATATAGTTATTATTATTTGGAAAAATTACTAAACATTTTCATTATTGTTAGTGATTATATTTTATAAAATATAAAAAAACTACCTTATAAATAATTACTCACCGTTTATATATATATATATTAAAAATTTATATAAATTTATTTTTTTAAAATATAACTAAATAATAATATTATATACTGATATATCAAATAATACATTGTAAATTTTGTTTAATTTGAGTGAAACATATAATATAAAATATATATGTAAATTAAAATGTAGTTATTTATTTTTTAAATATATATATATATATATTATTCAGGTTATATTAATGAAAATAATGTTATATTACATTTTACATTATTAATGCAGTTGCGGGAATACATAATTTATAAAGTTAACCCATAATTTAGTATCAGACTAGGGTTCAAATCCATGGAGAGGTGATTTTTCATGGACATGTACCATCAACGTGTACTATAATGGATATTGGTAAGGGTAATAGAAATGTTTTTTTGTAAAGTTTTGGTTATTTTAGAATTTCATAATTATGGAAGAATCATTTGGTGGCCTCCCAGATAATGAACATTACTCCAACACCATATAGATTTCCCAAATTTCGCCTATGGAATTAGATCATTGAAAGAAACATGTGTGATAAATTTTAGCTCCCCAAAAATAGTCAAATAGAATATCAATGTTGGAGCCATGGAGTGTATGTATTGATGATATGTTTCCCAAATTGAAGATCTTGAGGAAATATAAATTTTCAGACCTAAATAATAGGTGACAGATTATGACTCAATACTATGGATGGAGGGCCCAGAATTCCCCTTATAGTCTTCAAAATTAAGGGTATGGATCAAATAGAAGGATAAAATTTCAATATTTAAAGTAACATAACATTATATAATCAAAAGGGTGAACATCTTTAGATTTTTATTGTTACCAACCATTATTTTTTAATTTATATGATTTAAAATAAATACTATCTTCGATATCCTATACCATACAAAATACTAATATCAAAATAAACAATGATATACTGTAGAATTATGATTGTTATAACCAGTATATTAGTTTGGAAGGTATGAAATAGATTAACCACATTATGAATCATATGTAATTATTTTAATTAAATTTTATTTAATATTTAATTCCTAGGAATTGATAATTAAATTTTAAATAAAATTATATAATATTAAATGAGGTATTTTTCAGAAAAATGATTTATGTTTGAATTGTATGTTCATCAATGAAAAATATGTTAATCACTATATTAAAATGATTATAATGAAAATTCTAGATAATATTTCAAATAAAACAAATTATCATTCATCTAATGGGGGTTATGAGAAAATGCAAGAGTATAAATTTATTTTAGACATTGAAAAGAAATTTTCTTCCAAAATTATTTTTAATTAATTTGGGGAGATAATATTATTTTATATTTATACCACATATGGAATTAGAATTTATTAAAATGGAAATAATTTATCAAATAATATTCTTAATTTAATCTCAAGATGAATTTCAGTTAAATTTCTGTAAATAATGATTATTTGTTAAAAAGTGAAGAATACTTATTTTTATAAAAATTGTTCTTTCTTTTAATGTATTTACAAAGTCCCGTTATGTTTTTTATTAAATGTAAATTATAATTACTCCAATTTTAATAAATATAATTCAATTTATTCTATGTGAATCATTATCTAACTTTATTTTGGTAGATCATATTTTTTAGGCTTAAAAACAAAATTTTCAAAAAAGTGTTTAATATTGAATTTTGTGTGATTGTGCTAAAATTATTTACTGAAGAGTCTAAAATTACTTCTTAAAATATTTATATAATATTTTTAAACAATTGGTTCAAATTTATTATTGTGCCCAATTTTATTTCTAGCTATAATTAATAATTACAATGGTGAACATTTGATATCGTAGTAAAGGGTAAATGAGTAAATTATGGTATAAACTATGTGATGAGGCCACAAAAACATTTTATTAATGTTATTGGATGGGATAATTTCAACCCATATAAAATTATTATATATATATATATTTTTTATTCTACTAGAACATCGGAGTTACATAATATTATGTTAATATATTGATTAATTACATGACTTCTACTCCCCTCTGTTATAATAAGTCATAACATATCCTCTACTATTCAAAAATATTGAGTAGTTTATATCAGTAAAATTATACAATAATAACATTTTAAATTCACTCCATATACAATATAGGTCATGGTATGACCAAAATACCAACCTATGATTTCATAACGAATTATCCAAAGGAATTTTTCCTCAAAATATGTACTACTCTCATCCGAGTTCTTTCAAGTATGATTCCTCTCCATTCACCTTAAAACTATCATAAACATTATTATGTATGAAAAATATTTATCTAAAATAAAAATAAATTATATTATGTTTATTCATATAACTATTTTTCATATTATTTTCTTTACAATGATAAATAAATTAATCACTCATGTGTTTGTACGAACTACCATATCAATGTAGTAATGTATCTCAGTTTTCATCACCAACTCCAATGGATGATTAAAATTTCATAAAAGTGGTATATATATGATATTTAAAAAAAAATTGTAACTCTAAAAATATTATATGTTACCTAAATTCTTATCCTACCATCTATTGGAAAACGATAACATCACTCTTGCGTACAAGCGTACTACCACCTATATAAAGCAATGTTTTTGATTTTTCATTACCACCTCACGTAGATGGTCATATAGATTTATTTAATGAATCAATATGAAATATGAAACATATTTATTAATCCATAAAATTATGTTATTATATAATTTATTTCATTTAAAACAATTATAAAATATTAAATTTCATTCAAGCATACATTTGACCTACGGTGTCAATGAAACGTTGTGATTCATTTTTTATGACAACATTAGATGAATGGTTATAGATGTATTTTAAAAATATTAACATGATAAATATGTAATAATAATATTTTATAATTTATTTAATTATTAACCATTTTAAAATTGTTAATCTAGTGATGTTATTATGAACCAAACATCCTCAAATCATCTACTATGAATTTCACCAATTTTATAACTAAGTAAATCATTGTAGTGAAATTGAATGAATGTAATAATAATAATGGAACAAACTTGAAAATGGTTCTAAAAACGTATAATGTTAATAATATTTTATTATTCAGTAATTTAAAATCCCAATATTGTGTGTCGAGAGATGATGTTACAGACTTATCATCTCAATTTATTTTCATTTAGACATAAACCATTTCAAAAAAAATTATTCTTTAAGGCATACAAATTTTGATATGGAAATATTTTATCACTAATTTACTTACCATTAAGAGTAATTGTAGGGTCCGAAAAAATATGCAAAGGAAATTTTACCCAAATCCCCCAAAATAATTGGGGAAAATTATCAAAGAAGTGACACAAAAAAGGACAGGCCGGCGAACCGGTCCATGGAAGCGCAAATTGGCCAGTCCACACAAGGCACCCCCTCCACGAACTAGTTTCGTTCGCGAAATGGAGGCATAGAGCCTCCATGGACACGAGGCAGGATGGTCCCCAGTTCGGTTCACCGTCACGAACCGCCCAAACTGCGGACCACGTTGACCGGTTCAACCTACATCCACTGTCATTCGCGGAATGGAGGCGGAACCCTTTGCAGCCGTGGAGCACACCCTGAGTTCGCCTCATGGAGGAGGGGAGCGATCAATACCCACCGCGAATCACGGATTTACCAAGTCAGATGTGAACCGGGTATTTGGTTGTGGGACTCCACAAAAGGTGCCGCGTGGCCACAGATACATTCCTTTCCCCACTCTATAAAAGGAGACCAAGGGGGAAAGGAGAAAAGGAGGATCAGAGAACTGGAATCAGATTTGAAGAGATATGAGATCGGCTGAAGGAAGGCTTCAGATTTCGCAAACAGTGAAATTCCCATTGGCGAACCACAACAGGTATATGAATTAAGAAGGAATTGGGAAACACATAATAATTTGGTGAACCGAAAACCTAAAAATAACAAAAAGAAGAACCGCGAACCATACCCCCCCTCCCCGGATGACTTCCCCGCGGACCAGGAAGTTTATGTCTCTTTTCCCATCCTTCGCACGGCAGAGCACTCTCCCCCGCGGTCAAAGCCCCGACCGACTAGCCTCCGATCGGCGCCGCCCTTGGCCGCCGCTGCCCGCCTGGAATCCTCCGCGAACAACCCTGGTTCGCGGATTGAACCTGAAGCCACGAACCACCATGGATTGCTGATTGAACCTGAAGCCGCTAACCTCCCTGGTTTACGGATTGAACCTGTAGCCGCGAACCATCCTGGTTCACGGGACGCCAATCAGTCCGTGGACCACCTTGGTTCGCGGATGGCTTCTCCAGCTTCGTGGCACTTCCCCACGCGAAGGGTGACACCACCCACACCTCTCAGTGGCTCACCAAATAATTCAGTGTTCTCATTTCCAGAGCCGGGTAAAATCCTTTCGATCCAGCCAGGCCCTCCACGACTCCCTCGTTGGCCTATTCATCGGCCCCGAGCTGAGGCCTCCACCAGAGCCACTGGATCCGCGTGGTATAACTTTCAGGTGCATCAGCATGCCGTTTTGAGTTCACATACCCATGGTAAATAGTGGTAAAGGAGTTTCCCCGACCCTTGAGCAGATTCCCGAAGCATTCCTGGGTTCACATTCCCACGGTAATGTGGAGTTTGAGCTCGGGAATCCCTTTTCTGCCTCTCTATTTGTTGAGTGTTCCTCGAAGATGGTAAAATACCCATCATAAGGAAGCCCTCGTGCACTGCAAGAGAGGAGACGGGAAGAGGATCACCCCCTTTCCCTCTCCCGTTGAGCTTTGTTGCCACGAGCGTCTATCTCGGAGTAAGCCCCGACCTTCTGGGCCTCCTCATAGTGTAAGCCCCAATTTATCACACTGGGCCGCCTTCATGCATAAGACCCACTCCACTTCCCATGGACTCACCTTTCGCGATGTGATCCTCTGGTCCCTACTGCCTCTTGTTTCTCACACCAAGTATGACTCACGTGGGCATAGAGTAAGCATCGACCATGAAATCCTCTTATGGGCCTCCTCAGAGTGTAAGCCCCAATCCATCATTCTAGGCTTCCCCATAGCGTAATCCCCAAGCCAAAGCGAACTACGTAAACTTTGATCCCTACCTCCTAGACAGGGTATGAAAGAAGCCTCCACGAGGTTCAAGCCCACTACCCATCGGACCACCTGGTCTCTCTTCACATCGGCTCTCCGAAACCTAAGAGAACTACATGGACTTTGATCCTTGCTTCCTAAGCAGGGTACGTAGGAAGCCTCCCTGAGGTTCAAGCCCAACAGCCGGTCGATCCGATCATCTCCACATCAGTTCACTACGCCACTCCTAGTGCCGCCTCAAGCGAGTTCCAACCCTTCAGGGTCATTAATCCAACGAGGGATGGTAATCCTCGGGCATAAATGATTTCGAACCCCTGCGTCTATTTGGCCGTTATCCACCAGGGTTGAATCCGTGGATACTATATTTGGGTATAAACCAAAGATTCGTGAACATATGAATACATCTTAAATCTATAAGAGTCTCGGAACATGCAATAATCCCCCCTAAAAAGGGTGTGATGAGCCCGAATTCCCATCCTCTCGACCAATGTGAGATCTTAAGAGTCGCTGGTCAGACCATCTGGTAAATGCCTGCCTTTGGAAAGCAGGTCCATCAATCATTAGATATGGAGCCGTTGGGCGTTTTGTGGCCGAAAACGAAGAATGAAACAAAAAATGGTGAACTCGGCGTGAATCATGAACCAAACATGACAGATTCAACTTAATCTCACCCAGTGCCCACTTATGCTCTAAAGGAGGGCCAAGAAAAGTCATTAACTATGCATGGGATTATGAGATGCTGCTTTGACGGGTTTGCTGCTTGTATTTGCTAAAATGTTTTGCAGGAACTACTTTCAGAACTCCCTTTGATCCAATGGAATCGCAAAGGATCTCCCATGTGCGCGCTTCCAACGACGCAAGGATGAGACTTCCTCAATAACAGAGGACCCCGTCACCGACCTAGCATCTTCAACGCTGGGTTTAGGACACGCTGATCTGAGAGTACCATGTGAATGGTACTCTTCCAATGGTGGAGGTGGCCATGCACGCCCTCCAATCTGTCAGGATTCGTAGGTCGCCTGCCTAGCACCGACCACAAAGGCAGACCCAGACAGCCCTTGTCACTATCTCCAACCGTTTTGGGAATCTATCCCTGGAACGGGACAATGCGTACCTCCCTTATCTCAGGGAGGTGGATGAGGTGGACGTTGAGGACTTCATCCCTGACAAATAGGGGTTCCACTCTCAGTCCCCCACCGAAAGGCATCATCGTAGTCATGTCGCCACCCGACAACCTCGTGCCGAGGAGGATGTCTCCCCACGGATTCAGGCCCACGCTCCCCGAGCTCCGGCCCCTCAGACCGCCCGACAAGGGTGGTAGACGTATAGTCGGGGACCAGTCATTACCCTGGTCCCTGAGGAGGAGCTCCGCTTCCCAGTCACGGAGACGTACCACGAACAGGCACCTACACCTGTTCGATCCTTCCAAGCCAGCCATCCAGATATGGCCGCATCATATGAGCCGGCGCACATTCCCGCCGAGCTCCATCAAGCTCGTCACTCACGCAGGACGACACTTACCAGGAAGGCACCTCTCCCTGCCTAGGGTCGTGAATCCCACCAGCTTGATGTGGTGGAAACCCGGCACCTGTACGACCAGCTCCTGGAAGTCTCTTCAGATGCCCTCCATCCTGATATGGTGGTGATCAACAAAGCCCTCCACCCAGATGTAGTGAAAAATCCTAGGCGGGCACGTATCCCCGCCAACAAAGGCCACCAAGCCAATACGGTGGGAAACCAATATATTCAGGGCCAGCTCCCTTCGGATGCAAGTAAAGTCCACCACCCTGATGTGGCGGCACACGGAGAGAGAAACTGGTGTATCCCGATAGAGGGGAACATTCGTTCACCTGCCTCGACACAGGAGAATTTTCAGTACCCACTGACCACTGGAGGATCGGAGAAGGATATTCCTACTCCGATACTGGAATGGGCCTTCATACCCGTTCCAGCTAAAGATGTCTCTCTAAATATCCTAGATATGATGGAGGAGCAGGTATCGATCCCAGATCATATCTTGCAGACTTGACAGTATGTAATTGCATAGGCGGAAACAACAAGGACTCGGGCCCGTGACCCTGTCTCCCCAATTGAGGTGACTCATCTAAGAGACGAGATAGCCGCCTCAGAGTAGATCTACATCCCTACTTCATCCCAGGAGGGTCGCCGACTATATTCCACGATGCAAGGGAAACCAGATCAACAAACTTAACTCGTTCAAACTGGGGGGGCACCCGTCCATCACGGTGGATGCTCCAGAGCAGGCATATATCCCTGCTAAAAGTCAAAATGTTCGTCTGTGTATCCTGACGACGTCACGGGACCCAATTATATAGGGACCCAAAGTTGAAGGCCATTGTCAATAGAAAAAGGTCCTTGCTGCCCGCAAAAGAGCACCCAAAACGCGCCGAAGGAAGCCGAAAAATAAAGAGCAGGTTCATGACTCCGCTCTGATGGAAGCTGGGGTTCCCAATGCCGCTAAGCACACATCAAAGGCTCGAAACCCTTCCCACCCATTACCATATTATGGGATTGGAAGTAGCAGTTGTGAAGGTCCTCCCCGCAATGCCGCTACCTGCAGCTCTAAAGGTCATCCCCAGAGTACCGGTGGGGGCCTCCACTGCGGGCAAATAACGATCGGTCACGAGGGCTTCTCTCTTGATGTGACTCACGGAAACCCTCCATGTTACCAGATGATAGAGTAGCAAGAAGGTCCTCCATTTTCTGCGGTCCACCCTGAAGGTCCTCCCTAGGGTATACACTGTAGTCACTCTCCATGCAGTGGGACCACAGATTATGATGGTAGTCCTCGCTATCATAGCCGCAACTACGGAGGCCCTCCCCGTAGTGACATCTCATCATGACAAGAAGGCCCTCCCCTTACCGTGGACTGCCCTAAAGGTCATCCCCAGGGGTTACGCGGCAACGGAACTCCACGCAACCAGGAATCAGGTCACGGTGTTAGTCCTCACCACCATGATAATGGAGGTCCTCCCCGTAGAGACATCGAGTAACGAGAAGGGCCTCCCCTAGTTGCGGTACATTCTGGAGGCCCTCCCCAGGATTTATCCCGCATATATTCTCCCTACGGCAGCAGTGATGGTGGTCCTCGCCATTGCTGCAGTTGTGATGGTATTCCTCACTACCACGACCACCATTGCGAAGGTCATCCCCGCAATGGCCCCAAGTGACAAGAAGGTCCTCCCCTTGTCGCGGCATGTCCTGAAGGTCCTCCCCAGGATGCACGTTGAACGTCAAGCCATGATGGCCATCCTCACCATAATGGTAGTTGTTGCGAAGGTCCTCCCCATAACAACTCTACGTAGCCAGAAGGTCCTCCCCTTGCTGCAACATGCCTTGGAGGTCCTCCCTAGGGTGTGCACTATAAAAGTCCTCTATGCAGTGAAGCATCAAGTAGTAATGGTAGTCCTCTCCATTACGACTACCATTGTAGAGGTCCTCCACGCGATGACATATTATTTCTATTGGAAGGCCCTCCCCCTACCAAATCAAGCACCGAAAATCCCTCGTATGCCGAGGCACTCAGAAGGACGAGATCGAGCATGTCAGATTCCTAGCATGTCACTAACGACACCCTTATGCAATTAGGAGATGGTCTGGGCCGCGTTAATCTTTTGAACCACCTCAGAATCGCTTACATAATGACTCAACACCTACCGGTCCCACCTCCTCTGATCACACAAGCAGTGAGCACCTCAGTTGGGCTAACCAGGTAGAGGAATCACTGGTAGAGGAGTATGTCGATATGCTGCACCCGAGGAAACGACTGTCAGGAATGATATACCAGTTATGTTTTGGCCCACGGACACCTCTCGGTACAACATACAAAGGGAGTTGTTGGAAGAATGAATGCATGAAATCCTCCACAATCTATGGATGACCCTCCGCTGGCTGAATTCAAGCTTCCTGCCCTATGACAGGTATGTTGACGATGTCAAGATGATAGGGGACCTCCTGCATCACATCGACCTGTAGGCCCTTTCCTTGATGCGAAAACAACGCCCCGAGAGGTGCAAAGGGAATATGGAGGTAGCTTGCCTCTGTGCACAGCACGAACTGCGCTGCCTCATTGGTGACGCTCCAGTGGGAGTCCATATCAGGGGCTAGAGGGAACATGGAGCTCTGCATTTCACTCCGCTCCCCGCCCAGAAGAACCCATTTGGCATGGTGTCTTGCAACGTCGTCACTTCAAGAAGGCAATCGGGTGTACACCCTATTCGGGAAAGACAACACACCCAACAGAGTCGGGCCTCGTGTAAGTCCCAGAAGCGTCAGGCCCGGTGAGAATGATCCATTTAGAAACTCCTGAATCAGGCCACCAAGAGCATACAGCGGGCCTCTCTCTTAAGAGAGGCCAATCAATGATCTTTTCCTACCTCCCCATAAGGGACTGATCCACAGGTGAATTCAGCACCAGATCCAGATCACCCCCAGATGGGGGCACACGAGATCAGACAGGTCGCTATAGCCACAGCCACTGCCACAATCTAGGGTCAACACCAGCCTGTAGGGCTGGGGGCATTTTTAACAACAAATTCCCCCTTAAGACCAATAAAACCGGGAAGAGACTCAACGTCCAGGGAACAGAGCCATCCCCAACCCTCAGGGCTGGGGGAATTATTACCCCCTGAACAACAACCTCCCCCACGAGAGTCAGTATTCTCTTTTCTAGGGAGGACAGTCAGAAGAGGAGTCTCCCATCTTATCACGTAATATGAATCGTCATCCCCTATGAGAGGAAGGCGCACCGTGAGGTCACATCAAAGAACTCTCCGCGTCACCCTTCTTCAAGAAGTCCGAGGGAAATCCCAGGTCATGAAAGGGAAGGCCAGCAGAAGACACAAAAGATCCTCTTCCTATTTGAAAGATGGCATTTCCTCCACTCCGCAATACGCATTCATCAACTCCATAGAGGCTAACCCTGCGGGTGACACCGAGGAAAATGAAAATCCGGACAGGTTAGGAGACGACGGTTCCGGTCAGGCTGTGACTCACAATGAACCCCCAAGTGTGCACACCCGGAACCAGAGGGTTGCTTTAAATATGGCTTCCCCTTTATCTAACCTCACTCCGCCTACCCTGTGAGCTTCCAACAAGGACAAGAACAATGGAATGGTTTCCCTTAACCCGTCCCCCTCTCTCAATAAAAACGAGCCACACACGCTCGATGAGAGGTTTAATCAACAGGAAGAAGAGATGAAATAATTGAGGTGGCTTAACACCGAGCTACTTCAGAGGAACCGCCTTATAGAAAGTGCGTCCTAAGAAGAGCCACATCATGCACTCCCAGAAAGTGCACCTCAAAGACTAAGGCTTTCCCTAGAAAACGAAGCACGATCAGGGATCTTGCCCAATGAGGCGCCTGGTTCATCCAACTATCTAAATGTGGATGATGAATTCTAGGATTTCCCTCCACTTAGGAGACAACCGGAGCAAGTACACCCGAACCCTCCAAGGGTACCCTGAACGGAATATGCACCCTTGGTGCCGGCCAATCCGGATCCTCATGAATTGCCTCTGGCTACGCCTGCCCAGGACCAGGCCCAACAGGATGTCATCCAGGGACTCACCAATACCATTGAGGCACTAACAGCTTGATTGGAAGCGATGGAAGGTGGACGCGCTCCGATACAGCCGGAGAAAAAACCCTACCTAGATTGGGTGACCAACACACCACCTCCACCCAATTTTGGGAGCCTTTTATTCCCCATCTTCAATGGATCAGGAAATCCAGAGTAGCATTTGATGCACCACGCGTCCTATTGCGACCCTATGATGGGGACTCCGAAATAGTAAGAAGCAGTGAAACTCAGATGTTTCGTACGGACCTTCCAAGGATCCGCCTTCGTCTGGTATACGAGTCTACTGGCCCAATCGATAAAGAGCTGGGAGGACCTCTAGCTGCAGTTCCTGTTCCACTTCAGCTCAATGCTGCCAAACACGACGTTCATCGATCTCTTGAACTGCAAGTAGAGGGAGAATGACAGGGTCCTAGATTTCATCACTAGATGGAAAGGTATGACCTATTCTCTAAACATGCCAATGCCTCAAGATGATATGCTCGCCATATGCATCGATAATCTTAGAGATGAGCTACGGACACCGTTCATACCAGTGGAGTGCACCACTGGCTTCCGCCATCTCTCAGCCATTGCCCAAAGAATTGAGGACTCCCTACAGCGGAAAAATTCGAATCCCAAATAGCTTCATAGGATCCTGCGAAAAGAGCACATAGATCTGAAGCATCCACTGTCATGCTCAAGCCAGCCCTTGTGCCCGCTCTGCCGCTCAGGCCTCCACCAAATCGTCAAGGGCCCCCTACATATCAATGGTAGCCCCCACCTAAATGGGATGACCAGAGAGGACCGAAGCGGAACCAGTTTGAGGAGCAGAGAAAAAAAGTATACTCATTCCAAGATGATCAAGTTTGTGGCTACTTCATTGCCACTATGAAATGCAACTTACTCCGCATCCCAAAGCCGAGGAAACCTAAAGAAGTCGGCCGCAATGAAAGGCCAGATTACTGAACCTACCATCGGATGTTGGGGAACAGTATCCAAGAGTGCTTCGTCTTCAAAGACCTCCTGCAGAGGATGGTAGATTCTGGACAAGTTGAGATGGGACCACCCCCAATAGATGTGGAATGTATCTCTACCACCAACTACAACAAAGAGGAGGGGTGGCAGAAAGTCACCAGCAACCAGGGGAAGAAATATGACAACTGGATGACTCGGAAGACTATCAACCGGGCCTAGGGCATACACTGAGCTCAACTACAACAGCCTGTGTTTCCACCAGAATCCCCTGGAGCCGCAAAGCCGACCACATCGGCCTTACAACCCTCCACAAGCTGGTCATCTGGACGGAGCCGAAGGAGGAAACAATCACAAGAGGAGCAGTATACGATGGGGCCAAATTTAGTCCCGACCTTGGTGTATTTCATGCCCTCGGATCTGGCACAACGGGCCCCGACCCACCAAACAGCACCATCAGAGACAACCGACCAGGTTGACCTGTCAAAGGATGAAGAGTTGATCTTTGGTTCTATCAACGTCATCCATCTCATGGAATCATTCCCTGACTAAGGGTATGATTACGAACCTGAGTTTCATGCACGAGGAGCCGGGAGGAAGAATCACAGAGGCAGGGGATACCAGGGGAGGCACAACCGTGGCTGAAACCAACCCTACGGTTGGACCCCGGCCCCAACCGTTAATACCACAGAAACCCATGGGAGAGCCCTTCAGCAGACTCAGCAGGAGAGGGAATGCCCCTCCACCCCCACAAGCAGCCACTCTAGCCCTATTGTTCTGTGATACCCACCAGAGGAGGAGTAAGTGTCTGGCTGCCTAGTGCGTACAAATAGACCGGCCATACCATGTTCTCACAACACGATAACACTATCGACATTTGTCCCCATGGCCGGTCCCTCCTCGTCGAATGCTCCAGCTCCCAAGGCACCTGCTAAGAATCTCCCGCCAACAGAGAAGCGTCGACCGCTGGAGAAAAAACACGACCTCCTTAACCAGCTGGTTTCAGTACCAGCCAATTTTTCCATCTGGGATGCCCTGGGTTTGTCAGCTGACCTCAAGGAGGCGCTTATAGAAGCTTTGATCAGCCCCCTAGGAATTCCAAGCTGAGGTAGCTACTGATGAGATTTACCGGGCGGATACTGGCCCGACTGAATACAATGAGGTGATTTCCTTCACCGATGAGGACAAAGATGCCATCATGCAAGGACACATCAGACCTCTATATGTGTCTGGCACGCTGAATGGTATTGAGATCCGAAAAGTCTTTATAGACAATGGCTCTGGAGTTAACCTCCTTCTCCTATGGACACTCCATAAGTTGGGATACATTGAAGAAGATCTAATTCCCTCAGCCACAACACTGTTGGGTCACGACAAGAGTGAGCAGAAACCAATGTGACAGATTAATATGAAGACCCATTTTGGTGACCTGGTAGCCTACACAGAATTCCTGGTGGTCCGGAAGAGCACAACATTCAATGTCCTGCTGGGAAGTCCATGGCTCCATAAGCACATGGTCATTCCTTCATCCTACCACTTGTGTATGAAGTACTGCATCAAAGGAAAAAGAGGGACGTTGCACACGGACAAGGCCCCTTTAGAGCTCTCCGAGTCACATTACATCGAAGTCGGGTTCTATGAGAAAAAGAAGAAGCCTTTGATCGACAGAGTTGATTGGATCCCTAATCCAAATGGATTGGAAATGGTCCCTGATGACCCCCTTAGGCAGCTTGGCAGAGATTATGTCCTACCCATCAACCATTTTGAGAGTAGTTCTGTTGGAACCACTTTTGTGGATATGTTTGTATTTTTTGTCAATTTGTATTTGTTGGTGGTGTTTTTGGATGAATAACATGCAATTTAAGACCATGCAATTACTCATGATTGCGTGAGAACCATGCTAGAGTCTTCTTGACGGATTGATTCACATGGTTTTCATGAAGTTGATCATGACGGTTGATGAAGAAGACAATGTGCCAATGATTGGAAATCTAATATGGAATTGCAAGGATTGGAATTCTCAGATAGCCATGCACATCACATTTTCATAGAAGATGATGATGGTAAATATATGCCTTCAAAGAATACATATCACAATGAAGGAGTTTGTGATAAAAGAAGAAGAGCTGTTGAAGGATACATATCACCAAGAAGAAGTGTTGTTGTGGTGATCGTGCTTGTTGAAAAAGAAAACAGACGACATACAAATTTGTTGACAAAGGAGATTCCATGGTGGCATGTCGAGTTCGAAGATTGTGGATAATGATCCATGATTTATTCATGGAAAATCGATAAAGGAATGGATGATCTGGAGGCGGACTAAAAGAGCAGATACAAGGTGGTGTCGTTTTCCAGTGTTTGCCAAATTTTGGAGGTCCATAATTTGGAGGTTGGGGAGCTTCGCGAAAAGTGGATTTCCAGGATGATCATAATTTAATATGGAAAAGGCATGAGTTTCGCGAAGATGGGATGCATGGACTGGATTTCGTGATGAACAGAAGAATGGAGGCGGTGAGTCTTCGTGATTACGTCAAGCTTCGCGATTACGTCATGCTTCGCGAACGGCAGAGGTTGGAGAGCTTTGCAGCGATGAAGGGCTTTGCGAGGGAGCTTCGTGGCGAAGGCGCGAAGGAATGATGATGGCGATTCTTCGCGATTATTTCAAGCTTCGCGAACGACAGAGTCTGATGCGCATCGCGAATGAGAAGGGCTTTGCGAGGGAGCTTCGTAGCGAAGGTGCGAAAGTATGTTGACGGTGATTCTTCACGACTACGTCAAGATTTGCGAATGGCAATGTGCCGTGGTGCTTCGCGATTTGATCAGAATTCCGGCAGAATCTTTGGAGCTTCGCGATTTGAGATGACGTGGCGTTGACTTCGCGCGTAAGGGTCGAGGGTCGGTGGAATAGCCTATAAATTGAGGCTGACCCCCTCAATAGAAACAGAGAGCTCTCAACGAAAATTCTTTGCTCTCAGTTCGAAAAGGTCTCTCGCGAAGGTAGTGTGATTCACGAAAGAGGAGCTTCGCGGCGGCTATTCTAGCTTCGCGAAAGTCTTGTGCCCCGCGTTGGCTTAGTGAGCTTCGCGAAGAGGAAGAAGCTCCGTGATAGCCCAGCATTGCAAAGGCTGGAGCATCGTGAGAGTGCTTCGCGATTGAGCT
Organism: Viscum album; assembly: GCA_963277665.1. Lineage (NCBI taxonomy): Eukaryota > Viridiplantae > Streptophyta > Magnoliopsida > Santalales > Viscaceae > Viscum > Viscum album. The sequence continues at coordinate 273,823,390 of OY728155.1, read as the reverse complement.
TCGCGAAAAGGCAGGGGCTCTACGAAGACTTGTTTGAGCTTTCCAAAACTAGGAGCCTTGCGAAGTAGGGTACTTTGCGAAGGCCCTTTCAATGGTTGTTCGCCCTGTGGATAGGGGAAAAGGGGTATTCATCGGTGGATGAAATTTGGACTTCAACAGAGAATAATTTATTGAGCAATCACACAAGTGATTGTAATTCAGGAAAATGAAGACAAGGGGATCAAGTGAATTCAGTCATTGCACTAAAGTAAAAGGTTGAATGAAAAAGATCATCAACTCAGGACTCTGATGCAAGAGAAGTCTCATGATGAACAGGAGACAAAGACTTCAATGCAAATCTATTGAAGAGACCTTCACGTCTATAAACTAAGTGTGACTTCACCAACGGTAGTGAGCCAGGGGGAGTCAACGGGAGTGACCCGAGGGAAGCAGTGAGCTATCCCTGAACCTTTGTAAAGGCAGTGAGCCTGGGACAGAGTGAATGTGCCCGAACAATTGTAATCTACAGCTAGTGAAGCATAGTGGATTCAGGTACGACCGACAACCTGTCGGCGTATGCTCCTTGGACGTAGCCCTTAGTGGTGAACCAAGTAAAAATCGTTGTGTCATCTCTCTGCATGTGAATGTATCATTGATAATCATATCCTTCATACAGGATTAAGTAGTTCCTACCAATGTGGGAACAATATCCACAACATTAAGAAGAAAAAGTTGACACCCTGATTCACCCCTCCCCTCTCAGGGTGTCCTGGGGTCCTACAAGTGGTATCAGAGGGAGGTTAACGTATGTTGGATATTCTCCAGTAATTCTATTGAGAAGAGGATTTTAGTTTCTTTCCTAAAGTCAATAATGAAGATCAGTATTGATGAAGTTTCTGAGCAGACATCTACATCTAGTAAGACTCTGACAAATAGGAAAAATAAAGAGAAGAAGTGGATGGAGAAGTCCCTCATATCCAAAAAAGATGCAGTGACTTGTTCTCCATGACATTCCAAAAATGAAGAAACATCAGGCATGGAAAGTATAGAGCAGGTGACTCATAATTCTTCCAGAAGAAAGGATGACACCCCCAATTCACACTTTCAAGAAAAACTCAAAACATATCTGCATGATATTCCTGAAGAAAGGGTTGTTATTATTTGTATCCTATTTCATTCTATGCAGGTTGAGATCACTCGAATTGAAAGGGAAGCAGACAATATGGAAAAGGGGCTGGAAAGAAAAGTTCTGGAAAGTATGAAGCTCACCAAACAGGTTAAAGTCTCTGAAGAAAACGAGGAAGTCAATAAGACTCTAAAAGAAAGGATCCATGCACTTGAAGCTGATCTAAAGAAGAGCAATGAAGTCAAGAATTTTTTTTTGGAAGAAACTTCCATTAAATTCCGGGAACTTGGCTCTTTGTTACAAAACAAAGTTAAGATGCATGAAGATGAGGTTGAAAGGTTGAAGAAGACTTGTGAAGAGAAGATGGTCACGATTGAAGATCAAAAGATCATCCTCAATATTGTGGGTCAAAAATTGGAACCTCAGTTGACCAAGATTGAGAACACACATATTGAGGTTTCACAAAAGAATGAAATGAGTGATGCTTGCACTCAATGTTCATTGGAGGAGTCTAAAGCCGAAATGCCTCCAACATGTGATAAGAAGATTATGACAACTCTTGATTATCCACATCAATAATCAGTTGCTGCTGGTACTCAATTCTCACTGGAGGATTCTATTGTCAAAAGACCTCCAACATGTGATAAGAAGATCATGACATCACTCTTTGATCTATCACAAGAAACCGAGAAAGTAAAGGTACCATCCAAACCATCTTGCAATCATATTTCTAAATACACTCCTACAATCAGTACAGGTGGGAAGAAAAGTTCTAAACAAGTATGGATGAGGAAAGGTGAGAAGAAGAAACCTACCCCCATGGCTAGGGTGGATGGGAAGAAAAATGAGGAAGTGGGTTCCTCAAATAGAGAACAAAAGATTAAGTAGATGGCTCAACAACTTTATACAGAAGACACAAATATGAAAAGATTTGTGGGTCAATGTTGGTGCTGCAACAGATTTGGGCACTGTGCACTGGATTGTCTTTATAATCCCTTACATGGAAAAGCACAGAGAATTACTATATCAAAGAGAAGGAAGCCAACGAAAAAGGAGCAACGTCAGCAGGTCCAGAAGCATCTGTTTACTACAAACAGATTTGGAAATCTTGATAACATCTGTGATGTATGCAACGGAAGCGGTCACAATGTAGGCACATGTCCATATCAACATGCTTTCACTGTTGAAAAGAAAAGAAGACCTCTGATGCCGTCAAAGAATGAAGCAGGTACCTTGGGGAGAAATCAGAAGAATGTTGTGAACACACATTTCCCCAAGAAGATCTCAAGTAGGGAAGCTGAGAAAACCCAGGATTTTAGATCCATGAAATTAAAGGGTCATTCATCCAAAAGAAACACTAAGTGGGATGAATCTCGGATGGACCCATGTGGAAGACCTAAACAAGCTGCAAAAGTTCCGAATGACATATTGGTCATCTGGCCAGAAGATTTGAAAAGAATAAGGAATCATGAAGATGAGAAGGCCAAGGCTGGTGACAAAGGAAAAGGAAAACATTCACATGATGAAGACACAGTGCAGGAGAGATTGAAAACAAATAGAAACACACATGTCAATGATGTTCTGTGTGAGAGATGCAAGAAATCTGGTCACATTGCAAAAGGTTTCCTAACCTTAATACCAGAGCAAGAAGCAGTTCTTAAGAGGAGTAAGAATGTATCATTCATGATGGCTGCTAAGCAGAACAATTTTCCACACAAAGTAGAAGAGAATGTGAACAGAGCCATGCCACCCTGACAGATGTCAAAACATATGTTCAAATGTGCAGGCATGAAGACTGGAGTGAACAGAGGAACTTGGTTGAGAAAATAACCTCAACCAAGCAAGTCTTCTTGATGAAGCAAGAAGGAACCAGCTTATTCCCATAATCATTTATGTATTGTATTTGTGCTAATAATGCAGGGACTTGAAGTTGAAGCATGCTCCCAGGGAGAGAACCTGAGAAGTAGTGAATGTTGTCAACTCTTGATAGCCAAGCTGAAAAAGTTTACATCCTTAGTAGATTCTTCAATTGATATTCAAAGATTATGATGATGAAGGATCACTCTTGATGAAGATGATGAGGAGTGTTTCCCTTGAGGGGGAGAAGAATGAAGAAGCTTCCATAATCACTGTTTCAATCAATATCAACTCCAGCTGGACTCAAAAGCAGTTACTCTATGAATTTCTTGAAGAACACGCCAATGGAGAAGGTATGTCATTTCTCAATCACTATCCCTTGGTTACTCAGATGAAAGATTATTTTCCAAAGGGGGAGTAACTGGATTGATCAGTGACATAAAGATAATGGAAGTGCCCCATGGTCACTTATCCTGCCGATTGCACTTGAATGTTTTTGATCTATTTTCTGATGTGAGTGCAGAAGTTTCAGGTTGAATATTCTCTATCATAGTTGATCTTCTTCTACCTGGAATTAAAGTGGTAAACCCTTGAAGACAAGATACATGAGTTATCATCTCATGTTGGTATCATGATATGTGGATAATGGATATCCTTGTTGACTTAATAAAATCTTCTTGTTTTCTACATCGAGCATTGCTCAAGTAGACTTAGAGTGAAATGATTAATGAAACATTGCTTAAGTGTGGATTGATACCCTCCCTACCATGTGCTTTGTATTTCATGTCAATAAGGGGGAGAGAAAGTGAAATGAACGTTGAATATAAAAGTTTATTGAATAGAAGATTCTCATTTTGACATTGACAAATTCATTTCAGAAGATGTATAAGGTATTGACAAAAAAATACAAAGGGGGAGATTGTTGGAACCACTTTTGTGGATAGGTTTGTATTTGTTGTCAATTTGTATTTGTTGGTGGTGTTTTTGGATGAATAACATGCAATTTAAGACCATGCAATTACTCATGATTGCGTGAGAACCATGCTAGAGTCTTCTTGACGGATTGATTCACATGGTTTGCATGAAGTTGATCATGACGGTTGATGAAGAAGACAATGTGCCAATGATTTGAAATCTAATATGGAAGTGCAAGGATTGGAATTCTGAGATAGCCATGCACATCACATTGTCATAGAAGATGATGATGGTAAATATATGCCATCAAAGAATACATATCACAATGGGGGAGTTTGTGATAAAAGCAGAAGAGTTGTTGAAGGATACATATCACCAAGAAGAAGTGTTGTTGAGGTGATCGTGCTTGTTGACAAAGAAAACAGACGACATACAAATTTGTTGACAAAGGAGATTCCATGGTGGCATGTCGAGTTCGAAGATTGTGGATAATGATCCATGTTTTATTCATGGAACATCGATAAAGGAATGGATGATCTAGAGGCGGACTAAAAGAGCAGATACAAGGTGGCGTCGTTTTCCAATGTTTGCCAAATTTTGGATGTCCAAAATTTGGAGGTTGGGGAGTTTCGCGAAAAGTGGATTTCCAGGAAGATCATAATTTAATATGGAAAAGGCATGAGTTTCGTGAAGATGGGATGCATGGACTGGATTTCGCGAAGACCATAAGAATGGAGGCGATGAGTCTTCGCGATTACGTCAAGCTTCACGATTACGTCAAGCTTCGCGAATGGTAGAGGCTGGAGAGCTTTGTGGCGATGAAGGGCTTTGCGAGGGGGCTTCGCGGCGAAGGCGCGAAGGAATGATGATGGTGATTATTCGCAATTATTTCATGCTTTGCGAACGACAGAGGCTGAAGCGCATCGCAGCAGAGAAAGGCTTCGCGAGGGAGCTTCGCAGTGAAGGCGCGAAAGTATGTTGATGGTGATTCTTCGCGACTACGTCAAGCTTCGCGAATGGAAAAGTGTCGTGGTGCTTCGCGATTTGATCAGAATTCCGGCGGAATATTTGGAGCTTTTCGATTTGAGATGACGTGGCATTGACTTCATGCGTAAGGGTTGAGGGTCGGTGGAATCACATATAAATTGAGTCTGACCCCCTCAAGAGAAATAAAGAGCTCTCAACGAAAATCCTTTGCTCTCGGTTCGCAGAGGTCTCTCGCGAAGGCAGTGTGCTTCGCGAAAGAGGAGCTTCGCGGCGGCTATTCTAGCTCCGTGAAAGTCTTGCGCCTCGCGTTGGCTCAGTGAGCTTCGTGAAGAGGTAGGGGCTCTGCAATAGCCCAGTATTTCGAAGGCTGGAGAATCGCGAGAGAGCTTCACGATTGAGTTTTGCGAAAAGGCAGGGGCTCTACGAAGACTTGTTTGAGCTTTCCAAAACTGGGAGCCTTTCAAAGTAGGGTACTTTGTGAAGGCCCTTTCAAATGTTGTTCGCCCTGTGGATAGGGGAAAAGGGGTATTCATCGGTGGATGAAATTTGGACTTCAATAGAGAATCATTTATTGAGCAATCACACAAGTGATTGTAATTCAAGAAAACGAATACAAGGGGATCAAGTACATTTAGTCATTGCCCTAAAGTAAAAGGTTGAATACAAAAGAGCATCAAATCAGGACTCTGATGCAAGCAAAGTCTCATGATGAACAGGAGACAAAGACTTCAATGAAAATCTATTGAAGAGACCTTCACATCTATAAACTGAGTGTGACTTCACCAATGGTAGTGAGCTAGGGTGAGTCAACGGGAGTGACCCGAGGGAAGCAGTGAGCTATCCCTGAACCATTGTAAAGGCAGTGATCCTGGGACAGAGTGACTGTGCCCGAACAATTGTAATCTACAGCTAGTGAAGCATAGTGGATTCAGGTACGACCGACAACCTATCGGTGTATGCTCCTTGGACGTAGCCCTTAGTGGTGAACCAAGTAAAAATCGTTGTGTCATCTCTCTGCATGTGAATGTATCATTGCTGATCATATCCTTCATACAGGTTTAAGTAGTTCCTACCAACGTGGGACCAAGATCCACAACTTTAAGAAGAAAAAGTTGACACCCTGATTCACCCCTCCCCTCTCAAGGTGTCCCGGGGTCCTACAAGTTCGAGTCCGGACACGCATTCGGATGTCCTCATGACTTCAGCCGCGATGGCCGAGCACGAAAATGCGGGAACTTCTACCAACCCTCGATTTGGGGACGAATAATCAAGAAGGGATTCCCACGATACCTCTCTCTCAAACCCTCGAAGGCTCAGACTGAAAACTCTCTCCTCGTCAGATCAAGAGGATGAAGACTTGGGAGAAGAAGAGGGGGAGGATCTCAGAGATTCACCTCCCGCATTTGAGGAGGGTATCTCCACCACTGTGGAAGAGCTCAGGGAAGTAAACCTGGGTACCGAAGAAGACCTGAGGCCCACTCTCATTAGTGCGGCCATGTCTTCTGATGAACATGAGGTATATACCTCCTTCCTAAGGCAACATCGGGATGTCTTTTCATGGAATTACACGAAAATGCCAGGACTCGATACCGAGGTAGCGACACATCACCTGGGTCTTCCAGAAGACCACTAGGGCTACAAACATGCCACTAGAAGGATTCACCCCTCACATGATACCAAGATAGAGGCGGAACTCGATATGCTCATTAAGGAAGGCTTTATCAGGGAAGTCCAGCACCCCATTTGGTTGGCCAACATCGTCCCTGTCAAGAAAAAGAAAGGTCAAATCCACGTCTTCATTGACTTTGGAGACCTTAATCATCATTGTCCGAAAGATGACTTCTCAGTTCCAATCACCGAGTTGTTAATTGATGTGACATTCGGGTATGAGGCTCTATCCTTCATGGACGACTACTCCAGATACAATAAAATCAGGATGGCCTAAGAAGACGAAGAAGACACTGCCTTTAGTTCCCCTCAAGGGGTATTCTGTTACAGGGTCATGCCCTTTGGTCTCAAGAATGCTGGCGACACGTATCATCATGCCATGCATCGGATCTTTAAGCCGTTCCTGGGGAAATTCGTTGAATGTTACATGGATGAACTAGTGGTCAAGTCCATACAGTGCTCGGACCACATGTAATACCTTGAGACCATCTTCAACAAGCTCTGACAGCATAGCTTGAAAATGAAACCCTTGAAATCCTCCTTTGGGGTTACCTCAGGGAAATTTCTTGGCTTCGTCAGATGCCATCGCGGCATCGAAGTCGACCCTGAGAAGATGAAGGCTATCCTGAGCCTACCACCCCCTCGAAATCTCACTGAGCTGAGGGGATTCCAGGGACACCTAGCCTATATTAGGTGGTTCATAGCCAACCTGGCAGGAAAATGTTTTCCCTTCACCAGGTTGATGAAGAAGGGGGTCACATACCAATAGACGGACGAATGTCAAGAGGCATTCGACAACTTGAATAATTACCTCTTAAGCCCACCCGTTCTCATGCACCCAGTTGAAGGAAGACCTCTCATTCTATATGTGACGGCCCTAGAACGGTCATTGGGAGCCTTTATCGCACAGAAGAACGACGTCGGCAGTGAAAACTGTCTCTATTACCTCAGTTTAAACATGATTGATGCTAAGACTCGATACTCAAATATCGAGAAGAGCTATCTGGCCTTGGTCTTCACAGTTCAAAAGATGTGACCTTACCTGCAGTATCATGAGGTCCATTTGATCTCACGAAGTAACCCAGTCAAGTACATCCTTAATCTTCTGATGCTAAATGGACGCCTATCCCAATGGGCGGTCATCCTGCAACAATACGACATCTGGTTCGTGCCTCAAAAATCCATCAAGGGCCAGGCATTAGAAGACTTTCTGGCAGAGCACCCTTCAGCAGAGACCACTGCACTGGACGCTATACTACCTGATGAAGATATCTTCTCGATTCAAGAGGAGGTCCCGGCATGGGAAATGTACTTTGACGGCGCGTCCCGAAGCCCCACAGGGAAGAGGATGGAGGATCCTAGATTCAAAAAAGTGGGGCTGGGGATAATACTCATGTCCCCAGAAATGGAAGTTTTTTTGTATTCCTTCTTCCTGTCATAGGGATGTACGAACAATGAAGCGGAATATCAAGCCCTCATTACAGGCCTGGAACTCGCACTCGAGGCACAAGTACAACACCTTAAGGTAAAAGGTGACTCGGAGATGGTCATCAAGAAAGTTAATGGTGACAATGCTATTAAAAAGGAAGAGATAATCCCCCTGTTTGACCATGTCCAAGGGATAATGGCTGAGTTCACCAAAGAACCGACATTGACTTATATTCCCCGGTCCCAGAACGCTCAGGCTGATGCATTAGCCAACGCGGCCACATCCATAGATGACCTCGACCTGGATGAAACAGTCATCAGCATTGCTCACTGTCGAATGGTATTGCCATTTGTTCAAGATAAGATGGAAGAGATCCACGAAGTCAGTATTGTCCCCAAGCCACATTCTCCTACTACCGGCTGGATGACCCCCATCACAAACTACCTTAAACGGGGAGAGCTTCCATCAGACAGGGCTGAACAATAGAAAATGCGGAGAAGGGCAATCAATTTTTTCCTATATGGTGGCACATGTCAGCAAGAGGTCCTCTAAAAATGAGGCCTCGATGGAGTTATCCTCATATGCTTTGACGGAGAAGAAACTACCGCCGTCATGACTGAAGTACATGCAGGAGCATGTGGATCACATCAACCAGGGACCAAGTTTTCCTATTAGGTTCAAAGGCTTGGGTAATACTGGCCCACAATGGCATGAGACTGCGAGCGTTTTACCAAAAAATTCCACTCATGCCAGATCCATGCCAACATCATACACCAGCCCCCAGAGTTGCTTCATCAAGCTAAGTACTCCTAGCCATTTTTCATTTGGGGAATGGATGTTGTGGGACCGTATCCTCCAGCCACGACCAAACAGGTGAAGTATATCCTCACGGCGACTGGCTTCATTTCCAAATGGGCAGAAGCCATACCCCTCAAGTAAGTTGGGGAAAAAATATTTTCATCTTCATGAAGACCAATATCATCACCAGATTTGGTGTACATCATACTATACTGACAAACAATGTCACCAATTTCTACTCTACTGAGTGGGAAAGCTATACCACAAGTATGGTATCAAGTCTAGCCACTCATCCCGCTACCATGAAGCGGCCAAAAGATAGATAAAATCTTTCAACAAGACCCTGTCCAAGATCCTCCAGAAAATGGTGGAAAAATACAAGAATTCATGGCCAAATAAACTCCTCCATGCATTGTGGGCTTATCGAACCACAATCTGCACCGCTACTCGGTCTACCCCATACTCATTGGTGTACGACATGGAGATGGTCCTGCCCATTGAACTCTAACTTCCCTCACTCTGTGTTTCCATCTGTGATCAATTATCCATTGATGAGCAATCAGAAAAGTAGCTAGGTGAATTGGAACAGCTAGATGAGAAACGGTTGCACACTCTGCGCCCCTGGAAGTGTACCAGAACAGGATTGCATGAGCCTTCAACAAAAAGGTCTGCCTCCAGTCTTTCTTGGAAGGAGAATTAGTGTTGGCCTTATGAACCCCAATGATACCTAGAAAGAAGCCTACAAAGTTGGAGCCCAAGTGGGAGGGACCATATGTTGTACACAAGGTCTACTCCAACGGAGCGTATTCCCTGATCTCCATGGACGGGCAATCCACCACGGCTCCTACCAATGTTAAATTCCTAAAGAAGTATTTCACATAAAGACAAAGAACTCTTCATCCGAGCTGTATAACATTAAACTGCAAAGAACTTCATCCTCACTGCATGACGTTAAACTGCATGGAATCTAATAATTCCCCCTCGTCCTAACCACAAGATGTTAAACTGTATGGACTACATCCTCACCGCATGACGTTAAACTACACGGATTACACAGAACTACATATGGCTTGATTCCCGTCCTCGCAGGATACGTAGCGACGCCGAGATTCCCTATCTTGGCCTAGCCACTTCAAAAAAAAGATTTCATTTCCCCCGTGTACAGACCAGACCTGCACGGGGTGTATCATCTTTAAACAGAACTATGTATGGCTTGATTCCTGTCCTCACAGGATATGTAGTGACGTCGGGATTCCCTATCCTGGCACAACCACTTCAAAAAAAAATGTCCACATTCCCCCGTGTACGGACCAGACCTGCACGGGGTGTATCATCTTTACAGAGAACTACGTATGGCTTGATTCTTGTCCTCGCAGGATACGTACCGATGCTGAGATTCCACACCCTGGCCCAGCCACTTCAAAAAATTCCCCTTCCCCAGTGTACGGACCAGACCTGCACGAGGTGTATATCTTCGTCTTTACCACATGATGTTAAACTACACAAAAGTTGTCCCCACCGCACGACATTAAACTATGCAGACCCTCTTTGTCTTTCATGTCGGGTCACCTTCGTCCTTACCACATGACGTCAAAATGCATGGAGTTTTTCCTCACCGCATGACGTTAAACTGCACGAACTTCGTCGCGACCCACCCAGGACACATGGCGATACAAGATGGAGATAATCCTGCACATTTGGATACATCCTTTCCATACATCAGACTCCACGAACCGGATAATTATGGATCTTCATAACCACGCATGGCCATCGGATGTGGAATGTCATCAACCCGTGGACACCTTTGTATGACTATGCATACCATGCCCTCAGAGGCTCTGCATATTGATTTCCCATGTCCCGTCTACCAAAGGAAATATTTCCACAGGCGACACTCTTCCTAGCTCCATACGCTTACCGGCCTCAGAGCCCCCATACTATATCTCTTGATCCATAATTTTATGGTGAAGTGGTTTACATGTTCATTCCCCTGTTCACATTAGGGTGTGGTCAGGGTTTCCCTATCTTGCTAACCTGTGTGTCCACCAGTGGTTCACATAGATACTTGCATCAACAAACATCAAGCCAGGACTAGGCTAATTTGACTCAACGGACAATTGTGGTGAAGGTGTTTCTTGTATACCCGGACACCATTATCCCCATGTGCTGAACTCTGCACTGTGATCAATCATGGACTTTCATAATCATTCATGGCCATCAGAAGTGGAAAATTATCAACCTGGGGACACATTTGTACGACTATGCATACCATGCCCTCAGCAGATCTTCATAATGATAGCCCCTGGATCGTCCATCAAAGGCAAGATTTCATCGGGCGGTACTTCTCCTAGCTCAATATGCCTACTGGCCTTAGATCCCCCAAACCATACCTCCTGGTCCGGGAAAGCATAAAGTTGTAGTTGAAGACCTTCATCCCCCGCCTTGTTCCAAGTATACCAGAACATCCTGACCAAATTATCCTTCGAGTGATTGCAGAAATAGTCACCCAATGGTCCGAGCACTATGACCGATAAACTAGGAGTACTTCTTCCTCACCGCACGATGTCAAACTACACGGAGTGAAGGCACACCCCCTCGAACAAGATAAATCAGCGCATGGGGGCTCTTTAAGATTTAATAGCAACCAGGGACGGATGTCCCCGACATGCCCAGATATTTCTTCACTAGATGACAGAATTAGTGGCCCAGACAACTACGGATCCTCATAACCACTCATGGCCATCAGAAGTGGAAAGTTATTGACCCGTGGACACCTTCTTATGACTATGCATACCATGCCCACAATGGATCTTCATAATGATAGCCCCTGGCTCGTCCATCAAAGGAATGATTTCCACAGGCGTTGCTCTTCCTAGATCCATATGCTTACCGGCCTCAGAGATCCCATATCACCTCTCATGATCCAAGAAGCCCCAGAACCATGATTTACACCAATCAACCCCCTTCCACACCTAGGGCATGTTGAGGTACTCAAGCCCAGTAACATTCTGATGAAGAGCAGCCTTTGCAAAAATGCCCCCGTCCTCGCTGCATAACGTTAAACAGCATAGAGATCTTTAAAAATGACCATGTCCTCGCTGCATGACGTTAAACTGCACGGAAACCTGTAATAATGATCCTTGTCCTTATCGCATGATGCTAAACATCATGGTCGAACCCATAACCGATTAAGTAAGATACATAGGCTTTTCTCTCTCTTGCAGGTCTTGGGTCAGACCTGCACGAACCACCGCCTCACACCAGTGTGAGAAAGAATTACTTCACCTATTCTTAGGAATTTAAGTCTAGATATTTCCCCCGTATTCAGGCACCCTCTCAACATAAGCCATAATTTTTACTAAAAAAGACGAACTCTCATAAGCCACCCCAGGTGGTTCCAAATCTCAACTTCCATGAAGTTTCTCGGCTATCGGAAGTGGATAGTCTTTGACTTTAGGACACCTTTGTATGACTATGCATACCAGGCCCTCAGCGGCTCTTCATATTGATCGCCCCTGGCCCGTCTACCAAAAGAAAATTTTCCTTGGGCAATGCTTCTCTCCATACGCCTCTTGGCCTTTGATCCCCCATTTCTATCTCTGGATTCAAGAAACCCTCTGAGCTACAGATTACCAACCTCATTCACAATCCTACCGGAATGCAGAGAAATGTCTTTGACGAGATTACCGAGAACCAGGAGAAGTCTTTCCATTCGAGATGATGTCCCAGCTGCATGACTTTAAACTGCGTCAAGACCCAACCATCCCTTACACTAACTAAACGCGTAGGGCGGTGGTCACCGGACCACACCCCTGATTAGTACGGATATTCCAAAAACCCTTTCAGATGTCACAAGCCCCTTTTGATCCACCCCTGGTGGTTTTCATTTCCTTCTATTCCACCCATCGTGGTTTCCATAAGATGGACTTCCATGAAGTCCCCTAGCCATCAGAAATGGATAAGTCTTTGACTTATGGACACCTTTGTATGACTATTCATACCATGCCCTCAGTGGATCTGTATATTTATTGCCCCTGGCCCATATACCAAAGGAAAACTTCCTTAGGCAATTCCCTTCCTACCTCTGTACGCCGATGCGGCTCCCAATCCGTGTGACATGCCATGCATGTCGTCCAAACATTTTTCCCCCACGTGTGTTGGAATAGTATTTAGACATCTTTTAATCAGTTGAACCCCATTGGGGACCTTGCCCCATTATATTTGGTCAATATTGTTCGACCTAAAACATCAGTAATGATAGTCTTGATGGAAGGACTTTAAACCGCTGACAGAAGAAAGAGGCACAAATCCTGTTAGGCCGAAAACTCGAAAAGGGCGACCTAAGAAAAAGCCGGGTTATACCCGCTGGGCCCATACCGAATGGGACCAGGAAAAATCAGGGCATTAAATGATGAAAAAGACAAAATTTTTGTAGGGGTTTCTTAAAAAACCCTTGCAATAGTCAGACTATGCTCGCTGGATCCCATGGTCCAGGAAAAAAATAGATCTTTTTTCCTGATTTATGATTAGTTCTGATTCAGTGAATTGTTATTTTCACAAAAATTGTTCTAAGTAACAATCAAATTCCACAACAATAACTGATTGATGGAGACTTTATTTCATTCAGAAGAAAAAAAAGGAGGAAGTCCACAAGCTGGGGTCTCTCCTTTATATATAAAAAAAGTAAGGGCGACGGAGGGGTAAGTAAAACAAGGGATACAAAAGTAGCTCTGATAGTTATAAAGGATCCTGACTTTCTCTCCCCACCAGATCAGCGACTGCACTGCGAAGGCCGTCGCAGGATTGTTCCAACACTGCCTTCACCCTGGTTTCAGCCTCAGCCACCGGTCGGATACGCTCCACTGCGTTTTGGAGATCGCTGATCCCTTTTCTGGTAACTTCAAGACGATCGTTCATAGCCGATAACTGATCCCTCAGCATCACGGCCCATTCTTCGCATGTGTGCAACTCAAAGGATAGGATTGCTGCCTGATCTCGAGAAATATCCTCTCATGATATCATTTGATGGATCATTGTTGTGGTTTCCTCCATGGTTCAGGCCCCACGATGAGTGATCTCGAAGTGAGAAAGATTGCATTCACTAGTGACAGCTTCCTCGCGGGCCATGAAAACTTCGCAAGAAAGAGAATGGAATTGCCAATAGTCACAGCCACCTGACCCCAAACCTAGGAAGAGTTTACGAATAGCTTCGGTTTTAGTTTCCATTTTGGCTAAGGGTGTTTCAGTGATGATTTCACATATTCGGGGCCAGGCCCACCTGCACACTACCCGATGGTCCACCATGGTACGAGGATCATTGGTGTCCTCGTTGGACGACACGAGAACGATGTCTGGCATGGCAGCCCGTGCGGATGTGTGCTCACTATAAGTTGAATCTGAAGTTGGAATGTATGGAGCCCCTAACCCTGGTTCAGGCTTGGGGACCAAGTTGCTAAGCCCAATATTGACTGGGGGAACCTCCAGGATGGTCTCGCTGAGACCCAACACTACAGGGTCATCCTCATCCACGCACAAGAAGGATTAATTTGTCTGGACTGTGGCCACCGCAGGGTTGGGAGAGGGAAGTTCTATGAGTCGCTTTGATAGACGAGCCATTAGTCGGTCCTCCCTGAAAACTGTTGAGGAAGGTGTAGTGGATGCAGCAGCCACCATACCTCTTGATTTGGGAACCTGCCGGATAAACTTCCCTAGAATCCCATCATGATAGTATTTTACCCATGTTTTTTCAAACTCCATGGAAAGGATGGAAGCCGTGCCCGTATCAGGTAGGGGAAAGCTTACGTCAAATCCCTCACGCGTTAGCATCAGCCACCACTGACGAATTATGGTTGGATACAGTCCTTGATCCCGAGAAGGGGGAAGAGAAGCTTGGACTTGCATGCACTCGAACTGGCTAGAAAAGCGATACGAGACATACAGCTCTCACAAAGAGACACCATCGATCCGTGCAGACAGAAACTCATCCCGCAGGGAGACCTTGTAAGAGTGCTCCTCCAGGCTCCCCCGGCGGTTGTCAACAAAGATTCAAGAAGGGGTGGGGTAGGGAGTGAAGATGAACTGGGAGAAGTCTCTCAGGGGCTCGAGGACTTCACTAGAATTGAGATACTTCAAGAGAACTCTGGCTATATCCAGTAGGGTAGGCTGAAATTTAGGAAGCGGGACGGCTATGTTGTGAAGATACTCATAATAGCGACAGTGATCCGCCACCCAACCATAAAAAAATTGAAATGGCCTGCATAGAGAGTAGGGTGACCCTCCAATATTCATATGGACCAGTTGGTCGTAGATACGGGCCAAAGTGGGAACGGCTAAATTCACCAAGAGGCCCTCTGCTAACCCAGCCACCATCATCAATGTGTAGGCCCAGACACCTGGGTTAATAACCCTGGATGGAAATATCCATCCTCTCAAAAACATAGCAAACAGACCGGCCAACTGGAGCATAGGTGACACACCAGGGCGCACCTCGTTACCCCATGAAAGATAGTCGCCTGCTTCCAGCACCGCCCTATAAGAACCTTGAATGGTTCGTGTCTGTTGGGAAGGATGAGTCCCGGGATGCATAATCATTGGCGTAGGACCGGTGGTGTTGAAAAATAACCCTATCCAAGTGCTTTAAGGAATAATCGAGCGGGCATGCAAGGCCTGACCCACTGACTGCTTTGCCATGGTCAGCGGCTCTTTCTCGAATAAAGGCACCTATTTAATGTCATCCCATGCATCGGGGGTGGGAAAAAATTCGTCATACATCTCGCCAGCAATCGGCAGTCCTCCTATCTGGTAGATGTCCCATAGACTGATGACGACTTCACCGTGGGAAAGGTGAAAAGTATTAGTACTTGAACACCAGCGGCTGAACAGGTCGGGTAGGATCGAAGATGGTGGGTAAACAACAAATTGGGAAGACCACACTGCAGAGTATAGGTTGACCGCTTCTAGTGAATCTGGAGACTCTCGAAAATGATGATGGACCCAGAAAGCCCATGCCCAATCATTTTAGAAGAGCCCGCCAGACTGAAGATCCCACCTGGGAACCCATCCCGCATCAGGATCCCTTCGAGCAAGGTTGACAATAGAAGGGTAGTCATTAAGGACATCTTTCTGAGAGAAGTCTCGAGTGCACTAATCGCTTTAGGTCCAGACAGAGCCCCTCAGAATAAATTTTTCTTTCAAACCAAAATTAGAGATTATCTCCCCGGATTAGGTAAGGTTTGTCTGAATTCATTTCGAAGGCGCTTCCAGGAAAGGAGAAGGGAGACCTGCGAAAGTAGGGGGGATGGGAATGTCATCCTAAAGACCGAAGCTATAGATCGGGAGCCGACTGGATAATGGATAACTCAGAAGTTCCAAAGAGATTAAGTTCTTCAATGCACCGTCATCAGGAATGATGGACCGACTAGGGTCCTCTTTGATGCCCTCCGCTCTGCGAATCATAGAAGAACGTCTCTCTGAGCTAGTTGAGAGGGGCTCTGTAGCAGGCCTCGGTGCAGAATGAAGGGGAACCATACTTTGTACCTGCATAAGGAGTTCCAACAATTGGATATCCCGGAATAAGAATCTGGACAAAAAGAACCAAATGACTGGTTAATGAGCCTTCATAATCAAAATATGCAAGGAGGCCTTGGAGGATGGTTCGCGATGGCACCATCCCGCGAACCAGCCCTTCACGAAATCAGTCCGCGAAGCCCTGGCCGGTGGAGCATTGGCCATGAAACCGTGAACCAAGTCGCTTCGCGGAAATTTAATCCCATGTTTATTCGGGAGACTCAGGTACTTCTTGAAGTTCAAGAGATATTTAGTCTACGAAGCATCGAAACCGTGAAGCAAGTTCCTCTGCAGCCCGTCATCACATACTTTTTAATTAATTAAGAGGAATGATTCACGGTTGGGAAGTTGGTTCATGGGTGAAGGTGATCGCGAAGAAGGAATGGTTCACGGAGGTTGATGCCAGTTCGCGGATGGGGCACTTCGCGAAGGAGAAAACACGCGGAGGCGAAGGAGCTCTGGTTTCACGAAGAATTTGGCAAAGGACAAGTGAGGGCTCCCCGTATTTATAGGTGTGGTCCCCAACTGGGTCCACCTTTATACCGCAAACCATCTCAGTTTTAGGACCACTCTGCATCGGAATGTCCCCCTCTTCATTCTGATCAAACCCCATTCCAATGGGGGAATTTGTAGGGTCCTGAAAAACACGCCAAGGAAATTTTACCCAAATCCCCCAAAAGAATTGGGGAAAATAATCAATAATGAGACACAAAAAGGACCGGTCCACGAACTGGTCCATGGAAGCGCAAAGTGGCCAGGCCCTGCGAGGCACCCCCCTCCGTGAACCAGTGTTGTTCGCGAAATGGAGGCGGAGAGCCTCCGAGGTCACGAATTAGGATGGGTGTCAGTCTAGTTCACCGTCGCGAACCACCCCGACCGTGGACCATGTTGACCGGTTCAAGACGCACCCTCTGTCGTTCGCGGAATAGAGTTCGAAACCTCCGTAGCTACGGAGCACTCTCCGAGTTCGCCTCGTGGAGCGGGAGAAGCATTCAATACCCACCGTGAATCGCAGATTGACCAAGTCAGCTGTGAATCGGGTTATGGGCCACCACAAAAGGTGTCGCATGGCCATAGATACATTACTTTCCCCACTCTATAAAAGGAGACCGAGGGGGACAGATGAGGGGATCAGATACCTGGAATCAGATTTGAAGGGATAGGAGATCGGTTGAAGGAAGGCTTCCAATTTTGCAAACAGTGAAATTCCCATCCGCGAACCACAACAGGCATATGAATTAAGAAGGAATTGGAAAACACATAATAATTTGGTGAACCGTGAACCTAAAAATAACAAAAAGGAGAACCGCGAACCATACCCCCCTCCGCGGATGACTTCCCCGCGGACCAGAGAGATTATGCCTGTTTTCCCATCCTTCGCACCGCGGAGCACCCTCCCCCGTGGGCAATGCCCCGACCGACGAGCCTCCGATCGGTGCCGCCCTTGGCCGCCGCTGCCCGCTAGGAATCCTCCACGAACCACCCAGGTTCCCGGATTGAACCCGAAGCCGTGAACCACCATGGTTCGCGGATTGAACTCGAAGTCGCGAACCACCCTAGTTCACAGATTGAGCATGAAGCCGTGAACCATCCTGGTTCGCGGGACGCCAATCAGTCTGCGGACCACCCTGGTTCGCGGACGGCTTGTCAAGTCGTGTGGCACTTCCCCACGCGAAGGGCACCACCACCAATACCTCTCGGTGGCTTTCCAAATACTTCAGTGTTCTCATTTCCAGAGCCAGGTAAAATCCTTTTGATCCAACCATGACCACAGTGAATCCCTCTTTGGCTTATTCATTGGCACCGAGCCGAGGCCTCCACCAGAGCCTCCGAATCCGCGTGGTATAACTTTTAGGCGCATCAGCGCGCCATTTTGAGTTCATATACCTACGGTAAAAAGGGGGAAAGGGGTTTCCCCGACCCTTGAGTAGATTCCCGAAGCATTCTTGGGATCACATTCCCATGGTAATGTGGAGTCTGAGCTCAGGAATCCATTTTTTCCCCTCCACCTATTGAGGGTTCCTCGAAGATGGTAAAATACCCATCATAAGGAATCCCTCGTGCACTGCAAGAGAGGATACGGGAACAGGAGCACCACCTTTCCCTCTCCCGATGGGCTTTGTCGCCTCAGGCATCCATCTCGGAGTAATCCCTGACCTTCTGGGGCTATTTTGAGTGTAATCCCCAATTCATCACCTTGGACACCTTCATGTGTAAGCCCCACTCCGCTTCTCACAGACGCACCTTTCACGATGTGATCCTCTAGTCCCTGCTGCCTCTTTTTTCTCACACCGATAATGACTAACATGGGCTTAGAGTAAGCATCGACCATGACATCCCCTTATGGGCCTCCACATACTGTAAGCCCCAATCCATAAGTCTGGGCTGCCCTAGAGCATAATCCCCAATCCAAAGAGAACTATGTGGACTTTGATCCCTACCTCCTAGAAAGGGTATGTAGGAAGCCTCTATGAGGTTCAAGACCACCACCCATTAGACCACCTGGTCTCTCTTCACATCGGTTCCCCAAAACCTATCCGAAGTACATGGTCATTGATCCCTGCTTCCTAAGTAGGGTACGTAGGAAGCCTCCCTAAGGTTCAAGCCCAACAACTGGTCAATCCGATCATCCCCACATCAGTTCACCATGCCGCTCCTAGTGTCTCCTCAAGCGAGTTCCTACCCTTCGGGGCCGTTAATCCAATGAGGGATGGTAAAGCTCAGGCATAAACGATTCTGAACCGCTGCATCTAGTTGATCACTGCCCACCAGGGTTGAATCCGTGGATACTATGTTTGGGTATATACCAAATATTCACGAACATATGAATGCGTCTTAAATCTATAAGAGAGTCCAAGAACATACAATAATTCCCCCCCCCCCCCAAAAAGGGTGCGATGAGCCCGACTTCCCATCCTCTCAACCAATGTGAGTTCATAAGAGTCGTTGGTCAGACCATCCGGAGAACTCCTGCCTTTGGAAAGCAGGTCCATCAATCATTGGATACAGAGCCGTTGGGCGTTTTGTGGATGAAAACCAAGAACAAAACAGTATTATAAATCAGTTTCAAGCAATAAAATTTAGTTTTCATTTTATTTAAATTATACAATAGTCAAATGATATATTTCATTAAAATATAGTTGATGATGGATTTGAACTCATTTTCCAACATGTCCATTTTCGTCAAATTATTTTATGAATGTTTTCTCTATATATAAATTTTTGTTACATGTATATTATACTACCACTAATTTTCATTAAAATTATAATAAATAATGATTTATACATTTCATTATTTTCCACATTGACTCTTTATATCCAATTGAAAAAGAATATTTTTGTTTAATTTTTATGCATGATTAAAGTTTTCATATTGTTTTTGAAATCATTCATTATCAATATTAATCTAAAAGACTGTATGGTTTATAAAGAATTTTTTATTCTCATTGCACAGATGTTTTTTGAATATATTTTCGAAATTAAAGTGTATTTCCCCTCATTTATATGTGATTATATAATGTAACATTGATAATGGGGTATAATTCTTATTAGTGAGGGTTTTATTATTGAAAATAAATATTTTAGGCGTTCTAATCATGATATGAATCTTGAAAAGTTTTTATATTAATAGAGATAAAGGGAAATATGTTACTTCTAAGAGATATATAATATAAATTATGAACATGATATGATATCCATTTAATGGAGTTAACATTATGAATTTATGAAAATTATGTAATACATAATAAAAAAAGATGGAATCAACCATGATCGTTATTCTTCAATAAGGGTTCATGGAAGGGTAAATGAAAGAATAATTTCCCTAAATACAATAATAAACATTCAATACAATGTATAGGATCTAATTCTAATAGATTCATTTTATAATTTAATAAATTGAAAGCATGATTAAAAGAATTTTTTTGGTCATACTAAATTGAAAGGTTTGATTTTATGTG
Source organism: Viscum album (assembly GCA_963277665.1). Taxonomy (NCBI): domain Eukaryota; kingdom Viridiplantae; phylum Streptophyta; class Magnoliopsida; order Santalales; family Viscaceae; genus Viscum; species Viscum album. The sequence goes on along the minus strand of OY728155.1, from coordinate 273,803,106 downwards.
TTATCACGTTATCCTATGTAAAAATCATGATTATTATTTTTCCATTATTCTTTCTTAAAATATATTATACTTAAACATTAGGATTTCAGGTTAATTTAATAAGTAATTTATTATTTTTTTACTAAATTTCTATCATCTAAAATGAAATCATCATTTTCGGTTTTCATAAACATTCAAAAGGATTAATGCATTTCCTAACTTTTTATACCATTTACGAATATATTGTTTTCTCATCTCAGATTTCATAATGTTCAATATATGTCTTAAGGATTTTTAGTTATTATAAAAATTTAAATGGAGAAACTTCCTTAATTAAGAAAATGAGTAATGAATTAAATATGAGTGAAAATAGAGGAAAATGTTTTAATGGATGGAATATACATTATGTGAAAATGGAAACTGTGTCATTTAATGGTTTTATTATTTATATAAAACACATGCATAAAATATTTTAAAAATGTATGAATTCTAATTTTTTTTCAAATTATTGTATTTGTTGGTTCTTTAAGAATTCAGGCCTTATAATTAGTCTCAAATGAATGGTTTATAAAAATAATAAAAGTATTAATTTTCATTAGGTGAGAATAACATGACATATTTAGAAACCATTATGTTTTACTATGTTTCATGGGGATCATAATTTTTAAGTCTTTTATAATAGTTACGATGAGTTTATAAAAGATAATTATGGGTATTTTAGGCTCAATCAAAAGAGTCAAATATAATATGAAACGGTTAAGGATATCATAGAAAATATCCTTTTCAGAAGATCAGTATTTCAGATTTTATTTAACATAGATCAATTTCATTTTAATAAATGGATTGAACTAGTAGAAACAACGTTAATAAATGATGTAATGGAAACTGGAGATGTTACCTAAATTATAAAATGAACATGTTGTGGTCTTAAATGGAATATTATTTTGTTATGACTAACGAGATATCTTGATGTATGATTAAAACCCCAAACTAAGATTAATTTCCTAACATAATAGTGGAGTAAAAAATAGACTATTATGGAGGTTTAAGTAGAAATGATCATGAAGGTAACATTATTCAACCACTAATGTGTTAATAATGTGTGAGGAATCCCCCAGGAAATATTATTAAATAATTAAGAGATTTTCCATATACCCTGAAGTAGGGAATATAACAATAATGTAACAATGAAAAATATCGATTTCAATTAACACCATGAAGAGGAATTATTTTTTTCATAAGGTTGAAATTGAATTTATTAAATGGGGAGAGTATGGTCATTATAAAAATTGGTTCCCATTAAAAAATAATGATTATGGGAATATGTATGACCATATGAAAAATGTTCTAACAAGATCATATGTAGAAGATAAAAATAATTAGGAATGAAATATGAAATTATACATTAATTTATCATTTTTACTTATTTTTAATGTCCAATATATTATTAGACTCATATTTATGGAAATTAGGACAATATTATTATTATTTATTGTAGGAAGTACTATAAAATATTATTACAAAACATGTATACATTTTTCATAAAGGAATTTAAATGACTGATTTCTATAAATATTGGGTTTCAAGTGTCATGATGTATAAATATATTATTTATTGGTTGATAAATTTATTAATTACATATGTTTAAAGGACTTGGAATGATTTTATGGATTCTTATGACATAATTGATGACAATTAAAGATGAATTTGGACCATTTATTAGGATTTAACATACGAACATGGTATACATAACTATTAGGATTCTCTTGTGACCTAGTGTGATGTTTATTTGGTAATAATGTTTTTATTTGGAGGTATTAATATAACCATTTGATTTATTAGGATCATTGAATTTTATTAAATTGTGTATAATTGGAATGAAGGGTTGTTATAGTTTTATAGATCTCTCATAAAGTGTATTCATGATCATAAACACTAACATATTTTCCAAAATATTTATTTTATGTGAGTTTTAGTGTTTATATTTAATACCATTTCATAGAACTCAGTTATATGTTAAAGATATTTTGTTGACATTTTAAAGGCTTATAAATGTCTCACATAATGATTTAAGTGGTATAAATGATTTAGGATGTCCTCTAGAAGAAAAAAAATGAATCTTGGGAGCCTTTACATGAAAATAGATCAATACTAGTGGAACATGATAGATTGTTCATGGAACAAACATGCAAGTGTATTGTGGGATTAAATCCTTATTTGTTTTTGACACACCGGTTGGCTGGTGGGGTCCCACCGTCCAACCTGTGTGGAAGGTTGAGGCATCATCAACTAGATAGAGTCCACCAACTAGTAAATGATTGTCTACAGAAAATATGGTGTATGATTTATAGTAATTTATATGCCCATGTATTAAACCAGAAACCCAGTTGAGGCAAACACGTATCGATTGACATCTAGAATACTAATCTGATGGTGAATTAATTTGGTCAAAGGACAATATTGTGGTATTATTTTTCATTATTACACATAATAAATTATAGAATATTCTCTCACCTTTTCGGAACTATTAAATGAGGTTATTTTTATCATTGAAGTATTAGTGTTAAAAATACATTCTATTCAATATTTATTTGAAGGAATATTTCAAGAATATGATCCCAAATAGGAAACTCCAATTCCCTATAAATATCATGTCCCTCCTCTTATATTATCTCTTTATCATGCATCCAATATTAGAAACATATTTTCGAGATAACTAGGTGATGGATTATGTTGATATTGGTCCATGTAAACCTTCCACTTCTCATCACTTTATTCAATGTGTTCTAACATTGAAAAAGAAAGTGGAACGTTCCTTGGTTACTGGGGATGCATAAGAGGGTTCTCACAAGACATAAAATTTAAGGAATGGGTTTCTTGATCCCCACTTTTATCAAGGGAGTTATGAAAATTTCCTCTCAATTTATTGGATCGATATATTTGGGATCATACTAAGCTATTACTTAATTCATTATCATACTATGTTATCTTTATTATTACTTTTATGAAATACCACACCCATTCACTCTTTAGAAACTTGTAAAAATTTAATTCATTAATTTTTACGATTCATAATCCCATAATTAAAATTGATATTTATTTCATTATAGGGATAAAATTTATCTTCAATCACTCAATTAATTTCACAACATTAATTTATTTTTAATTTCAACATCACGTAAAATTTTATTTTAGATTTATATTTCATTTAATTTTTAAAAAATAATTCAACCAACCCTTTTCTAATTATTCTGAATAAAAATCATTATCTGTGGACTATTTTTATCATTTAATTTTTATCATAATTGTGGTTTATTTTTATTTTATATCATTATTGATTTCAAATAAATATTTGTTGATGTCATAAAAATATTTTTTTTTATTTATTTTACTTTTGATAGAATAATTTATTAATATTTTCAAAATAATTTTTCATTTTATCTTGGTATTATTAGTTATCCTTTCAAAAAACAATTCTGCATTAATTTATATAAATATATATATTATAGGTTCATGGGGTTTTAATTATAATCAAACACAAACACAACCCACAAACACATGTTAGAATGGTAGGTTATTGACTCCCAAGGGATAAACCACCAAACCATCCACTTTATTACATTAATGATTTAGGGAATCAACACCCATTTTGCATGAAGCCCATTACATGGACTGTAGACCCACCATTGTACGGCTCGATGACCTCTCTTGAATTAATACTGCATTGCCGCCTGCCCATTGTAATTGTTTCACCACCAAAATAGTTTGGCTGAAAGACCTTGTGGCCCATAAGCCGAAAATGGTGGCCTGAAGGGCCAAATATAAGAATTGTTCCGGCTACTACAGTACAACTACAATAATTATATTATACAGTTATAGTACAACCAGAATATTCATCCACCAAGATTTGATCCTAGGATTTATGTAGACATTGGGGGTGTGTTAACCAATTAGCTACCACTCTAACTCAATTATCCATGAATATATTCTTCCTAAAGAAAAAAAGAGATATGTACTCTGGATGATGTTAAAAACATTCAACTTAATCATAGATCTATTAATATTTTAAATTATAGAATTGTTTGAAAAATGTTGATTTGTGTTTCTATATGTAAATTGATCATAATATTGGTAATTTCAATAATTCTAACACAATTGTATGAATAATTATAAGGAAACTAGATTGTATATATTTATCAATTAATATTAATGATTTTTTATATATCAAAATCAATTCATTACTAGTGTGTTCACATTATTTACGAAAATATTTAGTAATCTCATATCTTATGGTCTAATGATTTATACCAACAACTTAGTGAATATTTTACTCTCTATCTGACTATGAAATTTGTCACCAAATGTCATGATTATACTAGAAGAGAAGTAATTATAAAAAATGGATGGTGAAGAACTAATCAAAACCCAATTGATATATGAAAGTATTGTGACAAGAAAATTTAAATGGAAGAAAATTAAGATAATGATGTAATGAAAACCTTCACCTTCAATGTAACCAATGATGATTCATGGAAGGATGAATTTTAACGCAACTATAAATTCACAAAGAATATGAAAACAAATCATAAAGGAAAACATTTTTTATAATCAAACATAGAAGTTAAATAAAAATTAATAACTTGAATGGAAATTCTACAAATGAATTAAAAAAATATACATCAATTATGAATTCATTATCCACAAAAGGCATTAATTAATGGAAGAAACCTAATTATGTTATCTAAATCACTACGGGGAGTGAAAGATATCACTCAATGAACTCAAATTTCTCACCAATATCATGTGACTCAACTTCATTATTCCTTATAGAACTCGATGATGATGAATTTGAGGATAGTGTAGCTCTTCCTATTTTTTTCTTCATCCTCTCATTCACTAAATTTTTCCTTGTGATCATCTTCTTGCTACTAATATCACCTTAATTATGAATACCTTATATATTCCCATGTTCAACTCAAAAATTATTTTCATAATCATTAATAGTTATATAATGAACACAAAAAAAATACAGAATGTTTTTAATGATAAATAACAACCTCAAAATGTTAAGGAGGAAATAATAAATGAAAATAAACAATTTTCCAATAAAGTCGATAATAAACTGAATTTCAATAACCTCAAATGTACCATTAAGGACCTAATTGTTTTTCCGAATTAACATAAGGTAAAGATAAATAATATAAAATATTGTTTTAAAAATGCATTGAAAATAAAGAGTTGGATTCGGTTTCTCAAATCATGAAGGAACCTCTAAAAATCCACCAAAACCATCTTTTTTTAAGGATTCCCCCAAGAAACGTGTTTTAATAACTCTAAAAGAAATAATAATTTAATATCTAAATGTGATAACAATAATTAATGGTATGATATTAAAAAATGAATTAATCTTGAATTCAATATTTCTAAAAGGAAATCTCTAAATACAAAATTATAGATTCCTAAATATTTATTGGATAAATAGTGTGGACCCAAGTGTTATTTTTTACCTAAAAAATTATTATTTTAAATTTTTAGTAAATGTATTTTGATAAAAAAATCACAATATTCAATTTGGAACCTTGATAGCTATTTCTAAAGACACAGCTGTGATGACGTCTTCAAATTCAGTTGAAATGATAAACTAAATTTAGGTCATTCTACCTTTTGTGATAAATATTGGAGTATGAAAATTGGTGAATGTAACATTAATTTTTTTAAATACTTTTAATAATGTTTGTTTTATATTTTTAAGGATTGAAACACAATTTTTTATTATTTATTAATTATTTTAGGAAAGGTTTAGAATTTCATAAGAAATGTTTTTTTGAATATTTTTCTCCTAAAAGAGAAAAAATTATTTACCACTTCTTGATTTAAAAATTTTTATACATTAAATTTAAAAACTCACACTTCTGAGAACATCACATTATCCTTTGACCAAGTTAGTGATTCATGGATTTGGAACATATCCGATGGTCACTATAGTACAGATGAACTTTTCAAAATATAGAGAAAGAAACAATTAGAATATGTACAATTATTTAATTTCATAGTGAAATGTTTTGTGAAACATGTTAATTTGGTAAGAATAAACATCTTATTTATAATATAAAAAAATTATTCTTGAAAATATCTTGAATTATTATTCTATATTTATTAAATAGTTTTCAAATTATAATTCTATGTGGTAATTTTTATTGTTTTTTTAATTTTTAATCAATTTACAATATTCCAATGTGAGTTCTTGATTTTTTATATAACTGATTTTTGAAAAGCCTTTATCAAATTTTCTAGAAAGACCTGAAAATGAAATGGTATCTAAAATTATTTCAATTTAAATTTATCATATAAAATAATTAGATAATAATTATTTTTCTGATATACATTATTCCCAAGTATATATTTTTTATTTTTGTACTCCTTAACCCCCTCAATCAAATGGAGTCGTAGAGTGGAAAAATAGAAATATCCAAGAAATCACTCCACCCATTTAAAATGAATTTAAATTTCCACAATTTTTGGGGATTCCACATTATTTTCTGAATGCTACATCTTAAATAAAATTATTATAAGACATTTTTTTGGAAAAAATCCCCTTACATTGTTTGGAAATATAAAAACACCTAAATTTTGTTTTTTAATGTTTTTAGTGGAAATTATTTTATTATCAACACCAAATAATATCATTAAACATATGATTCAAAATCTGAGGATGGTATATTCCATTTGTACTCCAACTTTATAATCCCCAATCGAGTCATTAACATATTGACTAAATTCATTGCTAAATCAATAATTGATATTTTTTTGGATTTTTTTCCCAAATATATTCCTTAAATTATTTTTGAAAAAAATGTTTTAAATGAACACTTATTATCTAAAAGAGATGAATTAGAAAAATATTATCATTCTATTTCATTTCCAAATGTTCTTAAAATGTATATGTACCATGACATTGAGAATATCATTGGTGATTTACAAAAAAGAACTAATAAAAAAATATTAGTCTTAAACAAGGTTGAACAACTTTAATTTATCACTCACCATGAAACCCAAAATATCAAAAAAGAACCTAATGATGAAAATATTTCTCTTCTAATTCAATAAGAAGTAAATAAATTCAGATTAAATAATGTATACACTCTCATTGTTTAAATTATTAACAATCTTATAATAGTACCTAAATGGGTTTCTATAAATATGTTAGATGACATTGTTACCGTCCCAAGAAATAATCCTGGACAAGTTACTAGAGGTTATATAAAATAATAAGGAATCATCTATGATGATATATTATCACCCATCACTCAATAAGAGTCTATTCTGAATGTTATTGTCATTTACTTCTCTCATGAATTTCAAACTATATCAAATGGATTTTTAATGTTATTTTTTAAATGGATTTATTAAAGAACTTGTTTTTGTAGAGCATCTACTTTGTTTTGAATTTGATTCCAAATTAACTGAATATTTTTATTTGATAAAACACGATTCTTGTGCACAACATGAGTTTTTAAAACAATTTATTTACTTTTTTGAATTTGTAAAATATGATTCACCTTTTGTGTCCTTAACATATCACAAATAATTTATTACTTATTCAGATTCATATAGATGATGTGATTTTTGTAATATCTAATGAATATATTTTTTAATTATTTAATTTAATAATAAGGTTATTTGAGAAACTTTTTATAGGGGAACTCATATTCATTATTGGATTTTAAATTTCTCAAAAAATGATTTTATTTTTCTATACCATGAAAAATTCACAAAAGAACTTTTAAAATGATTCTTCATTGATCAAGCTATGTAAATTAGTACTCCCATAAGATCAGCATGTAAGTTTATATTGGATGAAACATGAAAGTAATTTCAAAAAAATATTATATAATTATGATTGATAATCAACACTATCATACTCTGATTTTGCATAAAATCATGTTTGGTGATTGAATTTGTGTTAGTTTTCAATCTAATACTATGGATTCTCATCTATATTATTCCAAAATGATTTTTTTATATAAAAGGAAGATAAAATCATGCTTGAATTTATCCAAAATGAATCTTTTATGAATTATATAGAATTATAAATCTATTTTTGGAGGATTTAAGTTAGAAAATAAAATGAAATGCGAGACATCCCTCTTACTTTGAAAATCCCTCATCTCTAAGAGTAATAATATGAAAGAATATGTCTCTATATCTATATATTAAGTTGAATACATAACTTCTAAGAGTTATTAAGACCAAAAAATATGGATTAATCATAAATCTATTAGACCGTGATAATATAATAAAAAATCATTATAATGTATTATAACTGCAGTTCAATTAATATTTCAAGAAATTATATCAATCACTCTAGTACCAATTTTCTTATAGGCACAATTTTATAAGAGATCAATTCTAAAAAGGTGATATCATACTAGAATTTCTTTCAAAGGAATATCAAGTAAATGAAATTTTTCTGAAACCACTAGATTATGTTCATTTGGAGTTCATTAATAGTGAATGAGGAGCTGTAATTTTGGGACACATTAAATATAACCTCTTATAACATTATTTATTTTTTAAATAATAATATTAAAATAATAATTTCATTTTATATTTGTTATTATTTATTAGAAATAATCCATTTATAGTACATGTGATATCATTACAGGGTGAGTTGTATATATTTATTAATAAAATTATATTATGAGATTTATATATTTTACAATAATTTTTATTTAAAAGTATTTTTCATCATATATAAAAATTTTAAATTTTTATATTTCATATAATAAGTTTCTTTTAATAACTCAAAAAATTGATTTAAAATAATTTTTATTTTAAAAAAATATCAAATAATTTATATATTTTATATCCCTGTATTAAAAAATATTTGTTTTATCTCTTACAAAACAATATTAATGATGAGTGAAAATATTATATACAATTATATCTATAATAATATTATTGAGTTAACTTTGATAATTTATAATTCAATCGATTCTTTCAATTAGTTCTTTACATTATATAATCTTTTATAAATGAATAAATCAATTAGTATAGGTAAAAAAATCTAAAATAAGGGATGATAGTCTTGTTAAAGGTATATACCAATAAAAATACTCTTTATATTTTTCTTTATCCAGTTCACATTTTTTTTTATTTCTTTCATTTTCATTATTTTTTGTTTCCTTCTTCACTTTTTTTCCATTTAATTTCAAAATTTATTTTCTATTTCCATATCTAAAACGATCCTATTATTGGGGTAACTAGAAGTTCAAAGATAATTTCAAAATGTTTTGTTCTATTTTTACAAACTCTTGTTCCCCCTTAAACGTTCTTTTACAATATATTTTTTTTGGAAATTCTAAAATCCCCCAAGATATTTTTAATAGAACAATATAAAATTTATCCATAAAATACTTCTTCTTCTATATTTTATAATAACTAATTTGTGATATGTTTTTATATTTTATTTTTATCTTAAAATGGTGTAGAATGTAGTATTTATAATGAAATGGACTTTTTTTCTTGACTATTATAAACACCTATATTTTCATTATGTGAAATGGTTTTTAAATTTATATTATTTATGAAATTGATTAATAATTTTAAATATGGGGAGATATTAATATATATTCTAAATAAATTTATTTTTTAATTGAAAATCCTATTTTAATTTGTCCATCAGTTCATTTAATATCTTATATTCTATATTCTAAATTACATTTCTATCCCTTTCAGTTTTTATTTTCACATATTTTAATATTTGTAAGTAAGGTTTTTGTTATCATAAAAATTTTAACTTTTTTTAACCTCTCTCTTTAATATTGTTTTAATGATCACAAACACACACTTATGTTTCTATGTAATTTTTAATATATTTTTAGTGTTTATATTAAATACCAAGTGTTAGAAGTCAAGGATATCTTAATATCAATTTAAAAACATTGGAGGATTAGAAAAATAAAAATTATTCATTTAAGAGGTTATAATGATCACATAATACTATGATATGGAATTATATGAAATCTTGGTAGTCTCCCCTTGAAAATGGTGTCATATAGGGAACACTAAATAGATGGATAAAGGAACCATGTAGGTGATGCCAAGAGGGTAGAGTTTATTATGTGTAGAATACCGGTCAACTAGATAGTGGATTCCCACCATCACATTGGTAGTGAAGGAAAATGCTACCCAAGATTGATGTAGTCCAATGACCATCCATATGGATTCGTACTGGCTAGCAATTTGGGGATTTCCAAAATCAGTGATGTCGATGTAGTCCACCATCTACTCACTTGAGACTATAGAGTAACTAATGGTGTATGTATGGATAGTATGTGGTTTCACTAAATATTGTCGTAAAGGGAATTATGATTTTTTATTTGTCTTCATTACCATAATTAAATTCCGAAATCATCACACACCTTCTGGATCCTATAAAAGTTGTTCCTTGGAATATTATATGAAACATGGGTTCCAAATAATGCATCTCCGCTGATTATTTTAAAAAGAGGATCTAGATTATCCAATCAAAGAGATAACTCTAGTTGTCTGTAAATATTGAGGCACTTCTCCAACATCATATATTTATCTCCCATCTAAAATAGAAAAAATATTATTGAGATATTAAGGAGTGCATTTTCAATCAGTTTTCACCTAGAAAAAATTCTACTTCTCATCAACTCCTTCAATTGGTTTACACTCTACAAATGTGATTTATGGGTTCATTGGTTACCAATAATGCACAATAGGGATCTCTAAAACCATACTTGTGAGGGACATGTTTCCTTATCACAAAAAATATCAAGGGATTCGTAACATTTGTCTCTTATCATGAAGGTTGGAGATGAAGGAGATCATAATAGGCTATTTTTGACATCCATATCTGACCATGTTTTATCCATATTTTCTCTAATTCATTTCATCATAATATCTCAAAAAAAATTCATAAATTTGGTTAATACATTTTATACTATTCTTACTTGATTAATTAAATTTTATATTTACATTTTGATATAAATAATATTTGTAAAATATATCCCAATAAATTTCATCAAATTTATTTATTTTTCATTCCAATACCATTTATTTTTTATTTTTTCTTTTTGATTACCTCTAAATTTTATAATGAATTAACTGCATTCGTTCCAACTACTCTGAGAAAAAATTACTTTTCAGAAAAAAAACATTTTTTTCATATATATAACCATGGGATTAAAAAAATTGATGACTAAGTGAATACTATTCCTTTTTAGAAAGAGAAGTATATTTGAAACAATATATGATTCAGTAAAAAATAATTTTTTTGCTGAATCTTTGGAGAAATGTATGTCTTATTCAAGGATAAGTTCCTGTTTTTTTAGTACAATGTTATTTTTGGATAATCTATAACAAATAAGCTAGGATATATTGATAAGACCATTTTACATAGTAAATGTAGATATTATGGTGTAAATATGATGTTGGGAACAAGATGTGAAATAGTTTCTGAAACATGTTTAATATAAGATGTAAAATCATTTTTCAAATTGTAAATTCATTTTACACAATATGATCTACTATTATAATGTAAAATATTTGATCAAGGTAAATTTAAATTGAAGATACATGTTCATTGGTGTATATGAGTTATGATATAATTATAATATAAATTTTATGTTTAAAATAGAAATACATTATCCAAGTATCCTTAATCACACTACATGACAGATTCCTTCCCTATTAAATATCAATTTGTCCTTACCTGACCCTAGTCAAATTTTAAGCATGTTGGGGTCATTTAAATTCTTCTCTAACTCCACTATTAATCTCGATACCCAATAAAGTTGTGTTGCTTATCTATGTATAGAGGTTTTTCTTCTTGGTCATTTCTATTGGTCATTTCATCAATGTTTTATATGTTTGTTGAACATATTATGACTACTGTGTCTTTTTATTAATCTGTGGTAGTTGTCCATAATTTCATTTCCTTCATGGTCTTATCTTCTTATTTCCAATATCATTTGTCTGAGGTGACTCAGTTACCTCCATTATTGAGGTATTCTTCTCTAAAAAATGATTATAATTCGTGATTTTTATATATTCAGTCAATAATATTAGGATTTTCAATTAAAAGTGATGTTTTGATATCAAAATAGAATATTTGGAATATATACATGTTTTTAATGGTATGTTCTTGAAAAAAAACACATTCACACACCAATATTTTGATTAAATGATTTGAATTTTGGTTTTGATTATAAAATGGGGTTTTAAGACCCAATGTGGAACAAATTTGATGTCAAAATGTATTATTAAATGTGACCATAATTTTGAATGGATTGTGATAAACCTAGTGCATTGGGTAACCTTGGGTGTATTAGTAAATAGAAATGTTTCATTTCTTGTGTGTAATTATAGTAGATGGTTTATTTTTGGGATCCACCTAATGATTATATTAGAGATTTTATTTTTTTTTCTATCAATTTTTACCAAAAGTAAGATACCTAATTGATGTTATTTTCATTGATTAATTGTTTATCACTTGATGGTATACTTCAAGGTTATTTACTAACATTCTTATCATTTAGTGTATCCATGGTTGCGATTTGTTATGCTTTCATACTGTATTTACTGTTTATTATATATTAATTGACTTTGTGGATATATTATACTTTTTTTAAAACAAAATGATGACTTAAATTTTTTAAATATTTTATAAAATTTGTTTTTAAACTAGATTTGTCTTATTAGTAGAACTAATGGATTATTAAAATTAGAACCTATATAGATATTTTAGTGAAGTATTTCTGGGATTTTTCATCACACAATAATTTTTCCATTATAATGTTCAAGACATTTTTTAAGGACTCTGGTATAGTAAAAGAAATTATTCACTTGGATGGTTTCTCTTGTTGATCATAGTATTTATAGAAGGTTGGATTTTTGGTGATGGATGGTCATATTGAGATATGTTATGCTTGGCTATTTTTATTTTTATGTTTATCCTGGATGGATTTTATTTCTATGTATTATGTATAATGTCCACATGCATCAATTGTGTTCCATTTTATATCCCATGGTTAGGGTTTACATTAGACATGTTTCTTTAATTTTTTTATACCTCACTCATTGGTCGACCACATTTTGTGACATTTTTTATTAATTAGGGTTGGTTTGATACAAATTAGTACCAAAGGAAACGTCCAACCCGATGTTCTTTGAAACTTTTTGGGTGTGGTTTTTTTCTTGGGAAAACAACAATTATAACCCCTTAACATTTATATTATGTGTGGCAGGGTTCTTGGCCCTCTCGATACCTTGAAAAAACCTAAGCTTGCATGGGTAGTTAGGGATATTTTTACCAGATTAAAACATGGTGGATGAGGTAACAATAATGAAATAGATATAGTATTTATTAAATTGTACATGATCCTTCTTTATTATTTATAATTTTTTTGTAAAACCCACAATTTATTTTAAATATTATACATTTAAAAGAATATACATGGAGAGGTGAGTATAGTCTTATTATTTAGAACTTTTATTTGGGATGATGGGTATTTTTCTCTTCTGCGTAATGGATAACACCTCCTATAATAGATCTTATGAATATGAATGTATAATTTTTTTAGATATGTTCTGAAGGACATCCCTTTGTTGGAAACTTCATTAGTAGAACCTATAATCTTTATAATATATATTTTTTAGAAACAAGGTTCCAAAAAAGGACTTGTAGTTTATTACATTTTAAAATTTACTAACTATAATCCACAAACATTCCATGGTGAATGTAGACCCAAGGATCATACATAATCGTTTTAATAAATTTTGGAAGACTCATTTGGGCTCGAAGGTGGGGTTTTCCACATAAATAATTGAGGGATTAAGACTAATATGGTGATAAATTATTATGTAAGGTAACATACATAAAAATGTTACATAGGATTAATTCATTAAAATAATATACCTATATTTTTACACTAAGATTTTATGTGTGGAACATGCCTAGGAGTTTATGAACCCTGAGAATTTAGAGCATACCATACTAGATTTTTTCATCTACTATGCAGATTTGGTGCAAAATGCACCATATTTTGTTATCAATTCATACCTGAAATCTTGGAGGACCAAGATTGGTTAATGGAAGACATTTAATCATTGATAATTTTCAGGATCCATCAAACATTTTTATAGGTAGTTCAAAATGCTTCTATGAATGAGGATGACATTGAGGGGAAGGTTGTTTTGGGTGGATCATTTTTACTGATGATATTATAGAGGGTTTGTCTTCATGATAGAAAAAGAATTAAAAATGATGTTTCAATTTGGTTGGTGTATTTTTAGTGGATTATTTAGTGCATAAGTAGGATTATTATAATAAATTTTTATGGGTTGGTAATATAAATACTGACTATATGGATGTACTACAGACTTATCATCATTTCACACAAACATTCCATATCAACCATTTTTTTGAATGAGGTCTGGAGGTAGTTAAGATTGATCCACTCTAACATAGGGTTTTGAGGTAAATGTGATTTCAATAATCTTGGTGATAATATCTGTAGTCACAGGGGATCTTTATGTGGATAATATATCCTAGTTAGTACGCTAGATGATAATACTTTATTAGGTAGAGTATGCACCAGAAAAATCCAAAGCAGTGTCAACTACTATTAGAGTTATGATGTTAATTTAATATTATATATTTCTAGTGTTTTATATTTGTGATAATAATTCTTTTATAACTTGAATGTTAGTTGAAATATTTTGATTTCATTTAGATCTTATGCAATTATTTTTGGATCTTTCCATTTATTTGGTATTCAAATGTCCCATGTGTCTGGAGACAATAGCCAACATCATTGTGGTGTGGGATTTATTGGTTCCTGATCTTGATATAATTGGCATGATTATGGACATGGATTGGATCTCATGATCAGTATTGAGGCCTAGATTTATTGTTATAGTTATTGTCTTCATCCTTTGTCTCTTGATGTAGTCACTCATGTCTTTCAGGGAGGGTTGGATTCTTGGTAAAGGAGATTTGACCTATTGTTCCTTATGATTGGGTGATTACATGAATGCTTTCAAATATATTATTTGAAACTGATGATCCTTTTTTGTTTATTATACTCTCTTTGGTGGTGAGTGATTACCCAAAGCACTTTCCATAATATTTTTCATGTTTACCACCATTTACAGAGGTCATATTTACTAATGAAATGTTCACTAATATATTTCCCATTTATATTCCTTTATATCCCATGAATCAAATTTTTTTGGTGAAATTTATCTTCTAGATTTCATATCTTAAGGTGGAAAGATTTATTCATACTTTCATGTCATCCTATACTTTGTATATCCAAATTTATATGATGTAATATTATATAAATAGGATTTATATTGATTATAGAAAGATAAACAAGGTGAACATTTGGAATAAGTATCCCTTTCCAAGGATTGATGATCTCTTTGGTCAAACCAGTGGGGGCATGTTGTTTTTCCAATATTGAACATCAGTCAGGGTACAACCAATTGAATGTTTGAAAATAATATATATGAATAAAATCATTTAATTGTTGGTATGGTAATTTCATATTTATATTTATGCATTTTAGTATTAGTAACTCTCACGTAGTATTTACTAAATTTATGAATAGAATCAATCATCAATTCTTGGACTATTTTGTGTTCATCTTTGTGAATTTAATTTTTGTTTAATCCAAGTTAGAGGAGGGGCACATGGAAAAAATCGATATCATTCAAGGATCATTTATGGATCATCGATTATATGGTATGATTTCAAAATGTCAGTTTTAGATCTATGAGCTTATATTTCTTAGGCATGTTATATCTAAGAGGGGAGTCTCAGATGATTGTAAAATTTTACAAGAGGTTATTTTGGTAGATATCCCTAGAAATGTGTTTGATATAATTTGTTTTTAGTGTTTGATGGTTATTAGAAGTTGTTCATTCAATATTTATCCAATATTAAATATCTAATCATGGTTTTAATCATTATGGTTTTAATGTTTTTGTGGAATGAAAATGCCATAGAGCATTTCAGGAACTAAAATTGATGTTGAATTCGACTCTATTTTTTATTTTTTTTGAACCAGATTCTTGTAATGATTTTTTTTTTCAATGATTTTGGTTTTGGTTGGGGGTGTGTCTTGTAGCATTGGAATTAGGTTGTCGTAAATTGTAATCACTAATTATTCCCTCGTGAGAATAACCACCCTACCCATGATCACGACTTTCTAGAAGCTAAAAATGAATTCAAAACATGGAGTCACTACATCTTTGGAGAGAACATTATGGTTCACTCTGATCATAAAATACAAAAGTATATTTCTACTTACAGGGTTCAAAACTTGTGGAAAATATGATGGGTTGAGTATCTTCATAATTTTTATTTTGTAATTTCCAATAATCAACTGAATTAGAATGTGGTTTCTAATGAATTATGTAGGAAATAATGAATGAAGACATGATTGAATCAATACAAGGGTTTCCTATGATGATTTTCAATATTGATATTATATTGGATTTGGATGAAGCCAATGAGAAGGATAAATTTCTTCAATAGAGGAAAAATCAATATTTGCTGGTTAATTTTGGATTAAAGAGGGGCCTAGCACTGAGATCTAATACTTTTGTAAAATTATATAAGGTGTGGAGATCTTGAGAGAGTGGTCTCAACCTCTTTGTGGTAAAATGTATTTCTGGAATTTTTTGGTTGTTACTATTTCGGGGAGACAAGAGATGGGGGACAATGGACACCATTCCAGTTGGTATTTTCACCACATGAATACCCACATATATCATGACTTGTGACATATGTATATGTTTTCATAGATGAGGTGTTTTATTGAATATTTGGAGTCGATGTTCTTTACATGTCACAGAATTATGGAGGAACACCTTAGATATAGGGGTTTATTAAAACCCTTAACCATTACAATTTGTTAGAGGGATAGTATTTATATGTTCATAATCATTATTTTTCTAAATAATCCTAGTGGGAAGGAATTGATTTGGTTGATCAGCGATCTACTAATTAGATCAGAACATTTCCACTAAATTAATGAGGTAATAAATGTGAAATAGATCGATGAAAAGTATGTCAGAGAGGTTATAAGACTGCATGGGTTGTCCCAACCCATCCTCGGGGCCCGTTCCGTGAATACCCCAAGCCCGCCTTCTATAGTCCAGGGGCTGGCGACTAGGACCAAAGGTGTAAATCCCGAAATAAGGGAAGGCATTGCCTTTATGTAAGAAAACAAACACCACAGAGTATGCATGCTGAAGTAAACACTAAGTAAACAGAGTACAAAAGTAAGTGCTGGAAAGTAAATGGGCCAGTATACAAACCCAAATGAAAGTATAGTAAAAATGAGAAAAGAAAGTACAATAGATGAAGAGTAGATCAGATACCACCAAGACGTCCTCCGGAACTCCCACCTGAAGGGTGAGTACATATAGTCTTGTCGGCTCCTTGAGTCCATCCATCCACTCCGTGTAAGTCCTGCCTGATAGTCCACCTCCAGGTACCATTCCACTCCACAAGCCTCAACCATGATCAGCGTTGTCTGTCTTCTAAAACCATCACAACGTAGTGCGTGAAAAGCCCGTGTAGTAGTGAGTATACTATACGCAGTAGGGACCCCGAGACTCCAGAAGGTCTCCCAGAATCCACGAAGGATAAACCACAATGGAGGGATACAATCACGAAGTATCAAGAAACTCTCTTTAGGTATATTCCCATACATATACCTAAGTCATCAATTCCAGTTCGGCTCCAACTTCCGAGCACAAGTTCAACCCAGTCCACATAGCAAAGAAAAACCCAATCTACACAGGAAAGCAAGTCAATCATATCGAAGATAATGATTGAAAGTCAAGACTCATATCACACAGGTATACACTTCATAAGGCGATAGAGATGACGATATGTAGCCACTGATTCATCTATGATTTCGGACCCACATATGATACAAGACCAGCTAAGCTGTCGGACCCACAAATGATACAAGACCAGCTACTCTGTCGGACCCACATAGGATACAAGTACAGAGTCAAATACTGCTGGAACCACATAGGATACAAGAACAGTAGTCATCGCCTTTGAACCGATGGAGGATCCTAGTACGGTCATTGTCGCTGTCAAACCCACGGAGGATCCAAGAACAGTCTTCCTCGCTTCCGAACCCATGGAGGATCCAAGTGCAGTCGTCATCATTGCAGTCGCAACCAGCTCTAGGGTTCCCGCACATAGCACGCTCGATTACAGGAGGGTCCGCTCTACAAGACAAGGGTTCAATACATCAACTTTCATGAAGTCCAGATTTGATGTATCACAAAGTTCCATCTCATCAATAGAATGTCAACGCGAGAGATGGTGCGTTAATCAGATGCCTGGTCTGAGAGATATTGGCTTTTATGTCCGAGGGGCACGGTTGAGTTTTAAGCTAAAACCAAACCGACTGTACTCCAGCTATGTCCAAACATCGAGCGGAGTAATCCAAAAGAACCATATCACTAATAGTAATCCAACAAAGTCGACGAAACGTCAATCAGACATCCGGAGCTCAAGTAATAAGCGTTTTCGCTCGGAGGGCTCGGTTGGTTCCGTGTTCGAACCAACTGGGCCATACACAAAGTTCTCTGAAACATTGAGTGTAATATTATGAAACAACTGTCTCGATCCAAGTATCTCAATTCATATGATAGTACATCGATCGGTGGTCTGTAGCCCATGATATGGTCATTTGAAAGAATCTATCTGAAAATAGGGGGTTCGGGCCCGGTCCGACCCTCTCCCAATACCCCTAAAGTCGTCCCAAACCAGGGCGACCTGACTAGGGTCCGGGTTCAGCCTGTTAGGGTGCGGCCCAGCCCGGCGTGGGCGGCCCGGCCCAGCGCGGGCAGTCCTGCCCAGCACGTTCAGTCCGGCCCTGCGCGGCGGCCCGGCTCGGAAGCCCGCCGCGGGGTGCGAAGGGGTGGGCGGGGTCCTTGGAGTCGAATGTCAGACCCAGTGGGGTCCACCCTATTTTATGGTCGGGGGTTTCAACCCCCGGTTTTCCTGGGTAACGGTCAGGCGGTTGATCCACGAGGGACCCGCGGGGGTCCCCCATCTAGGGTGTGCTGGCGGCCGGCTTGACTGGCCACTTCCCGTTGTCCCGCCATGGCCAAATGCCATGGCTCTTCCCTGATCGGCGTCGTGCGCCGGTGCCGCGCCCTCCACCGTGGCCCGCTCCGGCCTCGGCCTCCCTCGGGTCCTCTGGCGTGGCGTGACGACACCGCGCACCACCGTCGCGGCCCGCTCCGGTCGTGGTTCCTTCGGCTTCACCGGTGCGGCGCGATAGCGCCGCACACCTCCTTCGTGGCCCACTCCGGCCGTGGTTCTCTCATTCCTGTGCGGTGCAACGGCACCGCACCGTCTTCGCCACAATGATCCACGAAGACTAAGAAAAAAGGGGAGGAGGATCGGCCGTGTTTCTCAGGGTGTATGTGAGTGAGGACAAAGCACACTAGAAAGAACATGTGTTGGCCTGTGGCGACTGTCATTAGTCAGATGAACCGTTTAGGCATGTGGGTGGACCCTTGGGTGGGTACCATGTGTCTGCAGGGAAACTGATGGATGGGGCCCAGTTGTTACATTTGGTATCTGAGGTGGTACCCAGCCTTAAGTGTGATTCACTACCTGGGTTGAGATGTAGGACCCACAACAAGGACGTTGTGCTCTAAGGGGGAGGGGGTGATTGTAACATCCCCAAATTATAAAAGGTTAAAGGACTAAATGATATGACTCACGTCAACAAGGTGAACCTTCCTTTTCGAAAGCATATCTAATTAGAACTCCACAGTTAAGCGTTCGTGGCATGAAGTAGTGATCATGATGGATGACCTTCTGGGAAGTTTCTCAGGGTGTGTGTGGGTGAGGACAAAGAACCCTCGAAAGGACATGTGTTGTCCTGTTGGGACTGTCATTAGCAGATGACCCATTTAGGCATGTGGGTGGACCCTTGGGTGGGGACCACGTGTCTGTGGGGAAACTGGTGGACGGAAGTGGTTCACATATTGGTTCTGGATTTAGTTTCGTGAGTTGATGGGTTTCTAGGTGAATTTGATCATAGCATATAATCAATATAAGGATGGATAGACATAGAGTGTTATCTAGGTCCTTGAGGATATACTTCAAGCATGTGTACATGATTTTCGTGTCCATTAGGAAATTAATATTCCTCTAGACAAATGTTCAAATAAAAATAGTGATTATGACCCGATTAAGATAGTACTTATTGAGGAATTGTATAGATAACCATGTAGATTTTCCTTATAATTGAATGAGTTTGGAGACTATTGCTTGGTTGATACTAGCCTAGGTAATGTAATTATAGAAAGGGTGAAATTTATTCAAAAGATATATTTCACAACATTGATTCATCATAAGTGATATGTAGACTTTCTTTATCAGATCATGAAGTTTCCTGATTGGGATCAGAGTTTTCTCATAGTTTCACCTCTATTAGGGCACCATTGGTTGGGTATGTATGGTAATATTGACCATGGTTTGGTTCCCACTTTGAGAATATTGGATTACTTAAAATGGTGGAATATCGGTGGGAGTTACATCTTATTTTCAATTTTATTCGTGATGATATTATTTTTCCTAGATTATGAATTATAAAAAGGATCCATCCCATGTGATTTAATAAGAAGATGTTTATCTTGAGAGGGAAAATAATGTGGCTAAGCAACCAATTTATATTTTGGATTGACATGATTTATATGGACAAATAATTCCTTATGTAGTAGTAAAATGGTAGTGTAGATATGGTATCCATAAGATGTTGGTGTAGGAGTTTTTTGATGAGGTAGTAGCTGCCTTCCCTTTTTTTAAGGTGAGGATCATGAGGGGATTATGGGGTCATCATGTTCGTATTTTGGGAAGAATTGTAACATATTGGGTAATAAGATCCATCTCATTTAATGTAAATATATTTGTACATATGATTGGAGGAATTCAAGTTGAATATGTTGGACCTAGAATAGGTCTCTGTTAAAGGACTATTTTACATTGTAAATTTATAGTTTATGGTTTAAATATTTCACTGGGAACAAGCCATTAAAAATATTATAGAATAAGAATCATTCAGGATGTAAATTAAATTTAAAATGTATGCCCTTTTTTCCATTTGATCCTCTATTAGTATATGGAATAATATATCAGGATAAATTTTAATAAAGGTTGCATGTTTTTTCGGAAGATACGAGTTATTAAATATTTATGCTATGAAAGTGGTGTTTACACTTTCATTACATTGATCAAGTATCTATTATCACACAACATTATTGAGTCCTTCTCCATTATATTTTCATGTCTCCCTCTCAAACCCTAAGATTCTATCCCTTATTATTGGGTCTTTCTTATAGAGTTTTTCAGTTAGTGATTTATTATTGACATGGTTTCCCAACATCCCTTAGGTAAGTATCTTTTCTTATTCTCCATTTCTATTGGTTGCAGTAGGGGCATTGAATGATTTTTTTATAATGGATTGTGAACGTTTTTTTCTTTATATTTATGATATTCAATTTTTCCCATGCATTATCTTCATGATTATGACCTACTTATTAGCAATCACTTTTTTCAAATGAGACTATATTTCCTCCCTTATTGAGATATGTGTCTCTATAAAAGTGTTAAAATTATTGAGTTACTATGTGTTCATGTAAATTTCATAAGTTTATTCAATGAAAATTTATGATTTGATATTGAAAGGGAATTTTGGTAAGTTATACATTTTTTTAAAGGAGTTTTCTTTGTAAACGAATTTTCAAACACCAAGTGTTATATTAAATAATTTTAATAACTATTTTGGTTTTTATATAGGTATAAAATACCATAATTTGAAAGGCATGGATGTGAATATTTTTTTTCAAGTAAACATTTATTCTGAATAAATTTTGACAAACCTTTAACATTGTGTATCATTGGATGCATCATGATAGAGATTATCCACTATTAAAGTGTGTAACACCAAATGAGGTTTTATGTTACTTTATTGTGTATAATTTCACTAGATTTCATATTAGTTGTCTCTAATGTAAGATTGGATTGAGGATTTTCTATAATTACTATTATATATTCCCATAGGTTAGATCCGAAAGAGTGTAATTTTTTCCATTGCGGTTGGTTTATCACCTAATGGTATATTTCATCGTTATTTTCCCACATGCTTATCTTATGTTGTATTAGACCATAGATGTTATTAGCCACTATATCGAACTATAAAGGTTTTAATTATCAGAAATCTTGTTAGATATTATCATATATCTTACCTCAGGTGAGATCCAAAATAATGTAAAATCATTATCATGAATAGTAAAATCATTTCTATCATATAACTATTTATGTGTGTTTGAGAATAAACAAGCTTATAACTATTTATAAAAATTTAATTATAGGAATTTAAATTCTATAACTTTTTTGAACTGTAAGACATACATAACATATAGAATTATCTAAGTATGAGTCACTGACAATGAGAGACAAATGAATCACCGATAGATATATGACTCACTGTCAGATAGTTCAAATTTCCATATGTTATAAGTATATGAAGGTGACACCATTGAAAGGAATCAAATTTGAAATGATTCACCGATACATAAATTTTCTCACTGATGTAGATGACTCACAGTTATACAAGACACACCGAAATAGAGAACTCACCATTGCAATGACTCACCGATTTTGAGAACTCGCCATTTCACATGACTCACCGATACAGACGACTCACCATTGCATATGACTCACTGATGCAGACGACTCACCATTTCATATGACTCAACAATGCAGATGACCTATCCTCAGTACAAGTGACCTACCATTTCATGGTGCATCCAACTCAAGGAATCACCATCAGTTTAAATGAGTAACTGATACATAAACTGTTCGACTGATAGAATGAAGGACTTAGTGTTGATATGATTCACCATTATTTCAACTATCTCACTGACAGTATGCAAATGTAACTAATTTAATGAGTCACTAACATATGGAATGACTGAAAAAATGACATACTCATGGGTTAAGACACCAACAGAAGGAGACCCCAAGATAAAGAGACAATGAGAGATGACTCATCGATAGAATGGTTAAATCTGCATTTAATAATAATAATTGTAATGTTCATATTTGTGTCTTTTAAGGATATTGATATATTGTATATGACATTGTAGGTATTTTAGAATACACTAAAAGGTACAATGAACCAATTCACATGGAAAGTACATGCTCTTTGTCATCCCTAAAAGATACAATGTTTTTTAAAGAGAGTAGATATATAGAAGTGTAGTGGTTTGAAGTAGATAATTTATATATGAGATTGATATAATGAAAAATATCTTCCACAACTATGAACTCATTAACAATGAAGAACACATTTGTAAATCTTAATCATGTAGAAAACCAAATGAAAAAATCACTTAACAGATAAAGGAAGGAGGATAATTTACCTTCAGAACCATACTTTCACATGGAAGCTAGAATACAACACTCTGTTTTGTGTCAACGTTCAGAAGAGGAATCGATATTTGTAGAATCTTAATCCTACAAGTCCATAGGTATATAAGGAAACAGAGAGATCCTTCTAAATCATTTCTGATTTTTGTTTTCCCTTTTGTGTGTATTTTTACATAATTCTGAGCAGTTTGTGTATCTGTATGTTAAGCACACACAGTTTGTTGTATCAAAATAAAGGATACAAGATACCCTTCCAATAATACATTCTTACATCTGTTTACTACCACAGATAAGTGTGGAATAGGTCTATGTGTGTCTTGGTTTTTTTTACCCACGAAGAACTCTAGTATAGGTCTTTGGAACTAGATAGCATGTGTGCGGTTGTGAACCCCAATCCATTATATAGATCAAACCGATTATTAGTGTAAACTTCTTGGTGGTAGGTGATCACCATGTGGAGAGGACTAAGTATATCCTTGAAGATGAACCTCTTGTTTTATTTCTTTTGGGTTTTACCTTTTAGTTTTTCTCTGTTTTAATAGATATTTCATAAAACTAAATTGAACTCTGATAGCTAGTCCTTGAAATTTTTTGTAACAGTATTGAATTATTAGGTAGTTTTTGAAAGTTGTATTAATTATTAAATTGATATAATTAAGAACCAATAATATTTTTTATAAATCAATCAAATAGTCAAGATCTAATAAATTCACTACTAAATAAGTGAGAAATTATATTTTTAATATTGGGGAACTTCAAAGTATACATTATAATAGAAATATTTATAGATACTCAATTCACCCCCACCCTCTTTATTACTCTAATCTGACCAACATTTTGTATCAATTTTTTTTTGAGTTTTGTTTTTTCGAATCTCATTCAAATCATTTAAACTGTGATTTTAGTTGTATTTCAATGATCCTAAAATTTCCATTAATACTAAATTTTTATATCATTTAAATTTTATTCTAGGATTTTATTATGGAAAATTTGATAGAAAGGGATGCTACCAAAAGAACTCCAATATATAATAGAACAAATTATTCACAATTTAAAATTAAAATGTAAATGCACTTAGAAAGTATGTGTTTTGAAATTTGGTCTTCAATTGTAGAAGAATATAAGATTTATGCTTCTATTAGAACAACATGGGATGATCCAACTAAGACTTCTTACAAAAATAATTACAAATCCAAGAATTCCAAATACTGTTCTTCAAGAGATGAGGAATTTAATAGAATTTCTATATGTAAAATAGCCCATTATATTTGGTATACTTTGTATGTTTCAAATGAAGGAACCTCTTCTGTTAATGAAATCAAGACTTAACACATATACTATAAAATTTGAAAATTTGGCAATGGATCATAATGATCCTATTTCTGAAATGTATATTAGGTTTAATGAGATAGTGAAAAATATGATCTCCCTAGGAAGCAATGTTTCTGACAAAGACATTTTATGAGTATTCTCATATACATACCTAGTAGATGGATAGGAAATTTTGTCCCTATCTGATAATCATGTGAAATCTGCTAATTACCTATCAATCGACTCATTGGAAAATTAATGATGTGTGAGGAAGAGCTAAAAATCAACAGAGAATATGAGGATGAACCTAAGAGAAACTATGTATCCTTTAAGACTTATACCTTTAAGATTAAAGAAAAAGTAAAGGTGATAGCCTCTGTTGAAATATACAGTAATGATGAATCATCATTATATAGCGATGTATAGATGGATCAGATAGCTAGAAGAATCATGAAATACTATAGGAAGAAGTTGTTCTTCAAGAAGCCTAATTATAAAGGAAGATAAGATAAAAAAGGGAAACTAGAAAAAAGAACTAAAATTAAAATGAAAATTTGGAGTGTATTGTTTTCTATGAATTCAAGAGGATAGGACACGTCAACGACGTAGGTCTAAAACTAAAATACAAAAAAAATATGAAAACAAATACATGAATTATAAAAAATCTATAAAAACCACCTAACATGCCTCTAAGGATAGAACCAGTGAATCAAATTCATCACATGATGAGAAACATGACATGGAAATTATGTATGATGAACACATCTGAAGTAACCATATATTTTCATTCACAAAATTACTATCATTCTGAAAATTAAAATGATTCTGAAAATATAAATAGTTATGAACTATTCTAATATTATAACATGCTTGAAGACACTTTTAATGATCTAAAAGGTATATTGAAATCTTTAATGAAACATCATGCTCTTACTATCACTATTAAGTCTCAACATATTACTAAAAAGAAAAATAATTTTCAACATCTCAATGAAAACAATGAATAAAAAATGTCAAATGTTAAATTAATGACAGATCTATAAAAATTTTCCAATGGAAAAAATAATCTGCCTCAAAATCATGGTAAATAGATTGATTGTAAATACACATCTGGTATGGGATATTAGAATGAATAGGGAAACCTATCTAAAACACATTTGGTAACTAAATCTAGAAAATATTTTCCTTTACCTAAAAATCAATATTTTCCTACTAGTTTCAGTTCTAGAAAATCTTTTAGTACCTCTAGTCTTCTTGGAATAAATAGAGTCTATTTTAAAAATATGTTATGTAATCCTTATATAAATCCCAGATGGAAAATGTGGGTACCTGAATCACTGATTACTAATTTCACAAGACCTAAACAAGTATAGGAATCCAAATCTGTTATTGATTGATTATCATATAGGAAATCTATTTAAAGGGATCCTGAAAGAGTTAATGGTATATGGATAGTGCATGTTCAAGGCACATGATAGGAGATTTTTAAAAATTCAAGAACCTAATAAAAATTAATGGTGTATATCACATCTTTGTATATAATGCTAAAGTTAAAATAATTTTCATTGTCCAGATTTGTAACTATAACTCATGTTTAATTTCTAAAGTATGTTTTTTTGATGTATTAATGTATAATCATCTTATCATTTCACAGTTATGTGATGATGGATTTCATGTTAAATATTAAAATGAATCTTTCAATGTTTTTAACTCTAAAAATGAATCAGTGTTTTCTTCCTTTAGAAAAGAAAATTTATATTTTATTAACATAGATTCATTAGTTTCTCAAATTGATTCTTGTTTCAATGCCTTCATAAATTGTCTAGTCTTTGGAAAAGATGATAAGGACACTATAATGTACACCCTCTATTAAAACCTACTATAAAAGGGATAGTAAATAATTTACCCCAACATGAGTTTCCAAATGAAAAAGTTGTTAATCATTGTTAATAATTTAAACAACAGAAGATATCATTAAAATCAAATAAAGAACTTTGAACTTCACAACCTTTAGATTTGGTTCACATGGACTTGGTTGGAGAATCTCGAGATTCTTATTAAAATTGGAAGAAATATGTTTATGTTATTGTAGATGACTATTCTAGGTACTATTTTACCTATTTATTTTCTAAAAAAAGTGATGCATTTACATAGTTCACCATGAATGCTAAAATAGTGGAAAAATCTATGTGGACATAGAATAAAATCCATAAGTATTTACCATGGTTGTGAGTTTGAAAATCTAGACATTGAATTTTTTATCTCACACAATGGATATTATTATATCTTCTTTGATTCTAGGAAACCTCCAAAAATGGAGTTGAATAAAGAAGTAATATAACCTTACAAGAGATAGCCTGAAAATGCTTAATGAATAAGATTTACCTGTTTATAATTGGGCTGAGTATGTGAATATAGTTTTCTACATAATTAATAGAGTCTTAATTAGAACAATCCTCAAGAAGACTCCATATGAGATGTTGAATAATTGAAAACCCAAATTAAATTACTTCAATATTTTTTGTTGCAATTTCTATATTTTTAATACTATGGATAATATTGAAAAATTCACATCTAAGAGTGATGAAAGAATTTTCCTAGGATACCCAACCTCAAGTAAAGCCTATAGAGTCCTTAATAAAATAACCAAGTGTGTGGAAGAATCTATGAATATCAAATTTGATGAAACAGATCCATATGAACATAATATCTTATAGAAAACCTTGAATATGATATTTAAAACATGTAAATAAATGAAAAAACATATAATCCCCTTGTTATTAAATCTGTTAAATCAAATAGTTTTCTTCAAAATCTGAACATGATGAGCCCAAATATGTAGATTAACCTGAAGTTACTGGACCCTCCTTTTATAGACCAACTACGACTCTCAGGATCTATCCTTTAGATTCTATTTTTGGAGAAATAGATAAAGGGACACAAAGTAGATCTTCTCTTAGAAATCTATTAAAACATCAAACATTCTTTTAATAGATTGAACCTAGATTCATCAATGGTGTAATTAAAAATGAATTTTGGGTTATGGCTATTCAAGAATAACATAATAATTTTGAAAGAAATAATATTTGGGGACTTTTGGATAGACACAAAGACACCTTGACCATAAGTACTAAGTGTGTGTTTAGGAAGAAAGTAGATGAATTTTGAAATATTGTTCGAAACAATACTACATTGTTTCCACATGTTTATAATTAATAAGAAGGAATTGTCTTTAAGGAAACATTTTTACATGTTTCTTGACATTACTCCATTTGAATGTTTCTTTCTTATGATGCCCATCTTAATTCAAACACTAGAAAATGGATATTAAAAGAAAATTCCTAAATGGGAATATAGTTGAGTATTTTTTCAGAAAAAAACCCCTAGTTTTATAAACCGTCATTTTAAAATCATTTTTCCAAATTAACAAATGATATATATGGATTATAACATTCTCTATGATATTGGTATGTCAGATTAAGTTGTTTTCTTATTTTAAAAGGATTTAAAAAAGGAATTGTTGATCCTAATCTATTTATAAAATGAATTTCAAATGTTGTTATAGTTTTTCCAATCTATGTAGACGATAATATTTTTGGATATTCAAAATCTATTTATGTATTGGTTTTCAAAAATGATGCAAAATTAATTTGAAATGTGTTTTATATGTAATATAATTCATTCTTGGATTTCAGATTTTACAAAATAAAGATGGTATAATTTTAAATCGAATTAAATACACAAAAATATATTAAAATTATTTTGCTTTGATAGCCTTAAAAGTTATGACATTACAATTAGTACTACATGTATGTGGCATCTTGATAAAGATGGTAAATCTATTAATTAACCCACTTACTGAGAAATGATTGGATATTTTCTCTACTTGATGACTAGTAGAACGAATGTAATGTTTAGTCTGTGTATGTGTGACACTTTTCAAGCTAATCCTAATGAATATATCTTGAATTATATTAAAATAATTTTGACATACCGCAAACATACAATCAAGTTAGGATTTTTAAACCCCAAGGGAAAATAATTTGATATAGTGAGTTATTCGGATTCTTATTTTTGTGGATGAATGTTATGTAGAAAAATAACATTTGGGACTTGTCACTTTTTGGGAATGTCTTTGGTATCATGGTGTAGCATGAAAAAAAATCTATTGCATTATCTACTACCAATTCTGAATATATTGTTTCTGGTAGATGTTGTAAAAAATATTTTTGGATGAAACACACTTTACTAGATTATGGATATCAATTTAGAAAAGTACATATAGATTGTGACTATAAAGGTGCTATTATAATTTCTAAGACCCCAATTTCTCTTTCTAGAACAAAACATATATATTTATGTCATCAATTTTTGATATATCATTATCAAAAGAGTGATATCACTTTAGAATTAAATAGCACTGAATATAAGTTTTCTTACATATTCACTATGAAATTGAACTCTGAAAAAATTAAGAACATTAGACACGAGTTTGGAATAATCAATCAGTAATTCCAAATGTTGGATTTCTTTCAATATTTTTTCAAGAAGTTTTCATGCTGATACTGTTTTCATACCGATACTATTATCATGCCGACAATGTTTCCATGCTGACACCATCATCATACCAAAACCATTAGTGTTATCAAAAATGTTTCATGGTGAAACTGATGGCTAACTATTTTTATACATTTTATGTTTTGTTACAAAAATACATTATTGCATTAGTATTTTTGAACCCAGATCATGATTTCATGATTGTGTGTGAATATAACTCTTGAAGAGGGTGATTCTCGTGATTCAAAGAAACTAAAAGGTTAATCAAGAAAATATTTGGGTCCAATAAATTTTGGTTTGGAAAACCATGTGATATCCTCTGAGAAAGAAGTGTGAGTAGATTAGATCATTGAGATAAAGTCTTTGTTGTTAAAGGTGATACATGATCAAGGATATCTAGATTAGTTTTCAAACAATGACATAACTTTCTACCAGAAGCTGGTATATGAATTTTACATGAATATAGAACTTCTATTGGGACTATGTGATGTATCATGGGTGAAGTCTATTGTAAAATAGAAGAGATTCTCATTCTCTGAAATAAATTGGTATGAATTTCATGAATTTTCTCATGAATTATTTTTTGATGATTACCAAAGGTACTTCACTTCCTGAAAGAGAACTCTTTTGTATTGTGACTGCTCTATAAGAGAAAAATGGAAATGATGAAAAAAGGATACCCATTGCATCATAATTAAATTGTGAGTTCAAAATTACATTTTTGTTTATTCAGCACCATATTTGTCCCAGGAAAGGGTTCCTTGCTTCTCTCAATTATCAGGATGTATACTAGGTTCATTTTCTATCGAAAAGAGCTAAATAGAATCTATTCATTTATCTGATGGTGAACATAAATTACATGATAAAACATGGTTGTAATTCAAATTTTATTTTCTATTCCATAATTATTTCAACAATGCAAATGGAGAAAGGATATGTAAATTATGTTTTTGATGTCGTAGATAGTGAATGTAGTGGAATATGATTAAATTCTGACATCTGTAAGAGAATAAAAATTAACTAGAACCCATGGTGAAAGGAATGTATTGGTGATGAAGATATATTATATGAGAAGTTCCATCCTATAGATCTTCATTTTTGAACTACGGATCTATTGTATCCTAGACTCAGTCCAGATGAACAAGTAATATATTATATTAGTTAGGATGAAGAGCCTTCTTCTCCTATTAGAGATGTGAGATCACCAGTTGATGATAAAAGTGACCCAGAAAGAACTGGACCATCAAAAAGAGTCTCTATTGGACCTCCATTTATACCTTTGGACTTATAATCTCCTGGACTTGTTCTACAATATACTAGGAGTGATGAAACAAATGTTTAAGGATGTGTAGAATATGTCAGTGGATCAATTAAAGAAGAATATGAAGAAGAGGATGCTGGTGGTGATGAATGTTGTTCAGAATATAGTATGTATGGATAAGATGATAAAGATGATTATAGCGATGGTTATGAAAATGATGAAGATGTTAATAATGATGAACGTAGTTAATGTGGAATTGATAATGAATCTGATCATCCTGATAAGAATCCAGATGCTCTAGTATGGGATTTCTTGAATCTAATGTTGGTGTATCT
The DNA here is from genome assembly GCA_963277665.1 of Viscum album. Classification (NCBI taxonomy): domain Eukaryota; kingdom Viridiplantae; phylum Streptophyta; class Magnoliopsida; order Santalales; family Viscaceae; genus Viscum; species Viscum album. The sequence continues at coordinate 273,772,148 of OY728155.1, read as the reverse complement.
GTTGAGGGTGTTGTTCAAAATGAAAATGTTTCTCAAGAAGAACATTTTTCTCTAATTTTATATACTAGAAAATAACTCTAGATAAATAGATGCAACCAGGAAACTAAAAAATAATTTATGGGAGAAATATGACATGAATGATGACACTAAGGGGTAGCCTCAAGGAAGAGTAGTGCAATCTGATTAATTACATAAAATAGGAATAGTAAGTCTAGGTACTCTTACACTTCTAGATTCTGATATTATGTCGAATGGGTGAGGAATCATGGGTATGTGTTCATGGGATTAGATTATTAAGATTTAGATGATGATGTTTATTCACTTACTGTAAGGAAACAAGTGTCAAATACCTATTCTAGTGAAAATTCCACTGAGGATTATTTTGAAAACATTAATAAAGTCATATGTTTGTCCATAATACATGGATTATAATTATAGATGAGATATGAAATTGATTAATCCAGGAGTGAAAACACTAAGATGAATGACAGTTAAAAATATATTCGATCAATTAATGGTGGTGTAAGGCAATTTGGATATTCTATTTCTACTCCTGCCTCAACTAGTGAATCTCAAGACGATGCTGCATTGGTTTCCGAGATAGTGATAACAAAAATTAAGCCAAATTTTATTACAACTTTAGAAAAAATTGTGAAAAGAAACCCCAATCTCAACAATGAGAAGATGAAGTTAACCATTACCATCAATGCTTTAACCACCGAGTACATGAATAAAAAAGATTGTGTATTGAAAGGACATGAGAATATTGTTTCTCATTTTCATGTTCTTGATTTTTCCAAACTGTGAAAAGAATTTAATAAAAAATCCTCCTTTCTCTTACTTCAACCTCTACTCCACTTATTATTCTTTCAAAATAGGTGGTTCTTTCTACTGTAAGTTCAATTAGAATAAAGATGTCAAAGCATTAATTTCTAGAAAGTCATGGTTAAATACACTTAATATAAGGTGCATGACCATGTAAATTATTATACAAGGAGTTCTTCACACACTCCAGATGACCCGAACAAAAATATTAATGATTTTTGTCCAAACTCATCACAAATCATCAAATGAATTATTTGATTGAGTATTTGGCCACCAATCATACTCTTCCTCTAGTGACAAAGGCTTTTATGGATCAAACATACAAGCTAAGAGACATAAATCACTTATTGTACATTTTCATAAAAAACAATGATGATTTTGAAAAAGAAATGAAATGTGGTTGAGAGATTATTGAAGATTTTATGAAGTTGCTAACACAATATATCCATGTCCAATGTGAATCCAATGTGGTTCCTCATGCTGAACTACTTGTCCCTACTAGTTTGGTGCCTCCTCAAGATCATATGAAAATTTCTCAGGATTTATCTCAGAGCAGACCCATCATAAGAAATCATGTTCAGCCTTGGCTTTTTTATGAGCACAGACCGGACCTAGCATATACAGTTCTTGGAGGAGTGCCTCAACCTCCTCTAAAAATCCATTCAGACCATCCTTCTTTTCAGCATAACCCTTCTGCTGGACCATCAATTGATCCTTCTCATAAGGGTAATGAACCTTTGACCATACCATGAACTATGGAGTTATTTTTTCTATAGGGTTGAGTCATTGTACTTTTTCTAATTCAGTGTACTTTTCTACTAAATGAAATTTCACTATATCTATTTTTATTTTTTTTGTTCTTCTATTCACCTACCAATTTTTTCTAATCCCAAAAGGCGGATAAATTTATTAATAAATATTAAAAAGGGGAGAAAATTATTAATAATTGTTGTGCATTTAAGTTAAACTAATAGTTTATGCATTATTATCTCTAATACTCTTCACTTCTCATAATGGTAACTCATAATTAGATTGTTTACATTCATTTTTCTCTAAAGGTTACTTAAAAATTACAAGATTCGTGATCATTAAAAAAGGGGATATTGTGGGTTCTTAGATGATGTTTTCATGTATCTCAGACTACAAATGTTTTTTATTATCCAAAATCATGTTAGATATTAACATATATCTTACCTCATGTATGATCATTAATTATGTCACAACATTTTCATGAATAATAAGATCATATCAATAATATAACAATTTATTTAAAATCATGTCTAAACAAGCTTATTATTGTTAATATTTGTGTAATTATGGTCTTTAGAATTATCGTACTTGATGAATTGTATGACATATATAACATCTAAAATTATCTACATATGAGTCACTGACACCGACCGACAGATGACTCAACGAAAAATATATGATTAATAGACATACATTTCAAACACGAATTTGATCTAAGTATCTAAATATGACACCGTTGAATGGAATCACAATTGAATTGATTCACTGAAACATCAATTGTCTCACTAATATAGACGAGTCATCATTACACCCAACTCACTGATGGAGACTACTCACCGTTTCATAAGAATCACTAATGTAGATGAATGACCTTTGAATATGACTAACTAACCTAGATTTCTCATTGTTTCATATGAATTACCAATGAAGATGAATCACCGATGTAGACTACCTACCTTCATTCCAAGTGACCTACCATTGCATGGTTCATTCGATGCAAGGACTCACCGTTAGTAGAAATGAGGCACTTATACATCAATTATCGCATAAACATATTAAATTATTTTTTGTTGATATGAGTCATCATTAGATAAAATTTATCACTAGTAGTAGGAACATGTCACCTATGTAATGAGTTACTAATGTATGGAAAGACCGACATAAAGATATAATGATTGGTTGAGACACCGATATAAGGAGACCCTGACAGACAAGCAACAGATAGATTTTTTAAATCTCCACATAAGAATATTATTTATAACAGTCATAATTGTGTCATTTAATGATATTGACATATTTTATAATATTTTTTATCACTTTTAGTAGATATTCAGAGGTATGATGAACCTATTCAGGTTGAAATTACATTCTCTTTTCCAACCATCAAATGTAAGATGTTTTTTTAAAATAGAGAATATATAAAGAAGTGATGTGGTGTGAAGTGGTGAATGTCTGTATGAGAGAGATATGATGATGACCATCATAAAAAACTGTGAACTCAATAAAAAATAATAACACATGAACAAATCTCAACTAAGCTTAACACTGAATTGAAAACTCAATTCACTATATTAAAGAAGGAGAAGAATTTATTAGTTGAACCATACTAGCATATGGAATCCATAATACGACACTCTGTTCTGGGTGAACTTCTAGAAGAGGAATCTATATTTTCATATGATTCATCCTAAAAGTCCAAATATGCATAAAGAAACATAGAGATCCTTATAAAACCTTTCTCACTTTTTTTCTCTATTGTGTTCGTTTTTACATTCTTTTGAGAAGTGTGTACATCTGTCTGTTAATCACACACTCTCTCATATATCAAACTGAAGGATATAAGATATCCTTTCAAAGACACCTTCTTACATCTGTTCACTCTTATATATAAGTGTGGGATAACTCCCTGTGTGACCTGGTAGTTTTTACCCATGAAGAACAGTGCAATAGGTCTTGTGACCTGTATAGCCTGTGTGCAGATGTGAACCCCTATCTAGGGTGTGGATCAAAATGTTTATTAATTTAAACTCCTTGGATGTAGGTGATCACTAAATATATAGGATTATGTCTTTACTTTATACTGTACCTTTTGTTTTATTTTCCCTATATTTTTACCTTTTAGTTTTAATCTGTTTTATCAAATAAATCATAAAACTAAATTGAACTCAAATAATTAGTCATAGAAAGTTTTTATAACGGAATTGAGATGTTATGTTATTTTTATAAAGATTTATTAATTATTAAATATATTAAACTTGTAACTAATCAATATTTTGATAAATTAATCGAACATTCAAGCTCTTATTAATTAACAATTGGATAACTAGGTAATTAAATTTTCAATATTGGGGGAACAACAAAGTATATTTTGGGAAAAATATTTTTTATAGATACTCAATTCACTACCTCTTGATTTCACTATTCCAACCAACATTTCGTATCAAATGTTTTATTTATTTTCAGGTTTAATTGATCTTAAAAAAATTCGACTGTGATTTTTGATGTATTTCAATGTTCATAAAATTTCTATTAATACTAAATTTTTTTCTCTTTAAAATCTTATTGTAAAATTTTATTATGCATAATAGGCTGGAAGGTGATACTACCAATATATCTCTCATTCCTTAATGGAACAAATTATGTACAATGGAAAATTTAAATGAAAATGAACTTATAAATTATGGGTTTTGAAAAATAGACTTCAATTATGGATGAATAATAGATTCATTATACTGATTGAACTACATGGGATGTTCCAACTATTAATTATTATTACAATAATTGAAAATACATGAATATCTTATACTATACCATGAAAATTGGGATACATTGTTTGTTTCACATGAAGGAACCTCTAGTGTTATGGAAATATGACTTAACAAAAATACTATAAAATATGACAATTTTTTGATGAACCATGATGAGCCTATTTCTAAGAAGTATCTTAAGTTTAATGAGATTGTGTACACTAAGATCTCTCTGTGAAAAGATGTTACTTCCAAATTAATACTTATGAGGATTCTTTGATTCATACCTAATAGATGCATAGGAACATCGATCTCAATAAGAGAATCATCTGACATCAGCAAATTACCTATCAAAGAACTCATTGGAAAATTGATGATGAATGAGTAAGATCTAAAAATCAACAATGAAGAAGAGGAAAATCCTAAGAGAAAATTTGTAGCCTTCAACACCACAACCTCTATGATTATGGAAAAAAGAGAAGGTTCTAGACTCTACTAGAAGCTATAGTAATGATGAATCAACCTTAGATAGTGATGAAGAGATGGCTCAACTAGAAAAATATTGATGAAATTATATTGGATGATTTTTTTAGGAAGCCCAATTATAAAGGAATATATGATAAAAAGGTAAACTGGAAAAATGACATGAAATGTAATGAAAAATGTGAGGATATTTTATACTATGAATGAAGGAGGAGAGGAAATTTCAAGGCTAACTATCCAAAATTAAAATACAAATAGAACTATGAAAAAAATATGATTAAGAATGCTATGAAAGACATCTGGATTGCCTTTGAGGATAGATCTAGTGAATTAGTATCATCTTATGATGAGAAAGATGACATGGAAAATATGTGTTTTATGACTAACACATATGAGTAACATTAGATTCTCCAGCACACAATTTCTCTTAATCATAAAATGAAAGTGATTCTTAAAATATAACAAGGGATAAACTATTTGTATACTGTTAAATGATGTAAGATTCTTATAATGAACTAATTGATAAATATAAATATTTAATGAAACAACATACTCTTACTGCAACTATTAATTTTGAATGTATTACTAAAAATGAAAATAATGATCATATGCTCCAAGAAAACAATGATTTCGAAATGTCAAATGAGCAATTGAAGAATGATATAGAAAATTTGACAAATGGAAAAAAAATATCTTACTAAAATTCATAGTAAACAAATAGATCCTAAATACACTTTTGTTATTGGATATCTTCCAGGACAGAGAATCCTATCCAAAAAACATTTTTGTAAATGACTCTAGAAAATCTGTTCTTCGACCTAAAAATAAAAATTCGGATACTACTTCCAGTTCTGAAAAAATATTTTTCTACATCTACTTTTTCTGGCCTAAACAGAGTTTATTTTTCAAATATGTCGCTTAATGCTTATAGTAAACCCATAAGGAAAATGTGGGTACCTAAAGCACTGATTACTAATCTCACTAGACCCAAACTATTCTGGGTACCAAAATCTGTTTTTGTTTGATTGTCATGTTGGAAAGTTGTTTGAAGAGATCCTTCGAGAGTCAATAGTATTGGACAGTGGATGTTGATGACACAAGATATGATATTATTCAAGATTCAATAACCTAATCAAAATTAATGGGATGGTATGTCATCTTTAATGATAATGATAATGGAAAAATAATTGGAATAGACAATATTGGTAACTCAAACTTAGTTTAAATTTATTATGTACTTTTTTTATGGATTGAAGTATAATATTCTTATAATTTCACAATAATGGGATGATGGATTTCATGTTAAATTTGAAAATGATACTTTCTATATTTGTAACTCTATAAATGAATTTATATTATTTTCATTTCAAAATGAAAATTTATATTCTATTAACATAGATTCTTTAAATTCTAAAAATGTTTCATGTTTAAATTACTTTCATAAAGTTTATTGGATTGGGCAAAATAGATTCATACACTGTAATGTACACTATATTATAAAACTTTCTAAAAAATTACTTGTCATGGATATACCCAAAATGAGTTTCAAAATGAAAAATTCCCTTGTTAATATGGTAAACAACACAATATATCTTTCAAATAAAAGAAATAATTTTCAACTTCGCAACAATTAGAGTTAGTCCACATGGACTTGTATGGACCATCTCAAGTTTCTCGTTTAAATGAGTAGAACCATGTTTATGATTTTATAGATGACTATTCTAGTTATACATTAATTTATTTCTTATCTCACAAAAGTGAAGCATGTATATAAATAACCAAGTATGCGAAAATAGTGGAAAATCTTAGTGGACATACAAAAAATTATTAGGAAGTTATCATGACCGTAATTTGGAAAATAAAGACTAATCCTTTTACTCACACAAAGGATATAGACATAACTTCTCGGCTCTAAGGAAACCTCAACAAAATGGATTTCTAGTAAGAAGGAAGAAAAACTTACATGAGATATCCTAAAAAATGATTAATGAATATGATTTATCTATTCAGTTTTGGGATGAGGCTATGAATATATCTTGCAACATTATTTATTGAGTCTTAATTAGACCTATCCTCAAGAAGATTCCTTATCTTCTGTGGAAAAATGAAAACCTAAAGTTAGTTACTTCAATTTTTGTGGCAGTGTCTATATTCTTAATAATATGGACAATCTGGAGAAATTTGTATCCAAGAGTGATGAAGGAATCATTCAAGGTTACAAAACCTCATGTAAATCCTATAAAGTCTTTTATAAAAGTCCCATATCTGTCGAATAATCTTTTCATATCTAATTTGATGAAACAGATGCACATGAACCTATGATCTCACTAGAAAACCTTGATGATGAGATGTAAAACATGGACATAAATAAAAAATCATCTAATCCACTTGTCAATAAATATGATAAATCAAAAATCTCTAGTAATTCTTCTGAATCCAGACATGATGAACCCGAATCTATAGATGAACCTAAAGTTACTAGACCCTAATTCTCTAGAACAACTAGATATCTCAATAACCATCCTTTAACTTTTTCTGTTGGATATATAGATATAGGGACACAAACTAAAGATTATCATAGGAATTTGGTTCAACATGAAGCCTTCATATGACAGCTAGAACCTAAATTCATTAATTATGAAATTTAAGATAAATTTTTGGTGATGGATATGCACAATGAATTGAATCAATTTGAAAGAAATAATGTTAGGAAACTTGTGGATAGACACAAATACACTCTGACCATATTCACTAAGTGGGTGTTTAAGAACAAAATATACGAATCTAGTAATGTTGTTAGAAGCAAAGCTAGATTAGTTGAACAATTTTATACTCCAGAAGAATGCGTTGACAATTTATGAAACTTTTTCACTAGCTGTTGGATATGAAACCAGCTAAATACTCCAAAATTATGATATCCATCTTAAATTCAAAAATTATCAAATGGATGTTAAAATTGCATTCATAAATGTGTATATAATTTCGGAATTTTCTGTTGAACAACCTCCTAGTTTTACAAACCAACATATTAAAAATCATGTTTTAAAATTAATAGAATATTTATATGGATTAAAACATGCTCCAAGGGCGTGGTTTGATAATTTAAGAAGTTATATAATTTCAAAATGTTTTACAAAAGGAATAGATGATCTTACTCTTTTTATAAATTAAATTTCTAATGGTGTTTTAGTTTTTCAATTCTATGTTTATTTTATTATTTTTTTATATTCAAAAAATTAGTTCTGTATTAGGTTTTCAAAAATGATGCTATGTGAATTTGAAATGAATTTAATGGGAGAACTTAAAGTTAGTCATGGATTTCAGATTTTGAAAAATAAAGAAGGTATCATTTTAAATCAACGTAAATACATAAAATATATTTTAAAAAGATTTGGAATTGATAGAATTAAAATTAGTTCCACTTCAATGAGTATTACTTGTATGTTATATCTTTATAAAGATGGTAAATTAGTTGATAAAACCACTTATAGAGTTATTATTGGATGTTTGATCTACATGACTACTAGTAGAACATATATAATATTTACTGAGTGCACTTCTGCCCGTTTTATAGATAATCACAATGAATATCACTTGAATACTATTAAAATAATATTCAAATACCTCAATGATAGTATCAATTTATGTATGCTTTACCACAGAGGACAATCATTTGATATAGTGTGTTTTTATGCTAATTTTGGTGGATGAAAATCAGATAGAAAATCACCTCAAGGGAATATAAATTTTTTGGAATGTATTTGGTATCATGGTGTAGCATGAAACATAATTATGTTTCATTATCTACTGTCGAAGATGAATACATAGCTTCTGGTAGCTATTATGAAAAAAAATTGTGGTGGAAACACAATATACTAGAATATGGATATCAATTTAGATATATACCTATCAATTGTGACAATACAAGTACTATAAGAATTTCTTATAAATTTGATTCTCATTATAGACCAAATCATATTGATGTAAGTCATCACTTTTTGAGAGATCATTATCAAAAGGGTGATATCAATTCACAATTTATTGGCACTAAATATCATCTTGCTAATATTTTCAATAAGCCATTGGAATCTCAAAGAACGCATTTCATTAGACATGAGTTAGGAATGATCAATCAGTAAGACCCTAAGTAGCGTTTCATTTGATTTGTTTGGTGAAGTTGTCATGCCGACACCATTTCCATGCTGACATCATTGTCACACTGACACTGTTGTCATATAAACATCGTTAGTGTTATGTAATATGTATAATTCATACAATGATGACTTATTGTTTCTATTGGTTTTATGTTTTTATCAAAATGACATTGTTTTATTAATATTGTTGAACCCAGTTCATGATTTTGAGACTGTGTAATTTCGAAATCCCTAAATGATGTGAATTTTATTTGATTCTCTCTACAAAATTATTGTTACACTCTCTCCACCATATCTATCTCTCATTACCACTGACCTTTCACCTTCTAACCTTCATAGTGAACTGATTGGAATGGAACGTGTGAAGGAAACTCTTGAATATAGTGATTCTTGTGCTTTTTTGAAACAAAAAGGTGAATTGATCAGATATTCATGTCTTATAAATCCTAGTCTATAAAACATGTGGTATCCTCATAGAAAGTAGTTCTGGTGGAATGGCTCTTAATGAGAATGTATTATTTGATAATAGTGCAGAAAGATCAAGGATGGCTTGATGGGTTCGTAAAAAACATCAAAATTTTCTAGCCAATGATGGAGTATGTATTTTACATGAATATGGAACTTCAGTTTGAAGGAAGTTTTGTTGCTTGGGTGAGTAGATGGTAAAAAGGAAGAAACTATATTTCTCTACAAGGCATTGGGCTGAATGTATTCATGTTCCTCACACATGAATGTTTGATGATTACAAAGGTAATTCTCATGTTGAAAGTGAACTCTTTTGTTATGAGACAACTCTGAAAGAGATTACTAGAAATCGGGAACTTAGGAGTCCCAGTTCATCTGAATTAAATGGTGAGTGTATAGTTTTATTTATATTTATTTAGAACCATATTTTCCCCAATAAAGGGTACTTCTCTTCTCTCAAGTATTAGGATGTAAACTTGGTGTATTATATATGGAAAAGAGATAAATGAAATCTATGTAGATATCATATGGTGCTTATAAATGATATTATAAAACCTGGTTATAAGTAAAATTATATTTTATATTACATAATTATTTCAACAATGATGAAGGATAATGTTATTCTAAATGAAGTTGATGATGTTGTAGTTATTAAATGTAGTGGATTCATCTGAAGTTCTGACATCTTTAAGGGAATGAAAATTATCTAGAAAACATGTAGAATGGAATGGATTGGTTATGAAAATAGACTATATGAAAAGTCTAATTATATAGATCATATAGTTAGTAAATGGGATGTATTGGATCCTAGACTCAATCCAAATAAACAAGTAATCTATTATTTAGATGAGGAGGGAGAGCCTGCTACTTCTTTTAGAGAAGTGCGATCACCAGTTGATGATAGTAGTGACCCAAACATGACTGGACCAAAAACAAGTGTCTCTATTATACCTCCAAGTCCACCTTTGGGAATTCCTTATAATGAAACTATTCTCCAATCTACTAGGAGTGATGAAATAGATGTTTAAGGATGTGTAAAATATATCAATGAATCCATTAAACCAAAATATGATGAAATGCAAGCTGGTAGTGGTGAATGTGGTTCAGAATCATGTATAGAGGAAGAATATGAGAATGTTGATCAAGAAGATGGTGATGAAAAGGAGGAAGATGGTAGTAATGAAGAAAATAGTGAAAGGAGAAGTGATAGGGAATCTGATCATCCCCATGGATATCCAGAATTTGTTAGTATGAAAATTGTTAAATCTAATGCTGGTGTATCTTTTGAGGGTGATGTTCAAGATGAAAATATCCCCCCACCAAACCTATTTCTCATGTTTTATATACTAGAAAAATAACTCTACATTAATCGAATAAACCTAGAAAAAAACAGTATGTGAGGGGGATAAATCTATCCAGAATGGTGATAGTGAGGGTGAGCCTCATGGAAGAGTAGCTCCGGCTAATAAAGAGCATCAAATTGGAAGAGTATGACTTGATACTCTTACTCTTATAGATTATGGTATTATGGATATATGGGTGAGGAATCCTTGGTATATGAACATGGGATTAGATTTTGAATATTCAGATGATGATTATTTTTCACTTACAATAATAGAACTAGTGGTTGAGACATCATCTAGTGATAATGTCACTATGATCGATTATAAAAACCTCAAGCAAGGCATTTTTTCCTCCACAAGACATACAGTACCATCTAAGATGAGATATGAAATTTATGAAACTAGGATAGAAAACATGGATCGGATGAACAATTTTAAAGATATCTGATCTATGGATTAGGATTTAAGACAAGATGAAACTTCTATTTGTACTCTTACTTCAACCAGTGTATCCCAAGAAGATGCTGCTTCAGATTTCATGATGGTGCTAAAAAAAATTCCAACAAATTTGATTACAACTATATAAACAACTGTGACAAGAAACACCAGGTTCGATAATGATATAAATATGTTAACCATTGAAATTAATGCTTTAACCACTGAATACAATAATACAACACAATGTGTCATGAAAGGACTTGAGAATCATGACTCTCATTTTAAAGATCATTATTTTACAAAATTTGAAAATAAGTTAAGTAAAATTCCTCATCTACTCGTGCTTCAACCACTACTCAACCTATTTATCCTTCACAATCTGTGGGTATTTATACTCTCAGTTTTGTATTGAAAGTAGACCTGCAATAATTAATTGCAATTGTGTCCATGGTTGAATACATTTTGGATAAGTTTCATGATCGTGTAAAGTATTTTACAATGTGTGATTAATACACTCAAGAAGATATAACCAAAATGATTAATGCGTTTTTCACAAAACTCATGAAAATTCTCAAATGAATAGTCTGTTTATGTATTTGGTCCCCAATATTACTCTTACTATAGAGAAATTTATTTAAGGGTCACATTCAGAATCTAAGTGACTTCAATACCCTGCAAGACAAGTTCATAGATAAGAAATATGATTTTGAAAAGGTAATGAAATATGGTGGAGAGATCATTGAGGAGTTCATCAAGATGTTAAAACAATATTTCAATGACCAATGTGAAGCCATTATGTTACCTCCTGTTGCACCACTATGACCTACTGGTCCAATGCCTGATCAAGCTCAGATATTAGTTTATCATTATTTATCTAAAATCAGACCAATCATTACATATCCCATTCAGCCTCAACTTATTTCTGAACCCAAACCTTCTATAGTTTCTATAGTTTTGGAAGGAGTTCCTCTACCTTCTCTGAAAATCAATTTAGACCCTCCTTCTTCTAAGCCTAACCCTTTTGTTGGACCATCCAATGATCCTTATGATAAGGATATGGATCCCCTTGACCCTACCATACTGTGTGGAGGGATCATTTTTTAATGGGGCTGAGTTCTTGTACTTTTTCTAATTCAGTGCAATTTTATACTGAATGACATTTCGCTGTATCTAATTTTCTATTTTTGGTTCTCATTTCACCATCCACTTTTTTGTAATCCCAAAAGGGGGATATCATTATTATTAATTACTAAAAGGGGGAGAAAATTATTAAGAATTATGATTCATTTAATATTTACTAGGGGTTTATGAATTATTTTCTCTGATACTTTTCACTTCACGTAATGTGAAATCATAAAAGATTGTTTAATTTCATTTTTCTCTAATTTTACATAACAATTCCATGATTTTTAATCTTAAAAAATGGGTATATTGTTGGACCATTGATGTTGTTGGACACTATATCTAACTACAATGATTTTAATTATCATAAATCTAGTCAGATATTAACAAATATATTACCTCATATCAGAACATAATTATGTAAAATCATTATCATGAATAATCAGATCATTTCAATCATATAATTATTTATCTTTGTTTATGTCTAAACAATCTTATAAATATTTACCTATGTGTAATTATGGGAAAAAACATTCTCTGACTTTGATGAACTGTAAGATAGAAAGAACAACTAAAATTATGTATGTCTGATTCACTAATACAGACAAATAGATGACTCACTGATAGACATATGACTCACTGAAAAATAGTTCAAACATGCATATGTTCAATGAATGTGAAGCTTACACCATTGAATGGAATAAAAGTTGAAATGAGTCTCTGATATATCAATTTTCTCACTGATGAAGGAGACTAACCGCTGCACATGACTCACCGATGCAGATGGAAGAACATTTTATATGACTAACTAAGGCAGAGGACTCATCGTGGAATACGACTCACCGATGCAGAAGACTCATCATTTCATATGAACCCACCAATGTGGATGACTCAACATTTCTTATGACTCACTGATGCAGGAAACCATCAATCTGTCCATGTGACCTACCATTGAATGGTGCTACTGATGCAAGGACACCGAGTCAGTTGAAATGAGTAACTGATACATCAATAGTCTGACTAATAAAATGAATGAATCACCATTGATGTATGTACCTATTAGTTAAACTATCTCATCTATAGTAGGAACAAGTGACTGATGTATGGAAATACCAAAAAAATAACATATCGATGGCATGAGACACCAACAGAAGGAGACACCGACAAAAGGAGACACTGACAGACGAGTCAACGATAGAATATTCACATATGTGTTTAATAATATTATTTCAAATAGTAATATTTGTTTCATTTATTGACACTAAAAATTTAAATATGCTTTTGTAGGACTTTTAGTTGATAGTATGTGGTACGATGAACCTATTCACGTTGAATGTACATTATCTTTGTCGGCCCTTCAATGATAATAAGTTTTTTAAAATAGAAAAGATATTCAGTAGTATAGTGGTGTGAATTAGTGCATGCCTCTATGAGGGATATATACTAAAGAACATTTTCAACCACTATGAACTCAAGTAAAAAGAAGAACACATGATCCAATCTCAACCGAGTTGAACACCAAATGGAAAAATTACATTTTCATATCAATGAAAGAGAGGAATTTTCCTATTGAACCGTACTTGCACCTGAAATCTAGAATACAAAATTCTTTTTTGTTTCAACATCCCGAACAGGACTCTATTTTTTCATCTGATTCATCCTACCAGTCCAGATCTACATAGAGTAACACAAACAGCCTTCCAAATCCTTTATCATGTTTGTTTTCCCTATTGTGTTCATTTTTACATACTTTTGAGTAGTGTGTGTATATGTCTATTTAAAACACACTATCTATTATATCAAACTGAATGATAAAATATATCCTTCCAATCATACATTCATACATCTTTTCACTACCATATATAAATGTGTATGAGGTCCCTCTATGACTCGGTTGTTTGAACCCATGAAGAACTACGGAAGAGGTCTTCTGACCTAGATAGCTTGTGTGCTGTTCTGAACCCTGATCCAGGATATTAATCAAATTGTTTATTAATTTAATCTGGTTGATGGTAGGTGATCACGAAGTGGAGAGTATTAAGTCACTTCTTGATATTGAACCTCTTTATTTATTTATGCAATGTTTTACCTTTTAGTTTTACTATATCTTATCACATATTTCATAAAACAAAAATAAACTCTGATAGTTAGTATTATCATGTTTTTATAATATTATTGACTTATTAGGTTGGTTTTTAATGTTTTATTAATTATTAAATTGATATAAATGATAAATAATGAATATTTTTACAAATTAATCAAACATGAATTCTCTTATAAATTCACTACTGGATAGCTGGGAAATTGAATATTTAATATTAGGGGAATATCAAAGTATACTTTTTAATTGAAATTTTTATAGATACTCAATTCATACCCCTTTAGTAATCTACCCTGACCAAAATTTGGTATCAAAGGCTTTAGGAGTTTTTACTTTTCAATGCTCTTTCAATCTTTTTCAACTGTGATTTTAGTTATATTTCAAAGATCATGAATTTTTGGTTAATACTAAATTTTTATCCCTTTAAAATCATATTCTAAAATATTATTATGTATAATTGGGTGTAAGGTGCTACTACCAATATTCCTCCATTCAATAGTATAACTACTTATGCACAATGGGAAATTAAAATAAACATACACTTATAAAGTATGGGTTTTAAAATTTTGACTTTAATTATAGATTTATATAAGATTCCTTCTAATGCTAGAAATAGTTGGGATTATACAACTAAGACTTCTTATAATAATAATTGAAATTCCATGAATGCCTTATACTATTCTTTAGGAGATGGGGAATTTAATAGAATTTAGGCATGTAAATCAACCCATGAATGTTTGGACACTTTTCTGGTTCATATAAAGGAACATTTAGTGATAATGAAATGATACTCAACAAATATACTATTAAATATGAAAATATTAAGATGAAGCATGTTGAGCCAATTTCTTACATGTATCTCAATTTTTATTAGATAGTGAAAACTATGATCTATCTGGGAAGATATGTTACTGAAAAATGAAAAATAATGAGTATTCTCAGATACTTACATGATAGATGGATAGGGACTTCTCTCTTAATTAGAGAATCATGTGACATAAAAAAATTACATCTCATAGAAATCATATGATAATTGATGATGTATGAGGAAGATATTAAATTATATAAAGAATAAGAGGACAAAATTAAGATAAAATCTATATCCTTCAAGACTACATCCTCTAATATAAAGGAAAAAAGAGAAGGTGCCAGCCTCTATTTAAATCTTTATTAATGTATAATAAATGTCATATATTGATGAAGAGATGTATCATCTAGCCAAAATATTGAAGAAATTATATAGTAAGAATACATTTTTCAGTAAGTCCAATAATAAAGGAAGATATAATAACATGGGTTACTGGACAACAGAATGGAAAAAAAATAAAAAATAGAGTATATTGTCTACTATGAATGATAGAGGATAGGAAATGTCAAATAAGACTGGCCAAAATTAATATATAAAAAAAGTATGAAAAAATATAAGAAGTATAAGAAACCCATGAAATACACATGGAGTGCCCCTGAGGATAGCTCCAGTGAATCAGCATCATCTCATTATGAGAAAGATGACATGGAAAATATGTATTTTATGAAAACAAATATAGGGTAACTTTAGATTCTCTTGCACACAATTACAATTATTATAAAAATGAAATTTATTCTAAAAACATGAAAAGTAATTACCTATATGAATATGGTAACATGCTGGAAGACACTTGTAATAAACAAAAAGCTAAATATAATTAATTATAGAAACATATTTCTCTTACTGCCACTATTTAGTCTTAAATTATTACTGAAAAGGATAAGACTGTTTAACTGAATCAAGAAAAAGAATGTATTAAAAATTTCAAATGAGCTATTAATGATAGATCTAGAAACGTAAACCAATCGAAAAAAACTCCTACTCACATTTTTGGTAAAAATATACCTCTAAAATTCCCTTATAGTATCAGATATCATCTTGGACAGAAAAACCTATCTAAAACACATTTTATAACTAAATCTGGAAAATAGGTTCTTCTACCTAAAATTCAAAATTTGGGAAGTAGTTCTAGTTTTGGAAAATATTTTAATACATTTGGTTCTTGGACTATATAGATAATATTTTTCTTATATGGTACATAATTCTTATTAAAATCCCATAAGGAAAATGTGGGTTCCTAAAACATTGGTTACTAATGAGTTAGGACTCAAACAAGTCTGGGTACCAAAATCTATTTAAGTTTGATTTTCATGTAAGAATTATATTTAAAGATATCATTCAAGGTTCAATGGTACATAAACAAAGGATGGCCTAGACACAGGATTGCATATTATTCTAGATTCAAGGACCTAATCCATATTTATGGTGGATATGTCATCTTTGGTGACAATGTTAATTGAATAAAATTGCTTTGGTCCAGATTGGTCACTCTAACTCAGTTTTAATTTCTAAATTAATTTTTTTGATGGATTATGTATAATATGTTGAGCATTTCACAATTATGTGATGATGGATTTTATATTAAATTTTAAAATGAACCATGAAATTCTTTTATCTCAAAAAATGAATTAAATTTTAGGACATTAGAAATTAAAATGTATATTCTGTTAACATAGGTGGCTAATTTTCTCATAATGTTTCTTGTTTAAATGCCTTTCATATAGAGTCCTATATTTGGCATTAGAAATTAGGACACTGTAATGTACACTCCCTTAGAAAAAATATTATAAATTGGATAGTCAAGGATATACCAAAAAAATAGTTTTGAAGTGACAAAGTCAATATTCGTGATGAAAAAGGTAAATAGAACAAGATATCATTCCTATCAAAGAAAAATGTTTCATATTCTAAACCTTTAGAGTTGGTTCACAGGGAATTGTATAGGCCCTTCAAGTTTCTATTTTATATGGGAATCACTATTATTATATCGTAACGCCCCGACCCTAGTTACCGAGAGTCGGTGCATTATTACATAACATTGTCATGATTACAAGGAATCAAGTCCTGAAGGACCGATCAGTTTAGCAGTCTTGGAAAATAGATTACATAGATTAACTTTACATTACAATTTGAAGCATAAAACACAGCATGGATAGATCTTTTAGAATTCCATTTTTCCTTTTATTATAACCCTGCATATCAATCATAATACACTTCTTGGAATCCTGGGAAAATAAAACATAAGAAAGGGGTGAGCTCAGATGCTCAGTAAGAGTAAAAAATACAAGAGAAACTTTCATTAAAAAACATTTAAGGCAATGTATAACTAAAATAAAAGCATTTTAAACTTGAAATTCAGCATAATATGGAAAAGATAAAATGAAATAATTACATTTAATTATTCACATGGATATTTTACTAGTTGAATAATCACATGAAATATCAATAACCACGTTCATAATGATGGAATGCATAATGCCGAACTTTAATTTATGTTTCAAGGCCTCGTGCCAAGACCTAAGGGATAACTGTAACTGGAACCCAACCCGGAGTGCCTCTAATAACCGGACACCAACCCGGAGTGCCTCTAATAACCGGACACAAACCAGGAGTGCCTCTAATAACCGGACACCATCTAGGAGTTCCTCTAATAACCGGACACCAACCCGGAGGGTCTGCTATAACCGAACCCCAACCTGAAACATACTAGTCCAACACATTTATCTTTAGAAGAGGATGAAATATAACACAAACATTCTTATTAAAACTAGCATACGAAATGTCAATACTTTACCCATAAAACATGAATGGTATAAGAATAATACATCCATAGTCAAAAATCTAAAAAAACCTTCAGCACAATATGGAATATTTTTATCATGATAAATCAACTTCAAAACAAGTTAAAGATCTATTATAGGATTTTGACCTGGATGAAAATGATTAGTAAAACACATTGACAGAAATACACATTTTTCATGAAAACATATAAAAGTCACACAATTTAGAAAATAATTTATTTAAAGACATTTTTGAATAAATGTGTCCCATACCACTTTGAAACTTTTTAAAGGATTTATCATTTTAAAAACATTCAATTCTATATAAACAAATCATTAAAAACCATTTTGAATACATGGACATCAGTGAAAAATATTTAGAAGGATAAATATTTAAAACATTTGAAATTATGTTTTAGTAAATAGTCCCTTAAAAGAATCACTTTGAAATCTCTTTCATAAAACATGGACATGGATAATAAATATGTCCCAGTAGATACTTACGTAAAAACCACCTCGGATAATAAAGAGATTAAAGAATTAACCCTTACCAATTTGGTAACTTACGAAGCATAAAACCCATGAAAGAGGTATCATACAATGAATATGTAAATACACATAAATTAATTTGTATTACACAAATAATAAAATTATGGGTAGTACATACACCAAAAAAAAGGTAATAGTGGCAATATGGCATGAATCTCACGGGAATAAGGAGTGAGATGAAAACCCCTTACCTTGTGTCCGAGTTGACTCGTTCGTTCTATAACATCCTGAATAATAAACTGAAGATAATTTCAACTTGCATAACAACCCTTTTAAAGTTTATTTTTCATTTTATATCACTTATTACCATGTTATAAACATTATGTAATCATTTAAGTTAATAATGTTCGTTTTGTCAATATTTGGCACTGGAGTAAAAAATGAACACCTTATAGTTACAAGTTGTTCACATGGTCAAAATATCATTATATACAGAATGATATTAATTATTTAGATACCATATATATCATATATATACATGTATTTATAATAGTACATATCATTTTGGGGGAAGAATGAAATGTACCGTTCATGGAGACAGTAAGCCGTACGTACGCATGAACTCTACATTCATTTCTATTTATTATTTTAAAGGACATAGAACATAATGATACATATTTATATTATAATTACATTATAATATCATATATAATATCATTAAATCCATCCTTTATATGTCCCATATATGGTATTAACAATTCATATCTCTTTGAGGGGGCGGAAGTCTGCACTTTCTCAAATAAAGTTATCGCGTTTACTCATAATGGAAACCATTAAAGTATGCTATAAAAAAATAAATAAAAATAAAGAAACCACAAACATAATATATATATATAATATATATATATAGTTCCATCATAATGGCCACCATGAGAGGTGGTAGGAGGTAATTGAACAATTATCGTTTCGTGAGGCGTTAGTTTTCCATCCACAGAAACATTATGTTCTTCACCCATTAGATGGAGATGTGTGTAAGTATAATTTAATTATATCACATAACAAAATCATAGTATATTGATTATACTGGTTTTGTTATAAAAAAATTAATAAAAAGAGTTTAGGGGTTGGAGAAGTAAAATAAAATAAAAGAAATTAAGAGAAATTGTTACCTTTAATTTGGGTAACTTACCTTGGTTTGAACCAAAAGGACACCTTGAATTGCCTTATGCCTAATGTAAGGCTTCTAGAATGAGGATAGGGATGTAGTGAGGTTAATTGGGAAGATTTTGGACGAGCTTAAAGGCTTGAGAGGTGTGTGGAATTGGTTAGAAGTGGTCTCCTTTCATAAGTGGGAGGAGGGGCCCTTTAGGAAAAACTTAAAGTATTAATTTATAATAAATTAATATATGGTTTATAATGGATCCAAAATGAATTATTAAAATTATAAGGTGGGTATGGGTTGAAATACATTCAACCAATATATTTTATATAGTTTTGGGGAATTATATTAAACTTATCTTTTAGTTTTAACTCTTAGTTAATTCTTTTGACATTTACCATGTCTCTTTGTATTTTTCTATTAGTTGGGTAATAACAATACTATAATCTTCAAAGATACCCCCAAGTAGACCATTAATGATACAAATATCATGATATAAGTCCTTTTTCCGTACCTTATAATTTTAGAAATTGAAGATCAATTAATAATATAATATTTGTTTTAAAAACACATTTCTTTCAATTTTGACACTATTAAATAATTGTTTTTTGTTAAAGTCTTAATATATTTATTAATTAGAAGAAAAATTATTTAATCAATCATAACATGTCATATTAACCAATAAAATTCGTCTAATTCATTAAATGTATAAAATTATATTTATTTTGGTATTTATAATATCAATTATTTTAATATTTCATTAATAAGGTAATTACTGTATCATCTTTATGTCATATATAACTTACTTTATCTGATGTCTAAAAATTACAAAAAAAACTACCAAGATGTAGGAAATCTCTTTATATTTCTAATCAATATTTATAGTTGAAAATATAACTTATATAACACCATGTAAAAATTAATTTACTAAAAGATATTTGTTTGTGTCATTTTTGTCTTTACATTAAATTAATTAATCTAAAGAGTCATTATCACTCTCAAGTGGCTCCATGGGGTCCCCAAATTGGCCCAAGTAATCCCATGGTCGGCCATGACTCATCCAATAAGGTTATGACAAGTGTTACGGTAATTTTGTATTATTATAATATACTTTTTATCTTGAATTACCCTATTTACCTTTAACCGTGGTAAATAAAAGTCAAAAGTTACTATTCACAAAAAATTATTTTTATCTAATTAAACCACAGTTTACTCCTTGATATTAACTGTGTCTCTCGGATTTTTGAAATTCCACCCACAGAAGCGGTAAAATTATGTTTTTTGTGAATTTTCAAATTCTCCTGGGAGATGCGTAAAAGAGGGTGAAAAGTTCAATAAAATTTTTATATGTCTAAAATTACTATAAATTGACTCTAATGAATTATATTGAACTTATATAGTTATTATGTATCTATTTTGACATAAATTAATTTAAATAAAATAAATAATTATTTAAAAAATCGGTTTTAAACTATAACTCAGTGTTTTTCACTATTCATCAAAAATTAAAAGTTTTCAGAAAAATACCAAAAATTTACCCTAAGATAAGTTTGATATTCCAAATTAAATAATGAAGTATATTTTACTAAATTAAAAACACAGATGTTGCATTTATTAATATATAATTAATTCCAACTTTCAAAACAAAAAGCGTGTTTTTAAGAAACAATAACTATAAAAAGATTGACACTTGTTTACGTCCGGTTTAAATATGAAATTATGTCACATGACCATCATTAGATTAAATGGTAAAAATATATTCTAAATATAATTTAAAACCACTCAAATTCATAATTTATTACAATTTATTATTTCAATTAAAAAGTTGTTTATAATTAAAATTTAGTAATTTTCACTATTCATCAAAATGTAAAAGTTATCGAAAAAGTACAAAAATTTCAAACTAAGATAATTTCGATATTCTGATTCCAAAAATGAAGTTAATTTTGAATGATAAAAGGAATAAAATTTCAAAAAGTGGGTATTACTATTCTTAACGGCTAGTATGATTGGTTGTCGTGTGTTAGAACTCGAAGTTACGTATAACACATGCTATTATATTATTCAAAGAGAAGTGTACCGTGAAAGCTTGGGGTGTTACATTCTCCCCTCCTTTAATAAATTGCGTCCTCACAATTTATGAATGGTATTGGAAACTTGGGGTTGACATTTCACAATATTATAGTTGAAACCCCACATCGAAAAATGGATTAATGAAGCCTCTATTTAAAATAAAGAGTAGTAAGTATGAAGGATACCGAAAATAACACATACTAGGGTTACATATATGAAAACATAGATATGGAAGAGAAATTTAACCATCAATATCTGATGGAGAGTGGTATAGAACATGGATATGAAAATTCCAACAATCACAAAGCCATAAATTTGTGATGATCTAAGGTACTGTGTAGGACAACATTTTTGTTCTAAGTTTCTTTTCATAATGTTGAGGAATTTATATATGAGATCTGATAAAATAATAAGGAGATATACATAATTTATAATTAGAGTTTTATCCATTAATAAATTTCTACCACAAACTCATCTTTCACTCCAAAACATATTACAACTCAAAAATACTCTATTTATACTAATCGTATAGGGTTCGAAATATAATAAATTTATAATTCACATATCAGACCCTTTTAAAAAACGAAACTACATTTTACAATCTAGGGACTTCACATAGTCCAGTGGTAGGTGATAAATCCCAATCACACTATGGTTGTGGGTTCGATTCCCACAGCATTGTCTGACATGATGGATTGTCACACGGTCTGCATGTTGTCCTTTTATAAAAATCCAAAAATAACCTTTCAAACATAATCCATTCCAACATTTAGACTTATCAAAAATAATACTATCCAAACTCACAGTCCAAAATTTATAATGATGTTAAACACAATGAAGATCCTTTTTTCCATGTAATAACATGTGAACACCTTCATCACGTATTATTTTAAAACATGGTAACATCCTGAATTACCATAAAACCTTATTGATTAATTTCATGCCCCTTTATTCTTTATATTATAATTGATATACACTTTCTATCCAAAAATGTTTAAAACTTATATAATGACAAATAATTAATCAGTTTCATGGTAGTCCAGAATATCCAATATAATTTATTCAAGTCAACCATCTCTTATTCCAAAATCACTACCTCATCACCATAACTATATTAAGGATTACATTTCCTTCAAACATGTATTTTCAAAAAAAAGTGTAGCTTATTATTAATTCGCTTTTCATAGAACCATATAATCTCAAATCCTCAATAAAATAGTACTGTAATAAAAACCTTATTTATCTCCATAATTCATGTAACTAGTATACTGTTGATACAACACTCAAATGAAATAATTCAATAATAACAACATAAGAACACTAGTCTTTCTTCTTCATCTGAGGTAGTATCATAACATGATTATTATCCAATAAAATAATTTGTGGTATACTCTTATGAATGGTATATTGATTCACCTAGTGTCTCAACGCCTTGAAGATGAAGAATTTTACATTTGAAAACATATTCTTACCCTTGAAATCACGTACATGGTGTCCTTTTTCTCCACACTTATAACAACTCCAATTCCCTTCAATCATTTACCAAGGTGATTCATTCCACATTTATAACATATTGGAAAATCCTCATTTCCCATATTCCCTTTATCCATATTTCTTTTTACCAACCTTTACTTCTCTTTCTTCCCTTCAATGCCATAGGATTCAAAGAATTCTTTATTGATCTTATGATACTATTTATTCATATGATAATAATACATGGGAGACTATTTCCATTCTAAATGTTTTCTTAATGCCTTGAATGATATGACCCTTCGTACTCTTTGGATCATACGTATTGCTGGAGTTCTCATTACTTTTACTGGGTTCCATTTCTAAATAATGGCATACACTGGGTCAGTTTATGAATCACAATTCATAATTCCAATCATGTAATATACCTAACATAACTTAAATAGTTCATGGATATAATCCATAATCACAAAAATGTTTTCATGAGGAGGTATATACTCATAAATCCTTCATAATGGTTTGAAAATAAAATGAGAATCATCCTAAGCATATCCCCTACGAGTGTCATAACCAATAGTGCAGCAAAGCCCATTGTCGTGCACCAGTTCCCTTTAGAGTCTAGCTCAAAGCAGTGTTTTTGGGTTTTACCCCTAGGTACATCTATGCTAGAGCTGCCTCTACCTTCTCTTATCCAAACCACGATGTATTTCTCGGAAAACTCACAAAATCACTACAATACCAAAATTCTAGGAAGTTATTCTATAATAATCCTCAAAGTCTATCTTAGGGTAATGTGCTCTAATCAGAGTTTATCTAAATCTAGATTCCAAGGTTATTGTTAAACTTCCTCTGATACCAACTGTAACGCACTGACCCCAGTTACCTAGAGCCAGTGCATTATTACGTAATATTGGCATGATTACAATGAATCAGGTCCCAAAGGACTGATCAGTTTAGAATTTTTGGAAAATATATTACATACATTAACATTACATTTAAATTTGAAACATAAAACACTACATTGATAGTTCTTTGAGAATTCCATTTTTCCCTTTATATTAACCCTGAATATAAATCATAATACACTTCTTCGAATCCTGGGAAAATAAAACATAAGGAAGGGGTGAACTCAGATGCTCAGTAAGGTTAAACAATACAACAGAAACTTTCATAAATAAATATTTAAGGCAATGTGTAACAAAAAAAATCCTTTTAAACATGAAATTCAGCATAATATGGAAAAGAGAAAATGAAATAATTCCATTTAATTATTCAAATTTATATTCTACAAGTCGAATAATCACATGCAATATCAATAACCACTTTCATAATGATGGAATGCATAATGTCGAACTTTAATTTATGTGTCAAGGCCTCGTGCCAAGACCTAAGGGATAACTGTAACCGGAACCCAACCCAGAGTGCCTCTAATAACCGGACACCAACCCAGAGTGCCTCTAATAACTGCACACACACTCGGAGTGCCTCTAATAACCGGACATAAACCCTAAGTGCCTCTAATTACCGGACACCAACCCGGAGTGCCTCTAATAACTGGACACCAACCCGTAGTGCCTCTAATAACTGGACACCAACCCAGAGTGCCTCTAATAACCAGACACCAACCTGGAGGGTCTTCTGTAACCGGACCCCAACCCAGAACATACTAGTCTAACAAATTCAACTTAAGAACAGGATTACATATAACATAAAAATTTGTGTTAAAACTAGCATAAAAAATGTCAATACTTTACCCATAAACCATGAATGGTATAAGAATAACACATCCACAATCAAACATATCATAAAATCTTCAACAAAATATGGAAGATTTGTATCATGATAAATCAACTTCAAAATAATTTAAAAATCTATTAAAGGATTTTGACATGGATGAAAATGATTTGTAATACTCTTTAAGATAAAGAAAAATTTTTCATGAAAACATTTAAAATACACAAAATTTAGAAAAGAAGTCATTTAAAGACAGTTTTGAATCAAAGTATCCATACCACTTTAAAACTTTTTTAAGTAATTTTCATTTTAAAAACATTCAAGTCCATATAAAAAAATCCTTAAAACCATTTGAATACTTGGACATTAATGAGAATGATTTAGAAGAATAAATATTTAAAACATTTGAAATGATGTTTTAGTAAAAAGACCCTTAAAAGAATCCCTTTTAAATATCATTCATAAAACATGGACATGGATAATAAATATGTCCCAGTATATACTTACGTAAAACCACCTCGGATAATAAAGAGATTGAGGAATTAAAGCTTACCAATTTGGTAACATACAAAACATACAACCCATGAAAGAGGTATCATAAAATCAATTTGTAAATACACATAAATTAATTTGTATTACACAAATAATACAGTTATGGGCAGTACATACACCACACAAAAGGTTATAGTGGCAATAAGGCATGAATCTCACGGGAATAAGGAGTTAGATGAAAACCCCTTACCTTATGTCAGACTTGACCAGTTTGTTCTTTAACATCCTGAATAATAAACTAAAGTCAATTTCTACTTTATTAAGAACATTTTTGAAGTTTATTCTTCCTTTTATATCACTTATTACCATGTTATAAACATTATGTAATCATTTAAGTTGTTAATGTTCATTTTGTTAATATTTGGCACTTGAGTAGACAATGAACACCTTATAGTTACCAGTTGTTCATAAGGTCAAAAGATCATTATATCTAGAATTATATTCATGATGTAGATATCATATATATCATATATATCATATATATACATGTATTTATAGTAGTACATAGCATTTTTGGATAAGAATGAAATGTACCGTTCATGGAGACGGTAAGCCGTACGTACCCATGAACGCTACATTCATTTCTATTTCATATTTTGATGGAAATAAAACATAATGATACATAGTTATATTATAATTACAGTATAATATCATATATAATATCATTAACTCCATCCTTTATACGTACCACATATGGTATTAATGATTCATATCACTTTGAGGGGGCGGTAGTCCGCACCTCCTCAAATGAAGTTATCACATTTACTCATAATGGAAACCATTAAGTTATGATATAAAAGAAAAATACAAAATAAAGAAGAAACTTAAAACATAATATATATCATATATAAATACAGTTCCATCATAATTCCCACCATGAGAGGCAGTAGGAGATAATTGAACAATCATCGTTTCATGAGGTGTTAGTTTTCCAGCCATAGAAACATTATGTTATTTACCAATTAGATGGAGGTCTGTGTAAGTGTAATTCAAATATATCCCATAAAAACATCCCAGAATATTTATTATACTGGTTTTGTTATAAAATAAGGTAATAAAAAGAGTTTAGGGGTTGGAGAAGTAAAATAAAATAAAAGTAATTAAGAGAAATTGTTACCGTTAATTTGGGTAACGTCCTTTGGTTTGAAACAAAAGGATTCCTTGGAGTTCCTTCTACCTAAGGTAAGGCTTATAGGAGGTTGATAAGGATATATTTAGATTAAGAGGGAATATATTGGCCGAGCCTAAAGGCTTGAGAGGTGTGTGGAATTGGTTATAAGTGGTCTCCTTTTAAAAGGGGGAGGAGGGGCTCTTTAGAAAAAACATAAAGTATTAATTTATAATAAATTAATATTCAGTTTCTAATGGATACAAAGTGGATAATTAAAATTATAATGTGGGTATGGGTCTAAATCCTTTCAACCAATAGATTTTAGATAGGTTTGTGGTATTATATAAACCTTATCTTTTAGTTTTAACTCTTAGTTAATTAGTTTGACATTTACCATGTCTCTTGTTATTTTTATATTAGTTGGTTAATAAACATAATATAAACTTTCAAGAGACCCCCAAGTGGAAAATTAATGACACAACTATCATTATATAAGTCTTTTGGCCGAACCTTAGAATTTTAGGAATAGAATATCAATTAATAATATAATATTTCTTTTAAAAACTCATTTATGTCAATTTTGACACTATTCAATAATTGATTTTTGATAAACTCTTAATAACATTATTAATTAGAAAAAAAATTATTTAATCCATCCTAACATGTCATATTAACCAATAAAATTCGTTTAATTCATTAGAAGTCTCAAATTATATTTATTTTAGTATTTATAATATCAACTATTTTAATATTTCATTAATAAGGTAATTACAGCATCATCCTTATGTCATAAATAACATAATTTATCTAATGTATAAAAATTATAAAAAAAACCATGATCTAGAAAATCCCTTTATATTTCCAATTAATACTTATAGTGGAAAATATAACTTATATAACCCAATGTAAAAATTAATTTACTAAAAGATATTTTTTGTGTCATTTTTGTCTTTACATTAAATTAATTAATCTAAAGAGTCATTATCACTCTCATGTTGCTCCATGGGGTCCCCAAATTGACCCAAGGATTCCCATGGTCGTCCATTACTTATATAATAAGGTTAGTACAAGTGTTAAGGTAATTTTGTATTATTATAATATATTTTTATCTTGAATTACCCTATTTACCTTTAACCACTGTAAATAAAAGTCAATTGTTATTATTCACCAAAAATTATTTTTGTCTTATTGAACCATATTTTACCCCTTGATATTAACCGTGTCTCTCGGATTTTTTAAATTCCACTAACAGAAGCTGTAAAATTTAGTTTTTTTTTGAATTTGCAAATTCTCCTAGGAGGTGGGTAAAAGACGGTGAAAAGTTCAATAAAATTTTTATATATCTAAAATTATTATAAATTGACTCTAATGAATTACATTGAAAATATATAGGTATTATGTATCTATTTTTGAATAAAATAATTTAAATAAATTAAATAATTATTTAAATAAAAATTCGGTTTTAAACTATAACTCAATGTTTTTCACTATTCATCAAAAATTAAAAGTTTTCAGAAAAATACCAAAACCATACCATAAGATAAGTATGATATTCTGAATTCAATAATGAATTATATTTTACCAAATTTAAAACATACAAGTTTCATTTATTAATTTAAAATTAATTCCAACAGTCAAAACAAAAAGTGTGTTTTTAAGAAACAATAACTATCAAAAGATTGACACTTGTTTATGTCCAGTTTAAATGTGAAATTATGTCCAATGACTAACATTGGGTTAAATGGTAAAAAAATATTCTATGTATAATTTAAAACAACTCAAATTAATAATTTATTACTATTAATTACTTCGATTAAAAAAGTTGTTTTTAATTAAAATTTAGTACTTTTCACTATTCATCAAAATATGGAAGTTATCAGAAAAGTACCAAAATTTCAACCTAAGATAATTTCGATATTCCAAATCCAAAAATGAAGTTCATTTTGAATGATAAAATGTATAAAATTTCAAAAAGTTAGTTTTACTATTCTTAACGGCTAGTATGATTGGTTGTGGTGTGTTAGAACTCGAAGTTGCATATAACACATGCTATTGTATTATTCAAAGAGAAGTGTATCGTGAATGCTTGGGGTGTTACATATGTACTTCTATATGACTATTCTATGTATACATGGACTTATGTTTTATCTCACAAAAGTGAAGAATGTACTTTACCAAGTATGCTAAAATAGTGGAAAATCTAAGTGGAGTTAGAATAAAATCCTTAAGAAGTGATCATGGACATGAGTTTGAAAATTATGGTTTTGGACTCTTTTTGATCACACAATGTCAATATTCATAACTTCTATACTCTTGGGACACCTAAAAAATGGATTTATTGAAAGAAGTAAAAACATTTACAAGAGATAGCCAGAAAACTTCTTAATGAATATAATTTACATATTTACTTTAGGGAAGAGGATGTGAATAAAACCTGCTACATAATTAATAGATTCTTAATTAGACCAATCCTCAAGAAGACTACTAATGATCTCTAGAACAATAGAAATCCCAATGTTTGTTACATGAATGTTTTTTTTTTGAAAATTCTATATTCTTAATTATATTTTAATCCTGAAAATTTCATATCCAAGAGTGATGAAGGAGTCTTCCTTGGTTAGAATAACTCATGTAATGTTAATAGATTCTTTAATAAAAGAACCATGTTTATGGAAGAATATGTGCATATAAAATTTGATGAAATTAATCCATAAGAACCTAAGATCTCCCTATAAAACCTTTAAGATGATATGTCAAACGTTTCATAAATGAAAAATCATCGAATCCTATTGTCAACCAATATGTTAAATCAAACAGTTCAACAAAGTCTTCTGAATCTAAACATGATGAATCTGAAACCAAAAGTTATTATCCCATCATTTTATATAGCATCTAGAACTCTCATGAACCATACTTTAGATGTTTTTGTTAGAGACTTAGATAAATGGGCACAAACTAGAGGATCTTTTAGAAATCTTGTTTAACATCACACCTTCTTGTCAAATCAAGAAACTAAAAACATCAGTGGGGCAATTAAAGATGAATTTTGGCTGATGGATATGCAATAAGATCATAATTAATTTGAATGAAATAATGTTTGCAAACTTGTGGATAGTCTCAAAGACACCCTGACTATAGAAACTATGCAAGTTTTTAAGAACAAAGTAGATGAATCTGGTAATATTGTTGAAAAAAAGCTATATTGGTTTCATAAGGTTATATTCAATAATAAATTATTGACTTTGAAGAAAAATTTTCACCTATTGTTAGACATTAGGAAATAATAATCCTACTTTCTTATGCTTCCCATATTAATTTCCAATGTTATCAAATGGATGTTAAAAGTGAATTCTTAAATGGGTATAGATTTGAAGATATTTTCTTAATAAAAACACACTTGTTTTTCAAACCCTCATTTTTAAAATCATGTTTTCAAATTATCAAAAACATTATATAGTTTTAGAAAAGATCTAAGATCATGGTATGATAGAATAAGAAGATTTCTTATTTCAAAATGTTTTACAAAAGGAATTTTTGATCCTAATATTTTTATAAAATCAATTTCTAATGATGTTTTAGATGTTCAAATCCATGTTGATGATATTATTTTTGGATCATTAGGAAATAATTTATGTATTGAGTTTTCAAAAATGATGCAAACTAATTTTGAAATGAGTTTAATGGGTGATGAAAAATTAATTCTTGGATTTCATATTTTTCATAATAAATAATGTATCATTTTAAATCAATGAAAATACAAAAAATATCTTTTAAAAAAGATTTGGATTTGATAGCATTAAATGTAGTTACACTCCAATGAGTAATAATTGTATGTTGGATCTTGAAAAAGATGGTAAATCTATTGATCAAATCACTTATAAAGGAATTATTGGGAGTTCTCTCTACTTGACAACTATTAGATGAGATAAAATGATTTCTCTATGTATGTGTTCCTATTTTAAAGATAATCCAAAATAATCTCACTTAAATTTTTTTAATGTAATATTTGAATACCATAAACATACTATCAATTTATTTTTGTTTTACCTAATGGAATATCATTTGATATAGTGAGTTTTTAGATGCTAGTTTTAGTGTATGGACTTTATATAAAAATGAACGTTTGGGACATGTCACTTTTTGGGAATGTCTTTCGTATCACGGTGTAGAAAGAAAGAAAATTTTGTTTCATTATCCACTATTGAAGCTAAATTCATAGCTACAGGTAGCTATTGTGCACACGTTTTTTGGATGGAACATACTCTACTATACTATAGATATCAATTTAGACATATACATATAAAATGTTACAATACAGGTTCTATTAACATTTCAAAGAACCCAGGTTCAAATTCTTGAAAAAAACATATTGATGTAAGAAATAACTTTTTGAGACATCATTATATAAAGGGTGATATCACATTAGAATTTATTGGTAATGAATATCAAATTTCTAACATATTCACTAAGCCCTTGAACTCTAAAATAATTATTAACATCATATAAGAGTTAGGAATGATCATTCAGTAAGACCCTGTGTTTCCATTCCATTGATCATTTTTACTGAAGTTGTCATGCCGACAACATTTTCATGCCGACACTATAGTCACACCGACAGTGTTGTCATACCAACACTGTTAGTTTTACCCAAAATGTTTCATAGTGATGTCAATGAATCAGTGTTTCAATATGTTTTATCTTTTTATAAAAAAAAATCACTGTTTCATTAATATTGTTGAACCCGATTCACAATTTTTCAATTGTGTAATTTCGGAATCCCTAAATGATAGAAATTTGAATCTATCCACTCTAATACTTAACCAATACACACTATCATCCTCTTCTCTCTCTCATTACCTCAGACCATACACCATTTGACCTACAGAGTGAACTTATTGGAATGGGGCATGTGAAGAGAGCTATTAAAGATGGTGATTCTTGTGCTTCTAAGAAACCAAATGGTGGATTTAGAAAATATTCATGTCTTTTAAATCATAATCTAGAAAAACATGTGGTAACCTCAATGAAATAAGTACTAGAAGAATGTCTCATAGATAACATGTCTTTGTTGTTAAAGGGGCTGGAAGAGTAAGGATGTCCTTATTGGTTCACAAACAATGACAAGTATTAATATCTGAAAAAGGTATACGAATTTATCATGAATATGGTCCTTCTGTTGGAAGGAAGTGATGTTGCTTGGGTGAAGTTGATGGTAACGGGGAAGACAATCTCCGTCTCTTCAAGACATTGGGCTGAATGACATCATGTTCCTGAAGAATGAATATTTGATTATTACCACTGTACTTCTCCTCCATAATGTGAACTCTTTTATTAGGATAAATATCTGAAAGAGCTAACTAGAATTGAGAATCATTGGAGAACCATTGGATCAGAACTAAATGGTGAGTTTAAAATATTAGTTTTGCTTATTCAGCAACAGATTTTTTCTAGAAAAGGTGGGGTTTCTTCTATCAAGTATTAGGATAATTACTTGGTATATTTTTTAAATAATGGAGTTAAAGTTAATATATGAAGATATCATATGGTGACTATAAATGATATGATAAAACCTGGTTTTATGTCAAATTGTATTTTCTATTCCATAATGACTTCAATAATTCTAAAGGAGAAAAGTTGTGTAAATTATGTTAATGATGTGGTAGTTTGTGAATGTAGTGGAATCAACTAAAGTTCTGACATATGTAAGAGAATATAAATTAACAAGAACCCACGGAGAAAATAATGGGTTAGTAATGAAGATAGATTGTATGAAAATTTAAATCATCTAGATCATCTAGTTAGACCAATGGATCTAGGGGATCCTAGCCTTAGTCTAGCTGAATAAGTAATCTATTCTTCATATGAGGAGGAGGAGCCTGCTAATCCTGTCAGATATGTGGAATCACCTGTTAACAATATAAGTGACCTAGACACAACTCGACCAACAAAAATAGTCTCTATTAGACCTCCACATCCACATTTATACTTTCCTTTCCATGAACCTATTCTTACATCTACATAGAGTGAAAAAAAAAGTTAAATGATGTGTAGAATATTTCAGTTAATACAGTAAAGAAGAAGATAATGAGGTGTTAGATGGTAGTGGTGAAAGTGGTTCAGAATCTTGTAGGGAAGAAGAATAAGATAAAGCTGATGTTGAAGATGGTGATGAAAGGGATGAAGATTTTAATAGTGAATAATGTAGTGATAGTGGCAGTGATATTGAATCTGATCATCTTTATGGGTTTCTAAATGATATTAGTATGAAAATTGTTGATACTGATGATGGTGTATCTTTTGAGGGTCTTGTGAAAGATGAAAATGTTGCTCTACCCAAACCTCTTACTCAAGTTTTATATACTGGAAGAATAAATCTTCATAAGGATAAAAACTATTGATATAAATAATTACTTAAGGGGTAGAAACATAGCAAGAAATATGACACTATGGGGAGACTTAAATATGATTAGATCTAGCGGATGAAGTAAAAAAAAATTGGAAGAGTACAAATTAATACTCATACTCTTCTAGATTTTGATATTAGGAATGAATTGGTGCGTAATCCTAGGTATGTAGCCGTGGTATTAGATTATAATGATTACTAGGATGATGTTTTAGCACTTACTACAATTGAACTAGTGAATTGGACCTCTTATGTGACTACGCCATTACAACCTATTTTGAAAACCTCATGAAATACATTTTTTCCTCCATAATACTTGTAGTACAATATCAGATGGGAAATAAAATTCATTAATACAGGAGAGAAAACACCGAGAAGACAATCAGTTTTAAATTTATCTGATATATTGATGATGGTGTAAGGAATACCAAAGCTTCTATTTCAACTCCTACCAAAACTACTTTATCTCATGCTGATACTACTTTGGATTCCATGATGTCGATAATGTAAATTTCAAAAATTCTGATTTGAATAGTAGAAACAATTGTGATAAGAAATACCAAGGTCAAAAAGGAGATGAATAATTTAACCATTGGCATGAATAATTTTACCACTGATTACAAGAATATGATGGAAAGTGTCATGAAAGGACTTGAGAATTTTGTTTCCCATTTTAAAGCTATTGATTTTTCCAAACTGAAAAATGATGTTTTGTAACATTCTTCATCTGATCTTGATTCATCTTCTAGTCCACCTTTTTGGCCTTCACAGTCTGTGGATCCTTCTACTGTTAGGTCAGTTTTTAAAGAAGACTAGCAAGCCTCAATTTCTAGTATGGCCATGGTTTAAGATAATTTGGAGAAAGTGCCTAACCTTGTAATGTATTAAACAAAGAGTGCTTCACACCCTTATTAGACATGTTCAAATAAATCAATGATTATTTTGAAAAGTAAATGAAATATGGTGGATATATCATTGAGGAGTTAAAAATGTTCATAAAACCACATATCCATGTCCAAAGTGATTCCACTGTGTTTCCTCCTACTCCACCAAATGGACCTAATGGTTCACTTCCTGGTCAAGCTCAGATGTCAGTTTCTTAGGATTTATCTCAAATTAGACTCACCATTTTAGAGCCTATTTATCATCAACGTCTTTCTCAACATAGACCTTCCCAAGCTTCTAAATATCATGAGGAGTGCATCAACCTCCTCTAAAAATGTATTTAGACCCTCAAGCTTCTCAATCTAATCCTTTTCCTAGACCATACATTGATCCTTTTGAAAAGTGTAAGGAACCCCTTGACCCAGCCATGTAGGGTGGAGTGATATTTTTTTGATAGGGTTGTGTCCATGTTCTTTGTTTAATTCATTGTACTTTTCTACTGAATGAAATTTCACCATATTTACTATTCTGTTTTTTGGTGTTCTTTTCACCTTCCATTTTTTTAATCCAAAAAGGGGGAGAACCTTATTAATCGATTCAAAACGGAGATACCATTATGAATAATAATTATTCGTTTAATCGTTACTATGTGTTTATTCTTTATTATCTCTGATACATTTCACTTTTCATAATGGGAACTCATAATTAGATTGCCTAATTCCATTTTTCTCTAATGGTACTTAATAATGACATGTTTTGTGATCATCCAAAAAGGATAGATTAATGGACTATAGATGTTTCTAGACACAATAAATGACTACAATGGTTTTAATTATCACATTCATGTCAGATATAATCATATATCTTACCTCATGTAAGATCTTAAATTAGGTCAAAGCATTATCTTGAATAATCAGATCATTTCATTCATATAACTATTTTTGTGTGATTATGTCTAAAAAATAATAGAATTTGTTATATATGTGTAATTATGGGAATTAAAATTGTATGAATTTTTTAACTATAAGATAGAAAATTCATCTAAAATCATCTACGAATGAGTCACTTACACTGACATAAATTTGACCCACCGACAGACAACTGACACACAGACAGACAGTTCACACATGCATGTGTTCTATGTATGTGAAGATGACACCATTTAAAGGACACGCAATTGAAATTAGTCTTTTAGAGGTCAAATTTCTCACCAATTAAGATGAATCACTATTTCATGTGACTTATCGATGGTGAAGAATCAACATTGTATATGACTCACTAACGCAGAAGACTCAGCATTGCATATGACTCACCGACACAGGCAACTCACTATAGCATATGACTCTCTGATGTAGAAGAATCACCATTTAATAGGAATCCCTAACATATAAAACCTATGGTTAGTCCAAGTGACCTACTATTTCATGGTTATACCAACACATGGACTCCCCATTAGTTGAAATAAGCCACCGTTACAACAATTGTCTCACCGATAGAAGGAAGGAATAATAATTGATATGAGTCCCCATTAGGTCAACTGACTCACTGATAGTATGAACAACCCACTTTGGTAATGGGTCCCTGACATATGGAAATACCGAAAGAATGAAAAACTGATGGGTTGAGACACTGATAGAATGAGACACCGACATAAGGAGACACCAACAGATGAGTCACTGATAGACTGTTTAAATCTGCATTTAATATTATTATTTCATATATTCATATTTGTATCATTTAATGATACAAATATATTTTATATACCTATGTATGTATTTTAGTACACAGTATGAGGTATGAGGAACCTATGCAATTGGAAAGTACATTCTCTTTTTCCGCCCTCAATGATAATCTTTTTTTAATAGAGACGATATAAATAAGTAAAATGGTGTGAAGTGGTGCATGCATGTATGAGAGATATATACTGAAGATCATCTGCAACCATTGTGAACTCTTGAACAAAGAAGAACCCATGATCCAATCTCAACATAACGGATCACCAAATTGACAAATCACTTCAGCGTATTAATGAAGTATAAGAATTTACCTGTAGAACCATACTGGCACCTGGATGCCAGAATAAGACACTCTATTTTATGTCAATATACATAATATGACTTGATATTTTCATTTGATTCATCCTACTTGTCCAAAGAAACATAGGGAAACACAGAGAGCCTTCTAAATCCTTTCAAATATGTTATTTCTCTGATTTGTGCATTTTTACAAACTTTTTAGTAGTGTATGTATTTTTCTATTAAGAACACAGTATCTCTAATATCAAAATGAAGGATACAATATATCCTTCCATTCATACCCTCTTACATAAGTTCTCTCCCATAGATATGTGTGTAAGATGTCTATATGTGACTTGGTATATTGTAGCCACAATGAACTGTGGTAGAGGTCTGTGACATAGACTTCCTGTGTGCTATTGTGAACCCCGATCAAGGGTGTGGATCAAACATTCTATTAATTTAAACTTCTTGGTGTAGGTGATCACAAAGTTGAGTGTATTATGTCTCTTCCTGAGACTAAACCTCTTGTTTTATTTTTTCTATGTTTTTACCTTTCAGTTTTACTCTGTATTATTACAAATTTCATAAAACTAAATTGAAATCATATTATTAATGTTCATTAGTGTTTTTAAAATATTTAAATATTAGGGTTGTTTTGAAAGTTTTATTAATTATTAAATTGATATAACTAATAAATAATTAATCTTCTGATAAATTAATCAAACAAATAAGCTTTTACAAATTTACTACTAGCTAACTGGTCAATTGAATTTTTAAAAGTAGAGAAACTTGAAAGTATAATTTGTAAAAGAAATTTTTATTGATACTCAATTCACCCCCCCTCTTGAGAACTCTACTTCAATAAACATTGGGTATCAATGATTTTTGGAGTTTTTAGTTGTCAAATCTATATCAAACTTTTTCAACTGTGATTTCAGTTTTATTTCATATATCATATAATATTTGTTAATACTAAAATTTTATCACATTAAAATATTATTGTAATATTTTATTATGTATAATAGGCTGTAAGGCATTGCTACCAACATTAATCCATTCATTAAAAGAACCAATTATTCTAAATAGGAAATTAAAAATGAAAATGGACTTATAAAGTAAGGGTTTTTTAATTTGGTCTTCAAATATAGATGAATATAAGATTCATGCATCAACTATCTCTACTGGGGATGATCCAACTATGACTAATTATAAATATAATTGAAAATACATTAATGGTTTATACTATTATTTTGTAGATGAGTTATTTTATAGAATTTATATATGTAAAACAGAGAATGAAATTTGGGATACATAGTCAGTTTGACATGAAGGAAACTTTAGTGTTAATAAAATGAGACTTGACACAGATATGATTAAATATGAAAACTTTAAGATGAATCCTAATGAGCCAATTTTATTATATGTATCTCAGGTTTAATGAGATAGTGAATACTATTATCTCTATGGGAAGATATGTTACTAAAAAAGTCAAATAATGAGGATTATCATATTCTAACATGATAGGTGGAGAGAAAATTTGGTCTCAATCAAACAATCCCGTGATATTATAAAATTACATGTCAAAGAACTAATTTGAAAATTAATGATGTATGAGGAAGAGATAAATATAAATAAAAAAGAATATGATAACCCTAAGAGAAAATTTTTATCCTTTAATACTACTGTGTCTAAGATTAAGGAAAAAGATAAGGTTCAAGCCTCTGTTGAATTCTCTTGTAATGATTAATTAACTTATGATAGTGAAGACAAGATGGATCAGCTAGCCATAAGATTCATGAAATTTTGTAAGAAGAATAAGTTCTTCTAGAATCCCAATAATAAAGAAATATATGATAATAAAGAAAACCAAAAATATGACATGAACATAACTGACAAATTAGAGGAGATTGTCTCCTATTAATGCAAGAGGAGAGGACATGTTAAAGCTAACAATACAAAATTAAAATAAAAAAATGAGTATGATAACAAATAAAAGAAGTATATTAGTGATATAAGATCCACCTATAGTGCCAATAAGGATAGCTCAAGTGAATCAGCATCATCTCATGATGAGAAATATGACACGTAAAATATGTACTTCTTGAAAAACACAACTGTGGTAACCTTATATTATACGTCACATAATTATTATTATTCTGAAAATGAAAGTGACTATGAAATTATAAAAAGTTATTAATAATTTGAATAATATAACATGCTGTAAGAAACATGTAATGAACTAAAAGAAAAAAATTAATTATTTAAAGAAACAACATGCTCTTACTGTCACTATTATGTCTGAAATTATTACTAAAAAGGAAATTATTGTTTAACTTCATAAAGAAAAAACGAATTGAAAATAAAAAATGATCAATTAAAGATATATATAGAAGTTTTTACCAATGGAAAAAATACTATGACTCAAATTTTTTCAAAATATATAGCTCTTAAATACACTTCTGGTATTGTATATATCACTGATAGAGAAACCTTTATGAAACACATTTTGTAACTAAATCTATAAAATATGTTCTTCTACCTAAAAATCCAAATTCTGCTGCTAGTTTATGTTCTAGAAAATATTTTTCTACAACTATTTTTTCTAGACTAATTAGATTATATTTTTCAAATATAGTACATAATTCATATAGGAAATCCATAAGAAAATGTGGGTACATAGTGAATTGATTACTAATGTAACTGAACCCAGACAAGTTAGGGTACCAAAATTTGTATTTGTTTCATTATCATGTAGGAATGATGTTTTAAGAGCTCCTGCAAGAGTCAATGGTACTTGGAAAGTGGATCCCCAGAAACATGACATTATATTTTTCATGATTCAAGATCCTAATCAAGATTGACGGTGGATATGTCATCTTTGATGACAATGCTAAAGGAAAAATAATTGGCATATACTAGATTTGTAACTCTAACTCAGTTATAATTTCTAATGTACTTTTGGTTGATGGATTGAAGTATAATATTCTTAGCATTTCACAATTATTGATGATATATTTCTTGTTAAATTTGAAAATGATTCTTGAAATACTTTTAAATATATAAATGAATTATTATTTATTCCTTTTGAAATGGACAATTATATTCCATTAACAATGATTATTTAGTTATAAATATGGTGTTTTTGTTAATATTACATTCAAAAAATGTAATCTCTTTGGCATAAGATATTAAGACACTTTAGTGTACACTCTCTTAGATAACATACTAGGAAATGACTATTAAAGGATCTATGCAAACTAGAATTTCCAAATGGAAAATTTTGTAATCCATTCAAAAAATAGTAAATATCCCATGATATCATTCAATTCAAAGAAAAACATATCAACTTCTCATCCTTAAGAGTTAGTTCACATTTACTTGTTTTTACCATCTTGAGTTTCTAGTTTAAATGTGAATTAATATGTTTATGTACTTGTATATGACTATTATAGGTATACATGGACTTATTTTATAGCTCCAAAAATGTGTATAATGTACTTACTTCACCACATATGCTAAAATAATGTAAAATCAAAGTGTACATAGAATAAAATCCTTAAATTTTGATCATGGGCGTGAGTTTGAAAATCAGGGCTTTGAATATTTTTGATCCCACAATGGATGTAGTCATAACATCCCCGCTTCTAGGAAAGCACAAAAAAATGTTATTGTAGAATGAAGTTATAGAACCTTACAAGATATATCTAGAACAATGCATAATTAATATGATTTACCTATTTAAATTTGGATAGAGGCAATGAATATAGCTTTCTATATAATTAATAGAGTCATAATTATACATATCCTCAATAAGTCTCTTTATGAGATGTGGAAAAATATAAAACCCAAAGATGGTTACTATATTTTTTTGGTTAAAAAGACTATATTCTTAATATTGTGGATAATTGTGACAATTTTGTATCCAAGAGTGATGAAGGATTCTTCCTAGGATACTCAACCTCATGCAAAGCTAATAGATTATTTGATAAAATAACCAAGCGTGTGGAAGTATCTGTATATATAACTTTTGAATAAAGATATCTACATGAATCTAATATCTTTATTGACAACCTTGAAGATGATATGTCAAAATTGGGCATAAATACAAAATCATCTAATCCTCTTGTCAAGCAATTGGTCAAATCAAATAGTTCTAGAAATTCTTTGAGAATCTGAACATGATGAACCTAAATCTATAGATGAACTCGAAGTCACTGTCCCCTTTTTCTCTAGAACATCTTTTAATCTAATGAACTATCATTTAGAAGATGTTGTTTGATATACAGATAACTGGACAGAAACTAGAGATTTTCTTAAATATATGGTCGAACATCAATATTTCTTGTCACATATTAAACCTAAAAACATCAATGATGATATTAATGATGATCTTTTGGTGATGGTTATTCAAGAAAAACATATTCAATTTGAATGAAATAATTTTGGGAAATTATTGGATATACACAAAGACACCTTGACCATAGGCTCTAATTGGGTGTTTTAGAAAAATGTAGATAAATAGGGTAATATTGTTAGAAACAAAAATATATTTGTTGCACAAGTTTATAGTCAATAAGAATGCATGGACTATGAATAATCCTCTTCACATGTTGCTAGACATGAAGTAATTAGAATCCTGGAAAATTATGATGCTCCTCTTAATTTCAAAATTTATCAAATAGATGTTAGAATTTCACTACTAAGTGAGTATAAAATTGGGGATGGTTTTCTTTGACAAACCACTTGTTTTAAAAACACATATTTTCATAATCAATTTTTCAATATAATAAAAACTTTATATTGATTGGAACCAGATCCCAGATCATGGTATGATAGATTAAGTAGTTTTTTTTACTTCAAAATTTATTACAAAAGGATTTACAGATCCTACTCTATTTCTAAAACAAATTTATAAAGATGATTTATTTTTTCAAATCTATGTGGATGATATTATTTTTAGATCTTAAAAAAATCATTATGTAATGAGTTTTCAAAAATGTTGAAAATTTAATTTGAAATGAGTGTAATGGGAGAACTAAAAATCTTTCCCGGATTTAAAATTTTTCAAAATGAAGAAGGTATCATTTTAAATCAAATTAAATAAAATGAAAAATATTTTAAATAGAGTTGGATTTGTTAACAATAAATATTGTGAAAACCCTATGAGTACTACTTGTAGCTTGGATTGTGATGAAGATGGTAAATCTGTTGATCAAGCTACTTATAAGGGAATGATTGGATGTTTTCTCTACTTGACTACTGGTAGACCAGATATAATGTTTACTGTGTCTATGTTTACCCATTTTAAAGATAATCCAAAAGAATATCACTTAAATGATGTTAAATAGATTTTTAAAATCCCTCAATCATACCATCAATTTCGGTTTATTTTAACCCATAAGAAGTTCATTTGATATAGTGTGTTATTCAAATGCTAATTTATGTGGATGAATATTAGATATAAATATATCATCTAGGAAATATCACAATTTTGGAATGTAATTGGTATCATATTGTTGTAAGAAACAAAATTTTGTTGCATTATCTACTTCCAAAGCTGAATACATAGCTAGTGGTAGTTGTTGGGCAAACATTTTGAGGAGTAATGATACTATACAAGACTATGTTTATCAATCTATAGATGTACCAATAAATTGTGACAATACAAGTGCTATTAAAATTTCTATGAATCCAGATTCTCATTCTAGATCAAACCATATTGATGTAGGACATCACATTTTGAGATATCATTATCAAACATTTGATATCGCTTTAGAAGTAATTGCCACTGAATATTAGCTTGCTGACATATTCACTAATACATTAAACTATGGATGAATGAATTAAATTAGACATGAGTTGGGAATGATCAATCAATAAGACCCTGTGTTGTCATTACATTGATCTTTTTTGGTGATGTTGTTAGGCCGACACCATTTTCATGTCGACACTATTTTCATTCTGACATTATTGTCATGTTGTAGCGTCCTAGTTTTGGGTGCCAACCAAAGGTGCCCCGTACCTGGTTGGTCACATTTCCTCAAGTGTATTTCCCCAAATGCTGGAGGATACTGACTAGAAGGGAGGGCCTTGGGTGTGAAATTAGGGAAACTATTCCCTCATAGGCAGAGTAACAAATTTGAAACAAATAGTCAACAGTAATGGAAGAAATGACACCATAAAACAAGGTAAAAAGAGAAGACTAATTTGATAAACAACTGCAGAAAATATATAAGTAAATATATAATTCACAAGTATCTAGGAAAGTATCCAAACAAGTTAAAATGCTAGAAATAAAATAATGAAACCAATTTATAGAAATCAATAAACTCTAACATCATCAAAATCCTCTGGTTGGTTCCATGCTATCCAACTCCAAAAATACTCATGTACCTAATAAAGTAGGGTGATTTCCCTTTTCTATAACTTCATCCATGTAGTCTGTTTGGGCATAGAATCATGACCCAAACAAGTTTATAGAATAATCCTTGTATGAAAAAACTAAATTATTTGTGCAAATTTTTAGTGAATGTATATATATATATAAGGTAATAAGAAAAATGAAGCAATAATCTAGGACGTATTCAAAAGACAAAAATCTTATAGTTTCCAACTACATTAAATTGCATTTAATAGTTATTAAATCCATTGAATAATGTGACCTCGGGATATATCATAAGATATGTATCCCCTTTTATAATAATAACAAACCTATGACTCAAAGATACCATCTAAACAGACAAGGAAGACAGAGTCCAAGCTTATGATTTGGCTTGGTAGACTCATCACAGTCATTCAATTATTCACAAGAACCCCTGAGTGAATGTTCTCAATGTTTAACCCCTCTGTTTTAGCATATCAATAATTTAATAAATAATAATGACCCCTTGGAAGTCTCACACAGTATAACCCCATTACTCCCACATAGCACTAATCTATTAAAAATGTCCCCTGGGTAGCTCTAATGTTCAATATCCCTTGGTCTTCATAGCAACAATATACTATAATGACCATATAAATTATCTCAAAGTCAATTCCCTATGGTCCAACATTCATTTAATAAAGACCCTTTGGGTAGCTCTCATGGTCTAACCCCTCTAGTCTATGACTATCTAACATCTCTCACAGTCAATACCTATGGGTCAAAAAATATCCATTACACATGAAATACCCTATCTCATGAATACCTCATTGTAAATTTCACTTTATCAAACATTGAAAATGTGAAACATATGCCTCTCATATAATCTACAACTCCATTCTAACAACAATAGGAATAGAAAGAAAGAATCCCTTACATGGTTCCAAGAACCAACAGCCATAATCAGTAAAACAGGGGAAACACATCCATAAAAAGGTATAAATCCTTATGCATAATCAAATAACCCTTTCTAAATAAAACACAAAATAACATGTATTAGACAAGGTAAAATTACAAAACAAGCAATACCCTAATCACATGTATTTGGCACATAAGCATATATAATCCAAAGACAATAAAATAAAGGCAAAACTGCATACCTCGACGTTATACGATGAACACTCATGAAAATCTACCATTGAATCGGCTTAGAATGATGCAGTTAAACGAAAAGGGTAACAACAATCATCCCTTGATAACTCATGGGAGAGGAGAAATCGAGATGAGATTCTCTAAGGAATGAAAGAACTCACCGGTGGGAATCCAACACACCTGAAGAGATCTCAATCTAAGATCAGACAGTGGATCAGGAGGAGTTCGAAGATCAAAAATCTTATGTTGATCAAATGTACGAGACACAGGATGAAGAAGTTCCATCATGAATTTTGAGATGCGACCCCATTCCAATTATTAAAATAAAAATGAAATGTACATGGAAAGTTCATTTAATGTTCATGATGTATACAATCGTCAACCAGCCATCACTTTAGGCGGTCTTCCGGGTCATATACACATCCATGTACTCAGCTCTTACTTGTCCAGTA
The DNA here is from genome assembly GCA_963277665.1 of Viscum album. Lineage (NCBI taxonomy): Eukaryota > Viridiplantae > Streptophyta > Magnoliopsida > Santalales > Viscaceae > Viscum > Viscum album. The sequence continues at coordinate 273,728,213 of OY728155.1, read as the reverse complement.
CACGGCTATGTGCGGAATCCGAGTACATGACATGTATTCAAGAGTACACTGTGTTTACTTAGAAAATTTCAAAATTATTTTTTTTTCAAAAAACAACCCCCGAAATAATGATCCATACTAGAATAGAGGATCTGGGTTTTACAAACATACCTCATTAAAGAAATTTCTCCATAAATTTCCCCTCTAAGAGTGGTGAAGAAGAAACATCAAACAACTTTGACCACTAGGATTTAATGTCATAATTCCCTCACTAATTTCACATCCTATACTCTCCTGTACTGCCATTGAAGCTGTAACAGAGGAATATTCCAACCAAGGGGAACCTTCATGTTGTGATCCAAAATCCATATAGGGTGATCCTCAATGAATGCATCATCCTTTAAATAAATCTATTTAGGTTGAAAAAAGTGAGATGGGTCTGAAAATTAATGTTATAGCTAAGAAACAATGAAGATGTAGTGCATGTTCTAATAACCATGAGGTAAGTACAACCGATAAGTAATCGGATTGACTCTCTACAAAACCTCAAATGACCCGACATATCTCAATGAATTCTTCACATGATTCATAATACTCATGTTTCCCATCCTCAGTGTGATATGTAAGAAAACTTCAACTTCGTCCTCGAACCCAGGAGGTCATCTCTATCAATCAGCATAAAATTTATACTGAGACGTTGTAGTGTCCATCCTCTTCTGAATCATATACATGTACTCAGTGGTCTCCTGGACAAGATGAGGTTCCCACAAAGTTGCCTCTCTAATCTCACTCAAACATTGAGGTGATCAACATGTCCGACAATACAAATCCCCATATGGTACCATTTGAATCATTATCTAAAAACTATTATAGAAGTAAAACTCAACTAGGGGTATGTTTATGTCCCTAGAACAACAAAAATACAAGAAGCATTCCCATATTTTGTACTCCAAAAACAAGAATTGTGAGCTCAGACTATCCATCTGTTTGTTGATGGTAAGATGTTCTCAGTAGTACCTATGTACCCAAAGCCATCTGTAGTCCCCTCCAGAAACAAGAAGTAAAACAGACATCCATGACTAAAATGATAGAGTGTGTAACCCCATGAAAACATACAATCTATCAAATTTACAAACATCCAATCTCATCAACACTGAAGGTTTCCACGATCGTAATGAAATGTTCAAGCTCTGTGAGTTTTTCACTAAAAAACCAAACCACATTATTCCCTCGAGGCGACCTCGGTAAACCAATTATGAAATACTTCCAGATGTAATTCCACATCCCTTCAAGAATGGGTAACATATATAAAATCCCTTATTGTCATTGATTCTCCACCTTCACCTACTTATAGATGGATCATCACATAAAAACCAGTAACATACCTCTTCGTACCTAGCCCCCGATACTGACGGTGAAGTTCTTGATATATCTTTGTGAGGCCATGATGAACATCCCAAACCAAGGAATGTGATTCTCGCATCAAATACTCATGTATATCAATATAAACCCACAAAATTCCCTGAAAATGTGAGAGATCATCCTTTTCAATGGTCCGCCCAGGAGTAGGGTCCTCCCATGAAAAACACTCCTGTAGGACTAGGCCCTCAGAATCTGATAGCTGCCTTATTCGCACTCTCTCTAAAAGTGTAGAAGTAACAACAATAGAAGAAAGAATATTATGCCCCTATATTTTGTGAACATTCAAATACATCTCGGATAATAGATCTATAAGATTCCACTCATCGCTGGCCTCCTAAATTTCATGTATTTGAGTACGCATGCTCAAAGCTTTAGCCAATGCATTTTCTTTCTTAGGAATTTTGTAAATCACAATGTCAAAATAATGAACATACTAAATCAATCTTCATTGCCTCAAATTCTGATCACACCATGTAAAAATATACTTGAGACATTTTTGGTCAGTGAATTCCAAAAAATTATCTCCAAAAAGATAACATCTCCAATAGTGAAAATCATGTTTAACTACAAATAACTCGAGATCATGTGTCGGGTAGTTCCTCTCATGTGGCCTCAACAACCCAGAACCATACACAACGACTCCTTCCCCCCTACATAAGAACTTATCCCAACCTGATACTTGATTCATCATAGTAAATAGTGTAACTCTTTCGTGCTTTGGAAAAATTAGGATCAGCGCTACATTAAATCTCCCATTAAGATCTTGAAATGATGAATCACATGAATCTATCGACAAGTACCTCACACCATTCTTATTCAAGACCATTAATGCCGCATCTAAGCATGAAATTTTCTATATAAAGTGCATGTAGTAACTATCCTACCCAAGAAGACTCCTTACCTCAAAGATATTTTTCAGATGATCCTAGGAAACTAATTCTCTCACTTTTTCTGGGTCTATTGATACTCCTATCTCTAAGATAAAAATATCCAAGAAGTGAACATGGTTCACCCAAAAGTAGAATTTAGAGATTTTATCATATAACTTATTCTCTCTTAGTGTATAGAAAATGATCTCAAGATGGGTGGAGAGGTTGTGTCGTGTGTGAGAGTACACTAATATGTTGTCCACAAAGACTACCATAAGAAATCCAAGAATGGATAGAACACTCGGTTCATCAATGCCATGAAAACTACTTCCATGTTATTGAAACTGAACGGCGTAACTATATACATTTATAGACTAGACCTGGTTCGAAAGGCTATATGAGGTATATCTGATGTTGTAACATGCAAAAATGATAACTGAATCTCTAGTCAATCTTCAATAATTTTTGGGATCCTATAAGAAAATGAAAGTGATCCACAATCCCCAATAAGGGATATTAGTTCTTCACCTTAACATAGTTCAGCTTTCGATATTCCACAAAAAGTCTAAGGGAACCATCCACCTTCTTCACAAAAAGGACATGATAACACCAAGGAGAAGTACAGGGTCAGATGAAAACCACTATATGAAACTCCTCTAACTTCTTATTGAGCTCCTATAACTCTTGTGTAGCCATCGTATAAGGGGGAATGGACACTAGTTCCACTCCAAGAACATGATCAATAGGTAATTATACCTATTTATTAGGATTTAAAACCTAAAAATTCAATTGGAAATACATCTATGAAGAAATACACTATATGAAGAAATCCTATATATGAATTCCCCTGGTCATCCATGTATAAACTAGAAATCTGGGATGTAATTTATCCTAACCCATGTTGCTTGGCTCCAGATCTGCTTGCTTCGATATCCCATTTTCCCTTGTGTATAAAATACCCACCCTCTGGTGACATAAAACTCACCCTATGATGATTGATGTCAACAAAGGCCTAAAATAAGACCAATGATTATGTTCTTATAATGACATTGAAGCATGTCATCTAAATGTTATAGAAGTCCCATAAGAAGTGACACCCACCAACCTAAAGAGGGAAATCCAGGAATTGATGTACACTATCTGTTATAATCCCCAATGTACTATCTAGCATCATAAAATCCTCATATGTAAAGATACTGAACCCTAGGCACTCTATAAAAGTATCAAATATAATATAATGGGAATACCCTGTATAAAAAATAATAGATGCTAAAACTGAGTCAAATAGAATCATACCTCTAAACGTAGAGGTTCCAATATCCTGCATCAATTGGGCCTATTCCACAATAATGTTCTGACCTCTACTGCAACCCTTTGACCCTACATGACTATCCTGAGCTGATCCACACTATGATTTCTGACAACCTGCTGAGTGGATACCACAACCATGACCTCCTCCTAGATTTTAATATCCTTACAAGGTTTTGTTCCCTGACTAATTAAAAAACTGGTGGTCCTGGATTTGAATGCAGTGTCATAGCAGAACCCCTATTACTATATGTTGGTGAGAAAAATATGGAAAATGTTGAAGGTGGTCTAATAATATGCATGATCGGAAGTCGACTGGGTCCTTCGGGCAATGTGGTCTCGTATAACCACCATTCCCGCACTTGTTTCATACCACCTAGAAAACTAAAGATGCATCATGTGAAGGATCCCTACAATGCCTCCTTCTATTTGTTAAATGAGTACCATCCCTGGATGCTGAACTGCCCTAGCTCATAGCTCCCAAATCCCTCAGACTACACTCATTTATCAGTTCTTGGTTCACAATTGGAATTTATAATGTCATCCTGAAGACATTCACCTGTGATCAAATGTCATACCAGAGACCATCCTCAAACCACCTAGCCATAGATAACTCATAACCTCCCAGTATCGGTGTTATGCATTGAAGCAATGTAAAATGGGAAGAGTAACCCAAAACCAAAAGAGATCCCCGCTCCAAATTCTTGAAATCATGGGATTGATCGACCCTCAATGTCTCAATATAACATTAATAATAGATGGTCCTCTAATATACATTCAAATACATATCCCATTGATGTATTTAATCTGAGATAACATCTCACCATCTCTTGGAGGAATCACGTAGTAGGTACGTAGCTAGCTTCACCCTACTCTCCGGAGGCATCTACAGATGCTGGAAGATAATGAGAGTGGCCTCCAACCATGACTCTCCAACCTATAGTCCTCTATCCCAAGATAACACGGAAGGATGAGGCAGCTGGAAAACCTAGGTCACCTCTTCCATAGGATGTGATGGATGTGTTGCTCCCTGGAAAGTCTATAACATCTTTAGAGAGGCTTCATGAAACTGTGCATCATCACCTGTGTATGATAGAACATCTATTTCCATGACGGGAATGACGGTAGGATCTTCTAGTAGTCCCTGATATATCCTTTCTGGTGTATTGTCATATCCTTGTACCTAGAATACAATTGGAGGATGTCTCGGTGCCATGGCCATGTAAGGTCAAGTGCACACCATAGTTAATGATTTTCAGGGGAAAAAACTTATCAGTGCATGAATGGAATAGGAGAATGAAAACATTCCATATTTTACAAAACATGGCTACACAGAATGAATAGATATCATAGAGTGTGTTACCTTTAAGACTTACATGGGCATGTACCTCTTCCAATCCTTGTCCTGTAACACCCCTACACACGGTGTGTTCCTCCTATGACACAATGTGTAATTGCAGTTTCCCTCCTGCCCAAGTACTTTGACATGGATAAACCACATGGTGTCTTCCGGCACAACACTAAACTACGGGTTTACCCTAGATACAAAGTGCACTGGTTATGTCCCATCAATACGTGTCATTGGTCACATGTTAGGATACACACTTGACTCCAATTGGCATTCAAGAATGGGACATTGAGTGTGAAACCACAGTTTCATCCAACTGTGTCATTCGTTAGATGTCCGAACACACGGTTCTATACACCCCAACATGTAAAAATTGAGGAATGTCATGTTTAACCCATATCTTTAGAAATCCATGTATTATAACACACAATCAGTCACACGGTTAAAGACTACACAATGTGTATATACAGTACACGATGTGTACTTAGAAAAAGCTATAACTTCTAGAGCCGAAGAACACATGGTGTGGGTTCATAACACCACACACTTTGTTGTCTAGGTTTCTGTATAGTAAACTACTGAAATTACTCTATAACCCTCAAAAATATATATTATTTTCCAATTAATTAATATTCCAACCATTTAAATACCATAATCTATCAAATAAATGTTTTTCATAATTTTTTCACATCATAACATGACATCATTCGACTAAAGATCAAACACGTTACACTATATTCTGATTCAAGAGGTCCCATAACACCTCAGGGACCAAAGATTGGAATCCATCCAAATGAAACATTAAATATTCAAAAAATATATCTAAATAGCTGTTATTCTATCAATTCATATACTACAACATCATTCATATATAGAACAATATCTATCACAACAACATGCAATCAGGAATGTGTCCTAAATGCCATGAGAAGAATGTATGACATGTGATCTCTAGAAAGTTCCTATGTGATGCATGAGATACAATACCCCCATATCATCAGGATTCAATAGAAATATAACCACAATTATATCAATAATAACAACACAAAACAAGTGCATCACCCAATGGTAAAATCATATCGACTGTAATAATTGAAAACCTAGAAAAATTGAAATATTCAAGGTAATAAGGATTTTCCCTATACACAAGTTAGATACTCTTGGTCACAACTAATTAAAAACTACATACTCATTCGTATCCCAGTCTATAGGCTTTATACAGTATGATGAAGCAGAAAAGAAACTGCTTTGATAACATTTTGCAATATCTTTGTTTTGGGTGCCGCCAAAAGGTGCCCCATACTCAGCGGGTCACATGGCATCAAGATCATTTCATGAAATTCCATAGGCTAACTAATATATATAAATAATGATTCATATAAAAAGTATCTATGAATGAATCCAAACAATTCACAATTCATAAAATACAATAATGAAACTATTATATAGAAAATAGTAAACTCCAATCGAAATCTGCAGCTTGGTCACATGCTCTCCAGCTCCAACATCGACCAAGTACCTGTTGAAGAAGGGATCTTTCCCTTTTATATACCTACAACCATATAATCTTTTGGGGCCCAAAAAAATGACCCAAATAGGGTGTGAGATTAATCCTAGTAGGAAAACACCAAAAGATTGATGCCTAACAATCAGTGAATATAAATATAGAAGCCAATAAGAAAAATGAAGCAATATACTAGGAATTACACTAAACTAAACCACCATATATTATTCAATTAAATTAATTTAGATGTTTTAATTATTCAATATATTGAATAATTTGAACGTGGTATCTATCATTATCCCAGTATCCCATTATATAATAATAACAAACAGAGATTTCAAAGGACCATCTAAATAAACAAGTAATACTGAGTCCATGCTTGTGATTTGGCTAGGCAGATTCATCACAATCATTCAATTATTCACAAGAAACCCTCCAGGAATGTTCTCATAGCCTCACCCCCCTGGCATAACATACTAACATTTCAATAAATAATAATCATCATATGAGAAAAACCACACAGTCTAACCCCTTTGGCCCCATGAAACACTAATCAATTACAAACAACCACCTGGGTAGATCTCATTGTCTATACCCCTTAGTCTATGTAGTGACAAAACAATATAATGACCCTCTATCATCTCTCAAAGTCAATTACCTATGATCCAACATTCATTTAATAACTACCCTCTAAGTAGATCTCATTGTCTAACCCCTCTTGTCTATGACCACCCGACAACACTCACAGTCAATACCTCTGGTTCAGCATAACAACAATTACACATAAAAGTCCCTATCTTGGGAAGATTTGACAGTCAATTCCCCTTGGTCAAACATTAACAATGCGACACACATGAATCTCATATGATCTGCAACTCTATCATTAAAATATGAGGCATGGAAAGAAACCAATACCTTTGGTTCATTGTCTAACCCCTCTTGTCTATGACCACCCGACAACATTCACAGTTAATACCTCTGGTTCATAATAACAACAATTACACATAAATGTCCCTATCTTGGGAAGCTCTGACAGTCAATTCCCCTTTGGTCAAACATTAACAATGCGATACACATGCATCTCATTTGTTGAAATGCCAGAGGCTACCTACTATATATAAATAATGATTCCTATCACAAGTATCTAGGAATGAATCCAAACATGTCACAATTCTTAAAATAAAATAATGAAACTATAGTATAGAAAACAGTAAACTCCAATCGAAATCTACAGCTTCGTCACATGCTCTCCAGCTCCAACATCACCCAAGTACCTATTGAGGAAGGTATCTTTCCCTTTTATATAACTACAACAATATAATATATTGGGGCCCAAACACATGACCCAAATAGTATGTGAGATGAATCCTAGTAGGAAACCACCAAAATATTGGTCCCTAATAATCAGTGAATATAAATATAGAAGAAAATAAGAAAAATGAAGTAATATATTAAGAATTACACTAAACTAAACAATCCTATAGTATTCAATTAAATTCATTTAGATTTATTAATTATTAAATCTATTGAATATTTTGAACATGCTATCTATCCTTATCCATGTATCCCATTATATAATAATAACAAACAGACATCTTAAAATACCATCTAAATAAAAAAGTAAGACTGAGTCCAAGCTTGTGATTTGGCTAGGCAGATTCGTCACAATCATTCAATTATTCACAAGAAACCCTCCAGGAATATTCTCATAGCCTCACCCCTCCGGCCTAACATACTAACAATTAAACAAATAATAATCATCATACGAGAAAACCCACACAGTCTAACCCCTTTTGTCCCATGAATCACTAATCAATTATAACCAACCACCCGAGAAGATCTCATTCTCTATACCCCTTAGTATATTTAGTGACAATAAAAATATAATGACCCTCTATCATCTCTCAAAGTCAATTCCCTATGATCCAACATTCATTTAATAAATACCCTCTATGTAGATCTCATTGTCTAAACCCTCTTGTCTATGACCACCCGACAACACTCACAGTCAATACCTCTGGTCCAACATAACAACAAATACACATAAAAGTCCCTATCTTGGGATACTATGACTGTCAATTCCCCTTAGTCAAACATTAACAATACGATACACATGCATCTTATTTAATCTGCAACTCCATCCTTACAATATTAGGCATGGAAAGAAAGAAATCCTAACTTGCTTCCAAAACCCAATGACCATAATCAATCAAACACTGGATACACATTCATAAACAAGGTATAAAAACTTATTCATAATAAAATAACCTTTTTCAATCAAACACCTCATAAAAGGTCTTAAACAGGGTTGAATTACAAAACACACAATACCGTAAAGATAGGTATTTGAATCTTAAGCATACATAATCCAAAGGCAACCAAAGAAAGGAACAAACCACCAACCTCAATGTTATATATGAACACTATTGAATGTCAGACCATGAATTGGACAATAAAGACATAAATCTATGAAAATGGTAAAAAAAACAACCGAAAATAAATCATTAGAGATGAGAAATCAGGAAGGCAGGTTATAGGAAAAGAGATAACTCGCCGGAGGGAATCCAATGCACATGGTGATGTATCAATTGGAAATTGGATGGGGGAACATGAGAAACATGAATATATTCAACTGTATGTCAATATCATGTACAAGATAGGGGAAGAAGAAGTTTATTCTGAAGATGAGACACGACCACAATCTGATTAATCAAATAAAAATAATAGAAAAGGGAATGTAAATTTAATGTACACACTGTGTATTAGCCTCAACCAGACTCCACTTTAGGTGGTGTTCTAGGTCACCTAAATGGCTGTGTACTCGGCCCTTATAGGATTATGATATAGCTACACACCGCAACTGAGTACACGACCTATATTTATTATATTTCTGAAATCATCATTTTTCATAAAAAACAACCCCAAATAAAGATCCATAAAGTAAATGAATATTCGGGTTCTTACACATGTAGAAACCATTGTAATTCTGACCCCATTATCAAAATGACACAATTTTCATTCCAACACTAATGTCAGATTGAAACCATTTTCATACTAACACTATTAGTGTTATGAAAAATGTGTCTTTCTAATATCGATAACACACTTTTTTCTATAGGTTTTATGGTGTTATCAAAATGAAACAGTTTCATGAAAATTGTAGAACATGGTTCACGATTTCACGATAGTGTAAATTCAGAAGCCCAAAATGATATAAATTTGAATCGATCCAATATACTCCATTACCTATACACTCTGTCGGTGGAATGGATCTTAGAGACAAAATTCATTGTTTTTAATGATGTTTCAAGATCAAGGATTTCTTGATTTCTTCACAAAAAATTATAGAGTTTTATACCTAACATAGGTATATGAATTTTACATGAATAGATAACTTCTTTTGGATGGAATTTATGTATCATGGGTGAATTCAACTATAAAAGGCATGAGAAGGTCATTATCTTGAATACATTGCGATGAATTTCTTAATGTTCCTCATGAAGTAATGTTTGATTATTTACAAGTTAATTCTCTTTCTAAAAGTAAACTATTTTGTTATGAGATAGCTCTGATAGAGCTAACTAGAAATGAGGAAAAAATGAAACAAATTGCATCAGAATCAAATGTTGTGTGTAGAATTTTATTTATGTCTATTCAGGAAAATATTTTTCCCAGTAAATGGTACTTTTCTTCTCTTAAGTGTCAAGATGTATACATGGTGTATTTTCTACAGAAATGGGTTAAATGGAATCAATGCAGATATCATATGGTTCACATAAATGAGATGATAAAACATATTTTTATGTCAATTTCTTATTTATATTCTAGAATGATTTTAGTAATGCTAAAGGAGAATGGATGTGTAATTGAAGTTGATGATATTGTAGTCAGTGAATGTTGTGGAATCTTTTTATTTTATGACATATGTAAGAGAATGAAAATTAACTAGAACCCATGGAGAATGTAATGGGTTGGTTATGAAGATATACTATGTGAAATGTTCAATCATATATATCATCCATTTATACCAATGGATCCAGTCGATTCGGTACTCAGTCTAGATGAAATAGTAATCTATTCTTCAAATGAGTAGGAGGAGCCTACTACTCCTATCAAAGATGTGGGATCACTAGTTGAGGATAGAAGTGAACCAGACATGACTCGACTAACAAAAAGAGTCTCTATTGGACCTCCTGGTACACCTTTGGACGTACCTTCTCATGAACCTATTATGTAATCAACTATGAGTGAAGAAACCGATGTTGAAGGTAGTGTAGAATATGTCAGTGAATCTAGTAAAGAAGATGATGAAGAAGAAGAAGCTGGTAGTGGTGAAAGTTGTTCATAATTACGTAGGGAAGAAGATGATGATAATTTTTATGACTAAGATGGTGATAAAATGGATGAAGATATTAAAAATGAATAATGTAGTGAACATGGCAGTGATAGTGAATCTAGTCATCCTGATGGGAATCTAGATGCTATTAGTTGGGATATTGTTGAATCTAATTTTGGTATATCTATTGAGGGTGTTGTTCATGATGAAAATGTTGTTCCATACAAACCTGTTTCTCAAGTTTTATATACTAGAAAATTAATTGTACCTAAAGAGAAGAAACTGAGAAAGGAAGCATTAAGTGGGTGGGGGTAAATCTGCCAGTAAAGCTGAAACTGGGGGGGAGCCTCACGGAAGAGTAGATCAAGATGATGAAGAGAATCAAATTGTAAGAGTATGTCTTGATACTCTTACTCAAATGAATTTTTATATTAAGGATGAATTGGAGAGGAATCATGGGAATGTGGACCTGGGATTAGATTATGAAGATTCAGATGATGATGTTATTGAACAAACTCCAAGGAAACTAGTGGATGAGACCTCTTATAGTGACCTTGTCACAGAAGCTGGTTTTGAAAACATCAAGTAGGACATTTGTTCCTCTGAGACATGTAGTACATTCTAAGACGACATCTGAAATTGATGAATCCAGGTGGTAAAATACATATTTGACTGACAGTTTGAATGATATCCAATCTATGAAAGATGATGTAAGGAAATCTCAATCTTCTAGTTCTACTCCTGCCTCAACCAATTGTCTCAAGATGATGCTGCATCAGTTTCCAAGATAGTGATAATAGAAATTCATCCAAATTTTATTACAACTACAAAATGAATTATGAAAAAAAACACCATGTTAGGGAATGAGATAAAGAAGTTAACCACATGGATCAATGATTTAACCACTTAGTAGAATAATAAAATAGAATGTGTCATGAATGGACTCAAGAATATTTTTTCTCATATTAAATATCTTTATTTTTCCAAAATTAGAAAATAATTTAAGGATAATTCTTCATCTTCCCTTGCTTCAACCATTGCACCACCTATTCATCCTTCACAATCTATGGAGCTATCAACTGTTAGATTAGGTTTAAAAGAAGATATGCAAGACTTAATTACTATTATGTCCAAGATTTAAGACACTTCATATAATGTGAATGATCATAAAAATAATTATAAAAGGAGTGCTTCACACACTCATGAATATATGACCAAAAATATTAATGATTTTTTGTTCAAACTCATCACAAATAATCCAATGAATAGTCTGTTTATGTAATTAGAACCCAATATTACTCTTATTCTATTGAAAGATGCATTTATGGATCAGATTCAAAATATAAGATAATTCACTAAATTTTTTGTAATGTTCATAGAAAAGAAAGATGATTTTGAGAAGGCAATGAAATTTGGTGGAGAGATCATTCAGAAGTTCATCAACCAGTTAAAACCATATCTACAAGTCCAAAGTGAAGCCTTTTTGGTGCCTCCTCCTGCACCACTTAGACCTAATGGTTTAGTGCTTGCTCTAGCTCAAATTTCAGTTTCTCAAGATCTATCTCAGATTAGAGCAATCATTACAATGCATGTTCTTCCTTGGATTCTATCTCAGCAAATTCCTACCATTTCTTCTATTGTTCTTGAATCAGTTACTCTACCTCCTTTAAAAATCTATTTAGACTATCGTTCTTCATAGCTTAACGCTTCATCATGACAATCCATTAATCCATATTACAAGGGAAAGGTAAAACTTTACCCTACTATATATCGTGGAGTGTTATTTTTTGATAGGGATGAGTCATTGTACTTTTTCTAATTTAGTGTAATTTTCTACGGAATGACATTTCACTATTTATTCTTTTCTATTTTCATTGTTCCTTTCACAATCCCCATTTTTCTAATCCCAAATGAGGAAAGATTTAATTATGAATTTTTTAAAATTGGTGAGAATTATTAAAACTTATTATGAATTTAATCATTACTATGTATTTAGGAATTATTATCTATGATACTTTTCACTTCTTATAATTAGAACTCATAATCAGATTTTTTGCATTCATTTTCCCCAATTTCACCTCATAATTCAATGATTTGTGATTACAAAAAGGGGGATATTGTTGGCCCATTGATGTTGTTGGCCATTATCACTAAATATAAGTGTTTTAATTATCGTAATTCATGTCATATATTAAAATATATCTTACATCATGTAAGATCTTATTATGTCAATGAATTATCATGAATTATCATATCATTTAAATCATAAAACTATTTATGTGTGTTTAAGTCAAAACAAGATTATAACTATTAATCTATGTGTAATTATGGGTGTTAACATTATCTGACATTTCTAAGCAATAAGACATATAAAACAACTAAAATTATCTATGTATGAGTCACTGACACCAAAAGATAGATGACTCAACAGCAAACATATGACTCACTGATAGATAGTTCAAACATGAAAATGTTCTAAGTATATGAAGCCGACACTAATGAAAGGACTCATAGTTGAAATGAGTCACTAATACATCAATTGTCACACCGAAACATATGATTCACTGTTTTATATGACTCATTGACACATACAAATCACCATTGTATATGACTCACTGATGGAGATGACTAACTGTTGTATATGACTCACTGACCCAAACGACTCAATGTTTCAAATGACTCACTGATGGTGATGACTCACTATTTCATATGACTCATTGACATAGATGAAATATTGTCAATCCATGTGACCTACCATTTAACGGTTATTCCAATGCAAGGACTCATTGTTAGTTTAAATGAGTCATCAATACAACAACTCTCTCACTGAAAAAAAAGGAAGGACTCTCTGTTGATATGAGTCATTGTTTGTTCAACTCTCTCGCCAACAGTAGGAACAAGTCACTGATGTAATGAGTAACCAGTGTATGGAAAGTTCAATAGAATGAAATACTGATTGGTTGATACACTGATATATGGAGACACCGACAAAAGTATACACCAACAAACGATTCACCGATTTACTATTTAAATCTACATTTAATAATATAATTTTCAATGGTAATATTTGTGTCTTTTAATGATACTTAAATATATTAAATTTCTATGTAGGACTTTTGAAATATTTTATAAGGTATAATGAACCTATAAACTTGGAATGTAATTTCTCGTGGTTGGACCTCAAAGACAATAAGTTTTTTTAAGAGAGAAGATATACAGACGTACAGTGGTGTGATGTGGGGCATGCCTATATGATAGAGATATACTAATGAAAATCCGCAACCACTATAAACCCAAGAACAAATAAAGACACACGAGGAAATTTCAACCGATATGAAAAACAAATTGAAAAATCACATCAGCATATCAAGGAAAGAGATAAATTTACATGCAGAACAATACTTACACATGGAAGACAGAATACGATACCTTGTATTATGTCAACATCCACAAGAGGACATAATATTTACTTCTGCTTCATCCAACAAGACCAGAGTTGCATAGTGAAATACAAAGAGCCTTCTAAATACTTTCAAATGTTTTTTTCTTTGTTTTCTGCAATTGTACATACTTTTAATCATTGTGTGTATCTGTCTGTTAAGTAGACATTATCTCCTTTATAAAACTAAAGGATACAAGATATCCTTCCAATCATTCCATATTACATATGTTAACACCCATAGATAAGGGTGTATGACGTCCATGTGTGACTTGGTATTTTGAACCCATGAGGAATTATGTAAGAGGTCTTGTGACCTAGACAACCTGTGTGCTATTGTGAAACCTGATCTAGGGTATGGGTCAAACTATTTATTAATTTAAATTTCTTAGTTGCATTTTATCACCAAGTGGATAGGAATATCTTTTTTCTTGAGACAAAATCTCTTATTTCATTTCAGTTATATTTTTTCCTTTTAGTTTTACTCTGTTTTATCACATATTTCTTAAAACAAAATTAAACTGTAATAGTTTTTCTTAGAAAGTGTTTACAATAGTATTTACTTATTTGGTTGGTTTTGAATGTTTAGTAATTTTTAAAATTGATATAACTGAGAACTAATCAATCATTTGGGAAATTAATGGAATAGTCTAGCCATTATAAAATTACTACTACCTAACTAGGTTGTTGATTTTTTAATATTGGGGGAACATTAAAGTATACTTGTTACAAAATGTTTTATGAATACTCAATTCACCCCTCATGAGAAAATTAGTTAGACCAAAATGTTTTTTCATTGGTTAGTTATGGTTATGATTACATACTATATTCCTATAATATATATATATTCCATGATTTGGTTAATATGGTATAATATTATGAAACTCGATGGTTTATTTACACAATGGATATTTTTTTATGAAATGTCATGGAAAACTATAATTTTTAAAGCTAAATGTGATCCAGTATCAGTATTGCAACTTGTATAGATATTTTGGTAAAATCATAAAAGGATTTATTCTCACACCATATATTTTCATTTTCTATTTTTTAGATGTTGTTTTTCAAAGACATGTGTAACAGGATGTAAATTATGTAGTATTATAGTTTATCTTGTTGGTCGTCACCTTTATAGTTGGATGGTTTGGTAGTGAAGGATGGTCAGAAGGAGACATGTTAAGTCTCATTGGGTTTTATTTTCATGTACATGTCGTTTGGAATTATTTTTTATATCTCATTGATAATGTTCAGCTATATCTACTATGTACCATGTCCATTTTCCTTTTTCAGGTTTTAGATGAGACACGTTTCTTACTTTTTGTATTAAATCACACTGGGACGGACCACCTATGGTGACTTGTTTAGTTGACTGAGGGGTGTTCGTTACATTATAAACTAATGATTTAGTTAATTTAGTGATGAATGAATTTTTTATATATATTTATATTTATTAGGTTTATTTATAGATTCAGTAATAATATGTAGGAAAATATATGCTTCACTTATATAAATTTATTTATTTAAATTTTTGAGTGATTTATATTTCATAGAGATAAATGTTTTTTTGATCCTTGAATAATATATGATCAAATATTTCTGGTAATTAGGGTTAAATTTGTGTTAGTCATATAATTAAGTGCTCTAATATTTATGTTTTACATTTCCTATTTTTTTCAGGTTTTATTGATTTATGCATGAAGGATTATTAATATTGAAGATTATTTGATCATGGAGTAACCATAATATATTTGGAAAATGTGAAAATATTTTAGGAAACAGTTTTCATCATTTCATGGATCATATTTTCCATACAATTTTAATTTTAGTGATTTATTAATTAAGAATTTAACATAATATTTCATCTTATGGAAAATGGAATGAAATTGATATTTGAAAAGTTTGAAACATGGAACCAAAGGATAAAATGATTTTTATGGATTTAGTAAAACTAGTTAAAAATATTTTATTATATTCTCATTCTGGATTGTAAAATAATATCACATATCTAGAAAAAGGATCTAGAAATTAAAATTTCAATATTTTATATTAATTTAAAATGAATTTATGAGCTCTTCTCTATTTGGGGAAAACTATTTTGTAATTGATTGATTCTCTTTTTATGAACTTCTTCATCTAGAATGTATAACATTATTGAGAATAATTCTCATCCCTATTAATAAGGATTTAAATTAAATGTCCATATTTTTACTTCCTACATGTGTTTACCTTTTTGGGGAATCTAAATATGGTTTATTCCTAGAGTACTTTATTTTACTAATTTCTAATTTTCAATGGGACGACTTATTTTACATTTTTATGATGCGGGTTTTTAGTAAAGGATTTATTAAATATTAAAATTATTTTTTAATTTCATGATAATTTGT
The DNA here is from genome assembly GCA_963277665.1 of Viscum album. Classification (NCBI taxonomy): domain Eukaryota; kingdom Viridiplantae; phylum Streptophyta; class Magnoliopsida; order Santalales; family Viscaceae; genus Viscum; species Viscum album. The sequence goes on along the minus strand of OY728155.1, from coordinate 273,711,624 downwards.
TCTACCAAACAAAAATAATTTCCTAAAGTCATCCATTTTGATGTGTTATAGTTCAATTTTTTTTGGGTTCTTTTGAAAATCAAGCTTTAAAAACACCCCATTCCCCTATTAAAATTTGTATTTAAAATGTTATAATTAATTTTTAAACATCATAATTTATTTTTTTCAGGAGTGGAGATATATTTTTGAATATAATTCTCCTTTATGATTGTGGGTAGAGGGTAACAAACAATGATTTTAAAATTTATTTTTTCCAAAAAATAATTTCTTTAATATAATGTACCACAAAAAATATTGAGCATTAGATGAAACGTGATATACTATAAAAATATTCATTGAAATCCAAATATTTTCTCTATTCTGTATGTTTTATTCATTTTTTTGGATTTCCCTTTTCATTGGTTGCATATTCCATAAAAATAATTAAGTGGATTACTATAATTTTTATGTCAGTTATTTCTTGTAATTTTCATTATAAAACCTATAATTTAGTGTATTATTTTGGGGATTTAAAAGTCTTGTAATGGGGTTACCTAACATGTAACTATCACCTGGACCATATCATGAAATGGGTACACAACATACAAGGATACACACCATGTACATATTACATGGCATGTGAATATTAAAAATCCATTTTAATTCTGGAATTATCCATTTTCAGCTAAAATTAAATATGATAATTTACATGAAATAAATCAGTATTACACATAATGTAATTATTGTGGAAGGTTATTTTAAATATTTTTCACAGTTGGTTTCGTTTTTAATTGACTTTTATTGATCTATCACATCCCTATGAACCTTCCTTATGTTATTTGTGGTGTTTTTGATGACCTCCAAAAAATTTTGGTCATCCGTTTGAAGATAGATCATTATATTGGTTGCGGTACACCTCTTAGAGAAATAGGTCCACTTGTATCTTCCATATATCTCATTTTTCTGTATGGAGTAATATAGATCTCCTTGTGATTGATAAATTTAAACTCCACATTCTTTAGTCATGACTCTTGGTTGTGATCCTAAATCTTTTGTGCCTTCTTTTTCTATTGGAGAGAACTATTTTAGGTGTTGCATTCCGTGATTAATGGTAGATTGTTCCTTTACAGATTTTCCATACCATTAAATAATTTTCTTGATTGATTTGGATTAAATTGATTCCAATTAATTTCTGAAAACACAATTTTATGTCAAATGTAAATGAAATTTATATGGTATGGATTTTTAAAAAATCAGGAAATTCTAATTAAAATGAAATTTAGGGATTCATTTGAAATTTATGGAAATTATAAAATGATTTGTTGATTAATTTATAAATTGTATTAAATTGAATTAATAAAAACCTATGATTTTTTAATTGAAAATCCATGAATTCATGAAAACCCATGTTTTGGTTTTGAAGGTTATTTGAGATTTTGAAAAATGAAATAAGAAAATTCAACTACAAATGTGTTTGGTTTGAAAATGAGATGATTTAACCAATTTTATAATTATTGATTGAGAACATATTATCCGAAGAAGATATTGGGTTATATGTGAGAAGTATGATTGGATTGAAATTCCCAAGCAATGGATTAATGATGAAAAATATAACAAATCCATGGTTCATATTGATTATCCTCCGTAGGAAATTGAGGAGTCATATTTTTTCTGAACGTAATGGATGACTTCACACATGATTACTTATGATCAATACTTTTAGAAGTGTTAGGGTCCTATTACTAGATACTACCATAATGTAGGTAATATGACCATGGTGTTTCTTGTCGTTTTCATTACTTATATTTCATTAATATAGAACTATTTTACTCATACTTATTGATTAATATAATATTTTTTATAAATTATTTAATAAAATATGAAATGTTATTTCCATCAAATTGAAATGGAAGTATGTTTTGTCTTAAATAGTAAAATTTACTACCATGGGTATTTTGATTAAAACAGAATGCACAAATATTATTATTATTATGGAATAGTATTATGAACACATGGTGAGACTATACTGGGTTTTTTATCTCACACCCTTCCATTAACTTTGGGATTTTGTTCATTTTCTCCTATAAGGTCCGAGTAAAGGGAAAAACCTAACAGGAGGATGGAGATAATCATTTTCATTTGGGGATTGTAGTGATGTTTTCTTTGGGAAGTTGAGTTTGTCTTGTCAATTATTGAGTACACTGAGGATGTAATATTTGGTTTTTGATATACCTTTTTGGAATCCAGTACTATCTAATTTTTTAGTTTTTCATCATATTGATATTTATCATTTTAATCTATTGTTTGGTAGAAAATTCAAACCAACCTTTATATTGCCTAATGATAGGTTCTAGTCACCAACTCAGGGGGATCAAGAACAGCCTTCAGGATAAGTTGTTGTTTTCTTAGGTATCAGCGTACCAAGATATCTAGGATTGTTCATGAGATAGTGGTATCAATGATACAAGTTTAGAATATTTCCTTGATGTCTTCATGTACTTAAGAAATCATTTTGGGATGATTAATATTTTAATGTCTTTAGTTTTTTTTTATGTTGTGTATCTTCATGCCTATGAGAAGAATTATAAATAGGGTACAATATGAAGTTACTATTTATTTAAAGTGAGAGAATCCTCCCATGGAATAGAAATAGGTTGGGGTGGTGTGAATGTATACCAGGCTCTAGGACTTGAACCATCACCCATACCCACAAGTTCTCTAGTTGTGGATCCTGAGTGGTATAAATACCGAAATTGTGCTCACATGCAACTTAAATAGAAACCCCCAACATTCTAAGGGTCAAATGATACTCAAGAGGATTATAATTGGTTGATAAAGATATTAATTGACTTTTTTTATTTTAAAACACCAACGTTATTAATGTAAAGTATTCTACCGTTAGGTTACAAGGACCTATAAAGATATGGTGTGATACCATTTTGATGAGGAAAGAGCTTTAGGGTTTAAAGAGGAAGCAATCTACAATATTTTTTATTGAAAAGATCTATCTAGATTTTATGAATATTTCTAAGCCTATGGAGTTTTTAAAAATAAATAATCATAATAAGACTATGAAGGAATATAAAAATCACATTAATGATATTGTACATATTTAACATGATATTTTATCAAATGAGAAGATGGATACTCAACTATGCAATCTGGATCTTCTATATAATATCAAATATCATATTTTAGTGATGAATATGCATTCTTATGACAAAATTCTTAATAGATAAATGATGGTTAAACTTGATCTGGATGATATGTCAGGGTTGATTCGAATTCATTTTTTCTCTCAATGGAATTTCTATGAGCTCCCTTAAATGGAATAAAAATCATGATGAATCTCATAGTTGATTTTGACAACATGATTCTATTAGGCCTCCAATAGTGCTTGGAAGAGTCCATTTGACTTGATTCAGGTGTGGAAATCCTAGATATTCGATATATGTTTTAACTAAGGCACCTAAGATATGTTGGTCATGTAGATGATTAGGTATCTTGTAGTTGTTATTTTATATCCTCTCCTACCAACATTATGGACCAAACACATTATGTAACGACCCGAAATTTTGAATAAATCTTGTTTCCTAATTTCATGTGTTTTTTTATACTCAAAAAAAATGTTTTATTTGATAAACATGATTATAAATAAAATGAGACCATTGGTTTTTGAGTGTTATATAACCATCGGTCAACATGACCACTGTGAACAAAATGTTTTGATTATTGTCTCTAAATATAAGTAATCTTGGTTAATTATTATAGAAAGAAGATTCGATGGCCTCACCTAGTAATCATGGACCGATCGAAGCCCATCTAACAGAGCTTGGGAAGGAGGTAGCACCATTGGCCTTTGCTCTGGACCAAACCCAAGCCGAACTTCATCATGTGAAGCTAAAACGGAATCGCCTTCGCGAGAAGTTCAAACTGATAGAAATTACTACTCGGGCAATGTTGACCGAGCCGCCCCAAGATTCTATCACCCTAGCACACCTTACTCTTAGGTCCAATGTTGATATTATAAGGGGCTATGTAACGAGACCGTAATTGCCTTGTGTAATCCTTGTTTTAAATAAAAATTGGGATTTCTTCTTATGATGAAGTTTATGAATTTTCAAATGACTGGATAAAAATAGTATGCATATTTTTGATGAATTTTCAAAAGGATATTTTAAAAAAAATGTTTGTGTAAACCTTAAATAATTTAAAATGTGTAATGATTCTCAAAAAATGGTCTTCTACAATTATGTTCAGTACGAAATTTAGAGTCTAATAAGATCAAATTGATTTTTGATGAATAGTAAATTATGAATAGTGATTTTATGATTAGGATTAGTAATATGACCAAATGGATTAGTAATCTTAATTAAATAAAGTTTTAAAATAATCTAGGCACCTTGATTAAGTAATGTGATTCAATAAAATGGTTAAATAACGGTTTCATAAATTATTATTCAAGTATTAGTTTTTTCGGATGAATAGTGTTTTTTAATTAAAAATTTAATTAAAAATAATTAGAAAATTATTTTTTTTAAAAATGACTTTATTTTTGAACTCAGAGCATCGATATTATGTTATGGTAATTTTTGGGGATTTTTCTGAAAAAAATGAATTTTCGATGAATAGTGTATTTATTTAAAAATAAAATTAAAAATATTTAGAAAATTATTTTTATAAAATGGAGTTCATTTTTGAAATCATAGCATTGATATTTGGTTAAGGTGAAATTTTGGGATTATTCTGAGAAAGTTGAATTTTTGATGAATAGTGAAAATACAGTTTTTAAGTTACGGGTGTTTAATGACATCATTAAATGATGTATTAAGTTTGTAATCAATATGTTCGAATTATGAATAGTGAGATAAGGTATGAGGTGTCCCAAGTGGCCAATACCATGGGCAAATACCATGGGCAAGCCCATGGTTTTTCCAAAACCACTAATGAGGTGTCCCTTTGCCATTAATGCCTTGTCCCCTCACTTTCCCTATAAATACCAAGCCATCCTCTCATCCATTCGACTCCCCACTCTTCCCCAACGAAGTTCTGGTCTAATTACCTCCCAAGGAGTCCTCCCAAGGTGCCCCCAAGCCCACAAGGTCCCAACCTTTGAGGTTTAAGAGTTGCATTTTAAGGTAAGGGATCCGACCCCTCTCTTTCTTTTCAAGTGATCTCTTTTATGTCATTCCTTTTATGCTCCATGTTCTTATTTGGGAGGATGTTCTTTTATACTAATCTTACTGCCCTTTTTATGTTCATATGATGAAAGACCCCCTCTTACTCTCATCATTTCGTTTTATGAATGTTTAAGTGGCGCCGTTAGGCTGCCGAATTTTCAAGGGATTCATTCACCTCTCTCTTTTTCAAAGTTCTACTTTCATGTCAAGTCTTTCAAGTTCATTTCTATTATGTTGGGGTATGATCTCTATATTTATCATACTGGTCTTTTATGATCACATGATGAGAGACCCCATTTGATCTCTTCAATTCAGTATTTTGATGTCTTAAGTGGCGCCGTTAGGCTGCCGAATTTTTAAGTGGTTCTTCACCCTTCTCGTTTTGAAGTTCTACTTTCATGTCAATTCTTTCAAGTTTCTTTATATTATGTTGGGGTATGATCTCTATATCTATCATACTGGACTCTTATGTTCATATGATGAGAGACCCTATTTGACCTTTTCAATTCAATTTTGTTGAAGTTTAAGTGGCGCCGTTAGGCTGCCGAATTTTCAAGGGATTCATTCACCTCTCTCTTTTTCAAAGTTCTACTTTCATGTCAAGTCTTTCATGTTCATTTTTATTATGTTGGGGTATGATATCTATATTTATCATACTGGTCTTTTATGATCACATGATGTGAGATCCCATTTGATCTCTTCAATTCAGTATTTTGATGTCTTAAGTGGTGCCATTAGGCTGCCGAATTTTTAAGTGGTTCTTCACCCTTCTCATTTTGAAGTTCTACTTTCATGTCAATTCTTTCAAGTTCCTTTATATTATGTTGGGGTATGATCTCTATATCTATCATACTGTACTCTTATGTTCATATGATCAGAGACCCTATTTGACCTTGTCAATTCAATTTTGTTGAAGTTTAAGTGATGTCGTTAGGCTGCCGAATTTTCATAAGAGAAATCTAATCTTTTTCCTTCCATGTTTTTCATTTCAAATGGTATGTCCCTAAAATTTCGTTACCATGTCCATATGTCCTTCTTATTCTTTCACCCTACTGTTTTATGGATCATTTATGAGTGGGTGACCCATGTCCCCTCTCATTTCAATGTTTTCTAAAACCCCGAAACATAGCCGTTATGCTGCAGAATTGTCCCCTCAAAATGCCTCTCTCTTTTCTCAAAAATTATTTTATGTTATAAAGTGAATACTCAAAGCTCTTTTTTCTAAAAGGGTATTCACATATATATATATCAAAATTTTCCATTTTAAATTCTGGTATTTACATACATGAGACCCGCTTTCCCTTTCCGTGGGTTTAAAGTGACGTAAAGATCATGTCTTTAAAGCAGTTTTTAAAACGTTATGATTATGAAATGAAACCCATTTATTTTATGCTATGTGGGTTATTTATGAAATGTTTGATGATGATATATGTGGCTCACATGATAATAAAGTCAAATTTAAGGGTGCGCCCTGATAGCGCTCCAATGCATTGGGTAATGATGTAACCACAAGAGATTACAATTTTCATGATACCTTGGTGAATAACATTGGTAATTTTCAAATGACACCTTGGGGATGGACCTTGGTGATATGTTCATGATTGTATATGTTAAATGTTGCAGCCACATCTTCAAGTTATGAAAAAGTTTTATTTTTATTATGATATGCCTCATGATTTCATTTTCATGCCTTAAAGTTCTTTTCATGACTTTATTGATGTATCCCAAGTTCATATGTAAAATGTTTCACTTGTTTCCATTGCTGGGCCTTCTGCTCACCCTTTCTTTTGATGTATGTCCCCAGGTTATGAGATTCAGTAATGAGCCTAGGGTGAACATGAGGAGAAGCCTTTCAATTGTTTAAGAAGAATTCTTTATGTTGTTTTCATGTTTTAAGTTCCTGGTTTCCAAGACACTAAACCTTAAAGATCCTCGGTTTTGTAAAATGTAATTAAAGTTTATGTGATAAAAATGTGGGATGCTATAGTTGGTATCAAAGGATGGTTTAGTTATTTGTAGAAATTAGGATATGAAAACTCTAGGAGTAACCCTATATAAAAGTTTAATATAGGAAATCTTCCTGGTATTTTGGTGAGTATTGAGTAAGGGGTTGCCAAGCAAATACATCCCTGTCTGGATACGAGCAGGTAGAGGTGGCTCTGGCACAGATGTACATAGGGGTAAAACCCGAAAACACCGCTTTGAGCTAGACTCGAACGGGAACTGGTACACGACAACGGGCCTTGCTGCACTCTTGGTTACGACACTACCGGGGGATATGCTTTGGTAAATTCATAAGCTTGGTATGAACCATTATTAAAGGAACAAAGATAAAATAAAATAAAGATTCACATAAGAATATATGATCATGGATAACGTAGTTGGGAACCTAGGGGATCACAAGTTAGGGTATACTTTTCTTCTACAAGTTATCCTTATATGCTTTAAGTTCCTTTTCATGATTATTGGTTAAGTATTTAAGCCTCTAATTATACTTTATCTTCTTAGTTAATGGTGGGAAATGGAATAACGTGTCCCAACAACCAATGTGATAGGAAATGCGACAATTTCCGTATTAATATGTCAGAGATGATTAGGGGATTAAAAGATGATTATTATTTTGGAAGGCGTTCACTATTTTGAGGACCCTATATGATCGAGGTAAATAGATTACTATATTATTTTCATTGAGGAGTAAGGTTGACTAATATTTTGAAGAATTGATGAATTTAAGGTGGACTTATAGTAATTTAGGTTACTTTTGGGAATGATTAACCTATCTTGGGTAAAATATGTTTAGGTTAGCTACTTTTGTTATAAGATGTTAGGAGTGGTTGATGTTGTCTGGAGATGAACAATGAAGTTGTTTTAGAAGACTATGTTATCAAATCCTTCTTGTATTTGGGTTTCAATCTTAGTTTGGTTTATTTTGAGGAATTTTAAGGACCGTTATTTATGGAGTGGTCTATGATGAACGTTGTGTAGTACCATGGAACTTTGAAGATTTAAAAGTAGGTTCTATTCCTATGGGATTCTTTCTTTTTGAAGAGTTGTTTTACCTTAACCTTTCTATTTTTGGGATAATGTTTAAAGATAGAAGGAATAGATAGTTAATCTTTTGTAGATTATGTGATTCTATAGAAGATGATTCTTGTGCTTTTATGAGACCAAGTTTTTTTTTTGAATTCTCATCATTTGGCGAAAAGATTAGTGTTGGTAGGGACTTGTTAAAGGATGAAACTCTACTTGAAGGTAGGTATATTTTCTTATGTTTTTGTTCTATGTAGTAAATGAAATCCTCAAAATTATGAAAAGAAACGTAAAACAAAAATGTTGTTGGTTTACGTTTCCTACTAGGTAATCAAAGACCGTTTACACACATCATAAGTTTGGGATTTTCTCATGGTTAACTTTCTCCTAATCATGTTCTCTATCACTCTCTCTCAGAACTGACCCTTTGTTTTTTCCTCCATGTCCATGTTTTCCTACATGGAACCCGAGTGTGGGTTAACTTGGGTGGCCTTTGTACTTCCTTTTCTTTCTTTTGAAGTAATGGTGTTACTGACTCTTTTTCCGATGTGGGACATTCAATGAAATTTCAAAACCCAATTTAAAAAAATTGCGAGGACGCAATTTCTTAAGGGGGGAAGATTGTAACGACCCGAAATTTTGAATAAATCTTGTTTCCTAATTTCATGTGTTTTTTTATACTCAAAAAAAATGTTTTATTTGATAAACATGATTATAAATAAAATGAGACCATTGTTTTTTGAGTGTTATATAACCATCGGTCAACATGACCACTGTGAACAAAATGTTTTGATTATTGTCTCTAAATATAAGTAATCTTGGTTAATTATTATAGAAAGAAGATTCGATGGCCTCACCTAGTAGTCATGGACCGATCGAAGCCCATCTAACAGAGCTTGGGAAGGAGGTAGCACCATTGTCCTTTTCTCTGGACCAAACCCAAGCCGAACTTCATCTTGTGAAGCTAGAACGGAATCGCCTTCGCGAGAAGTTCAAACTGATAGAAATTACGACTCGGGCAATGTTGACCGAGCCGCCCCAAGATTCTATCACCCTAGCACACCTTACTCTTAGGTCATATGCTGGTATTATAAGGGGCTATGTAACGAGACCGTAATTGCCTTGTGTAATCCTTGTTTTAAATAAAAATTGGGATTTCTTCTTATGATGAAGTTTATGAATTTTCAAATGACTGGATAAAAATAGTATGCATATTTTTGATGAATTTTCAAAAGGATATTTTAAAAAAAATGTTTGTGTAAACCTTAAATAATTTAAAATGTGTAATGATTCTCAAAAAATGGTCTTCTACAATTATGTTCAGTACGAAATTTAGAGTCTAATAAGATCAACTTGATTTTTTATGAATAGTAAATTATGAATAGTGATTTTATGATTAGGATTAGTAATATGACCAAATGGATTAGTAATCTTACTTAAATAAAGTTTTAAAATAATCTAGGCACCTTGATTAAGTAATGTGATTCAATAAAATGGTTAAATAACGGTTTCATAAATTATTATTCAAGTATTAGTTTTTTCGAATGAATAGTGTTTTTTAATTAAAAATTTAATTAAAAATAATTAGAAAATTATTTTTTAAAAAAATGACTTTATTTTTGAACTCAGAGCATCGATATTATGTTATGGTAATTTTTGGGGATTTTTCTGAAAAAAATGAATTTTCGATGAATAGTGTATTTATTTAAAAATAAAATTAAAAATATTTAGAAAATTATTTTTATAAAATGGAGTTCATTTTTGAAATCATAGCATTGATATTTGGTTAAGGTGAAATTTTGGGATTATTCTGAGAAAGTTGAATTTTTGATGAATAGTGAAAATACAGTTTTTAAGTTACGGGTGTTTAATGACATCATTAAATGATGTATTAAGTTTGTAATCAATATGTTCGAATTAAGAATAGTGAGATAAGGTATGAGGTGTCCCAAGTGGCCAATACCATGGGCAAATACCATGGGCAAGCCCATGGTTTTGCCAAAACCACTAATGAGGTGTCCCTTTGCCATTAATGCCTTGTCCCCTCACTTTCCCTATAAATACCAAGCCATCCTCTCATCCATTCGACTCCCCACTCTTCCCCAACGAAGTTCTGGTCTCATTACCTCCCAAGGAGTCCTCCCAAGGTGCCCCCAAGCCCACAAGGTCCCAACCTTTGAGGTTTAATAGTTGCATTTTAAGGTAAGGGATCCGACCCCTCTCTTTCTTTTCAAGTGATCTCTTTTATGTCATTCCTTTTATGATCCATGTTCTTATTTTGGAGGATGTTCTTTTATACTCCTCTTACTGCCCTTTTTATGTTCATATGATGAAAGACCCCCTCTTACTCTCATCATTTCGTTTTAAGAAAGTTTAAGTGGCGCCGTTAGGCTGCCGAATTTTCAAGGGATTCATTCACCTCTCTCTTTTTCAAAGTTCTACTTTCATGTCAAGTCTTTCAAGTTCATTTTTATTATGTTGGGGTATGATCTCTATATTTATCATACTGGTCTTTTATGATCACATGATGAGAGACCCCATTTGATCTCTTCAATTCAGTATTTTGATGTCTTAAGTGGCGCCGTTAGGCTGCCGAATTTTTAAGTGGTTCTTCACCCTTCTCGTTTTGAAGTTCTACTTTCATGTCAATTCTTTCAAGTTCCTTTATATTATGTTGGGGTATGATCTCTACATCTATCATACTGGACTCTTATGTTCATATGATTAGAGACCCTATTTGACCTTGTCAATTCAATTTTGTTGAAGTTTAAGTGGCGCCGTTAGGCTGCCGAATTTTCAAGGGATTCATTCACCTCTCTCTTTTTCAAAGTTCTACTTTCATGTCAAGTCTTTCATGTTCATTTTTATTATGTTGGGGTATGATCTCTATATTTATCATACTGTTCTTTTATGATCACATGATGAGAGATCCCATTTGATCTCTTCAATTCAGTATTTTGATGTCTTAAGTGGTGCCATTAGGCTGCCGAATTTTTATGTGGTTCATCACCCTTCTCATTTTGAAGTTCTACTTTCATGTCAATTCTTTCAAGTTCCTTTATATTATGTTGGGGTATAATCTCTATATCTATCATACTGGACTCTTATGTTCATATGATGAGAGACCCTATTTGACCTTGTCAATTCAATTGTGTTGAAGTTTAAGTGATGCCGTTAGGCTGCCGAATTTTCATAAGAGAAATCTAATCTTTTTCCTTCCATGTTTTTCATTTCAAATGGTATGTCCCTAAAATTTCGTTACCATGTCCATATGTCCTTCTTATTCTTTCACCCTACTGTTTTATGGATCATTTATGAGTGGGTGACCCATGTCCCCTCTCATTTCAATGTTTTCTAAAACCCCGAAACATAGCCGTTATGCTGCAGAATTTTTCCCTCAAAATGCCTCTCTCTTTTCTCAAAAATTATTTTATGTTATAAAGTGAATTCTCAAAGATCTTATTTCTACAAGGGTATTCACATATATATATCAAAATTTTCCATTTTAAATTCTGGGATTTACATACATGAGACCCGCTTTCCCTTTCCGTGGGTTTAAAGTGACGTAAAGATCATGTCTTTAAAGCAGTTTTTAAAACGTTATGATTATGAAATGAAACCCATTTATTTTAACCTATGTGGGTTATTTATGAAATGTTTGATGATGATATATGTGGATCACATGATAATAAAGGAAAATTTAAGGGTGCGCCCTGATATCTCTCCAATGCATTGGGTAATGATGTAACCACAAGAGATTACAATTTTCATGATACCTTGGTGAATAACCTTGGTAATTTTCAAATGACACCTTGGGGATGGACCTTGGTGATATGTTCATGATTTTATATGTTAAATGTTTCAGCCACATCTTCAAGTTATGAAAAAGTTTTATTTTTATTTTGATATGCCTCATGATTTCATTTTCATGCCTTAAAGTTCTTTTCATGACTTTATTGATGTATCCCAAGTTCATATGTAAAATGTTTCACTTGTTTCCATTGCTGGGCCTTCTGCTCACCCTTTCTTTTGATGTATGTCCCCAGGTTATGAGATTCAGTAATGAGCCTAGGGTGAACATGAGGAGAATCCTTTCAAGTGTTTAAGAATAATTCTTTATGTTGTTTTCATGTTTTAAGTTCCTGGTTTCCAAGACACTAAACCTTAAAGATCTTCGGTTTTGTAAAATGTAATTAAAGTTTATGTGATAAAAAGGTGGGATGCTATACATTAAGACCAAAAGCTATTTTAGTGAAATATCATTCTTAATGTTCTAAGGTGTTCCAGCCACATGAATCTATAATGAGCCTTTCATGCAGTGGAAGAGTCTCCAGAGGATATAGATAAGTATAGAATGTATATGAGAGATTCCATCGCTATTTCTTCATCTTTAGTGACCGCTTTATTAGATACTGGTGCATCTCATTCATTCATTTTGACTCATATTATGAATGTACTATATCATTATATGAAACATTTATCTTATATGATTGATATTACATAACCCATTGAAATAAACTAAAGGATATCTATTATCTATCTTGTGTTTTTTTTATCATATATTCATCGTACTAGGTATTTTTTAGTTATCCACATTATACATCATGATGTCATTTTTGGAATGGAATGGATCATTGTTAATAAATCATGAATTGATTATTATATTTTATGTGACCCCCTTACTACACATGTTGGGGTGTTATGTGTTTTTCAGGGAGAACTGTAAATGAGGTAATTGGTGACATACCATCTTATCCAGAGTTGGTGAATGTATATTTGTTTTTTCTTCTTATTTGGAGTGGGAATCTTGGAGTGATGACCACAGTCCAGTTTTCATCATGATCCATGATTTTTTATCCCTTCAACCATCTTTTTGTTTCCACCAATAAGGGTGGTAGTGATTTCTTTTGATTTAGTGCATAGTACTCAACTGATTCCTATACCTTTCTACCAAATTCCACCCGTTGAAATGAGAGAGTTAAATACAAAACAATAAAATTTGTTAGTGAAAGGCATTATACACCTTATTAAGTCAGAATGGGTGGAAGCTATTATTTTTTCTAAGAAATAGGATGTAGCGGTTGTCCTATGAATTGGTTATTATAAACTCAATAAAATAATGTTAAATAATTAGTATCTGTTTCCAAAAATTGAAGATATGATTCGAAACCTCGAATGGGAGAAGTAGTTTTAGATGATTGATATTCAATCAAGTTATCGCCAGTTTAGAATAAAATTATATTACATCAATAAAACTACATTCTATAGTATTTATAATAATTATGAGTACCTTTTCATGGAATTTCGATGAACAAATGATTATATTGTCTTTATTGTTTTAATAAATGGGATAATCCATGATTTTAATGATGTGTACATGGTTCTATTTGGGTATGACATACAGGTTTACTCTATGTTATAGGAGGATCATATATGTCCCCTGATATCAATATTTGAATTTTTTGAAGTCAACGACATTATTTCAAGTTATCAAAATGAGATTTTTCTATTCGGGAATGGTAGATATTTTTACACATAGTATCAAAACAAGGTATTTTAGTTGATCCTGAAAAGGGTAATCATGTTATGATAAGGGAGAAACCATAGAATTTTTTAGAGATTCTTGAATACTTATCTTTTCTTGATATTATCACAAGTTTCTAATGGATTTATTTTTCTTCTCCGGTGTCCACTATAACTAAAAAGGGGGTGATGTTTCCTTGGTATGAGAAATGTCAATGTTCTTATGTTGATCTATAATTTATTTTTCTACTTATTTTTTTTAATATTCTATATGATGGAAAAGGCTTTTTCATATTCAATGATTCATTAGGTTTTTGTTTTGGAATTGTTATTATGCATGGTGATCAAGTCATTGGCTATGGATCTTGATAGATTAAGCCCCATGAGATGAATTATCCAACCCATGACCTTGAATAAGCTACCTTTATTCATGAACATAAGTTTTTGTGGGCTTACTATATATAAAATAAGTTTAACAAGTATTCAGACCACATGATCTTGAGTTATATCTTCTCTCAAAAAAATTTGAATATCCCCAAGAGGAATTAGGTGGAGTGATTGAAATATTTTTCTTTTATAAAATTCTATACCATGATGAAAGGGAAATAATTTGTTGATGCAATGAGAATGAATCTTTTAACCCAATCCATCAATGAATAATTGGATTATTGGGACAATATATCCCTTTTGGGATAAATTCATAGATGAGATCATGAAATATTGGTCGAGGATGTTTTTGTCAATGTTCATTTGACCTCCGCTCATCCCAAGATGATCTTTAGGAACATAATCTTGATGATGTTTTCATATAATTAAAGAATATTTATTTTATGCAGATTGTAGTTGATTTCCAGTTCTCCATAGTGGCTATTATTTGTTTTGAGAATAATTTTCTTAAGCATATTCCATCAATTAATGATATCATGGGGGATTTCCATAATTCTTAGTGGGTATTTCACCTATGAAGAAAAAAGATATTCTATAAAATGAAGTGGCGTTTCTGGTGGCAATGTTTCAAAATATACATCAGTAAATTTATTTTTGGAATATTTATTATCCAATATGTAATGGCTGTGGATGAAAGACCTTCAAGTGTGTTTTTGAAAATATCAAGTGACAACCTGGATGTATGATAATATTTCTAAGGACTTTGTGGTTTTGTGGACATGTACCACAAGAAAGAAGAATGGGAAATAGGTTTTGATCGATAAGATGACCAAATTGGCTCACATTATACCATTTAGAGATCCAACCAAAGTTATGGAGATGAGAAATATATATTTATGTGATATTTTTAATTTTCAAAGAGTTATATCTTCTATATTCTCATATTGAGAAACATGTTTCACTTAATTCTTTAGGAGAGGCCTCAATGATGAACGAGAACCCTAAGATCATTTGAGTACGAAATACCATCCATAGACATATGGATAGATATAGAGAACTATAATTTTTTTTGGATAATTTGATTTATTTTCCCATGTACATGATTTTGGTGATTCTTTGGATGACCATTTTTGAATTGTTGAGTTTTCTTATGAAAATATATAGCATTACCCAATTAGAATGGATCCTTTTGAGTCCTCATATGTTAGGCTGTGTAAATATCAATTGTATTTATCAGTTTTTAGTGAGTGTTCCATGGTTGGATTGATGCTTGTTCTGTGAGATCACAAAAAAATCAAGTGTTTCATCCAAGGGTGATGACACGACAAATATAGTATAAATCAAATTCATATTTTCATTGTAATCTGTTATTGTTTTTAGTTTTTGATCATGTGTTCCTGAATGTTTCAACTCATTTAATTCATTTGAGGCTTCAGAGGAAAGGGAATCATGCTCCTTGTATTGTGGGAACTTTTGAGGTTATTTTATAGGTGAAGAAAGAAGCTTACCATTTATCACATTATCCATATTTGATTTTGATATATAATGTGTTCCTGGTATCATGTATATAAAAGTTACATTCTAAACTATCTTAAGTATCGAGTTTGAAGGATTTTGATGTTGAGCCTAATTTTTCCGTGACTGAGTATCCAGTCGGGAATGGTGATTCTGAGAGCAAGGAAAATCATTGGTGGAAGATACCTCCCGTTCATGTGATATTGTATCATGTTTTTTATTCAACTAATATGTGGGAGCACGAGGCATGGATGAGAGCATATTGGCATCAACTTTTTGATATGTACATTTATTTATTGGATTTTTGGGGTCACATTATTTTATTGTGGGGAAGATTTAATGACCCATTATCTATCTTTCATGTTTTTTATCCATTTTTTTGGTATTCCATTTTTATTGGTTGTGTAATGCCGTTAATTATTTTTGAGGATAACTATAATGGTGAAGTCGGTAATTTTTTGGAATTTTCATCCTAAAACCAATAATTTGTTCCATCTAGTGTGAATTTACACATGATGAAACAAGGTTAGATAATATGTAATAATTAATTGATTGATGTCATGAAATTGTTTCATAGCATGAATGGTTAAACACCATGTACATATTACACACATTTTAAATATTAAAAATATCATTTTAATAAAAGGAGACAACTTTTTCAGTGTAAACATAATATGAGATTTTACATGATGTCAACCGATGTTACATGTTGTGTAATTATTAGGGTAGGAATATTTAAATGTACTACATTAATGATTCCATTTTCAATCTACATAAAATAATCCATCCTTTGAGCCATAGACTTAGTTAATTTTTGGAGTATTTTAATACCTTCGCCCATTACGAATCATCTATTTAGAGAATTATCATCATGCGTTTTGCGGTGAATCTCTATGGGTAAGATGTATTCTTATATCTTTCAGTTATCTCCTTTTAGAAAATGGATTTTGATAGATCATGATGGGATTTATAGATATACATGTTTTTCAATATTATCACTTGGTTGTGTTCTTATATCATCTAGGACTTCTTTATCATTCAGCAGGCCTCATTTTGAGGGTTTCATTCCAGGATTAAATTTAGTTAGTTCCATTTTTTATTTTCTATATTAATAAATCCTTAAATTTAATGATTTTATTTATATTTCTTTAAATTAATTTTTGAAATCTCAATTTGAAGTAAATTTTGGATGAAATTGAGATAGTATGGATTTTTTGAAGACCCAAAATTCCGATGTAATTGTAATTTGTATCATGTTTTAAAATTTGTAGTTCTATGATATGTTTTGAATATTGATTTATGAAAATTGGTTAAATAGAATTTATAAAATTATATGATTTGTTATTATTGAAAATAAAATGTATTGATAAAATTACAATGTTTTTGTTTTTATAGTGAATTTTCATTTTGAAAAGAAAAATTCGGAATTGACCTTTGAATTATGATTTATACAAAATGAAATCAATTCCCCATTTTTTATTAATTAACTTGGCGCATGTGGTCAAGGCTAGTTTATGGGTTATTTGGGATAAGAATGGTAGGATGGAAATTCGCTGGAAATGGATTGACAAAAAAATATCTAATTAAATCATATATTTCAATGAGTATACCCAATTGGATATTGATTATTCATATTTGGCCTGAGCCTGAGGGGTGTGTGTAAACATGTTTATCCGCGATCAATTAATTGGAAGTTGTGAGGATCCTATAATTATAAACTGTCATACCACATGGAAGATGAGCCTGGTGATTTTCAGAATTATCTTAATATAAATAGAATTTATACTAAAGCGTTTTATTCAAGAATTTTAATTTTTATTAAACATTTTATATAAAATAATATGTAAGTCATGAATAAATATTTTTTCTAATAAATTGAAGTGGAATATTGTTTTCTCATATGTATAGAAATTCATATCCATTCCAATATTTATTAAAACATAAAGTCGTTATTTTGTTTATTATTATTAAATATTAGTATAAAAAACATTGTGTGACCCTACTGGGATTTTTATCCCAATACCTACCTTTTACTTTGGGTGTTTGTAGATTGTATACTACCAGGATCGAGTAAATGGAATGTGCCTCTTATAGGAGGTGGATGTTATTTACCCCTTTTAGCATAGGTGATGTGTTTAATGGGATTATAAATTTGTGTTATCAGACTTTGAGTTCTTTGATGATGTATTGTCTAGTTTTATTGATATACATGTTCAGTTTCTAGTACTATCCCCTTGTGTTTTTTCGGGCATACAAATATGTATATTATATATTCATCTATTTTTTATGAATATTTCCACTTTAATATTTAATGATTCTAGGTGCTAGTTTCCATCCAAGGGGACCAGAAATGTAGTTTGGGATATGTCAATATCAGCTCAGGTATTAGGGTACCGAGGTATCTGGGATAGTTTGTGACAATTATTATATGACAATTATAAATAATCCATTTGATTTACATGTATGAAGAAGATTAATCAAATTATTATTTATTCTTAGAGACTATAAACTCAATATTTATTAAAATCATATAACATTGAACGACTGATTTCTCAGAGAAATAATTTATATGAGAAATTTATTTTCATAAAATTAAATGAACATAATAATTATATATGAATTATCATCACTTAATTTTGAAATATATTATTTAATTAAATAAATCAAAATTCATCTAATGGTGGTAAAAAAATATTTAATAATTATAAATGTCTATATACTTAAAAAATTATTCTTCAAAAAAATGGTTTAATGAATTTATTGAACATAAATTGTAATTAAATTCTATTAATTAAATAAACACCATTTTATTAAAAGGTTATAATTTTTTCCGTCATCATTTCATATAAACCTTTTGATGATTTTTAGGTATTTTTATGATATATTTGATTTTTTTGTTAATAGTAAAAAATCCCGATCTTTATTAAAACTACCATTTCCATTCCTTTATTTAAAAGTTTCATTCCATATTATATTGGT
Organism: Viscum album; assembly: GCA_963277665.1. Taxonomy (NCBI): domain Eukaryota; kingdom Viridiplantae; phylum Streptophyta; class Magnoliopsida; order Santalales; family Viscaceae; genus Viscum; species Viscum album. The sequence goes on along the minus strand of OY728155.1, from coordinate 273,693,031 downwards.
TATAAATTAAAAATTTACACATGTTATTAAACACTTAACATCAAATAATTATTAATTATAAGAATACTTGATTTTTGTATAAATTCATTTAATGCCTAAAATTGAGTTTTCCTTAAATATTGTTTTTCATGGAATTTTACGAACTCATATTAAAATGAATTTCTAAATAATCTATAAATTGTATCTTAATAATTTCATTTAATATTTGATTGATGTAACTTAAAATTAATTAATGAGTTTGATTTCATTTTTTATAATGAATACATACCCTTATAATGTTTTTACTACAGTAAGGGGTAAAACATGTAAATTAAGTTAAAAACTAAGAGATAAGGTCAAAATATTTTTTTTAAATAGATTATTATTATATTATTATGATATTCGACACAATAAAAATAAAATTAAACTAAAATAATTTCAAGTGACAATGATAGTTAATCAATATTATTTTTCAAATTTGAATAACTATAATAGTACTGACACCTCACTTATAAAATGAACCTCTTATAATAAATTAATCACAATCATTTTGCACTAAATATTGGAAAATAACTTCAATAATTTTTACTTATTTCTTCCCCGCATTGTATAGTTACATATATTATGACAAAATCAACCCAATAAGTCATACCGTGTAATCCAATAGAGGGTTTTAAATGAAGTGTTACAACTCTTAACTATGTTTTTTCTTGTTCATTTATTCATCTAAATGTTTCTAAACAATGAGAAGCATTACTATATAAAGAAATAAACATCTCTAATATACATAAATATTATTATTTTTCTATTATAAACCATTTTCAACTTATATTTCATCCAATGTGAAATAGATTCCTCGATCATGAAGACATATGATCTACTATCTCAAGTAACTGATGTTTAATATTTTTTATTAACACTTATCACGAATGGTTATAATGTTAGAAATAATTTATAAATATAAATATTATAACATACTTCTGAATTAATTAAATTAAAATATATAATAATTTATTTACTTTCCACCATGTTGAAAAATGAAAATTTCATTCACACATACTTATAGACAACCATCCTTATTAAATGATGTGTTTAATTTTTCATGACCACCTTAAATAGATATCCATAAATGTTTGTTAACTATATAAACATGTTAATTATTTATTGATTAATATTTTATTTAAGATGTAACAATGGCCCCGTTGTCAATGGTAGAGATACTAAAGTTATTATGCACTATACATCCTTAAGATCTCTTACATGAACTTAAAAAATTAGAAAATAACTAAAATATGATAAAAATGAAATAAAATATATAATAATAAGATAATTAAAAGGAAACATTTTCTTAATCAAATATATAATTAATAATTTTTTATTATTCCAAAATGAAAAATTCATATGTGGAAAGTGGAGATATTAGGTAAATGATCAATTATCTCAATTTCCTTTTATTAAAATAAACATCATGTTAAACAAATGTTTTACTTTTGTGGTGTATAAACATATATATGAATTAATTCTTTCATTAATTTATATAAATTAATTTATTTTACAAATTATTTTTAGGTTTTTTCCTTTTATCATCCTGTGATACCGATGATTCAAATATTGTTTGAGTTTTTATTTGAAACATCATTTTAAATTTTTAATAATATTTTTCCTCCACGCCCATGTTCATCAAATTATTTCATAAAATTTTTACCTATAATTGGATTCTTGAAAAATTAATTTTCTACTACCTTTTTCTTTAATTATTGTTAATTAAATGTATTCTTTTAAATATTTTCTGTAATGGTAAATTTTATTTTTTATGAAAGGTAAAAATAATGTTTCTAATTTTTACTACATATCTGCGTTTTCCCCTATCATATACATTATTCATCAACAAGATTAATATTTATTTTTATGGTTTCCAAAACAATGTACTATACTAATTATTCTAGTAATTATTAGTTTTAAGGTTGTATTTAAATTTAATGGTATTTTTTAACATTTATATGATATAATAGAAAGTGTAATTCTTATGGGATATACTAAAAAATCATATCGGATTAATAGTTGGAATAGATCATTTTAAGTGTTTTTCTCATGATAGAATTGTTTTCTAATTTTATATGGTGAATTATTTTATAGTTCTTATGAAATTACTATTATATATGTAAGATAACAGATGATACTAATACAAATTAGAAATACTTTCATCATCAATTTTCCACATGTAGACATGACCATGGAAATAGGTTATAAATTTCCATTTTCAATCCTATTTGTCTTATAATATGGGTCTCAATGCATATTTTAGGAAAGATTATGACATAATATTGTGATAGTGGATCCCTACACATTCATGTGAGATAAAAATATCACACGAAGATTGTGGGAATGTGCTCCAATTATGATCAAATATCAAATTGTGGCCATTTGTTTTTTTGGGTAGGATAAGAATCCATGTAACTAGTCTAATAATGAAAATAGATGTATCATGATGGTATTATCACCAATATCCTAGTATGATCATGTCCATAAGAGTTTTGATAGAGGCCTACGACCACACTGTAAGCTGACCATGGGCATAAGTGTCTCTTATAAAAAATATGGCTTGGAGAAATAATGTATTATGTATTTAGCCAGCCTAAGACCATTGGAGTCGTATAAATTGGTTTTAACTATAATATTAGTTATATATATATACAATTAATATATTTGTAGTAAATTTCTTTTAATTATTTATGGGCAGTTTTGGGCTCAAACATTGGGATGATACTATTTTTAAAAGGATATTTCTCTAGTCTATGTTTACCCTGGATATATTTCCCCAATACGAACATGGTCTATCCCCATATTTGTGAGTATATATGTAGGTGAGAAACCTACTACAATCCCATCGGCATTCATGGTTTCTAGGAATGAGGCGAGACCCTCTTGCCATAATTAGGGGGTATATTTCAAAAATACCCTAATGTGGAAATAAGTGAATTTTATTATTGTGTTATCCTAATATCACTCTCTAATTAATTGTAAAATGTGATGGAGTTAATGAGAATTAATTTACTCTTAATGGATATATTGGATTTAACAATTATGGTTATTACATTGTAAGTGTCTATGTAATATTGATGGTAAAAATAACCTCTCAAGATACCTACATAGGTTTTCAATTATTAATATGGATTTAAATGAAATATTTTGATTACATACGTTAATAAAAGTAAATTACTATTAAGTTAATATTTTATGATCCTTTAAAGGTGAATGGTTTCATTTCATGATTTATTATTGTTTCATATGTAACATTATTAGTTATAATTTTTCCTTTATTCTCTTATAATATTTTTTAATGGAATATTTTGGATTTAATGATGATATCATGGGGAAATAATGATTATTTTTTGTTAAAAATTTAGTATGTAAAAAGTTAAATCCTCATATGGGTATTCATTAACATTAAAATTGTCAATCATGATTCCATTATTTTTTTAAACCTCATCATGCATTATTATTGGAAGCCAATGATTTCAAAAAAATCATACAAATTAAATATGTGAATTTATTATGAAATGGAAAATAGTGACATATACTGAATGAATAAGAAGTGTAATGAATAAAACATGAGTGTAAGAACACACACCCTTTTTTTATAAAAAAATATAAATGATGAGGAAATGTCCACTTTCTATATAATAGATATTAAAATTCTATGAAACTATTAACCTAAATGAACATGAAAATGTATAAAATTTCTTACCATTCTATAAATAATTTATTTATGGGTGTTTTATTAAATGATTCATCATAGTTATTAACCCTCATATCCATAAGAAGTGGTCGCAGATTTAAAAATCGTAAGGGCTAATATCATATATATTTAATTGAGTCATAGATAATAATGTAAGGAAGAACCAGGGGAATATTGTGGAAATGAGTGTGAATAGAAGCTGGCTCTTGGGAGTTTAATACGTGCATTATATCTTCTACTAGTGGGAGATTATTATACATGACATGTGGAAATAATTCTCAAGGGGGGTATAGATGGGTTTTATATAAGAACTATTTTTTGGTTTATGTGTTGGATGTTTTAAATGTTTTTGATTTTGTTGTAACCAATTAGAGATATCCTTTTTTAAGAACAATAGATTATTTTCCTAGAAAGTTAGTGCTAGGATAATAGAATCACTTTCTTAGAAGTATCATGGCTCTATAGTTTTAGGTCAGTATACCCAATCAAATACATCATTGATTATGGACTATTGAACTGTTAGTATTAGTGAATGGATTTAAATATAACCAATTATGAAAAATCATATTGGATAGAGTGTATGAAGTTTTATCATACTGATTTAATTTGGATTTCCTGAACTCAGGTTCCACTAAAAGGAGCCTGGTTGACCACATGGAATCAAGTGCATCTCCCCAAATACTAGAGTTATCCAACTTGTAGTGAGGGCCTAGGGTGTGTTCATGGGGAGACTACGTGATTATTAAAAGAGTGTAAAAAACTAATGACTATAATAACAGACAAATAGAGGATGTAGTATGATAAATAAATTGCATAGAAAAAGAACACACGAACAATAAATAATAGAAACAAATGATAGTAATATTCTAATGTGGATGATATATGTCATGAATCTATTAAACTGAAAAACATGGAAAAAAATAATGATATACATTCTATAAAATGTTGGAATAAATAATCCAAAAAAATAAGGAATCTTGAGCTCTATCTTAGTTATTTTATACCAATATTTATCGTAGTGAAGTAAGAAAAACCAGGGGTCCAAGTTGGGGAAATTCATTTTGTCCACACATATGTGTATTAAATCTTCCTAGGTAAAAATTTCTACCTATATATGGTGTTAGATAAATCCCAGTAGGCCACTACCAATGTTTTTGAAACATATATTTTGTGTATTATTAATTGAAATATTTTTAAAGAAAGTATATATAAAATTGAAAAATTATAATAATATAATTTCCCATGTACTTGTATCATCCCCATTTGAAGATTGAACATATAATAATTTTTTTAATTAGTTGTTTTCCAATATATATCATAATTCCTGTGAGGTATAAGCAACACTGAAATTATGAAATGATAATAATAGTAATGGATTGATGATACAATAAGGAGTACTATAATGATAATAATCAGAGGATCTAAGGTAATAACCATATCATCCTTGACCACAGGGGATGATCCAAATCAGTAATAACTGAATTCATAGATATAAGAGTAAGAATATAATCAAAGGGTCATTCCCCAATGATTTTCAAAATAGTGTAATTCTAAATGATTCCTTGGAATAAATTCTAGGTAAAATGGGATAATAAATGACTAGGATCAAGGGTTAATCCAAGGTGCCCCATGTTCGTAGATGTTACACTTGATACAAGGAGTGTATCCAATGAGTCCTATAATAAAAATATACGGATCATATAGTTTCATACCTAGAATCCACTATAATATAAATATCTGGTTCAAATGTGGGTATCTACCATGAAAATTGGAATACCAAAATTTAAATGGCATCCACAAGTTATCATGACATTCCCATGGGAATAAAATTCTTTCTTGAGTCCTTAAAGTCCTATAAATATGTCATCATTTCATATGCATTATCCACCTTATAATCAATTCAGTAAATATAATAGGCAATGCATTACTCATTCCATTTAGTAACCCAACAGATCATTACAAACCTTTCATTATTGTGGAACGACTAGGGGAACTAAAAACTCGAATTATAATATATAGGTTAAAATAAATTCATTAGGTTCTCTCCTCTACCTTTCCACTATACATGGAAAGGGGTGCTATAGATGGGAAAAAAATTCCTTAAATTATGTTTAATTTGGACAATTCAGATACATAATATAATTTCCATTCATAATTAAGAAACATTAATTATATCGATACACATACCTTAGAAGATCCATGTAGAAACATTTTGGTTCTATCCATTTATCAATTTACAATTAATTTAACTAAAGGGGATTACCTTTAGTAGGGTTTAGAGGCACACCCAAATGGATGAGAAAATCTTTTAAACAAACCCTTAAAATTAGATTTGGAAACATAAATGTTGAGGAGGTTGGAATTGAGGTCATAACTTTTAATTATGGATAACATAAATAATAAGGGTCTTAGAACAAGGTTATAATCTCTATAAACAAGGTATATGAATTTAATAGGCCACAAAATATGAAATAAACATGTAAAAACTATAGAAACATACAAAATTACAGGAACATGATGGATGAATTATATAACACCAAACCTAGATTCGTATGACTCTACTCGACCTGTATAAAACATTAGTTACACCTAGATCAGAGTTGTTCATAGGAATTGATGAACACCATGAAAATAAGGAAAATTACCTTATATCTCAATAAATTTTTTGATGATTAGAGAAACAAAGAAATTATAAAATGACATCTATATCTTACCAATGCACATCCAACGTGACAAAAAAGCATTGAATCAGAATTCAAAAAAGATAGCGAGGGAAAAGACAAAGATTTCATATCAAAGGGGAGAAAAAAAGGAGTGGGTAGTCCATACGAAGGAGAAAATGAAGAATGAGGATGATATAAACATTTTCATTATGGGAATTTGTAAAAATTCCCCAAAAAAGGGTCTCTTGTATTTTCCACATTGTTTGAAAAACAAGAACACGCAACGTACTCATTGTTGTGTTAAGGGGGTACACACACGGTTAGGCCAAAAGTTTAGGGAAACTGTGTGATTATCCTACCCTAAAAAATGTAGAAATTTAATATATAAATGTGTCCCCTACATGAATATTAGGGAAAACTATGTTCCATGCTTCACCCTATAGTTAATCTTTACATGGTTAGTAGAGAACGTATGGGATGGGTCTCACAATGTCTACTAACCATGTTATTGAGTGTTTTTCTCCACTAGAAGGGGTTATGATCTCTGAACAAGCCCCAGAATCCCCCCAAAACCATTAAAACATCATAAAGAATTCATATCAGGTTTAATATATGGAATTAGAATCAATTAAAAAGAATCTACACTTTATTTGAAAACTTCATTCTAAAAATCATCTCCCTGTAAAGGATCTCTTCCGAGAGTTCACATTCCAAGGGTGAAAAAACATAGTATACGAACAACTTTGGTAACTGGGAATGTAGGCCAACCACCCACACCCAAGTGACATCTAGTACACAATCTTTCTTCCATTGAAAAAATACTAATGGAAAAACCAGCGTTATAGAGCCTTCATGCACTTGCCAATGATTTATACATGATACTATTGAAATGAAGCATTGACATATATCTCAACTTCATCGAGATCAAAATAAAGAGACAGGTTAACATGATAATAGAAAATATGTGAAATATGGAAGATATTGTTCATCGAATGGTTCCTCTGAGGTAGTAATAGCTAATAGTATATGAACCTTACTCTATCTAGGAACATAGACATCCCTATAAAAAGAGGTGTTGGTTTCCCATTCCTCCATATCCTTCTATTCCCATGCATGAGTGATACCTATAGGAAAACTAGATCCTTACACCTAAACTTCAAAGGTCATTAATGGAAATCACCATAAAATTTATGTCAAGATTGTGTAGTATACATACGCTTCCTGATTGGAGGAATCATCTAAAATTTCTCATACCTAAGAAGAGGACCTTTTAGGGATACCTCTGTTATATCTAGCCAGTAAATGGGTGAATGGAATATCCCACTAAACAAGGACTCAAAAGTTTCAATCAGAATTGTCTATATAATTCTATTATTGTAAGTGATTATGGAAAGTAGGAAGTAAATCTACAAAAAATTATTGAAATCAATGAATAATGACTGAATAATGTCTTCAAACACCTATATCATTTTTTCTAATTGGACATAAGTCTATGATTGAAAGGTTTTGGTCAGAAGAACCTTTTTACCCATATCTCTATGCATCCCCTTCCAAAACTCTAATGAGATATGAGAATCCTAATTTGAAATAATAGTGATAGGGACCCCATGTAATAGTATGATCTCACATACATATAGTATTCCCAGTTCCTCAACGTAATAGGTATCCTAGATAGGAAGATAGTGGGATACATAAATTAGTATTTCAAGGTCTACCAAGACTTCATCTATACCTCATGGTTACCTCAGTAATTGAACTATAAAATCCATATCTAAATCTCCCCATTTCCATTATAGAACTAGAATCAGTTATAATAATCTAGAATCATGCTGGAGGGTATCCTTCACATACTAATAGGTGGAACACCTAGTGATAAATTATACTATTTGACATTCCATCCTATAAAACCAATATCGATGTCACATATCTAGATACATCATGAAGATTCCTAGAAGAACAAACCACAAAAAAGAATGGGTCTCTCAAATTATTTCTCTTATCATATCTATTATATCCTAGAAATTTTCATTTATACATATGATTTAACCTCTTTCCATAGACCAATCCAGGGGCATGTCTTATTAATATCCTAGGGAACAAAGCTTTTATAATCTCAAAATTCTCTGATATTAACCATCTCAAGAAGTGAAGTTGTAAAAATCATGGATGAAAGGTGACACTTCTCATGCCTTTCATGAAACTCTATATGTAGATCAATGAATAGGGTCCTTAATTTCTATTCATTACTAGATTCCAGTCTAACATGTGAATGAGTTTTCATACTCAGTGCATCTGTAACCACATTTCCTTTTCTAGGCGTATGGGAAAAATAAGAATCGAAGTACTAAATATATTTTAATGATATTAATTTTATGAAACTCATTAAATTTCTTATAAATAAATATTTCATTCTCTTCTTGTTTGTATAAACCACAATTTTCTCACTCAATTGACAGTGTCTCTAGTAGCACATGTCATGGAGAACATTTCCCATCTCAAGGTTGGGAATTGGGTTGTTTCTCTAAAGTGTAATCAAATATCGATATCCTTATACAATTATTATAACACCCACTATTAGTACTACTCCTCAGTAAATTCTAGATGCATTAAAAAACACTATATATCATATTCTATGGTTGGTATGAGTCAGAGTATCTATTGAGACAATTCTGCCTTTTAGAAACTTAATGTTTTTCATACCCTCTTCATAAAATAGTTACATGACAACCTTCTTTTTATATCCAGTAAGATGTGAAGAAAGGAATCATAATGCATGATTAAATGATTACAATATCCATCAATCACCAATAAATGTATTATATCAAACATTTTCTTGGGATTCACCTAGAAATCCATGACACTCACCTTGTATATATTAAAAAAATACAATTTATTTCAATATAATATAACCCTATGAGTAAACTATGTTGATACAAAAGATGAATTTACAAATCCTAGAATAAAGTGGATTCTCTATCATTGTATTAAAAATGTTCTCAAGTTAATTACCAAGGTATTTACAAGATAGAGAATACAACAAGCTGTCATCCACAAATACCAAGACAAAATAAAGTAGATGGGGCTGGAAAAAAACTATTCATCAATGTTGTGAAAATGTATGGTGCATTTATAAGAACTAATGAAATAATTTGATACTCAAACAGAGTGAACATACTATGAAATGCTATATGAGGTATGTCTGATGGTATGACTCACACCTTATGATATCCCGATAAATGTTTTATAATTGAGAATTCCCAATCTCATCATAGATGGTTAAAGAGATAATTTATTCTAGATTGTAGATACTAGTTCATGACCATAAGTTGGTTAAAATGTATGTAATAGACACTTATACAAATGGTCTCATATACCTTCTCGGAAAAAACCATAGGAGAACACAAAGAGGATGTCTGAGGAATTATAAAACATTTGTCTTCAAAATCCTATAACTACTTCTTAAGCTCTTGTACTTCAGTATGTTCCTTCCTCGACGGAGAAATAGACACTGAATCTAGTCTTAATACATATCAATAGTAAAATTTAAATATTTCTTAATTGTTAATCTGAAATATTAATTGGGAAATACACTCGTTCTTTAATCTACCAACAGAGATATTTTAGGCTCATGTAAATCATGATCCTCAATGAAGATATTAGAAATATTGGAATTCACTCCATATAGCACACGATGCTCTGGTCTTACTCTACATACCATCAAATTCTACTCACCAGTTTTTAGATAACTAATTAACTATGGTGATGTAAGTGATATACCACCATGGTCGCTATATATAAGGAAGTGATAAGGGATATAACGATCCATTTTAAGATTGAGATTGAATCTCGTCATCTCAAGAACAAATAGGTCCCCTATGGAAGGGTAATTAGCTACCTCAAGGGGACAGTACATATATTGTTTTATTCCCTCGGATCATACTCCCATTGGGGTATCTAGTGTCATTAAACCATAGTATCATTTAATATTCAAACTATGAAATTATGTGGTTGATAATGATATGATTTAATCTGAAGAACCTCTATCAAAAAAATTAGATAATATAATAAAGGTTACTAGAATATTATCTCATACAGTAGATGGTATCACACTCTTATCCTCTATTATTTTATATAATATATGAATATGACATGATCTGTAACCGTATGCTACATCTAGAATAAAAAGTGTATGGAATCTCTACTTTCATTAATGATCTAGATTCTGGCTACCCTGGCCATGAACCACTCTTTATCTAGTCCCGTCAGTGGTACTCTAATTCACTTTGAGACATATTGTAAATGAACATACCCTGGAATGTGAAATTGGTTTATATCCTCTTATAATTTTAGAACATGGAATGTTCTAATTGCATCTCTAAATATGAACCATATGTCCTTATAAACTTCACTCCACATGGTATCTATTTCACTAAGGCATCATATTCTCCAACATTTCACACTGATGGCATACAATGGAACTGCCAATGTGGTTACTCTAACCACCACTTTTCTTCCGTGAAACATCAATGGATCCTATATTGCTATAAGTAGAACCACAAGACTACATTGACATTGATCCTCTATTCCCTATACTATTTCATGCCATCATGTTTCACTCAGTGATTAAATCCTAATTTAATATATTAGATAATGTCAGTAAAAAACATTCACAGAAGTACTAATGACATTTTTAATCCCATCCTTAAAACATCTAGAATGAATCATCTCTTAACTAACTATAAGTTATAAAATTTAATTTAACTCATTAAAATCCTCATTATTCTTTTATAGACAAATAAACCTATTTTAGAAGCATAAATACATTGTCTTGTCCCAATCAAAAAATCTGAGGAAAGAAGTGATTATAGAAAACATCCTTTAAAACAGCTCATACCATACCTTGATGGTGACTAGGTTGGGTAATCAAATACCACTAGAGATTGGAAAAATAACACAACACATAGGAATAATGATTGAACCTACACTATAGAAGAATCAATAAATGATCAATGGAATATAAGTGAGACTATAACCAAGACTCAAAATATTATGGATAGACATCCCTTGAGAAGGTAGAATGATGCTACTATTAGATCTCACTAGTTACATCACCATCGTAGGTGTAGAATGTTGAACATCTTTCAATGAATTAATTAGAAATATGAAACTCTAATTATGTTGATTTTAACATCCCAAATCATGTACAAAAGGTAGTGCCTCATGTTGAACTCATTGTAGTAATACTGGATGATCAAAGCCAACCATGTTTGAAGGATGATCACAACTACTATCCTGGTGAATAACATGATGGAATTGTGTTGGTATTCATATAAAAATGTCACACACACACATTATATCAATTTTAATGAAGATAAAATAACTAACAAAAGAAAAATATATGAATAAGTGCACACTTCGAAATCTATAATTCCCCATGTATGCACATAAATGCCCAGATATTGATATTATATAATGATTAAATTACATGTGTTCCAATATATGAAGGGTTAAAAGAACCTTTCCACATCAATTACTAGAAAGTAATTATTTCTAGTCTTACATCTCATTCTATTAGTTTCATTTTCTTTTAAAATTCTGTTAATGTTTTATTAAAATGGATTTACAATCCTTGAGATTCATTCCCCATACACTTTATCACTAAAATCTACAACAATTTTATTTATATTTATTCCAACATACATTTTGGCTTACATTGTAATAGATTATCTATAATGGATGGACTCTATAAAATACCCATTCCAACCCATGAGGGTCTATACAACTCATGAATTAAAATTAGAAATCACATAGTCAAAGAAATACAAAAGCATTGGAATAATATAACTACAATAGCATCACTCAATAATAAAAGGTAAACACAACTAATTAAATAGGTTAAATGCACTTATTGCATGGAATATTCATGGTATGTGAATTCCAGGTTCCTATGAGGATGAATGTAACAATTACCCTTTCTCTCATGTCATCCAGACAAGGAAAACATTATACCATCAATCAAAATACTAATAATAACAATCACATAGCATGTGCATCACCCAATGGTGAAATAATATCAACTATATTAAGAAAAAGAAGAAAAATAATTATTAATTATGAAAGTATTAATTTACACAAAACGTTGGTTAGCTACATCCAAGAATGGCTAATAACTATGTTATATAGAATTTCTAATTTCCAATCTATTTCCTCTAAATAGTAATGAATAAATGGAACTCCTCTGATACAACTTTTAAACATCCAAAAATTAGGTTCCATTTAATGTTTCCCTGAGATGAGTTGGCCACAAGCCTCAAGTTCTTCTCTCTCAACACCTAATAATACCGAATAGAATCTAGGGATAGTTGTGTTCATGGGGATATTATTCACTCATTACCAAATTGTATAACAATGGATAAATATAGTAAAAGTTAAATAGAGGAATGATTATGATAAATGATTGGATCTTACAAAGAATACAAGGATAATAAATAATAAAAATAGCTAATAGTAATACAAAAAAGATTATAATACATGAAATGTCTCTATATATTGGTAAAACATGGATACAAGGTTTCCAACAATACGTGATGTACAAAATTTCACAAATGAAACAAAAAAATATCCACTAATCCCATGTTCACAATCATTCATTTTCTAACAATCTTGGTCCTAGGAATGAAATAAATATCATGTGTCTATGGTGGGACACATACAATTATAAATACCTTCAGACATGAAGTCTTCCTAGGTACCTATGGTGGATCATATAGGATGTGAGATAAATCATATTTGTCCACCACCAATGATTTATATATAATCCAACACATGTAATAAAAATTTAACAAGTGTAATATAATAAATATAAAAAAAATTAGTATAGTTATGTAAATGAAAATATAATCGCTTCATCCTAAACTGGTGTATATGAATGTAATCATTTTTTTAGTTATTTATGTTCTAGTTTTTATTTTATGTCTTGTAAAATATAACCATAACTTAAATCCTAAAAAAGTTAATAATAATGATTGATCCAATATATAACAAGGCATTCTGTATTGATAATAATAATGAGAGGATCCAAGAAATTAACCATGGGATATTTGACCTCAGGGGTCTCACCAACACTGTAATATATTTTTGGTTGGCTATAGGTGAAAGAGTGTTATCCATGGGTAATCACCCAAGGAATTTTAAAATAATTAAATTCTAACTGAGTTTTTGGATTTCATACTAGGTAAAAATGGATAGGTAATGTCTAGTCCAGGGTTGTATCTACGGGGCCACATGTCCGTAGAAGCCACGTTAGAACCATGGAGTCTATCCAATTCATCCTATTATAAAAATGGTGGCATCTTATGGTGACATACTGGGTGAAAATTTGTATAATGGTCTATGATCTAAGGTATGTATCTACCATAGAAACCAGCATATCTAAATTAGAATGTTGTCTACAAGTACTCAAGACATTCCCTCTCAAATTTTAGGATGAATCAAGACTCACTAATTATATGATTATTTCTAGGTCCATATTCATTATGAAACATATAATCAATTAATTTAATTAATCAGTCCACATATTACGCATTCAATTTATTATTTCATAAATTCTCTAAATAAAATTCATTTGTGTTACAAGGATAATGGAGACAATCAATTTATTAATTCATATAAGTTATAATTAATTCGTAGCTTTACTATGATACCTTCAATTATACTTGGATGGGGGTTCTAGGAATGTTCAGCATAGAATTTAAAATTAAAATAAGTTAGGCTAGGTCATATGTATAATATAAATTCCATTTTTAATTAAGATTAATTAATTATATTGAAACACATACCTTTTAAGGGTCAAGTGGAAACTACACATTGTTGTCAATTTAGTAATACACAATTCAGTAAATTGAAGGGGATTACAATTTGAGGGGTCATAACACACACTTGAATGGAGGAGAAAAAAAATTATAACAAACCATTAAGGCATAACTAAGGAAAAAATTTAACTTAGGGTGGATGATGTAGAGGTTATAACAACCAACAATGGATAGAATTGATGATGGGTTTCTTAGAACTTGATTCAAATGACTATAATCAAGGATCATGAATTTATTAGGACACACCTGATAAAATAAGCATGCACACAACTATAATAATTTATAAAACACTAAAAACTCAATCGATGAGTTATATACCACCTACATTTGTCTTGTATGACAACTATCATCAAGTATCAACCACTACATTCTCCTAAATCAGATGAGATTATAAGAATGGATAAATGTCCCAAAATAGGGCATATAATCATTCAACGCAATCACATTTTCGAGGAGAAGATAAGTGAAGAATAGCTAAAAAGGAGTCATGATCTTACTGATTCACATTAAACATGATGAATTGGGAATGAATCTGAAATTAGATTTGTGATTAGGAGAAAAATAAATTATTTCAACACAATGGGGAGAAAAGGGAGTGGGATATCCTCTTTAATGGGTAAATGAGGAATGAGTATGATGTAAATTTTTTATTAAATTCATTTAAATAAATTGTTCAATAAATGTGTTTTTTGATTTTTATGTATGTTTTCCCATAACATGACCCAACCGTGAACCATTTACTAAGATAAGGGGGCACCTTCATGGTTAGACCACACTATTTGGGAAACCATGTTTCAACTATGTGATTCTCATCTTCTAAAAACTACATATATTTTGAATAGGAGTGTGTCCCCTATAGCATGGATTGGTAAAATTATGCTCCATGATTATCCTTATAGTCCAAACCTACATGATTTTGAGAGACAATGTGGGATGGGTCCGATGGTTTCTACTAAACATACCACCACATGTTTTTCTCCACCATCTAGGGTTCCAAGCATCAAACATGACCCTAATAGCCCAAATACCGTTATAACCTCACTAGTAATCCATATTAGGTAAAAAATAAATAATTAAACCAAATTTTAAATTTTCCATTCATGAGTGGAAAACCAAGATCATATATAAATAATGTCTTTTAGTCATATTCTGAAGGAATGTAGTGAGGAAAATAGAAGAAAAACAATTAATACCTAAAATAATTTTTTAATGGAGGATTCCTATGTTTCTTGGAATTTCATAAAAAGAAAATACTTGTGTTACTATAGGATATATTTCCTTAAAGGATTTTAGTAAAAAATAATTTTATTGAGTCCTTATTAGTGGATTGGAAGATAAAAATCAGTGTTCTGTAGGCATTGGTAATTTATGAACATAATGGTATTAGAAAATAGACATTTCATGGTCTAAATATTTATTCCCATTAAATTAAAAAGATTATTCTGACTAGATAATAAAATGAGAAATTTTATATATGTTTCATTGGTCCACCTATTGAAAGTGTTATGGTTAATGAATGAAACCCAATGAAAATAACATACATGAGCTTGATATGGATTTTTAAGTCAGCATCCTGGATATATATGATGATATGAGTGTATAAGTCAAATTTCTTAAAGAATGAAAAAAATGGGAAAGTATAGTAAGATTTGTAATAAATGATATTTTTAATTAATGAGGAAACTTAAAATGTATTGGGAATGGTAAAAGAATATTTTTACTCAGCTGCAACATTGATGTACTTAGTTTTGATTGATTGAAAGGACATTGATGTTGTCTTGTTCATATAGGTAGAATTTATAAATAATTGGTTCCCATTATGCACTATGTATGTACATTTCAGTTACATGTGTGTTCATCATTTACTTATATACTAGTGGTAGGTTTGGATGAAGTATTGTGAGATTACCTACACTAGAGGGTGATAATAAAGAAAGATAGGGGATGATTTAATGTTGTATTTGTGGTTCCAGGACCTCCTTAGTCATTTGGATGGATCAATCTAATAGAGTATCTTCCGATGTTTGAAGTTTAATTTTGATATATATTTTAATGGGTGAAATTCATGTGATTAATATTTTATATCACATCTCTATCAAGTTGTACCAAATAAATTTTTTTATACTTATAGATACTTTTTTAAAGTAGTAAGAAATATGTTAAGGAAAGAACATTGACAATACCAAATGGATTTTGGGATCTCACAATACATTATTGTACAATCAAAATCTCTAGTTGGAGATGATCAACAGGTTACTTGATTCAGTGCATTATAATGGGGAATGGTAGATGATACCGTAATGAGATGACTGGGGTTCAAAGACATCCTAGTCCTTGTATTTGTTGTTACAGTGATGGATATACCAGAAGGAGTATAATCTAATGGTTAATGTTATGATGTGACGGAGAATCGTATGGGAAATAATCTAATCACAATAACTATTCCTTCCATCCTCAGTAGTTGGTGATGTAACATAGGTGAGTATTGTAGCAATATTAATCACATAAGGTGTATTTTTTCCCAAAAATTTGTCCTCTTCTCCATGAAAAATGGATTCTTACTCATATGGTCATCGAGCCATCACATTTTATTGGGTTAGCATAATTGTGGGAATATCAGTGGTGGGGGGGGGGGTCATATCCTTATTTGCCTTATGGATTGGTCTCAGTGTGTGTGTTTCTACCACTTAAGACCAAACATATTTTTTTTTCCAAAAAATAGTAATAACATTATATATATATATATATATATATATATCTCTGCATGTATATAACTAATTAATAATATTTTGAAAATATTTTTATAAACATAAATATATGTTTATGTTAACTTGAATAATATAATTTTATATGTATCAAATCATATTTTGAAAATAAGTTTCAATTTTGATATAGTTGCTAAAACTTTTCCTATATCATTATATAATAATTTAGTAAATAATATTTTAAAATTTAATTCTATATAAATTTTTTTTATTAACAATATTTTCTAAATATAATTTTTAATTCTTCCACCCAATATCAATTATATAAATATCATATTTAAAATATCTATATAATTAAATAAATTATACATAATAATAATAAAATATAACCAAAATCATATAATCATTAAATTAAAATAAATTAATCATATAAAAAATTTAAAAATAAACTAAAAAACAGATATATGAAAAATGAAATTTTAAATTTTTGAAAATGATAAGAAAAAAATTTAGAGAGATATATCATTTTCTAGAGAAATATTTCAAAAATGGATGTTGGGAATGAGAAAAATGAAGGGGAACCCCCTTTAATTTAATTCATTATCTAGGAGGACTAAACATGGTTCAATCATCCTATATAGATGAATTAGATGTTTGAATCACATTCGTGATTCCCTTCTACCACAGATGAGTGAACAAAATTCATGGTTCTATATACAAATTTTCATAAATACTTTTAACATACTCTGTTATTATTATTGTTTTACCCTAAACCCCATTTTTAAAAAATTAATATTATATTAGTTTTATAAAATGAAATATTTATTAAAAAACTAATCATGTCAATGTTACAATTTTGAATAATATATATGTCCATTTTTTGTACTAAATTATAATTATTTTAGTTGTTAATAATTAATTAATTTACAGAATAAATAAATACATGAATCCTAAATAGTAAATTATTATGTTTTTGTATTAAATTTTATAACACTTAATTATAATGATGGTGCATTAAATTATAATCATTGTAATAAATTTTTAATATAATAAAAACTTCAATTAATCAAAAAAAGAGAATATTTTTAATGGTATTTATCATTAATGACTTCTTTACGTAAAATAAAATTGTATCTAAATATTTTAAATTGATATTAAACATGCCTTATAATTTAATTAAAAATATGATACATATAATTAATTTTCTTCTCATAATATTATAATTGGATAAAGTAGAGTGTTATATTGGATATATCCTATTTTTAATATATTTACTCAATCAATTGTATTTATTGAATTGATAATTTTCAATTGTGTCAATATTTTATTCACCTGGGGTTTTTGGCCTAGTGATTAAGGTTTCCAACTATAATACATTAGTTCAAGAATTCAACCCCTCATGACCTGCAATGTGATGTGTTTTTCTGCTCGATGATATTATATTTTCATATAGTAGTAGGGGTACTATAGGAACAGAAGACAAATATATAAGGAATAATTTCTTACACAACCAATAAATACATGATTTATAACAAGGATTTAACTTTTTTTCAATTTCTTTTATATTTTTGGTGTATAGTTTTAGGTATGTAGGAAAACATGTTTCATATCAAACCCCAAAAGGTGTCAAACTATAATAAATTTTAATTATATCGACAAAAAATTATATTCATAAATTTTAATTCATATTTTATTAGAAACACAATCATGTATTTTAAGAATAATCTCCATAACCAAAATTCAATCCATTCTATAGTCCCAACTAGTCCTTAGGCAATCTGTCGAACGTTTTAAAACACCGGATGAAGAAAAAAGGATCATTAAGGGATAGAATAATGAAATTAAATCTTTATTATAATATAAAAACAATTAAATCTATAATAAATCTCTCCCCTTTTATAATAAAAATTGAGTTATAATATTTTTTTACTTACTTAAGAAAACATATTTATTTCACAATGTTTATATTAAGAATTTCATATCAAAGAATTAAGGTAAAATTATACTCATGCAGGATTATTGGAAAAATTGATAACACATAAATATTTATATAATAAAAACTTTCATTTCACCCTTAAAATGTTCATAAATCTTCCAATAACAAAAAAGATGAATTGAGAATATTTCCATAAAACCAATTTTTCAAAAAATGAATTATCATATAGGCACATTAAGGAATTATGAACATAAAAACCTTATAATAAACATTAAAATAATCCTTAAAAAGTAATAACCATCATGGTTAATTACAACATTCTTATAATAGTATCTTATAATATATAACCCCATCACATTTCCCAATACATAGTAAACCCTTATTGGGGTCACCGATTATCATTAGCTATATTGAGATCATTCATCATCATTGACAATGTAAAAAGGATCCAAATTACAAAAAATTTCAATATTACTTCATTTCTATCCTAAAATATCACTAAAAATTGTTTTATAACTTATATAGAAAATTTTTCTGAAGTACAAACAATAAGGAGAAAATCATTTTTCATTGAAAACAATAACTATAAAAATTTACTCTAAGAAATTGAAAAAATACATTCTTGGAAACCCCAATAATAAATTTAGGGGAATAATTATATTTAATAATAGGTATGATGGTGAGAAATGGTGGTAAGGTTGTATACCTAATGAATACATTATTTTTGGACTATTGTAAACTAATCCAAAATGTCTCACATAGTTAATGTTGCAAAGGCTCATATAAATATATTTATTTAATGAAAAAAGTAGTTGAAAATGAAAATTAAAAATATATAATTTATAAATATATTAATTAACATAATATTAAATATAACATTTACATCGGTGAGAAGGTGTTCAAATAATTAATGAATTTTTTTAAAGAAAAATATCTTAAAACCAATTCCACTTTCCATGTATAATCTTTAACTAATGTATAAAAAAAGTGTATAAGTAATTAAATTTCTTAATAACATTTTTAATATTTATTACACTATCATAAAACATTTTATTAATTTATTAACATGTTTTATATAATATCTAAATCGATTTAATTCATGTTGGAAGCTTTAATGACACTTAGTTCATTATACCAAAACAACATTGATATGTTTAGCATCGTAAATAGGATCATCATTTCAACATATCTATAGTATTAATAATTTTCAAATTTTTATTTTTATACATTAAATAAATTTTTATTCCTATACATGAACTGAGGAAATGATAAATGAGTCACATTGATTCATGGAGGTGGTAGTCCACACATATGTTTGAGGGAAATTTTCACTTTCCCTCTGATAAGACAGTAAGAATATAATTATTATATATGATTAATAGAGTTATAATAATTTTATTAACAAATTATATATTAATTTATTATGTTTTCTAAACCACCATATCAAGTGATGATGAAAAAGGAAATGCATTGGATCATGGTAGTGGTAGTCCACACATTCAGAAGAGTGAAGTGTCCATTTTTTATTGTGTGTAAAATGGAATGAAAAAATGAATTTACATAATAATAATAAAAAATTAGTTTACTATAATTTTTTCATTATATATTAATGTTTATGATAGGATATATGGAGTTATAATAATATAAAAACATAAAAGTATTTGGAAAATACCCATACCTCCTCTTTTGATATCTTACATTTAATTGATCGTGATGACTTTAAAGAAATGGTTTATCTTTATTATATGTTATTTTGTCAAGTAAATTTATTTTTATAGAGTTATTTCCTTCTATATTTTTTATGAGACAATTTTATTAGATTTATATATTGAAAAGGAATATGTGAGTCTCTTTTTATAGGAAACCATCAATGGAATTTTCACAATTTTTTTATGATTAAGGGTATTGAATGTAATTTAAAAAATTACAAGTTGATTATACATGGAAGTTGAATTATATTCCAAAAAATATAACTTATATGTGACTGAAAATAATATTTTAATTTTTTTATTGAATTAAAATAATTCATAAATATTAAATATCATTTAAAATCGTTTTTATTACTTTTCAAAAATCTTGTAATTAAAAGATTCACGATTTCTATGTAATGTTAATATATATACATTAAACAAAAAAACTAAATTTTATATATCTATTAATTCATTTGAACCCATAATTTAACTACAAACTATTACATTTAATTATTTATAAATCATTTTGTTTATTTTTGTGCTAATTTTAGAAGTAGTTCATTACTGTTGTGTAAGACTTCAATTTAATTAAACAATGAAAAATAATTGAAAATACATTTTTATTTAATAGAAACATATTTTTATTCAAAATATATATTTACAAACATCAATAAATTCACATTAAATTTATGAAAAAATATTATATATATTAAAATAAAAAATTGTTCATTTTGAAATTACTCTTTACATGAAATTATATAAAGGTCGCGGTAACATGGATCTATTATATGATGGATATGTCCCTCTTGTTATCCTTTAGGATTTAATCATTTTTTATTATTTACAAGTTCCACATCCACCAATATGGTTCATTAT
Organism: Viscum album; assembly: GCA_963277665.1. Lineage (NCBI taxonomy): Eukaryota > Viridiplantae > Streptophyta > Magnoliopsida > Santalales > Viscaceae > Viscum > Viscum album. The sequence continues at coordinate 273,671,571 of OY728155.1, read as the reverse complement.
ACAAAATACTCTCACCTTATTTAATTTTTTTTCATCTCATTTGCTAAATCTCCGGATTAGAACATTATTGTAACTTTTTTTTCATGAGTCCTTTTGGAGTTCCCCTAATGGTGTTATTTTCAGTGTTTAGAAAATTATGGAAATATTATGTTTCTTTTTTTGTTCTTCTTTGGAATTTTCATTTGGTATTGTGGGACATGTCATTAACATCATAGAAGATATGTGCCTTGAGGGAAGATATGGGTTAAAATATTTTTCCCCATCCAAGATATGGTTGTTCATCCACTATAAATTGATTTCACCTATCTATGTTAGTCAATTTTCATATAGTTTAAATGAAAATATGATTAAACTATAGTATAGTGGGTGTTTAGGTTTTTGATTTATTGTTCCTGATTAAAGGTAATTGGGTTTGGTTTCTAGATTTGGTATGAGGTTGATTATGCCCTCTTAAACATATAGATAGATGACCCATTTATGTGTGTGACTACTGGGGATGAGTATTGTTTTGTTGTATAACTAATTAATCTAATTTTGGGGGGGTAGTGGTGGTGGAATAATTTTTTATTGGTGGCTACATTTATTATGGTTGATGACTCAAATCCATCAGTAAATGTGGTGTCTTGATGATGGTTGGTCTTCAGGCCAAGGGATTGTATGTGATCTAATATGCATTCAAGATATCAATTTTTCTTATCTTTTTTACTTATTAACTTTTTTTTTCATGTTCTATTTCTCACTAGGCCCACTATCCATGTCACATCTTCAGTTTTTGGGAAAAATATCTTTATCAGGTTCCCTTAAACCTATTTTAAAGGTGTTTTCTTTTTCCTTTATTTATAAAGTGGATTGAACCCAAAATTTTTATAATATAATTGTAATAATCCGATTCATGTGGAACCAAAATTTCATATTTTAGAATTTAATTTAATAAGGTAAAATATAATCTCATAAAATAAAAATAAATATTTTATTTCGGTATCATATCAACTTTTTTAACCTCTATTAATTTGTTTTATCCTTTACCATGGTGACATCATTTTTCCATGGATATAATTCATTATGATAAGAAATTAAATTAATAGTTTTACTAATTTTGAAACTCATCATTCCAAATATAAAATAATTTTTTTTTATATTTAATTTCTATAGTTATAAACAATTAGTTTTATTATATGTTCATAAAATGCAGGGGGAAAGAGTTTTTCGAAAAATGCATGTCTTAAAGATAAGTATTATTTTTATACCAAAACAAGTGAAATTTTGATTTCATGAAAATAATTGATTCATTTTTAATAAAATTATATTTTGAATTTAATAAAAATTTAATTCTATATTTTTCATTGAAATTAATTTTTTTTAATTAATATATATGATTGCTTATATACAATCGACATTTTTTACTAATCACCCAAAATGATATTCTCTTTTCAGAAACAAACCCCAAAATTCATCTAACAATATTTTCATATAATAATTTAAAAAATTATTTATATTTTATCAAATATAATTAACTTTGTTGGAATCAATTATTGTTAATATCTATACATAAAATCCATTAAAAAAATTCTGATGAAAATATATTTTTTAATTATAAAATTAATTTACACTCAATATTTCTCTTGTAACTACCACTAGATTAATGTTATTTATTTTTGAACATATGATATTTAATTTTCATTAATAGTTAATTTATTCTGATTAACTTAATATTCATTAGTAAAAAAATAAATATAATTTTTTTTCTAAAAAATATTCACTTTTATCATATATTTGATCTTATTTAAAATTGGTTTCTTATTTCATTGGATTAATCTGTAAGTTTGTATTAATGAAAAGTTTCTTATATATATTTCATAGTGTTGTTACTCCAAATTATATTTTCTATTCGATAGATAGTTTATGAATATCATATTTAAATAATTGTAATTTAAAATTATATTATAGTTAATTATATGATTTTTATTCCTCTTGTATTCAAAATCAGTAAATGTATTGTTTTTAAACTAAAATCCTAGGGTGCTATATTTTCCCCCTTAGGAAAATTCTAGCATTTGAATTTTAATTTTATAATCTAAAAAATAATTTTTCAATACATTTTATTAAATTTAGATATAGATTTGATCATGAACAATAATATCTAGGTTAAAACCAGAAAACATATTATTTTATAAATGATTGTACCTATATAGGACTCCTACATTCATTTTAGTTTAAGAAATTATACAAGATAGTTTTGTGTTTCTTTACATGTATGACTTTGAATAATTGAGAATTTATTTCACCATTGAGATATAGATTCTATCTAGTTTTGTGTGATATTTACATTCTTAGTCGAGGTGGTGGTATGAAGCTATTCTCTTGAAGATGGTTTCGAGTTCTGGTGTGTTTTAATTAATGGGTAATTATAAGTTTGGTGATGGTGGTTGGGACGTGGTGGTCAATGGATCTTCGTTCAGGGAATTTTTTAATATGGGATCCTTTTTAGTTCTGCCATTAGACATCAATGATGTAGTGATATAGCTTGGGGAAGGTGATAGTCAGTGTGCATGAATCTAAGCGGTTTGTAACACGAGACTTTGATGTTTTCTTACATTAATGTGAACTATGTATTTTTGAAATTTTAATATTAGTATTGCTTGAATGTGGGGGGTGGGTGCCTTTGTTTGAATTTTGTATTTGGTGTTTTGAATTTTGTGAGGTTCTCACTCAGTCATAGAAGTGATTCACTAAAAATACAAACATAAAGAATTAGAGATATATATATTCTATAGAAACATACATACAATATTTATCTCCACTCTATTTTTTTTTAATCCTTCATTTTTCCTTCGACCATTTTCGATTTCTATATTATCTATTACTCTACATAATTAATATAAATTATGACTTTTTTCATGCAGGAAGAAATTCTATTAGATGAACATATATATAGAGGGATGATAAGATATTCATCCAATTTTTAACTATAACCCAAACCAAAAATTATTTGAAAAAGCTAATGTGGCATCCATTATGAATAAACCATCATATTAATAAAATTTAAAATAATCTCCAAATACTTAATAATAAAATCCAATGTTAATCCAAAATCATTCTCGACATACTAAACCCTAAAAAAACTAAAAAAATTTCATACCAAAGTCTGAAACCTAATAATTTTTCTTATTTTATTACATATTATTCAAAAAAACATTTATGAATAATAATACCAATTACACTTAATGTCACATATAAAATATTTATATTCATTAATCATATATTATCTCAAATATTTATTTTTCCCTAAATAACATGATTAAATATTAATCCAACACAATATTACAAATTTTACCAATGGATAAGTCAACATTTATTTCTCAAATAAATTCCCATCTTAGATAATTAAATTTCTATCAACATAATCGTAAAATGTTTCCAACATACAATAAACATTTAATCATAATTAAACACAAATACATCTAAATCAATGATTATATTATTCCTAATGTTTATAAATACCATTCATCGTTTATATATTTATAATAAAAAAATCAGATTCAAATTACGTTTTACGAATGCATATTTCTAAATCAATGGGAACATAAACCACAATCATATATTAAAACTCAATCAATTACACTCAATATATTACCATTAAAGAAAATATAAGGCCTCAACCATAATAATTATATTAATCGTGATTTCAGTCACGAATTTATATTCATTCACATTTAGTATCTTTTCAGGTTTATTGTTTTAGATAACTAGGACATTACATTTAAATAACAACATAAATATTACAAAGTATACATGTCAAATAGCTACCAATTTTTATCATAATCTGATGAACTTTAACAAAACACATAATTTATTTTTCCAGATAATAATCTTCATAACGTTTATATTGACTTCATCCTTTATCTTACCCTTCATTATACATTGTGAAAAAAATATCTAAAACATGGGATGAGCACAAAAATGCAGAGTAAGGGGAATAAAAATAGGAAATAAACTATTAGTCCATGAATATTTCAAACTCATGAAAACATATTCAGAAAATAATAATTTTCAAACATAAAACATTAACCCTCTTTTCTTACCTCTTGAAATCTTATGATTCTTATAAAAATAACAGTCAAAATAAACCTTACATATAACTTATGGAACAAATATAATTCTTACATTTATTATTTCATGGATATATAGTGGTAAAATTCATGGATATATTTGGAATACCCATTAGGATATATTCCATTAATATCATTGGTGAAACCCAACCGGTTAACTCTGTATCCTTATTCACTGAATTAGAAAGCTAAAACGGGCTCACCCAAACTCATTTTATGACAGAACAACCCATATATATAAATAATTCCCAATAACCAAAACATAATATTAACCTATAAAACAAGCATAAAGGAAAAATATCATTTCAAAATCTCAATCAAAAAAATATTTCAATATTCTGATATAATAAATCAAATCTCAAAACAATTTTCAATACAAAAATACCTAAAAATTGAACATAGTATATTTATTTCTTTTAAAAACATTATGGATTGTTGGGGAATCCAAATATCAAATAATGGTCATGGGGGAAGAAATTTTCTTATTGTTTTATATGTTAAAAAACACCTTTTCTAGTTTAGTAAAAATATTCATACATAAATATTCATTTTGAAACCATTTATTGAAATTAAAATTCAAAGGTTTTGATTATTCAACTAATAAAATTAGGTGTCGTATAACATCAAAATATGCATCAATGAAAGTTGATTGTGACTAAGTCCCTTACCTAGAGATTAAATCATATTTTATGTTATTTATCATATTGAATAATAAACATAGGTTAATTTCATCTTTCTTGAGTAAAATTTTCATTATTATTATTCCCTTTATTACACTTATTACAATTTTATAACAATTACTTAAATATTTGAACTCACATCAATAATTTTTTTAATATTCGGTACTTGATTTCAATATGACATTTGTAAGATGTTATGAGTCAAAGTGGTCATGATTTTATAATATATTGAATAATATTCAGGACTTAATAATAAATTTTCTACATAGATTATGATTTTAAATCCAACAATTTATGTATGATCATGAAAAATGAACAATCTTATAATCATGGAGATAGTTAGTTGTACATACAAATGACTAAAATTTACAATTTTCCATGATCATTATGAAAATACGGTTATTACTATTTTATATATACTCAAATACTAGAATATTATTAACATTATATTAAAAACATAAACATACATAAATAATTACTTATGTTTATGTACTGAATAAAACGAATCACATCGCTTTGTGGAGGTTTCTGTTTACACGTATATAAGAACATTGTTATCATTTTTATGTGCACGAAATTTAAGAACATAATAGATATATTATTCAAGTAAAAAGATAAATATTTCATTAATATAATATATTAACATTAATTTCATCATTATAACCAATCTTGAGAGATGGCAATGAAAAATGAAATTTATCGGTTCGTGAAGGGTACAGTTCACACATACAAATGAATGATTAATTACATTCCCATTTCATTGAATAAAATAAATATTTTGGATATGGCATTAAAAACAATATATATATATATATATTGGATACTATAGTTAATATTTCATCATGGTTGGATAATATTTGAAGGAAGTGGATGATGAAATAATATAGAAACACATACATTTCCTATGATTTATCGCCTTTAATCAACAAATTAACACCTTAATGTAGAGTTTTCAACAAAAACTAAGGACTATAGAATGTGGGGAGGAATTAAAGGAAGAGGTTTTGTAGACCTTTGGTCATCCAAAAGGTTTTTGAAATGTATTTAATACAGATGAATGGTTTCTCCTTTATAGGAGAGGGGAGGGGCTCTCTTGGAATTATTCAATGTAATAGAGTAATATATACATATATAATATTCCAAATGGGTCCAAAATGAGTTAGTTATAATATAAGATTATTATGGGTGAAAATAAATTCTTCCAATTAAAATTATAATTTTTATAATTTTTATTTAATCGTTATCTTTTTGTTTCAAACCATTTCAACTCTTACCATTTTATCAAGTAATTTACACATTAAGGGTCATAATAATTACCATAACATGAAAAATGAACAATGAATGAGTAATTAATTACATTTTTATATAAATATAATCTTTTTAAAAATGTAAAATATTTTTAGAAATTATATATCATTTAATAAAATATTTAATACTTTAAGATATTAATTATGTCAATTTTGTCACTATTCATTAAATGATTTTAAAAAAAACAAATTACATGATTACTACAAATAAACAGCATTAATCCATCCCTAAAATGTCAAAATAATCCATAACATTTGTGGATGTCATCAATTATATCTTATTTTATTTATTTTCTTATAATTACTAAAATTTATTTAATTCTTTCACTAATGAAGCAATTACTGCATCATATTTGTGTTGTAATTAAATGTTTTTATTTAACTAATAAAATTTATAAATAATTTTCCATGATGTAGGTACTAGTATTTTATTTCTAAATATTATTTATAAGCAAATATACCCCCTTTATAACCCCATATTAAAAATAATTTACTTGTTAAAAACTAAAGTGTTACAAAAATAAATTTTAATTGAATATATTATTATTAATGCATTTATGTCATAAAAGTGGTCCTAAAATCCACCAATGGACTATTTCAATCAGAATAAACTAATAAAAATAAATCATTACATGTTCTTGTGTAATTTTATAATTTATAATATAATTTTTACATTTGATTATTTTTTTAACCACTAACTATTGTAATAAAAATAATAAATCGAGTAACTATTCATAATTTCTATATTTAAAAAGGAAATATTTATAAAATATGTACATTCTAATTCAAATATTGAATCTATATTTATTAATAAAAAATAATTAATTGGAAAAAATTAGTTAAAACTTAATCTCATTGATGTAATAAGGAAAAAAGTTTTTATAGTAAAATGTCCAAAGTTCACATAGTTTTTATATCCATTTTCAATTTGAAATTGATTCTATTTATATAAATAAAATGAAAAGAGAAATTTAATCCAGTTATAATTTTAATCCAATTAATATAGTAATCCAAAAATATTTATAAATTATAAAAAATACATAGTTTTGAAACAAAAAAATTTATTCTTCACCATTCATTTAAATATGAATATTAGCCGAAAAATACATAAAATTCAACCAATGTAAAATTTTTAAGCCCCTATTCCAATTAAATTGTTTAATTCGTCAAATAAAAGGTATAAATTTGTTAAAAATTACATTTAATATGGTTTATCCCTCAAATGATGGTAAAAATTATGTATACAAATATTTGAGCTTTTTATTCTTAAAATTGGATTTATTCTTTTTATTAGCCTATAAAATAAATTGAAAGAAAGTAAAAACATTTAAAATAAATGATAAAACATAATATAGTTAGTTATATTAATTCCCAAAATTAATATTTCTTGTTGATAACAACCACATTAAAAAGTTATTATTAATAATATATTGTTTTTCAATATAATTCTCACGTGGGTGTGATGTAAGATTTCACAGAAATCCATTATTAAACATTAGGTATTCTATTAGACATGGAGTCTTAGTTAATGAAAATTTACCATATAATTCACTAATATTAATAGATACCAAATGTATCAATCTATTATTTCTTAAGATGTCACATTCTTCCCCTCATTTGGAAATTGCACCCTCACTATTTTATTCACTTATCAATTAAGTAGGGTTATTTCTCCCTCATATAATTTTCTGATTCCCATGTTTTCTATTCAAGTATATTTAATTCCATAAAAACTTAACATGATGAATCACCTTACTCTACCACACTATCTTTCTATGGTTAAGAACATGAATGGGATGTTCCTCATAAGAAATATTTTCTTCTAGTTGGGCTACCTCTGGACTCAAAAAATGATATGGATCGAACATATACATTATTAACATTAAAACATGAATAACACCATGTATATATTATACAATCATAGATAAATATATATAGTAATAAAAATATTTAAATATATCCAGGGTTTCATAGGGTCCAATGAACCATGGAATTAGCTTATCATCCTTACAAAACACATCACACTTTTTCATGTGGAAATTTTGCTGAAGACATGATTACCAACATCAATTAAATGATCCATACTCCAGTTATGCATATCTATTTTCATCCTACATTGAACTATTCTCATGTGTCTTTAAATAAAATAAACATTCTATTCCATTTCCTTTACATACTCTGTCCCCACCAACTTATTTTCCCTGACCACATCCCCAAAAGATAGAGTTAAAATAATAATTCTATATAATACCTTAAATTGTGGTGTCTGTATATTTGAATGAAAACTGTTATTATTAAAAAAATTCATCAAAAGAATGATTTTGACACCATCTTCCCTGGTAATTCATCGAATAAGCATGTATTATATCCTCAAATAATTAAATTTGTCATCATGTTTTCCCATCAAATTGAGGTTGAAAATCTGTACTAAAATTTAATTTAGTATCCAATGAAATTTAAAGGCCTTTTTGAAAAGATAAAATTGAACCTAGAATAATGATATATTATAATGGAAACTGGAAATCCATGTAACCTGAAAATCTCTTTATGATATAACTGATTAATTTAATCTAAAAATAGAGTGTCATGAATAGGAAATAAATGAGAAGATTTATTCAATCATTAAAAAATAACCCCTAATTCATTGTTAAATTTAGATGTATTTGGTAATCCCATTATAAAATCCATTGATATATTTTCTTTTTTATACTCTAGCATTGGAAATGGAAGAAGCATACCCTATAGAAAATGTATTTTTACTTTTACATACTGACAAGTCATACACTTAAATTCAACAATATATCTTTTCATTCCATCACACGAGTAATACTTAATAAGGTCTCTATAAATCATTGTAAGACCAGAATGAAATATAAATTCATAACGATGTGCTTCATATAACAACTAGTTCTTTAATAGTGAATCACAAAACACAAAAAAATCTTCCTAAATATAAAAACAAAATCATCATCAATATTAAATTCATGAATCATCCTATTTCGAATGAATTACATATTTTTATACAATTCAATATGTTCCTTATATGATTTCATAATTCTTTGTGATAGAGACAATTTTGTTGAAACCTGAAACAAAAAAGAGGGATTTACAACACAAATAAACATACAAGGAAATGGTTACAAAATCATTAACCAATGGTTCATGTTCCAAACATATCATGGTTAATGTTTGATTACTTTTTTGGACCAAGCATCAGAGAATTTTTTTTCCAAGATTGTAATGAATCATGAATTCATAATACATGATTAGATATAACCATATTTTCTATATCAATTCCAACTCATTATGATTGAATATATACATAAACATTATATAGGTAGTATATATTTCACATTTTACTCCTTATAGAGGATGGATCAAAAATTATAAATAAAAAATAATAATAGCTCATTCAAAATCAATTGTAGCATAATTTTACTAATGAGGTTTCAACTACGATGAATCATAATAAATTATTTAATCATTCTACATTAGGAAAAAAAATGTCCTTTCAATGAATCATAATTTTAAATAAAAAATTCACACTTTCTGAAAGGCTGGTCCAAAATTAGAGAATCCACAAACATTCTTTTAAATTAATGAAAATAATCATCACGTTATTTTTTTGTAGATGAAATTAAGACCTTTATAATTTATCTTAGTAAGTGGGCTAGTGAATCATTTAAAATATTTATCATACCTCTGGTAAAATCCTGCTAACCCAATATAACTATGAATTTCCATTCTATTTGTGGGTATTAGTTAATCATAAAAAACATTCCATTTTTTAGGATCCACATTTAGGAAATATATAGATACAATGTGACCAAGAAATGATGTTTTCTTAAACTAGAAGTTACACTTCTAAAATTTCCAATAATGTTATTCTTTTAATATTTGTAAAAAAGACCTTTTTTACTCTAATTCTTCTCTTTAATTTTACAATTTACAAATATGTGATCAATATACACAACCAAAAACATATCGAAGAACTCATGAAATATTTTGTTCATTAGATCCTTGTTTATTAGATGTGAATTATTTAACCCAAATAACATAACTAAAAATTCATAATGCCCATATCAAGTATGAAACACAAAATTCATAGTCTCTACTTCCTTTACATTTAAATAATGGTACGCAACCCTATAGTCATCCTTTGAAAAATATAATGCTCCTATGTACTGGTCAATGAAATCATCAAGATGAGAAAAATGATACTTTTTCTTAATAGTGATGTTATTCAAGTCTCTATAGTCAATTAAATGTCTCATGGAACCTTCTTTAGCTTTAATAAAAAAGAGAATAGCACCCCATGGTTATGAGTAAAGTCTAATGAAACATTTATCTAATAACCCCAATAATTGTTTCAACATGTATACAAGTTCAATTTATGACTTTTAATAGGGTGTTTTGGACATTGTATTAGAATCAGAAACATAGTCTATTATAAATTTAACTTCACAAACTTGTATAATACCAGGTGGCTCATCCGTAAAAACGTCAAGATACTAATTTATCACTAGCACATAATTATTCTAAAAAGTACTTTTTTTCAAAAATATGTTCAAGATAACATTTATTTCCATGTTTTAATAGTTTATAAAATTCATGATATGTTATCAATTATAAGGATTCATTTTTACACACAAACTGAATCTCTTAATAAAAATTGACTTCTTTTTATCTAAAGTCAGTATTTGCATTAAAAAAAGCATATCCAAACCCATATTAATATGAATATCTTTAATAGGAAAAATAATAATTTTTTTTGGTCAATTAATTCCACGAATAATAAAATTAATATTCTTATTATTTATATTTTTCTCAATATTTCCCCATGGGTTTTTACAAATAGTTCTAGATTTATTTCTTAAGGTGGAATTTATAATTTACAAGAAATTTTATCATAAATTATACTATGTGTAGACCCCAAATCAAAAAACACAATTGTGAAATCTTAATATAAAAATAATGAACTAAATTCCACATCATTTTCTGGATCAATATATGAAGATATAATTAAAACTATTTCACCACACCTTTCTACTTTTAGTATTCTTATTTCTTATTATCCATGTTATTCAATGGAAATTTGTTTTCATAATGACCCATCACAAGACACATAATGTTTTTTAATGAATAAAAATCAGATATAGAATTACCTATACCATTTTCTCTTTTATTACAGTTACAAGCCTTATGTCCCATTTTAACAGGTCATAATAACTTACAAGAATTCATAAGGAAATCTCAACTGTGTTTTTTACCAAATTTTTCTTATCATTAATCCTTTTTAATGAATCTTTCCTTTCACCTTACACCCAAACCTCTTATGCTACTTGTTGTAAATGTACACATGATCATTAAAGAAACCCTTTTTCCACCATATTATCCAATAAAAGAAATTGATAACTTTTTACCACACAAGAATCCAATTCACTTAAATACATTGGCTTGAATCTAGATTAAACAATGATAGATTATACTACCAAGGAAGTAGTTTCAATTTTGAGAGTTCATTTCTAGTATTGTGATTTTTTCTTTTTATTCAGCAATTGAATCCTTCACTTATATCAATTCCAATATTTTTTTATATCCTATGATGAACACCCTTCAGAAAATAATTTTGACGAAAAATATTTTTTAATTCATCACACTCATGAGTATAAATACCCTCGATATCCCTGATATTATTAACAATAAAACAACACAGATCAACTTCACCATAAAAATGGTAAATAGTAATACCATCCTTTTTATTTTCCAAACACCACATGACACAAAAAAAAATATTTTGTAAGGATTTCATCCACCCTCCAGCTAGAACTAGGTAAGATGATTATCAGAATGAAAGAGTTTTTTTCCTCATGAAATGCTGAAAAACAAACATGTTACTATATGGTTGATAAATATGATCTCATGCATGGAAATCACCACTATTTATATCCTGATTCAAACATGTCATCAATACAAAATACTATTATGTTCCAATTCTGAATGTCTAAGGATGCTGATTTGGAAGGTTGTTTTCCTTTAACTGTCATCCCAGTACCGATGCCTTATTTCCATTGTCGAAAACAATTATGAATATACATATCCTATAATAAGAAACATTTTAATATAAAAATTCACTAACATTTCAATTTTTTCATAAAGTAAAAATCACTTATTCATATTCTATAAACAATATCTTTTCCCCCTAAATTTATCTAAACCAAACTTTGATACCAACTATAAGGCCCCAACCTTAATCATCACATAATATAATGTTACGTTACAAATTTACATTCATTCACATTCAGGCGCTTTTCTAGTTTTGAGTTTTAGATAATTAGGGAATAACATTTACATAAAATCTAAAATATTACTATATAGACATGTCTACTTGAAATTCAAGATTCTCATAATCTAAAATAGTTTAAATATAAAACATTATTTATTTTTCATGATAAAAATCATCATAACATTTATCTTTATTTCTTTCTTTATCTTATCTATCCTTATACACAACTTAAAACATTTCAAAAACACGGGATTAGAAAAAAAAATATGAGTATGCAGTATAAAAGAATGAATGAATCCATTATTCCATGAATATTGTAAGCTCTTTATTTTTTGAAAAAATAATACATTTCACCCATAAAACATAATCCCTTTTTTATTACACCATTAAATCATAATATTCTTATAATACACATAGAAAAATTAAATCATAAAATTAAATTGTGGGATACATATAATGATAAATGGTAGTTTTCATGGCTACATTTTGAGTAACCTTCATAGTTACATTTAGAATAACCATCGCGATATATTTTCTAAATATCATAGGAGAAACCAAACTGGTAATCTCTATCCCATTAACCAATTCATTCTAGATTTATAAAAGGCTCAACCACCCTCATTTTATTATAGAAAAAACCATATGAATAAATAATTTTGATGAATTTAACATAATAACAACACATAAAACATGCATAAAAGAAAAGAGCATTTCCACATTGAAATGTCAGGATAACATTTCAAGATACTGATAAAAGAAAACCATTCTCAAAACCATTTTTTGTACCAAAATTCATGATAAGGTAATAATTTATTATATTTCTTTTAAAAATATTACTTCTTGTAGGTGAATATGAATATCAAATAATTTTCAAGGCAGTGAAAAAATTTTTCTCACCATATATGTAACACCCCAGGTAAATAAAGAATATGACATTTTTATATTTATCCATATTTGTGAATAAAATATTAATATGACTTTAAAGGGGACGCTATGCTCGATGGCGTACCCAACACGCAACAACGAGTTTCTTGGGAATCTTACGATGCACTCTAATAATAAAATAATATTATTTTAAATGGTAGTTAACATGTAGTCATTGCATTGGAGGGAATGGATAGAAATAACTAAAATATGATCATATATGTTTTTAAATGTTTTTACATTTATCCAATAAAAGATAGAGGCTTAAAATACAGAAAGAATTCAATTTTAGGCGTATAAGCCCTAGTTTTCACTAAAGGTTCACTTATCGCCTTTTGATGGTGAACCGTCATTAAATATAGTTTTTTTCACTCTTATAAATTCTATTGGACCAAATATAACTCTTCTTAAGAATTTGGATATCAAAATTTACTTTGTGTAAATTTTTGGTATCTTTCCGATAAAGTTCATTTTTTAATGAATAGTGTAAAATGTTGTATTTTAATTCAAAACCTCTTTTTAATCTAATTTATTTATATGATTAGATTATCTTTTTAATTGGTTTTAAAGTTAAATTAGAATATATTTTTACCATTAAATCCAATATTGTTCGTTGGAATTTTTTTCACTTTGAAATCAGACTTAAACTAGTGTCAATCTTTTGATACTTATTGTTTCATAAAAACACGCTATTTGCTCTGACAGCGGGAATTAATTATTAAATTAATTAATGTGACTTATATGTTTTTAATTTTGTAAAATAGACTTCATTTTGGAATTAGGAATATCAAATATATCTTAGGGTGATTTTTTGGGATTTTTCTGAAAACTTCAATTTTTGATGAATAGTGAAACCACTAAGTGGTACTTATAAAAACTGATTTTTTTCGTTTAAATGAAATTTTCCATCTTTGTGTTTTGAATTTAAAAATCCAACATACATGGTTGTCATTAAGAAGTAAAATTTGGTTCAATGGGATTAAAATAATTTTTTGGTGAAAAGTAATTTATTAAGTTTTTAATCGCGATTAGAGGTAATTAGTGTAGTTTAAGGTAAGAATAATGTTTTAATAAAATGAAATGACCTATAAATATGTCCTACCCTCATTGTATGTGTCATGGCCCACCAATAAAATCCATGGGTAAACTTGGGGACCCCATGGAGCCACTTTGGTTGGAAAATGACATAAATACATTTTTATTTAATGATAAAGTAAAAATGACACAAACATGAAATGTTTTACTAAACCAATTTTTACATGGGGTTATAAAAGTAATATTTTTCACTATAGATATTAATTGGAAAGATAAAAATATTTCCAACACCATAGTATTTTTTTTTTAATTTTTAGACATTAAATAAATTAAATTATTTATGACATCATGATGATGCAGCGATGACCTCATTATTTAACGATTTAAATAAAATGAAAATATAATGTAATATATAAAACCTAAACATGTCCAAAACCTATTGGAGGAGTGTATTTAGAACCCTTATCACCTTATCCTATAAATACATCAATTTGGGACCTTTAAAATCCGAAACTCTTTTGAAAATAAAGTAACATTTTGTAACTTTACAAGAGTGCCCCTCCTCTCCTATTATAAAAGGCCCCCACCTCTACCTCCTTACCCACACTCCCAAAGCCTTTGGATCGTCCAACCCCTACCCATTTTGTCTCTCCACGTCCCTATATTACTCCTTGAAGCCTCAATTTGGGCATAAGCCTTCCCAAGGAAGCCTTTGAGCTCAAACCAAAGGGAGTTGCCCGATTTTAAGGTAATGTCTTCACTTGAGTCCTTTTGTTTTATTTTGCTTCTCCAACCCCCCTAAACTCTTTTTATTCATTTCTTTTGTAACAACTCATGTATCTTAAATATACTATGATTTTTTCATAAGAATGATTCTAGCTACACTTACACACACCTACATCTAATGTTTAAAGGACATACTGTTTCCGTGGATGGTGAATTTATGCCTCCCGAAACGATGATTGTTCAACATTCTTTTAACACCTTCAAAGGTGTCCATTAAGATGTAACTATATTTATATATGATATATAATATGTTTATTTTTTCCTTAATCTTCTGTATTTTTCATTTTGGGAATACCTTTATGGTTTCCATTATGGGTAAACGTGATATCTTCATTTAAGGAAGTGCGGACTACCGCCCCCTCAAAGTGATTTGATTCGTTAAATAACATATGTGGGATGTATAAAGGATGGAAATATAATATTATATATGATATTATACTGTAATTATAATATACCTTTATATAATTATGATTCCATTCTATAAAATATGAAATTGAAGTGAAAGTAGCGTTCATGTGTACGTACGGCTTACCGTCTCCATGAACGGTGCATTTCATTTCTTACCTCTAAATGAGTATGTAGTATTATAAATGCATGAATTTACTGGATATATATGACATATATGATATGTACATCATGAATACCATTCTGGATATAATGTATACATGAACAACTTGTAATTATAAAGGGCTTATTTTTGACTCAAGTACCAATGATCATTAAAACGACCGTTATTAACTTAAATAATTACATAGGGTTCAAGAAATGGCAATAAGTGATATAAAAGGAATAATTAACTTGAAAAAGGTTCTTAAACAAGTAGAAGTTTACTCAAGTTTATTATTCAGGAGATTAAAGAATGACCGAGTCAAGTCGGACCCGAGGTATGGGACTTCGTCTCAATCTCCTTTCATTGAGGCATATTTTGTTTTATACACAACCTTCTTTTATACGGTGTATAAACCCCTTTGACTTTTACGTTTATCCAAAAGGAATCTTTTTTATACGTAGCATTTTACTAAATGACAAAAGGGAATGTTTTTGTCGTACGTATGCGGCGACAATGAATTCTCCGCCGCCGTGACAGTTATTTGAGTTTCGACTTCCTCTACAAGCCATACATTTTTTTTAAAGAAAACTAAATACCATGTTTTACTTTTCTTTTATTTTGGTATTGAAAATGGTTTTCATAATGTTTTTATATCAATGTTTTGTATTGATATCTTGTGATTGAAAGGTGGAAATTTTATGTTTCCTTTATGCATGTTTTATGTGATACGATTATGTTGAGGTTCCTGGGCATTATTATGAAGACGGGTGGTTCCGTGATAAACTAAGGGCGGGTGAGCCCGATATAGCTCTCCAATGCATTGGGTAACGTTAAGGAGTGAAACGTTAAGGTTTCTCCAAAGATATTTAGGGAATATACAGTGATGGGTATTCCAAACGTAACCAAGAGGGTTACTCCCTACGTAAGAATGTTATGAATGCCTCAAGTTACCTTTATGTCATATGATTTCTATGATTTATTCATGATTGTATGAGGTATGTTAAAGTGCTTATGTTTTATGGGTAAAGTATGATTTCATTCTTATGTATACATGTACTCATGTTTCCTTTCCATATTTTTATATCCCATACTGAGATTTTTATGCTCATCCCAAGTTTTTGAAATGTTTTTCACAGGTCATGGGAAGGGTACATGAAGTGATGATAGTGTCAAGGATGTCAAGAAATAATCCATGTTTTATTTTAAATATGTTTTTGTTGATGGGAAGAATGAATACTGTCTTTTATGTAACCACTTTGTTTGAATGTAGAATGTAATGCAAGTTTCGTGATCTAATTCCCTAAAACCCTAAACCTGAAAATATCCTCAATGTGTAATCTTGTAATAACTCAAGATTAAGTAAGGTTTAAGTCTGGGGATTTATAGTTGGTTTTATAGGTCGGTTTAGATAACATTAGAGGTTAGTGTATTCTCTAAGCACAAGTGACATTACCATAATGGTTAGGATTTCAGAAAGAGTACTAGTTTTAGATAAAGTGAATGAGTAAGTATATCTTAGTGTTTATCTTCCTCATTATTAAATGATGGTTATGTTGATATACTCACACTTACCTTTTTGGTTTTAATAAATGGCTGGATCTAGAAGGCACCAAAGTGACAAGAGGTTTGAAGGAAACTGTGGTGGTTCTCTGATTAAGATACTAGATAAAATAGAGGATTCAATGAGGAAACTCTTGGTTGTTCTAAACCAACTATCAAGGAGTCATGATCAACCACTTTAACCTTGGTATGTTCTATAATTCATCTTGTACGAGATGACCAATCGATGTGGAAGTTCAGGTAATAATTATAAAGGTAACCATTAGGGTTTATATGATCCTTACTTTTGAGGTAATTATTGGTTATTATATGTTATGATGGAAAATGAAAGGCATGAGATAAACTTGAGGTTAAAATATGTTATGATTATTTTTGAATATTTTATCTCATTTTGGGGGATGTTTTAAGAATTATATTGTTTTGGAAAAAGGACAACACGCAGACCGTGTGACAACCCGTCGCGTCGGACAAAGATGCGGGAATCGAACCCACAACCAAAGTGCGACTGGTATTTATCGCCTACCACTGGACTACGTGAAGTCCCTGGTTAGTTTGAATAATTATTTTTAGTTAATATTATTTTAGGAATCAAGATTAAGTTAATTTTGGGTTATATATGGAAATGATTAACCTATCATCGAGGATATGTGATTAGGTTAATTACTTTTCAATATGAGAATTTAAGAGCAACTGATGTTATTTGGAGATAAAAGTTAATTTGAACCTTGGAAGACTATGTGACTAAATCCTTCAAATATTTGGGTTTCAATCTTAGTTTTGTATACTTTGAATAATTTTATGGACAATTTGTTTATCGAATGATCCTCGTTGAACTTTGGGTTTTGTTGGACAAATTTTGGAGATTAAGCATAGATTTTCTTTTTAAAGGGTTATCCTTTTCTAGATTATCTGATCTTGTACTAACCTTTTTGGTTTTAGTTTTGGTTAAAGCCTAAAGACATGGGAATTATATAGTTCTATTTGGTGGATTATGTGATTCTCTAGAATTTGATTATAGTACTCTTAATGCGAACAAGTCTTCCTAAATACTCGTCTTTTGGAAAAAAAATATGAGTTTGATTAAGGAATCTAGTAAAAGTTGAAAGTCAACATGATAAGTGATTATGTTTCCTTATTAATAAATTCCTCAATAAAAAGTAACTTAAAACAAAAAAAATTTCTATTAACTTTTCCTACTGGGGAATCGAATACCGTTTAACCCATCACAAGTTTCTGATTTTCTTATGGTTAACTTTCTCCTAGACATGATTACTATCACTCTCCCTCAAGAACATGACCCTTTTCTTTTTCTTCCATGTCCATGTTTTTCTATATGGAATCCTGGTATGGGTTAACTTGGGTGACCTCTGTACTTATCTTCCTTTATTTTAAAGAGATTGTTTTACCGACTCTTGTTCCGATGTGGGACTTTCAAGGATGTTTCCAAGCTCAATTTTAAAAATTGTGAGGACGCAATTCCCAAAAGGGGGGAAGGATGTAACACCCCAGGTAAATAAAGAATATGACATTTTCATATTTATCCATATTTTTTAATAAAATATTAATATCACTTTAAAGGGGACTCTATGCTTGATGGCGTACCCAACATGCAACAATGAGTTTCTTGGGAATCTTACGTTGCACTCTAATAATAAAATAATATTATTTTAAATGGTAGTTAACATGTAGCCGTTGTATTGGCGGGAATGGATAGAAATAACTAAAATATGATTATATATGTTTTCAAATGTTAATACATTTATCCAATAAAAGATAAAGACTTAAAATACGGAAAGAATTCAATTTTAGGCGTATATGCCCTTGTTTTCACTAAAGGTTCACTTATATCCTTTTGATGGTGAACCATCATTAAATATAGTTTTGTTCACTCTTATACATTCTATTGGACCAAATAAAACTCTTCTTAAGAATTGGGACATCAAAATTTACTTTGTGTAAATTTTTGGTATCTTTCCGATAAAGTTCATTTTTTACAGAATAGTATAAATTGTTGTATTTTAATTCAAAACCCCTTTTTAATATAATTTATTTATATGATTATATTATCTTTTGAATTTGTTTTAAAGTGAAATTATAGTATATTTTTACCATTAAATCCAATAGTGGTCGTTGGAATTAATTTCACTTTGAAATCAGACTTAAACTAGTGTCAATCTTTTGATACTTATTGTTTCATAAAAAATGCTATTTGCTCTGACAGCGGGAATTAATTATTAAATTAATTAATGTGACTTATATGTTTTGAATTTTTTAAAATAGACTTCATTTTTTAATTCGTAATATCAGATATAACTTAGGGTGAATTTTTGGGATTTTTCTGAAAAACTTCAATTTTTGATGAATAGTGAAACCATTAAGTGGTACTTATAAAAACTGATTTTTTTCGTTTAAATGAAATTTTCCCATATTTGTGTTTTGAATTTCAAAAATCCGACATACATGGTTGTCATTAAGAAGTAAAATGTGGTTCAATGAGATTAATATAGTTTTTTGGTCAATAATAACTTATTAAGTTTTTGATCACTATTAGAGGTAATTAGTGTAGTTTAAGGTAAGAATAATGTTTTAATAAAATGAAATGACCTAGAAACATGTCCTACCCTCATTGGATGTTTCATGGCAGACCAATACAATCCATGGGTCAACTTGGGGACCCCATGGAGCCACTTTGGTTGGAAAATGACAAAAATACCTTTTTATTTAATGATAAAGTAAAAATGACACAAACATGATATGTTTTACTAAAACAATTTTTAAATGGGGTTATAAAAGTAATATTTTCACTATAAATAGTAATTTGAAAGATAAAAATATTTCCTACACCATAGTATTTTTTATATAATTTTTAGACATTAAATAAATTAAACTATTTATGACATCATGATGATGCAGTGATGACCTCATTATTTAACGATTTAAATAAAATGGAAAGATAATGTAATATCTAAGACCTAAAAATGTCCAAAACCTATTGGATGAGTGTATTTATAACCCTTATAACCTTATCCTCTAAATACATCAATGTGGGACCTTTAAAATCCGAAACACTTTTGAAAAAAAAAGTAACATTTTGTAACTTTACAAGAGTGCCCCTCCTCTCCTCTTATAAAAGGCCCCCACCTCTACCTCCTAACCCAAACTCCAAAAGCCTTTGGCTCATCCAACCCCTACCCATTTTGTCTCATCACTTCACTATATTACTCCTTGAAGCCTCACTTTGGGAATAATTCTTCCCAAGGAAGCCTTTGAGATCAAACAAAGGGAGTTACCTGATTTTAAGGTAATGTCTTTACTTGAGTCCTTTTGTTTTATTTTGCTTCTCCAACCCCCTAAACTCTTTTTATTAATTTCTTTTGTAACAACTCCAGTATCTTAAATATACTAGTATGTTGTTATAAGAAGTATTCGAGATACACTTACACACACCTACATCTAATGGTTAAAGGACATACTGTTTCTGTGGATGGTGAATTTATGCCTCCCGAAACAATGATTGTTCAACATTCTTCTAACACCTTCAAAGGTGGCCATTAATTTGTCAATATATTTATATATGATATATAATATTTTTATGTTTTCCTTAAGCTTCTTTATTTTTCATTTTGGTCATACCTTTATGGTTTCCATTATGGGTAAACGCGATATCTTCATTTAAGGAAGTGCGGACTACCGCCCCCTCAAAGTGATTTGATTCGTTAAATACCATATGTGGGACGTATAAAGGATGGAACTATGATATTATATATGATATTATAATGGAATTATAATATACCTTTATATAATTATGATTCCATTCTATAAAATATGAAATAGAAATGAAAGTAGCGTTCATGCGTACGTACGGCTTACCGTCTCCATGAACGGTGCATTTCATTTCTTACCTCTAAATGATTATGTAATATTATAAATGCATGAATGTACTGGATATATATGACATATTTGATATCTACATCATGAATACCATTCTGGATATAATGGATACATGAACAACTTGTAATTATAAAGGGCTTATTTTTTACTCAAGTACCAATGATCGTTAAAACGACCGTTATTAACTTAAATAATTACATAGTGTTCATGACATGGAAATAAGTGATATAAAAGGAATAATGAACTTGAAAACGGTTCTTAAACAAGTAGAAATT
The DNA here is from genome assembly GCA_963277665.1 of Viscum album. NCBI lineage: Eukaryota > Viridiplantae > Streptophyta > Magnoliopsida > Santalales > Viscaceae > Viscum > Viscum album. The sequence goes on along the minus strand of OY728155.1, from coordinate 273,650,168 downwards.
AACTCAAGTTTATTATTGAGGAGATTAAAGAACGACTGAGTCAAGTCGGACCCGAGGTATGGGACTTCGTCTCAATCTCCTTTCATTGAGGCATATTTTGTTTTATACACAACCTTCTTTTATACGGTGTATAAACACCTTTGACTTTTACGTTTATCCAAAAGGTATATTTTTTATACGTAGCGTTTTATTAAATGACAAAAGGGAATGTTTTTGTTGTACGTATGCGGCGACAATGACTTCTCCGCCGCAGTGACCGTTATTTGAGTTTCGGTTTCCTCTACAAGCCATACCTTTTTTTTAAAAGAAAAATAAATACCATGTTTTACTTTTCTTTTATTTTGGTATTGAAAATAGTTTTCATAATGTTTTTATATCAATGTTTTGTATTGATATCTTGTGATTGAAAGTTGGAAATGTTATGTTTCCTTTATGCATGTTTTATGTGATACGATTATGTTGAGGTTCTTGGGAATTATTATGAAGACGGGTGGTTCCGTGATAAACTAAGGGCAGGTGAGCCCGATATATCTCTCCAATGCATTAGGTGATGTGAAGGAGTGAAACGTTAAGGTTTCTCCGAAGAGATTTAGGGAATATACTGTGATTGGTATTCCAAACGTAACCAAGAGGGTTACTCCATACGTAAGAATGTTATGAATGCCTCAAGTTACCTTTATGTCATATGATTTCTATGATTTATTCATGATTTTATGAGGTATGTTAAAGTGCTTATGTTTTATGGGTAAAGTATGATTTCATTATTATGTATACATGTACTCATGTTTCCTTCCCATATTTTTATATCCCTTACTGAGCTTTTTATGCTCATCCCATGTTTTTGAAATGTTTTTCACAGGTCAAGGGAAGGGTACATGATGTGATGATAGTGTCAAGGATGTGTCAAGAAAGAATCCATGTTTTATTTTAAATATGTTTCCGTTGAGGGGAAGAATGAATACTGTCTTTTATGTAACCACTTTGTTTAAATGTGGAATGTAATGCAAGTTTCTTGAACTAATTCTCTAAAACTCTAAACCTGAAAAGATCCTCAATGTGTAATATTGTAATAACTCAAGATTAAATAGAGTTTAAGGCTGGGGAATTATAATATATGTTAAAAAAATTCCTTATATTTTTTAATAAAATGATTTATATAAAAATATTCCTTTTTAAATCAGTTTAATGAAATTAAAATACAATGGGCATGATTATACACCTTATAAATGAAGGTCGTGTATAACATCAAAATATTCATTAGTGAATAGAGATTGAGACAATTTCTCTTACCTAGAGTCCCACTCATCTTGTTTGTTATTTATATTCCTGAAAAATAAAAAATAGGTTATCATACAATTTTCGTGGGAACCATGATCACATTTATTATTTATTTTATATCACTTACTACAATTTTATAACAACTAAATAATTATTTGAACTCATCCCAGAAATTCTCTAAATATTTTCTACTAGAGTTCATGATGACTTTGGGATGATGTTATTAGTCAAAGTGGTCATGATTAAATCATCTCCTAAATAATATTCATTAAATAAAAATCAATTCTGTTTATAAATTATAGTTTTATATCAAACTATTTACGCATGATTATGAAAAATTAACAACAATATAATTGTGGAAATGGTCGGTCTGGCGTACACATGAGTAAGATTTACATTTGTCATTGATCATTATAGAAATAAGGTAATTATTATTTTAAATTTAAAGAATAATATTATTATTATTAACTTCATATTAATTATTTAAAATTACTTTTATAAGTTATACAAATGATGTTGTGAATAAAAATGAATCGCATTGCTTCATAGAGGTGATAGTTCACATGTACGCACAAACGACATTATCATATTTATGTGCAAAGAATGAAAGAAAATAACTTGTGTATTATTTTTAAAAAATGATAAATATATCATTTATATCATATATATACATTAATTTCACCGTTATAACTTATATTTAGTGATGGTAATGAATAATAAATTTTATTGGATCATGGAGGTGATAGTTCACTTATAAACATGAACGATTAATTATTGTCCCATTTAATGGAATTTGATATATATTTTGGTGATGATATTAACTAAATAATATATCAGTATACTAAGGATACTAGAGTTATTATCTCATCATGGTTGGATAATATTTTAAGGATGTGTAATAAAAAAAATTAGAAATACCTAAATAAAAACATTAACATTCCTTCAGACAAACACCTTTTCTTAACAATTGAGCAACTGTAAGGAGAGTGTTCTACCTAAAACAAGGCCTCTAAAATGTGGTGAGGTATTATTGAAAAGGGTTTGGGTATAGATTGGATGAACCATAAGGTTTTTGATGTGAATGTAGTAGAGATGAATGAGTTTTGTTTTATAAGGGAGGGGATGGAAACACTTGGAATTATTCAATGTAATAAATTAATAAAAAATTTATTTTATATTCCAAATGGGTCCAAATTAATTTATTTATATGATAGTATGAGTATAAATCTAATTCCATTAATGAAATAAAAATTTGAAACGTATGAATATTTTTTAATCCATTTCATTTTGTTTTAACCCCATTTAACCCGTTACATTTTATCAGGTAATTTATGATTTAAGAGTTAAAGTAATTAACAAAACATTAAAAACTATAAATTAATTACAAATTAATGAGATATTATAAAAATTTAAATTAATTATAAGTAAAATCAATTTTGAATGAAAACATAGTATTTTCCACTCTTCATTAAAATATGAAATTGATAAAAAATACAAAAAATTCAATAGAAGTAAATTTCGATGTCCCACATACAAATAAGATTTTTATTGTATCAAATATAATGTATAAAAGTGTAAAAAATATTTTTTTTATATGGATTCACTATTAAAAGAGGGTAAAACAAACTTTTAAATATATTAGATATTTTTATGATTAAAATTGAATGTATTCTTATTTAACACCTATATAATTTTTTTAGAAGAATTTAAAATCATTTAATAAACTTATTTAAACACAATATAGTTTGTTCTCTTCATTCCAACCAATAAAATATCTAGGTGATAACTAACACATAGAATAATAATATTCATAATATATTATTTTTCAATATAATTCACTCTTTTGTACAACCTATGATTTAGGTGAAATATATTGTTGCATGACGGGTATGCTATCACATATAACATCCACTTTAATGTAAAATTACTGTATAATTAATAAATATTAATTGATATGGAATGTTATTATTGTATAATTTATTATGAAGTAACCAACAAAATCAAAGTAGAATTATGACATTTAAAATCTCCATAAAATATAAATTTAGTATGCCTTTAATAAAATACATATACATAATATATCTTGAAACAATATATATATATATACACCTCAATCATTCAACATTTTATAGAATCCTTTAATAAATGAATATGGTCTTATTCCTTAACAATTATTTCCTAAAATAAAACATACAACTAATTTCCTATGACACATCATTCATTGTCAAATCATATTTCATACATTAAACAAGATAAATAGTGTTAAAATAATCCATAAATTTTATATTTTATTTATAATTATTTCAGATTTAACATATGACCATGATAATCGTTTATTCATAGGGTCATTTTTATGTATCTAATGAACTTTACACATTTTAAATTGATTTCCAAAATTCTTATGCTCTCATCACATGAATCATTTGCACATTTTTTTATGACATTTACTTGGATTCTAATTTAAAAATACATGAAAGGTTTAATGTTATATCTTTTTAACCTCGTGATTGTTATAACTATAAATTATTTGAATGTCTATTTTTCTTTTATTTGGAACATTAGTAAACTCTCTTTGGATGAAATTTTTAATCATCACATGATATAGTGGTTAGTATTAACCACAAGAGATTTCACTCATTCCCTTACATCATTCAGGTACTTGTTTAAAAAAACACCACATTGTTCTTTATAACCATTTCAAACATGGTTCATGCAAGATCCAACAATTTACCAAAAACGAAAATATTTTTTCATGTGTGTATTATGTAAAATAAAAATAAACTCTATTATGAGGAGGATAAACTTAACAAATCCTTAAACATTTCATATTATATTCATTATTTTTTATTTAGTAAAAAATATTCATAATTATCTGCAGTGATATAATATGTATGGTTATAAAAAACATCTAACTTATACTAAAATTAAAACCCAACCACAAATTATTTCTAAACAATTCCTTTAATATAAAATATAAGGACCTATTTCTTAGACATCCCATAATTACATGATTTATAAAATGATTTTCACTTTTTTTCCTTCTAAGATATTATTGGTTTAATGTTTTTGGGAATGTTTAAACATTATTATATATCAAAACGCTATACAAACTAGAATGTTTCAGTAAATAATTTTTTTTCTAAAAAATAATTCATAAACATAAAATTGTCTTTTATTTAGTACACAATGGTTTCCATAAGATGAATCCCCATAGTAGAGTGATAGGCGTTGTTACACGTAATCCTCATTATTTGGCCTTATAAAAAAATTGAAATTTCCAGAAGATAAGAAGATCTTGTACGGACATAAAAAGTATTGGAACCTGTTATTCCATTTGAAGAACTGTAAAATACCTATGACAATTTTCCCTTTTCCATAAAAAATATAAAGTCATATATTCATTTTCATACATACAAAATAAAAATTATTTGAATCATGGTTCCATAAAAGTGTAAACATATAATAATAAAGGAAAAATTAAATTCATAAGCTATTAATATAAAACCTGAGTACCCATATAATAATTTTTCCTTGTAAAATATACCTTCCACACATAAGATGATCATAAAAATGATAAAATTATAATCATTTTATTACTTTTAAAAAAAAATTCTAAAACATCTTTTATAACAATAGATGGGTCAAGTGGTAATAATGGGAAATAATTTTCACATAAACATTACAATTTCCCTCATAAGAACACATAAAAATTAAATTAACATCAGGGTAAATTACAACATTCACTTAGGATTAACTTACATATATTAACTCTATCACTTTATCCAATTCATTGGACAACAAATTTAGGATCACCAAATATCATCTTTCAAAATATCCTCAGAAAAAAATTACAAAAACAATAACATACTTATAAAACACATAATATTTCATTTCCATCATAAAATATAATAAAATATTATATTTAAAACATATATAGAAACACTCACTGATTTTATTTCAAAATAATGTCAAAATCATAATTTATTGAAATATATTATAATTAAAATTTCACATAAGAATATGAAATAAGATATGATTATAAAAACATGGGGAACAATATAGTAATATTTATATTATATAATGTATGTAATGAAATTAATTTTAAATCATGTTATATATGTTAAAAAAATATTTTTACATTTTTTTTAAAAGAAGGAATTACATGTATGTTAAAAATAACAATCCGACCTTTTTATTTCACACGTAAACATGATTTATTACAGAAAAAAATCACATGATGCATCATTTAACATCATGATTTATAGTGTCTTTTGGGTAAATGGGCATTACGTAACAACATAAATCAGGAAATACACATCATTATTGAAATATGTTTTTACATAACCACACACATTGCTACGTATATAACATTGTATGGGATAACCTGAAGAAAAGAATTATAAAAGTGTGAGCTATAAAGCCTAGAAAGGGTGTAAACATGGAATTAAAAGAAGAATATTGTACATGTTACACAATAGGCATATCAATGGATCATAAGTGAAATATGAACTTAAAGGCATGATATAGCAAGATTATCATAACATAGTAATGCGATAACAATATTTAACATTATATTAGCATGAGATAAGGAACATTGCGCCTGGAGAATGAATAAAACATCATTACACTTAAATTATCATGATTAAAACATCATATCACTTAACATATCATGAGTCTAATCTTTAACCAATGAAATGGAGTGCTATCAGGGCACACCCTTCTTAGTCATTTCATTTCATGTATCTGTGTGCCACATGGATTATACAACATGAAATCATTCGTAATCATAATTTATTCCAAAATAATGGAATTTTTAATATATATATGAAACTATATAATCAATAACTAAATTTTCATAAATGTTATTATCGTTTTTAGAGAAATGGTCATGGTATCCACTACAGAAAAACTTTTTTTTTGGAAATTCGCAGTGCAAATTTGGCAGCAAAACATCGTGACATAAGAATTCAGAAAAATGATTGATGAGAGAGAAAGGAGTATCTCATTATATGTAGATGAAATGGACCATAATGGGGTTATATATATACTTTTCCCAACATATATAATGGAATTTAGTCTTATAATACAAAAGAATTACTTGAATGTAATTGAGGAGAGAGAAATCGCTTTTGTAATTTTGGCAAATTATTGAGTGTAATGGGAGGCATTAATGAGAGAGAAATGGGTATATCATCATTAAAAAAATAAATATTGTAGTATGAGTTATTTTAGAAATCATACCCTCAAATTTTTAATTTAGAATAAAAGGGAATAACAATATAATGAAACTTCGACAAAAATGACACAAGAAGAAATCCCTTAGATGGAAGTGTGAACCCAAAGGCTTGGGAGAGGCATGAGAGATGATTATTGTGAAATTGGGGCCCCTTGGAATGATTATAAAGAAACGACGGTAGATTTTGGTCAAGATGAAAAGTCATTTAGTGATAATTTAGTTGGATCTTGGGTGGGTTTATATAGGAAAAGAGAGGGAATTCATTATTATTTTGGTTTCGGACACCACACATTAAACTAATAAAACCACAAAATAACCCCCAATTTTGCCCTGGGTTTTTACCAAAGGGTATTGTAAAACATTATATTATAATTCCAATGGCCTAACTTCGTAAAATATTCAGCTTTCATAGGTGGTCGTGAGTCACACCATCAAAGAAATCATTTTAAAAGATAAAATGTTTTAAAAGTCTTGGGGGTGCACTAAAGTATTGTAAAATAAATCAAAAAAACCTTAAATCACACTATTTTAATGGTAAAACAAATTTATTCTGAACAACCCATTTATAGTATCGTATTACCTAACTATTTGGTTATTATGATTTCCTAAAACACATTATATATTTAAATGGTATTTATGTTTTACCCAAAAATTTGAATGAATCAGATAATTATAAAAAATTCAATGTTGGATAATATTTAAATATTAATTCCAAAAATAATATTCATTTTATCCAAATAATTTTTTAAATATGTGAATTTTTACATTTAAAATTTATACTGAAATTTATAAAAAATTCATGGGGTTTGAAAAGAAGTCTTTCAAACCTTAATAAAAATTACAATTGTATTCCTAAAAATTATACCATAATTATATTTAATAAAAAGTAAATTAGTAATAATATGTTATTAAAATATTATTTAATTTAAAATTCCATTAATTTATCAAAATATATTTCTTAAATGAATATTAACATAAAATATTATTTGTGCTTTAAAAACTATTTACAAAGTGACAATAATAAAGTGGACGGATATTATTTATTCGATACAAAAATAATTCTCATAATAATAGTGCTAGGGTTTTGTTAAAAACCCCCATATAACACCCTTATATGACCTAAGGGTAAGGTGTGCGATGGTGACAGACTCTTGGGGTGGCTCGGATAACGTTTCTCAGGTAGTAATCTCTATCAACTTCCATTTCTTCATAGATGGTTTTGCTTGAGATTAATGTGTTAAATCTCAGCTTGGGATTTGTCAAGAGTGAAGCCCAATGATACCACCTCTTTTTTATGATATGACAAATGCGCTTCATATGGATTAATTATACTGGATGAGGCCATCGCTTCATTTGTCTATATAAATTGGATTTGTTAAAGCCTTATATTTATTCAAATCATGTGATCACGGTTCAATGACTATATTAGAAACAATAAAAATTCATAATGGTATTTTGAAATCCAAAATAATAAAACCAATTAAGTGGATATTTTATGTAACCATTTTACAAAATAATACATTAAATTAGATTAAGAGGAAGTTTCATTAATAAAAGTTTGGGTCATTGCAGTAAACATTAACAAGTTAATTTTATTCCTTTTTAAATAAATTAACAAGTATTTATAAAAGATATTTAAAAATAATTTATTTATAAATAATAAAATTCATAACATATTTAAAAGTACATTCACATGTTGGAAAAATAATTTTATACATTTCAAATTATTTTTTATAGAAAATCCCTTACATCAAGTCTAACTCACCACATTAATTATTTTACTCATATATAATAAACATATTTTTAATATTTATATTTCTATAAATTTTTTATTTATTATTCCTTTATCATAGTCACTTTTATTTAATTTATTATGTTGTATTATATATTTTCCAAATCGATTAAGTTCATGTTGGATGTTTTGAGGATTTTTGGTTCATAATCTGAAAAAGAAATTGAAGGTTGACCATGGTCATTGTGGTCATTGTTACATATTATATAAAATATTTATAATATCGTAACTATCATTTTTTTACTTTTAATACAATAATTTTATAATCACAACAAGAGGAAATCATAAATGAATCACATAGCTTGTTGGGGTTGTTAGACCACATAAATGAATGAGCGAAATTATCGCTTTCCAATGGATAAGAGGAGAGAAGATAATGATCACATAATCATTATTGAATCATAAAAATTTATTAAAAAAATTATATATTAATTAATTTTGTCATTATAACCATCAATTTCAGGTTCTGGAAAAATGAAACACATAAGATCATCAAGGAGGTTGTCAAAACATACACACAAGAGATGATTTCATATTTTATTGGATGGATATGTAGATTAAAATGGTTTATAAGTCAAATTATTAATAATTATATATATTTTCTATGCATATGAGATTATATATCAATATTTATGGCAAGTTTTAATGAGGTAGAGGATGAAACAATCATAAAATAAGTCATTTTAGACTTATATATCATCACTTGATATCCCCCATTCTATTTATATTAATGCCTTTAAATGAGAGTTTTATCATCATCATAGGGGTTTGAAGCCATTGGGATGAAATTTTAGAGTTTTATTTTGGTAGTGGTTTTAATTGAAATTGAACATGAGTTGTATTTTTATAAGGTTGAATTTAGTTTCTTTTTATAAGAAAAAATAAATGAAATTTTCACACATTTTCAATATTTAAGGTATATGAATGTAATTTTAAAAATTCCATGTGTATCATTCATGAAGCATGTATTAAATTCTAGTGAATTTTAATTTAAAAAAATTAAGGCAATATTTATTTATTTTATAATGATTAATAATATTTTTAAAATATTAAATATCTTTTAAAGTCATTTTTATAACTATTTAAAAAGGTATAAATTAAACGCACTAGTGTCACGAACCAACCCATGTCGAGCCTAAACAGGTCACCGAGACGGTCCACAACATGTATCTAGGGGCATTCCTAATTACAATGGGCTGGAAACTAGTACTGGGCATCGTCATACAAATGAGGGAACAATTTAAGACAAAGATATAAAACCATGACTAGAAAATAAATAGAACAAACAGAGCACATAGAAAAATGAAAACAGAATCTTAATTAAACATAGAACTGATATAGATACAAAGTACCACTAAAAAGAATAAAACTAGAAACCAGACCCCTCTACAACTATCTCCATGTGACCCCTTAGTCACATCCAACTACAAACCCAAAATTTCTCCCACACGAGCATCCACTAAAGAAAATCCTGAACAATAGCTGAACATACAACTGAAATTGTAAAGGATAGGATTGAGAACAAAAATTCTCAGTAGGGATGCCAAAAGTAAACCACTGACACCTAGTTTATTATTACCCAAAGATGTTCGATGACACGAGTTTTTGAATACAATTATAAAAATAAGGTTTTCCCATTTAATCAATATAACACCTCTTTCCTACTATAATAACCAACTCATGCCATTTATTATTTAAAAAAAGTTCACCATATAATAAACAATACAAAACAAGTAATATCAAGAATGTGAAAAAGGGAGAAAGGTAAACAATAAAAGCTGAAAATAAACCACTATAGCCAAAAATAATCCACAAATTGAATATTTTACCATGGGAGATCATAAACATCTCTAGAATACCCCCAGAAGAACTCGGATTGGAACCACCTACCGGTATATGGGGAATCCCTATAGTCAATAACCCATCGATCACCCTCATGAAAAAAAATCAAGGGAAAATCCCACCTAGCCTCTCTATCTACCAGGGGGATCCAACAGAAATAATTAGGGTTCGTGAGTAACCATCACTCAATAATCTATAACAAGCCTATGAACCCAAAGTGGTTATAGTAATACTGTGTAATTATGAGGCCCTCGCACGTGTGACTAATCTCACTACACTTGCCCACCCCAAACACAGACACCAATATACGATAACCCCTAAGGTATATACCCACTATAAAGGTGATGAATATTTATGTACATAGTCTTAGTATCACAAAAATTTCCAACTGGGCCTTCATACCATTAACAATAGAACCCATTTTATAAAATTCTCAATGATTCCAATAGGGAATCTAACATTGCCAAAACAAAATCCAATTGTAATGAAAGTACAAGAATTTCTCTTAGGTTAAAAGTTTCAAACATGCCTCTAAAACAACATGTCTAAATAAATATACCCAAAAGGTCTTACCAATGCCGCTTTAAAATATAAAATTTCCAATTATCACATTAGAAAACATTAACCAGAACCAACACCAAGAACCAAATAGGCACATAGATTCAAGCACACATAGCAATGCATTTCTCAAGTAAAAATAGGCCAAAACCTTGAGGAATAAATTAATAAACATCCTTTGAAAATTCAAAAAAGAACACCCATACTTTATAATTTGAAGATCCATTTTATGGAACCATATTTTTTATGATTTGTTTTGTCACCATCTTCATTTGGAGGCATATCCATGAGTGCACCTAGTGCACCCACGTATGTGTTCACATATAATGGTGCATCACACATACAAAGGTTTATCCAAAACCATTACAATAAAACACAATTCTCTTTAAAACCATCTCCACACACCCACTTTATTTTAAAAGAACAAAAACTAAAACCTTGAATCCATTAAATCCAAAACCAAATTGATTTAACACAATAACCAATCCATTACAAATCCAAATCATATACACCAAAACATTTTCATTAAAAAAATTTCATTGCAACATAATAATGGATATACATTTCATACAATACCGAATTATTCATTAAAATATCAAAGACAATTTGAACAAGCATTCTAGGTACCACAAACCTACGAAAATTATACAAAACTCACTTCAAACTAAATTTTAACAAACCAAATAATTTCAAAATTTCAATAAAAATTTAAACAATGACTCCATGGAGTTTTCATACAAGTTTAAAAATTTATTTAATATGGAATGAATCAATGTAAAGGCTTTAGAATAGAAAAAAATGGAAACTCCTACTGAAACTAGCTGTGATTGGAATTAAAATTCAACAGAAGGAAGAATGTTGCCCAGTGGACTAATTGAACCCCTAAATCCAATGGAAACCCTAGATACACATTAAAACTAACTTTTAGGCTCTATAAAACAAGAACCCCCACATGAAAATTATAGAAATTGAGTGAGGATAAGATATTAGGGGGAAGAGAACTCACTAGAAGAAACTGATGGAGAGTGGAGTGGCCACAAAAAGGATCACCAAGGTAAGGAGGTCTGAATGGGGGGTAAAGGGAATGGGGTGAGTGAGGGAGTAATTAGGGATAAGGGGTTTCATATGGATAATAGGGAAATATGGTTTGTGTGAGGGAAAATGGGGTGAATGGGAGAGTGTGCGTGAGGGATAAAAAATGGGAGGTGATGTGTGAGATTGGGGAAAAATGTAGGGTGTGATTGTAGAGATGTGTCAGTGGAGAGAGGTATATAAAAGAGAAATAAATGGGGAGGGAGGGGTGTGTGAGAGACAAATGGAGGAATGGGATGAATAGAGATATGTGAAAAATAGGGAAAAATAAATGGCAGAGATGGGGTGTGTGGGGAATAAAAAAGATATGGAGTGGTGAAAACCCCTCAAAAAATAATAAAAATAAAAAATAAAAATAAAATAATTATTATTATTATAATTATAAAAATTTAAATTACAGTAGCAATGAAAAAATTAATAAAAAAATTTATAATGATATTAAAAATTATATAATCATAACAACTCCATTAGTTTTCATAATTATAATAATATTAGTATTAATAATAAAAATAGTAATCATGATAAATAGTTGTTTTCTTCATATTATTTTTATTAATGAAAAAATTGAAAACAACCAAATAATTATTATATTTATAACAATTTTAAGGATAATAAGATCACTATGAATTTTAATTAATTTTTTTTAACTATACAATAATGTTATTATTATTATTATATCTTGAAAATTTATTTTATTTAATTCTAATTTTTTTTATTATTTTAAGTAATGGGTAACTATAGGGGTATCTGGTCCGACTACATGGTTACCACTAACCTTGCAGTTCATGTGAACCATTCTGAGACACACTAAAAACATAAAATATAGAAACATTTAAACATATACTCAATCTGCACCTTAATGAGGGTAATTGAAGATAAGAAATAATACTATAATATAATTTAAAAGTTATGTGGGTTCCAATTCGTCCCATGACAAAACTTTCTGCCACCATAAAGTCATTAAGTTGAAAGACATCCAAAACTCAGGAAAAAGCCCAACCCAAACTAAAATAATCCCCAACATGAGAGAATGGGATAACAAAAAACTGTTCTTACCACCACAAGAACGCAATTAGAGAAGAAATTTAAAACCGAAACATACCACCTAGGAAAGGGGGCTACCGCGGGAAATCCAAACCGATCCAATCTAACTTCTATATCATGATAAAAACAACACCACCTCTTGAGATTTTAACTCTTAACCGAGACCAAAAAACCCAACACTATAGGAAAACATCAATAATGTACATAAACCAAGTAGTGAACACAAGATTAACATCAAATATCAATTCTAACACATGAACCTACATCTCCAAATGCAAACAGCTAAACTGAGATCAACCCATACAAGCTCCGAGAACACATTTATGTAAAACACAAAATTCAGAAAAACATTTCCACAAAATCATGACAGGTTGGATTATAATAGGATGATTCCATCATAACTTTACGATAAAACAATGTACTTACGACATCATAAAAAATTTAACTACTGAATAACATGAACTAAAAGACATTAAATGTTCCACTGCCAACAAGGAACGCAAAACATAGACCAAGGCATCACACACCCAGCAACTACTGATGTTAAGTAAGAATCAACCCAAGACTCACGAATAGGGCTTTGATAGATGAAGAATCTATTGCCTCACAGTCAGGCACGTGTCTTCCTCCGGTCCCAACATCTTCTACCAGTGATTCTCCCCACAAAACTTCTCCAAATGACCCAGTCAACCATAATAATGACATATCTTCAGTGGGATGTGACATGAAGATTTCACATGCATAAACTTGAAACATTGGAGACAAAGCACTAAACAGTCCGAAGAAATAGAATCCATAACCACTATAAAGTAATATTTATGAATAGGCCCCTCTAGTACATCCGGATAGCCAGATGGGAACCATCACGAGCAGAAAAATAAGTTGTATTTCCAACAATATGCGCTCTGGAGAACAAATCGCCTAGGAACGCCTCATCAACTAGCTAATCAAAATGATGGACCTTTGAAGGGAGGACATGATCCATGATCTCTGGATTAAGACCCTTAAAGAAGATAAAATTCATCATAAAATCCTCCGATTCTAACTCTAGAGAAAAGGACCCAAGTTCCTTGAAATGGTCAACATAATTCTTCACAGTCAGTTTTTTTTTGTTGAATAGACAAGGTTTCTTACCTAATCATCATATTCACCTCTTCAGGTATGAATAATCCGATGAATAAGAACCTAAAGATAAAACAATTTATCCCAACTTTCAATGAATTTTTTGAAAACACCAATCATTTTTCTAGAGCTGGAATATCGAACAAACCCAATACAGTATGCACTCTGACCGCTTTAGGAGTTCCTAATTTATTCAAGATGTGCTCGACCTCTTCAAGCCACTATGCTACCTCTAATGGTCCCCAATCACAGTGAAGGACATGAAATTTCCAAGAAGGGAAAAAAATGGGCACGACTTACTAGAAACCTTTGGGACCTTTTTGTTGTCATTTTATGAACTACATATGAAACACAAATCCTACATAAATATTAAACCAAATAAATATACAAAAATCAATTCAATATAATAATCACTAAAAAATTAACTATGGACAAAACTTATTTCCTTTAAAAACAATATTACCAATACCCAAACCATTTAAAAAGAAGAATCATCAATTCAAAAATCCCTTTTCACGTTCAAATAACACACTAACACTAATTAGATCCATGAAAAAACAACACATATACAAAAATATGGGAGAGAGGTACTAGTAGCTATGATTAACCCGATGACATTGTAGTGAGCTATGAACCAAGAAATAATATCACCAAGAGGACCTTGAACCAGGTACCTGGGCTCCCCATGGGTCCCTACTCCATGTGATGTCATAGTGTGACACAGAGTCTCCTCTATTGTAATCCCTCAATTCAAAACAAAGTCCAAAGACTCAAAACCCATACTACTTATGGAAAATATAGGTTCAGAACAATCAGGGGATCATGAATCCATTCTCGTACCTATTTCATGTGTCGTGATAGTCCCAATATCCATTTACTGGACACCCCAAGTAAAAAGGTCCCCACTATGATAACATTTTTGTCACAAACAAACCTAGTCGACCCTGAACAAGTCACCTGAGATGGTCCATGAAATTTCCTAAGGGATGTTCTCAATCCCCACAGGATGGAAACTTGTGCCATGCATCAAATTACACAAGAAGGAATGGTTTAATCCTAAGAGATAAAACTAAGACAAGATAAATAAATTAAACAAACAGAGCACACATAAAAATGAGAACTGGATCTAGAACAAACAATGAACCGATTTAGATAAAAAATACTGATAAAAAGAATAAAACATGAAACCATACCCCACTACAATGATCTCTATGTGACCCCTTGGTCACCTCCAAACAGAATCCAAATATTGATCCCACCCGAGCATCCAGTAAGAAAAATCTTGAACAAAATCTGAACTTGCAACTGTAATGTTAAAGAATAGGCCTGGGCACAAAAATTCTCAGTAGGGTTGCCAAAGGTAAACAACTAAATTTAAGTGTTTCCTTAATAAAATTCTGATGACACAAGTTGGTAAATATAATAATAAAAATAAATATTATGCAATTTAAATAAATAACACCTCTTTCTAACAATGATAACTAACTCATGCCATATATAATTTCAAAAAAATCTATTTTATAAACCAAACCAAACAAGTAATAACAGGGATGTGAAAAAGGTAGAATGGTAAAAAATAAAAGATGAAAATAAACTAGTGTATTAGAAAATAAACAAGAAATATAAGCTACGACAAAGAGAGAACCTGAACAACCCTAGAAAACCCCTGGACGCACTCGGTTTGAAACCACATACCATCGTATCGTGAATTACCACAATTCATAACCCACTGATCGCCCTCACAAAAAAATCAATAGAAATCTTACCTAACCACTATATATACTAGGGTCACCATCCATTCTACTGAGGGCTGGTGAGTAACCACCAATCGATAATATAAAATATTCTAATGAACCCAAGTTTGTTATAGTAATATTGTGTATGTATGTTTCCCTCGCACGAATGACTAATCTCACCACACTTGCGTACCCAAAACATAGAAACAAATATATTATAAATCCAAAGGGATAAACCTCCTATAAAGGATCCCCATATTTATATAAATAGATCTCATATCCCAAATAGGTTCCAACTGGGTCGTCATACCATTAAAAATTTAATCTATTTCATAAAAAATTCAATGTTTCTAACCAGGCATACACTTTCACTAAAACACAATCCCCTTTAAATGTTATTACTAACATTACTCTTAGGTTAAATAGTCAAAGGATACATTATATCAATATTTTTGAATATATTTACCCAAAATATTTTTGCAATACAACATTTAAATTTACAATGCCCAATGAGTGCTAAATAAAATATTCACAAAAACCCACACCAAGATCTAAATAGGAACACAGTTTCAAATCCACACACTAAATCATTTTTCAATTCCAATTTGACCAAAAACATAAATAATAAATTTAGACTCATACTTTGAAAATTTCCATAAGAACCCCATCCTTTATAATTCGAAGAGCCATTTTTTGGAACCAAGGTTTTTAAGAAACACGCCATTTATGTCACCATGGTAGTTCAGAGGCACAACCATGAGTGAAACTAATGAAGACAAGGTTGTGTTCACATATAATGATGCATTAAACGTCCAAAGGGATATCCAAAAAACATTTACATAAAAAAATATTTTCTTTATAACCATCACCACTCAACCATTTTATTTTAAAAGAACACAATCTAAAAAATTGAATCCATAAATCCTTACCAAATTGTGTTAACACAATAACCAAGCCATAAAATATCCAAATCATAGGCACCAAACTGAGTTCATTAAAAAAATGTCATTTACAAATAATAATTCATGTAAATTTTTTAAATTACCCAATTATTCATTAAAAGAACATAGTCAAATTGATCATGATTCTTTGCTACCACAAACATAGGTAAATTATACCAAACTCATTTAAATCATATTTTTAAAGACCAAATAAATTCCAAATTGCTTTAATAACATAATCAACACTCACATAGATCTGTAAAACTAGTTTATATATTTATTTAAATTATAAATCATTACAGGAATGGATTTAGGAATGAAAAACATGTAATATCATTCTAAAACCTCATGCGATTGGAATTAAACATATACCGAATGAAAAAACAATGCCCGACTGAAAAATTACACCCCCTAAATCTAATGGAATCATAAGATACACATTAACCCTAACATTTAGGGATCGACCAACCAGAAACCCCACATGAAAACCAAAGAAATTGAGTGGGGATAGGATAATATGGGGAAGTGAACTCATAGGTAGGAACTGCTGGAGAGAGGATCGGTTGTCGGATAGAGCAACAGAAGGGAAGAGGAATGCATGGGAGGTATGGGGAAGAGGGTTGTGTGAGGGAGAAACAGTTGGAGAAGGGTGTACATGAAGGATAATATGGATAGCAGGGGTTGTGTGATGGAAATGGAGTAAATGGGGGAGAGTGTGTGAGGGACAAAAAAACGAGGGGGAGTCGGTGATTGGAAAAAATTTAAAGGGGCGTGATTGGAGAGAGGGGTGAGTGGAGAGAGAGATTAAAAAGGAAATAAATGGTAAGAGAGGGGGTGTCTAAGAGATAAATGGGAGAGAGGGGTGATTGGAGATAGGGGAAAGGGGTGGGAAATCAATGGGATAGAGTGGTGTATGGTGGATAATAAAAGATTGGGATGGATTAAAAATGCTCAAAAAAATAATAACAAGAATAAAAAGAATAATGATAATAATTATGATAATATAAATTAAAAAAACAATAAAAAAATGTGATGACAACATTTATCATAATATTAATAATTATATAATCTTTACAACATCATTAGTATTCTTAATAATAATAATATTAGTAATAACAATAAAAATACTAAAAATGATAAATAATAATTTTATTTATTATAATTTAAATAATGAAAAAATTAATAACAACCCAATCATAATTATATTTATAAAAATTTTAAGGATAATAAGATCATTAAAATTTTAAATAAAAATAATCATTTTTTACAACACAATAATGTTATTTTTTTATGTCTTAAAATTTTATTTTATTTTATTCTCATAAATATTTATTATTAAATGTAATGGGTAGCCGCAGGGGTATTCGGGCCCACTACATGGTTACTGCCAACATTTCATTTCCCGTTCCCTAGTCCATGACCCACCAAAAGCATCAGATATCAAAAAGTATAAATATTCACTCAACCCATACCTCAACAAGCCTAATCAAAGCAGTGAAATAATAAAATAAAATTATTTAAAAACTCTGGGTTTGACAATCAGTATAAAAAAATTACAATATAAATAATTTCACCCCACATAATACCTAATAATTATCTATTAAATTATTTGAGCACCCTATGTTATCCAAAAAATAATACATTATGTGTGTTTAATTACATTTTCCTGATTTTAGACATGCCTGAATGTGAACTGCATCAGCGTTTCATAAGAATTAAAGCTGATTATACAATCAGATAAAACTAAAATTAAATTTAAATCATAAAACATTATTCACAACCAAAAGTACCATTTATAACCATTAATAACTTCTGTTTATCATTATGAAAATATGTTAAATATATAAAAAGAAGTAAAATGAACTTTTTTATGTCTAATTTACATAATATAATATATATGTTATAATCGGTATCATGTTGGAAAAAAATTCCATAATATGATAAGATTTTAAATCCACTCATAATAAATTATTATGGTATTTATTGAACTTATATGAAGGTTATAACATGAATTATACTCATTTTTATCATTATTGTAATGAAAATTTCATTCGAAGAGAGCTATTCATTATTTCCTAGAATAAAATTCCTATAAATACATATTTTGAACCACCAGATTTGAAATATAAAAAAAACTTTTTTCATGATTGAATTTACAAAATTTTCTAAACCACCTCGTTTCAAAAAATCAAATAAAAATAATTAGTATAATTCTAATTTTAAGCATAAAAATGATATTATAAATAATAATATATAATGTTGATTCCCTTGGAATTAATTGGAATATTTCTTTATATCTTAAATACCATTGTGATGTGAAATCAAATCTAAAAATTAAAACCTTGAAATTAAATTTATAAAAATTAAATAAATGATAGTTTTTGATAATAATGGTATTTATCGATAATCACCAAAAGATAATCCTTTTAATGGAAATCTATAAATTTAATGAAAATATTTTTTAGATGATTATATAAAACAGTATGTCCATGTTTTAAAATATAGTTTCAATGAGTTGCATGATTTAATCATAATATCTGTGAAAATATTCAATTAAATCCATTTTTTGATTAATATTTATTTTTGTTGTATAAAATGAATTTAGTATTTCATTCACTAGTAACAAATATTAGATAGATGTTAATGTATTTCATTAAATATATAATATATATTTAATTATAATCATTCTCTTAAAGATATTAAATTAAATTATATTGATAAAAATACATTGTATACATAAATATGTTTTCTAGAAAAATATCACTTATAGTCATATATATAATCATATATAAAAATGGGATTAAATTTCGTTGGAATTAACCATTAAATTAATTTTAAGGAAATATTATCTTTATAAATTTCATAATGATGTTACTCTGCACTAATTTAACAATCAGATTAATATAGTAATGTTTAAGGAATATTGTTTTAATAGTATCTCCAAATTTATTTTAATCTTGAAATGGAACTTGGTACACATAATTGAATAAAATATAGTTATTAAACAAAATTATTAGGTTCCTACACTATAATAGATGTAGATACTATAGAAAATGTGCTTACCGTAACAGTATTATTCAATAATATGGCCTTTGTTTTTTTAAAAAATTCTATCTGGGTAACAAAACTGGTGTTCATGAAATATGTCTTTCAAATTTGTGAATTGAAATGAATTATTTTGGATATGGGACTATCCTTAAGGTGATGTGGCTTAATGAATTCTAGATTAATGGGTGAATCTATTTTTTTCATTTTAACTCCTCTACCAACTCGTACATATATATTAATAAATATTTTCTTAAAAAATAATCTAATTAAACATAACATATATAATTTATAATTATATTAATAAGACTTTTTTTACCTCTAAGATGATTAAAAACGAAAAATAAAAGACATTGTTTATTTTTTTACTATACTGTAGTGAAATAATCAATTTTATTAAAGATAAGATCTAATATAATTTTTTTATTATGTGACGATTTATTGTATACTTGATATTGATTAAAAATTAATTTTTGATTTATATTTAATATAAAACAAATAAAAAATTAAATGATGCTTCATATGTATACCTATTAGATTCTAGATTGATCATCCCAAGGGATTTAATTTCCTCTTTGTGATGAAAACATTTAGGTAAGATTTCCCCATAAGATGGAATTATTTCAACTATAAAATGGTTATTATAATTAAGTAGAAATATAAAACCACAAATTTTTATCCCTTATTGTGTTTGTATTTAAATTTTCTTAAAATGTAGATCAGTTTCTCTGGAAGAAATGTCATAATTTCACTCCTAAATTAAATCAAAATATCCAAATATTTATATTTTACCTTGATTTTATGAAAAAGAATTATTTGTTTTGATGAATAAAACAATACAAATTACAAATTTATAAAAAACAATTAAATTAAGAAATTTTTGTTAAACCAAAATGAATCAATAATATTTTATTCTATAATAATATTATATTTAGAATATAATTTATTATAACAGAAAAATAAAATATTAAATTATTAAAATTAAAATAACCAACCCTTCTGGTTTTATATGATATATAAATAAATTATATTTGAAATGTAACCCACATTTTATTGATAAATATTAGATATGATTATTTCAAAAAAGTCATATGTCTAATTATATATATATATATATATTTGTATTTATACCTGACAATAATTATTAAACCATTATTTTCTAAAATAGTAAAGACAATTAAATCTTGTTTGGTTTATTTTTATTATTAGTTTAAAAATATTATCTGAAATAATGTTTATAAGTGAGAATATAAAATATTTTTAATAATAATAGTGATACCTATGGTCCATTAATCATCATTTTGGTTATTAATGGTTATTTATTAATAAATAATCATTTTCCTTAATTCCAAAACAATACCAATGTTTTTTAATGATTTTTATTTCTTGATGCATAATGAAAACATAAATATTAGTTATATTTTTAAAAATACACATTTGACCATTCCTGTCGCATTTCATGTTAGGTTCAAATTTTAATCATTGATTTGGGAAAAATATAATCAAATATAATTTCTTATATTACATTAAAAATATTAGTTAATTTACAATTTTTATTTTTAATTTAAAAATGAGCATAAATTTAACTAAAACAAAATCCAAAAATTAGATTTTAGACCATTTTTGGAAACACTAATAAATGATCGGTGTAATTTCTATTATTAATGGACATAAATTATATAATAATCATTTTCCAAAATGTTCACAATAATATAACCAGATTACCACAATTTTAATCCATTAACCCATAGAATGAAATTTTAATGTTTTATGCTTCAAAACTCATGATTTTGATAATTTCACAGACTTAATATAATTTATTCATATATAGTTTTATAATATTGGTTAAAAATTAATGTAGGATCATTATGAAAATCAATCATAATAATTTCAAATCATTTTATTAATTTATAACATTAAAAACCCAGTGAACATAAATAAGAGTAATAATTTTAACCAATCATTTTTAATCATTCCATGAACACTACTCATCAAATGGATATGAGATTCATTTATATAAGTTGACAATTCTCTTATATTCGTATGATAATATGATATTATATACTCACATTAGTTCATTTGATCATTAATTTGAACTTATAAAATAGTTATAGTTATAAATATACATTATTGATCACATCATACACATCACACGTATGACTGAAGTGTAGATTATTCCTATATCTAAAAAATAAATTTTAAATAAATTTTTAAAAATATCAAGGTAATATATTATTGTATTCTCAATAAATATTTTTTAATATAATTTAATAAAAAATAGTTACAGATCTAAAAAATAACAATTATAGTTCGAGATATATTTTATGTTAGAGTAATATAAAGTCTATTCCTATATTTCAAGAATTAATAAATTGTGATTGTCTTATATAATTATGATCTCCATAACTCATTTTTATTATTTTGATCATTTTTTGTATTAATTCATCATTGAATATAT
The DNA here is from genome assembly GCA_963277665.1 of Viscum album. Classification (NCBI taxonomy): domain Eukaryota; kingdom Viridiplantae; phylum Streptophyta; class Magnoliopsida; order Santalales; family Viscaceae; genus Viscum; species Viscum album. The sequence continues at coordinate 273,628,024 of OY728155.1, read as the reverse complement.
TTTAATTCTATTAATATGCATTTAATTAGTAAAACACATCACATGATAGGTTTAAATCGTTTTTTTTTCAAAAATGTGAAAAAAGTATCATATAATGTCTTCTTAAATCATTCTAATAGTTTCACCACATTTTATTTTTGTTAATATTTTGATGAAAATATTTCAATATACAAATAAATAAATAATATAAAAATATTTCTATTTGATTTCAGATATATAATAGGTTGAATTTACTAGTTATTTATTCATACATATCCAAAAATAGTCATATAATGATCTTATATGATTTAATTTAGTTGGATATTATATTATCATTTTTATCATTTTTTGTTTCTTTTGATCTTATAAATAATTTTTAGTTACAAAAAAATAATGAAATATCAAAACCCAACATTTTTTCTCCTTGTAATTTTATATTATATTTATATGTTATTTTTCTTAATGTATTAGGGTGAGAACCTTTAGATATTTGATTTATTTTAAAAAGTTGGGCCAATGCAATGTTCTCTTTCACAATCACCACATGGTTTGTTTAAAATTGTATGTAACCCTTTCATGGGGTTTCCTTCAGTATTTGGGTAACATAGATAGTTTACTAGAAACCATGTTACGACTATGTCATGATTATTTGTGACCATTATTTGTAGTTAATTTTAAATAATAATGCTTCGAGGGAACATATAGCACTAAATTTGAACAGACCATGAATTTCTCAGTGTGAACCTTTATTTTTACCATTATAGAAGGGTAGCATGTACATTGGGATTTTCAAGGATAGATTAATCGTCTAAATTACTAGTGATCCCTGTTCTCTATCCTCTAAAAAGTCTCCCATGTTTGTGTCCCAATTTTCCAAATTGTGTAGGTGGACCAAGGATTTTATTCCAGCACAGTAGAAATGAAAATATTCCGTAAATACTTAACTCTAAATTTTTACATATATTGAGACCATCCCATACTTATTCCCCTAAATGAAATATAACACCCATGATGGACTCTTCATCATGACTCCCCTAACTTTTATCTATCCCATAAAAATTTCATGGAATTTTATTATGATTTTTAGTAAGATTTCCAATTTTGAGGAAATGCTCCCAAATTTTCTCATATTCATTTTATTTTATTTTCTTTCCATCACTTATTTTCACTATAATAAACCCTATATAAGAATCTAGTTATAATTGATATTTATTTCATTTATTTAGGATGATAAAATTTCTTAATATCCAATGTTCTCTTATTATTGAAAGCATTAAATCATCCACAAAATATTTATGATAGGTTTTCTTTTGATTGAATTTATAAAAATGATCTATAGTTGATTGTGATTTTAATTACTCATTAAAAAACATAATATTAAAAATGAATATGGTTAATGATTATTTAAAGATAAAATAAATTTTGTAGTTTTTTTTAATTAAATTAATTGCATGTTTATCAATTAAAAAAATGATAAATTATTTTTATTTAACCTTTAACACCAAGTGATTGTTATCTTTCTTCAATATCCCTTAGAAATGAATAATAACATTTTTAAATATCTTATTATACAGTAGGTAGTTATGAACATATATGTGGGTTTATGTATACACATTTATATTTATAAATCATTGGAAAATATATTAATTTTATCAATAGGAGTTACATATATTTATATCTATGTGCGTAAAGGTATATGGTCATAATAACAAAAGAATGATTTTGTGAATTTTACATTTATAATTAATCATGGTTTTCAAAAAAAAATATTAATAGTTTTTTTTAAATAAATTTTAGAGGACTGGTTAGACCCTTAAAATTTTTTATCATATAAATAGTACTGATACCTAGAATCACTCTCTCACCCAGTAAAATTATGATGTTATTTTCTTCCAGTAAAGTAGGCATAAAATTTTATATGTTATTTAATTATATTTCCCCAATGTTCCGTCCCAATAATGGTTTAGAAAAAAACTAAAAAAATGAAATTTTAGTGATGTGGATTACGTGGGATGGATTTTATAAATGAGATTATAATATATGTTTCAAAGGGTTATATAAAATGAGACATGTTTTGTTCTATTTAAAGGAGGTTATGAAATGTTTTTTGTTATATAAATAAAAAATTATTTCTGATAAAATATTTTTACACAATCATGAGAAGGATCTTCTACTTAAAAACTATAAATGGTATCTAGATTCTATTGAAATTCTAACTAATACTTTATCATCAATACTTTTAATATTTTAGGTTCTAATTTAGATCTAGAATCCCCATGGATCATGTGATGTTTGAGGATTGATGGTGATGAGTACAGTCCCAAGGACAGAAGTTGCATAATTTATTTTACATAGTCTTGCTTCATCAAATCCTCAATATTGAATTTTATTCGTTCCAATTTCTAAATTCAAAAACATATATGTATATATATATATATATATAGAAATTTGGATATTTAAATTGATTACTATTATGTGTGTGGAATACAAAGTTATGAAATCACAATTTCATTTATTTGTATGATATCATTAAAATAATTTATTCTATTTATTTACTTTCCATTTGATTTGGTGTAGATGTTGAACTAGCGGGTGGGTGATGCATATTTTCTACAATTAACACTATTTATTTTTTGGTAAAAACTATTTTCCAATATTAAATATTAATATAGTGAAATATTATATCATTAGGGGTGTTAGGATGCACCACGGGTATTTTGTTGGTCATCTGGAGAATCCAAATGAGGGATAACCTTGGTTGGTTTAGGAGAAACAAATATCAAAACCACATTTCCTTTATAAGGGACCATGTTATTGGACCACCCTTTGTTTTTTTTGGCATTTCCTATTGATAAATGAATATGTTTTTTATACATTATCGATAGATTCAGGAAGGGTGTAACATTCTCTTACTCATTAATGACATGAGTTACCATTGGTTTTTTGGGGAATGTCTTTATTTTTGGGTTCACTATTTTTCCTTTAATTATTATCAATTACATTGTTTTTATTTGATATTATATCAATGTTTTATAGGAATTCAAGGGAAATTATTATTGTGTAGGTGAATGTGTAGAGATAATTAGATCAACCTGGTTAACGAAATACGGTTAATAAAATCATTTGGATAATGTGAAAATGGATTAATTTATTTCAAGTTGAATTGTTCATAGGTGGAACATGGTATTCCATAAAACATTGCTAAAACATATCCTTACTCTACCCAACCATCATTATTTTTTAAGTATGTACATTTGGTCCAATTTTTTTAAAATATTTATAAAATCTATTTTATATGATTTAAATGAGTTTCTCTTAGAGTGATGATGAACATTAATTTGAACGTTAATAAAACTTTGAAATTGAAGATATGTATTTAAAAAAATGTTGTTTTAGAGGTCAAAGAAGTATATTTAGTTAAATAAAATTGAAAGAGCTAATTCCAATATACTATGAATGTTTAAATGATAAAATTTTATTATTTTATATTTATTTCATTTAGGAATTTAGTGTTTTGAATGAAGAATTAGAGTTTTTAATGGTTTTCAACATATGATTTTGAAATCAGAAATTTTAAATTACTGTATTTAAGACGTATTAAAAGGGGGAATTTTATAATTGTGTTTAGTGATTTTTTTTAATACATGAATTATTATTTTCAATTATTATTATTTTCGGAGGGTATCGATTGTGTTTGATTTATTATTGATTGGGTGTTGTTTTTCTTTGTTATTAGAGTATGCTTCTCATAAATGATATGATGAATTGTAAGGGTCCATGTGTGGAAATTTGATTTGGTCATTCCACCTAGAATCGTAATAGGATAGAAAACATGATTTATTATTTTATTTTTCATAATTGTAAAAATTATTTTGGTTCTATAGTGATTATGAATTACACTGAGAATGTTTAGGAGGATATCTAATTTTTAGAAAATCCTAATAAATTACGAGTGAGAGTTTTTTGGAGATGTATTAAGGGGTAACGTTTATATCAGAAAAGGATCAACATCCTAGCTTAGATAAAGGAGTGAAATATGTTGGATTTAATTTAGTGGAAATTCACTCAGTGGTTTCATCCTGAGGAGTTTAGAGTGTAGAAATTTTTTGAATTTAGTAATCTTTACTAGGTTCAATAATATGGTCTCCAATTCGGTATACTGATTCCAATTTATTATTGGTTGTGTCAAGTGAATCCTTTAAGAAACACCTTTTTATAATGGTTCATTGTATGAATCTCTCTTCTATATAATTTGTATGATGATTGAACATGTTTGATGATTTGTTTTATGAGTCATTATTAGTGGATTCAGTTCTTAAAGTGTGAACCATGAGGTGTAGAATCCCTATCTAATTCTATGTCCTCCAAGTTTCCACATATAATGATTAGTTTCAACTAGAATATCCCATTCATATAGATTCTAACATTTTATTCAATACAACTTGAATACCTAAGCATTGTCTTGTGTAATTTAAATACGGTCAGCTCTGGTATTCCAAGCCATATTGGTAAAATGATTCATTGAATAATGAAATTTTTTATCATTTGGGACACCTAGAAAGGTTTCACAAGAGAGGTAATAACTGAGGGGAGAAATAATTTCCAACCATAGACTCATGATGGATATCCCCTTTCTTTATTTTTAAATTTTCATCATTTTGTGTCACTGGGTTTTTATCTGTAGTATATATTTATGTGATGATAATTTCTTCATGTCCAATTGGAGAATAATGGAATTTTTTTTGAATTTTTTGATGTATATTTTTTGTTTTTTCATTGATCACCATTCTCCAATACTTTAAGAAGTTCATGTATTTAATTATTTCTCTCCACCATGCAGTGAAATTTCAAAATGTAAGAGAGATCCATTATATATCTACATTTTTTTTCATGTTGGAGTGGTCGAGATTGAGATATATGTTTATATATGGACTCATAAGTTTATTTTATTTCAAATTAAGTCGTTTTTATATTTATATTTAGCTTATTTTATCTTTTTTTAACACCCCATATTTATATTTTTCCTCTCATTAAAATGTGATCCCTTTGGGGGGAGCCCTATAGTGGGGATAATTTTCACACCCTTAACTTTTATCACCCATTTATTTTTTCATTTATTTTTATTTGACTTTATACTTGAGTTTTTTGGTTATAAACATTTATATTTTTAATGTATCAATAAATTTCTTCTTATACATGTTTTTTTTAATGGTCACCAAATAGTTTCTCAAACCATGTGGATGACCCTTATGTGGGATTTCCTTTATTTAATCCTTAGTAAATTAAGTTTAGTGGAATAAAATTTATGAATATTTCATGTAACATTGTAACCCTTACGTGAATATAATTATTAAATTACATGGTTGGAGATCATGGGAATGATACAATTCAAAACAACTGTACATGACCTATAAGAGACCATGTGGTTTAGCCTTACAAAAGGGCAGGCTATAAAAAGTTTTTTTCAAGGTCAGTAAAACTATGTGTCACACTAGTATAACTTGATATAGTTCCTTTATATAGTATCATAATGTTCATTTATATTTTGATAAATCATTCAATTTTTCTAGTTGTTCCCAAATTTAAAATTTACCAAAATATCCATGTCTATTTTTATAAATAAGTCGAGCCCCTCTCCATCCACTTCCACGACATGTGATACACCACCCACAAAATCTTATACTTTGTATCCTACCCTTAATTTATCTATGTCTAATCATTTTTCAATGGTGTTTCATTAGATTAAGTATCGGGAATCGATGTATTGGGATCATATTTCCTCCATTCTCAAATTCCTCTAAATTTATTTTTCTTACATCACTATGCATTACTAGACCAAACCATTTATGGGATTCAAGTTTAATATTCGTAAGACTTTTTTTAGGATGTTGATAAAACTTCAAAATCCCTCTTCCATCAAAATTTCCTTCTTTTGAAAATATGTGTTTGATTTAGTTTGGGTTTCCCCATGTATTTGAATTTAAATTCAAAAACTATTATCTCATGTCTTTTAAATTATTTTTCATGATACCTAATAATAAAAATAAATTTATGTAATAATTATTTAAAGGGATAAAATAGTTCAAATTTATTTTCAATTCAGTTTAATTTATTTTTATAAAATTGAAAAAATTGTACAAATCCAAATTAATAAATCTTACACCTGAAGTGGTTATTATATTTTTTGAATGACCTTATAAAAGAAAAAGGTGAATTTAAATTTTCTTCTGAGGTAGTTATTGGTTAATAATATTGGAATGTTTGAATATATATATATATATATATATATATATATTATCATTTTAATGTTTTTATTTGTCAACATAAGTTATATATTGATGTTAATTTATATGGGTATTATAACAAAGAAAATCATTAGGGAAAAAATATTTAAAACTCAAACATTATATCCAAAAATGTTTCAAAATGTATTTTATATAATATATTAAAAATTAATGGTAGTAAACAAAAAATTAATTATAATATAAGAATCTACCTCAATTAATTCCATGTCTTATATAGTTGGAATATGATTTTACTACATACTCTTAAATGAAATATTTTTCATGTGTTCATGGAGGAGGGATTAGAAAATATGATGGATTATATTGATTTGTATTTGAGATTTTTTATGTGTTTTCGTTCCCTTACTTCCCATTTATTATAACCATTGGATGTTAGGAATTTCAGAGTGGGATGAGAGATGGCTATTATCTAGTCTCGATTAGACAGACTATATCCATTATTTTATCAAAGGTCATATGGACGTTCATCCAGAGAAGCTAGTTGAGGGTAGAAAGTTCATTGTAAATTTTGGAATGTGTAGATAATATAGATTAGGGTTCCATTATGAGGGAGTATAGGGTATCTACATTGGAGTTTTTGGTGTTTCCCATTATTATTATTATATATGTGTTATCATTAGAAATATTTCAATTTACTCATTTACTCATGATTATTTTGTATACTAATAGAACTATATGATCAATTATATATATTATTCCTTATCACTTTTTAAATACCTTCCGATGTTTATATTTCATTATTTCATAACCTATATTTACTATTTACTTATCCTTTCATTTTTTATTCATTATTTTCAATCTCAATGTTGTTTAAACTAAAAAAATAATTTCAAGGTTATCTTTTACTAGGGTGATTTTTATAAAATTTATTTGTAAAGAATCCTTTTAGAAAGATTTATAAAATGAATCTTGTAACATATTATTGTAATGAGGTTTATGATTTTGTTATTCCTTAGTGTAATTAAAACCCATTTTTAAATAATCTATTTTCAACGGTATATGAAATATATCTTATATTTAAATACTATATATGAAGTGTGGTTTCTATCTGAACTCCCACTTGGACTTAATTCTCAAATATAATATGTTTTCATGTATTAGATATTGTCTGGAATTCAAAAACAATAAATTTGGTTTGATGTTGCATGACTACTATTGGAGTGACAATGATGTCTGTCAGTTAATTAGAGCTATATTTTTTATTTTTTATATCAAACATATAGGCCTTTTCCATTAAAATTTATAATTAATATAGAATTATATATATGTTTTTCTTTTTATGCTAAGTCTAATGAATATTCTATTTCATGGAGTTGGGAGTAAGCAATGTATTTTTATAAGGGTTTTAATAAATTATTAAGTTATGAAATATTGTTTTTTTTAATTATATTATGTTGTTTGGATGTCTGACATATAGATAGTCCATGTTAAAAAACATTTAATTTTAAGATAAATCATCTTCATCGCTTATTAATTATATTTTTTTAGATTTGTCTTAATCATAATATTAATAAAATCCTTTTTGGTTAAAAGTAAAAAAGTTTTGATTATATCCTAATTGGGTTTTCATGCAACATATGATTTTATTTGTAATATTAATTTCCTAATTATATAATTTTAACATGAAGACATGAAATTAATTTTTGTATACAGAATGCCAAAATTATCATTTGATGATTTTTTGAGAATTCTCTAAAAGATTTTATTTGTCAGTGAATAGTGAAAAATAAAAAAGTATATTGAAAAATGTATTTGATTTTCATTTATTTACAAAGTTATATTATATATTTTATTATTTAAAAAAATTAATCAGTTCATTTTTTAAAATATAATTAAATAAATGTTATTTAAATCATCTTTATCTTTGAATATTGTATAAAATAATTTTAATCATAAAATGCATTTTTATTAAAAACAAATTTTATTAAACATTACAGGTTTACATATAAATTTTACTCTATCTCTTTTATGAATTAAATATAATAATATGAGTTTTATATTTTTAATCATCATGATGAAATTATATAATAATTTTGAAAAATATTTTTCATATATAATAGAAAAAAACTACAAATATATACCTTTATTTAAGGATAAAAATGTTTTACTTGAGTTAAATTAAAGAGTTAATGATTTAAAAGACCAAATTTTTCCCATGATATATTTTCTTTCCTTATTAGGATCTTATATAATTTTATATTCCTAAATGGACTATTTTGGTGCCATTTGGATTGAAAATGACCATGATATATTTTATTTATAAAAAACATCCCAGTGTTTCCACTCCCCACTTATTATACGAAACCCACCTATTATTTTATAGAAAAATATAAATCCATTTGTTATGAATATATATTCCAAAAAGTAGTCTCAACATCCCTACCCACCCAAGAGTCCCTATTTTAATGTTAAATATATGATAGTATAATTTAGTTATAACAACAATGAGTTGTCTAAAGAAGTGGTATAGTTTTTAACAATGATGTTTTATTTTATTTTTTTCAGATCCTTAAAATAAACATAATACATTCTGAAATAACAAAAAAAAACAACAACATATATATATATCTATGTGTTTCTATTTTAATGGTATAACATATGTCCCTTTCATTTTTCAATTAAATTGGAAATGAATCCATCATTGAAGTGTATCGAAGACTACTACCTAACAAGACGATGTGATTCATTTTCCCTTATCACCACATATTATTGTTTATAATGATGGGTTTAATATATATATATACATATATATATATATATATTAATGAACCATTTTTCATTAAATAATGAAATTAATCTTCTAATTTCTTTTAATTCCATCCATTGATAAATTATAACAATGTTTCTCTATATGTATGGGATTCCATTTTCACAAAGAGATGTTACTTTTTTTACGAAGTGGTAAAAAGGATTCTATATATAATTTTATTTAATAAAATTATTTGATATTTATTTCTTTATAGTTAATTTTAATGTTAAAATGTAACTTACCTTATTTTCATCATATTATTTGAAAAATGCAAATTTTATTCATGGATACGTATGGAAAACCATTTCCTAAATTTTTACATAAATAATTTTTCATAATAAAGTTTTACAGGTTGTTTTATATGCATAATTGATACATAAAAATGATAATAATATAATTTTTATTATTTTGGATATGATAGAATAATGAATTCTTTGAGTATTGTCAGCATGCCTAATTCATTTTGGTCATAAATCCTAATATCATCAATACATTTGACATGAATTTAATTGATTTTGTAATTGTATATAACATGAAAATATTAAATGAAAAATATTATTGAAAAATTATTTTATGAATGTAAATAATTTAAAAATGTTTATTATTCATGAATATAAATATTGAATGTGATGAGTCATACTCATGGTATGTGACACTTTACGTTAAAAATAACATTTTAATTGTTTTAAAGATTTATTTTCTATATTTTCACTATCCACATCCATATTCTAAAAATAAATTTATTGATGATTTTATTTGTATTAAAATAAATTATAATGAAAATTTTATGTCAAAATTTAATTTATTTCAATGGTTTTAAGAAATAAATAATTGTACATATTTTATGTTGATCATTTTGACAAAAAGAGAAAAATTAATTCTCTATTTTAATATAAATGGTATCAAGCGTTTTCCACATTATAGTACTACATATTTAATATATGTATTCCTTTAAAAATACATATCATTTATTCATTAAATTACTTTCATCCCAATGTTCTAGTTATTTTCAGAATGGTTATTAAATGTAGTAGATATTTCAATATCTATGAATTTTTATCTTATGGGTGTAAGATTTTTTTTAAACTGTAGTTACGGAAATTAGATATTTCAATTTTTAATATTATATTCTATTCATCAAATTTTTTTATAATGAAGGTTGATCATGATATATATCTCTAATTAATAGTGTAAATGGATAAATTTAACCTATTAGGTTTCCTCTATGAGATTACTGGAATTTACCAGCATGGTTTTTGGATTTTAAAGAGTGATTATAAGAGTCATATTAAAATGATATTCCATGTATACTATATGATTCCTATATTCTTTATAATGGTTTTTATGGAAATATTATGATTTAAAAATTTAGATTATGTGATTTTTCTTAAAGTAATTGTTATTCTACTTCTTAAGGGAGAAATTTATATCTTTGGGAGAATTTTGTCTTCTATTTTTGATGATTTCAATGAAATCCGTATGGGTATTATTTGGAATTTATGCATTAAACAAAATATTTCTTAAAATAATTTTTGACTCGTATTGAGTTATGGGGTAGGAAAATGATTAATTTTATCCAATAGTTTATATATAAAATATACATTTTCAGGAGAATTCATGGACTAATGTTTTTTTATTTCTTTTTTTATACAGCTTACATTGATTTCAATGAGAATCACAAATTTTTGAAACAATTCCTCATAAGGATTTAAGAATTTATAGGGACAAGGATGAGGAAAAGATGATTATTCCGAAGATTTGAAATAAGGAAAAATTGTTATATCATAAAATCTTATTATTATTGAAATAATGGGTACTGATAGAATGTTTCCACATTATGATTGGATATTTCTTTATTCAAGGGTAATGTCCAAATTCTATGCAACGTTAATAAAAATAATTTTAATAAAATAATAAAATTAATTCTTGTCTAAATAGTAAATAAGAAATATTATTTAAGGTCGAATCTATATAATTGCTATGGTATGACATATATTTGTCAAATTTAATAAAACATAAATATCTATAAGCATAAAAAAAATTAATTATTTTCTAATGAATAAATATTAGGAATTCATTAAGTCAATTTCAGTATAGTTAGTGTCATATAAAAATCGTATATAATATTTATAGTAAGGAAAAATAATATTAATAAACTTTAGAGATTATAATTTTAGGATACCATGATATATTATAAGATGATTATAATAATTATTCGTTTACATTGAATCAGTTAATTATATTTTTCTATAGTGGGAATAGGGAATATGAAATAGGATGACAACAACATGATAATATCCTTTAATATCAATATCCTACGATGGTTGGAATTAAAATTTAATATTTTTATCTTTTATAAATTAGTTTTTTTAGTCTATAAATGGTGATGGAATTCCATTATTGAGGGAAATATTATCTACCATGGAGGAACATGTCAATAGTGGATCATTTTAGGATACATTACCCTATATCATTCATTAGATTATATATTTCAGTGGTTGTTGTGTGATGGATTAATTATTTAACTAATGATTCTTAAAGTCAGGGGTTATTTATATAGTAAATATTTACATCATTATATTTATCATTTTTTCATGTGATATTGATCAAAAATGGTAAGCAGTTATGAATACATGATAATTTGAAGAGAATGATGCCATGGAATTGGATAAATTTATAAATCATTTCAATGAGTTGTATTTTCTTGGGGGTTTTTACTTTAGATAGAAAATCCTTTCTGGGGATTCAGAAATTAGGTGAAAGATTTAGTGATATCATATTGATAAACAATCATCTGATTGGAAGGGTAAAAACAATATATTATCTGAGGTCATGATGGTAAAAATAATATTTTTTAATTATTATGGAATCCAATATATGGTAATGCATTAGAATCCAGTGCAATTAGATGTTATGATAAATATTTTCATTGTGATTTGAAGATATAAATGGAGTTCATTATTGAATAAGTATTCCATGACAAAAAAATTGAAAAATATTTATAGTGGTTGAAATATGAAATGATTCCCTCAAATAAATAATAATGTAAGAAAATTATATTTTCAATTTTTGATATTTTTTGTCCAAAAGAACCATAGGGAATGTCTTATAAAATTTGGGAAGTGCTTCTGATGTGGCAGATTTTTGTGCATGGATTGTTATTGAAAATAAACATGTAATAGTAATTGGATGACAAATTTGGATAAAAATTTAGTAAATCTATTAATGTAAGTAGATGGGATATAATATTGAGGTGTTTTTGAATAATAGAATGAATGTTTCTAAATAAAAATACTATAATAAGAAGAGTGCATTGAAATACATTTCATATACTTTATATGTTAGTGGGTTGTTGAATGAAGTGGTAATGTGTACATTACTTGTGAATTCATGTTAAACTAATGTATTGTTTGATTCAATGTTGACCATTTATTTCATTCATGAGAAATGTTTTGGTAAAATAAAAAAGTTCACCACATAAAATGAAGAATGTAATTTTGGTAAAAACATCTTGGGTAGTATTATGGAAGCCATAATTAACAAAGATCATCATGTTCTCATATGTGGAAGATTTATCCCTATAAATAAATATATAATTCCCATTGTAGAATTTTTTTATTCTAGTTGTGGATTTCTTTTTTTATCATGATTAAAATTTTTGAAAATCCAATGAATTTATTTTCCAAAATTAGTTTTTTTTGTAATATAAAAATGAATTCATAGCATTGATAAGATATCAAGAATATAAAAAACTATTACTTGTATCTTTTTCATATTTTTTAAAATAATGGATCTATTAAGTTATTTAATATTCTGATAGTAATAGAATATCAGAATATTTTTACTAATAAGATACCTAATATTATAACTAAATAATATTTTGAGTATACTATTAACATACCGCCTAATGATAAGATCATTTCAAAAACCCCTTACAAAATAGATAGATTATATTTTTTACAAATCAAAATTTTTTTATAAGTCTTTCATAATAAAGGTTTCATTCAAATTATAACATGACCATTAAATCATTTTTTCTTGTAAAAAGGAATAGTGGATCAATGATACATTGCATTTATTATGAAACACTAAATTACATCATTATTAATAATAATCTTCAATCACCTTATTTGGATGACTTGTTTGATTAGATCCACTAAATATAGTATCATTCAATGGATGATCTCAAGTCTAGGTACCATTATATGAATGTGAAGTAGGATGAAATCATTATGATGACACTCGATAATTGGCATATAAATTTTGAGTTTGTGGTTATTCAATATTTTTTAGGAATATATTTTCTATATTCATGGATCATATGAATAATGTATTTCATAATTAATTTGATATGTTTGTGGTTGTGTTTATAAATGATATTTTGGAATATCTAAAATGTTATGTGGATGATGAAAAAACAAAAGGATTATTATATAAACCATAATGATGAATAATTTATATAGGGAATTTATTAAATATATTTATTATGTTTATAATATTTTTCATTCCTTGGATTTATCATAAATAGAGGTGAGATAAATATTGATCCTATGATAAATAATGTCATTGATGAATTAAAAAAACTAATAAATGTTATTATTTTTCATAGAATTCATAGATTCGCTAGCTATTACTGGAATTCTATTTATTAATTTCAATTTTTATCTATCCCACTAAGTATGTCAACTAGAAATGATGTTTTATTTATCAAGAAAAGAGAATAAAATAAATATTTTATGTAATTGAATATAAGGTTCATGGATGACCAATGTTTTACCCTTCTATCTAGAAATGGTGACTTTTTTTATCTAAAGTGACTCTTCATTAATGGGATTATGTTTTTTAATATATAATTATAAATTAATATATTATTCTATAGGATAAATAAAACATCAGGGGAAAATTTATCCAACACTAGAAGTTGAATTAGTTGTAATATTGTTTTATTTAAAAATTTAGAGTCATAATTTAAATAGAATTAATTGTTAAATGAATACAGATAACAAATTTTGGAAGTATATATTAACTAGTAAATTTTATAAATTGGGAAGAGTACATGTATTTAATTGATAATGGATTATGCATTCACAACTATTTAACCCACATGCAAAGAAAATAGGGAAGTTGATATATTAATATAAAAATTAAATCTATATTAACTATTATATTTCTAGAATATCATCCATTGATTACTGATTTGATGGATGTATTTGTAGAAATAATGAATTAAGGATGTTATGAAATTTTTCATAGGTGTCAGTACGATCATATTTTTTAGGAAAAGGTAAGCAAGATAAGAAGGAGGGGCATGTTTTACAAGAAAAGATAACATATCTCAACAGGGGTATGTCTCCATATTTTAATGTAAGTGAAGAGTGTGTAATAATATTTGGGATGAGATATTGTGTTTCATAAATCCACTAGTTGATTAATTAACATTTGAGTAAAGATCACAGTTTTCCATTTTATATTCTTCTCGGTGGCACAAAACATGTATAATGAATATTGTTAAAATTTCTAATCGTTGGGAATAAAGAAATATTTTGATGAATTTAAGATAGAATTTTTTAATTATCAATAGGTTAAAGACTAAATAAAATTAACAATGTGATTTATTATACACATTCCAGTTCTTGATTCTAAATTGATGAATATATCCATGGATTTATGGGTTGGATTTGTAAATAAATTTCATGGTAAACGTGTGATTTGGTTAATTATTGATTTGTTAAGAAAAGATTTTAATTTTTTCACATTAAAGATAATATTTATTTGGATCAATATTTTGGATATTATATTAGATAAGTGATTAGAATACCTAAATCACCACTCCTCATTGTATATTACTTTGATACAATGTTTACCAATAATTTTTTGATGTGTTTTTAGAATTCATTGGATACTGAATTATATTTCAAGACAACCATTCATCATAAATATGATAGATATTTAGAGTAAATGATTTATACGTTTGAGTATATGCTTTATGATTTTTCTATTAAGTAATAGGGATGTTGGGATTAACATCTGGCATTGGTTATGATTTCATATAATATCTGTTTTCATTCAAGTATATAGATGGAACCTTGATACACATTATAAGGAAAGCGGTGTGAAACACCCACTTGTATGGATGAAGTAGCTGAAAGGATGTATTTCGGACCGTACTAGTAGAAAAAATGATTTCGAAGGTGAATATGATTTATTAAGACAATGTGATAAAATAGAGAAGTTATAAAATATTTGAACATAACTAGAGGATATATTGTTCTCATTGAGGAATGGGATCATGTTTTCTTAATGTATCTCCCTGGAAAAGTGATAAGACTTTGGAGAAAATGGAATGTTAATTCCTCTATAAATGTTAGAATATGAAATCTATGAGGGGATTGGATTAGTTTCATACTGAGAGGCCTTTCCATCAAGTTTACCTTTGGAACCTGATGTATTTAATTTTTTTTAATTATGAATATAAGTTCCAATTTCATGTCATGTTTTGATCCCAAAGGATATTTTGTTTAAAAAATATTCTTATGAGGAACATCCAATATATATTTTTTTACCGAATATAGAATTATTTCAAGAATAAAATGATTTACCAGGTTATGGACTTTGGGAAAAATATATGATTTATGAAACAACATATGATTCAAGAATTCCTATGAAAGAAAAATATCACAACATGTTTATCTAATGATTACAAAAACAAGGATGCAATTACTATAAGGGGGATGAATATAGCAAAACCATTATTGATAATAAAAATAACATTCATGTATAATCAATTTGATGTTATTGATTTATATTCACTATATTAGTAATTAAAAATTCTTCAGCAAAAATAGGTAATCATTAATTATAAAAAAATTGGTTTTAATAAATAAAATGGTTTTAGTTAAAACATTAATTCATAAATTATACAATTTTTAAATGAAAAATGAACATAACATTTTAATATATTATGTAGAATAAAATTATGATTAATTTTTTTATAATTTTTTGAAATGTATGCTTTTCAAAATAACAGTGACAAATTATTATTTTTATTTAAAACCTTCTTTTCATTTCAATCATTTACAAAGTCCAATTATAAATTTAATAACAAAAAAAATTAGATTATTTCATTTTAATTAAAAATATTCCAAAAAATTTATTAGAATCAATATAATACATTAATTTAGTATAAAAAATGATGCTTAAAATATTTTTCGGAAAAAACAATTTTTATTGAATTTTGGGGGTTTTGGTTTAAATAAAATATTTTTACTTTTGGGATTTAAAATTCTAAAAATGAAATTATATAACTTAAATAAAATTATTTAATATTGTTAAATACTTTTTCAAAAACCTTCGAGAATAATATTTATTATATTAATATTAAAAACTAAAAATAATATGAAATACCATTTAAAAAATGTTAATGTTAAAACATTAAAAAAATTAAGAAGCCATAAAATTGGTTAAAAATGAATATTAAAAATGTTAAATTTATTTTTTGGAAAAAATTAAATATATAATAATTTTAACCATTTTCATCAGGTTTGTAGTTATACAAAATTGTAGATACATTTAAATTATTTTCATTTGGTTAAGGATTAAACAGGTTTACCTATAAGTTAATCAAAAGAGATAAGGATTACAAAGAACTAAAACAATTTTAAATTCCATTTTAAAGCCATAATTCGACTTGAAATATTTTCATATTATGTAATTATTTATTTTGGAGAATTTTTTATTGAGAATGCCATTAATATATCTTATTTTTTCAAAAACAGTTCAAGTGTGTCCCCCCACCCTCCCATATGTAAAATCGAACACACTGTCTCCACTTTTATCCACATTTAAATGAGATTTTGGTTTAGCCAATACGTACCCAAATCATATCCTAACAATAATACCAACATCCTAGAGTCCCTATTCTATTTAGAAAAACAACCTAATAAGGAATTAGGTTAAAACATTAAATGGTTATATGAAAAAGTGGTATAGTTATTTACTCTGAATTTTAATTTTTTTCTATCTCTATATACATAAAATAATATTAATCCATGATGAAATAATAACAGAAGTATAAAACATATATTTTTATATGGTTATGTTATTTTCATAAGATATATCCCTCTTCATATTACATAAAATGGGAAATCAAACCATCATTTGTATTTACAATAGACTGCCACTTCAAAATCCAATATACGTATGAAAAACTATACCCATGATTGTAATGTAATTCCATTTTCATATCCATATTTCATGGACAGTTATAAAAGAGAAACTAATTAATAAAAATAAAAATTATTTTATGATTACTAATCAATATGTTAGAGAATAATTAATATTTTTACCATAGTTATCTTACCAAATTAATTTTGTTCATATGTGTTGAATGTCAACAAAATATTCAATATAAAAAAATTGAATTTTTTACTACATTTCATGTAATATAGATTGAATAATAAAGATGGGAAATTTTAAGAATAAATTATATAATTTTATTATTTTATAATTCACGAATATAATAATACAATGTGAGTATTTAGACTCAAGGTATGAGAAATATTACCTTAAAAACTCATTTCAGATGATTTATTGATTTATTTTAAAATATTTTTCTCCCTTGTACATATTCTTCAAATTATATTATTGATGTATTTATTTCAAAATAAGTGATATATAAAATAAATTTCATGAATCATTTGAGATTAATTAAATGGTTTTATATTGAAATATTTTTACATATTTTATAGAGAACTTTTTAACAAAAAGGCCAAACCAATGTTCATTTTATTTTCTACGAAATAAATGTGTTTTCCCTTTAATGTTAACATTATTTTATGTTTGGATTCCATTATAATATTCCATTTTTTATTCAATATTAACCTTATTTCCCTTTTTGGGTACACCAAAAAATGGTTATAAATGTAATAGGCATTTTGATATCTAGAGAAGTTTTTTTTATTGGTGACAACTATTTTTTTATTATTATGATGGTGGAAATGAAATATATAAGGTATTATTATTATGTTAATTTTCATTGAAATTATTTATGATGAAGGGTAATCCTAGTTTCAATAATGAATATGGGTTATCCCAATATACACCATGATGATGGGGGTCACTGATACAACACTACATTGCCATGGGCAAATGGAATGAGGTAATCGGTGACAGTTCTCCAACTAGAATATTAGAATTTACCTAGTTGTTTATTCCATTTGTATTAGTAATTTTATGTGTGATATTAATATTATCTATAATGTTATAATAATGAAATATATATTATTTTTATGTGTTATTATGAAAATCACCTGATTTCATTAGAAAGCTAATGTGCTTCTGTTTAATGGAATATTAGGGATATTTTTAAAGGAGAAATGTATAACTTTTCATATAATATTTCATGAGTTTTTCATTATATTATTTTAAAAAAATATGAGATTTATTTTCTTTAGTATTTAATATGAATTTTTTATGAAAATATTTTATAATTAGTTTTGATACCTTAGGTAATAAAATATTTCATTCGATTAGAATGTCTATTTTTAAAAAATCAATTTCTGAGTATTCATGGGATAATGATTTTCATTAATTATTTTTTATATGTATTTAACTAAGACTTTTTTCTCATTACAAATATTAATGTTATTTTCATATTATTGTAAGGATTTATAGGGGCTATAATATGGAAAATTTTAAAATCATGAAGATATGGAATGAAATAACATCATGTTATATATTTATAGATTTTTAATTTGGGTAATATAAACATGAATTTTTAGTTTTCGTTATTTAATGTTGTATTTATTTATTTAATTGTTTTTGAAATATTAGATAAACCACTAAACCATAATGATCTGTGGGAATTCATGAAAATGAATTATTTTCTAATGAACCAATTTTTTCTAATTTTTAAGAATGAGTACAAAAACGTCATTAACATCTTTCTACTATAAACTTAATTTTTTGGGTAAAATTGTCCCTAATGATTGAATATTATTTTAATGTAATTGGAAATAGTTTTGGAGGGATTTAGTATCACCCTTTGGTAAGTTAAGGGATATAATGAGTGTTTTATAGTGGGATGACCATAGTAACATCATTAATTTCATAAATTTAAGGAATATCCACTTTAGAGTATTATGATGTGGATTGATTATGCATAAATTAATAAATAATAATATAATGAAATTTTCAAAAATTTAGAATTAATTTTTATAAGGTTAATTCATTAGAATCAAAATATATTCTCTTATATGTTATTTTGTTTAAAAATCATTCATTATTATTACATAATATATTAGATTATAATTATATTCAATTATACATTTTATTAAGAGATTTTCATTGTCTTTTAATATTACAAACCTATAAACCCATTTTATTAGTTCTTATTTAATTATGAACATATAGAATATTGATAAGACATTAAATCATAAATAAGAATGTTTTAATTATGTTTTTTAACAAAAATTCCCACACCCAACTTTTATTTCGGCAGATACCATCTTTCTATAGGCATGTTATTATTGAATCATTACAAAAATTGTTTTTTTGTTATACTTTTAGTGGATGGGAATTTTGATCATCCCTTATTGGGTTTTAGGCATATTACAAGACACTATTAAAATGAAATACATTTTTTTGTATCATTTTCATTAATTAGAGTACCCCGATTTAATT
The DNA here is from genome assembly GCA_963277665.1 of Viscum album. Lineage (NCBI taxonomy): Eukaryota > Viridiplantae > Streptophyta > Magnoliopsida > Santalales > Viscaceae > Viscum > Viscum album. The sequence goes on along the minus strand of OY728155.1, from coordinate 273,608,311 downwards.
ATTTGCAAAATTTCAACCAAAAACATATATATTAATTTTTTTTCTATTATAATTTTAACTGATAGATCTTAAAAAAGTTAAAGTTTTCACCATTAATAAAGGTAATAGATATCATTGAGTTAGGGCCGATCCCATTATATTGAATTCTTATTATAAGTCCCCATCTGTAAAACATTACTTAATCTTGAGTTAAATAAAGAATTCACATTGAGAATCTTTTCAAGTTTAGAGTTTTAGAGAATTAGGCTGTTAACATTACATTACATCCCAAAAATTACCTAATATACACTTTTACTCTTTCCAAAATCTTCACAATAATAAAACTCCTAAAATTAAACAAGATTTATTTTCTTGATATAAATATTCTTGAATAATTATTTTATATTACCCTTACTTATATGATGTGAAAATCAATTCAAAAACAATGGATGAGCATAAAAAGAACATTAAGGGTTATAAAATAAGGAAAGAAAACATTATTCCATAAATACATAAAAATCAATGAAACCATACTTATTAATCATAAACCATAATCTCTTTAACATACCATGTGAAATAATAATATTTATGAATAACACATAGAAATCATAAATCATAAAGGTAAATTATGGTATCCATAACATACTTTTATGATATATTTCACAACCACATAGGGAGTTTTGTTCGGAATACCCATCAATATGTATTCATTAAATACATTAGGATAAACATTAATGTTTGCCTCCATTACGTTTCTCATTGCATTATAGAGATATCATGGGATCACCCACTCGAGGTTTATCATGGAACCACCCCTATTTATTTTATCATGTCACTACCAATCAAATATCCATGTATGATTACATAATAATAAAACATTAAATATTGATGTTAACAATATTTCATTAATCAAACACAATATATCAATTCAATATATTGAAATATTCTATTAAATTCCCAAACCATATAAAATTTTTAATATAGAGATTTTTTAATCAATGTGCCTTGAACCAATTCAAAGAAATTAGAGATTTATAATTTTAATACATATTTGTACATATAAATAAATCCATAAAACAATTTTCAAAAATGTGTAAACTTATGAGAAATACTTGGAAGAATAAATCACTAAAACATTTAAAATCACGTTTTACTTTAAGAGTCTTGTAACACATGAGATACAGTTGAATAAAAATAATTAAATAATTACATCAAAAAATAAAATATTAGGATATTATAGAAATACATGATATAAAATGTTAAAATGGTTATATATACACTTTATACGATATTAAAGATGTAAAATATCAAGATATGCCTCATTGAAAGGAGATTGAGATGTAGTCCCTTTCAAAGATCATATCAATAGATTAAGGATAAATAAATGACATAATTATCTATGAAAAATATAAATAAACCCAATATAAGAATATATTATGTGTAAAACAATCATAGGTCATTCACACATATTATTGGAAAAATAAACCTGTTGATATGGATATTTAACTCATTGAATGGAGATTGTGCTATGATTTCACTTACAATGTTTGTAGATATATTAGAATTATTTATCAATGGAGTGATTATGTGTTTAAAAAGTATATCCACACAAATGGAAGTGTAAATTAAAAAATAAATAAATAATCATTGATTCCACATATAATCCTTCCATAATATAATCAACATAGTATGCATTAAATTCAATGAGTAAAAATTGAGTTTTGAAATTCCCTTATAAAAATTCGGTAGCCTAACAACATCACATAAAAATTTAGCAAATGAGTTGATGAGATATAAAAGGGTATCTAATCACATGTAAAAATAATTTACAGCATTTATGATATATAAAAACACATCCCATTATAAGAAAATTTAAATTCAAAGACAAAACATAAAATAAGTCTTTGATAAAAAAAGGAGGGTGAATGAATCCCTTATAAAGATCATTTTGTAAATAAAATAGATCAACTATGTGTATTCACTATAATTACAGATAAAGAAATTATAAATTAATGATAATATATATAAATTAATTACTCAGAAAATAAAAAACATGACATAAACATGATGTATAATATCACCCCAAAGAATGGAAATTGGGTTTAGAAGTTCCATAAACTAATATTTGGTAGCTAATTGGGTCATTTAAAAAATCATAAAAAGATTTGATGAGAAAGAAAAGAGTCTCCCAAAAAATGGAAATAAAATTTACATAAATAAGGATATATAATTACATATTCCAACATAAGAAAATTGAAATTTTAAGACATAACATAAATGAAGTCTTTGACTAAAAGAATAGGGTGAAAAGTTCCCTTACCTTGAATCCGACTCCTTAGGTATATTCCTTGTTCTTCCAAGGTCTGAATTGTTCGTTCTGATTTTCCATATAATTGAGGATGAAAATATGTACTAAATTTTAATTTAGTACCCCATGTCTTCTAAAGTCCCTTTCAAAAGATTGAATTTAACCTGTGATCAGGATCAGATACAATGGAAAGGGGAACATCATGTAACCTAACTATCTCTTTAATTTACAATAGAAAATTTTTATCTAGAGACAGAGTATATCCAATATTTTTAAAATGTGAAGATTTAGTCATTATATCAACAATAAAGATATTTCATTGAAACCTTAAGATGTCGTTTGTATTCCCACTATGAATTCCATGGACACATTTTCTCATTTCCACACTAGAATTGAAAAGTGCTGATGCATCCCTTTTGGTAACATCCTTTCATATTTAACATATTGGAAAGTTAAAAATATCACAGTAATTTCAGAAATATATCATTTTATTTCATCCCCCCAATAATACTCTAGAAGTTTTATATACATTTGTACTGCCATGATGAACTGAAAATATAGAACTATGATCTTCACATAACAACTCTTTCTTAAACTATGAATCAAAAGGAACACATAGCCTCCTTATACAACTCAATACATAATCTTTATCAATGTTAAATTCATGTTACTTACCCTTATAAACCAATTAAACCTTTTTCTACAACTCATTGTCCTCGTTCTCTACTTGATTAATTCTTTCTAATTGAGATGATTTCATAGCCACCTAAAACAAAATAGAAAAATATCTTACACCAAATACTTCCAATCCTAAATTCATCAAATCAAAAACCAATGGATCTCATTAAAAACAAAGCGTGGTTAATATAACATCACTCTTTAGAATCAAATCATCGACCACTTTATTTTCCTTTCTTGGATGGTAATGGATTGTGCAATCATAATCCTTGATTAATTATATCCATCTCTTCTAACTCTTGTTTAAATCCTTATGAGTGAATATATATTTCAAACTTTTCAGATTCGTACATATTTCACACCTTATTATTTAAAAATGATACCCCCAAATTTTTAATGCAAAAACTACATATGTTAATTCCAAATCTTGTGTGGGGTAATTTATCTCATGATGTTTAAAATGATGTGAAGGATAATTAATTACTTGATCATTCTATATTAGGAAACAACCAAGTCCTTTCAATGAAGTATCCTCATTGTAACAAACTCATCATTTTTGGAAGGTAATTCCAATACTGAATCATTCACCAATCTTCTTTTTAAAATCCTGAAAACATTCATCACATTCTATTTTCTAGATAATCTTAACACCTTTTTGAGTTAACTTAGTGAGTGGTCTATATAACTACGAAAACGTTTCAAAAAACCTCCTATAATAACCTTATAAACCAAGACAAATACAAATATATATGATATTGGTAGTTCTTGGAAACTCTTAAACAAATTTTGTTTTTGAATGGTTTATAGTTATTCCATTTTTAGAAATTATATTACCAAGGAATGAAATTTTCTACCACCACAACTCACACTTTCTAAATTTCTCGTATAATTTTTTTTCCTTTGTAACGCCCCGACCCTAGTTACCCAGAGTCGGTGCATTATTACATAACATTGGCATGATCACAAGAAAGATCAAATCTCGAAAGACCGATTGGTTTAGTAGCCTTGGAAACACTAGATATATTCATAAGTTTTACATTACATCATAAAATGAAAAACTACTACAACAACATAATGTCTCCATAATCCACACTCATATCCCCCCATAATATCCATGCAGGTCATTCATAATTTACTTCTTCACTTCCTGGGAAAAATAAAACATAGAAAAGGGGTGAGCTCAAATTCCCAGTAAGGATAACAATATAGCGGAAACTTTCATAAATGAGAATAAACATTTAAGGCAATGTATAACTAAAACAACAGCCTTTCAAACTTGAACATTCAACATTGTATGGCATAAATAAAATGAAATAATTCCATTTACTCATTCACATGGATATTCTACTAATCGAATAATCACATGCAAAATCACTAACCACTTTCATAATGTTGGAATTCATAATGCCAGACTATCATAACCACATAGCCAAGGCCTCGTGCCAAGACTACAAATACGATTTTCTCAAGGCCTTGTGCCAAGACACTAGTTTGTCTCATGAGACCTACCGATGCATCGAGGAGCTATAGCGGGCTCCACCCGTCACATATTAAGTCCAATGCATTCCCATATGAAAAGGTTTAAACATAACATAAACATTCGTATTAAAACTAGCATACAAAATGTTATAAACAATGAATGGTATAAAAATAGCACATCCACAGTCAAACATATCACAAAACATTCAATACAATATAGAAGTTTTGTATCATAATAAATCAACTTCAAATAAGCGTAAAATACATCAAAGGATGTTGACATAGATGAAATCAAAACACTTTTTAGAGAAATATCTCTTTCTATTTTTGAAATCATTTAAGAGCCATATAAAATAAAAAAAATTCTTGAAAATATTCTTATAAGCTTGTAAGGAAAGCTTTGAATATTTTATAATGGCGGAAAATAACCGCTCCCTCCGTATAAGTTAAAAAACATTCTTACCTTAATTCTGTCGAAAAGGTTAAAAAGGACCTTGTTTTGAAAACGACAGAAGGATTCCTCTTATAAAAAGTAAAACAAGGGTATAAATGAATTTAACCCATATTCTTGTAAAAATGTTTTGAAATACATTTTGAAGAAACATGGATGTGGATGATAACGAGATCCCAGTAGATTATTACGTGTAAACAACCTCGGATAATGAAGAGATTGTGAAATAACCCTTACCTTGTACTTTTCCTTGGTTGGGGTAGGTTAACCTCCTTTATAATGGTGAAATAATTGTTATTAAATTATACAGGAATCATATAAATTAATATGATATCATATATGATCTTTTAATATTGATTTGATAATAATATCTTAGTATTATCGTTGTTTCGGGTGTTAACTTACTTGTTTTCTTTTATATGTTTTGTTACGTAAGACATGTTTATAAAGGATAGGTTGTATATTATTCATATCCAGAATGATATCAAGTCCTTAAACATTATTTTTTAAATCATCAAATGATAATTATACTTGAATGGATACGATGGAGAATGAATCTCATCGCGTTCGTGGAGACGGTAGTCCGTACGTACGCACGAGCGACAATATCATTCTTTTGATATTAAAATAATATATAAATGGATGGTATATCATATATACAGAATCATTAACATGTTATATTTATTATTTACATGAGTTAAACATCATTATTATACCCATCCAAATAATATTATATTGAATAACAATTACACCACGACGTGGAGACGGTAAGCCGTACGTACGCACGTATGGTGACATGTTATTCAAAGGGTGGATAGAATACTGAATATGGTTTTACCATATTTATAATAACATCACAGTATACATATGATACTGGAGTTATTATTTTAGAATGGTAACAACAAAGGAAGAAGAAGTGGAAGAAGAAATGAACTTGGAAAAGGGTGGTGAAATCATTACCTCTTCTTCGAGTTCTTCCTTTTGATTTGATCAAAAGGGCTCTTTAGGTTGGCTTTCTGATCAAACTAAGACCCCTAGGCTGTAGTGAGGGAAGTTGGGAGAGTATTTGGGCAGAGTTTGGCCGAACCAAAAGGCTTTGAAGGTGTTAAGAAATGAGAAGGAGGAGTGCCCTTTTATAAGAGGGGCGAGGGGCATCTTTGGAAAAGCTAGAAATATTAATTTATAATAAATTCATATTCTGTTTTTAATGGCTCCAAAGTTGATTATTTAAATGTTAAGGTGGGGATGGGTCGAAAACAACTCAACCAATAGAATTTATACAGGTTTGGGTACTTATATTAACCTTATCTTTAAGTATTAACTCTAAGTTAATTAGTTTCACTTTTACAATGTCTCTTTGTATTTTTATATAATATGGTTAATAAACATACTACATACATCCAAGCGACCCCAAAGTGGTCCATTAATGATGCACCTATCATGATATAAGTCTCTTGGCCGAACCTTGGATTTTTAGGAATTTAATATCAATTAATAATATAATATTTGTTTTAAGAACTCTTTTATGTCAATTTTGACACTATTCAATAGTTGATTTTTGTGAAACTCATAAAAGATTGATTACTTAGAACAAAGTAAATTAAATAAATCCTAATATTTCATAGTATCCTAGAAAATTAGTTTAATTCATTAAATGTTTCATATTATATTTATTTGGGTATTTATAATATCAATTATTTTAATTTTTCACTATTATAGTAATTAATTCATCATCATTGTGTCATAAATAAATTAAATTATTTAATGTTTAAAAATTATAAATAAAATATCACTATGTAGGAAATATTTTTATATTTCTAATGAATATTTATAATCTAAAATCAAACATATATAACCCTATGTAAAAATTGTTTTTCTAAAAGGTATATGCTTGTGTCATTTTTGTATTCATTTTAACTTAATTAAAATAAAGTGTCCCTATCACCTACAAGTGGCACCATGGGGTCCCAAAATCGACCCAAAGATGCCTATGGTCGAAAATGTATCAACCAATAAGGCTAGGACACGTTTTAGTGTAATTTAGTATTATTATAATATTATTTTTTAACCCTTATTTAACAGATTTACCCTTAACCATGGTAAATAAAATATTTACCACGGTAATTATTCAAAATGTCTAAAAATAAAAGTTACCTATTTACACAATTTGAACATCCTGATTCCATATATGGAATCCATTTTTCTAAATTCAAAACACATAATTGGCAGAAATTAATTTAAAATTAATTCCCGCTGTTAAAACAAAAAGCGTGTTTTTAAGAGATAATAACTATCAAAAGATTGACACTTGTTTATGTTCGGTTTAATTGTAAAATTATGTCCAATGACCAAAATTATATTAAATGGTAAAAATATATTCTAAATATACTTTAAAACCACTCAAATTCATAATTTATCACTATTAATTATTTTGATTAAAAAAGTTGTTTTTAATTAAAATTTAGTAATTTTCACTATTCATCAAAATATTAAAGTTATCCGAAATGTACCAAAATTTCATCTTAGGCTAAATTAGATATTCTGAATCCAAAAATTAAGTCCATTTTGAAATATAATATATATATATATAATTTCAAAAGGTAGGTATTACTATTCATAACGGCAAGTTTGATTGGTTGTTAGAACTCGGTGTTGCATACAACACACGCTATCGCACTATTCAAAGAGAAGTGTACCGTAGAAGCTTGGGGTGTTACATTCTCTCCTACATCAAATAATTTCGTCCTCGAAATTTCTAGAATACTACCGCATGAAAATACTCGGGTGGTTCTTCATCATAAGTTCCCCAGGTTCCCACGTTTCCTCTTCCATCTTATGGTTTCTCCACAAAACTTTTACCAGACGCGTCGTCCGGTTTCTCAGTACTTGTTCTCTCGTATCAAGAATCCTGACGGGCTCTTCACAATATGAAAGATCAGGTTTCAGTTCTAATTCCTCATAGGTGAGTACATGCGTTGGGTCAGGCATGTATTTCCTCAACAGAGATACGTGGAACACATCGTGAACTTTGGAGAGACTTGGCGGCATTGCCAATCGGTAAGCTACAGCCCCAATTCGTTCTAGAATTTTGAAACGTCCGATGTACCTGGGACTCAATTTACCTTTCTTACCAAAACGTATGACTCCCTTCCATGGATATACCTTCAGGAAAACATGATCACCGACTTGAAATTCCAAATCCTTCCTTCGATTATCGGCATAGCTCTTCTGCCTACTTTGAGCTGCTTTGATGTGATTTTGGATTACTTTCACCTTTTCCACCGTTTCCTCCACCAGTTCTGGGCCTACAAGTTTTCTTTCACCAACTTCATCCCAACAGGTTGGTGTACGACATCTCTTTCTGTATAACGCTTCATATGGTGCCATCTGAATACTCGAATGGAAGCTATTGTTATAGGAAAATTCTACCAGTGGTAAATATTGATCCCACATACCCTGAAAATCAAGTGAGCAAGATCTCAACATGTCTTATAAGGTCTGAATAGTCCGTTCTGATTGTCCGTCTATCTGAGGGTGGTAAGCAGTGCTCAAATGAAGTTTAGTATCCAGGGATTTCTGAAGACTTTTCCAAAATCTTGAAGTAAAACGGGGATCACGATCAGAAACAATCGATAGGGGTACTCCATGAAGTCTCACAACTTCATTAATATATAGTCTTGCTAGACGTTCCAGGGGTAGATCTTCTCTTATAGCAAGAAAATGTGCTGACTTGGTAAGACGATCAACAATAACCCATATTGCATCGTTCCTTCTGGGAGTCTTCAGTAGCCCCATGACAAAGTCCATCGTAATATTGTCCCATTTCCACTCCGGTATGGGAAGAGGTTGCATGACTCCTCTAGGCTGTTGCCTTCCAGCTTTCACTTGTTGACAAACCATACATCTTGACACAAAATCAGCAATCTCCCTCTTCATGTTGTCCCACCAAAAATGTTCCTTCAAATCTCTATACATTTTGCTGCTCCCAGGTTGTATAGAGAAATTGAAACTATGAGCATCATCCAGCAATTCCCTTTTTAGATCAGGTAAATCGGGAACACAAAGTCTCTTCCCGAATTTCAAAATTCCATCTTCATACACAAAGTCTCTCAATCTCCCATCATTCACAACTTTAATCTTCTTTTGAAATTCTTCATCATCGGTCTGAGAACTATTAATCATTTCTAGTAAATATGGTTTGGCAACCATTTGAAAAAGCATTGATGTTTCACCTTCCCTGGTTATTCCCATGTACATCTTTACTAGATCCATGAAAATTGGATCCCTTTCAATTCTCATCATGTTCAAAACTCCATTGTCTTTTCTGCTCAAAGCATCTGCCACCTTGTTTGCTTTCCCTGGGTGGTAGTGTATCGTGCAATCATAATCCTTGAGTAATTCAATCCATCTCCTTTGCCTCATGTTGAGTTCTTTTTGTGAGAAAATATACTTCAAACTATTGTGATCAGTATAAATCTCACATCTTTCACCATAGAGGTAGTGCCTCCATATCTTCAAAGCAAAGATCACAGCTGCTAACTCGAGATCATGAGTAGGATATTTTTGTTCATGAATTTTCAACTGTCGTGATGCATAGGCAATAACTCTATCATTCTGCATAAGGACACAACCAAGTCCTTTCTTTGATGCATCACTACAAATAACGAACCCATCATTCCCCGATGGTAGATTCAATATAGGATCATTGACTAATCTTCTCTTCAGTTCTTCGAAACATTCTTCACACTCTTTTGTCCAAAAAAATTTAACCCCTTTACGTGTGAGCTTCGTTAATGGGTTAGCCAATCGGGCAAAATTCTGGACGAAACGTCGATAATAACCTGCCAAACCAATAAAACTACGTACCGCAGTTATACTCGTAGGTGCTGGCCATTCTTGGATTGCCTTGGTCTTAGAAGGATCAACAGAGATTCCATATTTAGAGAAAATATGGCCAAGAAAAGAAATCTCCTGAAGCCAAAATTCACACTTGCTAAACTTCCCATATAATTCATGCCTCCTCAGAGTCTTCAAGATAATGCGCAAGTGATTTTCATGATCTTCGTAGGTTTTGGAGTATACCAAGATATCATCAATAAATACCACCAAAAATTCATCGAGATACTCCTTGAAAACTCTATTCATCAGATCCATGAATACGGATGGTGCATTAGTCAATCCAAACGGCATTACAGTAAACTCGTAATGCCCGTACCTGGTTCAAAATGCTGTTTTCGGAATGTCTTCCTTCTTCACACACAACTGATGGTATCCAGATCGAAGGTCAATCTTTGAAAAGTATTGAGCTCCATGCAGTTGGTCAAATAAATCATCAATACGAGTTAGGGGATACTTGTTCTTTATCGTTATAACATTGATCTCCCAGTAGTCAATACATAACCTCATAGATCCATCTTTCTTTTTAACTAAAAGAACAGGGGCTCCCCATGGAGAAACACTAGGGCGAATAAATCCCTTATTACTCAATTCCTCTAGTTGTTTCTTTAGTTAAACTAATTCTACAGTGTCCATTCTATAAGGGGTCTTCAATATAGGCCTTGATCAAGGAATCAAATCAATGGAAAACTCAACTTCTCGTTCTGGAGGATGTCCAGGTAAATCTTCCGGAAATACATCTACAAATTCTTTCACAACAGGTACATCCTCTATTTGAAGATTCCTTTCCTCACCGACAGTTATTTCATTCTCTTCCTCCCCAATAATTGAATTAAGTTGAGCTACTGGGGGTGGATCTAAATAAGAATTAGGTGGTGACAATTCTGCTCTAAAGATAAGGTGTTCCTTATCATTATCATCAAGAATCGTAACCTCTTTCTTCTTACAATAAATCTTCGCATCATAGTCTGAAAGCCAATCCATACCGAGGATTATATCAAACTCAATCATAGGTATGACGATGAGATCAGCAGATAACGAACATTTATGTGCTCTAATGGGGACTGATTCACAAAACTTTGTTGCAATGATACTTCCCTTAAGAGTTTTAACTGACAACTCCCTTATTAAATCAAATTGGAAATATCTAATTTTCTTAGCAAACTGGGAAGATATAAAACAATGCGATGATCCAGAATCAAATAATGCATTTGCTAAACTTGAGGAAACCATTAAATTACCTGCCACCACGTCTTTCGGAGCTTCTACCTCAGCAGTAGTGATAGCATAAGCCTGGCCTTGATCCCTTGGCCTTTTCTGAGGTAAGTTCTCCTGACGCTTAGGACATGAATTTACATAATTCCCCATCTCCCTGCAATTATAGCACTAAACGTTGGTAGCTTCCTTTTTCCCCTTGCAATCACGAGCTTGGTGTCCTTTTTCACCACACTTGTAATAGACTCCCATTCCCTTCAAGCAAGTACCAGGATGTTTCTTCCCGCATTTACCACAAGATGGATATTCAACCTTTCCCTTCTTCCCCTTATTTCCATTCCCAGATTGATCAGCAGGTCTCTTCTTCTCTTTCTTTTCTTTAAAGTCATAAGACTTAAAGAATTCCTTTTCGGTCTTGATAGCACATGAGACAATGTCTTTGTACGATGAAAAGGATTGTGAGACTAATTCTCGACGGAGAAATGGTTTTAACCCATCAAAGAAACGATCAATCTTACTTCTTGGGTTGCGAATTTAATATCTAGCATACCTCACTAACCTTGTAAAGTTAGCCTCATACTTTGTGACATTCTCATCCTCCTTTTGTCTCAGACTCAGAAATTGCCTTTCCATATCTGCTCGATGGTCGCGAGGAAAGTATTTTTCTAAAAACAGATCTTTGAACTCCAGCCATTCCATATTTGATACTTCATCATCTTCCTCCATGTTTTGAATCAATGACCACCATTGATCAGCATCTCCAGTGAGGCGGTAAACTGCCATGATAACTTTTTCCCTTTCACTTCTCCCCAAAGCCTGAAATATTTTCTCTAGGGAATTTATCCATTGCTCAGCTACTAAGGGATTTGTACTCCCATTGAACGTTGGTGGTTGTTTCCACGTGAATCGATCTATCATTGATCCTCCACGCTGTGGATTAGGGTGCTCCATACAGGTAAGGTTATTATTCATAACCTGAGTGAGTTGTCCCAGTATGGTGATTAGCTGATCGGCACCAGTTGCATCACCAGCTCCACTATAATTATCTTGAGCAGGAGGGCAATCCCTACATGGAGTGCGTGCATTGATACGGTTTCCATTTCTTCCACTAGGCGCCATTTCTAAACAATGGCATAAACTAGATCAGTTTATGAATCAAAATACATAATCCCATACTTATAAAACACTTAACATAAATTGAACTATTTATGGATATAATCCATAATCATAAAAAAATTTTCTTTGAGGAATTATATACTCATAAACCCATCATAATGATTTGTAAAGAAAATGAGATTTATCCTAAGCATATCCCCCGGGAGTGTCGTAACCAAGAGTGCAGCAAGGCCCGTTGTCATGCACCAGTTCCCGTTCGAGTCTAGCTCAAAGCGGTGTTTTTGGGTTTTACCCCTAGGTACATCTGTTCCAGAGCCGCCTCTACCTGCTCGTATCCAGACAGGGATGTATTGCTCGGAAAACTCACAAAATCTCTACAATACCAGAATTCTAGGAAGTTCTTCTATACTAATCCCCAAAGTTCATCTTAGGTCTACGTGCTCTAATCAGAGTTTATCTAAATATAGCTTCCAAGGTTTGTACTAAACTTCCTTTGATACCAACTGTAACGCCCTGACCCTAGTTACCCAGAGTCGGTGCATTATTACATAACATTGGCATGATCACAAGAAAGATCAAATCTCGAAATACCGATTGGTTTAGTAGCCTTGGAAACACTAGATATATTCATAAGTTTTACATTACATCATAAAATGAAAAACTACTACAACAACATAATGTCTCCATAATCCACACTCATATCCCCCCATAATATCCCTGCAGGTCATTCATAATTTACTTCTTCACTTCCTGGGAAAAATAAAACATAGAAAAGGGGTGAGCTCAAATGCCTAGTAAGGATAACAATATAGCGGAAACTTTCATAAATGAGAATAAACATTTAAGGAAATGTATAACTAAAACAACAGCATTTCAAACTTGAACTTTCAACATTGTATGGCATAAATAAAATGAAATAATGCCATTTACTCATTCACATGGATATTCTACTAATCGAATAATCACATGAAAAATCACTAACCACTTTCATAATGTTGGAATGCATAATGCCAGACTATCATAACCACATAGCCAAGGCCTCGTGCCAAGACTACAAATAAGATTTTGTCAAGGCCTTGTTCCAAGACACTAGTTTGTCTCATGAGACCTACCGATGCATCGAGGAGCTATAGCGGGCTCCACCCATCACATATTAAGTCCAATGCATTCCCATATGAAAAGGTTTAAACATAACATAAACATTCGTATTAAAACTAGCATACAAAATGTTATAAACTATGAATGGTATAAAAATAGCACATCCAGAGTCAAACATATCACAAAACCTTCAATACAATATAGAATTTTTGTATCATAATAAATCAACTTCAAATAAGCGTAAAATCCATCAAAGGATGTTGACATAGATGAAATCAAAACACTTTTTAGAGAAATATCTCTTTCTATTTTTGAAATCATTTAATAGCCATATAAAATAAAACATTTTCTTGAAAATATTCTTATAATCTTGTAAGGAAAGCTTTGAATATTTTATAACGGTGGAATATAACCGCTCCCGCCGTATAAGTTAAAAAAACATTCTTACGTTAATTCTGTCGAAAAGGTTAAAAAGGACCTTGTTTTGAAAACGAAAGAATGATTCCTCTTATAAAAAGTAAAACAAGGGTATAAATGACTTTAACCCATATTCTTGTAAAAATGTTTTGAAATAAATTTTGAAGAAACATGGATGTGGATGATAACGAGATCCCAGTAGATTATTACGTATAAACAACCTCGGATAATGAAGAGATTGTGAAATAACCCTTACCATGTACTTTTCCTTGGATGGGGTAGGTCAACCTCCTTTATAATGGTGAAATAATTGTTATTAAATTATACAGGAATCATATACATTAATATGATATCATATATGATCTTTTAATATTGATTTGATAATAATATCTTAGTATTATCGTTGTTTCGTGTGTTAACTTACTTGTTTTCTTTTATATGTTTTGTTACGTAAGACATGTTTATAAAGGATATGTTGTATATTATTCATATCCATAATGATATCATGTCCTTAAACATTATTTTTTAAATCATCAAATGATAATTATACTTGAATGGATACGATGGAGAATGAATCTCATCGCGTTCGTGGAGACGGTAGTCCGTACGTACGCACGAATGACAATATCATTCTTTTGATATTAAAATAATATATAAATGGATGGTATATAATATATACAGAATCATTAACAAGTTATATTTATTATTTACATGAGTTAAAAACAATTATTATACTCATCCAAATAATATTATATTGAATAACAATTACACCACGACGTGGAGACGGTAAGTCGTACGTACGCACGTATGGTGACATGTTATTCGAAGGGTGGATAGAATACTGAATATGGTTGTACCATATTTATAATAACATCACAGTATATATATGATACTGGAGTTATTATTTTAGAATGGTAACAACAAAGGAAGAAGAAGTGGAAGAAGAAATGAACTTGGAAAAGGGTGGTGAAATCATTACCTCTTCTTCGGGTTCTTCCTTTTGATTTGATCAAAAGGGCTCTTTAGGTTGGCTTTCTGATCAAACTAAGGCCCATAGTTTGTATTGAGGGAAGTTGGGAGAGTATTTGGGCATAGTTTGGACGAACTAAAAGGCTTTGAAGGTGTTAAGAAATGAGAAGGAGGAGTGCCCTTTTATAAGAGGGGTGAGGGGCACCTTTGGAAAAGCTAGAAATATTAATTTATAATAAATTCATATTCTGTTTATAATGGCTCCAAAGTTGATTATTTAAATTTTAAGGTGGGGATGGGTCTAAAACAACTCAACCAATAGAATTTATACAGGTTTGGGTACTTATATTAACCTTATCTTTAAGTATTAACTCTAAGTTAATTAGTTTCACTTTTACAATGTCTCTTTGTATTTTTATATAATATGGTTAATAAACATACTTCATACATCCAAGCGACCCCCAAGTGGTCCATTAATGATGAACCTATCATGATATAATTCTCTTGGCCGAACCTTAGATTTTTAGGAATTTAATATCAATTAATAATATAATATTTTTTTCAAGAACTCTTTTATGTCTATTTTGACACTATTCAATAGTTGATTTTTGTGAAACTCATAAAAGATTTATTACATAGAACAAAGTAAATTAAATCAATCCTAATATTTCATATTATCCTAGAAAATTAGTTTAATTCATTAAAAGTTTCATATTATATTTATTTGGGTATTTATAATATCAATTATTTTAATTTTTCACTATTATAGTAATTAATTCATCATCATTGTGTCATAAATAAATTAAATTATTTAATGTCCAAAAATTATAAATAAAATATCACTATGTAGGAAATCCTTTTATATTTCTAATTAATATTTATAATCTAAAATCCAACATATATAACTCTATGTAAAAATTGTTTTTCTAAAAGATATATGCTTGTGTCATTTTTGTATTCATTTTAACTTAATTAAAATAAAGTGTCCCTATCACCTACAAGTGGCACCATGGGGTCCCAAAATCGACCCAAAGATGCCTATGGTCGAACATGTATCAACAAATAAGTCTAGGACACGTTTTAGGCTAATTTAGTTTTATTATAATATTATTTTTTAACCCTTATTTACCAGATTTACCCTTAACCATGGTAAATAAAATATTTACCACGGTAATTATTCAAAATGTCTAAAAATAAAAATTACCTATTTACAAAATTTTAAAATCATGATTCCAAATATGGAATCCATTTTTCTAAATTCAAAACACAGAATTGGCAGAAATTAATTTAAAATTAATTTCCGCTGTTAAAACAAAAAGCGTGTTTTTAAGAGATAATAACTATCAAAAGATTGACACTTGTTTATGTTCGGTTTAATTGTAAAATTATGTCTAATGAACAAAATTATATTAAATGGTAAAAATATATTCTAAATATACTTTAAAACCACTCAAATTCATAATTTATCACTATTAATTATTTTGATTAAAAAAGTTGTTTTTAATTAAAATTTAGTAATTTTCACTATTCATCAAAATATTAAAGTTATCCGAAAAGTACCAAAATTTCATCTTAGGCTAAATTAGATATTCCGAATCCAAAAATTAAGTCCATTTTGAAATATAAGATATATATATAATTTCAAAAAGTAGGTATTACTATTCATAACGGCTATTTTGATTGGTTGTTAGAAATCGGTGTTGCGTACAACACACGCTATCTCATTATTCAAAGAGAAGCGTACCGTAGAAGCTTGGGGTGTTACATTCTTTATGTTTGAAAAACAACCCTTAAATGAATTTCATTATCCTTTTCACTTTTAGAATATACAAAAATATCATCAATAAACACAACCACTATTTATCAACTATTTCAATTTAACCATTACTGCAACAAGCTATTTAATTCTGATTCCAACCATCTCAGGTTACTGATTTAGAAGGATCTTTTCCTCTTGATGTCATTGGATCACAGTTTCCAAGTTTCCTCTGTGGAAAACCATTCTGTCCACATAAATATCTTAGGCAAAGCAACATGGTAATATTCAAATTCTATATTGATTCAATATTATCATAAATTAATTAATTTAACAATATCTTAAATACTAAAGATTTCTAAATTGACCTCTAATTCCAACAATAAGGCCCTTGCCTTAAAACCTTACTTAATCTTGAGTTAAATAAAACATTCACATTAAGGATCCATCAAGGATTTTAATTTTATAGAATTAGGTTGTAACTATTAAATTATATACCAAGAATTACAAAGTAGAAACTTCTACTCTATCCAAAATGTTTACTATAATAAAACTCCATAAAACTCCATAAAACCCCTTAAAAATAGCTATCTTATCAGTATAAATAGTTTCAAAAACGTCATTTCTATTAAACTTCCATATACATTATGAAAAACATTTCAAAAACATGGGATGAGAATAAAAATTTCAATAAGAGTTATAAAATAAGGAAAGAAAACATTAGACCATCTACAAATAAAAATCAATGAAATCATAATTCTTAGTCATAAAACATATTATCTTTGACATAACTAATTAAATAATATGATTTATGAATAAAACATTGAAATCATAAATCATAAAGGTAACTTGTGGCATCTATAACAATCTTACATTATAGCTATCACAACTACAATGGGAGTAAGGTTTAGAATACCCATCATTATATATTTTTAAATCAATTAGGAGAAACATTAACGTTTACCATCATTATGTTGCCCAAGGAATTGAAGAGAAATCTTGGGCTCACCCATCCTAGGTTTATCATGAAACCATCCATATTTGGTTTATCAAGTAACCACCTATAAAATTTCCACATACCATTACATAATAATAACACATAAAATAGTGAAGTTATCAACATTTCACTCATAAAACACAATAAATAAATTGAATATATGGTATTATTCAATCCATTTCCAAAACAATTTAAAACTTTTAATTAATATATTTCTGAATCAAAGTGTCCCATACCAAATTGAAACTTTGAAATTAAATTTGAGGGTTAAAATTTTAAAACATATATTTCCATGTAAATAAATCCTTAAAACAATTTTTGAAACATGTAAAATAATGATAATGACTTAGAAGAATAAATATTTAAAACATTTAAAATGATGTTTCATTAAAGGGTCTTTTAACACATGAAAAACACCTGAATAAAAATAATTAAAAAACATTTTCAAACAAGAATTTAAATATCCCAAGGTTTTATAAATACATTATATAAAATATTAAAAGGGTTATATGTAATCCTTATACGATATTAAAGGTGCAAAATTTAGAGATATTCAACAATGAATGGATATTGATACATAGTCCCTTATAAATATCATATCATTAGATTATGTATAAAAAATGACATAACTATCTATGAAAATTTTCAATACACCCATTATAAGTGCATATAAAGTGTAAAAAATCATAGGTCATTCACAAATAATATTGAAAAAACAAAACGAATGACATCGATATTTAACTAATTGAATGAATATTGAGCTATAATTCCCTTACACAGTTTGTAGAAATGATGTATGAATTCATCATGGGTGTGATTATGTGTTGAAAAAGCATATCCACACAAAGAAAATTGTAAATTATAACATAAATAAATGAGCAGTGATTGCAAACATAATATTGGAATAATATAATTAACGAAGTATGCATAAAACCCAATTGGTAGAAATTGTGTTCAGAAATTATCTTACACAAAATTGGCATTCTAAATGTGTCACATAAAAATTTAAAAAATGAGTTTATGAGAGATAAAAGGGTATAGCATACCTTGGTCATAAAATTTATAATAATAAGGATATATAAAAACATATCTGTATAGAATAAAATTTAAATTAAAAGACAAAACATAAAATATGTCTTTGACTAAAAAAGGGGAGTGGATGGTTCCCTTATAAAGATCATTGTATAAATGAAATAGATAAATTATGTGAATTACCAATGAGTACACATAATTAAATTATAAATAAATCGTAATATATCAAATTTCCTATCTCACATAATTATACCATGACCTAAACATGAAGTATAAGATCATGCCAATGAATGGAATTTGGGTTAATAAGTTCCCTTACAAAAATTTGGCAACGTAATGACGTTATTTAAAATTTCAGAAAATGAGTTGATGGGAGAAAAATGTTTCTGTCATCAGAATGAAAAAATATTTACATAAATAAGGATATAGGAGAACATATTCCAACATATAAAAATGGAATTTAAAAGACAAAACATAAAATAAGTCTTTGACTAAAAGATGAGGGTATTAAGATACTTTACCTTGAATCTGACTCATCTCGTATGTTACTTGTTCCTCATGAATAATAAACATAATTTAATTTCAACATGCTTCAGAATCTTGTTTGTAACCACCCGAAATTTTGAATAAATCTTCTTTCCTAATTTTGGGTGTTGTTTTATTTTATTTTTATACTCAACAAAAATGTTTCATTTGTTAACATGAGACCATTGGGTTTTGACTGTTATATGACCATTGGTCAATATGACCGCTGTAAAATAAACATTTCGATTACTGTCTCTAAATACAAGTAATCTTGGTTAATTAATATAGAAAGAAGATTTGATGGCCTCACCCAGTAGTCTTGGACTGATCGAAGCCCATCTAACAGAACTTGGGAAGGAGGTAGTACCACTGGGCTTTGCTCTGGACCAAACCCAAGATGAACTCCCTCGTGTGAAGCTAGAACGGAATCTCCTTTGCGAGAAGCTCAAACTGATAGAAATTACTACTCGTGCGATGTTGGCCGAGCCTCCCTCGGATTCCCTCGCCTTAGCACACCTTACACTTAGGTCCTATGCTGGTGTGATAAGGGTCTATGTAAGGAGACCGTAACTACCTTGTGTAATCCTTTGTTTTAAATAAAAATTGGGATTTCTTCTTATGATAAAGTTTATGAATTTTTAAATATCCAGATAAATATAGTATGCATATTTTTTATGTATTTTAGAGAAAGGATATTTTAAAAATGTTTATTTAAACCTTAAATAAATAAAAATGTGTAATGATTTTCAAAAAATGGTCTTCTACAATTATGTTCAGTACGAAATTTTGAGTCTAATAAGATCAACTTGATTTTTGATGAATAGTAAATTATGAATAGTGATTTTATGCTTAGGATTAGTAATGTGACCAAATGGATTATTAATTTCACTCAAAGAAAGTTTTAATATAATTTAGACACCTAGATTAAGTAATAAGATTCAATAAAATGGGTAAATAACAGTTTCATAAATTATTATTCACGTATTAGTTTTTTCAGGTGAATAGTGTTTTTTAATTAAAAATTAAATTAAAAATATTTAGAAAATAATTTTTATGGATTTCATTTTTGAACTCAGAGCATCGATATTATGTTAAGGTAATTTTTAGGATTTTTCTGAAAAAAATGAATTTTTGGTGAATAGTGTGTTTATTTAAAAAATGAATTAAAAATATTTAGAAAATTATTTTTATAAAATAGAGTTCATTTTTGAAATCAGAGCATTGATATTTGGTTAATGTGAAATTTTGGGATTTTTCTGAGAAAGTTGAATTTTCAGTAAATAGTAAAAATACAGTTTTAGGGTTTCGGTATGTTTAATGACATCATAACTGTGTCATGATGATGTCATGAGATATTTTAAGGGTTGGTCGACTAAAGAGGATGAGATATTGTGTGTGGGTCCCCATGTGGCCTAACTCTATGGGAAGTACCATGGTAGGGCCCATGCTTTTGAGAAAACCACTTTTGAGGTGTCCCTTGGCCATTAATGCCTTGTCCCCTCACTTTCCCTATAAATACCAAGCCATCCTCTCATCCATTCGACTCCCCACTCTCCCCCAATGAAGTTCTGGTATCATTACCTCCCAAGGAGTCCTCCCATGGTTCCCACAAGCCCTCAAGGTCCCAACCTTTGAGTTTTAAGAGTTATGTTTTAAGGTAAGGGATCTGATCTCTCTCTTTCTTTTCAAGAAATCTCTTTTATGTAATTTCTTTTATGCTCCAGGTTCTTTTGTTAAAGGGTGTTATTTTATAGTCCTATTACTTCCCTTTTCATGTTCACATAATTAGAGATCCTTTCTTACTCTCATTATTTCGTCTTATGAAGTTTTAAGTGGCGCCGTTAGGCTGCCGAAATTTTTGTAACGGATTCTTTCTCCCTTCTCATTTTTCAAGATCTATTATCATGTAAAGTCTTTCAAGTTCCTTTTTATTATGATGGGGTATGATCTATAAATTTATCATACTGATCTTTTATGATCATATGATGAGAGACCCCATTTTATCTCTTCAATTCAGTATTTTGAAGTTTTAAGTGGCGCAGTTAGGCTGCCGAATTTTTAAGTGGTTCTTCACCCTTCTCATTTTGAAGTTCTACTTTCATGTCAATTCATTCAAGTTCCTTTTTGTTATGTTGGGTTATGATCTCTATATCTATCATACTGGACTCTTATTTTCATATGATGAGAGAACCTATTTGATCTCATCAATTCATTTTTTGTTGAAGTTTAAGTGACTTCGTTAGGCTGCCGAATTTTTAAGGGATTCTTTCACCCTTCTCCTTTTCAAAGTTCTAATTCCATGTCAAGTCTTCAAAGTTCCTTTTTATTATGTTGGGGCATGATATCTATATCTATCATACTGATATTTTATGTTCATATGATGAGAGACCCTATTTGACATCATCAATTCATTTTTGGTTGAAGTTTATGTAACGTTGTTAGGCTGTCGAATTTTCATAAGAGAAATCTTATGTTTTTATTCCTTTCATGTTCTTCATTTCATATGGTTTATTTTAAAATTTCATTACCATGTTCTTAAATCCATTATATTATGTCCCTCTACTTTTTTATGGGTCATTTATGATTCTTTGACCCATGTCCCCTCTCTTTCCAACATTTTCTAAAACCCTGTAACGTAGTCGTTGTGCTGCAGAATTTTCGTCTCAAAATGCCTCTCTCTTTTTCTCAAAATTCCTTCATGTTATTAAGTTAATACTCGAATCTCTTATTTCTACATGTTTATTCACATATATACAAAAATTTTATATTTTAAATACTGGGATTTACATACATGAAACCCGCTCTCCCCTTCCGTTGGTTTAAAGTGACGTAAAGATCATGTTCTTAAAGTAGTTTTTAAAACGTTATGATTATGAAATGAAACCCATTTATTTTATGATATATGGGTTATTTATGAAATGTTTGATGATGATATATGTGGCTCACATGATAATAAAGGAAAATTTAAGGGTGCGCCCTGATAGCGCTCCAATGCATTGGGTAATGATGTAACCACTAGAGATTACAATTTTCACGATACCTTGGTGAATAACCTTGATAATTTTCAAATGACACCTTGGGGATGGACCTTGGTGATATGTTCATGATTGTCTATGTTAAATGATGTAGCCACATATTCAAGTTATGAAAAATGTTATTTTTATTATGAAATGCCTCATGATTTTTTTCTCATGCCTTAAATTTCTTTTCTTGATCTTATTGAAGTATCTCAAATTCACATGTAAAATGTTTCTCTTATTTCCCTTACTGGGCATTCTACTCACCCTTTCTTTTGATGTATGTCCCCAGGTTATGAGATTCAGTAATGAACCTAGGATGAACATAAAGAGAAGCCTTTCAAGTGTTTAAGAAGAATGTTGTTTTTTCATGTATTAAGTTCCTGGTTTCCAAGACACTAAACCTTAAAGATCCTCGGTTTTTTAAAATGTAATGAAAGTTTATGTGATTGAAAGGCGGGATTCTATAGTTGGTATCAAAGGATGGTTTATTTATTTTTGTAAATTAGGATATGAAAACTTTAGGAAGAACCCTATAGAAAAGTTTAAATATAGGAAATATTCCTTGTATTTTGGTGAGTATTGAGTAAGGGGTTGCCAAGCAAATACATCCCTGTCTAGATACGAGCAGGTAGAGGTGGCTCTGGAACAGATGTACATAGGGGTCAAACCCGAAAACACCACTTTGAGCTAGACTCTAATGGGAACTGGTACACGACAACGGTCCTTTCTGCACTCTTGGTTACGACACTCCCGGGGGATATGATTTGGTAAATTCATAAGCTTAGTATGAACCATTGTTAAAGGAACAAAGATAAAATAAAATAAAGATTCACATAAGAATATATGATCATGTATAACCTAGATGGGAACCTAGTGGATCACAAGTTAGGGTATACTTTTCTTCTACAAGTTATCTTTATATGCTTTAAGTGCCTTTTCATGATTATTGGATAAGTATTTAAGCCCCTAATTATACTTTCTCTTCTTAGTTAATTGTGGGAAATGGAAGAACATGTCCCACCAACCAATGTGATAGGAAATGCGATGATTGTCGTATTAATATGATAGATATGATTAGGGGATTAAAATATGATTATTATTTTGGAAGATGTTCACTATTTTGGGGACCCTATATGATCGAGGTAAATAGATTACTACGGTATTTTAATTGAGGAGTAAGGTTGAATTATATTTTGAATAATCGATGAATTTAAGGTGGACTTATAGTAATTTAGGTTATTTATGGGAATGATTAACCTATCTTGGGTAAAATATGTTTAGGTTAGATACTTTTGTTATAAGATGTTAGGAGTGGTTGATGTTGTTTGAAGATGGACAATGAAGTTTATTTTGGAATACTATGGTATCAAATCCTTCTTGTATATGGGTTTCAATCTTAGTTTGGTTTATTTTGAGGAATTTTATGAACCGTTATTTATGGAATGGTCAATGATGAACTTTGGGTAGTACCATTGAACTTTGAAGATTTAAAAGTAATTTCCATTCCTATGGGATTCTTTCTTTTTGAAGAGTTGTTTTACCTTACCCTTTCTATTTTTGGGATAATGTTTAAAGATAGAAGAAATTGATAGTTAATCTTTTGTGGATTATGTGATTCTCTAGAAGATGATTCTTGTATTTTGATGAGACCAAGTGTTTTTTAATGCTCATCATTTGGAGAAAAGATTATTTTTGGGTAGAAACTTATTAAAGGATGAAACTCTACATGGAGGTAGGTATAATTTCTTATGTTTTTGTTCTATGTAGTAAATGAATTCCTCAAAATTATGAAAATAAATTTAAAACAAAAATGTTGTTGGTTTACGTTTCCTACTAGGTAATCAAATACCATTTACACACATCATAAGTTTGGGATTTTCCCATGGTCAACTTTCTCCTAATCATGTTTTCTATCATTCTCCCCCAGAACTTAACCCTTTGTTTTTTCTTCCATCTCCATGTTTTTCTACATGGTATCCTAATATGGGTTAACTCGAGTGACCTTTTTACTTCCCTTTCTTTCTTTTGAAGTAATAATTTTACTGACACCTTTTCCGATGTGGGACTTTCAATGAGATTTCAAAACCCATTTTTTTTTAAAATTGCGAGGACGCAATTTCTTAAGGGGGGAAGATTGTAACGACCCGAAATTTTGAATAAATCTTCTTTCATAATTTTGTGTGTTGTTTTATTTTATTTTTATACTCAAAAAAAATGTTTCATTTGTTAACATGAGACCGTTGGGTTTTGACTGTTATATGACCATTGGTCAATATGACCACTGTAAAATAAACTTTTCGATTATTGTCTCTAAATACAAGTAATCTTGGTTAATTAATATAGAAAGAAGATTTGATGGCCTCACCCAGTAGTCTTGGACCGATCGAAGTTCATCTAACAGAACTTGGGAAGGAGGTAGCACCACTAGGCTTTACTCTGGACCAAACCCAAGATGAACTCCCTCATGTGAAGCTATAACGGAATCGCCTTTACGAGAAGTTCAAACTGATAGAAATTACTACTCATTCGATGTTGGCTGAGCCTCCCTCGGATTCCCTCACCTTAGAACACCTTACACTTAGGTCCTATACTGGTGTGATAAGGGGCTATGTAAGGAGACCGTAACTGCCTTGTGTAATCCTTTGTTTTAAATAAAAATTGGGATTTCTTCTTATGATTAAGTTTATGAATTTTTAAATATCCAGATAAATATAGTATGCATATTTTTGATGTATTTTAGAGAAAGGATATTTTAAAAATGTTTATGTAAACCATAAATAAATAAAAATGTGTAATGATTTTCAAAAAATGGTCTTCTACAATTATGTTCAGTACGAAATTTCGAGTCTAATAAGATCAACTTGATTTTTGATGAATAGTAAATTATGAATAGTGATTTTATGTTTAGGATTAGTAATTTGACCAAATGGATTAGTAATTTCACTCAAAGAAAGTTTTAATATAATTTAGACACCTAGATTATGTAATGAGATTCAATAAAATGGGTAAATAACAGTTTCATAAATTATTATTCACGTATTAGTTTTTTCGGGTGAATAGTGTTTTTTAATTAAAAATTAAATTAAAATTATTTAGAAAATTATTTTTATGGATTTCATTTTTGAACTCAGAGCATCGATATTATGTTAAGGTAATTTTTGGGGATTTTTCGGAAAAAAAATGAATTTTCGGTGAATAGTGTGTTTATTTAAAAAATGAATTAAAAATATTTAGAAAATTATTTTTATAAAATGGAGTTCATTTTTGAAATCAGAGCATTGATATTTGGTTAATGTGAATTTTTGGGATTTTTCTGAGAAAGTTGAATTTTCAGTGAATAGTAAAAATACAGTTTTAGGGTTTCGGTATATTTAATGACATCATAACTGTGTCATGATGATTTCATGAGATATTTTAAGGGATGGTTGACTAAAGAGGATAAGTTATTGTGTGGGGGTCCTCATGTGGCCTAACTCTATGGGAAGTACCATGGGAGGGCCCATGCTTTTGAGAAAACCACTTTTGAGGTGTCCCTTGGCCATTAATGCCTTATCCCCTCACTTTCCCTATAAATACCAAGCCATCCTCTCATCCATTCGACTCCCCAATCTCCCCCAACGAAGTGTTGGTCTCATTACCTCCCAAGGAGTCCTCCCATGGTGCCCACAAACCCTCAAGGTCCCAACCATTGAGTTTTAAGAGTTATGTTTTAAGGTAAGGGATCCAATCTCTCTCTTTCTTTTCAAGAAATCTCTTTTATGTAATTTCTTTTATGCTCCATGTTCTTATGTTAAAGGGTGTTCTTTTATACTCCTATTACTTCTCTTTTCATGTTTACATAATGATAGATCCCCTCTTACTCTCATTATTTCGTTTTATGAAGTTTTAAGTGGCGTCGTTAGGCTGCCGAAATTTTTGTAACGGATTCTTTCTCCCTTCTCATTTTTCAAGATCTATTATCATGTAAAGTATTTCAAGTTCCTTTTTATTATGTTGGGTTATGATCTCTAAATTTATCATAATGATATTTTATGATCATATGATGAGAGACCCCATTTGATCTCTTCAATTCAGTATTTTGAAGTTTTAAGTGGCGTCGTTAGGCTGCCGAATTTTTAAGTGGTTCTTCACCCTTCTTGTTTTGAAGTTCTACTTTCATGTCAATTCTTTCAAGTTCCTTTTTGTTATGTTGGGTTATGATCTCTATATCTATCATACTGGACTCTTATGTTCATATTATTAGATACCCTATTTGATCTCATCAATTCATTTTTTGTTGAAGTTTAAGTGACGTCGTTAGGCTGCCGAATTTTTAAGGGATTCTTTCACCCTTCTCCTTTTCAAAGTTCTAATTCCATGTCAAGTCTTGAAAGTTCCTTTTTATTATTTTGGGGTATGATCTCTATATCTATCATACTGATCTTTTATGTTCATAAGATGAGTGAACCTATTTTACATCATCAATTCATTTTTTGTTGAAGTTTATGTAACGTTGTTAGGCTGCCGAATTTTCATAAGAGAAATCTTATTTTTGTCTTCCTTTCATGCTCTTCATTTCATATGGTATATTTTCAATTTTCATTACCATGTTCTTAAATCCCTTATATTCTGTCCCTCTACTGTTTTTTGGGTCATTTATGATTGTTTGACCCATGTCCCCTCTCTTTTCAACGTTTTCTAAAACCCTGTAACATAGCCGTTGTGCTGCAGAATTTTCGTCTCAAAATGCCTCTCTCTTTTTCTCAAAATTACTTCATGTTATTAGGACATCATGGACATTAACATTGTGATTCCTTTTATTTCTGTGAAATTAGGACTTAGGGATGTTACCTTTATGTTCATGTGTCCCAAAGTTAATATTTTTAGTTTATTTCGGTATAGAATGGTTTTTAATGATTATATTTTAATTTCATGAATATTGGAATATAGTGTAAAGGGTTCCTAGTAATGGATGGTGTACGACTTATACATGGGCGGGTGATTTTGGATCATCCTACATAATTGTAAATAAATAAGAGATGGTGTGGTTAGTGGTTATAAATGGAATGAGGATCATAAATGTATGTATCCTTAATGTATTTTGGTATTAATAGGATAAATGTGGATGGGATTCATGGGGAATATAGTCTAATAAGGATAGGTTTCATAGAAAATGTTACTCAATGTGGGTAATTTGGGGATTAAACCTAGTTTGGTTTTTATATATGGATGTATGATTCATGTATGTTTTTAAATATAAAATTATGATATAATTGAAATAAAATTAATATGAACTATTTTTGAAATGTTTCATGGGTAATTTGGGCCACTAAGGATGAGATTTATGGGTATATGTCAAAATGAGGATTGGTTTCATGTAAAATATGACCTAATGATGGTGGCTTAGTGATTAAAAATGTCTGAGGAATATTTTAACACAACATGGAAGATGAATTTGGGAAATGTGGGTTTTGGGTATTACACCTTATTGGAGTCCCTAATAGTGGTTTGTGGTCCTTGACTGAACAAGGTATTACATAATCAATGAGGCTGAGGTTAGGGATTATACATAATAAGAGGCCAGTTTTAATCTCAGGATCATTATGTGGATGAATGAATGCGATTAAATTATTTTAGGTTATGGAAAATGGTTTTGGAGTGGATATAATGGGCATCATAGCATAGGGGAGGTTCCACCAATATTCTTATGGCCTGGACCCTTGTTATTAATGAAGTACATGATTTAAAAACAATATCTCTATCATATTTTAATATGTATAACCATTTAAATAAAAAATATATTAAATATTGGTGTTGATATATTTTTCACCAATAAATGTTACTAATTCTAGGCCAGATATTTAAATGAAAAATAACTAAAAAAAATAAATAATTTCATGAAATTTAATTGTTACTATTAAACTTCATACAATATAGTAATTGTTGAAACTATTTTATAAGTCATATATTTTTAGTAATTTAAATAAATTGGTGAAATGATGTCAATAAAATGTATTTATTAAATTTTAAAAAAACTAGTAAAATAAATTAATAACAACCATATAATGATAAATTAATGATAATGAATAATAATATAGTAATTCCTAAGAAAAAAAATAATATTATTTATAGAAATTGTTTTTATTAAATAAAATATAGTTTATTTCAAAGCTAAAATTATCTTATTTGGTTTCTTATATTTACATAATATTATTTTATATATTATTTAATAATTATATAATCCTTAAAATGTTTATTATTGTTTTGTTTCAGATAATTATTAAATAATATTGTTGGTAAAAAGTGATATTTCTCAGAACACTATTTTTTAATTATTTGTTTCTTATCAAATTAAATTTATCATCAAAATTGATTTACCTTATTGAATTGTATATATAATATATTAAATAAATTAAATTTAAAATAAATTAAGGTTTTTGACATGGAATTTAATGTGAATAAATTCTATTTTATTTATAAATAGTGATTTTTAAAAAATTGATTTTTTACTTATTATTTTCAAAAAAAATATAAAATTACTTTTTATCTATTGTAATATTTGAATATTATAAAATAATTTACACATTTAGAATCATAATATTAATATTATTAAATTTTAAAAATGTAATTTTTATTAAAAATTTATATTTTATAAGGTTAAAATTCATTCACCACATTAATGGGTAATGGGTTAAAAAGTGGTTTTACAAATGTGTAATGAAAATAATAAAATAAAAACATTTTTAATTTATGGATTAGAGTATTTTCAACACAAATAGTATTATTATAAGACTATTGATGTTTTATATCACATTTTTTTTACATTTAGATCAATTAAATTTTAATTTTTTATTTATTTACAATATTTACACTCCCATTACTTATAGAAGGATCCATTCATCACCTAAATTATCCAGACAACCAAATCTAAATAACACAAAAAACTATTCAAATCCTCTCCCATTCTCTATTCTACATATCCATTAGGTCTTTTACTCACCAAAATACTAATATAATAATCCTTAAATAGATACACAAAGAAGGATATACATGGTATCAATAATTATTTTAATCAATCTCTTTAATGATTCTTTATATTTCCACCACAACCAAATATATGATATCCATTACAATAAATTTCAAATGTAATATACATATAAAAAATTTCATTATTTTAATAATGTATCATGTATCTCCACTCTATCAATTTCCTTTATAAATGAAAACACTTCACATGTTACATTTACAATACATCCTCCATTAATAGTGAATATCATTTTTCAAAACCACATTATGTAAATGGTATAAAAAGGTATTTAATTAATAAATATAAAATTTATAAAATTTTCATAGTTATAAGAAAATAATGTTATCATATTAAATTAATGGTCATTATAAACTACAACCACCAAAAACGTGCATTACAGGACATTTTGATAGTAATAACTCCAAACCATTCCCTCAAATAACTCTTCATAAAAATATTTTATTATCATTTTAAAATTATTAAAAATTATTATTATATAATAGTGATATTATTATTATGAACTAGAATTTTTATGGTGCCTCATTGATAGAAACCACTAACCAGATCCCAAACTTATGATTTGTGTAACACTTCAGGTTCATCTCCCCAAACATTGGATGATGAAATCATGCAGTGAGGGTCTAGGGTAATATAGTGAGGATACTATTAAACCATATCCAATTTTGAAATATTAATTTAATAACTAAACATCATCAATTTTTATAAATAATCATACTATGTGGAAAAAATCAACATAATTCAATAGCTAAAATGTCATTCAGAATCATACAACCATATAGATTGACCTATTTCCCACTCAGTCAATCGCTTACCCAAAATAAGAAAAGGAAAAAAAACTTTGTCAAACTATATAATTGATCCAAACCAAATCCAAATATTAAAAAACATCAGAGTTATCCTTCTTGACCATGTAATTACAAGCCTAAAACCAATAACAACAAGAAACAAATAGGGGTTGCACAGGAATAGAAGTGGAATGGTGGAACAATCAATGTTTGAGAACATTAATCATATGGGATCCACCAATGCAGTATTTCAATATACTGATAATGTAGTGATGTTTCCAAATTGAGTTCATAAAATAAATTGATAAAATACTGAACAAAAATAAATTATATGTCCAAAAATACCTACGTTGGATAGTTCCAAGAAGTCTGTGAGCATGTCATATGGATCATGCCTACTATTATCAAAAGGGACACTTGGTCTTATACATATAACATTGGTCAAACACAACCACCATCATTCATCCTCAGGTCTACTTCCTTGATTGATAATACATACTTCAAACAATGAAGGGTTGTATCTGAGAATATTACAATGATCGTACTGAAAAATATAATTCGAATAAATATCCTAGGTATAGAAATAAGTATAAATCCACCCCCTGTGGTACTTCCTCATCCAATACATATCTCAAAATTAACATTGACCTCCCCTAAAGGATTGTTTTAATACAAGGCTAAATCCCTATCTTAACAAGAACCTCCCTTATAGATCTTTTGTTTCCCACATATCTAAATCCTCCTCTATAAGAGTTATTATAGCCAATATGAATGACCTACAATAATTCAATCTTCCAAACATAATAAAAGTACAACATAATAAGTGTTTTAAATTATATAAATAAATTTATTCCCCAAAGGAATTTATTATTTCAGGTAATATCAACACATCTACAAATGGTGTTTTATAATTAAAATAATGTTAACCAAACCCAAATAGTGTATTCCATTTCATTTATAAAAATTAATTAATATTAGTGGTTGGACTATTTTGTATGCACAACATGAACATAAATACAGATACACGCCACCATACTAAAGAACCCTATAGGGTATAACACGATACCACAAAATGCCCCCCACCACACTTTTGGTGCCCAATCTCAGTCAAGTGTCAGGTCATCACCTGTTTCATAGAGGGAATAATTCCAATAAAAATTGCATAAATAAGGATTAAATTCATAGGAAAAATGTGTCATAACACATTGAAAACTTTCATAATAGAATAATCACAACCCCTCCAAATTCCAAAAAGCATTCTAGGTTAACCCTCCCACCCATTCCAATTCAATCATACCTAATGTCTCCATGATTACATTGGGGTCTTCTCCGAAACTACTAGGACAAATAAATATTAATGTTGCCTTATAAAGGGACACTAAGTCTTTGATATCTTTTTTTATTTTATTAGCACTCATTAAATAGATTAATTGGCATGACATACCACTATTCCAAGCCTTGAACATCGGTGTACATGGTGTTAATTAAGAACTAAGATAATGGTGTTCTACGAATTATTCTTCTCTTATTCTTAAATTTTAAAATGATTTTTCATTTTAATTTAAAATAATTTAATTTAATTTAATAATTTAATTTAATTTAATAATTGTATGTTCCTCTTAGTGGAGAGTATGACCATCCACATCCATGACAAAAAATCATATAACCACAATAAATGTACCATGGACCACCAAACACATTCAAGATGCCATTTAACTTGTCTCTCTAATATTGAAGCATTTTCTATGATAAACTTGTATTACCCATTTATTTTTGTATTTCCCCAACCATTGAAAAATTCATAACACAAGAACACATAGTAAAAATACAAAACCAATTCACAATAAATTTTTAAATTAATTAGACATTTTCATTAAATTTTTCCATAACATCAAGAAACACTCTAAACTAACTCGTTCCACCTAAACCCTTAGAAATTGCATGTCGAAGGCCACTAAGACACCAAAGGCATCAATTATAACAAATAAATAAACAAAATTAAATGATATAATACATATATCAACATATAATTATATAAAACATTAATAATTTCATGGTTCAATATGCATTAAATGAATCAATGAGAAAATATGTCCATAGGTTTTCACGAAATTCCATATTGTAATGAAACCAAATGCCACATCATCCCTATATTATATCACCATTATATTGTGATACATTTCATGAACATTATAATGGGAGAAATGGAATTTGGGTTAGAATATAGATGAAGAATAATAATAATGGATTCTATAGGTGAATCCATATATTAAATATTTAAATAATGGAGTTTGAACCATAAACAATTGATGGGTGTAAATGGGGGGATGTTGATTGAGTAGATAAAGTTCATGATGAGAAAATTGAGGGATTTTAGGGATACTCGTCATTTTTGTGTGTAAAGTAGTAAGTCCCCAACCTAAAAGTCCCACAAGATTTCTTATTACTAAAAGTGGAATGTTGGAAACATAGACACCACTACCTTCTTCCAATGATTCAATAACTAGTTTGATTACCCCCATGCACATAATCCTGATCGAAATACTGAACATAATATGCTTCGACCCTGAAAAGGTTATCTCAAAACATATTTTATTATTCCCCACATTTAAATAACAACAAAGAGAAATCTCTTTGTAAAGCTCAACAAGTACAGTCATGAGGAGTTACAAACTCTCCACCATAACAATTATGGTCCCTATGAACCCAAAATAGTAATCCAATTGAATAACCCATCATACATATTTTAGTAATTACATTATAAAACATCGTAATATAGATTTTAATGTTAAAACATGATTCTAATGTTAAGAAATATATCTAAGGTTCCAAAAAATTTAATTCCTAAGTTTCCACCCATATCCACCCTCATTATAATGAGATAGTTGATTTATGTTCCCATAAATGCAATGAAATAATGGTATTTTAATCC
This sequence comes from Viscum album, assembly GCA_963277665.1. Classification (NCBI taxonomy): domain Eukaryota; kingdom Viridiplantae; phylum Streptophyta; class Magnoliopsida; order Santalales; family Viscaceae; genus Viscum; species Viscum album. The sequence goes on along the minus strand of OY728155.1, from coordinate 273,575,631 downwards.
CATTTATCATATATATCATGTTTATACCCATTATATTCTAACACTTTTAATATAACAGTTCAATACCATGATCCTTCCACCATTGTATTTTTCAATAAAATTCAGATATAGAAGTTTAATTGATTCATAGGAAATAGTTTGAATATCACCATAAACAATCACGCATGAGACATTTTTAAATGTTGAAACTCATTATCATTTCATAATTTAATGTTATAATGGGAATGTAATCATATTCCCTATGTAATAGGAACAAAACAATATTTCTCAAGAATCAATTGTTTATTTCAATAGTTTTTTAATCATATCCAATATTACATATTCAATATTATTATAATATCATTACATTAAATAAAAAAATGGAATGAGTGTATGTCAACCTAGAGCCGAGGAACATTTAAAATATATGGCTATCACCATAAATGAATCTTTGATTTACCATATCATTATTCCTTTAAGACCATGAGTATCCCCATATCTCCCAAAAAAACTCACTGAAGTCCTTACATGAGTCTTAGTAAATTTTCTAAATAAAATGACAACCGAAAAAACCATCATCAAACCCACACTTAAGCATCAACACATATATATCCCCGTATTTGGATAATCTAAAAACACTCATATATCTATTATAATTCCTTAAATCAACCCATAATGATATCCAAACACATATGTATAACTAGTTAATAAATATCAGTTTATTAACCTTCATTCAGTTATAGATATTTAAAATTCCATTAAAAACATCAACTAAAAAGTTTGGAGAAACCACAAACCTAACCAGAGATGGGTAATATTACCCATTTCTAGTAAGACATTCTCCACCAAAGGCGTGGCCATATCGTCAATCCATGGGGTCTAAACCCTAGTCTTTAGAGACCATACCCCATCTAACAATGAGTACAGTGGTTTGACATTTCCAAACACACTCAAACCTAATCCTTTAAATGAACACCAAACACCACTCATTAATATATCAACAAAACATCACCCTCATCATCTACTAGAGAATTATTCACAAAGATTGTAACAAACACCTACAAATGATGGTTCTCTCTCTACACTTATGACTCCACCATACTACTCCTTAATCAACACAAAAAAAAAAGTCCAGCCTTAAATAGAATGTGTCTCATCTAGAGAAAAACTAGCACCATTATTCATTGACATCACATATTATACACGGTTATTTTCCTTATATGTGAAATATTTCCATTTATACCAAATTAAAAATCAGTTAAGCCCACTTTTGAAAAACTAAATTCCATCTTTATTCAACCCCTACAAGAATACCCAGTTATTCTTAGCTCATTGTCTCCATAAGTATCTTGGTCATACTGCTTGATCATACAAAAAATAAATGGTTTCATTCCCTTTTACCACCCCTAATATCATCCTAAACCACACTCCCATGAGTTTTAAATTAATAAAACTAGGATTTGGTACCTATCCCCATACCATGATACTTATAAAATTTCAGTCTCATCAATATTGGACTTCGTATTAAATTTTAGGCACTTCACATGTGCCATAATTTATTATGTAACTTTATACCATAAAGTATTATATTAAAATATTAAGAGAATTTACTCAATCTATCACAATGCATCAAAGAGTATTACTAATCAAAAATGGTAATGTACACAACAGAACCTACCCTCAAATTTCCACTAAGATACCCAAAAGAAACCAACCATGAATATTCCAATCCTCACCAATCCCATAATCATCCAAATTCCTATACCATATACATACTATCACATATATTCACAATTATTATATAAAAATAACCTCCTTGTGCATCCTACCTATAAGAAATTAAAAAACATAAGCTCCCCTTCACATGGGTTACCCAATCACATTACTCATCAACCATGAATATGAACCTAATCTCTAATGACTTACGAAATATCCAAAAACATTGAGGATTCATTCCTAACTAAGAGATCATATCAAAAAATCAAACAGGTTCTTCTAAATATCCTTCATGATATGTCTCATGAAGTGTCACATGTCATGTGACTTCATCTATGATAGCGTCTCAACCAAAACACGATGTCTAACATGAAAAAAAATAACTATTTGTCCCACAAAAATTACATCCATCACCCATAACTAATTTATCATTCGATTTAGGGAAATTTATTTAAAATAAATCCTAATATAGAAAATCTCCCTCTGGAATTAAAAAACAATGATCAAATCCCCTATAATTGATGAAATTATCCTAAGGATCCATATCTTGGTAAACATATCCATTCACTTTGTTATGGAAAATGAAATTATAAACTATATAGAAAAACTCCAAATTTGTTAATTATAGAAAACTATGTATCTAACATTTTTTACTAATAAACCACCAATGGTTAATAAAAATATCATCTAATTCCTACATCGACTTACCAATGCCACTGAACCTCCCATGTGCAGGGAACTACATCATTGGGCTCATCATATGGAGTCTCACTAATAGTCTGCCAGACCATCAACCAGAAATAACTATATATATTCGTTTCCATCAATCTTTGATGAATACAACCAAATATTTATATAATAAAGTTACATATCATTGTTTTTGGAAATAGTAAACATATTTTCCTCTATCATTAGAGATAAAAATCACACTGTAACATGACTATATGTCATTTAAATCAAAAATTCCAAATCATTATTTAGGATAAAAATCCTTCCTCTAAGTGTAAAGTGTTAAATACAAAATATAGTTTCTTGGAAATGGAATAAGAGATAGAAATCTAATAATAATATATCAATCTATTGATCAATGTAAATCACTTGAGGTGGAAATCATATCAATCCTAACCTAACCTAATAAGAACATCAATCCCCTCCCCGTTAACCTAGAATGGTTAACAGAATTGGTGTTAATGACAACCCAACCCGACACCCATCACAATAACCAAAGAAATTAAAATATCTATTTTATAATACATCCCAAATAAAAAGATAAATGAAAAATAATTAGTTGATTCCACTTTGTAATGTACCACCACTATAGATCAGTAATTAGTGCTCGAACTCACTCTCAATACTATACCTTTATTATAACCAGCTATATGCAGGCTTCCAACTAGTTGTGGTATTATAGGGTGGTCTATTAGGGATACAAGAAACCCATATATGATTGGAAACTAATAATGTAATTACCAAAATTACAAAACATAATAAATCATTACCATTAACAAAAAAATCATTTAAATACTTCAGTATAAAAAACATTATCGAAACATAAAAATATATAGTAAGATTGATCACCCACTATCCCAATCACATATATATAATTAACGATATAAGAAAGAAATTAAAAAAACTACATCACCCAGCCAAAAAAAACTCTATATCAATTCTAATATGAGTATTTCATGTGACCATGCAATCTTGGACCTCAACCCAACTTAAACAACAAAAATTAAGGGATTATAATATACCCAAATTAAATGGAATCCTATCCTAGGTGTCAGTACATAACATAGTAAGTAATGACTTATTTTTTTTCATGCAATATTTATAATACAATGATAAGTTCTTGTGACATGCTCATAATAATGAGAGAAACTCTTGAAAAAATAATAACATATCCACCTAGAGTACTGGAAACAACAAATTATTAAATGTAAATGATTACATAACAAGAACCATACAAAAAATAATCATAACTATCAAATGGTTTTATGCAGATAAATTAGGACAAAATAGTATCCACAATTGTTCCATGGTTCCACATTCTAAATCAAACATACATTCTTCAACCAATGAATGGGTTTCTCTGGGAATATTGTGATGATGATTACAACCAATATAATATCGTACGGTCTCCCCAGTATATTAATATTATCACATACCTCACAAAAAAGAGTTTTAGCATCCATTTAATCACACACAAATGTGACACAGACATCTGATACGAGAGTTTTATAAGCAAATAGTAACACAGACCTCTCTTATAGGATGTTTCTCAGCTAGGAAGTATATACATCCATTATATGGATTTTCTCAACCACTATCGATGATCACCGTACATGTGTTTTCTATAAAAACTAAAGGAAACACCTATTGGTGTCTAACTGATCATAAATTAATGAACTCCCTAACTGAATGAATCAATTCATGTAATATCAATAATGAATCCATGTGTGTTTTCAAAATCAAATAATGACAACACCACCCCAATGGATTTTTTATAAGTCATTTATTTAAATCAAGGGAAATTGTGGTTAGTCGAATTTCTAATCCATCTATCATAATAGATAAAAAAAATTCCCAATACTTCGGGTCAAAACATCACTAAAAACCCAATGTGGTACTTACTGTTTGAAAAAAATTGGGGCACCCCACTTGGGTCTGCTATTATTAGATATGTCATGGGTCATCACTCAGATCATAGAGATCATAAAACCCTTTATAATTTTTATAAAATGGAAACAAACATTCATGGCACATGGGTTAAAAATATATCAAAAACGGTCAAAAGAGAAGGACCATTCCCCCTCAAAATATTAAAAGACTCTCTATACATGTCTTCTCATCAAACCCAAATCCATAAAACATAAGGACTCCATGTAAAACCCCATGTTTTTATAAAAAAATATAAACACATGGAACTTTTTTTTGAGTATATATTTTTAACTAGCCTTTAAAACATAACTTTTCCACTTATATGTTTTGAATTTCAAGAAACATTCATCTACAATTGTGTTCAGTATGTTATTTGGAGTCTATTGGAACAAACTTTTTTTTTGGTGAATAGTAACATACCCTTATGAAAAGTAATATGAATAGTAATATGAACCTAAGGAATAGTAAATTTTATTATTATTTTATTTTATTAAGTATTTAAGATAATATCATCTTGGTTAATTTTTCACTATGATATAGAAGTAGTTACAGAATTAGAAATGCTAATTTCTTAATTAAGTATGCTATATTTAAAAATTTAATTATTAATATTTAGAAAACTATTTTCAAAAAATGGACTTTATTTTTGAAATCTACATGTTGATAAATGGTTAGGGTGATTTTTTGATATTTTTCTGAAAACAGTTGATTTTTTCAGTGAATAGTAAAAATGCAGTTTTTAGTTTCGGTGTGTTAATGACATCATTAATGATATAATAATGATTTAATAAATATGGTAGACTTTTATATAGTTAAATAAGATTTGAGGTGTCCCAATTGGCTTATACCATGGGAAAATACCGTGCGCAAGCCAATGGTTTTGAAAATATCACTCATGAGGTGTCCCATGAAATTTATTAAAATAATCCCTCACTTTTCCTATAAATACCAACTCATCCCTTCATTGAATTCAATCTCAATTCTCCCTTAATGAATATATGGCCTACATGACTTCATATTAGTCCTCCCAAGGTTTCCTCAAGCCCCAAAGGTCCCAACCATCATGTTCTATGGGTTACACTACAAGGTAAGAAAATTATCAATTTCTTTCTTTTTCCTTTCAAATTCTCTTTTATGTGGTATAACTTTCAAGTTTCCATAACGTGTTCTTATTTAATTCTTATTGTTGATATATTATTCATTATTATTAATTTTTGGATGGGTTACCCTTTTTCCCTATCTTCTTAATGTTTTCTAAAACCCTATCGCATAGCTGTTGGGCTGCCGACTTTTTTTAAGAGATTTCTCACTTATATTTTTTGAGTTCCTTCCTTATTATTTATTCATATATACTTAAACAAGAGGCATTAAATCTCCAGAAATCATGTATATTATGGATTTTACCATGTTTATGGAAAATTACTCATCATTATTCTTCTCCTCTCCCACTTATTTAAGGAATAAAAACATTGTCTGTTATGTGCCAAATTACCGACATCTTGGACGATGTGATTTCAATTTCCATTAATTTTTTCAAGTATGGTCATGAAACCATTTATATGGTTGAAACATGTTATAATATATTTTTTATGAATCACACATGGTTCTGTAATTCTTTTGTACTCATGGTTCTAATTTATAATAAAAAAAGAGATTGTTATTATCAAAGAACCACTAAAATGATCTAAACGAACATCATTATTGTTTTAACTTATGATTCATCCTCATATTAAACATAAAAATGATAAATGGTATAAATTATGGTACTGTAAATATGTATATACATTTCCATTATAATTCTGTAATTTCACTTCCAATCGATAAGAACATCCACCATGTACCAATCATGGATATCATGTTAAGAACTCACCCAAAAACAGTGCAAGGAGAAGAATACTAACAATTAAAGGTTGAAATGTTGTTATGAAATGATAATATAAGATTTTATAAACATGAAAATGTTTCTGTATAATATTAATAACACTCTTTTAACCATTATACATGAATTTTAAACCATATTGAAGTAAGAAAAACCTGAGGTAAGGGAATTCTTTAACCGATTTCCATTCATTGGGTTATACTTCTACTTTATTATTTATGTGGTATTAAAAAAAAAATTTGATGAAAATTTTTATATTATCATTATTTATGTGTATTTAGAGTATATATACATATTCTATTCTCTCTATTAAGTATCACTTCAATTATATGATGTTTGCAAGGGAATTTTTAACCCGATTTTCGTTCGTTGGGTTATCCTTCTACTTTATTTTTTATGTGGTATTAAAAATTTTTGTTTGCTGAAAATTGTTTATATTATCATGATATATGTGTATTTACAGTATATATACAAATGTTATTCTCTATATTAAGTCTCACTTCAATTATATGATGTTTGTAAGGGAATTCTTAACCAGATTTCCATTCTTTGGGTTAAACGTATACTCTATTATTTATGTCGTTTTAACATTGTTTGTGTGATGGTTTTTCTTTATATTATGTTTTATTATGTGTATTTACAGTATATATACATAATCCATAAAATATATTAAGTATCTCTTCAATTGTATGATATTTATAAGGGGATTTTCTTTAAAAATCATCTTTTTAAATTTGGTTTTACGAAATTACAAAGTAATGTTTTTATGGAATTATTCATGTTGTATGATTATGTTTTGGTTCTTGGGAATTATTTATGATTAAGGGTGGGACCTAAATCTCCCTCCAATGCATTGGGTTTGAGTAAGTTATAGGTCGGACGTATGGTTACTCCATGTGTAACTGTGATGGTTACACAAAGTAAGGTTGCTGTGAGGGTTACAAATTATATGATAGCCAAGAATGGTTATAATATAATGTAAGTAATGCCCCTAGAAACCTTTTTTATTATATTTATGTTCTCATGTTTTGTGTGGATCATTTTTAAATCTCATGTTACACAAATTAAGTATATATGGGTGACAAGAATGAATCTTGAAAATGCTTTCATACATTACGAGTATTCAAGGACTAATGTGCTCTTTCCTTCTTTTTCATCCGTTACTATGCTTTTGTACTCATCCCAAGTTTTTAAATGACTTCCACAGGTTAATGGATGTGTAAGACAAGGGAGGAAGACATGTTAAATGTTGAAGATTTGTCAAGGAGTCTTGTTTTAAGTTTTAATGTTTTATATTTTGAAAAAAACTGGAAACTGTTTTTATGGTATCCACTCTATAATAATGTGTAATGTTATGAAAGTATTTTCCAAATTCTTTATAGCTATAAACATGAAAAGATCCTCAATGTAAAAGGATGTTTTTTTTCTTGACTAAATTCAAGATTATGTATGTAAAAACGTCGGGTCTGTAACGACCCGAATTTTTTAATAAATCTTGTTTCCTAATTTTGTGTGTTATTTTATTTTTTATACTCAATAAAACTGTTTCATTTGATAACATGAGTATAATTAAAATGAGACTGTTGGTTTTTGACTGTCATATGACCATTGGTCAATATGACCGCTGGAAACTAAACATTTCGATTATTGTCTCTAAATAAAAGTGATCTTGGTTAATTAATATAGAAATAAGATTTGATGGCCTCACCCAGTAGTCTTGGACCAATCGAAGCCCATCTAACAGAACTTTGGAAGGAGGTAGCACCACTAGGCTTTGATCTGGACCAAACTCAAGCTGAACTTCATCGTGTAAAGCTAGAATGGAATCACCTTTGCGAGAAGTTAAAACTGATAGAAATTACTACTCGTTCGATGTTTTCCGAGCCTCCCTCAGATTCTCTCACCTTAGCACACCTTACACTTAGGTCCTATGCTGGTGTGATAAGGGGCTATGTAAGTAGACCGTAACTGCCTTGTGTAATCCTTTGTTTTAAATAAAAATGTTGATTTCTTCTTATGTTGATGTTTATGAATTTTCAAAGTCCGGATAAATATAGTATGCATATTTTTGATGAATTTTAGAGAAAGGATATTGTAAAAAATGTTTATGTAAACCTTAAATAATTAAAAAATGGTAATGATTTTCAAAAAATGGTCCTCTACAGGTATGTTCAGTACGGAATTTAGAGTCTAATAAGATCAACTTAATTTTTGATAAATAGTAAATTATGAATAGTGATTTTACACTTAGGATTAGTAATTTGACCAAATGGATTAGTAATCTCACTTAAAAAAAGTATTAATATAATCTAGGCACCTTGATTAAGTAATGAAATTCAATAAAATGGTTAAGTAACGGTTTCATAAATTATTAGTCAAGTATTAGTTATTTCGGGTGAATAGTGTTTTTTAATTAAAAATTAAATTAAAATTATTTAGAAAATTATTTTTATAAAATGGATTTCATTTTTGAACTCAGAGCATCGATATTATGTTAAGGTAATTTTTGGGGATTTTTCTGAAAAAAAATGAATTTTTGATGAATAGTGAAAATACAGTTTTTAAGTTACGGGTGTTTAATGACATCATTAAATGATGTATTAAGTATGTAATCAATATGTTAGACTTATGAATAGTAAGATAAGATATGAGGTGTCCCAAGTGGCCAATACCATGGGTAAGCCCATGGTTTTTCCAAAACCACCAATAAGGCGTCCATTGGCCATTAAGGCCTTGTCCCCTCACTTTCCCTATAAATACCAAGCCATCCTCTCATCAATTCGACTCCAAAATCATCCTCAACGAAGTTCTGGTCTCCTTAACTCCCAATTAGTCCTCCCAAGGTTCCCCCAATCCCTCAAGGTCCCAACCTTTGAGTTTTAAGAGTTACGTTTAAGGTAAGGGATCCGACCTCTCTCTTTCTTTTCAAGTAATCTCTTTTATGTCATTTCTTTTATGATCCACGTTATTATGTTGGAGGATGTTCTTTTACATTAATATTACTTCCCTTTTCATGTTCATATTATCAGATACCCCCTCTTTATCTCATCAATTCGTTTTAAGAATGTTTAAGTGACGCCGTTAGGCTGCCGAATTTTTAAGGGATTCTTTCACCCTTCTCTTTTTTCAAAGTTCTACTTTCATGTAAAGTATTTCAAGTTCCTTTTTATTATGTTGGGGTATGATCTCTATATCTATAATAATGAACTTATATGTTCATATTATTAGATATTATATTTGATCTTGCCAATTCATTTTTGTTGAAGTTTAAGTGACGTCGTTAGGCTGCTGAATTTTGAAGCGATTCTTTCACCCTTCTCATTTTTCAAAGTTCTACTTTCTTGTCAAGTCTTTGAAGTTCCTTTTTATTATGTTGGGGTATGATATCTATATCTATCATACTTAACTTTTATGTTCATATTATGAGATCCCCTATTTGATCTCGTCAATTCATTTTTGTTGAAGTTTAAGTGACGTCGTTAGGCTGCCAAATTTTCATAAGAGAAATCTAATTTTTGCCTTTCTTCCATGTTTTTCATTTCAAATGTTATTTCCTTAAACATTCATTACCATGTTCCTATATCCTTAATTTTCTGTCCCTATACTATTTTATGGGTCATTTATGAATGTTTTACCCATGTCCCCTCTCTTTTAAATGTTTTCTAAAACCCCGAAACATAGCCATTATGCTGCAGAATTTCCGTCTCAAAATGTCTCTCTCTTTTTCTAATGTTCTTTTATTTTTTTAAGTGAATACTCAAATATCTCTCTTATATAGGTCTATTCACATATGTACCCAGTTGTTATATTTTAAATTCTGGTATTTACATACATGTGACCCACTTTCCCTTTCTGTGAGTTTAAAGTGACATTAAGATCATGTCTTTAAAGCAGTTTTTAAAACATTATGATTATGAAATGAAACCCATTTATTTTATGCTATATGGGTTGTTTATGAAATGATTGATGATTATATATGTCGCTCACATGATGATAATACAAATTGAAGGGTTCTCCATGATAGCGCTCCAATGCATTGGGTAAATACTTAATCTCTAGAGATGACCATTTAGACTGATACCATGGTAAATAACCTTGGTAATGTTTATTGACACCTTGGGGATGGACCTTGGTGAAATGGAAATGATGGTATTTGTAAAATGTTGTGGCCACATCTTCAAGTTATTAAATACGTTATTTTTATTATGATATTCCTTATAATTTCTTTCTCATTCTTTAAAGTTCTTTTTCATGACATTGTTGATGTATCTCAAGTTCACATGTTAAATGTTTCCCCTTGTTTCCCTTACTAGGAATTTTGCTCACCCTTTATTTTGATGTATGTCCCCAGGATATGTGATATATTAATAAACCTAGGATTAACATAAGGATAATACTTTCAAGTTTTTAAGAAGAATGTTTTATTTTTTCATGTATTATGTTCTTGGTTTCCAAGACACTAAACCTTAAAGATCCTTGGTTTTGTAAAATATAATGAAAGTTTATGTGATAAAAAGGCGGGATGCCACAGTTGTTATCAAAGGATGGTTTAGTTATTTGTGGAAATTATGATATAAAAACTTTAGGAAGAACCCTATAGAAACGTTTAAATAAAGGAAAACTTCTTGGTATTTTGGTAAGTATTGAGTAAGTGGTTTATCAAACAAATACATCCCCGTCTTGATACGAGCAGGTAGAGGCGGCTCTGGCATAGATGTACATAGGGGTAAAACCTGAAAACACCGCTTTGAGCTAGACTCGAACAGTAACTAGTGCACGATAATGGGCCTTTCTGCACTCTTGGTTACGACACTCCCGGGGGATATGTTTGGTTAATCACAAGATTTTTATGAATCATTATAAAGGAATTATAGAGAAATGTAATTGTCTATGTCTTGTTGTATTTTAGTTCATGCTCTATGAGAATATATTTTATGTTTTCTAAGATCATTGTGTCACTACCTAAGATGATTTTTTATCATTAAGGAAAACATCTATTGTTATGTACCACATGTTGATGTAGTGAAGCTATTCTTCTTAAAAAAGGGAGATTAGGGGATTAAAAGATTATTATTATTTTGGAAGATGTTCACTATTTTGGGAACCCTATTTGATCGAGGTAATAGATTACTATGGTATTTTCTTTGAGGAGTAAAGGTTGACTTATATTTTGAAGAATCGATGAATTTAAGGCGAACTTATAGTAATTTAGGTTACATACAGAAATGATTAACCTATCTTGGGGAAAATGTGATTAAGTTAGTTACTTTTATTATAAGATGAGAAGAGTGGTTGATGTTGTTTGGAGATGAACGATAAAGTCTATCTTGGAAGACTATGTTATGAGATCATTCTTATAAATGGGTTTCAATATTAGTTTGTTTTATTTTGAGGATTTTTTAAGGACAGTTATTTATGGAATGGTCTATGATGAACTTTGGGATAGTACCATGGAACTTTGAAAATTTAAAAGTAGTTTCCCTTCCTATGGGATTATTTCTTTTTGAAGAGTTGTTTTATCATACCCTTTCTGATTTTGGGATAATGTTTAAAGATAGAATAAATTGATAGTTAATATTTTGTGGATTACGTGATTCTCTAGAAGATGATTCTTGTGTTTTGATGAGACCAAGTGTTTTTGAATGCTCATCATTTGGAGAAAAGATTAGTTTTGGTCGAAACTTATTAAATAATTAAACTCTACTTGAAGGTAAGTATATTTTTTGGTGTTCTTATTCTATGTATAAAATTAATTCCTCAAAATAATGAAAAGGAATGTAAAAAAAACATTGTTGGTTTACGTTTCCTAATAGGTAATCAAAGACTGTTTACACACATCATAAGTTTGTGATTTTCTCGTGGTTAACTTTCTCCTAATCATGTTTTATATTACTCTCCCTCAGAACTTGACCCTTTGTTTTCTCCTCCATGTCCATGTTTTCCTACATGGAATCCTAGTGTGGGATAACTCAGGTGACCTTTGTACATCCCTTTCTTTCTTTTAAAGTAATAGTTTTACTAACTCATTTTCCGATGTGGGACTTTCAATGAAATTTCAAAACCCAATTTTAAAAATTGCGAGGACGCAATTTCTTAAGGGAGGAAGATTGTAACAACTCGAAATTTTGAATAAATCTTGTTTCCTAATTTTGTGTGTTATTTTATTTTTTATACTCAACAAAACTGTTTCATTTGATAACATGAATATAATTAAAATGAGACCATTGGGTTTTGACTTTCATATGACCGTTGGTCAATATGACCGCTGGAAACTAAACGATTCGATTATTGACTCTAAATACAAGTGATCTTGGTTAATTAATATAGAAATAAGATTTTATGGCCTCACCCAGTAGTCTTGGACCCATCGAAGCCCATCTAACAGAACTTGGGAAGGAGGTAGCACCACTGGGCTTTGATTTGGACCAAACTCAAGTTGAACTTCATCATGTGAAGCTAGAATGGAATCACCATCGCGAGAAGTTCAAACTGATAGAAATTACTACTCGTGCAATGTTGGCCAAGCCTCCCTCAGATTCTCTCACCTTAGAACACATTACACTTAGGTCCTATGCTGGTGTGATAAGGGGCTATGTAAGGAGATCGTAACTGCCTTATGTAATCCTTTGTTTTAAATAAAAATTTTGATTTCTTCTTATGTTGAAGATTATGAATTTTCAAAGTCCGGATAAATATAGTATGCATATTTTTGATAAATTTTAGAGAAAGGATATTTTAAAAAATGTTTATGTAAAACTTAAATAATTAAAATTGTGTAATGATTTTCAAAAAATTGTCTTCTACAAGTATGTTGAGTGCGAAATTTAGAGTCTAATAAGATCAACTTAATTTTTGATAAATAGTAAATTATGAATAGTGATTTTACGCTTAGGATTAGTAATGTGACCAAATGGATTAGTAATCTCACTTAATGAAAGTGTTAATATAATCTAGGCACCTTGATTAAGTAATGTGATTCAATAAAATGGTTAAGTAACGGTTTCATAAATTATTAGTCAAGTATTAGTTTTTTCGGGTGAATACTGTTTTTTAATTAAAAATTAAATTAAAAATATTTAGAAAATTATTTTTATAAAATGGATGTCATTTTTGAACTCAGATAATTGATATTATATTAATGTAATTTTTTGGGGATTTTTCTGAAAAAAATGAATTTTCGATGAATAGTGAAAATACAGTTTTTATGTTACGGGTGTGTAATGACATCATTAAATGATGTATTAAGTATGTAATCAATATGGTAGAATTTTTAATAGTAATATAAGGTATGAGGTGTCCCAAGTGGCCAATACCATGGGCAAATACCATGGGCAAGCCCATGGTTTTGCCAAAACCACCAATGAGGTGTCCCTTGGCCATTAATGCCTTGTCCCCTCACTTTCCCTATAAATACCAAGCCATCCTCTCCTCCATTCGACTCCAAAATCATCCTCAACGAAGTTATGGTCTCCTTACCTCCCAAGGAGTCCTCCCAAGGTGCCCCCATTCTCTCAAGGTCCAAACCATTGAGTTTTAAGAGTTACGTTTAAGGTAAGGGATCTGACCCCTCTTTTTCTTTTCAAGTAATCCCTTTTATGTAATTTCTTTTATGCTCCATGTTCTTATGTTGTATGATGTTATTTTATATTCATATTACTTCCCTCTTCATTTTCATATGATGAGATACCCCCAATTTCTCTCATCAATTCGTTTTAAGAATGTATAAGTGACACCGTTAGGCTGCCAAATTTTTAAGGGATTCATTCACCCTTCTCATTTTTCAAAGTTCTACTTTCATGTCAAGTATTTAAAGTTCCTTTTTATTATGTTTTGGTATGATATATATATCTATAATACATAAATTTTATGTTCATATTATTAGAGACCCTATTTGATATCTTCAATTCATTTTTGTTTAATTTTAAGTGATGTCGTTAGGCTGCCGAATTTTTAATGGATTCTTTCACCCTTCTCATTTTTCAAAGTTCTACTTTCATGTCAAGTCTTTGAAGTTTATTTTTATTATTTAGGGGTATGATATCTATATCTATCATACTGAACTTTTATGTTCATATGATGAGAGACCCTATTTGATCTCATCAATTCATTTTTTTTTTGAAGTTTAAGTGACGCTGTTAGGCTGCCAAATTTTCATAAGAGAAATCTAATTTTTGTCTTCCTTCCATATTTTTCATATCGAATGGTATGTCCTGAAAATTTCATTACCATGTTCCACTATCCTTAATTTTCTGTCCCTCTACTATTTTTTGGGTCATTTATTAATGTTTTACCCATTTCCCCTCTCTTTTCAATGTTTTCTAAAACCCCGAAACATAGCTGTTATGCTGTAGAATTTCCGTCTCAAAATTTATCTCTCTTTTTCTAAAGTTCTTTTATTTTATTAAGTGAATACTCAAATATATATCTTATATTGGGGTATTCACATATGTACCAAGTTGTTCTATTTTAAATTCTGCGATTTACAAACATTATACCCGCTTTCCCTTTCCGTGGGTTTAAAGTGACATTAAGATCATGTCTTTAAAGCTGTTTTTAAAATGTTGTGATTATGAAATGAAACCCATTTATTTAATGTTATATGGGTTGTTTATGAAATTATTGATGATTATATATGTGGCTCACATGATGATAAGACAAATTTAAGGGTGCGCCCTGATAGCGCTCCAATGCATTGGGTAAAGACTTAATCTCTACAGATGACCATTTAGACTGATACCTTGGTGAATAACCTTGGTAATTTTTATTGACACCTTGGGGATGGACCTTAGTGAAACTGAAATGATTGTCTTTGTAAAATTTTGTAGCCACATCTTCAAGTTATGAAATACGTTATTTTTATTATGATATGCCTTATGATTTCTTTCTCATGCCTTAAAGTTCTTTTTCATGACATTGTTGATGTATCTCAAGTTCACATGTTAAATGTTTCCCCTTGTTTCCCTTACTAGGCCATTTTCTCACCCTTTCTTTTGATGTATGTCCCCAGGTTATGAGATGCAGTAATAAACCTAGGATGAACATAAGGATAATCCTTTCAAGTGTTTATGAAGAATGTTTTATGTTTTCATGTTTTAAGTTCCTGGTTTCCAAGACACTAAACCTTAAAGATCATTGGTTTTGTAAAATTTAATGAAAGTTTATTTGATAAAAAGGTGGGATGCCACAGGGTCCTTATAGTTCGTATCAGAGGATGGTTTGGATAACATTAGGGGTTAGGGTGATGTTAATAGAATACCATAAATGATGTTGACTCTATGTTTAATTTGAAATGTTATATCATTTAAAGATTACTATGTTGCTTCATCTAAGATATGTTTGTTCAGAATGGTTGTCCGTAGAAGGAACAAGGATGCTAAAGAGGAGAGGAATCGGCAGAATGAAATCCTTCCAGAACTACATCCCAGAATGGTAGGGATTGGAACTAGAAAGTTTTTGATATTAATGGATCAGCGAATGCAGGAAATAAATGTTGGTGGCATCCATGCAAGAGAACTAATACAGCTACCACAAAAAAACATGATAGTAGTGAATATTTTATGATACAACATCCTCCTACATTCAATGGATCTTCTGACCTAGTAGAAGTTGAAGGATGGATTCAAGCCCTTCAGAAGATATTTGATGTTATGGGATGTTCAGACATTAAAAAGGTAAGTCTTTCCATTTATCATTTTGAAGGAGAAGCTAATCGGTAGTGGTCAATGGTAAGGAATATCGGGGGTAGAGAATAATTTGATGCTTTTATGTGGGATGAATTTAAAAGTATTTTCATTGAAAAATATTTTCCTAAGGTGGTGGGACATATAATGGAGAAACAATTCATTGAATGGAAACAGAAGGAGGAAGACTCAGTGGCTGTGTATGAAACGAATTTCACCCAACTGGAGAGGTATGCTCCCAATCGTATTCTGGATCTTGATAGAAAATTCAACTGCTTTTACACAGGATTGAATCCAAGGTATCAAAGGGCGTTGGACTCCCATTAATTCAAAAGTTATTAGAAACATGTCTAATGTGATGAGAGGGTAGAGATGGAGCTTACTGATGATCATGTACATTTTGGAAAAAAAGGGAAGAAGAGGTCGAGTTGGCATGAAATGGGTAAGAATCAATAAAAGAAATCTGATGGTAAAAAAAATTAATTTCTAGTTTGTTAAAAGTGTGGAATGAAATACCCTGGGGAATGTCTTAGAAAAATTGGGAAGTGTTTTAAATGTGGTATATTTGGACATATTTCCCGAGATTTTAATGAAAATGATCCAAAGAATAATCCTGATATGAAGACTGTAAAGTGTTTTAAATGTGGTGAGATGGGTCCTTATGCAAATGCATGCCCAAAGAGAGATCTGAATGATGCAAAAAATCTAGATTACAAGTAGAAATGTGTATTGAGATCTTTTTTGACGACGTCAGCAGATGTCGGGCCATCCAATGAAGTAGTATCAGGTACATTGTTTGTTCACTAAGATTTCTTTAAAGTTTTGTTTGATATAGGGTCCACACATTCCTTCATCTCGGAGAGAATTTCTGGTAAATTCTAAATATCAGATCAACAAATGAGACCCGGACTTGTTTTTAAAACACCAGGTGGAAATGTTATAGCCAATAGGAATTATAAGAATCTTTTTATTGTGCTATATGGAAATAAATTACCTGCAAACATTGTTGTTTTACCATTAGTTGTGTTTGTTGTTATTCTGGGGATGGACTAGCTTTCTGAATATCCTGCTATGATTGATGGTAGAGATAATGATGTTGTTTTTCAGAAAGAGTTTCAGTTGGTATACAAGAATGATCCCATATAATTGATAACAAATCAAGAGGCCTAGTAACTTTTGAAAGATGGAAATGAAAGTTATCTTGATCATATTGTTGAAAACAAGGGAAATATTCAAATTAATGATGTGCCAGTGGTAAATGAATACCTTGATGTTTTTTCTAATGAGTAACCTGGTGTCATACCTGATTGACAAGTCAAATTCACAATTGACTTAGTTCCTGATGCTAATCCAATTTCAAAACCCCCATATCGTATGGCTCTAATAGAACTTCATGAATTGAAAAATCAGTTTCCGAATTTTCTTGACAAAGGCTTCATTCATCCTAGCACTTCACCATGGGGAGCCCCTATTTTTTTTGTTAAAAACAAAGATAGTTCCATGAGACTTTACATAGATTATAGAGATTTGAATAAAATCACTATTAAAAACAATTATCTTTGGCCCCATATTGATGACTTGTTTGACCAGCTCCAGAGAGCTCAGTACTTTTCCAAGATTCACTTGAGACCCGGATACCATTAGTTGAAGGTGAAGGGGGATGACATCCAAAAAAATAGTCTTTCATACTAGATATGGGCATTATGAATTTTTTTTATGCCATTTGGATTAACTAATGCACCTCATGTATTAATGAATCTTATGAATAGAGTATTTCATGAGTTATTGGATATGTTTTTGGTTGTATTTATTGATGAATTTACATTATTTTCTAAAAATAAAGAGGAGCATGAAAAAAAATATAAGGGTTGTTTTACAAACATTAAAAGAACAGAAACTATATTGAAAATTAAGCATGTCTGATTTTTGGTTGCAATGGATTTCATTTCCTGGGAACATTGTAAATAAAGTTTCAATAACAGTTGATCCTTCCAAAACAAAAGTAGTTGATGAATTTCCAAGACCCACAAATGTTTTAGAGATTCGTAGTTTTCTGGGATTAGCAAGTTATTACTAATGGTTTGTTAAGAACTTTGAATGGTTATATAGCCTGATAACTAAGTTAACACGGAAAGGGGTTAAATTTGTTTGGATAGAATAATGTGATGTTTGTTTTCAGGAACTGAAGAAGATATTTGGGAATACTCTAGTTTTGGCCTTACCTTCCTGAAATGATGAGTTTTCCATCTACAGTGATGCTTCTTTGAAGGGACATCATTGTGTTATGATTGAGAATGATTATTTAATTGCATATGATTTGAGAAAACTTAAACATCATGAGATAAATTATCCCAAACATGATTTGGAATTTGCAGCTGTGGTTTTTTCTTTGAAAATTTGGAGGAATCATCTTTACGGAACCAAATTCCAAATATATAATGACCAAAAAAGGCTAAAGTATATATTCACTCAGAAGGAATTAAACATGAGGTAGAGAAGATAGCTAGAACTGATGATGGATTATGACTACATGATCAATTACCATCCCATAAAATCAACTAATGTAGTGGATTTCTTAAGTGGAAACATCATGCATCATTAACCATGTTATGTTTTCAAGATGATCACATGATTAATGATTTGATGAATTTTTTCTTAGAAGTTGTTGGTGGAAGGAATACCTCTATTTTGTTTCAGGTTTCAGTGCACTCTTTGTTGTCAGATAGAATTAAGAAAGCACGGAAGGAAGAGTGTGAGCTATAGAAAAAGGTAGAATTTGTTAAAATGGGTAAGATTCTAGAATTTAACCTTGACAAAGATTGTGTTTTACGATTTGGAAAATGGTTGTGTTTTCCTAGTGATTCTCAGTTGAAGAAATATTTGATGTGTGAAGTTCATAATTCGATAATTTTTTCATCCTGGAATTAATAAGATGTACAAAGACCTTCGGGGGTATTATTGGTGGTATGGAATGAAAAGAGATATTGCAAATTTTACCATGCAATGTTTGACGGGTCAACAAGTTAAAGCCACGCGGAAGTTACCAAAGGGTATGCGTCAGCCTTTTCCAGTGCCAGAGTGGAAATGGGAGAATGTATCCATGGACTTTGTGGTGGGACTAACAAATAATTATCAAGGTAACAATGCGATTTGGGATATTTTTGATTGGCTAAAAAAGTCTGCACATTTTCTTTCTATTTGAGATACAATGACATTAGATCAGATTTCAAGATTGTACCTCAAGAAGATTATCAGGTTACATGGAGTTCCTCTTTCCATTGTATCTGACCAAGATATCATATTCACTTCTATATTTTGGAACATACTTCACAAGTCGTTCGTCTCAGAGTTAAATTTCAGTACAACTTTTCATCCTCAATCTGATGGTTGGTCAGAACAAATGATTCAAACTTTGGAGGAAATTCTTCGAGCTTGTTCAATGGACTATCAGGGATGTTGGGATTGACATCATTATTTAGTTTAATTTCATTATAATAACAGTTTTCATTCGAGTATTCATATGGCACCTTTTGAGGCCTTGTATTGGAAGTGGTTTTGGCATCTAGCGTTTTGGGATGAAGTTGGTGAAATAAAGTTGATGGGGCTAGAATTAGTAGAAGAAGTGACTGAGAAAGTGAGGATGATCCAAAAAAACATGAGGACAGCTGAGAGGAGGTAGAAAAGTTATGCAGATAATGGGAGGAAAGACTTCTCTTTCGAGGTAGGTGACCATGTTTTCCTTAAAGTCTCCCCTTGGAAAAGTGTGATGTGTTTCAGTAAGAAAGGGAATCTAAGTCCATGGTTCAATGGTCCTTTTAAAATCTTGGAGAAAGATAGAACAGTTTTATACTATGTAGCTCTGATTCGGAGATTGTTTTAGGTACACAATGTTTTTCTTGTTTCGATGTTGAGAATGTATGTTCCAGATTCATCACATGTTTTGAGCCGAGAAACAGTTCAGCTGGAAGAGAACCTTTATTATGAAGAGAAACCAATTCAGATTCTTGATCGAAGGGAAAAAGTACTAAAAAATAAGGTAATCTTCTAGGTAATGGTTTTTTGGTGAGACCACATGGTTGAAGAAGCAACATGGGAGTCTGAAAATGCTTTGAGGGAAAATACCCTAAGGTGTTAAATAATTAAATAAAATCGTGAGGATGCAAATTCCAGAAGGTAGAAATAATGTAACACCCAATGTTTTTCTAAAAATAAATAGAAATTCATGGAACATTGTTTTAAGAAGATATTTTTAACTAGCCTTTAAAACAATACTTTTCCACTTCTATGTTTTGAATTTCACAAACTGTCATCTACAATTGTGTTCAGTATGTTATTTTGAGTCTATGGGAACCAAATTATTTTTTAAGTGAATAGTAACATACCCTAATGAATAGTAATGTGAATTATATTATGACCCTAATACATAGTTAATTTTTTTTTTATATTAATTTATTAAGGATTTATGATAATAATATCTAGGTTCATTTTTCATTGTGATATAGAAGTAGTTACAGAATTAGAATTGTTAATTTTTGAATTAAGTATGATTTTATTTAAAAATTAAATTAATAATATTAAAAAATTATTTTTGAAAAATGGACTTCATTTTTGAAATATAATCATTGATAAATGGTTAGGGTGAATTTTGGTAATTTTTCTAAAAACAGTTGATTTTTCGGTGAATAGTAAAAACAGTTTTTAGTTTCAGTGTGTTAATGGCATCATTAATGATATAATAATGGTGTAATAAATCTGTTATACTTGTCTATAGTTAAATAATATGTGAGGTGTCCCATGTGGCTTATACCATGGTAAAATACCATGGGAAAGCCCATGGTTTTTCAAATACCACGAATGAGGTGTCCCTTGAAAATGATTAAAATTATCCCTCACTTTCCTATAAATACCAGCCCTTCCCTTCATTGAATTCATTCCTAATTCACCCTTAATGAAGCTCTAGCCTCCTTTCCTTCATATTAGTCCTCTCAAGTTTTCCTCAAGCCCCCAGAGTCCCAACCGTCAATTTCTTAGGGTTACACTTCAAGGTAAGAAAATTCACAATTTCTTTCTTTTTCCTTTCAAGTTCTATTTTATGTGGTATAGATTTCATGTTTCCATTCCATTTTCTTATTTACTTATTATTCATGATCTATTCTATATTATGATTCATTTCTAGATGGGTGACCCTTTTCCCCTCTCTTCTGAATGTTTTCTAAAACCCTGTCTCATAGTTGTTGGGCTGCTGAATTTTTGTAAGAGATTTCTCACTTATTCTTTTATTTTCAGTTCCTTCCTTATTCTTTATTCTTATCTCCTTACCAAAGAGGCATTAAATCTCCATAAATCATGTATATTCTGGATGTTATCATTTTTATGGAAAATTACTCATCATTATTCTTCTCCTCCCCCACTTATTTAAGGGAAAAAAACATTGTCCGTTATGTGTCGAATTACCGACATCATGGACGATGTGATTTGACTTTCCATTAATTCCTTCATGTTTTGTCATGAAACCATTTATATGGTTGAACCAGGTTATAATATATGTTTTTTGACTCTCCCATGGTTCTGGATTTTTTTTGTACTAATGGTTCTAATTTATAAGAAAAAATGAGGTTGTTATTGTCAAAGAACCACTAAAATGATCTAAACGAACATCATTAATGTTTTAACTTATGACTCGTCCTCATATTAAAAATCAAAATAATAAATAGTATAAATTATGGTACTGGAAATATGTAAATTTCTTTCAATTCCAATTCTGTAATTTCACTCCCAATCGACAAGAACATCCCCCATGAACCAATCATGGGAATCTTGTTAAGAAATCACCCAAAAACAGTGCAAGGAGAAAAATACTAACAATTAAAGGTTGAAATGATGTTCTGAAATGATAAAATAAGATTTTGTAAACATTAAAATGTTTCTGTAAAATACTAATAACACTCTTTTAACCACTATACAGGATCTTTATACAATATTGAAGTAAGACAAACCCGAGGTAAGGGAATTCTTAACCCGATTTCAATTCATTGGGTTATCCTTCTACTTCATTATTTATGTGGTATTAAAATTGATTTTTTGAAGAAAAATGTTTATATTATCATGATTTATGTGTATTTATAGTATATATACATCTTCAATTAACTCTATTAAGTTTCAGTTCAATTATATGATGTTTGTAAGGAAATTCTTAACCTGATTTCCATTCTTTGGGTTATCCTTCTACTCCATTATTTATGTGGTAATAAAAATTTTTGTTTGAATAAAATTGTTTATATTATCATGAGTTATGTCTATTTACAATATATATACTTATTCTATTCTCTCTATTAAGTCTCAATTCAATTATATGATGTTTCTAAGGGAATTGTTAACCTGATTTCCATTCTTTGGGTTAACCTTATACTCCATTATTTATGTGGTAGTAAAATTGTTTGTGTGGTGGTTTTTGTTTATATTATGTTTTATTATGTGTATATACAGTATATATACATTCTCTATCCTGTCTATTAAGTTTATATTCAATTTAATGATATTAATAAGGGTATTTTCTTTAAAAATCCTCTTTTTAAATTCGGATTTACGAAATTACAAAGTAATGTTTTTATAGAATTATTCATGTTGTATGATTATGTTTTGGTTCTTTGGAAATATTTATGATGAAGGTTGGGACCTATATCTCCCTCCAATGCATTTGTTATGAGTAATTTGGAGTTCAACTATATGGTTACTCCAAGTGTAACTACGATGTTTACGCAAAGTAAGGTAGCTGTGAGGGTTACAAATTATAAGATAGCCAAGAATGGTTACAAGATTATGTAAGTAATGCCCCAATATACATTTATGTTAATATTCATGATCTCATGTTTTGTGGGGTTCTTGTGTAAGTATCATGTTACACAATGTAAGTATATTTTGGGGAGAAGAATGACTTTGGAAAATGCTTTCATATGTTACGAGTATTCATGGACTAATGTGCTCTTTCTTGTTTTTCCATCCCTTACTGAGCTTTTGTGATCATCCAACATTTTAAATGATTTTAATAGGTTAATGGATGTGTAATACAAGTAAGGAATCCATTTTAAATGTATAATAATTGTACAGGAGTCTTGTTTTATGTTTTTATGTTTTATATTTTGAAAACAATGGATATTGTTTTTATGGTATCCACTCTATAATAATGTGTAATGTTATGAATATATTGTCCTAATTTTCTAAAGATCTAAACATGAAAGGATCCTCAATGTAAAAGGATGTTTTTTATTCCTGAATAAATTCAAGATTATGTATGTAACACGGTCAGTTCCTTCTACTTCACGGTGTCATAAGGGTCAAGTTATGGTCTTCTTGGTCCATCCAATCTTGTGGGAACCAACAAAAGGTCTAGTATGTCTTACCTATAATTATTCATTTGTATAAAATCTCTAAATGTTAATTATGTTCCATGTAATACCTTTATCTGTATCCTTGAAAATCATTGGAAGATACATTTATCTGAAACTATGTTTGAGGATTCTTAGTTATTATGATTATATTCCTCTTAAATCCATGTGTGAGTTAAAAAATTCAACATAAATTTATATATTTAAATTAAATTAAACAATTTAGTTAAAAAAGTGTTTTATCGCCATAGTTTCATGACTGGACAACCACATACACCATAATAATGGAATAAATATCTAGGTAAACTACTATAGACTACCTTACTCATTCAATAATAAATTCAATTTAACTATATTTGATGGCATCAGTTCTATCAATCATCAATACTTTCTTATGGAAGTACACATTTCACTGAATATTGGAAACATTATCAAGGCCCTATTTTACCCCAAAAAATCCAAAATAAATTAATTATAACTATTAAAATTAATTTTTCAATTTAATTATCTTTATAATAATAGCGTTATAGTCAATAAACCTACCTATCATGTAGAAACTATGACCATACACTTGTGATTGGTCCCCAATAGACCCAAAACATCAATTCGATCCAAATACCTAATAAATGACAATAATAAAATACTTAATTCAAATTAAATATCATAAAACCTAAATTAATTTGGTAGAGTGATTTACAATAAATAAATATGTAAGAAGAGATATATAGACAGGGTCTTATGATGGCCTCTTTTTATGTATCATGAAAACCCTATGATCTTGCGATGATTAAACCATTATTATGTGGAATTCTCTATGAAATGTAGCTTATGAAAAATAGTTTATCTTGGAATAGATTATTGGAATAAAATAGGTTTATATAGGTGAAACCATACCTCAAATCATCGAATAATAGATAATAAACCACAAAAAATGATTGGTGTTGAAAGGAAGAGGAGGCCTAGCTAATTGTAGTTTGTGTGCACAAAAGAGAGGGAGGATGGTGGATTCGCTTTAACAAAATTAAGGTGAAACAATAATCTCTCCCCACACAATCTCACTAGAAATCTTATATTAGTTCTCAAGATAGTTTTGGGATGATTAATATTATTTTATAGCATTTCAACACCTACCCACCTCCCGTGTTTCTAAAACACCTAAACTACCCATTGAACACCATATCATTACCAAAACCCAACTCTTAATAGTTTACAACTATTAAAATATCATTTTGAATCCTTTTTTATAATTTATCCCAATCATTTAAAAAAGCTTATTTTTTCTTCACATTTCATCCCATATTGACATGGGATGTTATAATATCATAATTCATTTAGCTATTAAACCATGATATTGATTGGAATTTTTACCACATGTAATAGTTTTTTTAAAATATCAATTTGAATCTTGGATCTCTTTTAACAGCAACATAATATTCTTTTGAAGACGGTTGTTCTTCCCAATCAACATTCTTTTTCTGGATCAGACACTTCTTTCTCAGTTATGACTTGATGAACAGGTTCATTGTCCTCCTCATTTAGGACAGTTTCTGTTGTATGTGAAACAACCACTTCTTCTTCTTCTTCTTCTTATTCTTCTTATTAATCATCATATTCTTCTTCAGTATACTCAACAAAATCATCTAGTTCTAAAACAGGATCAAAAAATCATTTTGTATTGAAGGGTGTTCCACCGGATTGAACTTTTCTTAAATTATATAATTTTCTTCTACCCATGATTTTCTCCATGGATTCCATCTAATTTTCATCCTCTATACAAAAATATTTTTTAAGAAATAATTCATAATCCTTGATAAATTCTTCATTTGGCCCAACCAATCCTTTGGCATGATCCATGGTAGAGATAAGACTAGAATAAAACATGGAGGATGACTTGGAGGTGGTCTTGATCAACTCACATATATGGTGAATAATATATTTGAAAATATTGATCATAGGTCCATTTTTCCTGAGATTTATTAAGAATAAATCTTGATACTTCACTATAGATAAATAACCTTTTCTTAGGATAATCAAATTATAAACAATCTTAAACATGAGTCTGGTTTCTCTATTCATCTCTACAGTTATGGATCTTCTCTCGGTTTTATTTCCAATTAAACTTCTAAAAGTTTCTTCCAAGAAAAAAATCACATGTGGAAGTGGGGGACCTCCTTGATAGTACCCATAAATACCTTCATGAGGTATCATAAGGAATTAAACCCATAACCTTAGAGAAAAAGTTCATCTTTGGCCATTTATCCAGCTTCTCACAACATATCCATCTTCCTTATCAAAAGAAAAAAGAACATACTGGTAAAATTGTGAAACTAATTTCGGTTAAATATGATGATATGCCTTTGTAAAAAAGTCTTAATATAATTTTCCTATTAATACATTCAAAACTAGAGACTTACCTGACATGATGCACTTGTGAAAAAATTTCTTTTCCAGTACCACTTCAATGTTCACAAGGATCAGATTCAGAGGGACATCGGGTTCTATCATCAGTTCGATTTTCCACATCTTTAGTTAACTACACTTCTCAAGAGTGGAAGATGAAGTTAATTACATCCTAGGAATTCACTAAAGGTTCAAGAGATAGAGGGGTTAAATAAGAGTTATAGTTTGAGAGAAGAGGAGAGAGCTCGAGTGAAGAACAATTGAATCTTCTTTTATTTCATTATTTAGGAATATCAATCATTACAAAAACAATAGTGTGGGAATGTGAAAGGGTAAAATAATTAATTACCATGATATGGGATATAATTTATAAATAAAACAATAAGACATATTTATGGTGAGATAGTAACTATCTCTCACAGTGAGACAGTAACAGGCGTTCATGGTGAGACCATAACTAGTGTTTATGGTGAGACCGTAACTATGTGATTTATAAATTGTGTGAATGTATAGATTGAGATATTAAGTGTCAGACACTATAAATATAGAACTATTGGTGTTAAACTATAATCTCAAGATATTGATTTTTTAAACCATAAATTGTGAACCAGGAAGATATGAAAATATAAGATAACAACTTAGGATTTATCGTACTCAATTCATGTATGATGTAATATATTATTTTAGAATTTAGTTTTTTGGTGAATAGATCAGAAAGATGATATTAATTTCCAATGAATTCCAATGTGATGTCTCCTTTTTGATAATGAACTCTCAAAAAGTGAGGTCTTACATCAATATGATTCATCCTAGAGTGTAAAAAATGATTTTTTTGAAATGTTAATTTCCCTAGTATTGTCAAAATTTATTGGTACATGCCTGAATTGATATCAATAATCTAGTAATGTGTGTTTGATAAACACAATTTGTGCACAACAACTACTAGCAGCTATGTATTCAGCTTCTGCAGAAGATAATGCCACAGAATTATATTTCTTAGTACACCATGATACAAGTGACACTCCATGAAAGTGACATGTTCTAGAGGTGATTTTTATATCTAACTTACAACCACCTAAGTACGCATCATAATAACTAACTAATTCAAATGATTGTCCTCTGGGATAGAACTGTCCCAGATTGGGTGTTTGATTGAGGTATTTGAAAATTATCTTATCATCATTTAAATGAGATTCCTTAGTATTTTCTTGAAAATGAGCACACATACACACACTAAACATAATGTCAGGTCGGCTAGCAGTTATGTAAAATACGCTTCCAATCATTCCACTATAAGTGGTTTGATCAACAGATTTTTTATCTTTTTCAAGATCCAACTTACAAGTGGTACTCCATGGAGTGTCACTAATTTTAGTTCCATCCAATCCAAAACGTATTTTATGGTCTCTAAAATATTAACAATGGGTTAAAGTAATACCATCATTATTTTGAAAGATTTTAAATCCAATAATAAATTTTAGTTCACCCATTAAACTCATTTAAAATTCGTTTTGCATCATTTTATAATATTAAACACATAATGAATTTTTTGTAGATCCAAGGACAATGTCATCTATATAGATTTGAACAACTAAAACATCACTTGAAATTTGTTTTATAAAAAATGTAGGGTCATCTATTCTTTTTGTAAAACCTTTGTAAATAAGAAAAGTACTTAATGTATCCTATCATGCTCTTGGAACTTATTTCAAACCATATAAAGATTTTGATAATTTAAAAATATGATTTCGATAATTAGTGTTTTTAAAAATAGGGGGTTTCTCAATAATGACAACCTCAACTATATAACCATTTATAAATTCACCTTTGACATCCATTTTATATAGTTTGAAATTCAGATGTGCTGCATAAGCCAGTAGAATTCTGATTGATTCATGTCTGGCTACTGGTGAAAAGGTCTCTTCATAGTCAATTCATTATTCATGACTATAGCCTTGTGCAACCAATCTAGCCTTGTTTCTAACAATGTTACTAGCTTAATCTACCTTATTTCCAAACACCCATTTAGTGCCTATGGTGAATGTGACTTTGGGTCTTTCAATTGGGTTCTGGACATTGTTCCTTTCAATCTGATTATGTTCTTCTGGAATTACCATTAACCAAAATTCATCATTGATTGAATCATTAATACTTTTATGTTCATGTTCTGAAAAGAAGACTTCATGTTCAACAAGTTTTCTAATCGAATCTCTAGTTTGAGTTCCTTTGTCTATGTCTCCTACAAAAGCATCTACGGGATGGCTCTTAAGAGTTCTAACAACTGTAGAAAACGAAGGACTTGTGATTTCAGGTTCATCAACCAATTCAGGATCATTTTGAATTGTGTATATGGAATTTCCAAAACTATATGTTTTCACGAATTCTTTCATAGGATGGTATTAGGATTTTGAAACAATGTTCATATTTGATACATATTCCTCTAGGTTCTCTAGAGTGGTCTTGGGATCCTGACTATATGTTTAATCAAATTTGAAATGGGAAGACTATTCCACACATTTAGTTGTTTTATTAAACACTCTAGAGGCTTTACATGAAATTTAATATCCTCAAATAATTCCTTCATCACTCTTGGATGAAAATTTGTCATGATTTTACTGAGTATTGAAGATATATACTTTTCAAACCAAAAAATTGAAGTAGCTAACTTTGGGTTTTATATTGTTCCATTACTTATAATGAGTCATTTTCAGAATTGGTCTAATCAACACTCTATTGATTATTTAGAATGCTGTAATTACAAAATAATCCCAAAAATAAATAGGTAGGTCATATTCACTAAGAATGGTTCAAGCAATCGCATGCAGGGTTCTATTTCATCTTTCTAGAACTACATTCTGTTGAGGTGTTCAAGGGTCAGAGAAATTATGACTATAGCCATTTTTTGAGAAAAAAGACTCAAACTCTTGATTTTCAAACTCGCATACAGAATCAGTTCTTAAGGATTTAATTTTATGTCCACTATGATTTTCTATAGTTTTTTCTTATTTGGTAAAATGAGAGAAGGACTCACTTTTGTGAGCCAAAAATAAAGTCCACATATATCGAGAAAAGTCATCTATAAGAACATAAACCTAGTGCTACCCATTTAATGAAGAAACTATTGACGGTCCAAACAAATCCATAAGAACCAATTCGATTGGTTGAGAAATAGACACTTTTTTCTTTGGACTGAAGTAAATTTTGTGTTGCTTTCCTTTTTAAAAAGGATTACAGCTTACTATTTAAAAACTCAATCATTGGTAGGTCTTTGACTAATCCTTTTCTAGTTAACTTTCTAAGGGAGTGAGTGTCACGTTGTCCTAGTATCTAATGCCAAAGCTAGGACCCTTTGTGAAACACACATAAACATGAAACATTTTGAGAAGCTATATATTATATGTTAACATAATAAACATTTTGATTTCTTAATGCAGAAAACACTAATTCATTTTTAGAATTAAAAACATTGCAAGAATCATTTTATAATTTAACATGAAATCCATCATCACATAATTGTGAGATAATAAGCAGTTTATATTTCAATCCATCAACAAACAGTTCTTCTGAAATAAAAACTAACTTAGAGTTTCCGATTTGGTCAAGGCTAATAATCTTTCCTCTGTATTTTTCACCAAAGGTTACATTTCCTCCATAAATTTTTATTAAATTATTAAATCATGAGTAGTCTCTTGTCATATTTCTTTAACACCCAAAATCCATGTACTATATGATCCTACATGAACTCTTTAAGAAGATTTAATAAAAAATTGTCAAATAAAAACAGATTTTGGTACCAACACTTGTATGGGTCTAGTAATATTACTGGTATGTTCTTTATGAACCCATATCTGCCTCTTAGTTTTCCTATAATCATTATTTAATGTGTTTTAAAAATAAACACTATTATGTCTAGAAAATGTTGAAACAGTTGAAAGTGTATCATTACTTTAACTAGTTGAATATTTACCATAACTGGGTGTAAAGCTGTATGTCCTAGATTTGGAAAAAAAATTAGTTATTCCAAAATTTCTGTTACCAGGTTGATATCCAATGCCAGTAGTATATTTTGGAGAAATTTTTTTACCTAGCATTTGAGTAAGGTTATTTTCCCCATTGGTAAACTTTTCATATGTCTTTATTTTGATTGCTTATTAGATAGTATTAATTCATTGTTCACTTTGAGATGATAAAAATATTTCTCCCTTTCTATAGTGAGGTCTGTTTTAATTTTTGATGTAAGAGAATGATGTTTGTTCAAATATTTGTATTTATCTTTTAGTTCATTTCATGTCTCTTCAAGAATATTATAGTATTAAAATATTTAATCAGTATACATATTTTTAGAGTCACTCTCATCTCCATACTAGTATGAATTTTTTATAGTAGATCTCAGTGTTACCTCTGAAGTGTTTGTCATAAAACACATATTGGATTTTCATCTTATTAATCATTTGATGATTATGTGTCACATGAGCTATCCTCATAAGCACTCCATGTTGCCTTCATTTCCTTTTTATACTTTTTATCTTTGTCCTCATATTTTATTTGTACATGAGATTTGGATAGTCAAACATTATATGTTCTTTTCGCTTACATTTATAGCTGACAATCTCATCATACTTGTCACTTATTTTCCAATAATTCTTCAATCTTCCTTTTTCATTATATTTTCATTGAAGTTAAGATTTCTTAAAAAGTTATTTTTCATGTAAAATCACTTAATCCTTTTATCTAGTTGTCCATATCCATATCACTGTCAGGTGATGATTTTTTACTGCTATAACTTTCTACATAAACTTCTAATTTCTATTTTTCATTGTGTTTAGAGGTGGTGGTCCTGAACTCAACTGATTTTATTTTGGATTCATCCTCCTCTTCCTTATTTACATTCAGGTGAACTTTAAACATCATCATCTTACCAATGAGTTGTTTTACATGTATATTGATGATATCACATGATTCTCTAATAGAGAAAGAGGTTCTTATCCATCTATCTGGTATGAATATGAGAATTCTCAGGATTTTTTCCTTAGTAGTAACTTCTCTTCCAAGAAATATTATTGTGTTCACAATTTCATTGAACATGAGATACATGTCAGAAATAGGGCCGTCAGGTTTCATTTTAATGTTATCTTATTTAACAGTATAAATATTAAGTATAATTTCTTTCACACTAGATGTTCCTTCATGTGAAAAAGATATGGTATCTCAAATTTCATGGGTAGTTTTATGAGTATAAATTCAATTAAATTACTCATCTCTTAAAGAGCAGTATAAAGAATTCACATCTTTCCAATTGTTAATTTATGTAGTGTTGGTATGTTCATCCCTATTGATTCTATTAGTAGAAAGAATTTTATAATCTTCTACAATTGAAGACCATATTTCAAAGTTCATACTTTCTAAATGAATTTACATTTTAATTTTCCATTGAGAATAATTGGTTCCATTAATAAATGGTGCTATGTTGGTTGAATCACCTTCCAATCTATTATCTGTGATAAAGAGATAAACATAATATAGAATTAAATTTAGAATTGACAAAAATTTATAGACATTTACAGTAAAACTAAAATAAAAGTTGAATAAGGTTAAAAATAGAGTCTTAATAAGATTATAAACCCCAAATTTGATACCAAATGTTGGTTGGAGTAGAGTACTCAAGAGGGGGGTAAATTGAGTATCTTTTCCAAATATCTACTTAAAAGTGGTATTCTAGAAAGGTTTACCCATTTAAGTTAAATACATCCTAGTTAATCAAGGTTATATTTTTATGATGGTTGGACTATTTAAATAACTTCTTAAGAGATTGATTAATTATCTGTAATCTTACTATTGGTTATGAACATTAGTTTTAGATATTTTCTAATAAATAAATGCAATTATAACTTCTTTCAAAGATTAACTATCAATGTAAATTTAGTTATTTCTGGATTAAACAGTAAAGTAAAAAACATTAAAGTAAGTAGAACAGCGGATATAAAACTTGAGGATCAGTCTCAAGCTATGACATAATCCACTCCCCTTGGTTATCTCCTCCCACCATGGAGTTTATATAAATAGACTTGATACATAGCCTGTATCAGGTTTTAAAACAGTACACAAGACTGTCCAGGTCACATGACCTCTTCTACAGTTCTTCATGGGTTTGAACAGCAGGTTACATAAAACCATTTCCACACATATTTGTGGGTATACGCAAGTGTAAAAAGGTGTTTGAGAAAGTATATCTTGTATACCTCAGTTTAATGTAGGAGAGTGTGTGGGTTTTTTACAGACACACACACACTATTCAATAGCATAAAATAGTACACAATAGAGCTACAATATAGAAATAAGGTTAGAAGTGCTCTGATTGTTATTATAATCACCTCTGGAATTCTGATATAAAATAGATGCAGAAATTAAGTCCTCTCATGGAAAATAGAGTATCATAAGTCAGCTAGATCTGGATCGTGTTCTTTGTGGTATTGACAATGCGACGATGTTCTCAACAATTATAATCTATTGTGTCCATATTTTTTATTCAAGAATTTTTTTTATGATCTTTAGGAAGGTTTAGTTTCATGTGTTAGTTAAATCTCAAGAAAAATCATCTGTTTTTCATTGTTACACAGTCTGTGTGTTGCGATATATTGTTTCTAGGCCGCACTTTTCCTTTTATTATTGGAGTTCTTGTGTTGGAGCCGAAAGGTTTAATGTATTCTTCACCTCGTACCTCATACTATTAGATGATATTTCTATAATGAAACATTAATTATGGCGGTGCATTTAAAAGCTTCAAATATGACCGTTATAAATTAAATGAAAAAACAACAAAATAGATTTTGAAACAGTATCACAATTTGTTTGTAAATGGTGTCTCCATGAAACGATGTCTCCTTGAAATGGTTTCTGGATGGCCACAGTGTATGTATGGTCAGGGTTTCAGGATGTTCACGATGTATTTATGGTCATGTTGTCCGGATGGTCACGGTGTCGGGATGGTCATTATTCCTAGAAGGTCATGGTGTTTTGATAGTCACGATGTCCGAATGGTCATTGTGTCTGGATGGTCACAGTTTCCGGATGGTCACTATGTTTGGATGGTCCCGGTTTCTGGATGGTCAAAATGTATGGATAGTCATGGTTTCTGGTCACGGTGTCTAGTTACAGTGTTTGGTCACGCTGTCCGGGACTTTTGTAAGAAAAACATAATCAGTGGCAGACTCACGGTGTCTTAAAATTAGCCAAATATCTATATTCAGACTGAAGCAGTAATATTCATAGAAAGGATTAGACTTAATCATGCATCATATAAATAATTATAAAGAAAATATAATATAGTTTATAGTAATCAAACATAATGTATAGAAATTAAGATCTTGGACAACTTTACTTAATGTATAACGATATTAATCATCTATACATGATTTAGGACAGATTACCCCGGATTAACAGAATTTATAGAATATATGTGGTTTGTGATCATTAAAATATGCTTAATACCTGAGGTGTCCAACAATATTAAATTATAATGTTTTTATGAAGGATTCTAGATATAAAAAATATGTTGGGGATGATGTAGATATTCTATTTTCCAATTAATTATGTATCCATGTCTCAAATTACACTAAACATCTTCAATTTTTCATTGATCATAAATTTTTGGTTTAAATTTTCTTATAATAAGGTGTAATATTTTTTTATGAAAATAAAGGATTTATATACAAAAGAAACTCTATTCCCATAATTTTTTATTTGAAAAATACATTGAATCTTGTCTTCAATGGTTTAAGGATCCCAGATGAATTTCCTAAAATTATTCATGGTGTTAGAGCATATATATAAATACATTAGTGTCCTTAGTGAAAATAATTCTCATCCACTCTCTTACAAAAAAATTCTATGATTACTAAATATATATAAAATTTAATTATTTTTAAAATATTCCTATCTCTATTCATGAGTGTGTAAAAATTGTATTATCTTCTCAACATTATATTTAATTGTTATTATCACACAACGTTATTCATTTTGTTTGAGATAATTGAGTCAATTTAAATAGGGGTTACTTCTAAAAAATCCTTTCCTCACCATATTTTTAAAAATATAGTGATCACTACCAATTTAAATGAGGGACAAGGGTATTCTTACAATTTATAGTATAATTTATAGGGACTATTCTTCTTGATTTTTATTGAATTACTAATAATGTGATATTATCTATTGTATTTTTAAAATCATTTTATAACCAAAAAATTAAAATTAATGTTTTGGTTTCCTGGATAACATTAAAATTAAAGTATAAATGCATTAAATCTTCATGTTAAGATTGGTTATAGATGTAGGATTTCTATTATAAATGATAGAAAACACCTTTACCAAATATGGTTTCTTATAAAATTTCCACAATTTCATCTATTTTTCACTTTTTTCCAATTAATAAAGTTTTTAGTCTATCAATTATTGTTTAATGAATTTTATATTAAAATCACAATTGATTCAATTTTTTAATTTTAATATTATATATAATATCATAATTATTATGATTTTAAGGATATGTTGATTCACATGTATATGAATGTCTTTGAGATATTCTTTATTAATATTAACGAGTCTTT
Organism: Viscum album; assembly: GCA_963277665.1. NCBI lineage: Eukaryota > Viridiplantae > Streptophyta > Magnoliopsida > Santalales > Viscaceae > Viscum > Viscum album. The sequence goes on along the minus strand of OY728155.1, from coordinate 273,541,331 downwards.
ATTTGACATGTTTAATATATTTAATGGTATTTTTTGGATGAATATCCCATGGTGTCTCTCATTATATGTAATTATTGGTCATGAATATCCTTTGGATTTTAATGAGTACTTGGGAACTAAAATTAATCATGATCAAATAAGATAATGTTTTTAGTAATATATTGGTTGAATAACTTATATGTTATCTCAACAAATATGATGCAACCATGGAGTGGAAATATGAAAAAGAATATATTTATCTCATGGAATGGAAGATAAAAACATCTTTCATGGAGAAATATTATAATTCATATTTTACTGACATTGAAGTTTCAAAATTTTAAATGATTGTGTACGTTTATAAGAAATGAAGAGATACATATAATACTTCAAAATTAAAATAGAGAATTATAGGTTACTTTATTTAGTTACCAAATGATGAGACACATAACGTTGGATTGTCCCATGAAAATTGAGTTAAAAGACATGAATAAAGATAACAAATCTAAATCTATTTTCACATCTATCACTAAAAATGACTCAATTTGAATATATTAATCAAAGGATGGGTCTCCTAAGTTTCTCATGGACACTCTGGAAGAAATAATTAATACCAAGAGAAAAAACATATATGATACATGGAATATAGAGATTAGTTGATAAGGGAATGTTTATGGTGATTTATGTTTATTTATTCATCTCAAAAACATTGTTAGAGTACATGTTAGGTTTGTAGAAATTTCAAAATGAAAATTACTTGTATACATATGTTTGGTTTAGAAAAAACAACTATATCTAAAAAAATATTGTTTAATGTCGTGTAGAATAATTTACTATGATTTAATTAGTTATGTGACAGTGGATTAAAAATTAATTTTAGAAATTATTTTTGTAATGTTATTTATTTTATTTGAAATATTTTTTTTACATCATATAATATTTTTAAAAAAAATATAGTTTATATTTGAATTGCCTTCCAAGTAAAACATTGTATGCCTTTAAGTGAACAAGATATTTATTGTAAGTATTTGCATCCATTACATGGTCACTATATTATTCACTCTCCTATCAAACTCAAATATTTCCAAAAGGTATGAGATTTATAAAAGTTTTATTTGTAATATACCAAACTTTGTGGATATACTAAAAATGATGGATAATATAGATTTCTTTTTAATCAAATGTTATTTCCTCTTTAAAAAACATAAAACTATTATAAATTTACCTGCTTGGTTAAAATATTGTTTATAGTATATATTCTATAAATTAAACAAGTATAATTATTGATGAATATAATATAATTTCATTGGGTTTATTCCTAGATCCTAAGAATATGGTATTTAATGGAATTATCAACATTTTTAGGAAATTAAAAAATGGAAAAGGGTAAAAATTCATTTAAAATATAGGAAAACGAGTTGGAGAATTTTTATCACATAATATTATCAGTTTTGTGATTGTAAAGGTTTTCATTGCCCATTTTATACTCCTATAACACTTTAACAAATGGGGTTGTAGAAAGATGGCATAGGACCCTCTAAGAAATTTCTTGGATTTTCATCAATGATTTTTTCCTTCATCAAATATCTTTGATAGAGGTGGTCAATACCATATGATTTATCTGTAAACATATTATTACCCATATTTTGAAAACCCCCAAATGAACTTTAAAAATGAAAAATTACAGAAGTTACCAGATTTCCCTTCAATTGTAAATTTTTAATCATCAATACCACATTTAACATTAAAATGTTTGAACATAAATTAGATTAAAGAACCAATTATGTTTTATTAAACTCGTGTAACTCATTAGGATTATTTAACTAGTAGAAAAATACCCAAGAATAATCTATCTATGTAGAACATGATGAGAATACTAGTAAAAAACATATCGAATGCGAGGATGATATTGGAAATCCTATTTAATACTTTATTAGACCTATGTGCATTAACAAAAATAAATTTGTACTAAAACACCTTATAATCATTTACCAAGGCAAGAATTAAATCTATAATTCCATAATCATTATAATTTTATCAGTTAATTACAATCTAGGACATGTATAAGAAGTTTGGTAATAAATAAGCATTAACATTCTATTTTACCACCATCCTTGATCCAAATTCCCTTGATGACACTGTTAATGATGAGAATTTCTTACAATATAAGAAAGATATGTTGAGCCAATTTCAAAGGAATAACATATGATTCTAATGTAATGTCATGATATTCCTCATATTATTGTCACTAAGTGGGTTTTTAGAAACAAATATCCCAATCAAGGAATTATAATTTGTAACAATTATTATCATGTTTATAAAGTATATACTAAAAAATTAGGTATTTATAATGGTGAAACAAATTTACATGTATCATGAATAGAATATATTTTAGTTTTTAGGAATTATCCACACTTTTTAATATTATGATTTTTGAAATGGATAGAAGAGTTTTTTTTAAAATGGATTTATTTTTTAAATTTCCAGAGTGGACCCAAAAACCATTTTTGAGAATCCTATTTCTCCAAATAATGTTTAAAAATTCACTTTATGGATTAAAATATTCCCTTCAACCATAGTATGATTTGTAAAATAAATTTATTTAATCAATGTTTTTTAAAGTGGTAATAAAATATTCCACTATGATTTATCCAAAACATGTCAATTGAAATACTTTTCATTAAAATTTATTTTGATGTAATTTTTTCATATTAACTTAAGAAATAATTTTCAATGTATTTTCTATTTTAATAAATCATTTTGTTGAAATGAATTTTATCAAAGAAAATAAATTCCTTAATCATTTTCATATTTCCCAAAATTAAATATTATATTCATTCAACCAATGTAAATACACTAATGATATTCTAAAGAATATTTTGATGAATCATTATAAATAAATTAGAACACCAAATAGTACAAATTTTAAGCTTATGTTAGATAAATCTAGTCAATTTGATGAAAAATACAATTATTAAAGTATTCTTGGATTCCTATTTTAACTAAATTTGACCCATCAATACATCATTTTAAATTTATTACATTGTACTAATTTTAAATAGAATCCAAATTGATAACATTTAAAATTATTCAAAATAAATGTTTTTTATGGAACTAAAAACCATGGAATATTTTGTCCTATGGAATCTTTATTTGAACGTTCTTCTTTGGTTGATATGAATTTTAAATTACGTCGATAATATGAGAAGTTCATTAGTTGATATTTTCATCTATTACGAGTATCTTTGTTTTCATGGAGAATTATGATGATAAAATATATTGATATTTCTACTAATAGAGTGGAATACACCATCTGGGAGTTCCTGTCAAAAATTTATATGGATGGATATTATTTTCATGGAATTTCAATTGACAAATTCTCCTATCACTATCATGTGTGACAAGACTAATGTGGTTTGTATCACTTAATATCATTTCCAATATTCTCAAATGAAACACATTTCCATGTGATAACATTTCTTTCATATCACATTCAAAAACATGATATCATTATTAACATTATTTTCATAAACCTATAACTTTTTTATATATCCACCAAACCTCCTACTGTTGATCACATTAAACAAATTAATGGTGAGTTCGATAAGATTATGAGTTGATAATTATATATTAATCAATGGTACTTTCTTTGAATTTTCATTTTTAAAAAATGAATTTCAAATAAAATTATTTTAAAACATTTAAAAATTTCAAAAAAGTAAATATATTAAGTTACCAATAAAAAAACACTCATTTTTTGGATAAAAACAAGGGGATTTTGTTCCAGAATATATTCCTCAAGGAATTTTTCCTAATAACAATTGAAATTTTTTTGACCTATTCTCCATTCTAGGAATGGGGACGGGTCCATTACTACACACCTAGATTTACCAACATGATGAAATTTATATGGATTATTTTTACTATATTTTATAAATGTTCATCATGTAAATATTTATAAATATTTTATAAGTATTTTATTTTATTTTATTGTTTTTTAATAACATATATTCTCTTTATATATCATCTTATTCATTGTTTTAGGAGGATATTATCATGTTTATATTTAAATGATCCTTGAGGATACAACCTTATTCAAATTTAATCTATCCAAAGGTATACTTTGAGATTTTTAAAAAACAAATCATTATAAATTATGTCAATATTCATTAATGATATTTTAATCATACTATTTATTAACTATATCACATTGTTAATTTTTTTTATAAAATATAAAATTAGGTCCTTTATTTTATTTTTATTATTTTTATTTTATTTTACTCGAAAGAAAATTAATGATGATAAACAATGTTTTAAATTATATCACAATTTTATCTTAAATCATATCTATGATTTCACTAATAGTATGAATCAGGGATATATGTTTTTTTATTTGGGAAAAAATTATAGTTTTTGGTTGGTGATGTTCTAGTGGGGATAAATTTTATATTGTGGAGGTATATTTAGGATGTATAATAATTCTATTGATAACACTTATTTAATGTAAATATTATTATATCCATAAAGTAAAACATTATTATATTTTTTGTTATTTTCTTATATTATTTTATTTATTTTATGATAGTGTTTTTTATAATAATTAGTTTTTTATTTATCACCTATTTTCGATATTAATGATACCAAACACATGAAAAAATGATTAATATTTTCATTTTAGTGATTTAAAAATGAACGTGATAAAATAATTTTATGATACTAGAATGACACATGAATAAGTATAAATAGAAATTTTTTACAATGGATTAATGTTATCATATCATTATAAATATTCTGAATAAATTGGGGGTCTGCTTTGTGAATCCCTTAGATGTAGGAAATACTACCCAGCCAACCCATTTCCCTGATCTAGCCTTAGGCATGCCTAGTATATTCCGATGAAAGTGGGAGCCCATCCACAGCATGGTGGAAGAGTATTAGATATTTGATTGTAATAGACAAAACTAATCCATCCAAAAGTAAAACATTGACTATCCTATGGAGGTTAAAAACCAAATTATGGAACAAGAATAATTTAATTCAATATTATGTAGTCCAATAGCTTTCTAGTGGAAGCTATTGGGTAACCACAAGAGTCATGATAATAGCTCCCAGACTAACATTTATTATAGTCAAAATACATTGAATATAGTCATCAGTGAGATAAATATTCATAATCATTTAAATGAAATTACATAAAGTTTTAGAGGATATAAATATTTTATTTAGTGGCCTTATATTTTTATTTTCTCATAAAATGTCCATCGTTAATGTTATATGATCCTAAGTCTCCCTCTAAGAAAACAATATTCAAGGACGTCTCGTCTCAATTATAGTGTGTGTATGAATTGAAATATCTTATCACAACCCCATTTTATTCACATTCTCCCATAGATTTCAACATATTATTTATGATAATTGAGATAAATTTAAATTTTGATTACTTCATAAAAATCTTATCATCTTCCTATTTCTTATAAATTTGGTTCTCACATCCATTACTGTGGCATATTAGTTTTCCTCTCTATTTCCATTAACAATTTAATTGAATATTATTTTCTAGGTATCTATATTATTTATTAAGGAAATAGTTTCCATTTTAATTTAGTATTTATTATATAATATAAAGAGTGAGGGAATATTTTGGTATCTTGGATATAGTGCATGAAAAGGGACTAATATATTAAATCATCATTATATTGGGGTGGTAGATATATGGTATATTTTAGAACTATTTATGAAATTCATTAAAAACTATTTTTCCTAATTTAATTTATAAAATTTTAATTAAATTTCATATTTTTCTTTAATTTAATTAAATTATCAATAAATCAATTAACAGTTTGTCAAATTTATAATAGTATCATTTTTTTATATTTCAATTACCTTTATTCATTGATTATTTTATCATAAAATGTTTTTAATTTCACAAATCATCTAAGAATATTTATTTTTAGATATTATTATTTTACTATGATTTGTTAATGGTAAATTCACCCCCCCCCCCTAAGTTCACTTTTACTCAACTCTGACTTAAACATAGTGGGATTTGATCATATGTTTGAAAATGTAGTAATATAGAATTTGAAATTTTAATAAGATATAATTTCGTATGGGATGTGGAATATGTTTTTTAGTCTATCATTTAAAAACAATGGATCCTATATTAAATAATTTGAGGCAATATTAGAAGGAATATTTTTCATCTTCATAGACCTGATACTCTCATCAAAGAATATTTTATCGTTCCTTTATTATTTAGGGGAGTGAGAGAAGAAATAATTTTAATGAGAGAATAAAATTACCTTAATATTGAGTGGATAAAATATTTATAGTTGGATCCATTACAAGGGTTATAGGAATCACTATAGGTCCTAAAATAAAATGAATCAATACCAAAATAGTTTTTGTGTGGTTTATAAGAGGTGTTTCTCAACCTAAGTAAATTTTTATTTCTGGGAGATGTATGCCAACATAGAGAAGATGATGGGGGATGGGGTGTAAAATCATATGATGTAATAATTAATATTTTGGAATGGGTATCAAGAACAAGTGATTGAAATTAGTGGAATTTAAATATTATTATATGATATGATAATGGTATGTGAAAAACATCAATCAAAAAATATTAATCGAGAAAATATGGATGAAATAAAACATGATGAGGATGAGTAACAATAGTTATTGTAATAATGGGTTCTCCAATAGTACTATTTTGGTACATAGATTTAATGGATATTCTCATCTGAATGGAAACAAGACACTAATTAGAAGGCCATATATGGAATCAAGAATTCCATTACCAAGTGAACGTGCCCTTTTTTGAGCCCAATGACCTCATTGCTAATATATAATAAAAAATTAAGAAGATTAAAACTCCAATGATATGATGTGGTAATTATGGAGAAATTGATATTCAATTAGGGTTTGAATAACCTAAATGTGAAACCATTATGAATTGAAGACACACATGGTTTCATGAGATATAAATAAAAATAGAATAATTATCAACCCAATGTAATAGGATTTTATTATTATTATTTAGAGATGTCATTTTAGTTAATTAAAATTTATTTATGTCATAGCATAAACTCATTCACTGGGGGGAAATGATTTTCACATACAGTTTCCTAGACTAGTGGGTCTAGTAAGAGTATAATGACTTTTTTAAGGATATGTTTTAGTTCTTAAAATTTTTTATCTTTTTTTAAATCACTATACCTTTTTACTAATACATGGTTGTGAAAGAAATAGCATGTGAAGAGTAAAATATTTCATAGGAACCCCTCTATAGGTTCTAAACCAACTGAACAATTATATTTCATTCATTTGTTCTTCATGTACATAAAATATATAATATTGTTAGTGTTGTTCCCTTCAAATGTTTGATGCTACTGTTGTATTCATTAAATAATTTTTATTAATAAAATTAAATGTAAATCATCAATATGGAATAATTTTTTAAAGACTATATAAAAATTGATCTTGAAATAGATTAGTTATTTTTTTATGGAATGACTAAATTTTTTTGGAAGTTGATGATTGATATGATAGTGATGGAAAACATTTATAGTTATAAATTTCACGTGATAAAATATTTTCAACGTGGTTTATATTCATTAAATAAGTTAAATGTATTATTCATATTATGTCAAAGCATAAAATATATTGAAGCTATTTGAATATACATTTGAATAAAATATTTATTAGGCCAATGTGACGAAGAGATAACAAAGAAGTGGAGTTCTATAAAAGTAAAACATGAGTATTTATTTACTAATATGTTCTTCATAATAATATAAAATGTTTTTAGAATTATTTTAGTAAATTAAATTATTATTTAGATGTATTCTAGAGTGGTTTTTCGTATTCTTGATGGATAAATATTGGTTTGAAGTCATTCAACGTTGTAATGAATTAATATTTTATTTGAGAGATAAAATTGAATAATTTATTACATTTTTAGATCTATGTATGAGGTATATAGGGGTGCATATGAGTAATCCAATGAAGTGTATAAATAATTTAGGGTTTTACATATGTGAATTCAAACTCTTCATATGTTTTAGTCGTAGTTTCATATGATTTATTTTCTGCAATATAAGATTCATTTCAAATCATAAGCTAAAAATTGAACATAAAATGAAATATAAATAAGATTATTTGGATAGTGTTCATTAGTAAATTGAATCTCCATACATGTAACGAAATAATTTGAAACGTTATATTTGATTCATGGCATATTTTGTATGAGACATATAAAACTACGTATGATTCAATAAATACTTATAACAATTTGGAGAATTGGTTTGGTGGAAATGCTATTTTATAGAAATACAGACTCTGAATAATAAATTATTTAAGATGATGCCAGTGTAGTTCAATAATATGGTAATATTCATGAATAATAGTGAATAAATGTTTAAATATTTATTTGTATAAGAATTAAGATTATAAATAAATGGAAAAAATAAATTAATGATTCTTCCAGAACAATACAGATATTCTTGAGTTGATACTTGAAGTTGATCATTAGATCATAATTCATTGTTAACTAAGCTACATTAGTGAGGTAGATATCTTAAATTCATAATTGGGGGTAAAATTTTAATGAAATGGAAATCGTTAAATTTATTAAAACATAAAATGAGCACCTTTTGAATCTCATTATATATATAGATATATTAGCTAAAATAATTTAGGAATTTCATATAAAGTTCCCATGTTTTTTAAATATAAAAATTTAATTTGGTAATCTAATGAAATAATTATGATAATGAAGTTTCTATTATAAAATTATAATTTAGAGAAAGATGAATGTTGTATTCAATTCAAGTGATCTATTATGATGTAAGGTGTGTTTCCACACTTGGAGTTATGTTGTTAGTATATATTTTATAAATAGATTGGGAGAATAATGAGTTCATGTTGTAGAGATATTTTGATAGGAAACGATCTACCATTATGATGTAGAAAATAAATGGATATTTATTCAGATTAGTATCAAAAAATTGAACAAAATTAATGAAATCTAGTATTGTTTTTTTGAGTCACTAATTTTTTAAAGGGTGGTAATGATGGATCATGGAATGTGAAATGTTCATGACATTCATTTATTATTCCTACCCGAATTCCTTAAATTTTACTTGTTTTAATAAATGTATGTAGACACCATTAAAATATAACAGGTGATTTATACAATTTTAGTATGCATGCATCTTGGGAGAAATGAGATTTGATATAGAAAATAAAACATAGAACTCTCAAGAAGATTGATATAGTTGTGAATTGAGGAAGTCAAGTAACAAAATATATAAAATAAATAACTCAATTAATAAGAATTATTTTATTATATATTAAAGAAATTATGAATTGAATTATCCATATGAATAATGACAAATCATTTGAGAATTTGATAAGAACTATAGAAATGATTTCTAGTGATGGTGGTAAGATATCATCATTTTCTAGTCTCATCACTCATTGATTTTTTCATTAAACTTTTCTTTTATTTGTGTTGACATAATAAAAATATTTTTTATGAATAATGGCATTCTTGGGTTCCAATGAAATCTAATAATGAGTTAAGAGTATCTACGAGGAGGGATTTGTTGGATAAAATGACAAAATATTCAGGGATGTAGGCTTGTTTGTTTTAATGAACTGAAGGAATAAATGGTTTAAATGTTTAATGAGTTCTTGCTGAGAATTATAAACATTAAAATTTGGTTGGATTATTTAAAATTAAAATGGGTAGAAAAATCAACTATAGAACATTTAAATGTCAAGTAATTGGACAAGGGGTTTAATTAAAAAAATCTGAGGTGATTGGATTTTCACTATATTCAATTAAGAACAATGACATGACTTATACTCATATTAAAAAATGTTGAAATGTCTGACATCCTATTTTAAACATCCTTTGAGGGTGAATTATCATTTTTTAGAGGTATCACTTCTCCCCTCGACCATATGGATTTCTCCAGATGTTTTTTTTGTGATAACTCTCCTTCTGGATGTATTCTTTATATGAGTAATCCCTAGGAGTTCTATTTAGTTAGGTTTCATCATTATGTTCCTTCTTCTAAAACCATTGCGGTGAAATACGTTGGACAATTAAACTATTTGTATTGATCTTGAGCCGTTTTGATCTACTAATCTTTTTGAAATCATCGAAAACTTCTTCTTCATGGGTGGTGGGCATTGGAATCATTTTTTCATCAATTTTTAATGGTTGAGGTATAAATAATTACTCTATTTTTTGATTATTAGCATGATTTTTCAATATAGTTATTACTCCATCATTACATGTGACGAAATTAATTAAATAAAGAAATATAATCATTCATTAATTACCATTGGTTTCAAATGGATTTTTAACTGGATTATAGATTCCCATGGGGTGAGAGAAATATGATTTTAATTGAATTAGAAAATATCTTAATGTTTCTTTAGCATTACATGTGACCAAGGGAGATTACTTGTTTTAGAATCCTTGGATTGTATCTTTATTATTATTGATTTAATTTATAATCATAATTGAATTAAATTGAATGTGACATATCAAAGAATAATTTTCATTCTCATAATTAACAATTCATTATTTTGTTGTTATATTATAATAATCATTCTGTATGATAGGGATTTTGTTTTATAATGTAATGGTTATATATCAATATCAACCATAGAACATTAACACTTAAATGTTGTTATACTGATATTGAGTGGCCTCTGCCTAGATCCATTCTATAATTCCTACATAGAGTTGTACATGCCTTGTCCCATTATTTAATGCTTATTTGAAATTTTTTTGGATTCAATAATACTTATAGAGATTTGACTCAGATTATTGTTATTATAAATCGTTCATATGGCTATAGTAGGCATGGTCTTATGACATTCTCATATATGTTTGGGTATGGCACTGAAGTAGTTTATATTACCTTGTCATATGGTCTTGGTTTTCACGGTCTTATGAAATGATCCAAGATATTCAAGCATGGTTCCTAAGAAAGTTGTTTTTTCTTTTTGATATGGTTATGGTTGTCTTGACCATCATACATTCTCAATGATAATTTTTCATATAGAAAAAATAGGTTTTGATGTATTTAATTAATTGTTATATCAATTAATAAACCTGGTAATCGATTTCTTATCTAAACATCTTATTAAAAAAAATTGTTTATAAATATTGGTGTTATCCATTTGAGTTAATTCCCACCTTCTTAATATTATTATTTTGTAACACCCCAAGCTTCAAAGGTATTTTCTTGCATTGTATGCAACTTCGAGATTTTAACACACCACGACCAATCAAACTAGCCGTTATAAATAGTGATACCAACTTTTTAAAATTATAAAAAATTTATTTTTCAAAATGAAATTCATTTTTGAATAAATAATATAAAAATTATCTTAGGTTTAATTTTTTGTATTTTTCTGAAAAGTTTCTATTTATGATGAATAGTGAAAAACACTGCATTATTGTTTAAAACCGAATTTTTATTTAAATATTTAATTATTTTATTTAAATATATTTTAGGTCAAAATAGATACATAATACATATATATGTTCAATGTAATTCATTTGAATCATTTTTTAATATTATTAGATATATATAAATTTAATTTAATTTTTCACTGTCTTTTACCCACCTCCTAGGAGAATTTGAAAATTCGCATAAAACATAATTTTACCACTCCTCTAAGTGGAATCTTAAAAATATGATAGAAAAAATTGATATCAGTAAGAAAAATGTGGTTCAATAAGATGAAAATATTTTTTTGTGATTAATAACATTTTACTTATATTTACCACGGTTAAAAGTAGATAGGGTAATTGAGGGTAAAAATGATATTATTCTTACCATGAAATGTGTACTAATTCTATTGTATAAGTTTAATTAGAACAAAAGAAACCTTAGGAATAAAATATGATCCTTTAGGTCAACATGGATTACATTTGGGCATTTATTATTAGTTTATTTAAAGAAGAGTTAAAAGAGTTAAAATACAAGTTTAATTACTAAACGATTTATAATATAGGGTTATAGATATGATAAATTTGACTATAAACATTTATTTTAAAGATAAAAATATTTACTACAAAATGATATTTTATTTATAATTTTTAAACATTTTATAATTTAATTTATTTATGACACAATGATGACGTAATAATTACCTTAATAATGAAATATTAAAATAATTGATATTATAAATGTCCAAATAAATGTAATTTGAGTCTTTTGATGAATTCCAAAAAATTCTAAGTTAATATGACATGTTAGGATTGAACATATGAATTTAGTCTGAAGTAATAAAAAAATTTCAGACTTTTTAAAAAATCATTTATTTAATAATGGAAAAATTGACATAAAAGAGTTTTTCAAACAAATATTATATATTTAATTTATATAGTATTCCTAGAACTATAAGTATTATACAATTGAGTTATATAAGGTTATATATATTAATAATTAACCACTAGGGGTTCACTGGGCTTGTTATAGTAATTTTATTAACCATATAATGTAAAAATACAAAGAGGCATGGTAAATGTAAAACTATTTAACTAAGAGTTAAATCTAAAAGATAAGGTCAAAATAGTAACCTAAACTTGTCTAAAACCTATTGGTTGACAGGATTTCAACCCATCCCCACCATATCATCGAAATAAATAATTTTTTTCTATTATAAACCAAAAATTATTTAATTATAAAATAATATTTCAATCATTCCCTATGGTGCCCCTCACCCCTCTTATAACAGGGCACTTCCCCTTATCGCAAATTCACACCTCCAAAGCCATTTGGCTCGGCCAAACCCTTCCCAAATATCTTCTGAACCATCCTCCCTTCATTCTAGAGGCCTTATTTGGATCATAATGCCAACCTATGGATCCATTTTGATCAAATCAAAATGACGAAACCGAAGAAGAGGTAAATATCTCACTACCTCTTTCATGTTATTTTCTTCTTCCACTTCCTCTTTCTTTTTCATTTCCATTATAAAATAATAACTCCAGTATCTTCTATATACTATGATGTTATTATAAAAATGTTACAACATTATTCATTATTTTATCCATCCTATGAATAACATGTCACCATGCATGCGTACGTATGACTTACCGTCTCCATGTCATGGTGTAGTTGTAATTCAACACATTATTATTTGGATGGGTATAATAATTGATGTAAATAATTGATATAACATGTTAATTATTCTTTATATATAATATACAATCTGTTTACTTATGATTTTTATTACAAAATAATGATATTGTCACTCGTTTATACATACAGATTATCATCTCCATGAACATGATGAGATTCATTCCACATTGTAATCCTTCAAGATTAATTTTCATGTGATGATTAACAATTGTTGGCACTAAAATTTTGGACAAAGAAGAGGCCCAGTGAACTGCATCGCAAAGCCCCTTCGTAGATTTCCACAGCACCGTGGCCACCGCGAAGCAAGGAAGCGGGAGGCTCCACTAACGCTTTTGACGTTCACGTCCCCACCGCAAAGCAATGAGGCGGGAGGCTCTGTGAACACATTTGAAGTTTGTGACCCCGCCACGAAGCAAGGAGGCAGGATGCTCCGCAAACTCATTTGACGTTTGTGTGCCCTTCACAAATCAAGGAGGAGGGACACTCCACGACTGCTTTTGATGTTCACAAGCCCGCCGTGAAGCCACCATGCCCCTCTTCGCATCGTGTGAGCCCCGCTCCGCGATGCCTCTTGCCTATAAATACTGGGCTCCCCTGAGCTCCTGGGATGGAATATTTGACCTTTAGGCTTCCCAGATCACAAATCATGAAGCATCCTTCCGCTCTACGAACCATGAGCTGGGTGAGGTACTTCTGCTCCACGAAGTGCCTCCCCTTCGTCCCGTTTTGATCCCCTCATCCGAGAGGGATGCCCTTCATGAAACCTAAGGGTCTTCACGAAGGAAGGGGATCCCCAAGGGGACCCGGGTCATCACAGAGCATTTATGCTTCACGAAACACCCTTTATGTACACATGGTCAACATGGTATGGAAGGGTCACTGTATTTCGCGAAGCAAATCGCTTCCTGACACCTTGCTTCGTGAGGAACCTTTGCTTCACGAGGATGTACTCTGCGAATTCTCATCCGCTTCGTGAATCACCTCCCATTTTCACCTTTTCCCCTTGCTAGAGCTAAGGCACCCCATGTCTCTAAGTACACCCCTTTGCAAGTGCCATCCTCCACGCGGAGCAACAGAGCCCCACAAGGCCCCATCCTATGGAACCCTCTGCTTTGTAAACCCTTTTCCCATGTGACCATCCAGGTTTTCAAGATGTGACATCAATGTCCCTTAGAAGGTTATGTCCATTGCATTGTTTCGCCTAATTCTTCCTCGCATAGGCATGATAATGTCTATTGCTACTTCACATAACCACTCTAACGTGGACCCCTTGTTGTTTCACTCCGTGACACCCCCTCAGTACGGCATTGCCAGTGCCTTCCATCCTACAAGGAGCAGTTGGTACCGGTCATTTAATCCCTAGGGGTGTGGAGAAAACCCACCTTATTCGAGCTACAGGACGTTAAACTACCAAGCACCATCGTCCTCAGCAATGAAGTTAAACTGTGACTTGGCCATGTGCCTCACATGTAGGGTCCCTCCACCATGGACATTCTCTACACCCCCTGGTCTCCACAGGGATGACATCCTCTTTCATGGAGTTGCTTGTGTCCACGGTGAAGGGTAGCCAGCTTGGTGTAAGCCCCTAGATTTTCTTGCAGGAGGCAGTACCCATGATCCTCCTAACATCCTTGGAGCCAAGGCCAGTGGAGGGCATGATAGGGAACGGGGCTCCTCCTTTCATCGGTCCCAAATACCTTTCCCATTTCACTTTGTTTCCATCGGGCCTCCATCTTAGAGCAAGTCCCAATTTTTCTCTCCCTGGGTTTCCCCGTTCATAATCCCCTTTTCACATCCCACAGATGCACCCTTCACGACATGGTCGTCAGTCCTTTGCTGGCTCTTGTTTCTCACAGCAAGCATGACTCACGTGGTCTTAGAGTAAGCATCGACCATGACATCACCCTTGTCCCTCGTGACATTAAACTGTATTTCACTTCTGTCCTGCTTGAAGTTAAACCGTATTTCACCCCGTCCTGCATGACATTAACTGTATTCCACCCCATCCCGAACTATGAGGACTTTGATCCATGTCATGGCATAATACGTAGGAATCCAAATGAGGGTCAAGCCCACCATCTGGTTATTCTGACCATCGGTTCCCCACCACACCATTTGAACTATGTGTTCTTTGATCCATGTCAAGGCATGGTATGTAGGAAGCCTCAACAAGGTACAACCCCAACAACAATTGGCCCCAACTGTCTCTGTGTCGGTGTGCCAAGCCCCTTTCCCAAACTACGAGGAATTTGATCCATGTAAAGTCATGTTATGTAGGAAGCCTCATGAGGTTCAAGACCAACACCCATTGGACCCACCTGTCCATCTTCATGTTGGTTCCCCGACACCCCCCATCCCGAACTATGAGGACATTGATCCATGTCAAAGCATGGTATGTAGGAAGCCTCACGAAGTTCAATCCCAACACCCATAGGACCCCTGATCCATCTTCATGTCAGTTCACTAGTATCTATTATGACTAATGTGGTATTTGATTCATGTCAAGGCATGGTACGTAGAGGCCTCCCGGAGGTTCAAGACCACCACTAACTAGTCGTTCCGGCCCCATTTATGTCATTTCACCAACACCTTGGGAAACCTAGAGTGTAAGCCCCACACCCTTCTAAACTACATGGACTTTGATCCATGTCATGTCATGGTACGTACGAATCCTACATGAGGTTCAATCCCACTACCCATTGGTCGCTCCGACCGCCCTCCATGTCGGTTCGGCCCATCCCACATGACGTTAAACTATATTCTCCATCTAAACTACATGGTCATTGATCCATGTCAAGGCATGGTACGTAGAAAGCCTCCCTGAGGTTCAATCCCACCACCTGGTCATTACAACCTCCTTCACGGCCGTTCGACTCCATCTAGCCGTAATCTATTGCAACCTCATTTGGAAGTATGCCATTTTCAACCTCATTCGACGGTAATTCGTCGCCAGATGAACTACGTAGACTTTGATTCCCTTTCATGGGGATACGTAGGAGGTCTCTTCAAGGCTCGAGCCCAAAACCATCGTCCATCTTCATTCTTACCCGGGCCGCCACATCCCGGTGAGATCATGCCACCTTAGTCCCTCCCACAACATTCGAGAATCCGCCCATGTGCGGGCTCTAACATCGGTGTTCCCTCCAGGGGGTTCCTCTATCTGATCCACTCAAATCAGTGTTCTTATCTATCCGATCTGTCTCAGCTGGACATTAAACTTGTTTCATACCCTATGTTAAACACATGAACTAGAGGAAAACCTCAGGCACATGCCTATGGCATATGATTCCCCATGTTCGATGTGGGATGCCTCGGGCTTCCGCGACCTCGAGAAGCCCTATAATAAGGGATAGAAGAGAGACACACCAATCCCCAACGTCCAGACATGCCATTGATTCCTAGCGTGACTACACCCCTAACCGAAGGATTCTTCCTGGACCGAACCCCTTATAATGTCCAGACAAAAGTATCATAATTAACTGGTGTCCATGAATATATGGCTCCGAGAATAGTTTCACGAACCACGTGTTAAATCTATGAGGGATACCCGAACTAGATGAAGAGTTCTGAGGATAAATCCATGGAAGGAAAAACGGACATCCCATCATCCCATTTTGATCAAGGAGAATACATCCCGGAACAAGGAACGGATTTCACCCACCTTTGGAAAGCTGGAATGATTGGTAACAATGTTGTGCATGTCGCACTCAAGCACACCGACGTGCACCCCCTAGTGAAAGCGTCAGAAACAGAAATGGTGAACGTGACAGGAATGTTCTTCTCCTTAATATGGATATTAGTAGAACTCGGGGAATCAATTGATTAACATGTCACTGAATCCAGCTATCCAACGCTGGGGCCCGCTAAGAAAATAGTGGGCTTGGCGTGAAACTCTCCAGAAGTTGGGGAAGTAGAAAGTTGGACATCCCGTTTTGCAATGTTGTCTGCGTGGATCCCTCTTGCCAGTCATGGAAGGTTGGATGGCACTAGGGCATTGGTCGTCAATTCCTTTTTTCCTTTCAGCACTGATGAGTTTATCTCTCTATTCCCCAGGAATCAGGTTTCTACCACATGAATGCGATCACCACCCGCCCACCTATGCAGGGGCAGGGGCAACGCCAGCACATCTGCTCCATGTGGCTTCACCACTTCCGCAATGGCTTCTGTGTCCACGACTGTGGGGTGACCACGCCCTATCACCCCATTGGAAGTTATCCAACGAAGTGTAATTTAAGAACTCGTACATCGTTACGAGGCGGAGGGAATAATCCCAACCCAGGATATAGCCCGCCTAGACATGGAGGCATCCAGGACCCGCCATCAACGCCACCCCTGAGGGCCGCACAGGGAGCCGCCGCTCCCAACCCCAACATTCAATTGTTTCGAGAGCCTGTACTCAGAGTGCTTTGACAACTCCTTGCCTTACGCTGATGAGTTGGGTGACGTCTAGCCCAGCCAGGTAAGAGTCTCAATCCATAGGCTCACAGTGAGGGCCCCCACCTAACCGCATCAACACCACCGCCTAGCCTTGCCAGAGGATCAGGTAAGCTAAGAACGTGCACCACTAGAACCGGCTCACCTGACCCAACGCCAGCGTCGGGCACGAGCTGAGGATGCCTGTCAAGGGTCGCCAACGTCGATGGCTATTGTGGAATGAGCCATCGCCGAAGCATATCATCATGTCGCATCAAACACTGAGCATGGGCACTCATACGGACAATCGGGATCAAGGCTCCAACAACCCCATGGGCAGGTTGGGTCAACTCTCCTGGTTTCAGGCATAAGCGGGAGTCACCGTGAACCAACCCGCAGTGATTCCACCCTCGTATGGAGGTCCTCCCCATACCACTAACACAGAGAGCATGGGTCTTCCCCACTTCTAGACTCATTATGGAGGACTGCGCCATGCTACCCCCAATCCGAATGAAGATCTACCCCGCGGCAGTGATGTTTGGTATGGAAGCCTCTCACGTGCCCATCACACTGGGTATAGAGCCCTTCCTCCTGCCCCCACCCATCGACATGGAGATGTTACCCATCTGGTCCAATGTGGGGATCCTCCCTAAAACCTCTCCGTAGTTGGAGAAGGTCCTCCTCACCTCAGCAACCAGAGGGGTGAAGGCCAACCTCACTCCACCCACACCAAGAATAAAAGTCGTCCCCCTACTCCCGCCAGTTCCGGAAGAGGTTTCACCCACTCAGGTTTTATTCATGGAGTTCCTCTCCATGTACCCTTCATCATTTGTCGCGGTGCTCCTTGCACTCCGGCTGTCTCATGTGGAAACTCTCTTCGCCCTGGCACTAGTGTGGCCGAAGGACCACATGTCAGAAATCAGAACCATCCTGAGGAGCCACCCAGGGGCTGGAAGGAAGGTCATCACTGCCACAAGAAGAATCCTGGTAAGGCCTGGACGGAGATCAAACTGTTCTGCTTCTCAGACTCTGAAGTAGAGTGCGACTCAACTCACGAACCCTCCCCTCGCTCATCCGAGTCCAGGGTTAGGATAGGGACGAGGCACATTAGCCTGGTGCTCCCGAAATGCGAGGTCTACAGTATTCCCGCCTCCCTCTGCAGGTTTATCCAGGTGGAAGAAAATCTGGTGACCCCACAGGTTACGGTTGTGCAGTCACCACCATCATTACCGGAAGCGCTTTCTACCTCCACAAGAGATCATGAAGAGCTATTCTGGGGACCAATGGCGGGCTAATAGTAGTGCGATCTGCCACCGGCAGCCCTGGCCCCTAATCCAGGAATGGTGGTTGTTGGCCCATCCTATCGTGACATTGCATCCAGGTCCCTACACACTTCGGAGGACAGATCGGGAATCAGTGTCAAGTCAGCCCGTTCGCCGTATTCTCCACCGACCAACCTATTGTCCCAGGGGTCTTCCCTAGTAATGCTTCAAGTTCCTCAACCACCCCCAGTTGGCGAGTGGGAAATCAAGGGACAAACCCTGAATTTGAGCCGAGGAGCGTCTGGAGCATCCTTGCAGCGGACCACTTCCCCAAGAAGTTCTGGTCCGCAGCAACGTGGGATTTCTACATACTTAAGTCCCACACATCATATGAAGTTGTTTGTTTCCGCTACACCCTATGGGAGACACATTTCAGTCTCTTTCATCAGTTCGTGTTATATCCAAGGAGCCAAGCACATTTTGATGACATCAGCGAGCAGTACCATCTAGTCGATCTGTCTGCACTCCCTATGGTCCGGTGCCCCGAGTCACCAGGCTGTCGTGAGGCCCTCCAGCGGCAATCCGTTCAGAGAATTAAGGTAGTCTATAATATTATCAGGGAGGCTACCCTCCACGTGCAAGTCTATGGCTGGGGGCAGTCCCTCCTCTTCAGCCCTCTTCTACAACAGCCCGACTTGCTATGTGATATTGAGGGCATGCCCCCGGGAAGGGTCACAGTCCACATGGTTGATGTCATGTACAAGGAGGATGATATAGCATTTCTCGATGCAGACATACCCTCTGAGGGTGTACCACAACTATTATACCCTTCAGGGAGGATTAGAAATCAGCAGAGGAACTTCCTGGGTCTCCCTGCGCCCACCAAGAAGTTGGTACTCATCCAGAATGCTTGTAAGGGTAAAGAGCATGTTGGAGCTGTCAAGCACTCTGACCAGTCCCCCTTAGTGTAAAAGATGGAGGAGGATCCCGAGAAGGTCGCGTTGCACCAGAAAATTGATGAGCAGAATAATTTGGTCGACGAACTCCTAGTTGAATGCACTCTAGAGTGACGACCTGACTATGGTGATCCTAGGATGGGGCAGCAGGGGCAGGAACAACTTCCCCCCGGTGAGATGCCTCTGAGAAACCCTAATCATACCACTCCCATAGATAGGTCTAAAGCCGGAACTCACAAAAAGAGGGCTTAGTATGTCTCACTAAACCCTCCCAAGTGGCATGACAATCCTAGGAATTTGGCCCGAGTTCCCCCAGCTTCCCCACAGGCCACTCCACTAGTCGCTCCACGAGCCACTGAACCCGTCTACCATGTCAAAGATCCTAGCAACACACTCGTGATTAGTTATGGAATCAAGATAGGGACCCCCACCCGGATGATCCTATGGCGGCACTCACAGTCTGACTTAAGGCATTGGAAACACGGATGGTGCCAATCCCACCAAATGGAAAGCCATATCCGAACTAGGTGGATGATATTCCAGTGCCACAGGGTTTCAGGAATCCCACATTCTCCCCATTTAATGGGATAGGGGACCTTCCACAACATCTATCCTACTTTAACTCGAGTTTTGGGCCTATGTTAGGGACCCCAGAGCAGCATGAGGCCACCAAGATCCGGTGTTTTGTTCAGATGTTGGAGGGTCCGGCAATCATCTAGTATAGCCAGCTCCCCATCGGATTTATGACCAACTAAGAGGACCTTTGCAGGAAATTCATCTACCAGTTCAGCTTTACCACCTGGAATACCAGCATCGAAGACCACTTCATGTTCAAGAAATGGCCTGATGAGCAAGTCACGGACTTAATCACCCGGTGGAAGGGGCACACATACTCCCTCGACATGCCACTAACACAGGAGAAATTACGAATGATGTGCATAGTAAATATCATGACGAAACTGGTTCTCTCCCTGATCACTTAGAACAATATTTGAGGGTTACAAAACATCTTAGATATGGCCCAACGCCTTGAAGAAGATCTGTAACAGGATAGTCAAGCATGTCTACCGCCCCCTGTGATCCCAAAAAGGAGGGCTTCTAGAGCCGAGCCCTCCACGGTGGCCAAAATAGAATCCCCTAGGCAGCTAGAACTTCTACCAGTAGCACCGGCCCCGTAGCCTCACAGATTCCCTCCACCTATGGCATAGCCTCTGTCACTACAGCATCCTCAGAATTGGTAGGCGCTCCTGCGTAATGCACTGCCACCGCCCAGGCGAGACAATCAGGGTCCACCTCCTCAACAGACCCCTCCGGCTCCTCGTTAAGGCCATCCTCCAAGGGCTTCCAAACCGGAAATAAGACACCAAACTTACTTGATTAGTGAGAATGAGGTCCCCAGTTACTTCTGTTGCACTGTAGAGCAGGGGATTTTACGCTTTCCTGAGTGTAGAAGGCCGACAGAAGTGAATCTCACCAATCACCCTAACTACTACCCCTATCATCGTATTCCAGGGAACACCCTCAAACAGTGTAATGTATATAAGGGAGGGATCCAATACCAAGTCGATAACCACCAAGTCAGGTTGGTCCTGGACTCGGCACAAGTGGCGAGTGTCTTTGTGAGGTCAGATAGTAGTAGCGATAGTGAAGGTGAGTAGCAGCAGGTCCCCAGCCGCAGATCTGAGAAGTATGATGAATGGATGGCTCAAAAAATAGTTACTCTTACCCATGATATCATTGTTGAATTCCTGAATCAGATAGAGTCTTCAGAAGTTGTGAACCCCACCTCTACATCATCATCTCAGCTGGCCTCTTCCCAGAAGACCAAGCATCAGTAGCTCAAGAAAAAACAACGCACCCCACAAATTTCATCATCACCATGCACTATCGGCGACTTCATACCCCCTGAGATGGGGATCCCCCATAGAATCTACCCAGTGGTGGATGATTTTTAAAGTTTTAGTCAAGGGTACACTTCGGTTAACACCATCAAGTTGGTGAACCTCTATATGACTCCCGGCGAGGGGGAACACCAGGTGAACCTCCCCAACATCCCTAGTCGACGCCAATGTCAGTGGAGCCACGAGTATATGGGTCATCGGGGCATGCTAGTCGGCACCTCCAGCCAGTCCGTGCATGTCACCGAGACCAGACAGCAGGCCTAGTGCAGAGCTCAGCACTCCAAGCCTCTTCATCCAGGGTCGTCAGGATCGCCTCCACCACCGTTTGTGCTACTAGATCAGTCAGAGCCACTTTGGCCATACCGCGACCAGATTCGCCCCACTACAGGTCATCCTCAGTCGTTCAGACCTCATCCAGCAGCTACTCATCAGTTTTCGACTAGTGACTAGTGGAACGTGCCCAACACCAGCCAGTTGTCGGTCCGGTCGACAGGGCCCGCCATGCCACCAATCTTACTGTGGCATCATGTAATTAGAAGTTTGCTCCTGGAAAAAAAGTATGATGTTCTCAAGAATCTCATTGTCATACATGTGATATTATCTATCCTTGAACCCCTTAGCCTATCATCAAATATGCATGAGGCCCTCGCTGAGGCTTCCAGGAGCCCCCTCCTGTTTGAGACAGAGGTAGAAGCTGCATAAGCCTTTCAGGATGAAGAAGTTGAGACTGCCAAATTCCAGACCATCATTTCATTCTCCGGTGAGGATGAAGGCTCTCCCATATTGGGTCACATCCAACCGTTGTATATCACCGGCCAATTTAACGGCGTGGAGGTTTTTCATTGTCTCATTGAAACTAGATCTGGCATCAACCTTATCCTGTCACAGACACTATGGAAGTCGGGGTTATTCGAGGATGACTTGACCCCCTCCAATTTAAGGATCCAGGGATATGAGAGGATAGAGTAGACCCCGGTTGGCAATATCTGTCTGAAGACCCAGTTCGGTGGCCTAGTTGACAGCACCAAGTTCATGGTTGTCTCCCATGACAGCGTGTATAATGCATTGATGGGAAGACCATGTCTCCACTTGCATGCGGCGATCCCCTCATCATACCACCAATGCCTCATGTACTCCCTTAATGGTTGAGTATATGTACTCCATGGTGATGCATCTCCTTTTTCCTTTTGTGAAGCTCGTTATCTGGATGATGACTATTATAAGAGTAAAGAAAAAGTAGACTCTTGAAAGTGAGGTTGACCCTATCCAGGTCACAAGTGACCCCTAGGCAGGTCTGGATGATGCCTACCTCTTCCCAATCCATCAATTAGAGGCCACGACTCCTGACACGGGGAAATGATTTTTTGTCTCTGATATGAGAGGACTGCATATTTCCAAGTCCACGAGATAGTGGAAAATCACCTCGTACTCCAACACAAACTAGGAACAGGTGATCCTACGACTTCCTACCCCCATAAGGTATCGGGACGTCCACCCCATGGAAACGGTAGTATGCCATACATGTCTATTCTTCCGGGGTGGAATTAACCGGCTCAATCCAATTCGCCACTATTTCTTTGATGTCATCAAGAGTGGCCCCTTGGGCCAAAGACCAGATGTGATCAGATCGACTGCCTTTGTCACTATGGTCTCAGCGGTGCATGAATCTCCTGATACACAGTCCACTACTGTCCAGGCTAGTAGGAGCCTCCAATCAGGTTCTTCTGACCTAGGGGAAGCTCCACACGCAGGGAATCCCTCCTCCACAAGTGAAGGAGAGGATCTGGAGGATTCTCGCCCCACCTTTGAAGAAGGCATCTCTACCACGGTCGATGAACTGGTACAGGTGAACCTTGGTAGCAAGGTAGATCAGATACCCACATTGATCAGTGGTTCCATGTCCCTCAAGGAGCATCAGCGGTATGTGGACTTCCTTAAAATAGCACAGTGACATGTTCTCCTAGAGTTATGATGAGATTATAGGACTAGATCCTCAGGTATCCTTCCACTGCCTCGGTCTCCCAACAGACCATTGCGGATTCAAGCAGCCTCCCAGAAAGATGCACCATTATCTTTGTGCCATAGTTGAGGCTGATGTTGACAAGCTTATCAGAGCCAACTTCAACAAGGAGGTCCAGTACCCCAAGTGGCTAGACAACATTGAGCCAGTCAGAAAGAAGAACAGATATATCAGAGTCTGTATCAACATCCTAGATCTCAACCTTCACTGTCTGAAGGATGCTTTTCCCCTTTCGGTGACAAAATTGTTAATCAAAACTATGTCCAGGTTCCAAGCCCTCTTTTTTATGTATGGTTACTCTGGATATAATCAGATCTGGATGGCCCCTGAGGATGAAGAGTCCATAGATTTCAGGGCGGCCCAAGGTACATTCTGTAACCAAGTTATTCCCCTTGTCCTGGAGAATGCAGGTGACACCTATCAACGGGCCATGTATCGCATATTCAAGCCAATCCTCGGGAGATTGGTGGAATGTTATGTGAACGATCTTGTGATCAAATCTCTCCAGCACCTGGACCATCTCAAGAATCTTTAGAAAGTTTTCGTCTTCCTATGTTCTTGCCAATTGAAGATGAACCCGTTGAAGTGTGCCATCAAGGTCACTTCCGGGAAGTTTCTTGGCCATGTATTCAGGTACTAATGCATCGAGATCGACCTAGAGAAGATCAAGGAAATCAGCCAGATGCCTTCCCCGAGCAATATCCGAGAGCTTAGAGGTTTTAAAGGACACTTAGCCTACATATGCCAATTCATTGCGTATCTGGCTGGAAAGTGTAAGCCTTTTTCTCAGATAATAATGAAAGGCTCTTCCAACGAATGGGACGAAGAGTTCCACACCGCGTTTGAGGAAATCAAGTAGTACTTTCTGTAGCCTCCGGTCTCGATTCCACCCATCTACGGTACACAGCTAATCCTGTACATGACTACCCTGGGCTGATCCCTCGGTGCTCTTCTTGCCCAGAAGAACAACGAGGGGGCAGAGAACGGTCTCTCCTACCTTATCCGCGTGCTTCTCGATACAAAGACCAGATACTCCCCCATCGAGAAGAGTTACCTTGTGCTCATATTTTTTGTGCATAAGTTGTGAGATTACCTATAGCACCATGAAGTACATCTGGTCTCTTGGGTAGAACCATTGAAGTACACTCTGAATCACCCCATGCTGACCGACCATCTTGCACAGTGGGTGGTAATCCTCCAGTAGTTCGATATAATGTTCGTGCCTCTAAAGGATATCAAGGGGCATGCATTGGCATATGTTCTAGCTTCCCATACAACCTAAGCAGGCTAGTCCCTAGACCAAGATTTTTTTGATGAGGTAATCCTCTCAGTCGATCAAGTTGTCCCATGTTGGAAAATACACTTTGATGGTTCCTCCCGAAGCCCCAACGGTAGGAGGCTCAGTGATCCTAGGTTCAACATAGAAGGCATGGGTGTCGTCCTTATTACCCTCGTGCAATACATTATTCTGTAATCATTCCTATTTTCAAAAGGCTACACCAACAACGGACCAGGATATCAAGCTCTTATCACTGGCCTCGAGCAGGCTCTTGAGATCAATGTGCCCAATTTTCATGTGAAAGGGGGTTCCAAGCTAGTTATCAAGTAGTTCAACAGTGGATATATTGTCAGAAAGCCAGAGCTCACACCATTTTTGGAGCACACCATCCATCAAATGGGCATTTTCCCTTCTCGAATGGAGGTTACCCATGTCCCTCGATCACAGAATGGTCGGGCATATGCTTTGGCCAGCTTAGCTACATCACATGCAGTGCCCGAGCAGGATGATCTGATTATACATGTGGCACATCGGAGATTCATTTCCCCTGTCACCCCAGAGGATGGACACAGCCTGCAAGTAAGCCATCATACTACCGGATCCTCCGCATCAGGACCACCAGGCTCTTAAAATGCAGTGATTTAAGAGACACCCAAATGGAGATCCCCTTTTGTCAAATATCTCCAAAATGGTTTCCTCCCGGCTGATCAGGCCAAGCGAAAATGAATCTGATGTCACGCGCTGCATTTTACCCTCCACAGTTATGCCAGCCTTGATCCAATCTTCTATAAGCATGGGTTTGATGGTGTTTTCCTCCTTTTCATCCAAGAATTCGAGATTCCATAGGTCATGAAAGAGGTTCATGTGGGTTATTTTGGTTCCCACTAGGCTGAAACAAAACAATCTCACCAGATCCGGAGACTAGGGTACTTTTGGCCCTCTATGATCCATGATTGTATCATGTTTTCCAAGAGATGTAACGCGTTCCATGTTCATGATAACTTCCTACATCAGCCGCCAGAACCTCTCCACTCCACCAAGTACTATTGGCCATTCGTGGTGTGGGGACTCGATGTTGTGGGACCATATCCATCGGCGATATCTCGCAAATGCAGGTTCTTCCTGACCGCAACGAATTTCTCTTCCAAGTTTGCAGAGGCAATTCCACTAAAGGAATTCAAGGCATGTTCCATCATTTACGTTGTGAGTTCGAATATCATCCACCAATTTAGAGTCCCCCACACTATCCTCACAGATAACGGCACCAACTTTCGAGTAGCCGAGCTGAAGAAATTGTACGCCCAGTACATTATCCATTCGAACCATACCTCCTGCTATCACGCGCATAAAAATTGAGAGATATATCCATTCAACAAAACCCTCTCTAACATTTTCCACAAATGGGTTGTCCGGAACAAGAAGAGTTGGCCGGAGAAGCTCCCCAACGTCCTCTGGGCTTATCAGACGATGACTCGCAATTCCACACAGGTGACATCATATTCCCTGGTGTATGAGGATAAGACTGTCCTGCCCATTGAGATTTAGCTACCATCGTTATGCACCGAAATCTATGACCAGTAGGTTCCAGATAATGTGGCCGAAATCTATCTAGCTGAATTGGAAGCACTTGATGAGAATAGGCTTCGTGCCCTGCACAATCTGGAAAGGCATCAGAATAAGATGGATAGAGCCTTGAATAAGAAGGTTCGCCTCTACTGTTTTCTGCAAGGTGATCTGGTATTGGCCCTCTGAGCACCAATGATCCCTGGAAGGAAATCACCCATGTTGGAGCCCAAATGGGAAGGACCTTACATAGTCCACAGGGTTTTCCCCAATGGAGCATACTCCTTGGTGACCACGAATGGTGAGTGCATAAATCCTCCCATCAATTCCAAGTTTCTAAATCAATACATTGCCTTAGACTAATGGTTATGCATGACCTTAAAATGGATGGTGTTGCATGACCCTAAACTGCATGCCAGTCTTGCATGACCTTAAACTATCTAGTCCTGCATGACATCAAACAGCACATCGTCCAACATGATGTTAAACGGAATTATTAGAACTATGTATAACTTGATTCCCATCCACATGGGATACGTAGGAATGCTCAGATGCCTCGTCTTGAGCCTATCCCTAATATTTTCTCTTTGACTATCCCCAAGTGTATAGCTCTCTCTAAGGAACCTTACACGATATGGTGAATGCTTCATTAGCCCCACTCATACAAGGGTTTTCATGGTTGCATCATGTACCCACTCCCGTTCTTATATCCTCCCACATCTTCACCGCACAACATTAAACTGTATGTCCTTCAAGAACAACGTATGACTTGGTTCCCATCCTCCTGGGATACGTAGGAATGCCCAGACATTTCCTCTGTTGGCCCAACCAAAATGCACGAATCTTCCCCCCAGGTCAATATGTATGGAAGGGGTGGAAACATTTTCCCTAATTCACGTCGAGCTCTCCTCGATGCGGCCATGAATCCCACTCCCTGGAGACATTCTCCTCTTTTAGAGATGTGTACAGCTATGCTTCACCCACTCCATGAATAGGGACTCAATCATCTTCGTCGTTAGGAAGGGCCCCTGAATGGTATGGATGCCAGCCCTAAGGGGTCGCTTAACACTTAGAGCCAATGCCCTCAAGGTTGTCGAGCAATAAGCTGATATTATCCCCGTGTTTAAAATAGGGTCAGCGGTCATAGTTCCTTTGTTGCTCCCATTTCAGGTCACTATAGGAACGCTGGGTTTCGAACATGGTCAACAGTTTCCCTGGACCGTTAGGGCCACCCCAAGATGTCCCAAACATCAATTTTAGTGGTACATTCTACCATGTTGTATCTCCAAGCGACGAACTCCCTTCGGGAAATGCCAACCATCAGGCCCCTTGGCCTTTCCGGGTCCCCAGTCCAGGTTTTCTCTTATGGGAATGTGCAGTATGGCATGGGATTCTGTCCTCATTCACATCAGGTTGCTCACTGCGCTGTACACATACCCTAATAAGACACCTTATCCTCCGCCTCTTCCTCGCTGCAAGAAGTAAAATTGCAAACTGGCCAGGACTTTCTAACCAAGTCCCAGCCTCATTCCCCTTGGCCTTGTTATGCCCCCAACCCTGTTTCATACTGGGAGTGTATGGTGTGTCATTAGATTATGTACTTATTCATGTCGGGATTGTAATGACCACTCCATGTGCCTCTCCCTCCTGAGCACCCTCGTCGACCCTCTTCGGTGGTTCACCAATGTGCCTAAGGGTACTCTGGTTTAATACCTGGAATTTCGAACTCTACTCGGACATGTTTCACCTGCTTTTCAAGCTTTATGTTCCCCTTCATTAGGGATTCCATCACCGTTCACACCCAAAGGGACCCCCAAGTGGCTTGGATGCTAGGAATAAGGACCATCCTAACATTACGGGACAACTTCCTTGAGGGTCGCGGACAACAAGTTGATACAAATCCCACGTTGCGAATATGGTCAGTGGTCGATGCTCATTTTTTGTTCCCATTTCAAGATAATGCGGTATGGATACTATGTTTCGAACATGGTCAACAGCTATCCTCCACCGTCGTGAAAACCTTATTAAGCTCAAAATGTCATTTAAAAGATTCACATCCTTCTCCACCTTCTCATGTTCAAGTAGAACTTCGAAACTCTTGGTACTATTCTTCAGTGCGCATCCACGCGTTCGGAGGAACAAATCCATGATAGGGTCATCATTCGGTGCTCCGCACCAATTTCTCTTTGGTGTGCGTTCTAGGTATTGCAGAAGACATCTTCCTCCCTTGTTTCCCACACCGATTTTAACCCATATGGGCATAGGGATTGGGTTTAGGTCTGCACTTACTTGGAGGGTTTTCACTCCATCCATGGTTCAATCTCTAAGACCATAAAAAAGATCTCATCTAATAACTATGTGTGGATTGATTCCCATCCTTATGGGATACTTAGGACAACCCAGACTCTCATTTTCGTGTCCAGTTCAGTTGGGAGCTAGTTTCTCCTGCCCCTTGCCCTCTTAACTCTATGTAGACCCCTTGGCCTAAGGCTCTATTCTCAGAATTGCATACAGTGTAGTATATGATTATGTCCTCATTCACGTCGAGTACGTTGTACCACATCATGCACATTCCTACATGTCCAAGCCATACGACTTTAAACTATGTTGCTCGGTCATATCACATGACCCTAAACTGTGACATTATCGTCCTGGCCGCACGACAAAAAACGACACTGCATCGTGATGTTCTCACTCAAGGGGACACCATGTTTGGTATTGGTCACACTCCATGCCCTTTGTCAACGCCTGCTACAGCTTGATTCTTGTGGCGACGTCAGGGCTTGCTACCCTAGGCCAGTCTCTTCACAAAAAAACAAGTCACCTTAAAGGCCAAACAAGATTTATCAAATACTGCTTCTCTTGCTGCGAGGTCCATGCCCACACACCCCTTTTTCTTGGCACTGGTACCTTACCGTGCCACCTCAAGAACTATGTGCAACTTGATCCCCATCCTCACGAGGTATGTAGGAACACATGTACACTTTGCCTTAGGCCCAACTCAACTCTCATTTTTTGTCCCTCAACCTAATACATCTCCACGGAACACATGGTGGTCAGAACCCCCGGTTCCCATTCACGTTGGGTTTTTGTAGTTAGCCCACCATGTGTCTCCCATGTTTCCTATCATCTATGGTCCGAGTTCTATGACCTTAATCTAAGATCTCCATATGGGAAGGGACTTGACTCCCTCTATCGAATATGCCTCATTTTCATATTTAGATGTGTTTGGAAAAGAGCATGAAGTGTGGAATTTTCATGGGGACATTCCCCACATTCCATGTTCAAGCTTTGTGAGATCTCTATTTGGATCCTCTTCCTCTTCCACATCTAAAAAGACCCCCGGATGGCATGGAAGCTAGGCCGAAGGGATCTCCTGCCATTTCGGGCCAACATCCCTAAGGATATCGAATGACATTTATGACAGGTCCCATATTTCGAACCTGGTCAATGGTCGACCCTCATTTGTCTGTACCAATTCCAGGAAAATGCGATTTGGATGCTGTGTTTCCTCCACGGTCAACAGTTGTCCTCCATCATTACGCTTCCATTATTTTGGTCCATATTTTGATAGTCATGATTCACACATTTCCACTTCCTCGTGTTCAAATGGAATTCTAGCATACTCATCATTATCTCTTCGCTCGTTTAGGTGCGCTACATGGATGTGTAATCATCGATGGACCGACAATTAGCAGGCGTCCCTTCACCCTAACTTGTTCCATCAAATGTCGGGAAAGTCCCACCACTACTTCTTATTTCCCACATCGAGCATGACTCATGTGGGCTTAGTAGTTTTTGTAGGATGTACACTGGCACAGCTAGGCTTCTGATCATCCTTCATGATGTTAAACTGTGCTTCTAGAACAATGTATGGCTTGATTCCAATCCTTATGTGATATGTAGAGACACCCCGGTATTTCACCAGGGTCCATCCCCAGGAATCATAAAGGCATGTTCCTACACATTTTTGGCCCCCTGGCCTGACCGCTTGTGGGGAAACATGTTACCGCAACTTTGCCCTGAACAAGTTCAGAATTCCCCAAGATGAAATTGGGAAGCGATGGATCCCTCGCAAGATAGGATCTGTCTAAAAGATGTAATGACCCATGAACAAACTGATGAATCCATCTAGTGTGCATCCACCACTGTGGCATAATTTAAATAGTGTTGGATTCTGTTCAAACAAACAGTCACTCCACATTCCATGATTTTAGTGTCCTTTATTTAGACCCTCATCCTCTTTCACGTCTGGAGGAACCCCCTAACAGTATGGATACTCAGCCTATGGCCCGCCTATTGTCCTGTGTCAATGTTCTAGAAGACTAACAGATGATATTCTGAGTCTGGTCCCGTGTTTCGAACATGGTCAACGGTCAACCATCATTTGTTATCCCAACTCTAGGCTAATCCAATAAGAATGATGTGTTTCGAATGCAATCAATATATATTATTTATTGTAACTCCACCTCCACAATGTTTCAAATCCTGGGTATTGTGATTCACACCTCCCATTACCATCAGTTTGTATTGATTTAAACACCCCTATAATTACTCCATTCATGCACGAGAGCACACTAGGAAAACGGTAATTCCGCTATTCTGAGAGATTCATTCTCCAGCCAGGTCTCTCATATTTCATCCCAGAAATCTAGACCGGTCGTCCAAACCCTAGATACCCGAATCATGGTTTTCACTCCTACGATAGGATGGGGTGATAATGTGGTCATCCCTTGTTTCTCACATCGGGCCTGACCAACATGATCTTAAGGAATGGTCGCTGGACACTCCGTGAACATCACAAGGATGAAGTAAACCAATGTAAACAATAAAACTCATGCATGCTACGACATTAAAACAATCAAAGCATGAATGTACGTTTAAGGGTTTATAATCATTACAGTACCCGGTGGTCAACTCCTTCCATGGACAGATTGACCTCAACAAATGAGCGTAGAAGCTCCGCCACCCTCTAGCTAGTGCCGTCCAGGAGTTGTTGTTTCTTGTTTGGCTCCTGATCCTCCTCAGTGGCGAGAGGGTTCAATTCGTTGGTCATAGTCTGGGCCCGGTCCACATTGGACCGGATGGTGTTCATCTCATCAGAAGCTTGCTTTATTCCCTCTTCATCTTCTTCCAGTTGATCCTTCAATCATAATATTAGCTCAGATAGCACATCGAGAGAGGTCAAGTGCTTGTCTGCCTGATTTTACAGCCACTAGACCTCGTCGTCAACCTTCTGGATCATCTTGATGTTTATCCCCTTCCTCCACTGCCATCCCATGCCATGGACATGGTCATACTCCCGAATATTTTCCACCATAAGATCTTAGATGAGCATATGGGGACGTCGGGCATCCACTCCCTCAGCACACAGTTTGCGCAGTCTTGAATGATGTTTTTCCATCTCAACCAATCTTAGCGCTTGGGGGTGTCATTGATGATGCGTGTGATCAGCTTCCACAATAGACGACAGACTATTTTTTTGTCCTCATCATTAGAGGTCGTCTTGTCCCAGTCTGAATTATTGGAAGGCTCGTATGCAGGGAATGCCCCCAGGAACACCTCGACCGGGTCCACATATGGCGTCAGACCGGGCGTGGCAGGGCCTGAATCGTCTGGTTGATCCTCATCATTGGATCCCACCTCGATAATATCAGGCGCAATCCCACTGGCACCCCTTCCAGTGATCAAGAGTGATGTAGTTCGGTCATGCTGGATGTCCACCTCCACAACCATTGGCATTCCCCTAGGAAGGGTGCTACCAGAAGCCCCAAACAACTTCCTCACAGTAGCCCAAGAAAATTGAAGGACTATACACACCAAGAAGGGGACGTAAATGTCAGTTAACCTGGTATGGGGATGGAAGTTGTGAATTTGGTAGAGAACACTTACAGAGGGAAAATCCATGGTTTTTATCTTGGGATGGTGTCGTCAGAACCCCGAGACGGAGCCCCCCGTATATGGTTGGTAGGTCAAGAGACTCCAGGGGAGCAGCCTTGACTATCCCAGCCCTACCATAAATTGAAGTTGATGCAGCCATAGGTGCTGATCTAGGAGGTCCCGCATCGGCACCCACTGAGGGGCGGTAACGAGGTCTATGCACAAGGTCCTCTTGCATAGTGCAGACGCTGATAAGGAATCCAAAGTAACCTAAGGATAGAATCTGAAGAAGGAACTTGGGATTTTACCTCGAGAGCCTCCGTGAAATATTCATGATTCGAGGACTGATTGTCGACTTCGCCCTCCTCCGGTGGACTCTCTCTACCGGAAAAATCTCCCCAAGAGGACTCTTCCGATTCTTCCAGAAGTTGGAAGCGCTCCCTTAAGTCAGAGGGTGACAGTTATGGAGGGATCGTGTGACACAGAAGCACCCTGAACCGGTCTTTTCATTGGGATAAGTGCACCCCGGAAGTGGATGAAGTCTTCCAGCTTGGCTATGTATTGCTCCGCCTCTGCCTGGGATACTGAAAAACCGACCCTAAGAGGGCCATTTTCAGGCAAGTACATCCGGAGGTGGTTTGGTGCTTCCATAACTCAGATGGGCTGAGTAATTTTCGGTTGACTTCCCAGATGTCCCAGGCCTCTGAGAAGACCACATCCTCTGGCATGTCAATGTGGGGAAGCTGTTTCCACGGGGCTTGAGTAGAAATCCTGTGTAATCCCCTAAGTGGTCACCCCTCTAGATTACTCTGTCCTCTTGGGACCACCGACTCCGCTGCCACTGCCAGATTTTCTACCACTGCTCCGCCATCAAATGGTGCGGGCATCTCCGCTATAGCAGCCCCACCACTACAGGATTCCCTTGTCACATTACAGCCTCAGCCCCGAGATTAGGGAACCTCAACTTCACCAACCTGGATGGTTGGCCACTTCAGCATCTCCCCTAGATAGGCCGCCTCCCAGCTCTTGGCATATTCTTTTATCAGCCCATGGACGGCGGTCCACAGAGGCAGTAAATTCCGCATGATCTCGTCTTTTAATGTGAACTTGAGCCACATCTTTCTCATCACACAAGGGTTCTCTTCATAGCGCACCCCTAGGTAGACCTGTGGGGTCGGCCAATATAGGCACCATAATTGCCTGAAAAACTGGTGTGGGGTGTATGGCTCGCAGAGAGGCTCGTGGTCCTCCCTGGCCTCCAAGACCCCGCCTCTAAAGGCTAGGACATAGACTCGGTGCTCTTCTATTCCCAGTCCATCATCTGTGAAGGCCCCATCAGCAGCGGGAATAGGTGAAAGTTGAATTCCTCCACCCTCTACACCCGATTCAGAACTGATGGTGCGGTCAGCTTAGTCGGAAAGATCCCCACAACGTTCAAGATCGAGGGATGGAAGTTCAAACCTGGGGGCGAGATGGGGTTTAGATACTCATAAATCCCCCTGATTTTAGCTTCCATCCATCCATACAAGAGGTGGAATTTCCCGCATTCTCTCTGTGTATTTTTACCCTCGCTGATGTGCCACAACATTTTATACAACTTGAAGAAAATCAGGATCCCTAGGATGACCCTCCATCCTACCGCTAATGTGGATTCCATGCTGAAAGTTCTTGGCCGAACTTCAATTCTTGTATCCCTCACTGGAAGGATCCAACCACAGATGAGTGCTGCGATGAATGCTGCCAGCCTGACTATTGGCTGTTGTTCAGTGATAACACTGATTCCCCAGGTCTTCCACTGGCTATTCTCTAATAGCTTCCAGAATGAGTTTTCCTTACTCAGGGCCCTCGTTGGGCATGTTCATGGCCTCGTTGGGAACTTCCTATTCTCTAGGAAGTTAAAAAACTTCTTGAACCAGTACTTGAATGAACATCCCTGACAGCCTCCTTATCCTCATCGGGCACAAGCTCCATCAATTCCATCGCCAGGCGCGGCATCTACTCTGGATCCTCCCACGCACCCATAGCCTAGAGGAATTTTTTGTACATAACCCCCAGTATCGGGACCCCCGAGATCTGATGCACATCCCATAGGCTGATGTCGACCTCCCCATGATGCTGGTGGAAGTTATTGGTCCCCTATGACCACCGGCTCAACAGATCTGGCATTAACTGCTTCGAATGGTAGATATGGAACTGGGAAGCCCAATCTGCCTCTTACAAGCCTACTCTTCTCAGCTCCACTCTGAACTCCTTGCACGAGGAGCCTACCCAGTAGGCCCAAGCCCAATCATCCATATTGTTTCCACCCTATCATAGGTCCCATTCCTCGGACCACCCCTTCGTTGGGTTCCCCAGCGCCGCCTTGAGGATGGTTTGGTACAGAGGAGGGGACGTCTTCGGCTACAATGTCTTCCCATCGATATTGTTCAGATGATTGTGTAAACATTCATCAATTACAGGTAGGAAGGTCTCTTGGGAATGACCATCGGGCACCCTAAACCATCAGTGCTGACACGACATGCTCTGGAACAAGTAAGCTAGCTCATCCCTACCTGCTTCAGGGATGAAGACATCATCCCTCAGCACGAAGCCATACAAGGGAAACCTTCTACACAGCGGGTAGTTCTTCTGGCTCTTCGACAGTAGCTACTCCAAATAACTATGGTCTGAGAGGCTCCAGACTAGCTCTCCTAGAACCATAATATTCGCCATTTCATCCCTCCAGGTGGCATCCACAAGGACCCCCTGGGCAGCTTCATGGTGGGCCAATCATTCTAGAGTTGTGATGCTATTTTTCTTTGGACGGTTCCAAAATATCACCTGCAAATCATGTTCCCGAAGCTAGCTCACGAAGACTATTCACAGGGTGCTACCTCGGCATTCAAGGCTGGATCGCGGAGCGAAAACGCGGAGTCGAGGACTCACTGTGCGATGCAAAGACTCGATTCACAGACACCACTAGCGGAGTATGCCGAGATTTGTGAATCTAGAGCGTAAGACGAAAAATTTTCGGATGAGGGATAGGAAAAAAGAGAGGGCACGCCCCCTATTTATAGGCGAGGGCCTTCGGAGCTTCGTGGTTGGTCTAGTTCGTGCGGAGCATCGCGACGCACTTTTCCCGCGCGTTCCCTATCTACCTCGCGAGCCCTCTTCAAGAGTCAGCACCGCGAATGACTGAGGATTTTGGAGATTTACCTCAGACATCGATCCTTGATCTCTCCATGGCTCCTAGATTGAGGTTGGGTATTTGTTGGCGCTAAAATTCATGAAAAAGAAGAAACACAAAGGAGGCCCAAAGAACTACCTCGTGAAGCCCCTTCACAGAATTCCCCAGCACCGTGGCCGCCTCATTGCATGGAGGTGGGAGGCACTGCGAATGCATTTGACGTTCGCAACCCTGCCGCAATGCAAGAAGGTGGGAGGCTCCATGAACGCATTGGACGTTCATGACCCCGCCATGAAGAAAGGATGCAGGACGCTCCGCGACCGCATTTGACATTCGCGAGCCTGCCGTGAATCCACTATGCCCCTCCTCAAGCCACATGAGCCTCATTGCGCGGTGCCTCTTGCCTATAAATATCGGGCTCCCCTGATCTCCAGGGACGAACAATCTGACCTTTCAGCTTCCCATCTCCCGAATCTTGAAGCATCCTTCCGCTCTGTGAACCATGAGCTGGGTGAGGAACTTCTACTCCACGAAGTGCCTCCCCTTCATCCCGTTTTGATCCCCTCTTCTAAGAGGGACACCCTTCGTGAAGTATAAGGGTATTCGTGAAGAAAGGGGATCCCCAAGGGGACCCAGGTCATCGCAGTGTATTTATTCTTTATGAAACACCCTTCAAGTACAAATGATCTAGATGCTTAGGAAGGGTCACTATACATCACGAAGCACATCGCTTCCCGACGTCTTTCTTCGCGAGGAACCTTTGCTCTGTGAGGCTGTGCTCCGTGAATGCCCTTACACTTTGTGAAGCACCTCCCATTTTCACCACTGCCCTATGCTAAGGCAAAGTCACCCCACTTCGCAAAGCACACCCCTTCACAATTTCCATCCACCATGCGGAGCAACATAGCTCCACAACGCCCCGGCCTATGGACCCCTCTGCTTAGAAAACCCTTTTCCAGTGCAACCCTCTAGGTTTCCACGATGTGACTTAAATGTCCCTTGGATGGTACAGCCTGTTGTGTTCCTTCACCTAATGGTTCCTTGCATAGGCACGCTAATGGATATTGCTTCATCACATAGCCACGCTAACATGGACCCCTCGATGGTTCTCTCTGTGACACCCCCTTAGTACGGAATTGCTGGTTCTTTCCCTCCCACAAGGAGAAGAGGGTACAGGTCATTTAAGCCCTAGGGGTGCGGAGAAAACACACCTCATCTGAGATGTAGGACGTTAAACTGCCAAGAACCATCATCCTCAGCACATGACGTTAAACTGAGACTTGGCCCCGTGCCTCGCATGCATGGTCCCACCGCCTTGGTAATTCTCCACACCCCTGGTCACCACATGGGATAATATACTCTTTCTTAGAGTGGCATTTTTCTGCCGGGAAGGGTAGCAACCTTGGTGTAAGCCCCTAGCTTTTCTTGCAGGAGGAAGCACCCCTACTCCTCCTCACTTCCTCGGTAACAAGACCAGTGGAGGGTTCGATAGGGAACACGGATCCTCCTTTATTCGGTCCCAAATCCCTCTCCCACTGCACTTTGTCGCCTTTGGGCCTCCATCTCGGAGTAAGTCCCAATCTTTCCGTCCCTGGACTACCCCGCACGTAAGCCCCTTTTCACTCCCCACAGACGCACCGTTTGCGACGTGGTCGTTTGGCCTTTGCTGCCTTTTGTTTCTCACACTGAGCATGACTGACATGGGATTAGAGTAAGCATTGACCATGACATTGCCCCCATCCCGTATGATGTTAAACTAAATTGCGCTCCCATTCTACATGACGATAAACTGTATTTAACCTCTTTATGCATGAAGTTAAACTATATTCCACCTCTTCCTGAACTACGAGGACTTTGATCCATGTCAAGGCATGGTACATAGGAATCCACACGAGGTTCAAGGCCACCATCCAGTTGTTCCGACCATCAATTCCCCACCACACTATTTCAACTACGTAGTCTTTAATCAATGTCAAGGCATGGTATGTAGGAAGCCTCCATGAGGTTCAAGCCCAACAACCATCGACCCCAAACATCTCAGTGTCGGTGTGCCACACCCCTTTCCCGATCTATAAGGACTTTGATCCATGTCAAGGCACAGTACATAGGAAGCCTCACGAGGTTCTAGCCCAACACCCATCGGACCCCCGGTCCATCGTCACATCGGTTCGCCGACACCCCCATCCCGAACTATGAGGACTTTGATCCATGTGAAGGCATGGTACATAAGAAGCCTCATGAGGTTCAAGCGCAACACCCATCAGACCCCCAGTCCATCTTGATGTCAGTTCACTGACATCCATTCTGAACTACGTGGACTTTGATCCATATCAAGGCATGATACGTAGGAAGCCTCCCTGAGGTTCAAGCCCACCACCACCTGGTCGTTCCGAACCCATTCACGTCGGTTCACCAACCCCTTGGGAAGCCTATATTATAAGCCCCACACCCTTCTAAACTACATGGACATTGATCCATTTCAAGGCATGGTATATAGGTTGTCTCCATGAGGTTCAATCCCACCACCTATTGGTCACTCCGACCCCCCTTCACATCGGTTTTCCACGTCCCGCATGACGTTAAACTGTATTCACCATCTGAACTACATGGTATTTGATCCATGTCAAGGAATGGTACATACTAAGCCTCCCTATCGTTCAACCCCACCACCTTGTTGTTCCAACCTCCTTCACGTCGGTTCAACCCCATCCAACGGTAAGCCGTTGCAACCTCATTAAGCGGTAAGCCATTGTCAACCTCATTCGATGGTAAGCTGTCGCCAGATGAACAACGCGAACTATGATTACCTACCATGGGGATACATAGGAGGTCTCTTAAAGGCTCAAGCCCAAAACCATCGTCCATCCTAATTATTACCCAGGCCACCACATCACGGTGAGATCATTCCACCTCAGTCCATCCCACAACATTCAGGAATCCTCCCATGTGTTGTCCATAACATCGGTGTTCCCTCCAGGGGGTTCCTCCATCTAATCCACTCTAATCAGTGTTCTGATCAGTCCTATCCATCTCCACTGGATGTTAAACTTGTGGCATACCATGTGTTAATCATAGGAAGCTGATGAAAACCTTAGATACATGTCTATGTAATATGATTCATTGCGTTCGATGTGGGATGCCTTGGGCTTCCGTGCCCTAGTGAAGCCCTATAATAAGGTACAAAAGAGAGAACACACCAATACCCAGCGTCCAAACACACAAGTGATGCCCAGCGTGACTACTCCCTTAACCGAAGGTTGCTGCCCTGACCGGACCCCTTGGAATGTCCTGATAGAAGCAGTGTAATTTACTGGTGTCTATGAAAATATGGTTCTGGGAAGAGTTTCACGAACAACATATTAAATCTATGAAGGAGACCCAGACTAGGTGACGACTTCCGAGGAGGGATCTGCAGAAGGAAGAATCGACAACCCATCATCCCATTTCTATCAAGGAGCAAACTTCCCTGAACATGGAACAGATGCCGCCTGCCTTTGGAAAGTGGGAATGAGGGGTAACAAAGTCGCGCCTATCGAAATCAAGCAGACAGACGTGTGCGCCCCAGTGAAAGCATCCGAAAAAACAATAATATCTAAAGAACGTAATTTAATTCTATATATGAATAAAAAACATCCTATCCATAATAATCATGGCTTACGTAACTATGAATATAAAGGAAAACAAATCAGTTAACACCCGAAATGATGATACTACAAAAATATCATTAACATAACAATATTGGAAGATAATATTTGATATCATATTAATGTATAAGGTTCTTTTATGATTTAATAACAATTATTTCACCATTATACATGAGTTTAAACAAACCTTGACCAAGGAAAATTACATAGTAAGGGTTAATTTTACAATATCTTCATTATTTGAGGTTGTTTTTATGTAATTGTCTATTGGGACTTCTTTATCATCCACATCCATGTTTCTTAAAAATGTATTCCACATTGTTTTTACTATTTATTAGACTATGGTTTAAAGTCATTTATACCCTTGTTTTACTTTTTATAAAATCAGTTGAAAGGAATCATTCCGTTGTTTTCCAAACATGTTACCATATGACCTTTTCAACAAAATTAATGTAAGAATGTTTTTTAACTTATACGGAGGGTGTGGCTATTTTCCGCCATCATAACATCGTCGAATATTCCCTTAAACTCTTTTAAGAATATTTTAAAAATAATTTTTTTTCTTTCATACTTATATGACCATTAAATGATTTCAAAATAGAAAAATATATTTCTCTAAATAAAATTTTTGATTTCATCTATGTCAACATCCTTTGATGGATTGTGAGTTTTTTTGAATTTGATTTATTATGATACAAAACATCCATATTGTGTTGAAGGTTTTGTGATATGTTTGGTAGTGTATGTGTAATTTTTATACCATTCATGGTTTATGCATAAAGTATTGACATTTCATATTCTAGTTTTAATATGAATGTTTATGTTCTGTTTAAACCTTTTCATATGAGGAATGAATTGGAATTAGTAAGTGACGGGTGGAGCCTGCTATATCTCCTTAATGAATTAGTAGGTATGATGAGACAAACTAGTGTCTTGGAATAAGGCCTTGACAAAATATTATTTGTAGTCTTGGAACAAGGCCTTGACTATGGGGTTATGAAGTCTGGAATTATGCATTCCATCATTATGAAATTGGATATTGATATTGCATGTGATTATTAGACTAGTAGAATATATATGTTAGTAAATAATGGTATTATTCTTATTTATAATTTCCATATTATGATGAATTTTATGTTTAAAAATGCATTGGTTTTAGTCTTATACATTTACTTAAATTTTTATGCTTATTTAGGAATGTTTCCGATATATTGTTATCCTTACTGAGCATCTGAGATCACACCTTTCTATATTTTATTTTACCTAAGATAAGAAGAATTATATTATGAATGACCTGCAGGGATAGCCTAAGGGATATGAGTGTCTCTTATGGAGACTACGTTGTTGTATTTTTTCATTTTATAATGTAATGTAAAACCTATAAATGTGTCTAGTATTTTTCCAAGGCTACAAAATTAATCGGTCGTTCAATACTTGATATTTTGTGATCATGCCAATGTAATGTAATAATGAACCGACTCTGGGTAACTATGGTTGGGAGTTATAGTTAGTATCAAAGGAAGATTAGTACTATCCTTGGAAACTAGATTTAGAAAAACTCTGATTAGAGAACATTACCATAAGATAGACATTGAGGATTAGTATAGAAAAACTTCCTAGAATTTTGGTAATGTAGAGATTTGGTGTATTTTATGAGAAATTCATCCCATTATGGTACGAGAAGGAAGAGGCATCTCTGAAACAAATGTACCTAGGAGTGAAAACTCTGACAAGGAGTTTTGGACTTGACCTATGGTATCCTGGTACATGACAACGGGCCTTACTACACTCTTGGTTACAACACTCCTTGGGGATATGCTTATGATAATACAGATTTTCTTTACAAACCATAATTAAGGATTTATGAGTATATACCTCCTCAAAAAAACTTTTTTATGATTCGGTATTATATCAATAAACTATTAAATTTATGTTAAGTATGTTATATGTTTGGAATTTTGTATTGAAACTCATAAATTATCTAGTGTATGACATTGTATAGAAATGGCGCCAAGTGGAAGGAATGGAAACCCTATCAGTGTACATACTCTATGTAGAGATTTACCTCCTACTCAAGATAATTATAGTGGATCTGGTGATACAGCTAGTGTTTATTAGCTTATCACCATACTGGGACAACTCACTCAGGTTGTGAATAATAACCTTACCCGTATAGAGCACCCTGATCCACAACACAGAGGATCAATGTTAGACCACTTCATGAGGCAACAACGACCAACATTCAATGGGAGTAAAAATCCATTAGTAGATGAGCAATGGATAATTTCATTACAGAAAATATTTCATTCATTGTGGAGTAGAAAAAGGGAAAATGTTATCCGTGGAGTTTATCACCACATGGGAGATGCAGATCAATGGTGGTCATTGATTCAAAACAGAAAGGAAGATGATGAAGTATCAAATATGGAATGGAGTGATTCTAAAGGGATTTTCTTAGAAAAATACATTCCTCCTGACCATCGATCATATATAGAAAGACAATTTTTTAGTCTGAGGAAAAAAGAGGATGAGAATGTCCCAAAATATGATGCTTACATTACAAGGTTAGAAAACCATGCAAAAGATTATATACGTAACCCAAGGAGTAAGATTGATCGATTCATTGATGGGTTAAAAACCATTTATTCGTCAAACAATAGTCTCAGAATCCTTCACATCATACGAATATATTTTCTCATGTGCTATCAAGACAGAAAAAGAATTCTTTATATCGTACCACATTAAAGAAAAGAATAAGAATAAGAGATCTGTTGAACACTCTTGAAATGGAAATAAGTGAAAGAAGGGAAAAGTTGAATATCCATCTTGTTGCAAATGTGGGAAGAGACACCACGGTACTTTCTTGAAGGGAATGGGGTTCTGTTAAAAGTGTGGTGAAAAAGTCCACCAAACATGTTATTGCAAGGGGAAGAAAGAGGCAGTCAATTTTGATAGATACAATTGTAGAGAATAGGGGAATTATGCAAATAAATTTCTTAAGCACCAAGGTAACTTACCTCAAAAAAGGCCAAGGGAGAAAGGCCAATATTATTCTATCATTATTGCTGATGTTGAAGCTCTGAAAGACATAGTGGAAAGTTATTTAATGGTTTCCTCAAGTTTATAAAATGCATTATTTGATTCTGGATCATCGCATTGTTTCATATCTTCCCAATTTTGTAATAAAATTAGATATTTTAAATTTGACTTTACATGGGTTTTGTCAATAAAAACTCTTATGTGAATTATCATCGATACAATGTTTTGTGAATTAATCCCAATTAGACCATATAAATTTTCTTTACCTGCTGATCTCATCGTCATACCCATGATTGAATTTGATATAATCTACAAAATGGATTGTATTTCATACCATGATGAAAAAATTTATTGTATGAATAAGGAGGTCGCAATTTTCGATAATTATAAGGTGTACCTTATCTTTAGAGTAGAATCGTTGCCTCCTGATTATTATCAAGATCCACACTCGGTAGCTCTACTATGTTCAATTATTGGGGAAGAATAAAATGAAATAACTGTGGGTGATGAAAATAATGTTCGTATAGTGGATGTACCTATTGTGAATGAATATGTTGACGTGTTTATAAAGGATTTACCTGGACATCCTCTAGAATGATAAATTGAGTTTTCCATTGATTTAATCCTGGGTTCAAGGCTCATATCGAAGACCCCTTATAGAATGGAAAATGTGGAATTAGTGTAACTAAAGAAACATCTAGAGTAATTGATTAATAAGGGATTTATTCACCCTGGTGTTTCTCCATGGGGAGCCCCTTTTCATTTTGTAAAGATGAAAGATAGATCTATGAGGTTGTGATTTGACTATAGGGAGATCAATGTTATAACAATAATGAACAAGTATTCCCTACCTCGCATTGATTATTTATTCGACCAACTTCATAGAGCTCAATATTTTTTAAAGATTGACCTTTGATCTGGATATCATCAGTTGTGTAAGAAGAACAAAGTCATTACGAAAACATCATTTCAAACCAAGTACGGGCATTACAAGTTTACAGTAATGCCTTTTGGGCTGGCTAATGTGCCCTCTATTTTCATGGATATAATGAACAATGTTTTCAAGGAATATCTTGATGAAATTTTAGTGGTATTTATTGATGATATCCTGAAATACACTAAAAGCTATGAAGAACATGAAAATCACTTGCACACCATTCTAAAAACCCTCATAAGAAATGAATTATACGATATGTTTAGGAATTGTGAATTATAGCATCAATGGATTTCTTTTCATGGACATATTGTCTCTAAGGATGGAATATCTGTTGATCCTTCATTGAGAAAGGCAATCCAATAATGGAAATCACCGATGAGTATAATAGAGGTAAGCAGTTTTATTGGTTTAGCAGGTTATTATCAGCATTTTGTCCATAATTTTTCCTGATTGGCTAATCCATTAACCAATCACACATGTAAAGGGGATAAATTTGTTTTGAAAAAAGTGTGTGAAGAATGTTTTGAAGAACTAAATACAAGACTATACAATGCTCCTATATTTACTCTACCATCAATGAATGATGGGTTTGTTATTTATAGTGATTCTATAATGAAAGGACTTGGTTGTGTCCTCATGCAGAATGATAGAGTTATTCTTTATGAATCACGACATCTAAAATTTCATGAGAAAAACA
Source organism: Viscum album (assembly GCA_963277665.1). Classification (NCBI taxonomy): domain Eukaryota; kingdom Viridiplantae; phylum Streptophyta; class Magnoliopsida; order Santalales; family Viscaceae; genus Viscum; species Viscum album. Next base: position 273,497,420 of record OY728155.1, on the reverse strand, counting down.
ATCATACTCATGATCTTTAGTTAGCAGTTGTAATCATCTCTCTAAAAATATGGAGACACCTTCTCTATGGTGAAAATTTTGAGATTTATACTGATCACAAGAGTTTGAAGTTTATTTTCTCACAAAAAAACTCAACATGCGGAAAAGGTGATGGATGGAACTACTCAAGGATTATGATTTCACAATACACTACCACAAGGGGAAGGAAAATAAGGTAGTAGATGATTTGAGCAGAAAGGATCATGGAGTTTTGAACACGATGACAGTTGATAGGGATCCTATTTTTAGTGATCTAGTGAAAATGGATATGGGAATAATCATGGAAGGTGAAACACCAATACTTTTTCAAATGTTTTCCAAACCATATTTACTAGAAAGGATAAAAAGTTCTCGAGCTGATGATGAGGAGTTTCAGAAAAATGTTAATGTTTTGAATGATGGGAGATTGAGTGACGTCATATATGAAGATGGGATTTTGATGTTTAGTAAGAGACTTTGTGTTCCTGGTATACCGGATCTAAAAAGGTAATTGTTTGATGATTCTCATAGATCCAATTTCTCTATAAACCTTGGTATCACCAAGATGTATACTGATTTGAAAGAATATTTTTGGTTGGAAATGTGAAGAGGGAGATTGCTGATTTTGTGTCAAGGTGTATGGTTTGTCAACAAGTGAAAGCTGGAAGGAAACATCTTGGAAGAGTCATGCAACCTCTTCCTATAACTATGTGGAAATGGGATAATATTATGATGGTCATTGTGATGGGGATACCAAATACTCCTAGAAGGAATGATACAATATGTGTCATTTTTTATCTTCTTACCATGTCAATACATTTTCTTTCTATAAGAGATGATTTACCACTTTAACGTCTAGAACGACTATATTAATTATGTTGTAATAATTCATGCAGTACACTTATAGATTATTTCTAATAGTGATCCCCGTTTTACATCAAGATTATGCAAAAGTGTTTAGAAAGCCCTGGATACTGAACATCATTTGAGCATGGACTATCACCCTAAAACTGATGGACAATCAGAATGGACTATTCAAACCTTAGAATACATGTTGAGATCTTGCTCACTTGACTTTCAATGTATGCAGGATCAATATTTACCTCTGGTAGAATTTTCTTATAACAATAGCTTCCATTCAAGTATTCAAACGGAACCATATAAATCATTATATGGAAAGAGATTACGTAGAATAAATTTTTGGGATGATGTTGGTGGAAGAAAACTCGTCGGCCCAGATCATGTTGAAAAAACAATAGAAAAGGTGAAGGTTATCTAAACCTACATCAAAGCATCCCAAAGTAGGAAAAAGAGGTATTCCGATAAATGAAGGAAGGATTAAGAATTTCAGGTAGGAGATCATGTTTTCGTGAAGGTATATCTAGGGAAGGGGGTTATACGTTTCACTAAGAAGGGTAAATTGAGTCCAATGTACATCGGACCATTTGAAATTCTGGAACGAATTAGAGTTTATATCTTATAGTTTGGAAATGCCCCCAAGTCTCTCAAATTTTCATGATGTGTTCCATGTATCACTGTTGAGAAAATACATGCATGACCCAACACATGTAATCACCAATGTGAAAATTGAAATAGAACCTGATCTGTCTTATTGTGATGAGCCTATTAAAATTATTGATACAAGAAAACAAGTTTTGATAAACTGGACGACCCGTCTGGTAAATGTTCTATAGAGAAACCATAAGATGGAAGAGGCAATGTGGGAACCAGAGGAACTTATGATGAAGAACCAACTAAATCTTTTTGTGTGGTAGTATTATAGAAATTTCAAGGATTAAATTATTTGATGGAGGGAAGAATGTAACACCACAAGCTTCCACGATACGTTTCCCTTTGAATAATGAATTAGTTTTCATTTTACGTAACTTAGAGATTCTAACACACCGCGACCAATCAAACTAGCCGATATAAATAGTAATACCCACTTATGGAAAATTTATAAATTTTATTTTTCAAAATGGATTTCATTTTTGAATTCAGAATATCAAAATTTTCTTTGGGTGAATTTTTGGTATTTTTCTGAAAACATTCAATTTTTGATGAATGGTGAAAAACACTGTGTTATTGTTTAAAACCGAATATTTAATTAATTAATTAATTAATTTATATATATTTATTTTAGGTCATAATATATACATAATACCTATATATGTTAAATGTAACTCATTAGAGTCATATTGTTATTATATTAGATATAAAATTTTTTATTAAGCTTTTCACGGTCTTTAACCCACCTCCTAAGAGAATTTGTAAATTCGCATAAAACATAATTTTACCACATCTATGAGTGGAATTTCAAAAATCTGAGATATATAATTGATATCAGTAAAAAAATGTTGTTCAATAAGATGAAAATAATTTTTGATGAATAGTAACTTTCTACTTTTATTTACAATAGTTAAATGTAAAAAGAGTAATTAAGGGTTAAAATGATTTAATTATTACCCAAAAACATGTCTTAATTCTATTTTATATGTGTAGTTCGACCAAAAAAACCATAGAAAGAAAATATGATCCTTTATAACAACATGGATTATATTAGTACATTTATTATTATATTATTTAAAGAATAGTTAAAAGAGATAAAATCAACGTTTAATAACTAAAAATATTTAATATAGGGTTAAACATAAGATAAATTTGAATATACATATTCATTGGAAATATAATAATATTTCCTACATAATGATATTTTATTTATAATTTTTAGACATTAAATAATTTAAGTTATTTATGACACAATGAGGACACAGTAATTACATTAATAATGAAATATTAAAATAATTCATATTATAAATATACAAATAAATATAATTTGAGACTCTTGATGAATTAAAATAACTATATAGGTTAATATTAGATGATAGTATTGAAAATATGAATTTAGATCTAAGTAATAATGTTTTAGGACTTTAAAAAATCATTTATTAAATAATGTAAAAATTTACATAAAACTGTTTTTAAAAAAAATATTATATTATTAATTGATATTGCATTCCTAAAAATTTAAGGTTCAGACAAATGACATAGATAAGGATATATATATATATTAATAATTAACCAATTGGGGTTATCTTCGCTTGTTATAGTAATTTTATTATCCATATAATATAAAAATACAAAGCGCCAAGGTAAATGTCAAACTATTTAACTAAGAGTTAAATCTAAAAGATGAGGTTAAAATGGTAACCTAAACTTGTTTAAACATTTTTTTTGAGGGGATTTAGACACATCCCCACCTTATATTCAAAATAAATCAATTTTTATCCATTATAAACCAAAAATGATTTTATTATAAAATAATATTTCAATCATTCCATAAGGTGCCCCTCACCCCTATTATAAAAGGGCACTTACCATTCTCCCAAATTCACACCTAAAAAGCCATTTGGCTTGGCCAATCCCAACAGAAATATCCTCCAAAATATCCTCCCTTCATCTTATAGGACATAGTTTCATCAGAAATCCAACCTATGGATTTTTTTGATCAAATCAAAAGGAAGAACCCAAATAAGAGGTAAATATATCACAACCTATTGCAGGTTATTTTCTTCTTCCACTTCCTATTTCATTGAAGTTTCCATTATAAAATAATAAATCTAGTATCTTCTATATAAAATGTTGTCATTATAAAATTATACAACCATTGTCATTATGTTATCCAACCTATGAATAACATGTCACCATATGTGTGTATGTAGGGATTACTGTATCCACGTCATGGTGTAGTTGTTATTCAATACATTATTATTTGGATGGTTATAATAATTGATGTAAATAATATATATTACATTTTAATGATTTTGTATATATTATTTTGCATCCATTTACTTATGATTTTAATTACAAAGGAATGATATTTTCTCTCGTGCTTACGTACTGATTATCTTCTCCACGAACGCAATGAGATTCATTCCTTGTCGTAATCATTCAAGAATAATTTTCATGTGATGATTAAAAATAATATTTAGAGAACATATTTTCATTCTTGATATAAATAAAATACATCCTATCCATAACAATCACGGCTTACGTAACTAATCATATAATGGAAAACGAATCACTTAACACCCGAAATGATGATGCCTCTAAAATATCATTAACAAATCAATATTGGAAGATCATATAGGATATAATATTAATGTATATGGTTCTTGTATAATTTAATAATAATTTTTTAACCATTATATTTGATATTAACCTTCCCTCTACCAAGTAAAATTACAAGGTAAGGGTTAATTTCACAATCTCTTTTTTATCTGAGGTTTTTTTTACGTAAGTTTCTACTAGGACTTCTTTATCATCCACATCCATGTTTCTTAAAAATGTATTACAAAACATTTTTACTATTTACTGTACTATGGGTTAAAGTAATTTATAGACTTTTTTTAATATTTATAAAATGGGTTGAAAGGAATATTTCTTTCGTTTTCCAAACAAGGTACCTTATGACCTTTTCGACAAAATTAAGGTAAGAATATTTTTTTAACTTATACTGTGGGTGCAGCTATTTTCTGTCAATACATCGTCAAAGTTTTCTGTAAAATATTATAATAATATTTTCAAATTAAATGTTTTCTCATATAATTATATGACTTTTAAATTATTTCAAAATAGAAATAAATATTTCTCTGAAACAAAGTTTTGATTTCATCTATGCCAATATCCTTTGATGGATTGTGAGTTTATTTGAAGTTTATTTATTATGATACTAAACTTCGATATTATATTGAAGGTTTCATGATATGTTTGATTGTGGATGTGTTATTTTTATACAATTCATTGTTTATAGAAAATTATTGAAATTTCGTATGCTAGTTTTAATACGAATGTTTATGTTATGTTTAAACCTTTTCATATGAGGAATGAATTGGACTTAGTAAGTAACGGGTGGAGCCCGCTATAGCTCCTCATTGCATCGGTAGGTATCATGAGACAAAATAGTTTCTTCACACAAGGCCTTGAAAAAATCTTATTTGTAGTCTTGGCACAAGGCCTTGACTATGTGGTTATGAATTCTGGAATTATGCATTCTATCATTATGAAATTGGTTATTGATATTGCATGTTATTATTTGACTAGTAAAATATCCATGTGAGTAAGTAAATGGAATTATTTTGATTTATATTTTTCATATTATGATGAATTTTATGTTTAAAAGGTATGTTCATTTAGTCTTACACATTTCCTTAAATGTATATTCTCACTTATGAATGTTTCTACTATATTTTTATCTTTACTGGGAATCTGAGCTCATCCCTTTCTAAGTATTATTTTTCCCAGGATGTGAAAAACTATATTATGACTGACCTGTAGGTATAGTCTAAGGGATATGAGTGTGGCCTGTGGATAATATGTTGTTGTAGTTTTTTATTTTATAATGTAATGTAAAACTTATTATTGTATCTAGTATTTATAAGGCTACTAAACTAATCTGTCTTTCGAGACATGATCTTTTGTGATCATGCCAATGTTATGTAATAATGAACCGATTCTAGGTAACTAGGGTCATGGTGTTACATATTTGGTACTTGATAAGATTACATGGATGGTGGTTTGGACAAGTGAAAGAGATGTTTTAGTTGATTGATTGTTTGCAGATGGGATGATGTTTGTATAGGTAAATGACATAGGGTTTGAGACCCGAGTTTTGATTCTTATAGTCTTCTTTTTATATTCTATCTTGACATTTAGTTACATTTCATCACATCATTTGACTATTCTTTATTTATTTATTTCATTATTTAGTTGTATATTATTGTTTTCTTCCTCTATATCTTCAAATTGATTATTTATGTTTTATTGTGAATTGTTTCTACTATTGTGGCATTTCATACCATGGGTTATAGAATCCCCATTATATTTATTAGATCCCCTCTACTAGTTAAAAACCTCTAACATATAAGGATTCATTCTTGAGGTCTTAGAAGAAACACTTTTAGGCCACATCAGAGAGTTCCAGATTGGGGGATGATAAAATGTAGTATTAGAGCACTAGGTTTCATCATGTTCTTCTCTTCTTTTTGGTAAATATATAAATGAGACTAGGATGAGTTGGTACATGGTAATGGACTTATTCATATGAGTAGATAACTCATGTATGAGGGAAAATCTGAGTACCTATGAATGTGATGTAGTTGAGTTGGGTCCTTTTTATATTTGATATTATTTCACCTTGGATGGTTCACAGCTTGTGTGTGGTTATTATTATAAGATGTCACTATTTCTAAAGATTTTACTAATGTCTTGTATGGAGATATATATGAATAAATAGATCATAATAGACACAAAGGTCTATATTGACATGCATTGTTCCTGATAGGGGTATATCTATTTATTGTAATGTGATTTATACATTCCTATAGAACATCGAAATGGGATTTCATTTTCACTACATAAACCAAATGAGTAGTGTTTTCATTCTAAAATACATGTATTCCATGCCTAGAGAGACCTAGAGTTAGTCGTTCGTAGTTGTAGTAACATATTTGGTTGGTCATTTTTCTTTTCATTTCTCTTAGGCGTGTCTTTGTCTTGTAGAGAAAATTACTCATTGTCATCATCGACTTGATCTTCCGGAGTGTGTAATAAGCACGTTCTAAATGTAGATAAGTTAGATCTCTATGTAGTTATTGAGGGGAAGATAGATGTTCACCACTACAAAAGCATATTGAGGGTCATGTGGTTCAGCAAAATGGATCCTATTTATACTGTTCCATAGATTTATAATTTGACAACAGATTGGTTACATCAGCATCCGCCTATGTTTACTATAGATGGGTAGCACCATGCACCAGAGTTCTAGATTAGGTGATTCAAGATGATCTTCACGCATCATGAGACACCATCAGATAGGAGGGTGAATCTTTGATATTTATATACATTTTAAAACCTCCACGATTTATTTGGATATTCTAGGGGAAGCTAGTTATCTGGATGAGCTATCTTGGAAGGATATCGGGACAAATTTCCTAATCCATTTTTTCTGAGGCCCTGAGGGATGATAAACCTCAATATTTCATGAATATAATGGATGAGTGATTGTCATTTCTGGACTATGTTGGATGTTTTACAAACCTATAATGTTTTGTTTCATCTTTAACAGCTCAAGAGATCTCCGGGGAGAGGCATTTCCAGGATGGTCTTGGTTATTATATATAGATTCATGTAAATGATTTTCATTTATGATTATTTAAATATTTTATGCAATAATAAGTACCGAAGAAAGGAAATTTGAGAGAATCCTTGAGTAGACTCCATGATATTTTAGCACAGTGATCTGGGAGTACTTCTTCAAGTTGTAAGAAGCAATGTTATAATAGTTTCTACCAAATCAATACTTGTCAGAGCAGTCAGGGATTTGAAAAACCATATCATGACCATTTTTTGTTTGATTTATTTTAGTGTGGAATTTTTTGACACAAGTTCCTATACTGTATTTACATCATAATCGAGTATCATATATGGGAAAAATTATGTTATCTTAAGAAGTTCATTGTTATATTTCAACAACATACTAGTGGAAATGGATTAGGACATGCAATATAGTAGGAAAAGGGAATAGATACACCTTATTAGGTGAGTAGGTCGATTTCCACATGACATTCAGGCCAAGGCTAGGGACATGGTACCCCAGTTTATGGGAAATAGTACTAAGAAAGGAAAATAACAATGGGTAGTGATCATAGATCCCAGGGAATAAGTACAATTATGTTGTACATTATGTTGGCTACTTCGACTAATTCACACGCATGAAAATATACTATCATATGTATAACTCTTGTATCATCTACCTTAGCATATGTTTCAGTTTATACCTCAGCATTTCATTCTTTTCTATCCTCATATTTTGAAAATGGTTTGGTCTTGTGTGTGAATATCATAGATTTTTAACCACTGACTAACTATTGGGAGTGCAACCAAAGAAAATCAAACAATCGAAGACTTGTTCTCTCTAGATTTGAGGCCACCATTTATTTTTGGTAACTCTCCATGCTATAAATTATATTCTTCTTCTTGACTCTATGTATGGATTATTGAGGTCTATTCCACGATCATATTAATTATTATAGGAGGAGTTTTACCTTCCAATCTCTCAAAGGATACTACTATTCTCACCAGGGTGAGTGGGATCCTCAGGGTAGTCATGCATGAAAAATAAAGTTTATATTGGATGTCCATACGAATCATATCACCATTAATACACTAGATAACAGTGGAATGTATCTAAAATGATTTCCTCCAATGGTAGAAAATTTTTAGGATGTTTTCCCAGATGAGTACTATAGATTACTGCTTGAGAGAGAGATTGAGTTCATGATCGATTTGGTTCTAGGAGAAGTGTCATTATCAATCCCACCATACCAAAATTTACCAATAGTAATTTGGGAGTTGAATGGTTATTTGGATGATCTAGAATCTAAAGGCTTCATATGATCTAGTAAAAATCTTGGGGTTTCTCAAGTTTAATTCTCCATAAATTCTGATATATCATTATGAATATGTTTGAATTATAATAGTTTGAAGTAGATGAGGATCCAGAAATGATATCATATCCCATGAATTGATGATATTTTTTATCATCTTGGTGGATCTACGATCGTATCCAATATTGAGTTGAGATCAAGATATAAAAGTTACGGGTGAGATTATAATACATCCCTCAAACTTCTTTTAGGATCTTATATGGCTGGCATGAATTCATTATGGTGATGTTTCAGTGAATTAATTCCCCTATGGTATTCATGGACTCAATGAATAGGATCTTCTATCCTTTTTTGGATTGGTTTTTAGTGGATTTGTTCAATGATATATTATTTTATTCCCAATCAATATACAATAATGAAATTTTTATTAACATTGTCTTGAGTACATTGAGAGGGAATCAACATTAATCAAACATAGCCAAAAGATTTTTATGGATTAATTAAGTGTACGTCTTGGACAATGTCATATTAGATGTAGGAATGTCAATGGACCAAGATAATGTTTAAACCATGATATCATGAGAACATCAAAATAACATACGCAAAATTTTGAAATTTTAATAAATAATGGTTTCTTATTGGCATTTTACCCATGATTTCTACAATTTGGAATCACCCATGTCTGATCTGACCAAGAAAGGGGTGAAGTTTGTTTTTTATGATAATTTTGAGAGATATTTTTAGGAGATTAATGGAAGGCTGACCATAATACCTATCCTCACATTACATGTTCTAGGTAAAGTATAAACTATGTATTGTGGCACATTAGAATTTCATCTCAAATATCTTCTAATGCAAGAGGATTTAGTGATATATTATTGATCCTGGAAGGTCATTCCACGTGAGATGAATTATCTATCTCAAAAATTAGATTTAGTTGTAGTGGTCCATGCTCGAATATTTTGGACACACTATGTCATGGGTGAGAGGTTTTTGGTATGCATAGATCAGAAGATCCAAATATTGATCTTCTCTAAGTGAGACCTGAACCATGGATAGAGAAGGTGGGTTGAGTATCAACAATCATTCGACATTGAATTTTCTTGTACACTAGGAAAGGGAAATGTCATTTCTAGAAGATTGACCCCAAAAACACAGATAGAGGTAGTACAGGAGTCTTGGGATGAGTGGGTGAAAATTTCAATCTTTCTATACATGCATCTAGATGGTCAAGAATCTTAGGGGCTGGATTCTCTAACACTAACATCTATTATACCAATCCTTTTATACTATATTAATATCAAGTAGTTTTTTTGATCCAATGTTATCAATTTTAATAGAAATTTTATGCACTGGGGATAGGCTATCAATGTGGTCAATCTACCATGGATATTTATTTCTTTTTTATGGCCGAGTATGGCTTCGTAAAGGCTTGTGCAATTAAGTGATTAGGTATTTTCATGAATCATGATGGGCGGTGAATTATAGTTTAACATAGATGTATCATAAGAATTGTTGGTAGTAATAGTTATCCTGAATGTATATGGAGGGTTCAAGATACCAAGCTAGATGCTTCACTTGTTAGCAGGAGATTGTTGAGCATGAGATGCCAGCTAGACCTTGTCAGGAATTACCCATTATATAGTGGTAATGGTATGATTTCAAAATTGATTTTTTATTACATAACTACCCCTGACGACCCATGTGAATGATATAGTTTGTGTTGATGGGAATAGTTTGACTAGGGTAGAAAACTTATTACCTATTAAGAAAACCTTCACTATTTATAATCTGGGAAATATATGTGGGTGTGAGATGGTTGGGTTTCATAGTGTAATGAGGAGTATTGTTTCAGATAGAGATTCTCATTTTATATATTATTTCTAGAAGGGTATTTATAAATCCATTGGTTCATGAGTTATTTTAGTAATATCCTTTCATAGAATGAATAACAGTAAATCTTATGGAACTATTCTTGGTTTGGAGGATATGTTATGATTTTTTTTGGATTTTACTGGTTTATGATAGAATGACACTGAAATCATGGAGTTTGAATATCATAATATCTTATATCCATTAATAAAATGATCCATTTTTTGGTTTTGTATGGTAGGTTGTGTCATTCTCTTCTTTGTTAGATGGGGGAAAGTGAGTCCACACTTGTTGTTCTTTGTCTCAATATGGAGACATCTGAACATGTTGAGTTAATTAGACAACGGTTGGTGACCATGATGAGTATTCATTAATCATATACTAACCAATATATATTGCCTCTGGAATTAAATTTTGGTCATTATTTTTTCCTTCTGGTGTCACACACATTGGGGAAACACCATATTTGGAAACTGGGAAAGCTAGTGACCACATTTTTTAGGCCATTTGAAATTGTGTAAACATCCAGTCCTTTGGGATATCGTTTAGCCCATCCAAATGGATAAAATTCCATTCATGATTTGTTCCAAATGTCGCAATTATGATGATCACATTTAGACCAATCCCATTTGAAAGACATAATAGAATTTAGGATTTGTGATAATGTGTCCTCTGACGAGCATCTGATATGAGTTATGGATCATAATGAGTAATATATTTGGGGTAAGAGTATATTTTTGGTTTGGGTGTAGTGGTAGTATGGGTGAGTTCAGGATGAGACTGGGGAGAGGGACTTGAATATACAAATAGAGTTGCTAAAATAGTTCACTAAGACCTCACATAGATGTTTGTAGCATCTCAGGTATGACATGATATAAGGTGGGGAGGTTTTTAGATCACCAATTTTTTTAGGTATGTCCTTATTACAGTTTTTCAATTAAACTTCTCATTCATTTTTGTTTTCATTGGGGATGTATGTTTTTTGAAAAAATGTAGTATTGTGTTGCAACTAATATTGGGAAATAACAATGATTATCTATGACGAGATCATTGCTAGAGAAAATTAACTAATGTTTTGGAATGTTTAATTTTTTAAATTAGTGGATTTTGGGTTTAAATGAGACAAGTGTTTAATGGTATCATGTTGATGATGATAAAATTTAAAATTGTATTATATTATGTAAAAGAATAAAAGAGATGAAAAATCAACTAAAGAACATTTAAACATCCTTTATCAGATTACATGTTGTGTAATTGTTTGATGGTTTAAATTAAAAAAACCCTTAGTGATAGGTATTTCAAAATATTCCATTGAAAACATTTACAAGACGTTTAATCATATTACATGAAATTAAAATGTGTGACATACATTTTAAAACATTATATGTGGTTGAATTCTCATTTATTTGGCTACAGCTCTTACCCTCTTTGCCCTATGGATCTCTCTAAGAGATTTTGGTGTGAAAACATTCCTTTTGGATGTCCCTTTTGTGTGATTTATCCCTAGTTAGTCTTTTGGGTTAGATTTTATCCTTCTATTCTATCTTCTCCAACAACTACGAAAAAAGCCTTTGAAAATTTGTGTTTTTGGTATAGATCTTGATCAGTTCTTATATATGAATATATTTTTAATCATCCCCACATTTTTCATCATGGACATTGGTCATTGAATGCACTACTCGATCATCAGTTAAAGTTATGGGTCTAAATCATAAATGTATTGTTCGATAATTTTAAATATTATGCAAAATTGTTATTGTTCCATCGTTGTGTGTGTAGAAATTAATTAAATATACAAATAGAATTATTAAATATGGTCCATTGGTTTCAAATGGAATTTTTTAACTAGAAAATGTTATTCCAAAGGGGTGAGTGAACCTATTTATAACTTAATTTTCATATGTCTTAAAATATGCTTAGCCTGAAATGTTATATATGGTGATTTCATATTATAGAATCTCAAAGTGGTTTCTTATTTATTATTGATATAATTGTTAATCAATTGTGAATTAAATTTTAAGTATCATATGAAAAGGAAATATAATTGAAATAATTAAACATTGACTGAAGTGATGTGATAATGTGATATCAATTCTTTATGAAATGGATTGTAATATATTCTTTAATTCTTATATATCAGGATCGGACCTGGAATTTGCACTCTTATATTCTATAATACTGATATTTAGGGGGATCCGCCCAATATAATCTTATAAAGATTATTTATAGAGGGAAATGCCTACTATGATTCTAGAATGATTATTTGGTTTTTTCGAGGTCATGGTAATGCTTATAAAATTTTTTCCCAAAATGTGGTGTCTATACAATGGTCATATGGTTTTTACTCGAATGGTCATAAGGAATGATCATAGATAATCAAGCTTGTTTTCAAATCATGTTATTTTACATTGGTGATATGGCTGTTGTAGGCATGGTCATAATAAAAGCTCATAAGTATTCCAAAATGGGGGTGAAGAAGGTTATTTTAAATTTGTCTTCTATTTGTGGTGAGAATGGTCTTGAGATATGCTAATTGATATTCCATCATAGAGCTGAAGAATGGTTTTGTTGTGTTTTATTAATTTTTAAATTAATTAATACACCTGGTTATCTCTTTTTTGTATACACTTCTTATTATATATGTTTTTTAGACATAGTGTTGTTATTCTTCTGAGTTATACTAACACCATATTTAGTCCGACATTAGGTACCCAAGAAGATTATGTGGATGTAGGGTTAGATAAGGTAAATGGACCTTTTAGTTGATTTCTATTTTTTGGATGGGATACTGTTTGGATATGGTACGGATGTGATGTTAATGACCCAATACATAAAGTATGTTATTATTTTTCTTGTATTGTTCTAGAATGACATTTAATTAAATTGTAACGTGTCATTACATTATTCTATACTTATTTATTACGTTATTCAGTTGACTTTTATCGTTTTTTTACACTTTGTATTTCCATTGATTATTTGATTATTATGAATTAATTCTACTGATGTGACACTTTATAATGGGGTTATAGTATTCTCAATATACATCTCACACCCTTGTTTATAGTCTGAAGCATCTCAAAAATGCAGACGCACCCCAGAGGTATCATATCCTACCCTTTCATGCCACGTGAGAGAGTTCCAGATTGGGGAATGTTACACTGATTCTGTGAAAAATTTATTATAAAATGTTTTATAATGTTTAAGAATAATAAAATTGAATTTGAATAACTTACATCAGTTACATGTTGTGAGAATGAATAAATCAATGTTTTGGGTTCTACCACCATGAAATATTTTTTGACCCTTCATTAATAAAAAAATATTCAAAATGTATGATTTTTTTGAATTAATTCATGGAAAATGAGATTGGAATCCAATGGGTGGAATTTCGATAAGATCTTGGAATCTATGTAGAGATGTATGTGGTGAGCTGAATGAGTAGTTGTTGAAGACATTAAGGCAGTCAGAAACACTCTCTTTTTTAAATCATAGGATAATATTTTTAGATGTAGTGGAATCCCAAGGCAAATGTTAATCTACTCCAATAGATTGAAGGAATGTGGAGAAAAAATTATTAACATATTCTATATTAATAATATTCATTGGTATTTTTGAAATTATAAATACATGGTGGAAATTTATGTTAGTGTGTGATGCATAGTGAGTTAGTATTTGAATTTCCCACAACCAGTAATAATTTATAACAAAATTATTTTCAAATAACCATGGACACAACATAAGATGAAATCAAATTTAGTAGCACTCTCAAGAGGGAGAAACAAAATAGAAATATAAGTTTCAATATAATTATTATGTGCATACATTGAAAATCAGTGCATACATTGACAAATAAAAAAAATATACAATATAATTCACCATTATTAGAGGTCCAATGTTTAAGGTTTTGAAATGTCTAAAATAGAATTTATAATTTGGAAAAACTGGGACCACACATAATCCACCCCAAACATTTGTGTGCTAGTATCAATTCTCCATGGTATCTTAAGTTGTATTAGAGAAAGTGTTCATTATTGTTTCTTATATTGAATGAAGAACTTTAATTTTTTATATAATTAGATGAAATATATATTTTAATTATGTTTCTTAGTTCATATATTTTGAAACTTATAATACATACTTTTCAAAAATTTATTATGAGGATTTAGAGAAAAAATATATAATATAATGATCAAAGAAGAAATAAAAAAATTAAAAATTAAAAATAAGTATATGGATGAACTATTAGTGGAAAAAAATTACAATGATGAATTTTCTAGCTAAATATGTAAAATAATATTCTTTTAGTGTTACAGGTACAATATGTGAGACAATATTCATGAATATGTTGATGAACTCTCCATTGGGGCTAGATATTATCAGAAGGATTTCACTATTGATCTAGTTTCTAAATTATTAAATCTATTAAGGTATTGATTAATGAAATTTCATGGTTTCAAGAAGTATAATAAATAATTGATGATGCATTAATAATTTTTGTATAAATTAGACATACTCTCACAAAATTGGTTGAATCAAATGCAGAATTATTCAAAAAAATTGTGGGGTGAGTCTATTTAATTAATAAATAATTATGAATATATATTCTTGGGGAAGATATTCAAGAATATTTTTTAATGAATTTTTCCATTAAATTTAATTATTCCATTCATTATTTATGAATGTAATGGAATTTCACTTGAATTTTACAAAAAAAAATAAAGGATATATAATGTTCATTATTAGTGGAATAACTGATGAATGGAGATCAAACTCAAAAAATGAAGAAGGATTAGAATTTAAGGGAGATATATATTAGAAATAAGGATAATATTATAAGTAAAATGATTCTTATGATGAAAGTGATATTGATAATAATATATAAATAGTAATATATGGGAGTTAATAGTCAATTTGAATGAAAAAAACATCCACTAGTACATCTGAAATGACTCTCTCATTAATAAAGACCACAAATTTAGGTAAAAATAGCATGATATTATCTTGATATCCTGATATTTCAAGATGATGGAAAATAATTCCACATAAAACTAAAAAAACCCATTCATAATAAATTTATTATGAGTTCTAGTACAAGATAATGGTCAGATTCTATACATTTGGGGATAGAAAATGTAATATCTAAGACCCTAAAAATAATGGTAAATGATATTTTATAAAACTATTTCACATTTGAATCATTAATTATTATTTATTTATTATTAAATATTATTTTTAAATACTATAGTTGTAGATTTTATATTCAATAAAAAATCTGTAATGTTTGGATAAATCATATCTAAATTTTTTATGGTGATTTTCTAGGATTTTCCTAATATAGTTAATTTTCAGATGAATGGTGTTGAAATATAAATTAAAAATATTATGAAAATTTTATGACATCATCCTAAACTCATTCTAATATTAAATCATTTTGAATAATTCTTAGGATATAAAATTTATTTAAATCCTAAAATGATTCATTTTTAAATACAATTTGGAAATTATATTACACATGTTTGAAATTGTTTTCATATGTAATAATAATTTTATTAAAAAATAATCATTTTTTATTTTATTTATTAATTAAATATATTTATTTAATATCTATGATGAATTGAAAAAAACACTAATAATATTTTAAAAAAAAACAATTTATTTTCATGGAAATCAACAACCTTTAGAGTTTTACATATACATATATATTATTCATAAAAAATCTATTTTTTTATTTTTTTTATCACATGATACACATAATAATAGTAAAATTAACATGTATCATTTATATCCATTTTATATGATAAAATTATCTCCATATTTGAAAATGGATTGTCCAAATTAGTTTTTAATGTATTATCATTTTATTCATTAAATTAGTTACTATGTATATAAATGGATTTACAAAAAAAATTGTAAATTAATGTAAAAACCTTTTATGAAAAAACACTAACTAGGTTACCTAGACATGGTGAATACATTATTACATTGTAATAGATACAATATATCTCAACAAAATGGGTTGATCAGCTTAGGAGTTTTGAAAACTAGATACTTTTATGATTCCAATATTACATTAAAAATATAAAATTCTATGAATGAAAAACATTTTTTATTCTTAATATTATTTATAATATCCTTCTTCATATCACGTGGAACGAAAAAAATAAAGGGGTAAGATCAGATTTTTAGTATGGGTTATTTAAAATTGAAACAATCATAATAAAATTAGGCCTGATCATTTTGAAAAGGTAAATAACTAGTAGCACATCTCATTAAATAAATAAAATGAGGAAAATGAATACATGGATAATATCAATGCCATAATATAATTAATAATTTTAATTGAATTATAAATAAAGGAAATTTATACTATTGGACAAAAAAAATTATATATCATGATACCTATACCATTTTTACCTTTCACCCATAAAGATTAATCATATTGGTAATGATCCATCGAATTTGGCCAACAAATTTGACTAAAGATACATTTCGATACATCAAGGGGATATTAAATTTTAAATCACTCCAATTTATGCATGTCTAATAAATTCATCATATGTTGGAAATACAACCAATTTTTAAAAAAAATATTTTTTAACAATAAATTTATATATCTATAAATGAATAATTATTTTTATTAACTCCTCGGTTAATCATAAAAAATTAAAATTAAAACAACATATGTTGAAAAAATATATAGATTAACCCATAAGATTATTCATGATTCAAAGAATATGGTTATTTAAGGGAAATGCGATGTACTATGAATAATTTAATTAAATATATAAAATTGGTAATATATAAAAATTTTAAACCAAATAATGTTTATAATATTAAAATATGACTCAATAAAAGGAAATTAAGATGGAATCCCCTTACCCAATTTTTGACATGCATCATTAGTTTTTTTTATATGTTAAAAACCTAGAAATATTATAATTATATTGAAGAACCATATATTTTTTTAATATCATATATACAACATTTATAAAATTTTATTAACCATTTGTTAACAATATTCTTACTGTTATCATTATTTCAGGTGTAAACTACTTCGTCCTTTCAGGTGTTTATTAATTCGGAAGGTCTAGTAATTTTACATTTAAAATGGTTATATAATCCCAATAATTTATTCAAGATATATATATTAAATATATTCAATATGTAGATATTTTCTGTCATCCATAAAATATTGTGATACTAAAATAAATTACATTGTTCAAGGATATGGAAGGATGTACATATTCATGAATGTTTATATCAAATTTAATCAGATAGAATGAATGAATGGTAAAATAATAAATCCTTAATGAATAATTATTATATCATATATATCATATATATTCATCAGTGTTATATTTATAACTATCAAAGTAAAAGGGTGATGGAAAATGAATTATATTTCTACATTGAGATGGTATGCCTATGTATGAAAGTGTGATGTTATCAATTTTCAAAGGATGGAAGTGGGATTAAACATGGTTTCACCGTAAAAATGATTACATATCATTATATTTATGATGTTGGATTTATTAAATTATAATGTTTACAACACATTAATGGTATGTACTATTAGAAGTAAACTTGAAGGGCATGGTAAAGGTGATTACATCTTCTATTATCGAA
Organism: Viscum album; assembly: GCA_963277665.1. NCBI lineage: Eukaryota > Viridiplantae > Streptophyta > Magnoliopsida > Santalales > Viscaceae > Viscum > Viscum album. Next base: position 273,479,457 of record OY728155.1, on the reverse strand, counting down.
TTATGTTAGATATAATATTTTGGGTCTTAGTGAAGGACTTCATATACATCCAGAATGTGGATAAGGCTGTTTATAAGAGGAATTTTTTTGGAATTGTTGAGTTAAAAGGATAATAGTGGTGTGATGAATTGATAGAATTGGTGTCCATTTATATGATATGAGAGAGGATTTTATGAAATTTCATAAAGTATTTAATTAATATAAATTATATTTTATCTAAAAATCTCACATTAGATATAATTTGAAGTAAATATTAGTATCAGTTAAGAAACACTCATAATGTAAATTTTGGATAGGTTTTATTTTTTGTTTTTTGCCTTGTATTTTGGTTTTAACCCCTCATTAACCCTGATTAAAATTAATAAAAGATTATGGATTTCTTCAAAATAATGGTAAAGAATGTTACTCTAGAAGGGTGGGTAATGTAGTAGGTATTGTATCTACGTACTGTAGATGTAGTAATATTCATTCCTAATGGACTTTCAGGCTACTAAGACTTCGTTTCATTAACCTAGTGGTGATGTTGGCATGTCATGCAGGTAGTCGCACAAGAATGATTCAATAAGGGTCTTCGGGCCTTCTAGTGGTGGGCATATGTGCCACATAAAAGGATTCCTTACCACTAAGCCTTTGGGGAAAAAATATGTAATGTAAATAAAGTGGCTAGATTGGTATATTATTCATTGGTATGGTTATGACCTTCCTTTCAGGCATGTGGGTGTGTGTGGGTGTGCATGTGTGGTTTAAAGTAATTATACCACCAACCAGATATTATAATATAATTTAACACAAAAAAGCAATTAAAAGTTGTAATTCAATAATATATTTTTATAGAATCTATAATATTTCATATATATATCCAACACATTCTTGGTTCACTCAAACTCTTCAAAATTAATCAATTTTTTTGTTTTTTTGAGACTTTTGTTTACTTCTTTTATAAATTAAATTACTACTATGGTGGTTATGTGTATGAATTTATGGTAATCATTTCACAACATGAAATTAGAACTAAACAAAAATCATAAAAAAAATATTTATTTGTCAAAATGAATAATTATAACCCCGTAGAAATTTTTTAATTACCGTATAAAAAATTAAATATAATAAAATGAAGATAATGTCAATTTTTATTATTTTATATAAAATATATCATAGGTCCAAATCATGGAGAAGTGGAAAACAATGTTCATATATTTGTATTTTGGATTATTATAGATGACATATAATGATCTAGTAAAATTTTGGTAGTTTTTATAGTTAATTTTTATTCTTTATCTCATTATTTTTACCTTCAATTAACCCATTTTAAATTTATCATGAATTTTTTAATTGTGAATACTATTTATAACGTCCATAAATAACTATGAAATATTTAAAAAAAATTCCCCCACTTAATATTATTCAATAAATATTTTATGATTCAATTTCTATCTTTTGTAGAAGAAATTAATGTTTAAAACACAAAACAAAATGAAAAATAGTCTTTTAGATAAATGAATTTAAAAGTGTAAATTGGTTTTTATTTAAAATTAAATAATAAAGTTTATTCCAATTAATTTATTTGAATAATAATATTATTAAATATATTATTTTACATTTCAAACATATAACAAATATGGGAAATTTAAAATTCGTGAAACAAAAATATTATTTTTTGATAAAGAGTTTTATTTTTCACTATTCAGACCAAAACGATTCTTCTTAGAAAAATAAAAATCATCAACTTAAGCCAATATTCAAATTTTTCCTTGAAATTTGAATTTAATTTTAACAATTATATTTTCTAAAAGTGAAAAATCTTATTATATTATATTCTAAAAATTAATTAATTTTTTTGACAAAATAATAATTTCATGAATAAAATTATTTTACTAATAAAATTGTGTGTTATTTTTTATGGATTAATTGATATTATTTTATTGAATAAAACCATAATAAAATTGTGATAAAATGGTTATTCCTATTCATACCTGAAAATTCAATGAAAATTTTATAATAATCATATTTAAATAATAATATCTTAAAGTTCATTTGAGAATGATGTTTCTTATCTTATATATAACCAGATTCTAAATTTTGAAAGGAATCAAGATATTAAATTATTACCTGATAAATAAATTTCATCCTTGTAATTTTCATGGGTATAAGATTCCAAATAAAATATTTTATTTATACATAAATTTCAATTTAGTGAAATTATTTGATAATTTAATAAAAAACACCTTTTAAATTATTTTAATCTAGTTATTTCATGATCATACAAGTTTTTCCTTAATATTCCACACATTAAGTAATCATGAAACAAAAAATTATTTTTAATGAAAAAATTAATTTATTTTTCATATCATTCAAAATTAATTTTTATTATATATTAATTTTTCTTGCCATATCATCAAATATTATTTATATTCTTCAATTATTATTTAATTAAATTTTAAAACTTTATTTACTATTGGTAGAAAAATTTAAAGGGAAACTTCATATTGTTTTTTGAATTTTGTACATTTCCCTTATTACCAAAATTGTAAAATGAATCTCTATTTTAAGAAAGAGGACATGAATTTAATTAACTTACTTTTGTACATATGAATGATTTAAATACTCCTTTATATGTTTCCAGGGTTGTGTTCAATGAATAATTATTACTTAATATTGTGGAGGTTTTTAGATTGTATTTCATGATTTATAAATAAAATCTATATTTTCTTAAAAAAGGATCATAGTTATATTTTGACGTAATGTTTTCATGTATAATAATGTACATTGATGTTACTCTAGATTTATTGGTGGTATATTCTAATTAGATCATATTTATGATTTTGATAGATTTATTGTGGTAATGATGAATAAATATCAATAAAACCCATTTAACTTTCCACTAGTTGAGTTATGGTGAATTGTTTTAAGATCTTGTGGAATACATATGAGTGGATTGATGACTATTAAATGGGTGGGAACATGACTATATATACCTACAATGAATTGGATAATGATTAAAATTCTATTTCATTAAATGTTACACATAAGATTACCTCAAGATAGAAAGAGGGTACACAAGAGGATACCCCATACACAAAAGAGAGCACATGAGAGGTTTCACATTATCAAATTAGGTACATGTATGATAAGACTAAAGGAGAAATGTTATGAATGTAATAGCGTGTATTTATTAAATAATATTTCTATGATTATCATTATTACATAGTTTAAGAATATATTTTATGATATTATATTATGAGAATATTATATCTCATATATAATGTTTTGTGATTCAATCATGATTAATAAATTATTATATACCTATCTTATTTATATGCATCATTTTTATGGTCAAACAGTTGTTTGATATGATTTTAAATGGTTAATCTCATGTTCTCATTCCATTTATGCTCATGTTTTTTTTAAATAATATTTTATTTTTCTCTTTTTCCCCTAGTCAGCGTATGATCACACAATTAATTATGTTTTTTCCCAAGGATATAAAAAAATTCTATGAATGATGTGTCTATGACGAGTGGGGATATGAATAAATAAGTGGGAGGTGATGTAGATATTTTATGAAACATTTATTTATGTATCCATGTTGTCAAATATACTAAACCAACATGATTATATCATTATTTGTAATATTTTTAATTGAATATTATTCTATTATGATTTATTATTTATATAAATAATTATGGGTATCTATAGTTGGTACTAGGGAATGATTTAGTTACTTTTAGATACTAGGATGATAAAAAACTAGTAATAACCCTGTGAAAAATACAATATTTATAAGAAAATCTGTAGGTATGGTAATGAATAATGTTTATTTTATCTAATGGAACATCTATGTCTGGATACTACAAATAGACATTCTTTTGGAACAAATGCAACTTGGGGTAATCACCCTGAAAAGTGTTGGTCAATTATATCCTGACCTTCATTTTAATGCGTTATGGGTTTACCTTTTCTGAATAACTAGTTTGAAACACAATGGTGATATATTTCGTTTAATTATCATTTTATCTTTGAACCATTAAGAATGATTTTAAAATGTTATGATTATAAACTACTTAGGTAAAACATGTAGTTTCACAGATTAAAAATAAGGTGTCCAAATTAAGATACAATATTAATTATTTTTCCTGACTGATCACTCTAAATAATGATGACTAATTTACATTATAAGAATTTTGGATTTATCAAATGATTAATGATATAATAATAAAGATAAAGGGGTGATAGGTAAATAAAAAGGTTTTATAATGTTTTTAAAAAAATATAGTTTTAAAAAATTTCTAATTTCATCAATAGTCTATTGGAATTATTATTTATAACATCAATGATTTTATGTTGAATTAGAAGTGAAAACCATAATAGTATGATGGTCACATCATATGAATCATCTTCTTAGATGGAAATTTTGGGGAATTTTCATCCTAAAAAACTCATTATTATCCATCTATTTTAATTAGATGTTATATGAGGCATGGATTGTATTTCATTACACACACAAGACATCAATTTATAAATATGGGGATTCATGTTTGGTATTCCAAAGAATCCTATGATCCTATGTGAGTGCAATGATAAATATATTTTTATGATGGAAATTACTTCCATTATATTTTTTCTTGAATCTTATTTTGAAGAGGTGTTTATGTCATGTTGTTTGGGAGAAACACAACATTGAAGATATATCATTTTTATGAGAGTTCTGATGATTTTTTTTAAAAATTTTATTATATTATTATTCCAAATTAGGAAATTGAGTTTTTAATAGAGCACACACTTGATTGTACACCTATTTCAAGGACTTCATATATAATGGCCTTGATGGAGTTATATTAATTTAAGAGGAAACTCCAGGTTAATTTTGATAAGGGACTAAGTTTTCCATGTTCATAACATTAGGGTGAACATGATCATCTATTTTAAAATAAAGATAGATCACATTGAATTGACAATGATTACTGTGAACTTAAAATGATCAAAATCAAGAGTTAGTGTCCTATTCAATGTAATGATGAATTTATTGATCGACAAAATAGAGCTCAAACAATTTCCTTGATTTAAAATCTTTTTGGATATCACTAACTTAGATTCAATTTTTAGGATATACTAAAGACATCATTTTTATGAGGTATGTACTCTATGAATTTTTGGTGATTCAATTGTTTCTTTCTAATTCTCCTACCATCTTATTGATTTTAATGAATAGAGTATTTATAGATCCCCATGATTAGTTTGTTGAATTTTTATATAGATTATATCGTTATATATAAAATCTGAATTTAATACCATGATCATCATTTTAGGATTTTATTAAGGAATATAAATATGGATATGTTTTATAAAAAATATCAATGTGAAATTTTTTTATATATGTTTAGTTTTTAGATTATAAAATCTCAAAATATGTTGTATTAGTAGATCTATCAGAGGCTGATGTTATTGAAAATTGGACCAGACTAAACACTATGACTTAGACATATGGATTTTTTTTGAATTGATATTATAAAACAATTATGGAAACGTTTTCTTAGGTACCTAATATACTCACCAAGGTATCCCAGTCGGTATCAAAGTTCCTTTCGATATAGTATTATGAATGATCAGGGAACTAAAGAGAAGTTTAGTTAGTGAATCCACACATACATTTCCCAATAATAGATAAGTGATTTTGATATATTTTTATGAAAGAAAAAAGTTTGTTGAATGAAAAATCGTGTAGAATTCTATGTTGATATATTTTGCCTCAATAAAATTCAGATTTCACGAGAAATGTTCCCAAAATTATGATTTATAGTTAGTTATGGATTTTTTTTCTTTAATGATATAGATGAATTATCATTGTAAATATATGTGTGATTTATACAATAAACATAATATATTAAATAATATATTTACATAGAAATTTTATACTAAGTGCTCAAGAAGATTTTTTGGTTGATTAATAATTATGATAGCTCAATACATTACAATATTATAAGGATAACATGATATAATATTATATGTGTCAAACGATCATGCTATCAAATCTATTAAGAGGAGGATAATAAGTTTAAATATTTTTATATTTTGAAATTATTGAATTGAAAATATTGCTAAAATGCATAACCATTTTCTTTCTCTAATGAGTATTCCACCATCTATCCATCTGAGGATTAAAGAGATACTATAGGAACATGTGGAAGTTTAGAAGAAGGTGATAATTAAAATGAGTTCAAACTTTTTTGAAGTGGAATGATCTGTTTATGTAACCTTATATTTCACACATTAATACTATACATGAAGAATGATCTATTAGAAATAGCTCAAAATTCACTATTCTTTATTCCTCTTGGATGAATAATGATATATATATCTAGTGGGACAACATGAAGATATATATTATAGATTATGTATCTTAGTTCATGGAATGAAATGGAGTTAAGGATAAGAGATTAAATTGTAAGTGGTTGTAACAACCATTACCCCCACTAGAATGAAAATGGTAAAACATCACACTAGATTTTTTTCATTATACTCCCCAAAACAACTAAATGCTATATGTGTTTTGGTCTATAGTCAATAACTACATGATTTCAGAAAAAAAAATAATTGATATCCAATGATATTTATCTCTTCATAATTTTTATAGTTTATAAATTAATGTATTTTAGGTATTTGTGTATTACAAAATTATATTTTATTTGAGTAGGATCCAAGGTATAACTTGATGTTCTGTCAAATTCTTCAGCCAGATATGGGTATATAGTTGAATTTAAATAAATATCATCATTATTATATTAATTGGAAGTATTTTAGATCCATTAAAAACATATAGTATTTGTTGAGGCCTTGATATATGTATTTCACATGTCTGTGGGATCAACACATTCATATGGTAGTGTTTTATAACAATAATAGATTTGACTTGATTACTCAAGTATACATTTATAAATCTATATAAGATAAAATTGTTGATCACCCTTGTTTTGGGATGATGTTGGGGAACAAAATCTTTTGTGTCCTAATCTTGTAGAGTAAAAGGCATAGAATTTTATATGTATTCAACATCATTTTAAGGCAGCTCAGAGTTGACTAAAATGTTATGTCGACATTAGTCATCAAAATTTGGAATTTAAAGATGGTGAATATGTATTACTATGAAATATTTCATAGAATAATATTATGAGATTAAAAATGAATTTAATGTTGGTTCTACGGTATATTTTCCCCATCAATGTTCTTAATTAAGTAGGGATGCTATCTCACCCCTTGGATGTTGCCCTAAACCTCTCTCATATTAATGATGTGTTCCATGTGTCTCTCCAAAGTATATAAAAAAATAATCCAACATATTTAATAAAATCATAAGTTATAATATAATATTATTGTAACACCATAAGCTTCGATGGTACACTTCTCTTTGAATAATACAATAGTGTGTGTTGTATGCAACTTTGAGTTCTAACACACCACAACCAATCAAAATAGCCGTTATGAATTGTAATACCCACTTTTTGAAATATTATAAATTTTCTCTTTCAAAATGTACTTCATTTTTGGATTTAGAATATCAAAATTAGCCTAGGGTGAATTTTTGGTATTTTTCTAAAAACATTCAATTTTTTATGAATAGTGAAAAACACTGAGTTATAGTTTAAAACAGAATTTTTATTTAAATAATTATTTATTTTATATAAATTTATTTTAGGTGAAAATAGATACATATTACCTACATCAGTTAAATGTAATTAATTGGAGTTAGTTTATGATAATTTTAGATATATAAAAATTTTATTGAACTGGTCACCGTCTTTTACCCACCACATAGAAGAATTTGAAAATTCACATAAAACATAATTTTACTACTTCTGTGAGTGGAATTTTAAAAATCCGAGAGACACAGTTGATATCAGTAAGTAAAATGTGGTTCAATAAGATGTAAATAATTTTTGGTGAATAGTAACATTTTACTTTTATTTACCACGATTAAAATTAAATAGGGTAATTTAGGGTAAAAATGATATTATTGTTACACTAACACATGTCATAATCCTATTGGATAACTATAATTTGACTTAAAACAAGCTTAGAAATAAAATATGAACCGCTTTGGCCCACCTGGATTAGATTTGGACATTTATCATTATTTAATTCAAAGAAGAGTTAAAATAGTTAACATCAAAGAATAATAACTAAAACATTTTTAATATAGGGATACGCATAAGATAAATTCGACTATAAATTTTCATTAGAATTCTAAAAAATATTTCCTACATAATGGTATTTTATTTATATTTTTTAGACCTTAAATAAGTTAATTTATTTATGACACAATTGTGATGCAGTAATTTCCTAATTAATGAAACATTAAAATAATTGATATTATAAATATCCAAATAAAGGTAATTTTAGACTTTATATGAAATAAACAAATTTTATATGTCAATATGACATATTAGGGTTATTTATATGAATTTTATGAGAATTAATAATGCTGATATGAATTTAGGAAAAACAAAATACCTAATAGTGTCAAAATTGACATAAAATGGTTTTTTAAAACAAATATTATATTATTAATTGATATTATATTACTAAAAATATAAGTATTGGCCAAACGACTTATATAATGATAGTTTTATCATTAATTTTCCATTTGGGGTTATCTTGGGAGTATATAGTAAGTTTATTAACCATATAATAGAAAAATACAAAGAGACATGGTAAATGTCAAACTATTTAACTAAGAGTTAAATCTAAAAGATAATGTTAATATAGTGACCCAAACATGTATAAAACAAATTGGTTGAGTGTATTTCGTCCCCTACCCACCTTATACTCTATATAATCCATTTTGGAGGCATTATAAACCGAAAATGAATTTATTATAAAATAACATTACAATCTTTTCCTAAGGTGCCCCTCACTCCTCTTTTAAAAGGGCACTCCCCCTTCTCTCTAATTCACACCATCGAAGCCATTTGGGTCTGCCAAACCCTACCCAAATACCCTGTAAACTATCCTCCCTTAATCCTAAAGGAATAAATTTAGTCAAAAAGCCAACCTATGGATCCCTTTTGATCAAATCAAAATAAAGAACCCGAAGAAGAGGTAAATATTTCATCACCCCTTTCAAATTATTTTCTTCTTCCACTTTGTTTTTCATTGTTTTTTCTATTATAAAATAATATCTACAGAATAATATATATACTATGATGTTATTATAAATATGTTACAACCAAATTTTTTATTCTATCCATCCTTTGAATGACATGTCACCATACGTGCATAGGTACGGCTTACCGTCTCCACGTCGTGGTGTAATTATTATTAAATACATTATTATTTGGATTGGTATAATAATGATGTCTAATTAATGTAAATAATAAATATAACATGATAATGATTCTATATATATGAGATTACATCCAATTATATATTATTTTAATATCAAAATAATGATATTGTCGCTCTTGCGTACGTACAGATTACCGTCTCCACGAACGTGATGAGATTCATTCCTCATCGTACCCATTCAGAACTAATATTCATTACATGATTGAAAATAATGTTTATAGACTTGGTATAATTTGGGATATGAGTAAGTTACATCCTTTCCATAACAAATATGACTCAAATGACAAATAATATAAAGTAAAACGAATCTCTTAACACCCAAAATGAAGATAATACTAATATATTATTAACAAAACAATATTAAAAGATCATATATGATATCATATTAATGTATATGATTCTTGTATAATTTAATAAAAATTATTTCACCATTATATAGGAGGTTAACCTACCCTCAATCAAGGAGAAGTACATTGTAAGTGTTATTTTCACAATCTCTTTATTATCTGAGGTTGTTTATACATAATTATCTTCTGGGACCTCTTTATCATCCACATCCATGTTTCTTAAAAATTTATTCCAAAAAATTTTTAATATTTACTAAACTATGGGTTAAATTCATTTATACCCTTGTTTTAATTTTTATAAAATGTTTTGATGGGTATCTTTCCGTCATTTTCCAAACAAGGTACTTTTACCCTTTTTGACAAAATTAAGGTAAGAAAGTCTTTTTTAACTTATAAGGCAGGTGCAGCTATTTTTTTCCATTACTACATCATCAAAGCTTCCCTCACAATCTTATAATAATATTTTCAGAATAAATGTTCTATTTATAAATTATGTGACTTTTTAATTATTTCAAAATATAAAGAGATATTTCTCAAAAAAAATGGTTTCGATTTCATCTATGTCAACATCTTTTGATGGATTTTAAGTTTCTTTGAAGTTGATTTATTATGATAAAAATATCCATTTTTTACTGAAGGTTTTGTCATATTTTTTACTATGGATGTGTTATTTTTATACAATTTATGATTTATGGATAAATTATTGACATTTCATATTCTAGTTTTAATACGAATGTTTATGTTATGTTTAAACCATTTCATATGAGGAATGAATTGGACCTAGTATGTGATGGGTGGATCCTACTATAGATCCTCGTTGCATCGGTATGTATCATGAGACAAACTAGTTTCTTGGAACAAGGCCTTTACAAAATCTTATTTTTAGTCTTGGCACAATTCCTTGACTATGTGGTTATGATAGTCTAGCATTATGCATTCCATCATTATGAAAGTGGCTATTGATATTGCATGTGATTATTCGACTAGTATATAATATGCATGTGAGTAAGTAAATGGAATTATTTTGATTTATATTTTCCATATTATGATGAAGTTTATGTTGAAATAGATTTTCATTTAGTTTCATACATCACCTTAAATGTTTATTCTTATTTATGAAATCTTCCGCTATATTGTAATTAATATTTAGCATCTGAGCTCACCCCTTTCTATGTTTTATTTTTCCTAGGATGTGAAGAAGTATATAATGAATGACATACATGGATAGTCTATGGGATCTCAGTGTTGTATATGGAAACAAAATTTTTGTTGTTTTCCATTTTATGATGTTACGTAAACCTTATGAATGTATCTAGTACATCTAAGGATACTAAACTAATTAGTATTTCGAGACATGATCTTTTGTGATCATGCTAATGTTTTGTAATAATGCATCGACTCTAGGTAACTGGGTCGGGGAATTACAGTTGGTATCAGAGGAAGTTTAGTACAAACCATGAAATCTAGATTTAGATAAACTATGATTATATCACATTACCATATGATTGACTTTGAGGATTATTATTGAAGAAATTCCTAGAATTTTGTTAATGTAGAGATTTTGTGAGTTTTCCATGAAATACATCCTTGTCTGGATACGAGTATGTAGAGGAGGATTTGACACAGATTTACCTAGGGGTAAAACCCAAATACCCCTATTTGAGCTAGACTCCAACGTGAACTGCTCCACGACAAAGGTACTTGCTACACTCTTGGTTACGACGCTCCCATGGGATATGCTTAGGATAATTCTCATTTTATTTACAAACCATTCTGAAGGGTTGATGAGAATATACTTCCTCAAATAAAACATTTTTTATGATTATGGATTATATCCATAAATTTTTCAATTTATGTTAAGTGTTTTACATGTTCGGAATTATGTATTTAGATTCATAAACTAATCTATTTTATTCCATTGTTTAGAAATGGTGGCTTGTGGAATAATGGAAACTATATCAATACACAAACTCCCTATAGGGATTTCCCTTTTGATCAAGATAATTATAGTGGATCAGGTGATACAACCGGTGCTGATCATCTTATCACCATACTGGTACAACTCACTTAGGTTATGAATAATAGCCTTACCCGTATGGATCACCCTGATCCACAATGTGGAGGATCAGTGTTAGATCACTTAATGAAGAAACAACCACTAACAGTAAATGGGAGTACAAATCCATTAGCAGCTGATCAATGGATAAATTCCGTAGAGAAAATATTACACGCCTTGGGGAGTAGTGAAATATAAACAGTTGTCATGGCATTTTACTGCCTCACTAGAGATGTTGATCAATGGTGGTCATTGATTCAAAACCCTAAGGAAGAAGTTGAAGTATAAAATATGGAATGGAGTGAGTTGATAAAGATTTTCTAAGAAAAATACATTCCTCGTGACCATCGATATGATATGGAAAGGAAATTTCTGAGTCTGATTAAAAGGTGGATGAGAATGTCGCAATGTATGAAGCTAACTTTACATTGTTAGCGAGGCATGCTGCAAATTATATATGTAACCCAAGAAGTAATATTGATCATTTCTTTGATGGGATAAAACCAATTCTTCATCAAGCATTAGTCTCAAAATCCTTCTCATTTAATGAAGGTATTGTATCATGTGCTATCAATACAGAAAAATAATTCTCTATGTTTTATGACTTTAAAGAAAAGCAAGAGAAGAAGAGATCTACTGAACACTTTGGAATTGTAAATAAAGGGAAGAAGGGTAAAGTTGAATATACATCATGTAGTAAATGTGGGAAGAAACACCCAGGTACTTTCCTGAAGGGAATGGGAGTCTATTACAAGTGTGGGGAAAAATGCCACCAATCTCGTGATTTCAAGGGGAAGAAAGAGACTGTCAATGTTTAATGCTACAATTATAGAGAAAGGGGGCATTATGAGAATTAATGTCCTAAGAGTCATGGGAACATTCCTCAGAAAAGGCTAAGGGATCAAGACCATGATTATACGATCACTACTCCTGAGGTAGATGCTCTGAAAGACGCAATGGAAAGAAATTTAATGGTTTTCACAAGTATAGAAAATGCTTTATTTGATTCTGGAGCATCACAATGTTTCATATCTTCCTATTTTTCTAAGAAAATTAGATATTTCAAATTTGATTTAGCAAGGGATTTGTCAGTAAAAACTCATAAGGGAAGTATCATTGCTACAATGTTTTGTGAATCATTCCCCATTAGTTCATATAAATGCTCTTTATCTGCTGATCTCATCATCATACCCATGATTGAATTTGATATAATCCTCAGTATGGATTGTCTTTCTGGCTGTGGCATAAAAATTTATTATAGGAAGAAGGAGGTTACGATTTTTGATGATGATGATAAACAACACCTTATCTTTAGAGAAGAATCGTCACCACCTGATTCTTATCTAGATCCACCCACAGTAGCTCAACTAAATTCAATTATTCGCGAGGAAGGGAATGAAATAACTGTGGGTGAGGAAAGGAATGTTCAAATATATTATGTACCTATTGTGAAATAATATGTTGATGTGTTTCTAGAATATTTACCTAGAAATACTCCAGAATATGAAATTGGGTTTTCCATTGATTTAATTCTTGGTTCAAGGCCCATATCGAATACCCCTTGCAGAATGGTCACTATGGAACTAGTGGAACTAAAGTAATAGCTAGATTAATTGAGTAATACGGGATTTATTTTCCCTAGGGTTTCTCAATGGGGAGCCCTTGTCCTTTTTGTTAAGAATAATGATGTATCTACGAGGTTGTGCATCGACTATAGGAAGATCAATGCTATAACAATAAATTAAAAGTATCCCCTACCTCGCATTGATGATTTATTTGACCAAATTAATGGAGCTCAATACTTTTCAAATATTGACCTTCGATCTAGATAACATCAATTGTATGTGAAGAAGGAAGACTTTCTGAAGACTGCATTTCAAACTAGGTATGGGCATTACAAGTTAACAATATTGCCTTTTGGATTGACTAATACACCCTCTTTCTTCATGGATCTAGTGAATAGAGATTTCAAGGATTATATCGATAATTTTGTAGTGGTATTAATTGATTATATCTTGGTATACTCCAAAAGCTTCGAAGATTAGGAAAATAACATGCGCATTATCCTGATGTCTCTTAGAAGACATGAATTATATGGGATGTTTAGGAAGTGTGATTTTTGCTTCAATAGATTTCTTTTCTTTTCCATATTGTCTCTAAGGATGGAATATCTATTGATCCTTCTAAGACAAGAGCAATCCAACGAAGTACAGCACCGATTAGTATAACTGAGGTACATAGTTTTATTGGTTTGGTAGGTTATTATCGACGTTTCATCTAGAATTTTTCCCAATTTGCTAACCCATTAACAAAGCTCACATGAAAAGGGGTTAAATTTGTTTGAAAAAAGAGTGTGAAGAATGTTTTGAAAAACTGAAGAGATGATTAGTCAATTCTCCTATATTGACACTACCATCGAGGAATGATGTGTTTGTTATTTATAGTGATGCATCCAAGAAAGTACATGGTTGTGTCCTTATGCAGAATGATATGGTTATTGTGTATGCATCACGACGGATAAAACATCATGAGAAAAACTGTCCTACTCATGATCTTGAGTTATCAGCTGTAATCTTTGCTATGATTATTTGGATACACCATCTCTATGGAGAAAAATGTGAGATATATACCGATCACAAGAGTTTGAAGTATATTTTCTCACAAAAAGAACTCCACATGAGGTAAAGGTGATGGCTTGAACTACTCAAGGATTATGATTGTACTATACACTACCACCTGGGGAGGGAAAATAACATGGTAGATGCTTTGAGAAGAAAATATCATGGGGTTTTCAACAAGATGAGAGTTAAAAAGGATCCTATATTCATGGATCTAGTATAGATTGATATGTGAATAACCATGGAAGGTGAAACATCATTTCCTTTTTTCAAATTGTTGCCAAACCAACATTATTAGAAATGATAAAGTGTTCTGAGACTGATGATGAAAAGTTTCAAAAGAATATTAAATCTTTGAATGATGGGATATTGAGTGTCTTTGTGTATGAAGATGGGATTTTGAAATTTGGAAAGAGACTTTGTGTTCTTGATATACCTGATCTTAAAAGGAAATTGTTGGAAGAATCTCATTGTTCCAATTTTTCTATACACCCAGGAAGTACAAAAATGTATAGATATTTGAAGAAACATTTTTGGTGGGACAATATGAAGAGGGAGATTTCGGATTTTGTGTCAAGATGTATGGTTTGTCAACAAGTGAAAGCTAGAAGGCAACAATCCTGGAGGATTCATGCAACCTCTTCCCATACCTGAGTGGAAATGGGATACTATTATGATCGACATTGTCATGGGACTACCAAAGACTCCTAGAAGGAACGATGCAATATGGGTCCTTTTTTATCGTCTTACCATGTCGGCGCTTGTAACGCCCCGACCCCAGTTACCCAGAGTCAGTGCATTATTACATGACATTGTCATGATCACAAGAAAGATCAAATCTCTAAAGACCGGTTGGTTTAATAGCCTTGGAAACACTAGATATATTCATAAAGTTTTACATTACATCATAAAGTAAAAAAATACTACAACAACATAGTCTCCATATTACACACTCATATACCCACATAAAATCCCTGCAGTTCATTCATAACTTACTTCTTCACATCCTGCGAAAAATAAAACATAGAAAAGGGGTGATCTCAAATGCCCAGTAAGGATAACAATATAGCGGAAACTTTCAAAAATAAGCATAAACATTTAAGGCAATGTATAACTAAAACAAAAAACCTATTAAATGTGAAATTCAACATAGTATGGAAAAAGTAAAATGAAATAACACCATTTAATTATTCACATGGATATTCTACTAATCGAATAATCACATGCAATATCAATAACCACTTTCATAATGATGGAATTCATAATGCCAGACTATCATAACCACATAGCCAAGGCCTCGTGCCAAGACTACAAATACGATTTTGCCAAGGCCTTGTGCCAAGACAGTAGTTTGTCTCATGAGACCTATCGATGCATCGAGGAGATATAGCGGGCTCCACCCGTCACATATTAAGTCCAATGCATTCCCATATGAAAAGGTTTAAACATAACATAAACATTCGTACTAAAACTAGCATACGAAATGTCAATACTTCCTCCATAAACTATGAATGGTATAAAAATAGCACATCCATAGTCAAACATATCACAAAACCTACAATACAATATAGAAGTTTTGTATCATAATAAATCAACTTCAAATAAGCGTAAAATCCATCAAAGGATGTTGACATAGATGAAATCAAAACTCTTTTTAGAGAAATATCTCTTTCTATTTTTGAAATCATTTAAGAGTAATATATTTATAAAATAAAACATTTTCTTTGAAAATATTCTTATAAACTTTTAAGGGAAGCTTAGATGATTTTATAATGGCGGAAAATAACTGCACCCGCTGTATAAGTTAAAAAAACATTCTTACCTTAATTCTGTCGAAAAGGTTAAAAGCACCTTGTTTGGAAAACGATGGAAAGATTCCTTTATAAAACTATTATAAAAATTCAAACAAGGGTATAAATGACTTTAACACATATTCTTTTAAATAGTAAAAATGTTTTGAAATACATTTTTAAGAAACATGGATGTGGATGATAAAGAGATCCCAGTAGATTATTACGTATAAACAAACTCGGATAATGAAGAGATTGTGAAATAACCCTTACCTTGTACTTTTCCTTGGTTGGGGTATGTTAACCTCCTGTATAATAGTGAAATAATTGTTATTAAATTATATAAGAATCATATGCATTAATATGATATCATATATGATCTTTTAACATTTCTTTGTTAATAATATCTTAGTATTATCATCGTTTCGGGTGTTAACTTACTCATTTTTTTTTATGTTTTGTTACATAAGCCATGTTTTTAATGGATAGGTTGTATATTATTTATATACATAATGATATCAAGTCCTTAAACATTATTTTTAAATCATCAAATGATAATTATACTTGAATGGATACGATAGAGAATGAATCTCAACGCGTTCGTGGAGACGGTAGTCCGTACGTACGCACGAGAGACAATATCATTCTTTTGATATTAAAATAATATATAAATGGATGGTATATCATATATACAGAATCATTAACATGTTATATTTATTATTTACATTAGATACACATCATTATTATACCCATCCAAATAATAATATATTGAATAACAATTACACCACGACGTGGAGACGGTAAGTCGTACGTACGCACGTATGGTGACATTTTATTCAAAGGGTGGATAGAATACTGAATATTGTTGTACCATATTTATAATAGCATCACTGTATATATATTATACTGGAGTTATTATTTTAGAATGGTAATAACAAAGGAAGAAGAAGTGGAAGAAGAAAGGAACTTGGAAAAGGGTGGTGAAATCATTACCTCTTCTTTGGGTTCTTCCTTTTGATTTGATCAAAAGGGCTCCTTAGGTTGGCTTTCTGATCAAACTAAGGGCTCTAGGTTGTATTGAGGGAAGTTGGGAGAGTATCTGGGAAGAGTTTTGCGGAACCAAAAGGCTTTGATGGTGTGAAGAAATGAGAAGGAGGAGTTCCCTTTTATAAGAGGGGTGAGGGGCACCTTTGGAAAAGCTAGAAATATTAATTTATAATAACTTCATATTCAGTTTCTAATGGCTCAAAAGTTTATTATTTAAATTTTAAGGTGGGGATAGGTCGAAAAAAATTCAACCAATAGAATTTATACAGGTTTGGGTACTTATATTAACCTTATCATTAAGTATTAACTCTTAGTTAATTAGTTTCACTTTTACAATGTCTCTTTGTATTTTATTTTATATAGTTAATAAACTTACTATATACATACAAGCGACCCCAAAGTGGTCCCTTAATAATAAAACTATCATGATATAAGTCTCTTGGCCGAACCTTAGATTTTTAGGAATTTAATATCAATTAATAATATAATATTTGTTTTAAAAACTCTTTTATGTCAATTTTGACACTATTCAATAGTTGATTTTCGTGAAACTCATAACAGAATTATTACTTAGAACAAAGTAAATTAAATCAATACTAATATGTTATATTATCCTATAAAATTATTTTAATTCATTAAAAGTCTCAAATTATATTTATTTGGGTATTTATAATATCAATTATTTTAAATTTTCACTATTATGGTAATTACTGCATCATCATTGTGTCATAAATAAATTAAATTATGTAATCTCTAAAAATTATAAATAAACTATCATTATGTAGGAAATACTTTTAGCTTTTAATGAATATTTATAGTCGAAAATCCAACATATATAACCCTATGTAAAAATTGTTTGTCTAAAAGATATATGTTTATGTCATTTTTGTACTTATTTTAACTTAATTAAAATTAAGTGTCCCTATCACCTAAAAGTGGCTCCATGGGGTCCCAAAATCGACCCAAAGATGCCTACGGTCGAAAATGTATCAACCAATAAGGCTAGGACACGTTTTAGGGTAATTTTGTATTATTATAATATTATTTTTTAACCCTTATTTATCGGATTTACCCTTAACCATGGTAAATAAAATATTTACCGAAGTAATTATTCAAAATGCCTAAAAATAAAAGTTACCTATTTACACAATTTGAACATCCTGATTCCAAATATGGAATCCATTTTTCCAAATTCAAAACACAGAAGTGGCAGAAATTAATTTAAAATTAATTCCTACTGTTAAAACAAAAAGCATTTTTTTAAGATATAATAACTATCAAAAGATTGATACTTGTTTATGTTCGGTTTAATTGTGAAATTATGTCCAATGACCAACATTGTATTAAATGGTAAAAATATATTCTAAATATACTTTAAAACCACTCTAATTCATAATTTATCACTATTAATTATTTTGATTAAAAAAGTTGTTTTTAATTAAAATTTAGTAATTTTCACTATTCATCAAAATATTAAAGTTATCCGAAAAGTACCAAAATTTCACCTTAGGATAAATTCGATATTCCTAATCCAAAAATGAAGTCAATTTTGAAATATAAAATATATATAATTTCAAAAATTAGGTATACTATTCATAACGGCTAGTTTGATTGGTTATGGTGTGTTAGAACTCGGTGTTGCGTACAACACATGCTATCACATTATTCAAAGAGAAGCGTACCGTAGAAGCTTGGGGTGTTACATTCTCCCCTCCTTCAAATAATTTCATCCTAAAAATTTCTAGAATACTTATCACATGAAAATACTCAGGTGGTTCTTCATCATAAGTTCCTCGGGTTCCCATGTTGCCTCTTCCATCTTATGGTTTCTCCACAAAACTTTTACCAGACGTGACATCCAGTTTCTCAGTACTTGTTCTCTCATATCAAGAATCCTGATGGGCTCTTCACAATAAGACAGATCAGGTTCCAGTTCTAACTCCTCATAGGTGAGTACATGTGTTGGTTCAGGCATGTATTTCCTCAACAGAGATACGTGGAACACATCGTGAACTTTGGAGAGACTTGGTGGCATTGCCAATCGGTAAGCTACAGCCCCAATTCGTTCTAGAATTTCAAAAGTTCCGATGTACCTGGGACTCAATTTACCTTTCTTACCAAAACGTATGACTCCCTTCCATAGAGATACCTTCAGGAAAACATGATCACCGACTTGAAATTCCAAATTCTTCCTTCGATTATCGGTATAGCTCTTCTGCCTACTTTGAGCTGCTTTGATGTGATTTTGGATTACCTTCACCTTTTCTATCGTTTCCTCCACCAGTTCTAGACCTACAAGTTTTCTTTCACCAAAGTCATCCCAACAGGTTGGTGTGCAACATCTCTTTCCGTATAACGCTTCATATGGTGCCATCTGAATACTCGAATGGAAGCTATTGTTATAGGAAAATTCTACCAGAGGTAAATATTGATCCCATATACCCTGAAAGTCAAGTGAGAAAGATCTCAACATGTCTTCTAAGGTTTTAATAGTCCGTTCTGATTGTCTGTCTGTCTGAGGGTGGTAAGAAGTGCTCAAATGAAGTTCAGTATCCAGGGATTTCTGAAGACTTTTCCAGAATCTTGAAGTAAAATGGGGATCACGATTAGAAACAATCGATAGGGGTATTCCATGAATTCTTACAACTTCATTAATATATAGTCTTGCTAGAAGTTCCAGTGGTAGATCTTCTCTTATAGCAAGAAAATGTGCTGACTTGGTAAGACGGTCAACAATAACCCATATTGCATCATTCCTTATAGGAGTCTTTGGTAGCCCCATGACAGAGTCCATCGTAATATTGTCCCATTTTGACTCCGGTATGGGAAGAGGTTGCATGACTCCTACAGGGTGTTTCCTTCCAGCTTTCACTTGTTGAAAAACCATACATATTGACACAAAATTAGCAATCTCCCTCTTCATGTTATCCCACCAAAAATGTTCCTTCAAATCTCTATACATTTTGGTGCTCCCATGGTGTATATAGAAATTGGAACTATGAGCATCATCCAGCAATTCCCTTTTTAGATCAGGTATATCGGGAACACAAAGTCTCTTCCCGAATTTCAAAATTCCATCTTCATACACAAAGTCTCTCAGTCTCCCATCATTCACAGCTTTAATATTCTTATGAAATTCTTCATCATCAGTCTGAGAACTCTTAATCCTTTCTAGTAAATATGGTTTGTCAACCATTTGAAAAAGCATTGATGTTTCTCCTTCCCTAGTTATTCCCATGTCCATCTTCACTAGATCCATGAAAATTGGATCCCTTTCAATTCTCATATTGTTCAAAAATCCATGATCTTTTCTTCTCAAAGCATCTACCACCTTGTTTTCCTTCCCTGGGTGGTAGTGTATCGTGAAATCATAATCCTTGAGTAATTCAAGCCATCTCTTTTGCCTCATGTTGAGTTCTTTTTGTGAGAAAATATACTTCAAACTCTTGTGATTAGTATAAATCACACATTTTTCACCATAGAGGTGGTTCCTCTATATCTTCAAAGAAAAGATCACAGCTGCTAACTCGAGATCATGGGTAGGATAGTTTTGTTCATTAATTTTCAACTGTCGTGATGCATAGTCAATAACTCTATCATTCTGCATAAGGACACAACCAAGTCCTTTCTTCGATGCATCACTATAGATAACAAACCCATCATTCCCCGATGGTAGAGTCAATATAAGAGCATTGACTAATATTCTCTTCAGTTATTCAAAATATTCTTAACACTCTTTTGTCCAAACATATTTAACCCCTTTACGTGTGAGCTTCGTTAATGGGTTAGCCAACAGGGCAAAATTCTGGACGAAACGTCGATAATAAACTGCTAAACCAATAAAACTACGTACCTCAGTTATATTCTTAGGTGTTGGCCATTCTAGGATTGCCTTGGTCTTAGAAGGATCAACAGAGATTCCATCTTTAGAGACAATATGGCCAAGAAAAGAAATCTCATGAAACCAGAATTCACACTTGCTAAACTTTCCATATAATTCATGTCTTCTCAGAGTCTTCAAGATAATTCACAAGTGATTTTCATGATCTTCGTAGCTTTTGGAGTATACCAAGATATCATCAATAAATACCACCACAAATTCATCAAGATACTCCTTGAAAACTCTATTCATCAGATCCATAAATACAGAGGGTGCATTATTCAATCCAAAAGGCATTACTGTAAACTCGTAATGCTCATACCTGGTTGAAAATGTTGTCTTCATAATGTCTTCCTTCTTCACACACAACTGATGGTATCCAAATCGAAGGTCAATCTTTGAAAAGTATTGAGCTCCATGCAGTTGGTCAAATAAATCATCAATGCGAGGTAGGGGATACTTGTTCTTTATTGTTATAGCATTGATCTCCCTGTAGTCAATACATAACCTCATAGATCCATCTTTTTTTTTAACAAAAAGAACAGGGGCTCCCCATGGAGAAACACTAGGGCGAATAAATCCCTTATTACTCAATTCCTCTAGTTGTTTCTTTAGTTCAACTAATTCTACAGTGGACATTCTATAAGGGGTCTTCGATATAGGCCTTGATCCAGAAATTAAATCAATGGAAAACTCAACTTCTCATTCTGGAGGATGTCCAGGTAAATCTTCTGGAAATACATCTACATATTCCTTCACAACAGGTACATCCTCTATTTGAACATTCCTTTCCTCACCCACAGTTATTTCATTCTCTTACTCCCCAATAATTGAATTAGTTGAGCTACTGGGGGTGGATCTAAATAAGAATTAGGTGGTGACGATTCTGCTCTAAAGATAAGGTGTTCCTTATCATCATCATCAAGAATCGTAACCTCTTTCTTCTTACAATAAATCTTCGCATCATAGTCCGAAAGCCAGTCCATACTGAGGATTATATCAAACTCAATCATAGGTATAAAGACGAGATCAGCAGACAAAGAACATTTATGTGCGCTAATGGGGACTGATTCACAAAACTTTGTTGCAATGATACTTCCCTTAAAAGTTTTAACTGACAACTCCCTTGTTAAATCAAATTGGAAATATCTAATTTTCTTAGCAAACTGGGAAGATATGAAATAATTTAATGATCCAGAATCAAACAATGAATTTTCTAAACATGAGGAAACCATTAAATTACCTGCCACCACGTCTTTCGGAGCTTCTACCTCAACAGTACTGATAGCATAAGCTTGGCCTTGATCCCTTGGCCTTTTCTGAGGTAAGTTCTCCTGACGCTTAGGACATTTATTCGCATAATGCCCCATCTCCCTGTAATTGTAGCACTGAACATTGGTAGCTTCCTTCTTCCCTTTGCAATCACGAACTTGGTGTCCTTTTTCACCACACTTGTAACAGACTCTTGTTCCCTTCAAGCAAGTACCGGGGTATTTCTTCCCACATTTACCACAGGATGGATATTCAACCTTTCCCTTCTTCCCCTTATTTCCATTCCCAGATTGATCAGTAGTTCTCTTATTCTCTTTCTTTGCTTTAAAGTCATAAGACTTAGAAAATTCCTTTTCGGTCTTGATAGCGCATGAGACAATGTCTTCGTACAATGAAAAGGATTGTGAGACTAATGCTCGATGGAGAAATGGTTTTAACCCATCAAAGAAACGATCAATCTTACTTCTTGGGTTACGTATATAATCTCCAACATACCTTTCTAACCTTGTAAAGTTAGCCTCATACTTTGCGACATTCTCATCCTCCTTTTGTCTCAGAGTCAGAAACTGTCCTTCCATATCTGCTCGATGGTCGCGAGGAAAGTATCTTTCTAAAAACAGATCTTTGAACTCCCTCCATTCCATATTTGATACTTCATCATCTTCCTTCGTATTTTGAATCAATGACCACCATTGATCAGCATCTCCAGTGAGGCGGTAAACTGCCATGATAACTTTTTCCCTTTCACTACTCCCCAAAGCCTAAAATATTTTCTCTAGGGAAAATATCCATTGCTCAGTTACTAAGGGATTTGTGATCCCATTGAATGTTGGTGGTTTTTTCCTCATGAATCTATCTAACATTGATCCTCCACGCTGCGGATCAGGGTGCTCCATACGGGTAAGGTTATTATTCATAACCTAAGTGATTTATCCCAGTATGGTGATTAGCTGATCGACACCAGTTGCATCACCAGCTCCATTATAATTATCTTGAGCAGGAGGGAAATACCTACATGTAGTACGTGCATTGATACGGTTTCCATTTCTTCCACTAGGCGCCATTTCTAAACAATGGCATAAACTAGATCAGTTTGTGAATCAAAATACATAATCCCATACTTATAAAACACTTAACATAAATTGAACTATTTATGGATATAATCCATAATCATAATAATGTTTTCTTTGAGGAAGTATATACTCATAAACCCTTCATAATGATTTGTAAAGAGAATGAGAGTTATCCTAAGCATATCCCCCGGGAGTGTCGTAACCAAGAGTGCAGCAAGGCCCGTTGTCGTGCACCAGTTCCCGTTCGAGTCTAGCTCAATGCGGTGTTTTCGAGTTTTACCCCAAGGTACATCTGTGCCAGAGCCGCCTCTACCTGCTCGTATCCAGACAGGGATGTATTACTTGGAAAACTCACAAAATCTATACAATACCAAAATTCTAGGAAGTTATTCTATACTAATCCTCAAAGTTCATCTTAAGTCTGTGTGCTCTAATCAGAGTTTATCTAAATCTAGCTTCCAGGGTTTGTACTAAACTTCCTCTGATACCAACTGTAAATCCCCGGGCCCAGTTACCCAAAGTCGGTGTATTATTACATAATATTGGCATGATCACAAGAAAGATCAAATCTCGAAAGAACGATTGGTTTAGTAGCCTTGGAAACACTAGATATATTCATAAAGTTTTACATTACATCATAAAGTGAAAAACTACTAAAACAACATAGTCTCTATATTCCACACTTATATCCCCACATAAAATCCCTGCAGGTCATTCATATCTTACTTCTTCACATCCTGGGAAAAATAAAACATAGAAAAGGGGTGAGCTCAAATGCCCAGTAAGGATAACAATATAGTGGAAACTTTCAAAAATAAGCATAAACATTTAAGGCAATGTATAACTAAAACAAAAGCCTTTTAAACTTGAACTTCAACATAGTATGAAAAAAGTAAAATGAAATAATGCCATTTACTTATTCACATGGATATTCTACTAATCGAATAATCACATGAAATATCAATAACCACTTTCATAATGAAGGAATGCATAATTTCAGACTATCATAACCACATAGCCAAGGCCTCGTGCCAAGACTACAAATAAGATTTTGTCAAGGCCTTGTGCCAAGACACTAGTTTGTCTCATGAGACCTACCGATGCATCGAGGAGCTATAGTGGGCTCCACCCGTCACATATTAAGTCCAATGCATTCCCATATGAAAAGGTTTAAACATAACATAAACATTCGTACTAAAACTAGCATACGAAATGTCAATACTTTAGCCATAAACTATGAATGGTATAAAAATAGAACATCCATAGTCAAACATATCACAAAACCTTCAATACAATATATAAGTTTTGTATCATAATAAATCAACTTCAAATAAGCGTAAAATCCATCAAAGGATGTTGACATAGATGAAATCAAAACTCTTTTTATAGAAATATCTATTTATATTTTTGAAATCATTTAAGAGTCATATATTTATAAAATAAAACATTTTATTTGAAAATATTCTTATAATATTGTAAGGGAAGCTTCGATGATTTTATAACGGCGGAAAATAACCGCACCCGCCGTATAAGTTAAAAAAACATTCTTACCTTAATTCTGTCGAAAAGGTTAAAAGCACCTTGTTTGGAAAACGATGGAAATATTCCTTTATAAAACTCTTATAAAAAGCCAAAAAAGGGTATAAATGACTCTAACCCATATTATTTTAAATAGTAAAAATGTTTTGAAATACATTTTTAAGAAACTTGGATGTGGATGATAAAGAGATCCCAGTAGATTATTACGTATAAACAACCTCGGATAATGAAGAGATTGTGAAATAACCCTTACCTTGTACTTTTCCTTGGTTGGGGTAGGTTAACCTCCTTTATAATAGTGAAATAATTTTTATTAAATTATAAAATAATCATATACATTAATATGATATCATATATGATCTTTTAACATTGCTTTGTTAATAATATCTTAGTATTATCGTCGTTTAGGGTGTTAACTTACTCCTTTTCTTTTTTATGTTTTGTTACATAAGCCATGTTTTTAATTGATAGGTTGTATATTATTCATATAAAGAATGATATCAAGTCCTTGAAAATTATTTTTAAATCATCAAATGATAATTACACTTTAATGGATACGATTGAGAATGAATCTTATCGCGTTCGTGGAGACGGTAGTCCGTATGTACACACGAGCGACAATATCATTCTTTTGATATTAAAATAATATATAAATGGATGTTATATCATATATACAGAATAATTAACATGTTATATTTATTATTTACATGAGATACACATCATTATTATACCCATCCAAATAATAATATATTGAATAATAATTACACCACGACGTGGAGACGGTAAGCCGTACATACGCACGTATGGTGACATGTTATTAAAAGGGTGGATAGAATACTGAATATTGTTGTACCATATTTATAATAACATCACAGTATATATATGATACTGGAGTTATTATTTTAGAATGGTAATAACAAAGGAAGAAGAAGTGGAAGAAGAAAGGAACTTGGAAAAGGGTGGTGAAATCATTACCTCTCTTCGGGTTCTTCCTTTTGATTTGATCAAAAGGGCTCCTTAGGTTGGATTTATGATCAAACTAAGGCCTCTAGATTGTATTGAGGGAAGTTGGGAGAGTATTTGGGCAGAGTTTGGAAGAATCAAAAGGCTTTTAAGGTGTGAAGAAATGATAAGGAGGAGTTCCCTTTTATAAGAGGGGTGAGAGGCACCTCTGGAAAAGCTAGAAATATTAATTTATAATAAATTAATATTCGGTTTCTAATGGCTCCAAAGCTGATTATTTAAATATTAATGTGGTTATAGGTCGAAATAAATTCAACCAATATAATTTAGACAGGTTTGGGTACTTATATTAACCTTATCTTTAAGTATTAACTCTTAGTTAATTTGTTTCACTTTTACAATGTCTCTTTGTATTTTATATTATATAGTTAATAAACTTACTATATGCATCCAAGATACCCCAAAGTGGTCCCTTAATGATACAAATATCATTATATAAGTCTCTTGGCCGAACCTTAGATTTTTAGGAATTTAATATCAATTAATAATATAATATTTGTTTTAAAAACTCTTTTATGTCAATTTTGACACTTTTCAATAGTTGATTTTCGTGAAACTCATAACAGAATTATTACTTCGAAAAAAGTTAATTAAATCAATCCTAATATGTCATATTATCCTAGAAAATTATTTTAATTCATTAAAAGTCTCAAATTATATTTATTTCAGTATTTATAATATCAATTATTTTAAATTTTCACTATTTTGGTAATTATTGCATCATCATTGTGTCATAAATAAATTACATTATGTAATCTCTAAAAATTATTAATAAACTATCATTATGTAGGAAATCGTTTTATATTTCTAATGAATATTTATAATCGAAAATCCAACATATATAACCCTATGTAAAAAAAATTTGTCTAAAAGATATATGCTTATGTCATTTTTGTACTTATTTTAACTGAA
The DNA here is from genome assembly GCA_963277665.1 of Viscum album. NCBI lineage: Eukaryota > Viridiplantae > Streptophyta > Magnoliopsida > Santalales > Viscaceae > Viscum > Viscum album. The sequence continues at coordinate 273,452,561 of OY728155.1, read as the reverse complement.
TTAAAATTAGGTGTCCCTATCACCTACAAGTGGCTCCATGGGGTCCCTAAATCGACCCAAAGATTTCTATGGTCGAACATGTATCAACCAATAAGTCTAGGACACGTTTTAGGGTAATTTAGTATTATTATAATATTGTTTGTTAACCCTTATTTACCGGATTTACCCTTAACCATGGTAAATAAAATATTTACCGAAGTAATTATTCAAAATGTCTAAAAAGAAAATTTACCTATTTACACAATTTGAACATCCTGATTTCAAATATGGAATCCATTTTTCCAGATTCAAAACACAGAAGTGTCAGAAATTAATTTAAAATTAATTCCCGCTGTTAAAACAAAAAGCGTTTTTTAAGATATAATAACTATCAAAAGATTGATACTTGTTTATGTACGGTTTAATTGTTAAATTATGTCCAATGACTAAAATTGTATTTAATGGTAAAAATATATTCTAAATATACTTTAAAACCACTCAAATTCATAATTTATCACTATTAATTATTTTGATTTAAAAAGTTTTTTTTAATTAAACTTTAGTAATTTTCACTATTCATCAAAATATTAAAGTTATCCGAAAAGTACCAAAATTTCACCTTAGGATAAATTAGATATTACGAATCCAAAAATGAAGTCCATTTTGAAATATAAAATATATATAATTTTAAAAATTAGGTATACTATTCATAACGGCTAGTTTGATTGGTTATGGTGTGTTAGAACTCGGTGTTGCGTATAACACACGCTATCACATTATTCAAAGAGAAGCGTACCGTAGAATCTTGGGGTGTTACAGCGCATTTTATTACTATAAGTTAAGATTTACCACTTGAATATTTAACAAGACTATATATTAATGAAGTTATAAGACTTCATGGAGTACCACAATCGATTGTTTCTGATTGTGATCCCCATTTTACATCATGATTCTAGAAAATTCTTCAAAAATCCATAGATAATGAACTTCTTTTGAGCACTGCCCACCACCATCGAACTGATGGGAAATTAGAACAGACTATTAAAACCATAGAAGAAATGTTGAGATAATTCTCACTTGACTTTCAATGTATGTTGGATCAATATTTACGTTTGGTAGAATTTTCCTATAACAATAGATTCCATTCAAGTATTTAGATGGAAACATATGAAGCGTTATAAAGATAAGTCGCACACCAACCTGGTGGGATGATGTTGGTGAATGAAAACTCATAGACCCAGATCTTGTGGAGGAAACGATGTAAAAGTTGAAGGTATTACAAACCCACATCAAAGAAGCTCAAAGTAGCTAGAAGAGTTATGCCTATAACTGAAGGAAGGATTTGGAATTTTTGGTAGGAGATCATGTTTTCTTGAAGGTATCCCCCTGTAAGGGTGTTATAAGTTTCAGTAAGAAGGGAAAATTGAGTCCCTGGTACATCAGAACTTTCAAAATTCTAGAACGAATTGGGGATGTAGCTTACTGGTTGGAAATGCTACCAAGTCTCTCCAAAGTCTACGATGTGTTCCACGTATCACTGTTGAGAAAATACATGCCTGACCCAACACATGTAGTCACCTATGAGGAATTAGAACTGGAAACCAATATGTCTTATTGCTAAGAGCTTTTCATTGTTCTTGATACAGGATAACAAGTGCTGAGAAACTGGACGACTCGTCTGGTAAAAGTTTTATTGAGAAACCAAAAGATGGATGAAGCAACGTAGGAACCCAAGGAACATATGATGAAGAACAACCCGATTCTTTTTATGCAGTAATGTTCTAGAAATTTAGATTACAAAATTATTTGAAGGAGGGGAGAATTTAACATCCCAAGCATCCATGGTACACTTCTCTTTAAATAATACATTAGCGTGTGTTGTATGCAACTTCGTGTTCTAACACACCAAAACCAATCAAAATAGCTGTTATGAATAGTAATACACACTTTCTGAAATGTTATAAATTTTATCTTTCAAAATTTACTTCATTTTTTGATTTGGAATATCAAAATAAGATTAGGGTGAATTTTTGGTATTTTTCTGAAATTTTTTTATTTTTGATTAATAGTGAAAAACACTGAGTTATAATTTAAAACCGAATTTTTATTTAAATAATTATTTATTTTATTTAAATTTATTTTAAGTCAAAATAGATATATAATACATATATAAGTTCAATGTAATTCATTGGAGTTAGATTATAATAATATTAGATATATAAAAATTTTATTGAACTTGTCACCGTCTTTTACCCACCTCCTAGGAGAATTTGCAAATTCACATAAAACATAATTTTACCACTTCTTTGAGTGAAATTTAAAAAATATGAGAAAAATTTTTGATATAATTAAGTAAAATGTTGTTCAATAAGTTGGAAATAATTTTTTGTAAATAGTAACATTTTACTTTTATTTTACACGGTTAAATGTAAATAGGGTAATTTAGGGTAAAATGTATTATTATTAACCTAACACATGTCCTAATCCTATTGGATAAGTATAAATCAACCAAAAAAGACCATAGGAATAAAATATTAACCTTTTTGGTCAACTTGGATTAGATTTGGACATTTAACATTATTTAATTCAATGAAGAGATAAAAGAGTTAAAATCAAATTTTAAAAAATAAAACATATTTAATATAGGGTTACACATAAGATAAATTCGACTATAAATATTCATTATAAAGAAAAAACTATTTCCAAAAAAATAATATTTTATTTATATTTTGTAGAAATTAAATAATATAATTTTTTATGACACAATTATGATACAGTAATTACCTAATTAATGAAATATTAAAATAATTAATATTAAAAATATCCAAATAAAGGTAATTTGAGACATTTTTTGAATTAAACTAATTTTATAGGTTAATATGACATATTAGGGTTGGTTAGAAGAATTTTATTTGAAGTAATAATGCTGTTATGAATTTAGAAAAAACAAAATACCAAATAGTGTCAAAATTAACAGAAAAGAGTTTTTTAAAACCAATGTTATATTATTAATTGATATTCTATTCATAAAAATATAATGTTCGGCCAAAATAATTATATAATGATAGATGTCTCATTAATGAACCATTTGGTGTTCTATTGGGAGTATATAGTAAGTTCATTAACCATATAATATAAAAATACAAAGAGACATGGTAATTGTCAAACTATTTAACTAAGAGTTAAATCTCAATGATAAAGTTAATATAGTGACTCAAACCTATCTAAAACATACTGGTTGGGTGGTTTTTGACCCATCCCCAACTTATCCTTTAAATAATATAAATTTGAGCTATTAGAAATCGAAAATTATTTTATTATAAAATAATATTTCTAGCTTTTCCAAAGGTGCCCCTCACCCCTCTTATAAAAGGGCACTCCCCATTCTCTCTAATTCACACCTTCAAAGCCATTTTTCTCGCCCAAACCCTTACCAAATACCATATCAACTATCCTACCTTAATCTTAGGGGCCTTACTTTACTCAGAAATCCAACCTAAGGATCCATTTTGATCAAATCAAAAAGAATAACCCGAAGAAGAGGTAAATATTTCATGACCTCTTTCAAGTTCCTTTCTTCTTCCACTTTCGGTTTCTTGGTTGTTTCCATTCTAAAATAATAAATCCAGTATATTCTATATACTGCAATTTTGTTTTTAATATGGTACAACCAAATTCATTATTCTATCCATCCTTTGAATGACATGTCACCATACGTGCGTACGTACGGCTTACCGTCTCCATGTCATGGTGTAATTGTTATTCAATACATTATTATTTGGATGAATATAATAATGATATATAATTGTTGTAAATAATAAATATAACATGATAATGATTCTTCATATATGATATTCCATCCAATTATATATAATTTTAATATCAAAATAATGATATTGTTGCTCATGCGTATGTATGGATTACCTTTTCCACGAACGCGATGATATTCATTCCCCATCGTATCCACACAAGACTAATTTTAATTATATAATTAAAAAAAATTAAATACTTGATATCATTCTATGTAGGTATAAGATACATCCCATCCATAAAAAATATGACTCAAATAACTAAGAATATAATGGAAATCAAATCTATTAACACCTGAAATGACGATAATACTAAGATATTATTGACAAATCAATGTTAAAAGATCATATAAGATATCATATTAATGTATATGATTCCTGTATAATTTAATAACAATTATTTCACCATTATATAATATTTTAACCTACCCTTGACCAAGTAAAATTACATGCTAAGGGTTAATTTCACAATCCCTTTATTATATGAGGTCGTTTATACGTAATTATCTATGGGGACCTCTTTATCATCCCCATCTATGATTCTTAAAAATGCATTCCAAAACATTTATACTATTTACTTGAATATGGTTTAAATTCATTTATACCCTTTTTTGACTTTTTATAAAATGTTTTTAAAGGAATCTTTCAGTCATCTTCCAAAGAAGGTACTTTTAACCTTTTCGACAAAAATAAGGTAAGAATGTATTTTTTTAACTTATACGGCGGGTGCGACTATTTTCCACTATTATAACATAATCAAAGCTTCACTTACAATCTTATAAGAATATACTTTCGAAATAAATTTTTCCTTCATAAATTATGTGACTTTTAAATGATTTCAAAATAGAAAGAGATATTTCTCAAAAAAAAGGTTTTGATTTCATATATGTCAACATCCATTGCTGGATTTTAAGTTTATTTGATATTGATTTATTATGATACAAAACTTCCATATTTTATTGAAGGTTTTGTGATATGTTTTACTATGGATGTGTTATTTTTATAGAATTCATTGTTTATGGATAAAGTATTGAAATTTTGTATGATAGTTTTAATACAAATGTTTATGTTATATTTAAACCTTTTCATATGATTAATGAATTGGACTTAGTATGCGACGGGTGGAGCCCTATATAGATCCTAGATGCATCGGTAGGTCTCATGATAAAAACTAGTGTCTTGGCACAAGTCCTGGACAAAATATTATTTGTATTCGTGGCACAAGGCCTTAACTATTTGGTTATGATAGACTGACATTATGCATTCCATCATTTTGAAAGTGGTTATTGATATTGAATGTGATTATTCGACTAGTAGAATATCCATGAGAGTAAGTAAATGGAATTATTTTGATTTATATTTTCCATATTATGATGTAGTTTATGATGAAAAGGATTTTCTTTTAGTTTTTTACATCACCTTAAATGTTTATGCTTATTTAAGAATGCTTCCGCTATATTTTTATCCTTATTGGTAATCTGAGCTCATCCCTTTCAATGTTTTATTATTCCCAGGATTCAAAAAGGTTTATTATGACTGACCTGCATGGATAGTCTATGGGATCTCAATGTTGTCTATGGAAATAATGTTGTTGTAGTTTTCAATTTTATGATGTATTATAAACCTTATTAATGTATCTAGTACTTCCAAGGCTACTAAAATATTCGGTCATTCGAGACATGATCTTTTGTGATCATGCCAATGTAATGTAATAACGCACTAACTCTTGGTAATTGGGGCTGGGGAATTACAATTATAATTTTAACAATGATGAAAATAGTTATAATTTAGAGAGCACTGAGTAAATGATCTAAAAAATAATTATGATCAACTGGTTATGGTTCCCTAGAGGAATAAAAATTAAAAAATATAATTAGGAAAAGGAGGATGTGATGATACAAATATATCATCATTTTTTTCATTTAATGATGATTTTTTAATTTCTCAATTCATTTTACATGGGTTATAATGTAATACCATAGGATTTTACCTTAAATTTACATTAAAATGATTTTAATTTCATTGATAGTTTGAGATACGTGAAACCCAAAGTATAAATGAACCAGAAATATAATATAACATTATAAACTTGTAGTCAAATTTGAGATATGAATGTGAATAAAAACATTTAGAATATTATGAATTGAATTATTATGTAAATAATATATTTTTTTATAAATATATACTCAATTTTAATTCAAATAACTATTTGTATTAAGAATATAATTTTCTTAAAAATGACTTTTATTGTTTTTTAAGAGAAAATAATATAAATTATTTCTACCAAATAAAAATATGTGTGTATCAAAAAATTAACATAATTTTTTAAATAATAATTTCATAATTTTCTTGAGTCATATTTTGATAATTTTATGAAATGATTGATTTTTCGAGGGATTGTGAAAAATATAGATTTTTTTCATAATTTTATTTTCATATAGGTACTTAAAAAGTACCATTTTATTTTAATTGTTTTTAAAAGTTTAGATAGTACTTTTTTATTGTTAATAATTTACTTCATTTCAATGGAACTAATTTTATGTTTTATTTTTTGTATAAAAACATTTTATCCATGATAAATTATTTTTATCAAGAAAATTTTATTTTATCTTGTTTTGAGGGTTTAGTTTTAAATTAAATTCTTCCACATATATGAATTCAATCATGAAACAAAGATTCCATAAATGAAATAAAAATTAATATTTTTTAAATGGGAACTTCATATCTTATGAATAATAGTAACCTTAGTAAATATTGTTCACCATAACAAGTGTAAAACTGGAAAAATTGTTTTAAAACATTGCAATAATGCAATAAAATTTCTCCAAAACATACCTTTATTAGAATATATTAATCAACTATGACCATTTATATAAAATTATCTATTATATGGACACTTTGTTCCATTTTACCTTTATTTTGACCTGTATATTTTTAGAAGAAATGAATAAACACAAAATTTCACTCTCTTGAATTTAACAAATAAAATTTTTTACCAATTGGAGAAAAAGAGAATAATTTCAACTCTAAATGTTTATCTGATAAATAAATTATTTTTTATTAATGGTAAATTATTTATAATCTGTAAATATTTAAAAATTACCTTAATTGAATACACATAGATAACACAGTATCTATTCAATTAATATAAAAAATAAAATAAATGTTTTACAAAAACTGAAAATCATTAATGTTGGGTTTCATTATTATTTACAAATAATATTATAGATAAATATAACATATTATGAATCTGGGAATGGTTTTTTTAATTTATTTTTTTCATGTTTCCATTAAATTAAAGTTAAATAAATATTTTCCAAAATGTCACCAATCATATTTTATGTTAAATAATATTTTATTATGTTATTTATAAATAATACATATATTTACAAAGGAAATGTAGGGTAATAAATTCTAAAAAATCTAAACACTTTTCCATTTACGTGGTAATTGTAGTGACCCAACCCCAGTAATCCCAACTCAAGATACATTTATCAATTATATAGTCAGAAGATATAAGTCTATCACATGCCAAATGACTAAAATATATAGTATTCTATTTAAACCAGATACATACATGACTCGGGTTTAACAAATAAGAAATGTAATTATATCATAATTATTATTCTTCATTTAGGATAATAAGTTTTTTCCATCTAGAGTATCTTTTCAAAAATTTCTTAATAATATTTTTGGAATTATATGGAAAGGTAATCAAAAAAAATTTAGCTCAAATTCTCAGTAAGGTTATGGTATAGGGAAAGTAATAATAAAACAATGATTATAATAATTATGGAATTATAAATAATTTAAAACACATTCTCTGTAATAAAAAACTAAAAGGAATTACATAATATTTTTGAGAGGTAATCACCAGGAACATGTTCTATTTCAATAACTATTTATGCAAAAATCAAAATAAAAATATAACATATTGAATCACATTCCCTTATATTAATGAACTAAGAATGAAATGAATCCATAGATATGTTGACAAAAATTCTCATGGATAAATAATAACTCAATCAAAATGAAGGAAATTCAAAATTATTGGATGTCACCTTTTTAGAACATGAACCATTATTCCATCATGATCTATGCTCAAGACTATTTCATCCTACGGGTATAAACCCATCAATCCATTTTGAAATAAAAAATGGAGTGTTTTTCACCAAATAATTTCATCTAATGAGACTTTTGATACATTGATGGGATATCATTTAACGATCACCGACAAATATGGATTAAAATAAATTGTCCCCAAACCCTCTTTTTTATAACACAATATAATGATAATGTGTTAAATGACGAAATTAAATGACTCATGTCAACAAGAGGCATCAATTTTTTCAAGATCCAACCTGATTAGAACTTCACAGTTATACATTCTTGGCCCAGATTAGTAATCATCATTGGTGACATCGTGGGATTCTTCCTAGGGACTGCCCAATTGAAGTCAAACTACATAAGAAAGAAGATGTGTTGTACAATGGAAACATTCATTAGTCAAATGAAACATTCAGGAACTTGGGTGGGCCCCATGGAGGGGATCACATGACATCTGGGAGAATGGTGGTACTTTAAAAACTAGGAGTTGAAATCAAGTTTAAATGCATTGAACATATGTTATCACTAGATCCCATTTATTACATTGGTATTAGAGAAAGAACCCAACCTTATGTGTGTTGAACTACTTCGATTGAGATTTTGGGTCCATAATAAGGACATTGTGCTTGGTGGGGGGGGATTGTAACACACAAAATGATAAAAGGTGATGTGAATAATTTATATGACTAATTTAATCAAGGTGAAAATGTCTTTTTAGTTCCCTAACTAATTATAAATCCAAATTTAAGCATGATTGTCCTAGAGTAGTGATTAGGATGGGTGACCTCATGGGATGTCACTCAAGGTGTTTTTGAGTAATAACAAAACACACTGGAGAGAACATGTGTTGGAATTTGGGGAAATTCATTAGTCAAATGAACTTTTTGAGAATGTGGTGGGCCCCAAAGAGGGTAACCTGTGTCTACGGGGAAACTAGTTGTACATGGAAGGTCATGGCCCAATGACCATGTGGAAGGCGGGGTGGTTGTGCTCTTAGTGGTACAAGTTATTACATCTTTCATCCCCCTAGAAATCCTCATATCAAATTAAATATACAAATTATCAAATATCCTTATCTAATAAAGTACATTTATTTTTAAAAATTTCACAAAATAATCAAAAAACATCGAAAGTAAATACTATATGGAAAAATGAATATAGTGTAGGATTTAATCATATAAATTAAAACTGATATGGATATATATGGGAAATTCAATGTCAAATGGTCACAAAAAAATTGAATATTTCTAGCAGACAAAAGTAACTAATTAGGTGAATGTCAATATTACCCTTTTCCAAATCAAGTATAATCCATCTGGAGGAGGAATGAGGACAGTATCAATATGACATATCACAAGTGGATTAAAAAAATGTGTTGTTTTAGTTGATGAATATAAATAATATAAAAGGAAATTTTAAAAAAGTTAGTTAGTAAAGCATCCATTTATTTTTTTTAAAAATTCGTGTAGCCAATTCTTTTAAAATGAATTTTGATAACCTTGTTTTGAAAACATGGTTTTTGGATGAAAATAGGTTCTCCAACTAAAGATGTGATGATGTTGGGTTTTCATTAAAATATATTCTAAAACCTTTTGAGAACCAAAGATGGAATAAATGACATGAATACTTCAAAAAGGACATTAATAACCATAGTGTAGAAAAATAGATTATTTTCTTAAAAATTATTATAAAATTGATTCAACAGAAAATGAAAGATGATTAATTTTTTTGGTGGAAATAAGATTTAAACACTCCAAAGTGTCCCATACCTGTTTGAATCATTTTAAATAATAACCATCTTGAGGGAATAACATTAAATGAATTTTTTAAATAACTTGAAGATAAAATTTTTAATTATATAATATAACAAAATAGTAAATAGATAGAACACAAAAATATATATGTGGTGAATATAACATTTATCTAAAAGTTGTAAAAGGTGAGATGAATATCATTTACATTGTGTTTCCATTCAAATGATATTTCTCTAAATTTCAATATAATATTAGTGAAAATGTTACTAACTTATTCCATAAAAATATTAATATTTATGATATCAAATATTATTTTTATATAATATCTTATTACCAATTTTTATCAATATTTCAATACTTCAACAATCTATGTTGTTAATTTGCTTGTTTGTAGGGTATGTTTTGACTTGTAATTTATTGTTCATTTTAAATAGATCATGATTTCATCATCTAAAAAATTTAACCCATGCTTTTATAATCGTATAGATAAATAAAACCATTATATATGTATTTATAATAATTAATATTTTTTGGAGATGAGATATAAATTGCACCATTAATGGATACAGTACATCAAAAGTAATCATGAACCCTACTTCAATTTATTAGTCATATTAAAAGAATTAAATGTAAATGAATTATATTTATAGTATAATTAATGTTTAATATTTATGACATATATATAACATAGGGTTATTTAAAAATCTTTATATATTCTATGTATGTTGTGAAAAAAAACATAGCACTTTGAGTGTGATGTCGTGCACACATCAACAAATGATTTTTTCATATTCCTAAAAGATATAGTGCATAATAGTATGTTATTTAAATTAATTTCATAGTTAAAAAAATTTAAATATTATTTATTAAATATATAAATATATTTTCTATCTTTATTCCCTACTATGTGAGGTGGTAAAGGAAAACTGATCAATATTGTCTAGTGAGGTAGCTGTTCATTGTACACAAAACGGTAAGTTATTTACCAATTAGATGAATGTTCATGTAAGTATTGGTTTACCCCATAACACACAAAAATAATTATAGTTAGGATTATGGTTTTATTATATAATCATGGAATAATAATAATTGAATGAGTGGCATGAGAAATAAATATATAGATCTCAAGAAATTATGTTACCTTTTAAATAGGTAAGTAAATATAGTTTGAACCAATGGGATTATATGGATGAATTTATAATCATAATGAGGATTATAGAATTATGATAGGGATTAGGAGGAGATATTTTTCATGATATTTTGGATCCTAAGTTTCTTTAGAGTTGTGGGTAAGTGGTAGAATTGAGTGAATTTTTACAGTATAGGAGGAATGTCAAACTTGTAAATTTAGGATAAAGCAATTACACTCTTATTTATCCCATGTAAATTAGAACCATTAATGGTCCATAGTTAACAAATGGGAAAATATGGTTGAAATATGTATATATAATGTATTTTTGACTATTTTATAGGTCATTTTACCTTCTATAATATTGTTTAGTTCCATGTAAAGTATATTTTTTTCTTATTCATTGTAATTAATTTAAATCAAATTAAATAATATTATTATTTAAATAATAAGTTGAAAAAATTAGTAATTATATATTATGATTATTCTAAATATGGACTCCAATTTTAAAAATTCAAAACATATGAGTGGAAGAAATTAATTTAAATTTAATACCATAAATGGGATGACATTGCTTATTTTTAATCTAATTAAACTTTAATACTAGTTTATTATATACTTCATCCTTATAAATAAATTATATGAAAAATTTTTGGAATTAAAATTCAATATTTTTTCACTATTCATTTAAAAATGAAACATAAACAGAAAATACTAAAAATTTACCCGAACCTAATTTTTTTGATTCCCTTTCGATGAATAATTTTATTCTGACATATATGGTTTATATAATTTTTAAATGTGTTTTTTAAAATAGGTTCTCTATTAAAATGGGGTAAACATGAATTTAGAGAAATATTGATTTTTATGTGAAATATTGGGTTTTTATTATCTTATTACTAGAATATCAATAAGCTGATGGTATAATATATTTTATTTAATATATAACATATATATTTCATTAATATCATTCAATAAATTTAATAACCTAAATTTATTAGAATAAAATGAATTTATGGTCCTATAAATAGTTTTCCAATAAAAACATTCCCTTTATATTCAAAAGTCTCTTATATTCATTTATAATTAATCAGTCCCCAATGAATTTATATCATATTTTTTAAGTCATATATTTAAATAGTTTAGTAAAAAATATTCACAACCAAAAATTTAATAGCTCTTTAATAACTAAGTATATTAGATAATAATATTTTAAAAATATATTATTATTCTATAAGGCTCGATCTTATGTGTAATTAAGTGCATTGAAGAAACTCTTCATTTCATGCGACATAAAATAACTCAGTTTCACATGTATTGAAAGCTATAAAACATATTTAATTTAAATAAAATAGAAAATATATTAAAAATTATGGGGATATTATATTCCCTTATGAATTTGGTGTTGTTTTTCATAAACTCTGTCGAATTAAATGTTATAACATTAGAATTTTGGGGCATCACATTCTCCCCACCATTAATAAATTACATCTTATAAATTTTAACTGGATATTGGTACTATATTGTTTGATATTTTTATGCTTTAAATCCCAAATTATGATAAGGTTTAATAAAACATAATTTATAATAGATATCGTGGGAGGTATAAAGGATACATGCAATAACATATAATTATATCTCTATGTAGGAGGACATTAGTGGAAAGTAAGGATATGTAATTGGATAAAAAAATAAATATTTATAGAGACTGATTGAGGTAATCAATAAAACAATGAATGATCAATGAAAGGATGAGGGCGTCAAATCGATAAATAAATGATAATTTATTAGACCATTGGTTTAATGATAATTATGGTTTTAGGAAAACATTTTTTTAATATCATTTTTTTCTTGCTGAGAAATTCATTTACTACCTAGAATATAATGAAATTAAATTACATTATATGTTGTAATTTCTTATGAACAATTCCATATTTATGTTAGGAATCAATCAAATTCTATTTTATATATTTCTTCATGAAATGGGTATCCAAAAATTTACATTGATCCCTAATGTAATAAAATAAAACATTAACGTATCATAAGGCCCGTAAAAGTGTAAAAAGTCTATAAATTTATCTCCAACAACTCTTTATAGACAATATGGTTACAACATTAGTCTCTAAAACCAAAAATTAACACCACTACTTCATCATTAAAATTTATTTGTAAAATTATTTAACTAAAAAATAAATGACATAATAAATATGAGATTGTATATGTCAATGGTTAGTGTGATACACTTATCATCCTATAGTCGTGAGTTCAAGAGCCATGACCTTTCCAGACATGATTGTTTGTCGACTAACATACATATTATCCTTTTTTGAAACCATATAAATTTAATTTCATAAATATATATTACATCTATCCATAAGATAGGGTAAATCAATAAATATCTTTTTAACTAAATTTTTCTATATAATCTCAATTATTAAATTAAACATCCATGTATTTCCACATATGACCTTAGAAAAAAGTTTAACCTTGGATATTTACCTTTTTCATCTATTCAAATCCTTCCATAATATTTTGTAATGATAATTTGAGCTATCCAAATAATTTTACATAGGATTCCAAATATATGTTTTTTGTAAGGCATATCATCTTGTACTAGGTTACGTTGACTCAGGACCAACACACCTTGTCTGAGTCATTACTCATAGGTTTAGGCACGCCATAACCACAATCACTATTAGTATTCAAAAAAAAGATTTATTTCTTTTAATATCCACGTAATATCAACCTTATCAAAATTATTGGATGTTATTCAACACTTATCCTAAAATTTTATCACAGGTCTATTCTCATTTATCAATGTTTTCAAAAACCTATTTCGCAATATTGCCACAAAACATGCTCTGATACTAAATATAACAACTCAAACAGAGTAAGTGTTGAGCTAATATTAGCTATTACTAAAATTGGAATAAGATACAAGTAAATCATTCTAATAAAGTACAAAACATTTTTTTTATAAGACCCCAGCCTTAAACCTTACTTAATCTTGAGTTATTACAAGATTACACATTGAGGATCCTTTCAGGTTTAGAGTTTTATAGAATTACATCATGAAACTTGCATTACATTCCACATTTAAACAAAGTGGTTACATAAAAGACAGTATTAATTCTTCCCATCAACGGAAACATATTTAAAATAAAACATGGATTCTTTCTTGACACATCCTTGACACTATCATCACATCATGTACCCTTCCCTTGACCTGTGAAAAACATTTCAAAAACATGGGATGAGCATAAAAAGCTCAGTAAGGGATATAAAAATATGGAAAGGAAACATGAGTACATGTATACATAAGAATGAAATCATACTTTACCCATAAAACATAAGCACTTTAACATACCTCATAAAATCATGAATAAATCATAGAAATCATATGACATAAAGGTAACTTGAGGCATTCATAACATTCTTACGTAGGGAGTTATCCTCTTGGTTACGTTTGGAATACCCATCACAGTATATTCCCTAAATCTCTTCGGAGAAACCTTAATATTTCACTCCTTCGCGTTACCCAATGCATTAGAGAGCTATATCGGGATCACCCGCCCTTAGATTATCACAGAACCACCCGTCTTCATAATAATTTCCAAGAACCATAACATAATCGTATCACATAAAACATGCATAAAGGAAACATAACATTTCCACATTTCAATCACAAGATATCAATACAACACATTGATATAATAAAAACATTATGAAAACCATTTTCAATATCAAAATAAAAGAAAAGTAAAACATGGTATTTATTTTTCTTTTAAGAAGAAGGTATGGCTTGTAGAGTAAGCCGAAAATCAAATAATAGTCACGGCGGCGGAGAAGTCGTTGTCGCCGCATACGTATGAAAAAAACATTCCCTTTTTCCGTTTAGTAAATTCTTCATATAAAAAAGATTCCTTTTGAATAAACTTAAAAGTCAAAGGGGTTTATACACCGTATAAAAGAAGGTTGTGTATAAAACAAAATATGCCTCAACGAAAGGAGATTGAGACGAAGTCCCATACAAAGACGGTATCCTTGGTTTAAGGATAAATCAATCACATAATTATTTGTGTCAAACGAATACACCAAATATAAGTGGATATTAAGTGTAAAATAATAAAAGGTCATTCACCCATATACAAAGGATGACATATTCAATAACTACATGTTGAACCCAAAGAAATCGAAATTGGGTTAAGAAGTTCCCTTGACAGCCTAACGGCGTCACATCAAAAAGAGTTGATGAGAGATAACAAAAAAGGGTATCTCATCACTTGGACATAAAATTTACATCAATAAGGATATATGAGATAATATCCCAACATAACAATATGTAAATTAAAAGACCCAACAAAATAAGTCTTTTAAAAAGAGGAGGGTGAAAGGTTCCCTTACAGACATGGGTATCTTTCGAAACATACACCTCGTGAAAGAAGGACAATACAACATTGATGTAAATACTCATAAAAGAAAGTATATTACACAATGATTAAATTAATGGTCAGTACATACACCACTCAAAGGAAATTGTGGAAAATGTAGCATAAATCTCATGGGAATAAAAGTGATATGAAAAATCCCTTACGAAAACTCGGCAGCCTAACGGTGCCACTTAAAACTTCCAAAAAATGGATTTATGAGATCAAATAGGGTATCTCATCACATTAAAATAAAATGTACAGCAAGATGAATATAAAATAACACCCCCCATCATAACAAAGATGAGCTTAAAATAAGTGACATAAAAGAGTGTACTTAAAAAGAAAGAGAGGTGTAGGATCCCTTACCTCGGGTCCGACTTGACTCGATCGTTCTTTAACGTCACGAATAATAAACTTGAGTTAATTTCTATTTGCTTAAGAACCTTTTTCAAGTTCATTATTCCTTTTATATCACTTATTTCCATGTTATAAACATTATGTAACCATTTAAGTTAATAATGTTTGTTTTGTCGATATTTGGTTCTTAAGTCGAAAGTGGACTTCTTACAATTACATGTTATTCATGTGGTCAAAGGTTCTTTATATCCAAAATGACATTACTGATTTGGATATCATATATATCATATATATATATAGAATATACATGTATTTATAATATCACATAATCATTTGGAGGTAATAAATGAAATGCACCGTTCATGGAGACGGTAAGCCGTACGTACGCATGAATGCTACTTTCATTTCTTTGTCATATTAATGGAATTAAAACTAAATGAGAGGTATGTATTTTTAATTCCAGAATTATATTAATCATTTATATGTATCATTAATCATATATATCTATTATATACATGTACTTATTATAGTACATTACATTTGGGGATAAGAAATGAAATGCACCGTTCATGGAGACGGTAAGCCGTACGTACGCATGAACGCTACTTTCATTTCTATCTCATACTTTAATGGAAAGAAATAATAATGATATAGAGGTATATTATAATTCCAGTATAACATCATATATAATAACATTAAATACATCCTTTATACATCCCACGTATGGAATTAACGAATCACATCACTTTGAGGGGGCGGTAGTCCGCACTTCCTAAAATGAAGATATCGTGTATACCCATAATGGAAGCCATAAAGGGAAGACACAAATGAAAAATACAGAAGCTTAAGTAAAACATAAACATATTATATATCATATATAAATATAGTTACATCTTAATGGCCACATTTGAAGGTTTTACATGAGTGTTGAACAATCATCGTTTCGTGAGGCAGAAATTCGCCATCTATGGAAACAGTATGTTCTTTAACCATTAGAGATAGGTGTGTGTAATTTTAGCTCGAATACTAATTATAACAACATCCTAGTATATTTAATATACTGTATTTGTTACAAAAGAAATTAATAAAACGAGTTTAGGGGGTTGGAGAGGCAAAATAAAACAAAAGGACTCAAGTGAAGACATTACCTTAAAATCGGGTAACTCCCTTTGGTTTGAGCTCAAAGGCTTCCTTGGGAAGACTTCTGCCCAAAGTGAGGCTTCAAGGAGTAATATAAGGAAGTGGAGAGACAAAATGGGCATGGTTTGTCCGAGACAAAGGCTTTGGGAGTGTGGGTAAGGAGGTAGAGGTGGGGGCCTTTTATAAGAGGAGAGGAGGGGCACTCTTGTAAAGTTACAAAATGTTACTTTATTTTCAAAAGAGTTTCGGATTTTAAAGGTCCCACATTGATGTATTTCGAGGATAAAGTGATAAGGGTTCGCAATACACTAATCCAATAGGTTTTTCACATGTTTAGGTCTTAGATATTACATGATCTTTCCATTTTATTTAAATCATTAAATAATGAAGTCATCGCTCCATCATCATGATGTCATAAATAATTTAATTTATTTAACCTCTAAAAATTATAAAAAAAATACTATGATGTATGAAATAGTTTTATCTTTCTAATGAATATTTATAGTCAAAACTCTGACTTGTATAACCCCATGTAAAAATTGTTTTAGTAAAGCATCTCATGTTTGTGTCATTTTTACTTTAACATTAAATAGAAAGGTATTTATGTCATTTTCCAACCAAAGTGGCTCTATGGGGTCCCCAAGTTGACCCATGGATTTTATTGTTCGGCCATGACACATCCAATAAGGGTAGGACATGTGTCTAGGTCATTTCATTTTATTAAAACATTATTCTCACCTTAAACTACACTAATTACTTCTAATCGCGATTAAAAACTTAAATGTTACTATTCACCAAAAAATTATTTTAATCTCATTGAACCACATTTTACTTCTTAATGAAAACCATGTATGTTGGATTTTTGAAATTCAAAACATAGAAGTGGTAAAATTTCATTTAAACGAAAAATCAGTTTTTGTAAGTACCACATAGTGGTTTCACTATTCACCAAAAATTGAAGTTTTTCAGAAAAATCCCAAATATTCACCCTAAGCTATATTTGATATTCAGAATTCAAAAATGAAGTATATTTTACAAAATTCGAAACATATATGTCAAATTAATTAATTTAATAATTAATTCCCGCGGTCAAAGCAAATAGCGTGTTTTTATGAAACAATAAGTATCAAAAGATTGACACAAGTTTAAGTCTGATTTCAAAGTGAAATTAATTCCAACGACCACTATTGGATTTAATGGTAAAAATATATTCTAATTTAACTTTAAAACATATTCAAAAGATAATATAATCATATAAATAAATTAGATTAAAAAGAGGTTTTGAATTAAAATACAACATTTTACACTATTCATTAAAAATGAACTTTATCGGACAGATACCAAAAATTTACACAAAGTAAATTTTGATATCCCGATTCTAAAGAAGAGTTTTATTTGGTCCAATAGAATATATAAGAGTGAACAAAACTATATTTAATGACGGTTCTCCATCAAAAGGTGATAAGTGAACCTTTAGTAAAAACTAGGGCATATACGCCTAAAATTGAATTCTTTCCGTATTTTAATCCTTTATCTTTTATTGGATAAATGTAAAAACATTTAAAAACATATATAATAATATTTTAGTTATTTCTATCCATTCCCTCCAATACAACGGCTACATGTTAACTACCATTTAAAATAATATTATTTTATTATTAGAGTGCAACGTAAGATTCCCAAGAAACTCGTTGTTGCGTGTTGGGTACGCCAACGAGCATAGTGTCCCCTTTAAAGTAATATTAATATTTTATTCACAAATATGGATAAATATGAAAATTTAATATTCTTTATTTACCTGGGGTGTTACATCCTTCCCCCCTTTTGGAAATTGTGTCCTCGAAATTTTTAAAATTGATCTTGGAAACATCCTTGAAAGTCCCACATCGGAACAAGAGTCGGTAAAACAATCACTTTAAAATAAAGAAAGATAAGTACAAAGGTCACCCGATTTAACCCATACGAGGATTCCAAGTATGAAAACATGGACATGGAGGATAAAACATAGGGTCATGTTCTGATGGAGAGTGATAGAAAACATTTTTAGGAGAAAGTTAACCACAAAAAATCACAAACTTGTGATGGGTTAAACGGTATTCGATTCCCCAGTAGGAAAAGTTAATAGACAACATTTTTGTTTTAAGTTACTTTTTATTGAGGAATTTATTCATAAGGAAACATAATCACTTATCATGTTGACTTTCAACTTTTACTGGATTCCTTAATCAAACTCATATTTTTTTCCAAAAGACGAGTATTTAGGAAGACTTGTTCGCATTAAGAGTACTATAATCAACTTCTAGAGAATCACCTAATCCACCAAAGAGAACTATATACATCTCATGTCTTTAGACTTTAACCAAAACCAAAACCAAAAAGGTTAGTACAAGATTAGATAATCTAGAAAAGGATAACCCTTTATAAAAAGAAAATCTATTCTTAATCTCCAAAATTTGTCCAACAAAACCCAAAGTTCAACGAGGACCATTCTATAATCAATTTGTCCATAAAATTCTTCAAAGTAAACCAAACTAAGATTGAAACCCAAATATTTGAAGGATTTAATCACATTGTCTTCCAAGGTACAAATTATCTTTTATCTCTAAATAACATCAGTTTCTCTTAAATTCTCATATTGAAAAGTAATTAACCTAATCACATATCCTCCATGATAGGTTAATCATTTCCATAGATAACCCAAAATAAACTTACTCTTGATTCCTAAAATCATCTAACTAAAAAGAATCAGTCAAACTAACTAGGGACTTCACGTAGTCCAGTGGTAGGCGATAAATACCAGTCGCACTTTGGTTGTGGGTTCGATTCCCGCAGCTTTGTCCGACGCGATGGGTTGTCACACGGTCTGCGTGTTGTCCTTTTTCCAAAACTATATAATTCTTAAAACATCCCCCAAAACGAGATAAAATCTTCAAAAATGATCATAACATATTTTAACCTCAAGTTTATCTCATTCATTTCATTTTCCATCATATCATAGAGTAACCCATAATTACCTAAAAAGTAAGGATCATATAAACCCTAATGGTTACCTTAATAATTATTACCAGAATTTCCACATCGAGTTGGCCATATCGTACATGATGCATTAGAGAACTCACCAAGGTTGAACTGGTTGATCATGACTCCTTGATAGTTGGTTTAGAACAACCATGAGATTTCTCATTGAATCCCCCATCTCATCCAGTCTCTTAATTAGAGAACCACCACAGTTTTCTTCAAACCTATTGTCACTTTGGTGCCTGCTAGATCCAGCCATTTACTAAAACCAAAAAGGTCAGTGTGAGTATATCAACATAACCATCATGTACTAATGAGAAAGATAAACACTAAGATATACTTACTCATTCACTTTATCTAAAACTAGGACTCTTTCTGAAATCCTAACCATTATGGTAATGTCACTTGTGCTTAGAGAATACCCTAACCTCTAAAGTTATCTAAAACGACCTTTGATACCAACTATAGGGCCCCAGCCTTAAACCTTACTTAATCTAGATTTATTAAAATAATACACATTCATGATATTTTCAGGTTTAGAGTTTTAGAGAATTCGATCATGAAACTTGCATTACATTCCACATTTAAACAAATTGGTTACATAAAAGACAGTATTCATTCTTCCCATCAACGGAAACATATTTAAAATAAAACATGGATTCTTTCTTGACACATACTTGACACTATCATCACATCATGTACCCTTCCCTTGACCTGTGAAAAACATTTCAAAAACTTGGGATGAGCATAAAAAGCTCAGTAAGGGATATAAAAATATGGAAAGGAAACATGAGTACATGTATACATAAGAATGAAATCATACTTTACCCATAAAACATAAGCACTTTAACATACCTCATAAAATAATGAATAAATCATAGAAATCATATGACATAAAGGTAACTTGAGGCATTTATAACAACCTTACGTAGGGAGTAACCCTCTTGGTTATGTTTGGAATACCCATCATAGTATATTCCCTAAATCTCTTCGGAGAAACCTTAACGTTTCACTCCTTCGCGTTACCCAATGCATTAGAGAGCTATATCGGGCTCACCCGCCCTTTGATTATCACGGAACCACCCGTCTTCATAATAATGCCCAAGAACCATAACATAACTGTATCACATAAAACATGCATAAAGGAAACATAACATTTCCACATTTCAATCACAAGATATCAATACAACACATTGATATAATAAAAACATTATGAAAACCATTTTCAATACTAAAATAAAAGAAAAGTAAAACATGGTATTTATTTTTCTTTTAAGAAGAAGGTATTGCTTGTAGAGGAAGCCAAAACTCAAATAATAGTCACGGCGATGGAGAAGTCATTGTCGCCGCATACGTACGACAAAAACATTCCCTTTTGTCATTTAGTAAATGCTTCATATAAAAAATATTCCTTTTGAATAAACTTAAAAGTCAAAGGGGTTTATACACTGTATAAAATAAGGTTGTGTATAAAACAAAATATGCCTCAACGAATGGAGATTGAGACGAAGTCCCATACAAAGATGGTATCCTTGGTTTAAGGATAAATCAATTACATAATTATGTGTGTCAAACGAATACACCAAATATAAGTGGATATTAAGTTTAAAATAATCAAAGGTCATTCACACATATTCAAAGGATGACATATTCAATAACTACATGTTGAACCCAAAGATATCGAAATTGGGTTAAGAAGTTCCCTTGACAGCCTAACAGCGTCACATCAAAAAGATTTGATGAGAGATAACAAAAAAGGGTATCTCATCACTTGGAAAAAAAATTTACATCAACAAGGATATATGAGATCATATCCCAACATAACAATATGTAAATTAAAAGACCCAACAAAATAAGTCTTTTAAAAAGAGGAGGGTGAAAGGTTCCCTTACCGACATGGGTATCTTTCGAAACATACACCTCGTGAAAGAAGGACAATACAACATTGATGTAAATACTCATAAAATAAAGTATATTACACAATGAGTAAATTAATGGTAAGTACATACACCACTCAAAGGAAATTGTGGCAAATGTAGCATAAATCTCATGGGAATAAAAGTGAGATGAAAAATCCCTTATGAAAACTCGGCAGCCTAACGGCGCCACTTAAAACTTCCAAAAAATGGATTGATGAGATCAAATAGGGTATCTCATCACATTAAAATAAAATTTACAGAAAGGTGAATATAAAAGAACATCCCCCATCATAACAAAGAGGAGCTTAAAATAAGTGACATAAAAGAGTGTACTTAAAAAGAAAGAGAGGTGTAGGATCCCTTACCTCGGGTCCGACTTGACTCGATCGTTCTTTAACGTCCTGAATAATAAACATGAGTTAATTTATATTTTCTTAGGAACCTTTTTCAAGTTCATTATTCCTTTTATATCACTTATTTCCATGTTATAAACATTATGTAACCATTTAAGTTAATAATGTTTGTTTTGTCGATATTTGGTTCTTAAGTCGAAAGTGGACTTCTTACAATTACATGTTGTTCGTGTGGTCAAAGGTTCATTATATACAGAATGACATTCCTTATTTGGATATCATATATATCATATATATCTAGAATATACATGTATTTATAATATCACATAATCATTTAGAGGTAATAAATGAAATGCACCGTTCATGGAGACGATAAGTCGTACGTACACATGAACGCTACTTTCATTTCTTTGTCATATTAATGGTATTAAAACTAAATGATAGGTATGTATATTTTAATTCCAGAATTATATTCATCATTTAGATGTATCATTCATCATATATATCCATTATATACATGTACTTATAATAGTACATTACATTTGGGGATAAGAAATGAAATGCACTATTCATGGAGACGGTAAGCCGTACGTACGCATGAACGCTACTTTCATTTCTATATCATACTTTAATGGAAATAAATGATAATGATATAGAGTTATATTATAATTCCAGTATAACATCATATATAATAACATTAAATCCATCCTTTATACGTCCCACGTATGGCATTAATGAATCACATCACTTTGAGGGGGCGGTAGTCTGCACTTCCTAAAATGAAGATATCGCGTATACCCATAATGGAAGCCATAAAGGTAAGCCACAAATGAAAAATACAGAAGCTTAAGTAAAACATAAACATATTATATATCATATATAAATATAGTGACATATTAATGGCCACTTTTGAAGGTGTTATATGAGTGTTGAACAATCATCGTTTCGTGAGGCAGAAATTCGCCATCCACGGAAACAGTATGTTCTTTAACCATTAGATGTAGGTGTGTGTAATTGTAGCTCGAATAATTATTATAACAACATTCTAGTATCTTGAATATACTGGATTTGTTACAAATGAAATGAATAAAAAGATTTTAGGGGGTTGGAGAGGCAAAATAAAACAAAAGGACGCAAGTGAAGACATTACCTTAAAATCGGGTAACTCCCTTTGGTTTGAGATCAAATGCTTCCTTGGGAATACTTATGCCCAAAGTGAGGCTTCAAGGAGTAAGATATGGAAGTGGAGAGACAAAATGGGCAGGTTTTGGCCGAGACAAAGGCTTTGGGAGTGTGGGTAAGGAGGTAGAGGTGGGGGACTTTTATAAGAGGAGAGGAGGGGCACTCTTGTAAAGTTACAAAATGTTATTTTATTTTCAAAAGATTTTCGGATTTTAAAGGTCCCAAATTGATGTATTTCAAGGATAAGGTGATAAGGGTTCTAAATCCACTCATACAATAGGTTTTTTACATGTTTAGGTCTTAGATATTACATTATCTTTCCATGTTATTTAAATCGTTAAATAATGAGGTCATCGCTGCATCAACATGATGTCATAAATAATTTAATTTATTTAACGTCTAAAAATTATAAAAAAATACTATTATGTAGGAAATATTTTTAGCTTTCTAATGACTATTTATAGTCAAAAATCTGACTTGTATTACCCCATGTAAAAAGTGTTTTAGTAAAACATTTCATGTTTGTGTCATTTTTACTTTAACATTAAATAAAAAGGTATTTATGTCATTTTCCAACCAGAGTGGCTCCATGGGGTCCCCAAGTTGACCCATGGATTTTCGTGGTCGGCCATGACACATCCAATTAGGGTAGGACATGTGTATAGGTCATTTCATTTTATTAAAATATTATTCTTACCTTAAACTACACTAATTACTTCTAATTGCGATTAAGAACTTAAAAGTTACTATTCACCAAAAGATTATTTTAATCTCATTGAACCACATTTTACTTCTTAATGGCAACCATGTATGTCGGATTTTTGAAATTCAAAACACATAAGTGGTAAAATTTCATTTAAACGAAAAATCAGTTTTTGTAAGTACCACTTAGTGGTTTCACTATTCATCAAAAATTGAAGTTTTTCAGAAAAATCCCAAAAATTCAACCTAAGCTATATTTGATATTCCGAATTCAAAAATGAAGTATATTTTACAAAATTAAAAACATATAAGTCACATTAATTAATTTAATAATTAATTCCCGCGGTCAGAGCAAATAGTGTGTTTTTATGAAACAATAAGTATCAAAAGATTGACACTACTTTAAGTCTGATTTCAAAGTGAAATTAATTCCAACGACCACTATTGGATTTAATGGTAAAAATATATTCTAATTTCAATTTAAAACCAATTAAAAAGATAATCTAATCATATAAATAAATTAGATTAAAAATAGGTTTTGAATTAAAATACAACATTTTACACTATTCATTAAAAAATGAACATTATCGGAAAGATACCAAAAATTTACACAAAGTAAATTTTGATGTCCCGATTCTAAAGAAGAGTTTTATTTGGTCCAATATAATATATAAGAGTGAAAAAAACTATATTTAATGATGGTTCGCCATCAAAAGGCGATAAGTGAACCTTTAGTGAAAACTAGGGCATATACGCCTAAAATTGAATTCTTTCCGTATTTTAAGCCTTTATCTTTTATTGGATAAATGTAAAAACATTTAAAAACATATATAATCATATTATAGTTATTTCTATCCATTCCCACCAATACAACAGCTAAATGTTAACTATCATTTAAAATAATATTATTTTATTATTAGAGTGCAACGTAAGATTCCCAAGAAACTCGTTGTTGTGTGTTGGGTACGCCATCGAGCATAGCGTCCCCTTTAAAGTCATATTAATATTTTATTCACAAATATGGATAAATATGAAAATTTCATATTCTTTATTTACCTGGGGTGTTACATTTGTATCCTTGGTGAACCAGATACATAAATGTGTCTCTTTTAAAAATAATTAAACTAAAAAAACATTATTTTTTCTTTCATTGGGGATAATAATTTTAATCCATCTAGCTTATCTGTTCATATATTTCTTAGAACATGTTAAGGAATCCTAGGGAAAGGTAATCAAATATGTATGAGATAAAAATCTCAATAAGTGTAAAGTATAGAATAAAAAACAATGAATCAATTAGTTAATATTTAGGGAATAGTAAATAACTAAACACAAAAAATCATGTAATCAACATACTAAGAAGGCAGTGCATAAACAATATTAAAAGGTAATATCTAGAAACAAATTCCATCCAAGTAAGTAGATAAGGTAAAATAAATATGTAAATGTAATACACTAAATAAAATTCCATTTAGTTATTGAATAGAGAATTAAATGAAATAATACATATGTCGATGAAAAATATCATGGTCAAATAATAACTGAATCAAAATAATGGAAATGAATAATTATAGGACCTCATTCAATAACACATGAACCATTCTACCATAATTATCTATCCAAAATATATTTTACATATATGTGTAGAAGCCCATATATTATTCTACAAAAAAACTAAAATGGTTTTTTTCCAAATAATATCTTTTTGAAAGAATACTGATGCATCAAGGGACTTTCATTAATTAGTCCACAACCCATAGGGCTTACCTTCAACTGTCCACAGCCAGTGTATTTCAAGTACTATGAATTCCATATATCATATAAACAATGTGACTTATCAAAATTATATATTGAATAATGGATAGAGATTTATAAATGGTTCTAAAAATAATCAAATAACCTTCAATGTAAATATTGTATAAAAATTAGTATATAGTTCTGGAAACAATCATTTCGATAAAATATGATGTGAATATTTTTGAGAAATTAAATGTCAAATTATCATAGGAAATTAAATATTTCAAGGGGACTGAATGTAGAAAAGTATTTAAATATGAATACTATCATAGTAAAAATTGATCATAAACCCTCTTGGGTTTGAATTATGATGGAATCATTACAACATATCCCAAGTGAAGTAAATATGAATAGTTGATCTTGTCGATGAATAATAATACTTTAATGGGATAATTTGAAATAATTCTTGGTAAAAATATCCTTTTTACTTGAAAACCCATTTGTAAAAACAAATATTTAAATATCACTTTTGAAAAACTTTTTAGAAAACATTGTTTTCTGAATAAAATATTTTCTCCGACATAAGTGTTAATGATATAGAGTTTTCTTAAATAAAATTTCAATAATATTTTCAGCATCAAAGGGTGAAAATGGATATAATACTTGAAAAAGTTCATAAATAACCTAATAAGAAAAAATAATAAGGTTTCATCAAACAATTTTCATATACAAAACTCAAATTTAAAATTAAATATCAATAATATTAGTTTTGAGGAAAATAATCTTTATGAGTTCCATATTTTCCCATACATCATTGAAACATTTTAAATAATAATACTCATGAAGGAAAAAAATTAAATTAATGTTTTCAATAAAATTAATATAATAAATAATATATCAAAAAGGGTAGTATATACACCACACAAAATATGAAATTGCTGAATATGACATTTATCTTGTAAATGTAAAATAGTGAGAGGAAAACCACATACCTTGTGTTTCATATGGGGTGAACATCTAATAAATTCCTGTTAAATTATTTGAAACATGTTAATATATTATTCACAAACAATATTAGTATTTATTATTACTTATATTATCTTTATATAATAACTTATTAAATATTTGTTAACAATATTTTGTTATTTTAACTATTTTTGGTGTTAATTTCCGAGTTTGTCTCATAAGTTTTGACAGGATATTTTTTTATTAATATTACATAAGATATTTAGAAAATTAGAATTAAATTCAAGATGTTATTATCATATAATATATATATATATAATGTTTGGTGATAAGAAATGAAATGCACCTTTTTTAAGAGATGGTAGGTTGTATGTACACATGAACGCTACAACCACTTCATTTTCATATTAATAAATTCAGTCTTAACTAATATATATGTATTTTATAAGTTTGAAATCATATTTATTCCATTTATCTCACCTAGTTTTATTATGATGATAATTTATATATTCCATCTTTAATTTGAAATAATCATATCACTTTGATGGGGTAGTAGTCCACACATCCCCAAATGATGTTATCACATTCCCAAAAAATAGAGTGAAAACAGGTATATAATATAACATAATAGAAGAAGCATAAACACCATATTAATATCATTTATGACATAGTTAAATATATTTTACATCAAAATGATCAACCATGAGAGGTGGTAAAGGAAAACTGAAAAACATCATTTCATGAGGTGATATCTCACCATAAAAATAAACGGTATATATGATACCCAAGAAAAAGAAATGTGTGAAATTATAGGCCTAACACTTAATATAACAATATCTCAGTATATTCAGGATACATTCCTAAATATATACTCATGGAATAAGAATAATTCAAAGTATGAGGACTGAAATAAATCTAAAATGATTGAGGAAGGATGTTATCTCTTAATCATGTAACTCATTTTGGTTTTCACGAATGGGATTTTGTGGATGGATATATTATAAAGGATGGGATTCTATTTTCAATATATGCATTTTAATGATTTATTTTTGAATATATTATTCATGAGAAAGTGGAATGAGAGGTGTGAGGAAGTGTGATGCCTAAGTAACTTTTTTTAGTGTAGGAGGAGTGACACTCTTGTAAGTTTTGGAATAGGGAATTCCAGCTAGGTTTTTCCATTTAAGAAGGATTCAATAATAGTAAGTAGTAGATCCAGGGAGTATACTTTGAAAATATGTCCAGAACATTTATTTTGGATAAATATATAGTCCATTGTATTTCTTAATAATAATGATTAGTCCCTTATGAAACTATTTTTCCATTTATTTTCGTAATTAATTTTCATTAAATTCACAAAAAAAATCAAAAACTAAGTTGAACATATTAGAAATTATAAATTTCACCTATTCTATATATGGACTCATTTTTCTGAAATTACAATCACAAAAGTGGTAGAAATTATTATAAATTTAATACCATATTTTGGACAACAATGCATGTTTTTAATGTAAAACGTTCAAATGTTTGCTTTTTTATCATATCAAATTTCAAATTGAAATAAATTAAAATTACTTAAATTGGAATAATTGATTAAAATTAATCTAATCAGACATTAATATAAATTTAAAATAATATTTATCCATATAAATAAATTATATGAAAAAGATGTTATGAGTTAAAATACAACATTTTTCATTATTTGTTAAAAATAAAACGTCGTAAAAAATATTAAAAATTCACCCTAAACTAATTTTTATAGTATTATTTCAAATATTGATATTATTTGGACGTATATTATTTATTAGAGTTAACTATATTTCATTTAAAATATATTATCTATTAAAAGGTGGTAAAAGTGCCTTAAAAATATTGATTTTTATGATAATAAAATATATTGGATGAATGTAAAAAATATTTTATACTGAATATATAACCTATATATTTCATTAATATAGTTAGGTAATTGTAATTAATTTAATTTTTATGATAAAATAAATTTTGAGAATATAATTAGTTTTCTATAAACACATTCCCTATATATTTAATTGTTTATATGTTCAATTATAATTAATTAATAACAAATGATTTCAATTAATATTTGTGTAAACCAGATATTATAATAAGTATGTTAATCCTATTCATAACACCTAATTTAAATACATCATTAAACTTTTTTATGATAAATAATAATATTTTCATAATATATTTTTTTTGGAAAAAACTCAACCTTGTGTGTAAAGGAACCCATTGAAGAAATTTGTTGTTTCATATGACATGATCTAACAAATTATCATGTGTATTGAAATAAATAAAATATATTGAATTTATTTTAAATAGTAAATATATTATTAATTATCAAGATATTAATTTCTATCATGCTTAGTATTTCCTATCACACAAAACATTGAATAAAATGTTCTTACATTAAACTTTCCGGGAATTATAGTAGTTAATACCCAATTCCTAAAATTATAAACCTTTAATAAAAAAATCATTAGCACTTTTATGGTTAATATTTTTCAAATAAAAGGTAAAAAATATGTTTAAAATGACATAAGAACCTATTTAATTATTATTTTCTGATTGAATTAAGTCCATATAACATTATTATTATTATTTCTATTCATTTTAAATAATTTTTATTAGGAATTATATAAATATATTTTAATTTTTTTTATTAATTGTAGGTTTTTCCTTTCCCTCACTTATAATATGACACCCTTCTCTCTTTTCATTAAATCATAGTATGACATCTAATTTGAAACAATCTATCATATTCACTTATAAACATCACTATCAATAATAATTATGTTCATTTATTCTTAAAATAATGTTCTAAGGGACCATAATAAAGTATCAATAGTAGGTACTATGATGGGGAGATAATCATTATACCCAAAATCTTTCTGTTTATATAAAATTCAACAACATATAATTGATTTTTATTTATCATAAAATTATAAATATAGTTTCCTCAATATACATAAATAACTTCTTAATAATTAAACTACCACTATTTATTCTTTTTTCCATCAAATGGTAAGTGATTGAATCACTCATTTGTATATGTGGACTACCACGTCCACATAGAAAAACAATTAATTTTCCATCCCTATATTCATTGAATTTTTATTATGATAAGAATAATTTTTATACATGATATTTATTAAAAAAATATTTTTTTATTATAATATCATATCTACTATATTTCCTTCTAATTCGTTGGAAAATGAGGATGTTTCTTGTGTATATAGGTGTACTTCCACCACCACATAGCGATATGATTCTATTTTTCATATTTTATTTATGTGGTTGATATGAAAGATATATTTGATGAAGATATATATGATTTATGATATAATAATGATAATGTAAATGTGAATTGTTTTTTACCTTTGTTTCATTCCTTTTGTGGAGAGGTTTAAAAATTATTCATGTGTGCATATGACCTAATATATCATCATATAATGTTATTAATATTCTTATCTATACCATTTATGTGAAGTTATAAATATGTATATAATTGTTAATATAATAAATAATATTCAGGAGATGATGGAACCATGATTAGATTAAAAAAACAGAAACCACCAAACAAAAATTCTCCTGATTGTTGAAACTATTAACACCCAAAACAACAATTTTAATAAGTTATTATTAATAAATTCATGTTGAAATATTATATGTTGATCATATGTATTATTATGAATATTTAAATTAATCTAGGATATAATAATAATGATTTCAAAATTATTATTTAGGAGGATAACATTATTTCAATGAAAGTAAATGTTGAGTTAAGGGTTTTATGTTTTAGTCTAATTATAACAGGGAATGATTATGCAAGAATTTTAACTGATGAAAATTATAATAAATTGTACTATTTATCACTGTAGTTTTATTCTCCTCAAGTTATTTCTTTGGAATTCATCTTTTCCATTCATTTTCTTCACCTAAGGTAATCATGACACCGAAATAAATTTTTAATGAAAAAAAACGTTATTTCTCTCTTCAGTTAAAAATTAATTTTCCCCAACTTCCATGTTTTCTATAATTTTATAAAAAATGATTTTATTTTATTATGATATTTATTAATTTGATTTTTCCCATGATGAAAATTTTTAATAAATTATTTTAAATGAATCTTCGTGTAGCGTTCCAAACAACGTAAATTTTACATTCTAATAAAAAAATGAAATGAATCACTGTTTTAACACAAATAAAATAAATTTAATTTACCACCCTCATATATGATCAATTATTTAAATTATTAATTATATGATTACATTTTAGTTTTAATATAGAAATATTTCCATAATAATAGATAATTTATTTTATATTTTACTATTTATTTTAAAAATATAATGGGTATTCTCCCCATGAAATATTTTAGTTCTCTTGTAAATGATTTCATCATGTATGATAACATTCCATCAATTTTAAATAAGATACACTAGGTATATAATCACCAAATTTTTTATTTTTTCTTTATGTAGAATTATAATGGTTTTGATGATTAAATTTCAATGAATATAATTTACTTTCACAAAGATTACGTTATGAAGAATGTTTTTATGATCCTGTGTCATACATTTTAGTAGATTTTTTTATTTTTTTAATGGGTGGGACTAAAATTTTATATCCCTATAATTAATGTTTTATTAAATAATGTAATATTTCATATAACTATACACATGAGTTTTCCCCAAGCCAAAAATATGATACAAAATAGGTTATATATTTCCAAAAAGAGGGTACATAGATGGATATTCCTATCCCAAAGCATGTATATTAAAAATTATACCAATAATAACACAGTTAGAATGTCTTGGTGGGTAACCTAAACATATTAATCTTTTAAGTATGATTATAAAACACCCAATTCCACTATTTTATGAAATTGTCTTATAAAAATATTTTTATCTCTTAGGTCATGTTTTTTAAATAATATATGATTATTTTCTTTTAAACTTAATTGATTTATTCCAAGACTCATGTTTATGATGATAGAATTTATGTGTTTAATTTTATAAGTTTAGAATCATGTTATC
The DNA here is from genome assembly GCA_963277665.1 of Viscum album. Classification (NCBI taxonomy): domain Eukaryota; kingdom Viridiplantae; phylum Streptophyta; class Magnoliopsida; order Santalales; family Viscaceae; genus Viscum; species Viscum album. The sequence continues at coordinate 273,420,925 of OY728155.1, read as the reverse complement.
ATACCCTTTATTTTCAATTTAGGATTTAAAAAATTGTTATCTAATGTGTTTTCTTTTACTAAGAATCTAATATGATGATTTATTTTGTTTTCCAATACCTGGGATATAAATACAAGTTTTATGTATGACATTTCTATTAAGGTTGGTATATATGAAAAACTATGTAGGATATGATATAGATAAATTATGAATCAGTTTTTATATATCCTAGTTTTGAAAGTCAGCAAACCTATGTGAATTTTCAATAGATCATAATTATATATATTGGATATTAATATAATAAGATTAAATATTTATGTACAAAATGTGTGGGTTTCAATGTGAATGTAACTCTATCCCATAATTTATTAGGATAAAAACACATTGAGTCTGGTTGTCAATAACATAAATAGCCTCAGTGAATTACAAAACATTACTCATGGTTTACGTTCCTATAAATAAATGCATTATCATCCATGGTAGAGTATATTTTCCTCTAATCTCTTACACCAATGCGAATCAATTTATAAAACTATCTTGAAGTGATTTATTTTCCCAATAATCATATATCTCTTATGGATTGTGTAAATATGTAAATAAATTCTCACTCCCTTATTTTATTCTCATTATTCCCTAGTATTATTTATTTTGTTTAGGATAATTTAGACCAAGTAGAAAATTTGATTTTTTTCTAAAATCATATACCCTTTATATCTTTTCAAAATTGAACGTTCAAAACATATTAAAGGGATGAACAATGGTTTTAATAAAATTTATGTTATAAATGTTAGATAATATTCTTCTTGTGGTTTATAGAATTACTATTGAAGATATACTATCAATTGTATTAATATTTTCAATCAGTAACATAGAATGAAATGGAATGTTTTCGTATCATGGATACTATTAATTAAAATGGAATAATAAAATAAATACATAGGAAATTAGTGCTATAGATGTAGGGGTTTCTTTGGATCTATTAACAACATTATTTACCAAATATTGTGCCTTATTTTGTTTCCTCAATTTCAATTATTTTCCACAATTCATATACATTAAATAAATTGTTTAATATGTTAATATTCCCATAATTTTTTTTATATTTGAACTAATAATTCTTTATGAATTTATTTCATTGTGATATATCATTATATCATTCTATTTTCAGATTTTTATCTTGTATCTTTCAAATATTTTAATTTACTCTATTATTTTTGAGAATTTGTTTTAAATTTGATTATTTTCTATTTAATTCCTTAAAGGTAAATTTACCATAGTTAATGATATTTTACTAGAATTAGTCGAATATTTGGTATCTGAAGTATTTTTAACTTCCTAATTACTCAATCATAAAATTCATTGAAATATTATTTTATAAAAATTCCTTTAATTGGGTTTTCTATACAAGATCTATTTTATAAATTCATTTTAAAAAGACACCACAGTGGTCCAAACGGGATATACAATGTTGGGTACTAATTATTGATGGTATTGATTATTTTTATTAGAAATCATGTATGATTAATTTTATTAGATATATTGGATGTCATATTAATAATTGTTTAATATATAGATATAATTTTTTAACAAATAAAGTCAAAAAATGGACCCTAGAAAAAATATATTCGATTAAAATTTATGGTAAATACATGAATGAATTAAATAATATTTTATATAGTAATTAGTTTGGTAGACATTCTACCTGGAAATCCTCACATCCTATATGGAATTTTCAGACGTTATGTACGATGTTAAAAATAATGATTCGGAAAAAAGGATTTATTGGTATAAGATATTCCTTGATAGTTTATCTATAAATTTTTCAGTCAAACATTATAATTATGAATAGATTTAATTAAATTTTTATTGTATTGAAATCTTATTATGTGACTTATATTATATAATTTTTGGTCAAGATAATCCTTATCATATTTCTAATATGTTGGTAATGAAAAGTCACGATAATGAAAAAAGATATAGATGTTAAAAATATTGTAGTTGAGGAAATTATAGGTTCTCATGATAAATTTATGATAAACATGAAGAAAAAATATGAAAACAAATCTACGTAGGTCATGGAAATGAAAAATAAAAAATTGATTTCACGGAAATTAATGACAACTCTTCTTTTGCTGACAATGAAGTTTCATCCATTTCCATGATGATAGGTATGTACAATTTAAATAAGATATTCTATCAACATATCAAAAAGGTAAATAATGAATTTGATTTCACTTAATTTGGTTACAAAATATGATCTATAAAAATATGTATTTTCCCTATAATAAGAAAATTCAAAATACAAGAATATTGTTATGAAACCTCTAAATGTTTTAAAAATATCACTAAGAATGAATTAATTTAAACTTAAAAATCATGGGATGAATATCCTAAGTGTATAATGGAACTTTTTGAAAAAGGAATTGATAATAATAGAAAAATTCATTAAGATACATGGTATATGGTTAATGGGTGATGACCGAATGTTTATTCTTATCCTTCTAAATTTAAGTATCTTTATAACTTTTATGGAAGGACTATCACTTTTGGAGATGATTAAAAATGAAAAATTGCTTTTATAGGAATGAATATTTTCTCCAACACTACTCTAAAAATGATTTTATATTTTAAAAATTCAAGAATAATGTTTTAATAATAATTAATCAGTTTTTTGATAGCGGTTTTAAAAAATTAAAATTATTTCTATAATGTTATTAATTATAAAAAAATAATTTTCATTATCTAATATATTTTTTGAAATATCTATATTATATCTTTAGAATATCATTAAAGATAAAATTTAAATTTTTTACAGTGATAAGATAATAATTCTTTTATTTATTATTAGTGCAAAATCCACTCTAATTTTGAATCTCTTATCATAATCAATGGTTACAAACTAGTATTAAATTTTTTGAAATTCTATTTTAAAGAAAAATTAGTTTCTTGATCTTCTTGTATGGTTGTTAATAAAATAATTATTTTGAATCTAAAATAATATCCCCCTATTCCAAATCCTTGGAACTAGTCTACCATGACCATTTTTACTGTCCCATTTCTCTAGTATTTAAATAAAAAAATGTTCCTTTGTAATTATTGATGTCAATACTAGATTTACATGGGGTTTCTTATTGGCTCATCTGAATGAGTTTGTAATTTATCTAAAAACTTTTTAAAAAATATACAAAATTTTATGGGGTAATAAATATATTACTTTATAATTAACATTTTTGTATAATTTTATAATAAGGAATTTGATTATTTTTTTGAACCTCAAGTATATAAATACTCATTTTTAACTCCAAAAATACCTCCAAAGATATGGGGTTATAGAATGAATAAATATAACTTCTAATAAATTTCTAATACCTTTAATAATGTTTTTTACTATCCTAAATTATTTTGGATAGAAGTTATTAATAAATCATGGTTTATCTTTAAATTCATATTTTTATGACCTTGTTTTGGAGAAACCTCACATGAAATCTAAAATGGATAAATTAGATAAGTTTAATTCCCAAAATTCATCAATTATAAATCATTTATCTTTAATACCATATATAATCTAGGAAATTATGAACCAAAGTTATTTGTGAGAATCATTATTCGGAAATCATACTCATTAAACACCTTTTGAGTCTTCATTATGTTTACCAAGATCCTTTAAGAATCTACTCACACAAAATTTCATTAGAATAATTTTAAGTCACATCCTCTAAGGGATTATGATATTGGTCATTCTAGTTCAACCTATCTAATAGTTAAATATTATAATGAAATAAATGATCTATTAAATCCGCATTATACTCCTTTAACCAGTGCTTAAATTCAATCCAATGTCTATCCCCATGATAATGTTACAAGGGAATTACAATCTAGATATTATATTAGAATTTTTGTCTTAAATGGGGTTAAACATTTTACTTTTATCTCTCACTAAAAACATAATTCACTTTATGAAAATATTAATGATGAGAATTGGATAATTTTTATACAAGTGGAGATAGACCAATTAAATTAGAATTAATTTTGGACAATCATCGAACATCCATTTAATCATCATATTATTGGCACTGATGTGTTTTTCAAAATAAAATTGTTGATTAACGAATTATAATTATTTAAAATAAAAATAATAATTTTGAAAGGATATAATCAAAATTAAGGAATTGATTATAGTGAATCCATTTAAACTACATAATTATTATAATATTTTAGAATCATGATTGTATTAATCACTCATTTTAAATTAAACATTTTAAAATCGATGGGAAAATTTAATTTTTATATGGTTTTATTTTTGGGAAATGTTTTTGGGATTGACGACCCGGTTATGAAAATTATTTTATACCAAATAATTTTTTCAATTTAATTAAAATATTTATTTTGTTCATAACAATCCACTTGAGCTCGGTATAGGTAATAAAATAATTGAATTTTATAAATTGAATTTAAAATGTGAATAGACAATTTAAATATTTTTAATCAAAAAACATTTATATGAATTAATAATAATTCATATTTTTTTAATGGTATTATTTTCATATGCATTGATGAACCTCTTAGAAAGGTATTATATGATACAATGAATAATGTTTTTTCAACGAGTTTTATAGAAGATAGTAAGATATTCCATGGTTTGTTAATTTATAAAAATTATATTTGAATACTTTTAAACCAAAGTAAAAAACTAATGAAATTCTAAAGAGTATTTTCATGGATCATGATAAGTAATCTAGATCACCATGAGTACCAATTTTAGTCATAAATTTTATTAATCCTATTAAATGGTTGAAAAAAACATTATTGATATTTTATTGGAGTTCTAAAATACCTTTCTTTGACTTGTTTATACATCATTATCAATATATTATTATCTAACTGTTTGACATGAAATATAAATTAATCACATTTAAAATCTATCATTTTTTACGAACTAAAAATCATATATTATCTTTTTCTAATGTAATCCTTTTTTAAATTTACATGTTTTTTCAGGGATGATTTTTGTAGTGACCAACTATATAGGAAACATACTAGTGGTATTTTTCATCTACTAATAATATCCTTATTATTTATGTCTAGTTTTATGTAAAGATATTTTTCTTTGTGTACATATATAGTGTTATACATAACCCCATGGGAGTTTTTGTACCCATGATATATGGATGAAACCTAGTATCTTGTACATTACACTGATATATTCTTCGGTCACTATAAATAATTAAAACACTAAGGTGATTAATATATCTAATAATCATATCCAACACTCTCATATAGAAAACATTATCTTCTGACATCATATCCTATGATTTTACATTCAAAATGTTGATATTATTCAAGATTTTATTTCATATAGCCACAAAACCCCTTCGAATAGATTACATAGACTTCATTAATAGTGATTTTGGTGTGATTAAAATTTGATAAATACATTTAATAAATAAAAATATTAAGAATTATATTTTTTAAAAAATGGATTTAAAATAATTTTTTTTCAAAACCGTAGATAATTTTGGAAAAGTTAGCTCTGTATTAACTCACTAAAACATTATTGGTTGGACAAAAATGGATTTCATTAAAGATTAGATACTCCAAGGTATTTTATTTGGAAATAGTTGACTATGTTTTTATCCAATTATCCATCTTCGGTGTGGTGAGTGGTCCATTAATACAGACCTAGTTTGACACTCTTTTGTAATTTTATATGGTTTATCAATATTGTTATTCCTAAAGGTTAATCCTAAAATGATTTATAAATATTTTATAATTATTAAATTTATTTTTTAATATTTTAATTGACATATATTATACCTTAACATAATCATTATAATTAATTTGCGGGTATATAATCTTTTTTATTTTTAAATGATTATTGAGGTGACTATCATTTTGAAAGTTATTTTTTCAGAAGTTATGTCGTGATATTTTCACAAAAAACATTAAAAAGTATTTCATAGTTTTTTATTATTAATTTCCACTTAAAATTTATTGAAAATTTTAATTTGATAATCATTATTTTAAAATTTCATTTTTTGTAATTCAAATTTTTTTCAATATTTTTTAACTCGAAAGAACATTAATGATGATTATAATAATTTAAAATTATGTTAGTCATTATTGTCTAACTATATCTCGGAATTAGTTTTGACAATCTCAGAGGAGGATTAATATATGTTTTCATGTGGGAGAAAAATCTATTTTAATCATGACGAAGATTGTGTTGGGTGAAATTATATATTGAGGGGTGATGTTAGGTATTGAAACAATTATTTTTATATAGTTTTTTCAATGTAAATCCTAAATTCCAAAAAATTAGAAATTAATTATCATTATTGTTATATTATTATATTTATTAAATTATTGAATCATATGACTGTGTGAAAAAATGGGTGATTTTTGTTCTTCTCACCATTATTAGATATTAATTGTCCCAAACACTCAAAAATTATTTTAGTGTTCCAATTAAGTTATTTTTAAATATCCAAAATAAAATAATTTTATAACACTAGAAAGATCCTTGAATAATAATTAATAATATTTTTAATTTCATTGAATGATATTTTAGGATCCTTGGAATGCTTTTGAATAAATTGGAGGAGCCACATTCTGAAGTCCAAGGTAGAAAATAGTTCTTTTCTAGAAGTTTAATTTCCATAATTTATTTGGAGACATTCCATGTTTATTCCCATAAAACTAGGAGTCCATGTGCTACAAAGTAGAGGAGCATTAACTTGCCAGTAAAGATGGGAGAAACAGATGCATCCAATAGTTAACAATTTACTAGCTGGTAGAAGTGCACTATTCAACAATAGAGAAGAAAAATTAAATTCAATAGTTTGTTGTCGATAGGATACATAGTGAAATCTAATTGGTAACCAATGGATTCAAAATAGAAGAACCCAGACAACCAATTATTATCATAAAAATATTTTAGATATGGTCTTCAATGGTTAAACTAATTATAGATAATTAATTAAAATTAATTATCATTATAGTGGATATAAATATTGACACGGGTTTTCTTATCAATATACTATCTCATTTACTTTCTAATTACAATGTATCGAGATCGCTAAATCTCCCCAAATGTGGGGTCTTTTATAAATATTATTTTATAAATTATAGAGTGCGTAAAAATTTTAATATATTCCCACTCAATTATTTTATTCACATTATCACATAGAGTTTATAATACATGTTGTGATAATTTAGAGAATTTAAATAAATATTTATTCCTTTAAATACTCTCATCTTCATCACTCATATAAATTTGGTGTTCAACACTATTAATGTGAGGGTCTTATATTTTCCTTCCATTTATGTCAAAAATTCAAGATAATATTCTTCAAGATGTCTCTATATTTACTGTTAAAGGGATAGCTTTTATTTTATTTTCAGTTTCATTATATAAACAATATTTCAAGGGAATGTTTAGTTTCCATATCTATCGATAATGAAAATGGGTTAATACATTAAATCCCTATAAGATTTAGGTGTAGTAATAGGTTTTCATTTAGAGGTATTGATAGAATTCCATATCTAATATTTCTTTCATTATTTACTTACTATAATTTTATTTATTTTTTAATTTATTTATTTGTAAACTCCATTGTTTAATCCATTAATTAAATCTTGATTATTTTAATTTTAGAATCATTCCTTTTTCCATTCATTCATTGTAATTTTGATTTTTATTCTTCTTTTATCAAAATTCATTAATTTATTCAATATTTTAAATATATATTTCTAAAAAAGGATTTTTTTTTTCATTTGTTATATTAGAGGGAAATTCACCCAATATGTTCCATTTAATCCAATATGACCTACAATTAGATAATTTAGATTTCATATATGAAATATTAGATATATATAATGTACATATACAAATATTTATAAGGTATTATATGGTGATTTATATGATATGTAGTTTATGATCCAAAAATAATAACCCTGATATTTTATAGTTTGAGGTTATAAGGGAAGGGCCACTGTTCATATTCATAGACCCGACTCGCATACCATGTAATATTGTATAATTCCTTCGTAGTATAATTAAATTAGAGACAACTCAATGTGAATGACGAAAAATATTACACTGGTATAGAGTGGATAAAAGTCCTTCTAGTAGGGTATATTATAAGGGATCTGAGAATAACTATATAGGCTAAAATAAACTGAATCGATCCAATAATAGATTGTGTATGATATAGAATTTGGGTTTCTCATCACATTTAATTTATTATTATTGTGTGATGTATACCCAAATATGGGGGGTAAAATCAAATTTTTTGATAATTAGGATTTGAGAATGGGTATCATTCATAAGTGTTTGGAATCAGGTTAATTTAAATGTTCTTTAATGGATGTATTATAATATGGATAAATAATAAATCAAAAAATATGAATCGAGAGAATATGGGATAGATCAAAACATCATAAATATGGGAACTGATCATTATTTGATCAATGGGTTCAATAAGAGTATTTTTTCGGTAAATATTGTCAAATAACATTCTACTCAGAATCAAAACACGGATGAAGTTGTAAATCTATATAAGGTAGCATCAAGATCATTACCAAGAGGCAGATTACTTTTTCTATCATAATTTCATCATTATTAATTACTAGGAATGATTTATGGGTGCTCGAACACCTTGGATATAAAGCAATAATTATCGGGAAAATGATATTCAATACAAGTTTTAGAAACCTAATGTCAACACCACTTTTTATTGAACACACGAATGGGATGAAAATATATGATAAAATATTGTGTATGTATCCATCATCCTTATTGAAATTTTTTTATTGATGTTATGATATTGACTTTTCATGGATAAAAATTTAGATATGGAATATATTAAACTCATGAACATGGGATAAAAAAGATCATACCTAATTTTTTCCTACACTAGTGGATCTAGTGTGTGTGTCATGAAATTTTCTAGGGAGATCCTTCATCCCTTAAATGATTTTATGTGCCATAATTTTTCACCCTTTATTTTTATAATACTTAGATTCTAATATAATAGATCATGGAGACTGAAATTATTCCTTTCAAACCCTCTACGGTTTCTGAACATGACAATCCAATATATCTATTTCATTTTTTGTTTTCTATTTCAAAATATACACTACATAGAGTGTGTTTCTATACAATTGTTTGTGGATAATGTTTTATTTTTTATAAATTGGTGATCAATATAATGAATAATAAACTCTCAATAAAAAATAATTTCATTAAGATATTCATATAATTGAACATGAAATGGATAATTTTTTCTTTGTTTGAAAATGTAAATTTTATTGGGAGTGGAAAATTGAGATGTTAGGGATGAAAAAAATGTATTTTTTTATTTTAATATTTTTAAAATATATTTAAATTGATTGAAATAGATAAATTATTTTTTATGTATTTATCCTTATTTTCCATAACATTCATTGAATTGAAATTAGCTGATAATAAATTTTAGTAAAATATTATGACGGAGGAAGTGAAAAACAAATAATAAATAATAAAAGATATAAGAATTCCCTACCATCTGTATTTATTTACTAAAATGTTCATTAAAAAAATATAATGTGGTTTTAGAATTATATGAATAAATTAAATAATTATTTGATGTATTCAAGAGGGGTTTCAGTGATTTTATAAGGATCAATATTTAGTTGAATTCATTCATAAATTATTTCAATTAATATGAAATTATAGTGATAAAAATGAATAATAGAATATATTTTGAGATCTATTTATGAGTTTTATAGGGGTAAGTATGAGTGGAAAAATTTATTATATGATTCATTTCAGATTAAATTTAAGATTCATCATACTCTAAAAAAGTTTCAACCATAGTTCCATATGAATTTTTCCCCCAGATAAGATTATCTTTAACTCTTCAGGTAAAAATGGAAAATACAAGAGATCTATATAACAATAAATTTAAGGTGTGTATTAGTATATTTAATGTTCATATGTGTCATTATGTCCTATATATAACTTCATATATCCCATTTGATATATTTTATGATTCATATAAAAATACATATAAGTCATACAAGAATTATAAATGTTTTAGGTGTCTAGTGGGTTAAAATGTGAGTTTCTAGAATTATGTATTATAACTAAAAAAACATTTTAGTTGATGACAATGTTATTAAATCATATTGTGAATACCATAAATCATATGGAATAAATGATTCTATATTTATTTTTATAAATATTAAGAGGATTAAAATCTTCACAAAGAATCATAAACTAACATGTTTAGAAGAATAATGGTGATATTATTATTTTGATTCATAAAATTCATTGTAAGATCATTACATTATGTTAGCTGAGAAAAAATAGTGATGTGTATGTCTTCAAGATGAATATATAGATTAATAATGAATGATATATAATAGAGTTAATTTAATCGGTAAAAAAATAACTTGCTTCAAAATTTAATTAAATGTAGAAATTCACCTGAAAAAATTATTTTGTCGATACATGTGATATTCTCTACTGTTTAAAATATAAAAAACCATTCTGATACTTATAAAGTATCATATAATATGAGGATGATAAGATATTTATAGAGTATATATATCAATAATATAGTTTGATTGTGTTCAGGGGATCAATTATGTTTTAAAGTTATTTTTCACCCCATGATATTTGATGACACTAATTATTTTATATACAGTTAAGGATATTGATATATTTTTTCTACAGAGAAGCTTTGAGAGAAATAAATCAACCTTTAGAGAATAAAAATAAAAAGAAATTTTTATAGATTTTTTTGTAAATTTAGAATAATATTAATGAAGTATAGAGTTGTTTTTTGAGGTTCCTGTTTGAAAAAGAGGAGATCTGGGGGGTCATTGGGTATGAAATGTGAATGAGGTTAATTTTATATAAATTGGCATATTACAAAAATAATTCTGTATTAAAATATATGATTATCCGATTAAAATATTTGAATTAACCTATACATATGTTTTGTGAATGCATATTGAGGAAAGTGATCTTTATATAGAAACCAAAATAAATCCATCTCCAAAATATTATGGTAGATGTTAATTGAGGATGTCTATAGAGAAAGAAATCATGAGGAAGAAAAAGAATAAGTGGGATTCATTTTTTAGTGTAGTAAAAAAAATTATAATAACAATACACTTATGATCCACGAAAAGTCTTTTGGGTATCAAGGAAAATGTATAAGAAGGATTTTTAGTGAACATGTGATGAGTCAGAGGTTATTCAATGAGGTAGAAGTTTCAGTAAATATAAAACTGAATTTTAAGACTAGAAATGGGTTAAATGACATGAAAAATAATATAACAATGTTTTTATTTCTATCACCATTAAATATTTTCAGTTGATTCACTTTTGATAGTATTTTCCTAATGATAAATGATTTGGTTTTTATTCTGGTAGATTGAATTGAGGATCCAATGAGTAATTTTTTTAGATGATCCTGTAATCTTTTTTTTGTGAATTAGAGGATGAGCTATATCAGTTGTTTTTTTAAGACATTAACATATTTATAAACAGAATTTTTTTTGAGAAAGGATATCAATATTATTATATGTAGTGAAATCCATATATATATATTTTTCATCTTCAAAAGTTTAACGAAAATTTGAGAAACATTTCTCAATATATACCATATTAATGTATTATAATGAGATATTCATAATTAGAGAGACATGGTTGTAAATTATATGACTGTGGGATGTAATGTGGGTTAATATAAAAAATATCTGACAACCATTTAAAATAGACAATAAAATTGTTAGTATATAATTCATGATTTAATTGGAGTTTATAATACATAAAAAAGGATTCCCTAGATAGAAAAACACATTAAAACATGATAAAATTTTATAATTTATATACATTAAATGATTGTGTATTAAATGATAAATATTAAAAATAACATATTCTTGACTAACATAATAGTTTAAATATCTGAGGGTGTTTAATGGTTTCAATAATATATTTTATTTTTGATAAAATTTAGACCACACCTAAGCAACCTAACTTGTAGGTGGGTTTGAATCATCCCTATATGGGATCCCATGTTACATTGGAGCCATGGTTCCCTATGTTTTCTATTAATGATTGAGATCATAGTATTTTTTCTATAATTACATTAATTTTAGATTTTCTGAGTGTTTATAATTTCGTTAGTTGCAAATTTTAGAGTCCATATTTAATATAAAACATTACATGGTTATTGAAAAAAAATTATAAAATTGAAATACCATATCGGAAAAAAAATAATGGAATGTTTATAATTTTAAATTTGACAAGCCATTAGAATAAAATAATTCGAATTGTAATTTTTTAGTTAAATATTCAAATTTTTATTCCTCCTATTATATATGTATGTTTTTTGAAACAATATGCTTTCAATATGTTGATGATCTAAATGTTGTGTGAAAATATTATGCAAAGAAATCCAATAACTATCAAGTGACATATATATTCTAATACATTATGAGACTCATTGTTTAAAAAAAAAATATTACAATGAAAAAGGAGAAATTGAGGATGTATTATGAAGAATAATAAATAGTAGAATGTATCCCATAAAGATGGTTGAATTCAATATAATAATCATAAATTTATTAATTTAATGACTCTCTTTAATTGATGAATAATTTCAAGACACTAATTTTGAGAATGTTCATATTGAAATTTTTTATAAATAACTGATCCATTCATAAGAAAAATATTAGGTGGCTAAAAATGTTTTGAAATTTCATCAAGACTATTCAAAAATAGGTAATTGTGTAATAATGATCATTTTTATAGGTAGAGATGACGTTGTGGATCAAACACATTAATCAATGAAGTATTGGTATATTTCAACAATAAAAAATATTCCTAGTGTGAGGTTTTTAGGGTTGAAATTCATGTCAAATCAATTCAAGGGATAGTAATATTTGGGCTTTCCCAATCTAAGAGAATGAAAAATGACTTCATTAGTACATCTTAAAGGAGTCTCACATCTATAAAGATATAAAAATGTATAAAAGAGATTTAGATCTTCTAGATATCACTTTGTTTGATTATCATGGAAAAATTAATCCCATAACTCTGTAAAATAGTTTAAAATAAATTTATTATGAGTACTGCTGGTAGACAATGGTCAGAATGTATACATTTGTTAATGGAGAGTTTATTACCTAAGACCCTACAATTAATGGTAGGTTTTGGGTCCCAAAACTATTCCACAAAGCACACTTTAGTGGGAAATTATCTTTCAATATATTTTAATGGTGAATTCAAATTTTCTGGATTTCAATTTTGATAAAAATTATGTCATTATTGGATTAGTGATGTCAAAATTAGCTTAGAGTGAATGTTTAAGATTTTAAAAAAACATTTATTTTTAGGTGAACAATGAAAATATAGATTATACATAAATATATAAATTGTTATGAAATTATCATAAACTATGTCTAAAAATAAAAATATAAAATAATATTCTTGAAAAAAATGTTTTTAATGGGAAATGTTATTCATTTTTAATATACTATTTCGAATTTATAAACCACATGTCGAATATTTTGAAACAAAAGAAAAAAAAATAGAAAAATTAATCTTAATTTAATTAAATTAATAATTACAAAAATTAATTAATTATTAGGTTTAGTTTAATTCTACAGAAATATTATTTTGATAATAGTAAAAAAAATTAATGTCATGAAAATCAACCACAATAAAAATTTGAACCTAAATGATTATTTTATTCTTAAAAATAAACCATTCAAAAATATGGTTTTTACACATTATATATTAAAATATTAAAATTAACATGTCTCAAATATGAAATAATGATTCATAAAATAGTTTCCATTTTTGATACATGAGGGTCCAAATTATTGATTTGAATTATTTTCATTTTAGTCATAAAATTAGTTCTCTGGGATAAAAATGTAGTTACTACAATAAAGAAAAATTAATGTAAATAATGTTTATGTAAAAAACCTAATTGTGTAACACAAATATGGTTTACACATTATGACATTACTGTACATTAAATATATATTTACATGAATGATCGATCATATTAATTTTCATGGAAAACAAGATAAACTCGTGATTCTAATCATACATTAGAAAAATAAAATACATAAAAATGAAAAAATAATTCATTCTGGATATTATTTATAATACGGTTCTTAATATATTTACGAATGGTTAAAAACATAATATGGTGAGATCATATACATAGCAGTGGTTACTCACAGTGGTTACTATAATGAGTTAATAAGGTATAATGAATATTGTAAGGTAACTAAATGGAAGCACATACATATTTATCAACAGCATTAGATCAGAAGGAATCAATGGATAATATGACTATAGTAACCTCATGGATAATAATAATTGAATTATTTAAAATAGTATGTATACTATTTGAAGTAATGGATTTATATATTAGGATATCTCTACCATAAAGGCATTTCGTCAATAATTTTTTAAATTTTGGCAATAACCTATCTAATTTTGTAAATTGATTTTTCTAAATAGACATATCAATATATTAAAGTCCTATATAATTTCGGGTCCCAACAATAAATGAATTTTTAATTAATTACTAATTTGTTTAATTATTAACATAAATTCATAAGAAATATTTCTTATAAATAAATCATTGTATCCGGTAAGGAATTCATATTATCAATAATTTCTAGATCGATCAAATAACATTCAATGTAATAAACCAATTGAAGAAATCATAAATATTTTCACTAAAAACATTAGGTAGGATACCAAGATCATGTATAATTAAGGAAAATGTGATTCCCATTGAATAATTAAAATAAATACAAAAAAAATTACTATATACACAATATTATAAAACCAGTTGAATAGTATTAAAATATGTTTTAATGAAATGAAATTGATACTGAATCCCCTTGCCTCAAGTTTGAAATTCTATATAAGTTATGTAGATATCAAATATAATAAATTTATATATATTATATATAAATACCATAGATATATATATAATATCATATATAATCCCTTTAAAACATTTTATCACCCGTTTCTGAACAATCTTATTACTATTATCATTCTTTCTGATGTTGACGAGTTCATTTTTCTTATCTATTTTGATTCAATAGTTATGATAAATATAAATTTATATTGGTTCCACAATATATATAATGTATTTAATGATATAAATATTAAAAATATTAAATAATTAAATATTTAGATTCATTCATAAATTATAAAGATATAAAAACACATTACACCATTCGTGGATATGGTCGGTCGTACGTATACATGAATATTGTCTTCACTATTCAAAAGATGTAAAATAGAAAGGTTATTAATAATAAATCCATATTTAATCATTATTATATCATTTTTATCATATATATTCATTAGTTTCACATTTATAACCATCCTTATGAAATTATGATGAAAACAAATTACATCATTATATGGAGATGATAAGACATATGTATTCATGAGTGATGTTTTGGTTATCATAAGATGAAAATGAGGCAGAATATTGTTTTAACATTATCGTAATAAAATATCATTATGATGATGTTACAATATTTATTATAGTAGGATGGGTACAACACCTTAATAGGATGTCTAAAAATAAATAAACATAATGGATTTTGTAAATATTATCACATATTCCATAGAAGACAACTGTTAGATATCTTCTTAAGAGGAATATGGTATGTATAATAGAACCTATAAAACAATGTTATGGTTTTGGATGAGGTAAATTACCTGGTTTTCTTCAAACTCCATCGTTTTCATTTGTGTTAAAAATTATGAAATGTGGAATCCTTTTATATTAGAGGGGATGGGCATTCAACAAATTTCATTAAGTTTTAAATTAATATAAATTATATTTAATTTAAAAATGGATCCAAATTGAAATAATTTAAATATAATATGGGTATGAGTATAAATACCCTTATATATAAATATATTTTACATGTTTTAGTTGGTTTTTCACTGTTATCATTTCATTTTAACCTCTCATTAACCATTTGATAGTTACTGCAATATTAAACATTTCCACACTATAATGGTTAATAATGTTATCATATGGGAAACAATATCCTATAAATATACAATGGTTAACATATTCTAAAATAACCCATTAATTTAGTGAAGATAATATTTTTAGGATTTTGAGATCATTGAATAATATATTATTTATTATACAATACATTTAATGTTATTTTTAACATTATTCATTTAATTTCACAAAAAATAAATCCTGAAATATATAGAATTAAAACAAATAAATTTATAAAATCTATAGTATATCGTATATATATATAGGTATAAAAATAATGGGTCACACTACCTCACTCATATTATACAACATTTCTTATTTTCATAATATAAATATTTTTATTTTTTAATTTAATATATATTTCTTCAGTGCTCCTTATATATTTGATGTAATTATTTGACACTAAAATTTTATAAATAAATTAACATAATAAAAAATAATTTCTATATAAAATTAATATTTATAACCAAAAATACATTGTTTTTATCCATATATAAATTTTTTTAACAATAACAGACCAAAGATAAATGCATTTATTAATTTTCAATAAATAAAATTTTAAAAATTTAAAAAACATGGAAAAATACAAACAAAAAGTAATATAATCTAATTTTGGATGACTATATATGACATATAATCATCCAATAAAATTAATGTATGTTTTAATGTATCTATTTTGACATTATCACATTATTTTGTCCTTTAATTAACCAATTTTCCCTTTATAATGAAAAAATTACAATTATTATTGACAACAAGGAAATAAAATTGTTGTGAAATATTTTCCAAATTATGATACCGTTTTATGAAATATGGATTAAATTAGTAAATACATAATTTAAATAATTTGAAGATAATAATTTATGATTTAATAAAAAACGTAATAAAAATAGTTTTTCTAAGAAATTATTTTTTTAATTTAAAAATGTTTTTATGCTACATATAGTCATAAAATATATTTGAATTAACATATTTGAATTATTTAAATAATTAAATAAATATATTACTTTTAAACCATTTAAAATCAAAAAGTGACTTCATAATTCTTTATAATAAAAAACCAGTTTTCATAACAAGTGGTAATTTCCAATATTTTACTAGAAAATAAATTTTTAATGAAACCTCATAAAAATTAAATGTATGAAAATTTTCATTTGATGATTTAAAAATTAAATTTATTCTTATCAAAAACATTTTCTATTAGAGGGAAATATTAACTAAATTGTTTTTTCAGAAAAGTAATGAATATTTTTTGGACGAAAAAAATATTTTTGATGAATAAAATGAATTTAATAAAACAATTGATTGTTTATTTCTTATAAATAAATTAATAAACATTTATTCAGTACGAACTTATTATATTTTCCATAGTTTGATTTTTAATATTCATACCATCTAATTCAACAACTTGGTTATACCTATAATATTTAAATAATAATATTTTTGGTCCTTATCTCATTGATGATGTGTGTCATATATGCAATCAAACACTATTTATTTTAAAATATTATGTTATTACATTCACCCCCCTTAAAAAATATCACTAAAATTTATAATGATATCAACTTGGAAAAAATGAGGGTGTTTATTGATCTTCACATCTTCATTTTCCCACATTTCTTCTATTATTTTCTGAATTTTTTAAATTACCATTGTGGGTTAATTCGTTCAATTAATCAGTCCCTACTATATTATGTCAAGAATCTAGACATTCTCTCTAAACTAAGATATACCTGGTTCAAATTTTATTTTTTCATAGCTAAGAACATTTCTTTACTTTAGAATATACTTCCTAAAAAAGGGTATTTGAATCATATCACTAACTATAGAGAGGCATAGTGGGATTTTAGATCGATAGGATACAATGATCTAGTTCATACAACCAGAATGGTTGTGTCATAATCATTGAAGTGACTACATAATGATTTAGTACAAAACACATGATGTGTGATTCCAGTCACCACATAAATACCATTTAATGTTCCACATAAATAAAAGAGAACATAATTCATGAAAGAATGAAAACATACAGAATAAATAAATGAATAAAAACTAAGGCATGATAGAATTTGAGTCCACATCATGAAAAAATGACTATTTTCTACAATAGCATATTTTGGGTATAGAAATTAGGTTAATTAGTTTTCTATATTATGAATCATAGACCAACCACATAAAGGGTTCTAAACTGACCGCCTGAATAAATGTGGATCTACGTCATGAATAATGCAATCAATTGTCTGTATGCATGATATTCATGTGATCATGGAATCATATGATTGATAGATTGTATGAAAGATCATTGTTATTAAAGATCAATAAGAATATTATGTTTTTCTTTGGCAAAAATCTGAATATTTTGGCATGTAATTTTCATTATATTACATGAATGTAGATAAGGATAGGGAGATATATGAATTATTTCGATGAAAGGTGATATGTTCTTCAATTATGGAATTATCTTGAAAAGTGTTACCATCATCATTACACAATAGAGAAATATAATAATGTAAGTTTCTTTTCAATCTTCAAGGATGATGTCGAAGAATTTTAAGATCATCCAAATAAAAAAATAATTAATCCTTGAAAACAATGTGGAATTTATGAACCAAAAATAAAGGAGATGAGTTCGTGAATATAATTTAGTAATCTAGACAACTATATTGTACAGATTGTAATCAATTAGAAATCATATTGATATTGTGATTCTTGAAAGTTTGTTTACGAAAAATTAATGGTGTGTGAAAAATGAAATGTTATTGTTGTATTTGAAGAATACAATAAGGAAATGAAGCTAAGAATATGACAATGGGAATATAACTTCACTGGGGGAAATGAACAATAATATTTTAAAATTACTTCATTGTGGTTGATGGAATTAAAATGGAATGATAATAATAATAAGAATATGATCATATATCAATAAGACTATGTTTAGGTCTCCATGGTCATAATACATCACGAGTGTATAACATAAAAAAGGTTGAATAATTATGAAGGCATTATAATAAATATAGTGACTCATACCTTTCATACATAAGTATTAAATCACATTAGATGAATATTAAATAAAAAATATATGAAACAAACCATAAATATAATTCCTTAATGTCACTGGATACTAGGATGATAGTTCTCATATTTTGTGAATAAATTGGCATCATTTCCCTCATATATTGTTTCATAGGTATACACAACATTAAATAATTATTCAAGAAATGGAGAAGGAAAAACATAAGATTTGGTGATATTAGATTAAATTAGTTAAACATAGCAGATATCAATGAAGGATCAAATTCGATTATATGGTAAGATTAGGGTTATGATATCATGATCCTACATAATAAATTTTCCCAAAATATTTCATATATCAAAAACATGAGATGTGGAATAAAACATTATCATAATAATAGAAAAAAAATCATTATAGTGTGGAATCATAATTAATTCTTCAATAGATATGAGGTCATATGATAGGAAAATTAATATGGTATGAAAATTAATCTTATATCATTGGGATTTGGTATAAATATAAGAACCTGGGTCTTCTTTTTAGGTATTGATATTGATTTATAGGGTTTATGACAAAAAGATGTTTTTATGGAAATTTAAGAATTACATTCCATGTACATAAGAGTACTGGTTTTGTACCTAGTAGCCGCGAGTAGTTGTGTATTGGACATGTAATGGTCAAGTACATGGTTGTGTGAGGTGGCCTTGAGACCACATAAAATGGGTCCCAGTAAAGGCATATACATGCCATGTATCTTTAAAGAACACACCATGTATTTCTATTTTTAATTGCTAAATCAGAAAAGGGTTGCTTCTAATTGACAGAACCTTATTCTTCTGGCTTCATTTCATCCAGGACCGACAGATATCATAGAATCATCTTCGAGCCCCTGCTCGACCATTTGTGCTCCAAATCTAACTTCGTATATTTCATTGGAATCTCATTGGTGAGTTCTTCCTTCTTCTAGATCTTATCATCTTGATTTATCCTCTTACATGAGTTATTCAAGTTTGAACATTTTGATGTTTTTGTAGATCAATAATGTTCTAGGTCGATTTAGAGGATTAGGTTCACCTATATTGATCATACAATGTCGAGGTAGGGGTTTGTGTCTTTCCATTGTTTGTCATTGAATTATATGTGAAAAAAGTTCCCAATACCCTAGTTTAGGGTATTTTGTGTTTAGGTAATTTAACCTTGTTAATTATTTCCATTCCATAATTAATTAAGTATATGTTATTGATTATAAACAATGTTATTTACCTTATTATATATGTGTTTCCCATGTTTGATCTGATATTGGCCATTTGGTCTTGGATCTCTTTTTAGGCTGCTCTGTTTTCCGGGCCTAGTGTTGTTAGGATGGAGTGATATTATCTGAAAAACTTTTGTTATGATTTTTAGTCATTTATCCATGTAGTATTGGAGATTTACATTAGTTTCTGAATATCATTTTGAATGATTTCTTTCCTATGGTTATGGGAACCTAGTGTTGTAAGACCACAGGGGGAATTGATATTTACAGCTTCCCAAGAGTTTCTGTTGTACTTTCCACACTACAAGACAATATGGGGGATTGACATTGAGTGCTACCTCAAATTTTCTATAGTTATCATTATGAGACTTCAAGGGTAATTGATGATTTTTCTTCCTTAGAGAGTGTTTAGTTTATCGTTAAAAGACTATAGGGGGAATTTACGATGTGTGCTTCCTCAAAGAGTCCTTTTTGGCATGATATTGAAGTGGTTAGACTATGTGAGTTATCCCAGGGGGTCGTTATATCATTATTAATAAATGATATCTTGAATAATAGGGGTTAGTCTATGAGAACATTCCTTCAAGGTTACTTGTGGATGATTGGTTGAATAATTAATAAATTTTAATGAATGTAGTAGAAACTATAGTATTGTTTACATTGTAGTACTTCCATGTTTATTTAATAATTTGTAATTTTTTCCTACTATATATCTTCACTGATAGTTAGGCACTGATCATTGGGTGGTTTTCCACTGGTATTTGTCTCACACACTGTATGGGTCATACTTATAGGCCCAAATATATTATATTTTTGTAGTTATAGATAAACCAAGCACCCATCTACTTCAGGTACTTGACAGATGTGGAGGTGGGGAGCATAGGTCCTTACTGAGGCTTGAAATGCTGTTGAAGTTTACATGTTTTATTTTTTCATTTTGTTTAGTACTATATTTCATCATTGTGACTTGTTTGGATGATTTCCTAGATACTTGTGACATGCATCATTATATATATATATATATATATATATATACTGATGTAGTTTATTTACTATCAGTGTTCTAATGTTTATGTATTGTATGGTATTACGACTTCGGATATTATTATACATTTTTTTATAATGTTTTACTCTACCAATGAGTGCATAGTTTCCTCAATATCACACCCAAGGCCCTCACTGCGAGTCGACAACCTCTAGCACTTGGGGAAATGCCATTGAGTCCATGTGACCAACTGGGTACAAGACACCTTTAGCAGCACCTGGAACCGGGTCGTTACAAAGTGGTATCTGAGATATTGTTTTCATCTTGACTTACTATTTGGAGCCTATATATAGTAATAGAAAAGAATATGTATTTGGTAATAATTTGTTCCCAAGATTAGAAAACTCATGTACAAGGAAAAAACAATTTACCTGGATTATTGCAATTTTTATGGTTTTGAAATTATTACAGTTGATTTGATTTCCCCATAGGGTGGTTCACATGTGTTTTTCAATTATATTTGATGTTATTGAGATTTATTTCTATTGAAACCCAATGAGATGTGAGTAATCCATATCATGCATCATATAGGAACTTTATAGAGATCACATGTCATGTATACTTGTCATGCCTTTTAGGGTGAATTACTTATTTCATGTTGTTGTGATAGGTGTTGGGATAAATTTTCATGTTGTTGTGAACGATTATTTTATAGAAAGCCATCATTTTTTATATGGTATTTGAATATTTAAATAATTAGTTGAATGGACACCAAACATCAATTCTTAAGGTGTGATGGGATCTCATGGATCCTAATTTTGTGGATTATGTGTTGGATTTCACTTTATACTATGATATATATGAATAAGATTCAAAACATTGATTCACGGGGAGTATGGGACCCCACAGATCAAAATTTAGAACTTAAATGTTTGTTTTAGTATTTTTATGTGTTCCGTTTTAGTTTTTGAGGCTCACTTTCTGGAAAAACCAAGAATGTAGAATGTGTATTGATGAATACACACCATGTATCCTTCTATTCAGGAACAAACTGTTTTTCATAAGTACACGCAATGTACTATATGTACACGACGTATAGTCATTAAAAGTGTGACTGACTATGTGGGCAGAGAAATAGGGTGGAGTTTTGATTGGTTGAACACACTATGTACTAGACATACATGCCATGTTGTAGAGGTCTTGTGTCGATCCTTATGACAAATTACACTGATGGATTACTATCAGGTTATACATGACATGTTGTGTTCTTACACGCCGTGTAGAGTTGACTATGTCACCAACCATGTGACTAATGACATGGTTGGTTATGACTTAAGGGATAAATTTCATGTCTAGGGAGCACACGCCATGTACTGTTTCCCTGGTAGGATTCATGTTTATAGCTATGTAGTGGAACTCGAGTGGTGTGGGGGGGAATGATTCAATTACATGTCGTGTTTCAAGGAGAACATTCCATGTGTGTGGGGGATACATTACCAGGGTTAGAAGAAGTGCATTCCCATGTAATGGTCTAATAGAACACACCATGTAGGGGTAGTACACAACATGTATCCATTTTTTAAACAACTAAAATGTTCTCTTCTTCATGTTCTATTCTTTCACTTCTATGTTTTAGTCCATGATAATCTGGAACTGAGGTGTATGCTTGACCTTGAAGAGTCATGCCACCGTGATATCCTAATGTTGTTTTCTAGATATAAGTAAATAATCAGACACCATACATGGTAGAATAAGGACTACTACTAGACCCTTCATGGTTGTCTTAGCACCAGCCATCATTTCAGATAATGGTGCTATTACATTGTGCTGAGAAGGCTTTATGAGGTTTATAAAACCTTCAAGGGAGCACCACATCCTTCCCCATCTATGGAAGTGTTGACTCATGTTTTTCAGCAGCAATATCATCCCACTTTCTCAAGAGATGGAGGACCTCGGGCTATAAAATCATTATTAGAATCCATGCTATCTATATTTGAAATTTTGGAGATGCCTCTAGAAAGGAGGGTAAAACATGATACCTATATGTTTTAGAATTCCTTCAAGAGATGGTAGGATGTGATATCACCGACAGGTCGCCATCAGGTTATGTCTTGGGATGAGTTCCAGCGTACCTTCTATGACTAATTTTACTTGGATACATTGAGGTCTGATAGAGCTAGATAGTTCATGAGTTTGGAGTAGGGTACTCTCTTGGTCATAGAGTATTATTCTCGTTTCACAATGTTACAACACTTCACACCAATTCTAGGGGTGATGAGTTATTCCAATATAAGATTTTTGAGGATGGTATCTATCATGACATTCGATCTCAGGTGACCATCTTCAGTTTTACGACCAAATCTTCCATAGAAAATTAGGCTCTAATCGCATAGCGCAACCTGAGGGGTTCTAGAGTTGTTGGCTATGGTGGTTTAGCATCCATTATTGGTGATTCTCTGGCATGTAGTAGGAAGAACGAGTGGGATTATACATGTAGATATCTGAGTAGTCAGGATATACCTTCAGGTAGCTAGGTAGTATGCTACTAGTGTGGTAAGGGAGTTCATATGAGGCCACATTTCCATATAGACGCAGTTGAATTCCAATCTTGTTGCTAGATGGGTCATATTTAGTGTTTCTATCAGTTTTTTTCACTACCAGTTGGTGACAGAGGTTCTTCTAAGACTACATGTATTGACGTAGAACCACCAGTCTCTCATCAGTCTGGGAACTAGAGTTCATCTGCCTATTTAGGCTGAGGTGTAGGTCTTGGCCATGGTATCCAGTCGCCAGGCTTTCTACGATAATAGGGTGGATCAGCTCATAGTGTCCATGTAGGGTCACTGGGTTGCTATACAGGTTACACTTTTGTAGTGTAGAAGACCCAATAGAAGCATGATCCCAGACCCTCTATAGTTAGAGGTACAATTCTATTTTCCTCGGTTTTAGATTCTACCCTTTTTGATATTGGGGATTCACAACGTTTCATATATGTTTTTATTTTGGATAGACTTGGGATCTGTATCTTTATTTCTACTAATATATTTATGTGAGACACTCCTATGGGGACCACAAAATCTTGTGTACATCAGTTCAAGGAGTTCCCTCTTGATATTGGTGGGTGTCACTTCTTAGGGGACCTCTATTTATTAGAGATGACAGACTACGATGTAATTCTCAAAACAGACTGTTTGGTTCCCAACCAGGTTATTGTCAAATTCTATAATTGTATGGTGAGTTTCACATCACCAGAGGGTGGTTTTTTTCTAAAAAGGTGAATTGGATATCCATACAAGCAGAGCGGGAATCGTGCATCATGGGTTGGGAGAAGTTATAGCCCAGATTGGTAGTCTGTATTTGGATACCCAAGGAACTTTGTAGATGGACTTTCCTATAGTTGAGGATCGTTTCAAGGATGTCTTTACATAAAAATTCTCAGGTTTTCCTCTAGAGTGAGAGGTATACTTTTCCAATGATCTTTTTCTAGGAGCGGCCCTGGTTTCTATTCCTCCATAGAGGATGGCTACACTAGAATTATAGGACCTCAATAAGTAGTTAGAGGATTTATAAGAAAATGGTTTCATTCAACCCAATACATCTCCATGGGGTTCACTTATCCAGTTTGTGAAGAAAGAAGAAGGTACCCTCATACACTATGTGGATTATTAGAAGCCAAACTAGTTGACATTCATAAACTGATATCCCTTGTCGAGTATTGATGATCTATTTGATCTGCTTCGCGGGGCCCGTGTGTTCTTCAAGAATGACTTGAGATTTGGTTATCATCAATTGTGTGTTAGTCCATCTAATAAACCTATTATATACTTTCGTAATAGGTATAGTCTATAAAAGTATGTAGTTATGTCGTTCGGTCTAATAAATGTGCATTTAGTTTTCATGGCACCGATGAACTGAGTGTTCCATCCATACATGGATTCTTTCTTGGATGATATCTGGGTGTACTCTCACACGTGACATGACCATTCTAGCCATCTTGAGATCATTTTTTGTACACTAAGAGCGGATCAGTTATATGGAAAGCTCTCAAATTTCCACTTTTGGATGGACCTAATTCACTTCTTTGGAAATTTTATCTCAGAGACATGAGTATCGGTATACCCATAGAAAGTGAGTGTAGTGGTTTCCTAGGAGCATCCAAAGAACGACTTTGAGGTTTGTAGTTTTCTTGGGTTGTCTGGTTAATACAACTATTTTACATAAGACTTTCCATGTTTTGCAATGCTACTGATGGGACTGACTACAAAAGACGTGATGTACATGTGGGAAAATTCTTGTGAGTCATCCTTTCAGAAGATGATGGGGAGGTTGAATTCAGCACCGATACTAATTTTTCTAGTACTGTGAAAGAGTTATACAGTTTACTATGATGCATCTGGTATTGGACATGGAGAAGTGATTTTGTAGGGGGAAGGAGCCATTGCATTCTGTTCTTTCCAGTTGAGGACACATGGGAGTAATTACCCAATACACAATATTGAGTTGGCTCAAATTGTTCATTCTTTATGTGGTTTGAGACATTATCTTTTGGGAGATCATTTTGTGTGTTTCACTGACCACAAAGGTATCAATTATATCTTCAATCAGAATGAACTGAATTTTAGAAATCTAAGGTGGGTTGAATAGCTTAACTCCATTGAAATTGAGCATGCCTACGCTCCTGGGAAAGGAAACACAGTTGATGAGGCAATGTGAAGGAGGAATCAAACTCATGCAATCCCAGAGGCCAGTATTTAATGGAAGATTATGGATCTATTCTCTGAGATGCAGTTGGAGGTGAAAAACATACAAGGATAGACATTTCTTTCTTCTATAGCTGTTACCTATACTCTACTTTGAGTGAGTGAGAGTGAGGAAGCTATCAGATGTTGAAGGCCTAGTACTACGGGAGAGAGTGTCAGTAGAGAAACCAATTCTCGGATGGACTATAGGTGAGGATGAGATCTAGAACTTTCATGGGAACATAAGGGTGTCAGTATACATACGCGAGGAGCTGATTCGGGATTTTTATTCCATAGATGGGGCAGTTTGTCTAGGTGTCACCAAGATGTATAAGGATCTACCCCATCAGTATTGGTGGCCACACATGAAGATATATTTCACTAGTTTTTTTATAAGGTATTCCACTTGTCAGTAGGTGAACATGGAGCATCAATGACCAACAAATATTTTGAAGCGGTTTTCCATTCCAGAGTGTATGTGGAATGATGTCGTGATGGACTTTGTGACAGACATACCTACGTCGCCTCGAGGGAATGATGCAGTTTTGGTTTTCATTGAAAAAATCACAATGGTTTCACAATTCTTACCAATCAAGGATGCCTTCAATGTTGATTGTTTGGGAAGGTTGTATATCCAATAGATTTTACGTTTCATGGGGTTCTATATTCTATCTTTTTTGATTGTGTTGCATGTTTTACTTCTCGGGTCTTCCTGGGACAAAATAGGTCTTAGGGTATATACGTACTTCTGAGTATAGATTATCATCCATAGATAGATGTCTAGTTCTTGTGTATGACTCAGGTGCTGAAGGACATTCTTCGAGCATGCGTCCTAGATTTTGGAGGATCTTGGTAGAATCACATAACTCTGGTAGATTTTTCCTATAATAATAATTTTCAAGAAACTATTCATATGAAACCTTATGAGGCTTTGTATGGTAGGCCATGCCTATCGCCCCTATATTGGTTGCAGGAAGGAGAAGCAGCTATGTTGGGACCTCGTCTTGTCTATGAGACCACCGAGTATATATAGTTAATTCAAAAGAGAATGGATATTTCACATTAATGGAAGAAGACTTATGAAGATCAATGGAGACGACCTGTGGAGTTTGAGGACAGTGATCGGGTTTTCATAAGTTTCACATCGATGTAGGGAAATAGAAGGATTAGGATACCATGTAAGCTTTTTCTAAGATACATCAGGCCATTTGAGGTTTTTGGAGAGAGTTGGGCCAGTTTCCTATTAGTTGTAGTTATATTAGAGGTATCGAGGTATGCATGATTCCTTCCAGGTTTCATAGCTACGGCGCTACATCTCAAACCAGTCACATTTTTTTCAACACGAGGAAGATGAGTTAGAGTTGGACACATCGTTCGAAGAGAATCCTATCTGGATTGTTGATCACATCATGAAGGATCTCTGTGGCTGGTTTGTTCCTCTAATATGGGTGCTACTACAATAAGGGAAAGTACAGGATGAGACATGGGAGTGGGAGGTCGATGTACCACCATAGTGGCCAGAGTTGTTCATGTATTCTTCTTACGTGCCTCCTCGTTAAGAAAATTCAGGGGAACTTTTTTGAACAGGGGAAGTTTGTAAGAACCTGGGCCTTTTTTTAAGTATAGATCTTGTTTTCTGGTGATTTTAAGAAAAAATTGTATTTTTTAATTTAAAAATTACACACCGTGTACCAGGTTATCGTGGGTAGCCATGTATTGGTCGTGTAACGGCCGAGTACATAGCCATGTGAGGTGACCTAGAGACTATCTAAATCAGTTCCCTATGAAGTCATATACACTCCATGTATCATTCATGAACATGCCTTATAATTTTATAAATTGATAAATCATACTAGATTCAAATCTAATTGAGATAACCTCCTTCTTCTTGCATTGTCTCATTCAGAAGCGAGAGATATTGCTGATTTTTCTTTGATCCCGTAATCGACCTACTGTGTTATGAATCAAACACTTTCGATATTATTATAATCACATTGGTGAGTTATTCATTTTTATGGAGCCTCTCATGTGGATTTCACCACTTATGTGAGTTATTCGAGGTTTAATGTTTTTGATTTTTTTGTAGATCTATGGGATTAAATGTTAATTTAGAGTCAGAGGTTCAACTATATCAATCGTACAATATCGAGGTAGGTGGTTTGTGCCTTGCCATTGTTTTTCTTTGAATTATATGTGAAAGAAGTTCCAAATACCCTAGTTTAGTTTATTTTGTGTTTAAGGAATTCAACCATGTTAATTCCTTCCAATCCTTAATTTCTAGAGTTTAGGTTTTTTATTGTAAATTGGGTTTTTATCTTGCTATGGATGTGTTTTCCCTTGTATGATCTGATATTGGTTATTGGGTCTAGAATTGCATGTTAGTATGCTCTGTTTTCCAAGCATAATGTTATTTGGATGGAGTGATATTATCTGACATGCATGTTCTATTCTTTGTATCCATTTATCCATGTATTATTTGTGATTTAAATTGTCTTCTGAATATATATTGTTCATGATTTCTTACTCAGGGAAGTGAAAAATTGGTATAGTGGAACCATAGGGGGAATTGATGTTGAGGTCTTCCCCAGGGTGTCTGTTATTCTTTTCACACTGTGAGACCATGGGGGGTGGACATTGAGTACTCCTTTATAGTGTGTATAGTTATAATTATGAGACCACATGGGGAATTTATGTTTAGTTCTTCCATAAAGATTAGGTATTTTTTCAGTAAAAGACTATATGGGGAATTGACAGTGAGTGCTTCCTCAGAGAGTATTTGTTTGCATGAGACCAAAGGGGTTATACTGTGAGAGCTATCCCAGGGGGTTGCTATATCATTTTTGTTAAATGATATGTTGAACCAGAGAGGTTAGTATGTGAGAACATTCCCAAAGGGTTACTGGTAAATGATTGGTTGAATAATTAATAAATGATAACAAATGTAGTTGAAACTATAAGATTGTTTACTTTTGAGTACTTTCTTGTTTATTACTTCATTTATCATTTTTTACTATTATATATCTTTACTAATAGTTAGGAATAGATAGTTAGGGGGTTTCCAAATGGGATTCATCAAACATAATGTTTGGTTTATTCTTTAGGGCGTAAACAGATTATAATGTTTTAGGTATAGATAAGGGTAAGAGCCCTTATAATTCGGGTACAAGACTGTTGTGGAGTAGGGAACATGGGGACAAGCTGAGGATTGCGATGCTGTTGTAGTTTAATTGTTTTCATTGTACTTTTTTTAGGACAATATTCTAGCATTGTGAGATTTTTGGCTGCTTTACAAGATACTTGTGACAAACATCATTACTTACACACACACACACATATATATATATATATATGTATTACAGTTGTTAATTTATTGTAAGTCTTCCATTTTTTATTTATAGTATGGTATTACTGCTTCCACTGTTGTTATACATTGGATTCTGCTATGTTACTCTTCTAATGAGGTCATTCTTTCCCCACTATCACACCCAAGGCCCTTGCTGCTAGTCAGCAGCCTCTGGAATTTGGGGAAATACTCTTTAGGCTAAGTGACCAACTGGGTATGAGGCACAATTGGGAGGCACCCAGAATCGGGACATTACAATAAATATAAATATGTTCACTCACCATGTTAATTACATTCAATAGTACCCTCGTTTAATTTTCTGAACATGAAACTATTTATGTGAATAATATTTTGGAAATGGAAACTAGGTCCTAGAAGCATCTAATGGACAACAAAAAATGTTCCATAAATAAAATTATTAATATGAATTCAAGTACATAGATAAAATTTTCATCTCATTATTTATCAATCATTATAGAAATAATTATAGGTATATTTAATTATAGTCCAATTAATCACATAAACATTATACATCTATGTGTGTTCCACATGAGCCTAAATAATTCATCCTATATAATAAATTATATAAAATAAACATGATTCATAATTAGATCATCATTAGAAACATAAAACATACCGGGAAAATTTTTTATGCAAAAATATAGGATCTTATATCTAGTAAAGAACACATAAAATCAAAAAAATTCATCGTAGATGAAAACTCATTTACTAAAAGATCATTTAGATAATTCCATGAGAAATATACCCTTCTAATTATGTAACCAAATTTTAAAAATATAAACAATCAAATAAATATATAGTATACATTTTCAATGAATGAGATCATTGATACTTTTTATGTACCCTTCAAATCATTGTATGATCAAGGCGGAATGACATTCTATTTGTGTCATGTGTGTTAAAACTATGATTAATTTCCCATTATTAGAAAAAATTAAAAAGTTCCTTATTTACAAAATCAAAATAACATTACCTTATAAAAATTTAAATATAAAAAATGTGTAGAAATTTAATTAAACAATCATAGAAGAGTAGTATAAAAAATAATTTGAACACTTTTTGAAAACAAAGGATATGGATTAATTTTTTTTAGAGAAATGAAAGAAGTAAATATATATTTCATAAAATTTTCATTTCACCTCATTAGTATATTAAGTGAAGAAAATGAAATAAAAAATGAATTATTAATAAATAAAAATAGGATTATAAAATACATGAGATTATTGACACATAGATAATGAAATTTCATCATCATACTCTCAATAATTAAAATCCTGGTACGAGATTGAAACATATATCATATACAACATTTCTAACTATTGATCCATAAGCCCCATGACATAAATATACCCATATGAGTGTGTGTATATATATATATATCTCCAAATAATAATAATAATCATGAATGACATTCATGTGTACTATATACATCATATAAAATTTACAAGTGTTGAATATGGCATGTGTCTCATAGAAAAAATGGGATAAAAATCCCTTACTTCATGTTCGACATGATTTGAATATTTTTTAATCTCCTACATAACAGATTCAAAACTATTATACTTCTATAATAAAGACATTTAAATACTTATAATGTCATATTTGATCCAATTATAAATATTTGTAACCCATTTATTAAAAATATATTATTACAATCAGTATTTCTAGGTATTCATTGTTTCATCATTCATTAGACTTTAGGTTTGGTGGTTGTGATCTTTGTACTTGAATCATGAACCCATTATCTCAAAATTCATTAAATTATATAGATATAATATATATATATATATATATATTCCTTATATATATATATAAATTTATAAAAGGTATTTATAATCAAATGAAATACATCATTCATGGAGACGATAGAGCATAGGTACGCAGTGATGTTGATTTCAATTTTTGATAGATCGAATAAAAAATATATATATAATAATTCAAATTTATTGAATAATTTTTATATATTAAATATCATAATTATTTTTTAATGTATCCTTACTACCATCATTGTAAAGCCAAAATGAACAACTATTTACATCTCATCAAGGAGGTGGTAATCACCACATGCACATGAGTAACATTATGGTTATCCAATGGATTGAGAGGTAATCAGGTACATATGATATTATAATTAAATGAGAATAAAATTTTAACAGATATCGTATATATAACATAAATCCAACATAATAACCTTTCATGAAATATGTTGATATAAAATCAATTTTATCGTTGCATGTAGGAGACTTACCACACATGAACATGTGAAATATTTTCAGTTACCATTTGATTGAATAGAGGATGGATATTGGTGGTTATATAATAAAAATACAATTTTAGAATATTTAAAAAACTAAATTTTTTATTTTTTTATGAATAAAATAGGTTTACAGCAGGTATAATAAAAATTATTTACAATGATTTTGGTAAGGAAGATTATATCTTGTTCGGCATGCATTATATAGATTTCTTCCTAGGGATCATTGGAATGACATTTTAAGAAGAATAAAACCCATAATTCATTTCTAGTTAATTTGAGATAATAATATGTCTGGGGTTGGTCAATCTATATGGCTCAATGTGGTGTATTTAAAAGATATAGGTGGTGTTTTTTTAGGGTGGGAAACGATAAACATGGAATTACAAAAAAAATATTAAAATATAATCAATTCACTCTCAAAAAAATGATTCCCAAAATCCAAATTCTAGAAAAAAATCAGATATAGAAAATATAACGTTAGGAAATGAATTTTATATTGGTTTTGGGTTAATTATAAACCATATCATCTTGTTTAACCAATTCATTAAATTATTTTAACCTTATCCATGATAAAATATTTTTCAAAACTAAATTGTCATATCATTAATACTATAACAAAAATTTATTACATTATTATTTAATAGATTATATTTTTTACCATTAATAATTTAAATTGTTCTATTTTAGTTTTTTTTAAAAACATATAATAAAATTAAATTTCTCATAAAATATCATGAATTACAATTCTTGAGATATTAAGTTACTATGATGTTAATGTAATCATGGTTGTTAGTAAATTTAAATATAAACCATTCAGACAACTCTAAAATATCAAATTTTTATAGTTTTTTCTATAATTCAATGGAATATTATTACTACTAAAAGATTTAAAAAAGATTATTTTATTGTTCTATAAATTGAATAAATATTTTGTTAGGGTTATATAAGAATTTAATGTAATTAAACAGTAAATATAAATTATATATTAATTACCATGATTAAAAAATTAATATATCAAAAAAAATTATTATTGAAATTTTCCTCCTTTATGTCTATGAATAATTTAGAGACATAGAAGCCAAAAGATTGACATTTTGGATTTTTCATTTCTTAAAATAACATTACATTATTTTTAAATTTAAAAATACAAAAAAAAATATATAAATATTTGGGGTGTATATGGTCTTATATCTTACATACAATGAAATAAGGGAATTATGTAGGAATGTTTTTAGACTGTATCTCATGAATTTTAACATTCTTTTCTAGTTTTACCCTTATAGAGGTAATAAATATTTTTCACTCATACAATCAAAAATGACATAAAATAATTGGAAATATTTTTCAAATTTGCAGATCCTGATATAGAATATTGAATCCATAATTCAATATCAATAATGGAATAGCCCAACTTTAATAAAATTTAATAAAACAAACTAAAATAGTGTTTTAGAAAAATATATTTTTTCAATATTGAAAAATAAATGATATCAAAATCATTAATCTTTATCATTTAAATGGTGTTTATTAATGATGAGGAATAATATGTATCATATATCACTTTATGGAGAAATATAAAATATAATAGGCCTTTAAAAAAAATTATTAAATGAAAAGGAATTATAGTATTTAAAAATTTGTATTTTAAATATTCAATGAATAATAAATAATTTCAGAAAAAATTGATAAAAATAATCCTAGAAATATAATTTTTAATTTAAATATAATGTTTATTATAAAATTTATTTCTTTTAAATATTCATAAATTTAATAAAATTTCCATTAAAAAAATATACAAATTTTATTTTGGAAGAAAATGAATTATTAAAATATAAAATGGATTCACTAGAAAGTTATTGTTTTTCCCAAAGATTTAGTCAATAAATTTTTTATTTTATAGTTATATTTTATATACATTTCCTAATTTGGTTACTCGTATTTGTATCCTCTAATTCAGCAACATAGATATAATTGTAATAGTTAAATAAATATATATTTATAATATAACTCAATGCACTTGATGCTCACGGTTGAATGTTTTGAAATATATTGGAATTATTATTCAATTAAATTAAAATATTAGGATTTTAAATTCCCCACCCACACATAAATAAACTATCCCCCCAAAATTGTATATTTTTGCTCAATGGTTTAGTTTTTAAATATATATTCATTTAAACCCAACATCATAAAATTGTATTCAAAATAATACATGAAATGGAATGGTGGGAAATATATAGG
Organism: Viscum album; assembly: GCA_963277665.1. NCBI lineage: Eukaryota > Viridiplantae > Streptophyta > Magnoliopsida > Santalales > Viscaceae > Viscum > Viscum album. Next base: position 273,387,037 of record OY728155.1, on the reverse strand, counting down.
ATACTTAAAATTTCACAAAATCAAGTTCCTAGAATAGGATATCATTGGTAGGAAGTTAAATTATATACATTGAGGAGAAAAATAGTTTTTAAGGACTAATATATAATCATAGAGAACATGGTCATTATATTGTTAATGAAAAAAATACCATAAAATATGATGGGTGGAAAGGTCATTAATTTCTTGGAAATTAGGGAAAATGATAAATTTTTTATTTTTAGATCATTTTCATAATGATGAGTTATTAATTCGTTATAAGGATAGAGAACTTGATAAAATGTTCTTACTTGTTTTATATTTATTTTATGATCAAAATTTCATCCTTTAGATCGACTTACATGAATTCCCACTTCTATATGGACTTAGATGAAGTGGATATTCAAGAAGAATTTTTCATGCGTGAAGTACTAATATTTACTTTTAATTGATCATATGGAAAATAGTATAATGTCTAAATATCCAATATTTTTCTATATATATAAAAAATAAAAAATTGTTAGCACATGTTATCAAATAAAATATATTAATATTTTAATCTTAAATAACAACTGGAAATATTCATCTTGATCTATTATTTTTTTTTTCTCAAGGCTCTTGCAAAACCAGTTTGATAATTATTGAAACAAAAAGACTCAAAAATATTTGATCTCATATCCATCAATAATTAACATAAGAATTATCTTTATATATTTTTAGTCCCTCATAAAGTCTCATACATAATTAAATAAACCATAATCATATATTTTCTAAAATATTCTAATCAGTTCACAATATAAATCCATAATAAAGTCATATACGATTCCAAAAGATAGATAAAACATTATTATATAAATATTCTTTTATCATATGAAAATGTTTTTCCATTGGTTGTTTGAGTTCATATATGAGTGATATATGATAATATGTTTATTCATATAATTAAATATTGTTTCCTTATCGTGTAAATTTATATAAAATATATGTTTAGAGGGATAATGAATTCTAAGAAACACATATTATTAAAATAAACGATAATATTTTCAAATGGATTACTCATATAAACATCAATGTGGGATATCCTACTATGGATTGGAGGATAAGTTATACCTAACTATCATGATTCACATTAGCTATGTTTATTTCATAAGATTCTCTTTTTTCCTCTTACATCATCTATTGTTGTGTCTTATTATCCACAATATCGATCAGATTATGAAATTGATTCTCCTAATTCCAAATATCTTAACATGTATAGAACTATATGACAGAACATTTTTTATTACGATCTATCTATATTCATTTCATTGAGTTTCCTTTTAACATCAAATTTATTTTTCCCGATTTCTGGGCATCTCACACTCGAAACATCCTAGTGTTTTTATGAAAAAATAAGCTTAGATCTATATCCAAATTTTAATAAATTAGGTGGTTGAAAAATTAACATCCCTCAATGCATCATACCACTATAGCATCCATGAAAATATATCTTCATTTTCATATCACCATATATATGATTTTTCAATATTTTTTCCACTTTGAGTGCACATCGTACAAATTATTCATTGCATCAAAACACTCTTATAGATAATTATTTTTGAAAACATGATTTCATAACTATAAAAATTTGATCTTTTTTTCATTTAGGGGTGATGATTATACCAAAAGTAGATGTTTGAAGTCAAGTAAAAGTTTCTTTATATGTACTAATGGATTTATTATCTTGTTTATAAAGCTTGGAGAATTCCTATTCTATTTTTTTATGTAGATTAAGAGGGAAATACAAACTTAAAATTTTCATCTTAAAATCATCTAATTAAATATAGTCAACGTTATCCCATTAAATTATTTTCTTAGAATGAATACAACTTTTATATTCTCCACCATTCAAATGATAAATTTATAGAAAAACTTTTTCAGGGTCTAAGTATTGAATAATGTAATATAACATTTTTATTACATTGAATTATTTTTTAATAACCAATAGATTAGAAGAGGCTTCAATGGAGATTGGAAATTATCATATAAAATATTTAGTGTTATGTTACTTCCTCCATGGTGAATTTGAAAGTTAAATAAAAGATCATTCATGAGCATATTTCAAATATAAACCTATGAGATCATGATCCAAAATTACAATGTTCATACCAAATATTTCATATTTTATAATCATGATTCAATGAAAGAAACATTATCATAATATTTGGAAATGTTCGTTATAGTATAGAATAATCAATAATCAATTATAACCAACGAGAGCATAAGATAGGAATATAAATATAGAGAGTAAAACAAACTTATAAAATTTTATAACTGTATAAATATAAATAGTATCAACCATGAATTTGGAGACATAAAATCTGAACCTTTCTTAAATTATCAAATATGAAATTACTTCCACACATAGTCTTCCAAAAATGAAAAATATGTCCAAGAATAATCACATGTACATGAAAACCATGCCCAAACATAAATTTTTGGACATGAAATCAGGTACATACATGACATATAAATATCATGATTTATAAATCATATTCCAATGTATTGAAGTGTATGTAATTTTGGGACCACCTTTCATATAATCATAATCCATTCATATGTGTGCCACAAGATAATTAATTAGTTAATATATATCATTACATGAGTAAAATATGTGGGATTCAAAAACATTTCATCATGAAAATTAAAAAGCTATATTAATATGTGGGATTATATTTATGGATTATATCCCCAATAAACCATAATTAATAATGAAGGATTCCATATTAGATAAAAATTTATTTAAAATATCACTTGGAACATTTCTAGAAGAAGATACACTTTTGATTTTGAAAACACATTTTGTGAATATAATAAATTTAGAAATATTATTGAAAAAACATTATTTGATTACTAAATTTGATTCTTTTAACGAATGTTTAATATGTTGAGTTGTTATAATGATAGGATGTTTCCAAGGTAGTTCCTATAAAAATAATTATTCTATTCATATTTTCAACAAAAATAAAAAATTACATCCTTCAAAAAAAATAAAAAAATTCATTTTAAACATTTATTTAAAAATAAAAAAATAGAAAGTTTACTTTTTTATTTTGTCTTAAATGACTATCTCCTAAACAAAAATTTTCATAATTATCATGTTAAAATATTCTATATGAAAACAAAATTAAAACTACCCATGTTTCATTTTTTTTGTTTCATGTTCTATCATTATTGGAGTAAACAACTTTTAATCTTTTAATGGATAATGGAAAAAAATCTTTTTGAAAACAAAATTACAACTACCTATGTTTTATTATTATTGTTCATGCTTTAACATGTTCAAATACTCTATTAGATACACAACATTCATATCGAGTCATGGAAATAGAACATTATTTCCTAACATAAAATTAAGAACTAAAGATGTTATATTATTATATTTAATTCTACATCATGATCGAGATAAGAATTATTTAATCATTTCATAGATTAAGAAAACATTCTTATAAACTGAAATATCATTATATTATTATACTTAATTTTTAAATGTAACATATTGCAACTGTTATATGATCAAATCATTAATATCAGAATTTCCCTAGTTGTCACAAAAATGATTTCATCATTACATTTACTTCCCATAAGAGACTACTAATGACAAAAAATTTAAGGTATGGTTATTTAAGTAAATAAAATACAAATTAATCATTAAATAATAAGATTAAACATTTAAATAGTTCTATGTCTCAGAAAGTTACCATAATGCATGCTATAATTTTAAAAAAAAATTATAAATAAATGTCACATGGATTTCAACCCTAATACCTGCTTACAATATATGGTGATATTAATCCAATTTAATGTCAATCCAGGGAAAATAAGATAGAAGTTACTATGTCTAGGGATTCTAAATTCTAAATAATTACCAATAAATATGATGTGAATTTTAATTAATTTTATAATTTAAATGTCTAATGCTACATATTGAAACTAGTCAACAACACATGATTATGACAATGTTATATATAGAAAGAAATATAACAAAACAATTGTCACATGTTAACTAGAATACATCAAATCATGATTCTATAATAATTACATGAATTTGGAAAAAAATATGGCATGTTATAAATTTCTAATAATGAAATAAAAATTCAATTAATTAAGAATCATGGTATAATAGAAAAGGAAACAAAAAATTAAAGCCTCTAGAAGGATTCATGCGAACAAATCATGATAGTTAACAATAATATTACTCATTACTTTTGCTTATAAAAATAATTTATAAATTAATACATATTTATTAACAATATTACCATGAGATAATGTTAAAGAATCAAATATAATTTTTCTTCGTTCAACTATTTCAGTTTAACATCAAGACATCAAAACCATAAAATGAGAACCCAAGTCTTCATCATGCATGTACCTCTCCTAGTTATCTACCCTACAGGTAGTGATTCCTCACTTGGTAATTCGGTAGGCTCAGATTCCTTACATAAGATCATAGGTTGCCCTAATATCCATTTTCCTAGCTAGTCTTCCATAACCTATGTCACGTACCAGGATCACGGGAAATTTTTACCCTATTATCTGGTGCATTACTCACTATCCATAACTTTGAACATCACCCAATCCATTAACAACCTACATATAATACCACTTTGTCTTGACCCCCTCCCTTCACAAATACCCATCCTGGGCTAGAAATGAAGAATTTTATATAATGATCCCCTGAGTACCACCTCCAGTACAACCTGAGTTGGAGAGTAGTATCAATGGTGTAAAAATCTCACAATATGAGAGGAATTAACCATTATTTGAAAAATAGATCAGGATAAAGGATTAATAAAACAAAAATACTCCATGAAATATTATAAAATAAATCCAAGACATCCCACAGTTCCTGAATAAATCACAAATTAAAAATATTATAGTCTTTAAAATAAATCATGAAAGTATAAATGATAAGGTAGTGACATAGGAACATCTTTAATGGTCCCAACTAGAAATATCATGCATTTTATACTATGTGATTCAGGATGTCTTAATGTTGTATTTATATATCTATGTTGAGCATATCTGCAGACTTAGTAGGAAAACCAAATTCAGTCGTGCACATGTGAAAAGATAATAATAGTGAACCCGTGTTAACGTAGAAGAAGAAAACAACACCTAAACATTTATACCATCCAAAACCCTAAACTATCCAAGCATAACTCACCAAATAACTCATCCATGTAATATAATATATAATAAAAAAAATTATGATAGGGTACCTGTACCACATTCCCACTCGTATGCTACTCTTCCCCAACTACATTCATCCTGGTGTGACCATACCTTCGGTATACCACATCACATCCTACTATAACACACCTTAGACTCATAAAAAATCCATCCCATACACACCTGGGCCAAAAAACAAATCACATCACATCTCATATTGATAAAACCTTTGAAATCACACCAAATTTCATCTCAATGACACTGGGGAAACAAGCCACCTCTCCTACAGACACCTAGACTAACACATCTTCCCCAATGAAACCTATACTATCACAACAAAAATCTTGGGAACTAGAAAACCATTTTACTTCACATCTATTCCCATATATACCTCTCTTTGATGATAGAATGGAAAACAACAGGTAACATTCCATTCATACTCCCCTCCGTATTTTGGGAAAAACATCTTCCCCCATGACGATGGGGGTGTTCTATAGAAGGTTATCAACTTGGGTGGGGTGTTTATAAAAATAAAAAATAATATATAAATATATATATATATATAATATCAAACAATAACTCCCAATATATGGGTTCACATCCAAAGTAGACAACTCAAAAAAACACAGAATCACCACCACCACTAATTGTATAAAACACACAAACAATACACTAGACACAATTCATATCATTAGTCATTATGACACTTTCAAGAGTCTGTATTTTATCAAAAAATATCACATTATCATACCCTTTGAATTTTGTAATAAACATTCCTTTGAAAAAAAAATTAATTTTAAAATAATCTTATTTAATATTTCCAACTCATTAGTTTATATATTAGAACCATCTTGTTAAAAATTAGCTCATCATCCACATCCCCATTAAACATTCTCATTTGAAATGGCATGTATGGTATCAAGAGAAGAAATAAGGAATGAATGATGGGAGGTCCCATAGCATAGAAGGATTATATAAAATACTCATGAGATATGAAATGGTTTGGAATTTCCATTAAATCCAGATCTAGAGAAAACCATTTGGTTTGACTATTTAAAAATATATATTTTTTAAAAATAAATTATATGTTTTATAGCCTGTTAAATAGCTTAGAACCCACTTAAATATTTCATTTTAATCCTTTATCATCAAATAAATATGTTAAATGAGAAAAATATGTAAACTAGAAAATTATACAAAATGGAAAATTGTTGGAAATGTCTCATTGTTGGTAATGTATTGTCATTTAAAATGTCACACCATTGAAAATGTCTAACCATTGGAAATGTTTCACCATTACAATGTCTCAAAATTTGAAATGTATAACTATTTAAATGTCTCATAGTTGGAATGTATCACCCAAGGTAATGTCACATTTTTGGAATTTCTCGAAAATAAAATGTTTCACCATTGGAAATGTATCACTATTGTTAATATCTCACCATTGGAAATGGAAAGCTATTGGAAATTTTGGAAATGTCTCACCCTTTTTACCTTTATATAAAAATGGAAAACTTTTGGAAATGTCTCATTGTTAGTAATGTATCACCATTGGAAATGTCTCACAATTATAAATATAACTCCACTAGAATGTGTCACAATTAGAAATTTGTTACCGTTGGAATGTCTCATTGTTTGAATGTCTCACCATTTATAATGTGAAACCATTGGAATGTCTCACCAATAGAATGTCTCAGCATTAGAAATATCTCACCATTTGAAATGTATCACCTTTATAAATGTCTCAATTTTGAAATTTCTCTCAATATGATGGTCTCACCATTGTAATTTCTCACCATTGGAATTTTTCACCATTGGGAATGTCTCACCATTGTAAATGTATCACCAGTGGAATGTATCACCATTGTAAATATATCCACATTGGGAATGATTCAAATTTTAAATGAATCACCATTGGGATACTAGAAATTTATAAAACTCTTGAAATAAGTCACCATTGGCTGAATCACATTTCCCAAAAACACCTCAAACTACCCCCAAAAACCTCAAACACCAGATTCCTCATAATGACATAGAAAAAAAAGTATGTGAAACTACACAATTCATAATTAACACTTATCTAGGGGATTATCCGAATGTTCATTTGTGCCACATATCCATCTATGCTCCATTTTCTATATAGGGGTATATTTTCTAGGAAACCCACATACTAAAATCAATGAAAACAATTTATGATTTCATCTAATACATAATATTATATCATATGGGTTTCACTAAGGATTTATATAAAAGCATTAGATTATATTTTATATATCTATTAAATGAAATTTAATTTCCTTTACAACCTTCGATACATGCTACCCCGATCTAAATTTAAATGTAATATAGTATACAATTAAATAAATTCCCTTAAATTATAAAAAAGAAATACCAATAACCACATTTGGAAAAATATTTATGAAATTTTGTGTTAAATAAAACATAATGATAATTTTCCCCCCTTTTTTAGTAAAGTCATTTTATTCATTCAAAATAATGTATTCCTATTAGATGGGTTTTATTTATTTTTTGGGAAAATAAAATAAAAAATCTAAGATAGTTTTAAAAAATTTATGTTTGAAATTTAAAATCATTTTTTATATGATAATTTCAAAAATAGGAGAGATTAAATGATTATGAATTCTAGAAAAATTATTTTTTATGAATAGTTTAAAATAATTATTATTATTATAAATTTATTTTTTACAAGAATTTAACAATTTATATTTTTTTAAAATGATTTAAAAAGTAAATTTAATTGATTTATATTATAATAATTGAAAATAATTTCATTAACATTAATATTTTGTTAAATTTTTTATTAAGAACATTTAATACTTATGAAAACAATTTTTCTGATAAAATAGATTTTCATCATGTTTTCTAGGTTTAATTTTAAATTAAAATTACCACATCAGTGAAGTGAATTTGTTAAAAAAATTTCCATATTTGGAATCATTATTTCTATAAATTTTAATGATTCCAAATTCTTATTTTGATCAAAATGAATATTTATTCTTATATATTTTTCTCCACTTTTATGATTAAACGTGTATACTATGGGTAGTTAGACTAAGAGATAAGGGAATATTTTCAAATTAAACTGTTCTAAATCCTATTTTATTGAAATATTATGATCTAATATGATCTCAACATAAAACCTTTACTAATTTTGAATCAATTTGAATGAGTGTATATTTATTATATTTTAATCATTTATGAAATTTCAATTATGTCCGATTTCCCTCTATTAAAGGACACCAACCATTATATTATTTAGACTATATTTATCTATCTATCCCAACATAGTCCTACCGAATTTTATTTTCATCAAAATAAATATGAATTAGTGGTGATTTTATCATTTAATGAATATTCCAAGGGGAATTTATTAAGGATCTAGTAGAGGAATTTTTAAAGAAGTTGTAATCTTCTTATCCACCATCATTGAATTTATGTCCACTTATACCTACATTAAATATATATTATTAATGATAATGTATCATTTTCAGAATATGAAATATAACTAAAGGTAATTATGATTATATAACCACCCTTATAAACCATATTTTTTATATAATGTTATGTGAATGTTTCACTCGTGCATACATATAGACTACCACCTGTATGAAGCGATATAAATCATTTTCTATCATCATATTTAATGGATGGTTATTATGATAGGATTAATGTTTATACATTTAATTTTAGAACTAGATTTTCATCTGTCATTTTAATACCTTATCTACCTTCTCATTATAAAATCCATTAGTAAAAAATAATGTCACTCATGTGTACGTTTCGACTACCACCACCATAATTCGGTGTGATTAGTTTTCATATTTTGTTTTTTATTGAAGGTAAAATTGTTAGATTAATTATTATATTTTAAATATATTATTGAATAATTATTCAATAAATGATAATTATTTTTTACCATTCTTCTATTATATCTGTTAAGAAGTGAAACATGTTTTGATGGGTACTTATGACCTATCATCTCTCTGAATGGAATAATTAATTTTTTTATATATAAATTCTATATATTATTAAAAAATATTAATATATAATAAATAAATGGAATATTCATATAATTATAAACATTAGGTAGATAATAGAACCATGATCAATTTATATGTAATGAAACTACCAAAACAAAATTCTCATGAAAAACAAAATAGATAACACGTATAAACGATGATTTTAATAAGAAATTATAAATAAAGGGTGTTTAAATTCTAAATATGGAACGTATATTTTAGTATAAGTATGTAAATTATTCTAGTGTTTAAATATAATAAATTTATATTTATTTTAAAAAATGATACATTAATTTCTAAAAAATTCAAACTCGAGGTAATGGATTTATGATATTATCTGATTGTTTTTTGGGATTATTTATGACAATGTTGAGGATGATAAATATTTGTTACCTATATCTATAGATTACCTTGAATTATAAACATATATGGATATTTTTGTATATTTATTGGTATCCATTCATTTTCTTCTCCTTAGGAACTTAAGATACTAAATGTTTTTTTAATGTAAACAACACATTATTTCACTCTTCAGTTAAAATTTTCTTAACATCTATATCCATGTTTTCTAAAAATGATTTCAATAATATTTTTAATATTATCCTATAATTTTTTTATTATTATTTTTTTGACCTTGATTTCATATTTTTTTATTTTTTTTATATATGGAATAATCTTTTCATTTTTGGAAAGTTTTAATTTTGACTCCCTACCTAAAATGAAAAAGGAATCATTATTTTTTCAATCATGGAATGAACATAATTTTAAACCAAGATAAAAAATAAATTATTTAACACTCACATTAAAATTTTTTATGGTTAATTTATATTTAAATTTTTTTCTTTAATATTTGGATGTTTTTTAGATTTTATATATTATACTTCAATGTGTAATGGGTATTTTCCTCTTTAAATGTTATCATGATATTAGAAAGGAATATTTCATCTATGATAATATCTTTTTTGTTACTCATGATTTATTGGGTATATGATCAAATAATAAATTACAATTTCATTTTTAGTATGTAATGTGATGATTAATAATGTATAACTATTTGAAACGTTATTCTATCTAATGGTTTAGTGATGTTATGATGAAATATTTACCAAACCAATTTATTTTCCACATTTTATGATATGAAACTCTGATGAGTTATTTATAAAACCCATTTCCTTTCTAGAGGTTATAAAATGATGACTATTTTATGATCTTGGAGAAAACTTAGGTTGTATTACAAATACTTGATGAGTGGTATTATAATTATATAGGATTCCAAAAAATTGAGTAATTATTGATATCTCATTAGAAAATAAATACCATAATGTAGATTACACATAATTTAATTAGGGACTCCTTCCAATAAGATAATCTTAACTGTGAATATTAAATAATGATATGATGTAATGGGGAGTATGACCAATCAACTATGATAGTATTTAATGTTTCGATTAACTATGAATGTGATTTTATATTCATATTTTTATGCCAAAAACATATAACTTTTGGTGTTAATATGCTCCCATGGATTATGTTCTTTGATTCATTCCATTACTTCTAATTTTATTCAATGATATGTTTTTTATGTATTTCAAATGATAAACATATATGGTTTTACACTTATAATAATGTGATTTTAAAGTGATTATGAATATATCACTTGTTTACCCATAATGAGAATCTAATATCACCCATTTTATATTCATTTTTCACTATTTCTGATGATGTTTTTAAATTATTTGATATATAACAAGGGTAAGAGTTATTAAGAATTTAGTGGTAGATGCTATATATATTTTATGAACAATTTATTTATATATCCAAGTTTCCACCATCACTAAACCTACATGATTTTGGAATTGATTTAAATGTTATGTATTTACTATTAATATAAAAAGATGAATTATTAACCTAGAAAAATTATGAGTCACAATAGTTATAAATATAGTGAGGTTGTGCTTCTTTATAAAACTATGATAAAACATTTTAGTGTTAACCCTTAGTAAAACCAATGAATATTCTAATATCTTATGTTATTATAATGAACGAACTAGGTTTTTATTAGAAAAAATCCATCTTTCAATACAAAAAGTTTCCATGATTTTAAAACTGTTAAATCTTGGGTTAATTACCCTTTAAAAGGTTGGTTGAGTATATATCAACAATCATTCTGGTACATGGTAATTGTACCCTTATATCACACCTGGTTTGACACTTTTATAAGATATTTATGGGTAAATCTGTATTTTCTTCATGAAAAATTATAAATAATTTGAATATATGATGATCATATATGACATTAGAAAAACATAAGTAGTAATTAGATGAAAACATTATTTCATGATTTATAAATAATATAATTTATTTTTATTAATTATGTGGTTTCCTAATATGATTTTTCATTATGAGGAAATTGTGTTTATTATTCCTCACGCTATAATTTTTATGGGTGTCGGGAATAAAAATCATTTTTATTATACACCTTTATCAATGTATGAATCATTTCAGGATTCTAAATGACCAAATGATGGAACAAAGTTCTGATAGGTCCATTATGAGGTAACATCAACATACATTTAGTGGGTTAGATGATCTACTAGTGGCTAATAAATTGACCAATACCACAATAAATATATTTTCCATTATCTATTTTCCATTGCATAAAAAATTTATTCTATCTATTTATCATTTGGATGGTGAATCAGATAAATAGTGGAATCCTGTCAGGAACTTGAGGTAACATGAAGAAATTAAATCCATATAGTTGGCTGAATTTTATATATTATTTCGGAAAAGTAGATTCCACCTATTCTACCTATTAAAATAAAGAAGGATTTCATTGAGATAATATACACGGATGATGAATAACTGAGTAAATGTGTGGAAAATTAAAAAATATTTTTTTTGTATTATTCTAGTACTATTATCTAACAATAATGTAACATTGATCAATTATTAGTAGCATATAACCATTTATTTTATTGATTTTATCCATAATAAAAATATATAGCTATGATAAAATCATTCTATGTGCTATCATGGTAGAGATGGATATTGTATTTACAAAAAAAAATCTCATTGTATTGATTAAACAATAATAATGGAATTAAGAGGAAATGATATTAATAAAACCATTGTTTGGTGATGATGAGATTTACTTTACTCTAAAAATGTCAAATAAAACATCAATGAAATTATCTTTAGGGTAATCGTAATTTTTCTATGGGTTGAAAGGAAGGTCATAGGAAAATTTAATTATGAAATGTTGGGAAGATTATTTTAGAAAATAATTGAGAGATAAAAACACAAAATAAAACACCTATACAGTAGGGTTTCAAATTTATTGATTTTTGGAAATTTTCAAATGTGTTCTTAAATATGATTGTTAATGAAATTTAATGACATCATAAACCTTTAATTCCAAAAAAGGAAAACCATTTGTAATAACCAAATTCAATATGGAAATATGATAATGAAGTTTTTAAGGGTACATGTAGCATCCAATCTAGAACATACAATTTATATTTTTATTATCCATTTACCAACTCTTGTATATCTTCATAATTTTAAATTGGTATCATTGAACCACTATAATTAATAGATGTTGAATTATTAATGAAATCCCATCATGGAATAATTTCATCATCTCAAGTGTATGATTCTTCATCAATTGTGTGTTTTTTGGGATGTTCTTCCAATAAATATTGTTCTATCCATGTTGCTGAATTTTTTATTATCATATACTTGGAGTAGGTATATTTTCATAAATCCAACATCAACTGATGAGGAAGGGATGTTATGTTTAATATTATGAACCAATCTATGATCATTTATTATTTTGGTAGTAAATATTAATATATAATGGAAATTACAAACATATTATGGATCTCTATTCTCGTTCAAAAGAGGTGGTTATCATAGATGGTTAGTGATAATATAAAAATTGTTGATATTCCAATTTATATGACTTTATTGATTTTTTAATAGAAAAATTTCATATTAATCTTCCAGTGCATGATATTGAGTGGCCAATAGAACTCATGCCTGGTGATACACTTATTTCAAATAATCCATATAGATAAAACCCAATTTATTTCTATAAATTAAATAATAAACTATGGGTTAATCATAATATGGGGTTCATTGGTCCATGTTCATCATATTAGGTAGTAACCTTTCTTTTTCATATAAAGGTGTATGGATCAATGTGACCCAAAATTAATAATCCTGAGAACAAAAATTTAACAATCAATAACATACATCGTATACACAATAGTGATTTCATTTTTGATAGTCCATGTAGAGATCGATAAATTTCTATGTTGACATTAATTAATGAAAATATCAATTTAGTGTCATGACAGGTGATATGCTCAATAAATTATATAGTAAAAGTTTTAGAAAATATTAATTTGTATTGATTTTCTTTGGTTTTTCTGGTTCTCCAACCATCATCCAATACTAAATTAGTTAATCCTTTAGAAATTACCTAGATATGTTTCAATGAGTCTTTATAGATGACAATATTATAAATTCAATATGCAATGAAGGGTCTAAATATCACCAAGTGATTTTATTTAAGGACATTATAATTAAAAAGTTGAATATAATATTTAATGAGTGTAGATTTTAGATATATAGGGTTTCATTTTTGGTTCATATAATATCTAGTCATATAATATCTTTTGATCCATCAAATAAGGAAGTTATTTTACATTGTCCTAGACCAATAACAATAACTAGGATCCATTGTTATCTTGGTTTTTTTCGATATTATAAATGATATTTGCATAATATATAATGTATTTCTAATCCAATAACAATGTTAACTCATAATGGATTAAATTACCTTTGGTAAATAAATGTAGGAAAACTTTTAATGAACTGTAGAGATGATTAGTCATTGCACCTATGATTACCCAACCCTAAAGTTGAGAAGGGTTTATGTTATATAGTTTTTTATCGAATAATGGACTTGGATTAAGCCTCATACATAATGATTTACCAATATCATATACCTTATTATAATATATGGTCTAGAATAAAAATTAACCAACTCAAGATGTGGAGTTAGCTGTAGTATGTTTTTCATTATTTTTTTGGAGGAATTATATTTATGGAGAAATGTGTGACATATATACCGATAATGAAAGTATAATTTTATTATCAATCAAAATAGATGAATATCCTTCTGATATGATGGATATAGTGGATTAAATATTATTATTTCATGATATAATACCACCATGTTAAGGAAAACTAGTTAGAAATTCTCTGAGTGTTAAGGTACGTACTTTCTTTTCTATGTTGATGATCACAAAAGATTAAAAATATATTCATTTGAAAATGATGGATTATGATATATAAAAGGAAGGAAAAAATATTATTTTCTCAAATTAGTTTTTATAATATATTATGTAAAATTTAATGATGATAAAAATAATGATATAGAATTGGTAAATGGTCTATAAATGTTACCATGTTCATCCTTGATTATGAAAAAAGATAAGGTTTTAAAACCATGTAGGTGTTCAATAAATATTATATTTAATAAATATATTTTTAGAAGGTGATAATTAATCATTTTCAATTCATTTAGTAACTATGAAGAAGTATATATAACTGAAAGAGTTTTTCTGGTAGGACAACAAGAAGATATATATTGAATAGTACATATAATGTTACCTAGTATGTCAATCAGGTAATACATGGAGAAAAAATTATAATGGGATGTTATAATAATTAACTATACCTATATTAAAATGGGAAACCATCACCATATATTTTCACACTAGACTTTGAAAAATAAATAATTTCCATAATTCTGTTTGGGTTATTTTTTATATCATTACAATGTAATCACACTTTATTAAATTCAAATATTTTTTATCTATTGACCAAAATTATAGGATATACATTATTGAATTGGTACACTTTCATGAAGTATCACATTCTATCATATATGATTGCGAATTTAGGATTAATTCAATGTTCTGGTGATTTCTTTAACATGATATGTATTCTACGTTTCCTTTCATTAGTTATTATCATCTTAATATTGATCGGTAGTCTTAAATAACCATTCAAACCCTAAAGGATATCCTGATAACATTTCTAATTGATTTCAAAGGCTGTTGGGACCAACACCATCCCTTGATAAACATTCTTATAATAATGTCTTTGACTCCTACACTAGGAATTCTACATATGAATCACTCTATAGAAGTAAGAATACAATTCTAATTTTCAAGGATGAGGTTGGAGAGTGAAAGCTATTGGGTATTTAGAACTCTAAAGAAATAAATGATAAAATTAGGCCCCTTTTTATGAACCACAAGGAATCACATAGTTGATAGTAAAGGTATGCTGAAAATCAATAAACAAATTATATAAATAAATGCTAGAGATAATTTATTCCTTTTAATTTCTTAATTCAAAAAGGATATTTGGTTCAAAAAAATTTGAAATAATAATTGTAGGTATATTGACCACATCCTTATTCTAAATTGAGTAGGTGTGGTAGTGTCATGACCTGTCGCCTAGATCTCGTGTCGTGACTACCTCAAGACCACCTCTATAATTCCAGAGCTGGAAATTAGGGCTAAAGACACAACCTACATGTGGTGGAATTTTCCTAAGTACCTATATTCACACTGTAATGCCCCAAACCCAGTTACCCAGAGTCGGTACATTATTACATAACATTGGAATG
This sequence comes from Viscum album, assembly GCA_963277665.1. NCBI lineage: Eukaryota > Viridiplantae > Streptophyta > Magnoliopsida > Santalales > Viscaceae > Viscum > Viscum album. The sequence goes on along the minus strand of OY728155.1, from coordinate 273,371,101 downwards.
ATCACAAAAGATCAAGTCTCGGAAGACTGATTAGTATAGTAGCCTTGGAAACACTAGATACATTCATAAGTCTTACATTACTTCATAAAATGAAAACTACAACAAACTAGTCTCCATAGTCCACACTCATATCCCCTCATACTATCCCTGCAGTTCAATCATAAAATACTTATTCACAACCTAGGAATAATAAAACAAAGAAAGGGGTGAGCTTCAATTCCCAGTAAGGATAACAATATAGCTAAAATTTTCATAAATAAGAATAAACATTTAAGGCAATGTTTAACTAAAACAAAAGCCTTTTAAACTTGAACTTCAGCATAATATGACAGAAATAAAATGAAATAATTCCATTTACGTATTCACATGGACATTCTACTAGTTGAATAATCACATGAAATATCAATAACCACTTTTATAATGATAGATGCATAATGCCAGACTATCATAACCACATAGTCAAGGCCTTGTGTGAAGTCTAAAAATTATATTTTTTCAAGGCATTGTGCCAAGACACTAGTTTGTCTCATAAGACCTATCTATGCATCGAGGAGCAATAGTGGGCTCCACTTTTCACTTATTAAGCCCAATGTATTCCTCATATGAACATGTTTAAACACAACATAAACATTCATATTAAAACTAGCATAGGAAATGTCAATACTTTCTCCATAAACCATGAATGGTATAAAAATAAAAAATCCACAGTCAAACATGTCACAAAACCTTTAATACAATATGGAAGTATTGTATCATAATAAATAAACTTTAAATAATCTTAAAATCCATCAAAGGATGTTGACATAGATGAAATCAAAACTATTTGAGAGAAATATCTTTTTTGGAAATCATTTAAAAGTCACATAATTATAAAAAGAAAACATTAACATTAAAAATATTCTTATAAGATTGTAAGGTCAGCATCAACGATTTTATAACGTTGGAAAATATCTACACCCTCTGTATAAGTTAAAAAATACATTCTTATCTTAATTATGTCAAAAAGGTTAAAAATGACCTTGTTTGGAAAATGAAAAAAAGATTCCTTTATAATCATCTTATAAAAATTCAACAAGGGTATAAATGACATTAACCCATAGTATGTAAAATAGTAAGTCTTATTTGAAATACATTTTTAAGAATCATGTATGTGGATGATAAAGAGGTCCCAGTAGATAATTACGTATAAACAACCTCGGATAATGAAGAGATTGTGAAATAAACCCTTACCTTTACTTTTCCTTTGTCGAGGATAGATTAATATCATGTATAATGGTGAAATAATTGTTATTAAATTATTCAATAATCATATACATTAATATGATATCATATATGATCTTTTAACATTTCTTTGTTAATAATATCTTAGTATTATCGTCATTTCTGGTGTTAACGTACTCGTTTACTTTTATATGATTTGTTACATAAGCCATGTTGGTTATGGATAAGATGTATCTTATTCACATATAGAATTATATCAAGTCCTTAAACATTTTTTTTAATCATCAAATGATAATTAGACTTGAATGGATACGATGGGGAATTAATCTCATCGCGTTCGTGGAGACAGTAGTCTGTACGTACACACGAGCGACAATATCATTTTATTGATATTAAAATAATATATAATTGGATGGTATATCATATATAAAGTATCATTATAATGTTATATTTATTATTTATTTCAATTACACATCATTATCATACCCATCCAAATATTAATGTTTTGAATAACAATTACACCACGACTTGGAGACGGTAAGTCGTACGTATGCACGTATGGTGACATGTCATTCAAAGGATGGATAAAATACTAAATATGGTTGTACCATATTTATAATAACATCACATTATATAGAACATACTGGATTTATTATTTTATAATGTAAATAACAATGAAAGTTGATGTTGAAGAGGAAAGGAACTGGAAATATGGTGGTGAAAACATTACCTCTTCTTTGGGTTCTTCCATTTGATTTGATCGAAAGGGATCCATAGGTTGGATTTCTGAACAAAATCCGGACTCTAGGGTGAAGTTAGGGAATCTTAGAGAATATTTTAACAGGTTTTGGCCGAGCCAAAAGGCTTTGAAGGTGTGAATTGGAGAGATTGGGTAGTGCCCTTTTATAAGAGGGGTGAGGGGCACCTTTGAAAAAGCTAGAAATATTATTTTATAATAAATTCATATTCAGTTTATAATGGATCAAAATATGATTATTTAATTTTTAAGGTGGTGATGGGTCTAGATCCTTTCAACCAATAGATTTTAGACATGTTTGTGTCATTATATTAACCTTATCATTTATATTTAACTCTTAGTTAAATAGTTTGACATTTACGATGTCTGTTTATATTTTTATATTATATAGTTAATAAACATACTATATACCTCCAAGATACCCCCAAGTGGTCCATTAATGATACACCTATCATTATATAAGTACTTTGGTAGAACCGTAGATTTTTATGAATATAATATCAATTAATAATATAATATTTGTTTTAAAAACTCATTTATGTCAATTTTGGAAATATTTAATAATTTATTTTTTTTAAAGTCTTAACAACATTATTAATTCAATAAAAATTCATTTAAGAAATGTTAACATGTCATATTAACCAATAAAATTCTTTTATGGCATCAAAACTTTTAAATTATATTTATTTTGACATTTATAATACTAATTATTTGATTCTTTCATTAATAAGGAAAATAATCCATCATTATTGTGTCATAAATAAATTTAATTATTCAATGTCTAAAAATTATAAATAAAATACCATAATGTAGGAAATATTTATATATTTCTAATGAATATTTATAGTTGAAAATATAACATATATAACCCTATGTAAATTTTTTTTCTAAAAGATATATGCTTATGTCATTTTTGTATTTACTTTGACATAATTAATATAAAGTGTCATTATCACTTACAAGTGGATCCATGAGATCCCAAAATCGAATCATGGATCCCATGGTCGTATTTGTAACAACAAAAAGGAATAGGATACGTTTTAGGGTAATTTAGTATTATTATAATATTATTTTTTACCCTTATTTACTAGATTTACCCTTTAACCATGGTAAATAAAATATTTACCGAAATAATTATTCAAAATTTCTAAAAATAAAAGTTACCTATTTACACAATTTGGACCTTTTGATACTATATATGGAATCCATTTTTCTAAATTTAAAACACATAAGTGGAAAAAATCAATTTAAAAGTAATTTCTGCTGTCAAAACAAAAAGCGTGTTTTTAAGAAATAATAACTATCAAAAGATTGACACTTGTTTATGTCTAGTTTAATTGTGAAACTACGTCCAATGACCAAAATTGTATTAAATGGTAAAAATATATTCTAAATATACTTTAAAATCACTCAAATTCATAATTTATCACTATTAATTATTTAGATTAAAAAATTTGTTTTTAATTAATATTTAGTAATTTAAACTATTCATCAAAATATGAAAGTTATCTGAAAAGTACCAAAAATTCACCCTAAGATAATTTCGATATTCTAAAGCTAAAAATGAAGTCAATTTTTAATGATAAAATGTATAAAATTTTAAAATGTGAGTATTACTATTCATAACGGCCAGTCTGATTAGTTGTGGTGTGTGTTAGAACTTTAAGTTGCGTACAAAACATGCTACTGTATTATTCAAAGAAAAGCGTACCATGGAAGTTTGGGGTGTTACATTCTCCCCTCCTTCAAATAATTTCGTCCTCGAAATTTCTAGAACATTACTGCATAAAAAGACTCAGGTGGTTCTTTATCATATGTTCCTCGGGTTCCCACGTTGTCTCTTCCATATTATGGTTTCTCCATATAACTTTTACCAGACGAGTCATCCGGTTTCTCAGCACTTGTTCTCTCGTATCAAGATTCTTGACGGGATCTCGCAATAAGACAGAATGGGTTCCAGTTCTAATTCCTCATAGCTGAGTACGTTCTTTGGGTTAGGCATGTATTTTCTCAACAATGATATGTGGAACACATCGTGAACTTTGGAAAGACATGACAGCATTTCTAAACAGTAAGATACAACCCCAATTAGTTATAGAATTTAGAATGGTCCGATGTACCTGGGACTCAATTTTCCCTTCTTACCGAAATGTATAACCCCATTCCATAGAGATAACTTCAAGAAAACATGATCTCCTCCCTGAAATTCCAAATCCTTCCTTCAGTTTTCAGCATAGTTCTTCTGCCTACTTTGAGCTGCTTTGATGTGGTTTTGGATCACCATCACCTTTTCCATAGTTTCCTCCACCAGTTCTGAGCCTATGAGTTTTTTTCACTACTATCATCCCAACAGGTTGGTGTGTGACATCTCTTTCCATATAATTCTTCATATGGTGTCATCTGAATACTTGAATGGAAGCTATTGTTATAGGAAATTTCTACCATATATAAATATTGATCCCACATACCCTGAAAGTAAAATGAGAAGGATCTCAACATGTTTTCTAAGGTTTGAATATTCCATTCTGATTGTCCATTTTTTTGGGGGTGGTAAGAAGTGCTCAAATGAACTTCAGTATCCAGGGCTTTCTAAAGACTTTTCCAGAATCTTGTAGTAAAATGGGGATCACGATCAGAAAAAAATCAATTGTGGTACTCCATGAAGCCTCACAAATTCATTAATATATAGTCTGGATAGACATTCAAGTGGTAAATCTTCCCTTATAGCAAGAAAACATGCTAAATTGGTAAGATGATCAATAATGACTCATATTTCATCGTTCCTTCTAGGAGTCTTTGGTAGTCCCATGATAAAGTTCGTTATAATATTATCCCATTTCCACTCAGGTATGGGAAGAGATTTCATGACTCATCCTGGTTGTTTTCTTCCATCTTTCACTTGATGAAGAACTATATATCATGACACAAAATCAAAAAATCTCCCTCTTCATGTTGTCCCACCAAAAATGTTCCTTCAAATCCCTTTACATTTTGGTGCTCCTATAGTGTATAGAGAAATTTGAACTATGAGAATCATCCAACAATTATCTTTTTAGATCAGGTATATTGGGAACAAAAATCCTCTTCCCGAATTTCAAATTTCCATCTTCATACACAAAGTCACTCAATCTCCCATCATTCACAGCTTTAATATTCTTTTTAAACACTTCATCATCAGTATGATAATTCTTTATCCTTTATAGTAAAGATGGTTTTGGGAACCATTTGAAAAAAAATTTATGTTTCACCTTCCATTGTGATTCTCATATCCAACTTTATTAAATCCATGAAAATAGGATCCATTTAAACTCTCATATTGTTCAAAACTCCATGATCTTTTCTACTAAAAGCATATACAACCTTATTTACCTTCCCCGGGTGGTAGTGTATCATGAAATCATAATCCTTGAGTAGTTAAGTCCATCTCCTTTGCCTCATGTTGAGTTCTTTCTGTGAGAAAATATTCTTCAAACTCTTATGATCAATATAAATCTCACATTTTTTACCATAGAGATAATGTCTCCATATCTTCAAAGAAAATATTATAGCAGCTTACTCAAGATCATAAGTAGGATATTTTTTCTCATGAATTTTCTGCTGTCCTAATGCATAGGCACTAACTCTATCATTTTCCATGAGGACACAACCAAGTCCTCTCTTCGATGCATCACTATAAATAACAAACCCATCATTCCCCGCTGGTAGAGTCAATATAGGATCATTGACTAATATTCTCTTCAGTTCTTCAAAACATTCTTCACAATCTTTTGTCCAAAAAAATTTAACCCCTTTACATGTGAGATTCGTTAATGGGTTAGCCAATCGGGCAATATTCTGGACAAAACACCAATAATAACTTGCTAAACCAATAAAACTGCTTACCTCAGTTATACTCATCGGTGATGGCCATTCTTGAATTGCCTTGGTCTTAGAAGGATCAACAGAGATTCTATCTTTGGAGAAAATATGGTCAAGAAAAGAAATCTCCTAAATCCAGAATTCACACTTGCTAAACATCCCATATAATTCATGTCTTCCAAGAGTATTCAGGATAATGCGCAAGTGATTTTCATGATATTTGTAGCTTTTGGAGTATACCAAGATATCATTAATAAATACCACTACAAAATCATTTATATATTCCTTGAAAACATTGTTCATTAGATCCATGAAAACCGAGGGTGCATTAGTCAGCCCAAAAGGCATTACTGTAAAATCATAATGCTCGTACCTGGTTCGAAATATTGTCTTCAGAATGTCTTCCTTCTTCACACACAACTGATTGTATCCATATCTAAGGTCAATAATTGAAAAGCATTGAGATCCATGCAGTTGGTCAAATAAATCATCAATGCGAGGTAGGGGATACTTGATCTTTATTATTATAGCATTGATCTCCCTATAGTCGATACATAACCTCATAGATCCATCTTTCTTCTTAACAAAAAGAACAGGGGCTCCCTATGGAGAAATACTAGGGAGAATAAATCCTTTATTACTCAATTCCTCTAGTTGTTTCTTTAGTTCCACTAATTCCACAGTGGCCATTCTATAATGGGTCTTCGATATGGGCCTTGATCTAGGAATTAAATCAATGGAAAACTCAATTTCTCATTCTGGAGGATGTACAGGTAAATCTTCTAGAAACACATCAACATATTTTCTCACAATAGGTACATCCTCTATTTGAACATTAATTTCCTTACCCATAGTTATTTCATTATCTTCCTCCCAGATAATTTAATTTAGTTGAGCTATTAGGGGTGGATCTAGATAAGAATCAGGTGGTGGTGATTCTGCTCTAAAGATAAGGTGTTCCTTATCATCATCATCATAAAAAATAGTAACCTCCTTCTGCTTACAATAAATTTTCACATCATGGTCTGAAATCCAATCCATACCGAGGATTATATCAAATTCAATCATGGGTATGACCATGATATCAGCAGATAAAGAACATTTATATGCCCTAATGGGGACGGATCCACAAAACATTATAGCAATGATACTTACCTTAGGAGTTTTAACTGATAACTCCCTTGTTAGATCAAATTGGAAATATAGAATTTTCTTAGAAAACTGGGAAGATATGAAACAATGTGATGATCTAGAATCAAATAATGAATTTACTAAACTTGAGGAAACTATTAAATTACCTACCACCGTGTCTTTCATAGCTTCTACCTCAGTAGTAGTGATAGCATAAGCTTGGACTTGATCCCTTGGAATTTTCTGAGGTAGTCTCCCTTGACACTTAGGACATTCATTTTCATAATGTCCCATCTCCCTGTAATTGTAGTACTGATCATCGGTAGCTTATTTCTTCCCTTTGCAATCACAAGCTTGGTGGCCTTTTTCACCACACTTGTAACAGACACACATTCCCTTCAAGCATGTACCGGGGTGTTTCTTCCCACATTTACGACATGATTGATATTCATCTTTTCCATTCCTTTACTTATTTCCATTTCTAGAGTGATCAACAGATCTCTTCTTCTCTTTCTTTACATTAAAGTCATAAGACTTAGAGAATTCTTTTTCTGTCATGATAGCATGTGAGACAATATCTTCGTACGAAGATAAGGATTGTGACACTGATTCTCGATGAAGAAATGGTTTTAACCCATCAAAGAAATGATCAATCTTACTTATTGGGTTACGTATATAATCTCCATCATACCTTGATAACCATGTAAAGTTATCCTAATAGTTTGCGACATTCTCATCCTCCTTTTGTCTCTGACTCATAAATTTCTTTTCCAGATCTTCTTGATGGTCACGAGGAAAGTATTTTTCTATAAAAGCTCTTTGAACTCCCTCTATTTCATATTTGATACTTCATTATATACCTTTGTGTTTCAAATCAATGACCACTATTGATCAGCATCTCCATTGAGGCGGTAAACTTCCATGATAACTTTTTCCCTTTCACTACTCCCCAAGGCATTGAATATTTTCTCAAAGGAAATTATCCATTTCTCAGCTACAATGGGATTTGTACTCCCATTGAATGTTGGTGGTTGTTTCCTCATGAAGCGGTCTAACATTGATCTTCTACACTACAAATTGGGGTGCTCCATATGGGTAAGGTTATTATTCATAACCAGAGTGAGTTGTCCTAGTATGGTGATTAGCTGATCAGCACCAGTTGCATCACCAGCTCCACTATAATTATCCTGAACAAGAGGGAAATCCCTACATGGAGTGCGTCCATTGATATGTTTTCCATTTATTCCACTAGGCTACATTTCTAAAAAATTACATACACTAGATTAGTTTATGAATCGCAAATCATAAATCCAATCTTGTAAAACACTTAACATGAATTGAATAGTTTATGGATATAATCCATAATATTAAAATGTTTTTTAGGAAGTATATACTCATAAACACTTCATAAGTGTTTGTAAATAAAATGATAATTATCTTAATCATATCCACCGGGAGTGTCGTAACAAAGAGTGCACCAAGTCCTGTTGTCATGCACCAGTTCTCATTCGAGTCTAGCTCAAAGCGGTGTTCTCGGGTTTTACCCCTAAGTACATATGTTCCAGAGCCTCCTCTACCTGCTCGTATCTAGACAGGGATGTATTTCTTGGAATACTCAAAAAATATCTACAATAACAAAATTCTAGGAAGTTATTCAATACTAATACTCAATGTCTATCTTAGGGATATGTGTTTTAATCATAGTTTATCTAAATCTAGTTTCCAAGGTTTGTAATAAAATTCCTATGATACCAACTATAACACCCTGAACCTAGTTATCCAGAGTCAGTGCATTATTACATAGCATTGGCATGACCACAAAATATCATGTCTTGAAAGACCAATTAGTTTAGTAGCCTTGGAAACTCTATATACATTCATAAATATTACATTACATCATAAAATGAAAACTAAAAAAACATAGTCTCCATAATCCAAACTCATATCCCCTCATACTATCCTTGCAGTTCATTCATAAAATACTTCTCCACATCCTGTGAAATATAAAACATAGAATGGGTGAGATCAAATTCCCAGTAAGGATAACAATATAGCGGAAATTTTCATAAATAATCATAAACAATTAACGCAATGTATAACTAAAACAAAAGCCTTTTAAACATGAACATAAGAATAATATGGAAGAAATAGAATGAAATAATACCATTTAATTACTCACATGGATATTCTACTAGTTGAATAATCACATGCAATATCAATAACCACTTTCATAATGATGGATTCATAATGCCAGACTATCATAACAACATAGTCGAGGCCTTGTGCAATGACTACAAATAAGATTTTGTCAAGGACTTGTTCCAAGACACTAGTTTGTCTCATGAGACCTACCGATGCATCGAGGAGCTATAGTAGGTTCCACCCGTCAGTTATTAAGTCCAATGCATTCCTCATATGAACATGTTTAAACATAACATAAACATTCGTATTAAAACAAGCATTAGAAATGTCAATACTTTCTCCATAAACCATGAATGGTATATAAATAATACATCAACAGTAAAAAATATCACAGAACCTTCAATACAATATGGAAGTTTTGTATCATAATAAATAAACATCAAGTAATCTTAAAATCCATCAAAGGATGTTGACATAGATGAAATCAAAACTATTTGAGTGAAATATCTATTTTTATAAATCATTTAAAAGTCACATAATTATAAAATAAAACATTTAATTTTAAAATATTCTTATAATCTTGTAAGGTAAGCATCGATGATTTTATAATGGCGGAAAAAATCTGCACCCGCTGTATAAGTTAAAAAATACATTCTTACCTTAATTCTGTCAAAAAGGATAAAAAGGACCTTATTTGGAAAATGATAGAAAGATTCATTTTTAAACATCATATGAAAATTCAACAAGGGTATAAATGAATTTAACCCATATTATGTAAAATAGTAAGAATTATTTGAAATACCATTTTAAAAACCATGGATATGGATGATAAAGAGGTCCCAGTAGATAATTACGTATAAACAACCTCGGATAATGAAGAGATTATGAAATAAACCCTTACCTTGTACCTTTCCTTGGTCGAGGGTAGCATAAATTCCTTTATAATGGTGAAATAATTGTTATTAAATTATTAAATAATCATATAAATTAATATGATATCATATATGATCTTTTATACTTTCTTTGTTAATAATATCTTAGTATTATCGTCATTTCGGGTGTTAACTTACTCATTTTCTTTTATATGTTTTGTTACTTATGTAGTGTTGGTTATGGATAGGTTGTATCATATTAAAATATAGAATGATATCATGTCCTTAAACATTATTTTTAATCATCAAATGAGAATTATACTTGAATGGATACGATGGGGAATGAATCTCATCGCGTTCGTGGAGACGGTAGTCCGTACGTATGCACGAGCGACAATATCATTATTTTGATATTAAAATAATATATAATTGGATGGTACATCATATATACAGAATAATTATAATGTTATATTTATTATTTAATACAATTACACTTCATTATCATACACATCCAAATAATAATGTTTTGAATAACAATTACACCACGACGTGGAGACGGTAAGTTGTACGTACGCATGTATGGTGACATGTCATTCAAAGGATGGATAGAATACTAAATATGGTTGTACCATATTTATAATAACATCACAGTATATAGAAGATATTGGAGGTATTATTTTATAATGGAAATAACAAATAAAGAAGAAGTTGAAGAAGAAAGGAACTTGAAAGAGGGTGGTGAAAACATTACATCTTCTTCAGGTTCTTCCTTTTGATTTGATCAAAAGAGATCCTTATGTTGGATTTCTGATCAAACTATGGCCTCTAGGTTGAAGTGAGGGATGTTGATAGAATATTTCAGCAAGGGTTGGCCGAGCCAAAAGACTTTGAAAGTGTGAATTATAGAGAAGGGGGAGTGCCCTTTTATAAGAGGGGTGAGGGGCACCTTAGGAAAAGCTAGAAATATTTTTTATAATAAATTCATATTCGGTTTATAATGGATCCAAAGTGGATTATTTAAAGGTTAATGTGGGTATGAGACTAAATCCTTCCAACCAATATAATTTAGACAGGTTTGGGTCACTATATTAACCTTATCATTTATATTTAACTCGTAGTTAAGTAGTTTGACATTTACCATGTCCCTTTGTATTTTTATATTATATTGTTAATAAACATACTATATACCTCCAAGAGATCACCAAGTGGTACATTAATGATACAACTATAATTATATAAGTCATTTGGATGAACCTTAGATTTTTACGAATATAATATTAATTAATAATAGTATTTGTTTTAAAAATTCATTTATGTCAATTTTGATAATATTTAATAATTTGTTTTTGTTAAAGTCTTACCAACTTTATTAATTCGAACCAAATTCATTTAAGAAATAATAACATGTCATATGAACCAGTAAAATTTTTGGATGACATCAAAACATTCATATTATATTTATCATAACATTTATAATACTAATTATTTGATTCTTTCATTAATAAAGAAAATACTGCATCAATATTGTGTCATAAATAAATTTACTTATTCAATGTATAAAAATTATAAATAAAATACCATTATATATTAAATCATTCCATATTTCTAATGAATATTTATAGTCTAAAATATAACATATATAACCCTATGTAAAAATTTATTTGCTAAAATATATATGCTTATGTCATTTTTGGTATTTACTTTAACTTAAGTAATATAAAGTGTCATTATCACTTACAAGTGGATCCATGGGGTCCCAAAAATGACCCAAAAATTCCCACGGTCGGAAATGTATCATCCAATAGGGTTAAGACACGTTTTTGGGTAATTTATTATTATTATAATATTATTTTTTTCCCTTATTTACCGGATTTACCATTTAACCATGGTAAATAAAATATTTACCGAAGTAATTATTCAAAATGTCTAAAAATAAAAGATAAATGTTTACACAATTTAGACCTCCTGATTCTAAATATGGAATCCATTTTTATAAATTCAAAACACAGAAGTGGCAGAAATTATTTAAAAATTAATTCCCGCTGTCAAAACAAAATGTGTGTTTTTAAGAAATAATAACTATTGAAAGATTGAAACTTGTTTATGTTCGGTTTAAATGTGAAATTACGTCTAATGAACAAAATTGTATTAAATTTTAAAAATACATTATAAATATACTTTAAAATCATTCAAATTAATAATTTATCACTATTAAATATTTCTATTAAAAAATATTTTTTAATTATAATTTTGTAATTTTCAGTATTCATCAAAATAAGAAAGTTATCTGAAAAGTACCAAAAATTCACCCAAAGCTAATTTAGATATTCCGAATCAAAAAATGAAGTCCATTTTGAAAGATAAAATGTATAAAATTTCAAAAAGTGGGTATTACTATTCATAACATTTATTTTGATTGGTTGTGGTGTGTGTTAGAACTCGAAGTTGCGTACAACTCATGCTACTATATTATTCAAAGAGAAGTGTACCGTGGAAGCTTGTGGTGTTACACATACACTCCCAACCACACCCCAACACACTGAAAAGGGGAAACAAGTACTACTGAAACAAAGGTGAGTGCAAGTACAACTAAAAGTAACTGGGATAGTATACAAAGCCAACAATGAACATAAAACAACAAGTACAAAAAGAAAACTCTGATGTCCATTTGGAAAAAACCCCACCAGATCATTAGAGTAGTGAAGCTTTTGGAAGACGAAGAAGTATGTCATTTTTGTCTCGTCCTACTATGCCCCGCCTGGTCCTAGGCCACTAAGTCCACCGTCGTAGCGTCTGTTAGTCTCATATCCCTGAGTTCCCTTGTCATAACATTAGTCTTCTGCACTAGACACAACATGTGTAGGAGAATCTCGTGCAATGTTGAGTAATACATTACTCAGTAGGGACCCAAAAACCAAAAGAAAAAAACCTCACAACAATTTCTCAATGTAAAGCACGAAACACAAGAGAGATTACACCATGTATATTCTAGGGTATTAACTGTAGAATCATATGTCATATCTTCAAACACCTTAGTTTCTAGAGAACTCCGCCTATTAGGGGTACAACGAGCCTTCTATGCCACGAATAGGTTCATCCCACTAACCATGGAATGCTTAAGTACTTGTCCCCCATCACGTACCATGGTCCTGCAAATTCATAGATAGGTGCTTCCCACTAGCCACAAACAACTGACATACTCATCCTAATTGTATACCATGGGCCTGCAAATTCCAAGTGAGGTTCTTAAAACCATGGGTCTACCAAGTCACAGAGAGTTGATTCCTACTATGCCAAAAGTTAGCAGTCTTGATATCTCATCCAGTCACAGGGTTCTATATGTAGATTTCAATGGAGAATCGTTGATCAATCCCTTAGTTGCATATCAACATCCACTAAAGTTACCATAGAAAAATCTAAAAGATCTTCCTCATCGATAGGGTCCCAACACTGGAAACGGCTAGTCAATACGACACATGGTTTGCATGATATAAGAATTTTAGTATTTAAGGGACCGGTTGCGACGGGGCCCGATACGACTCGGTCAGGCCGACCTGACCAACCCGGCCTGAGGTTCCCACATACCCCGGTTTATTCAGATGGACTCATCCAGACAAGGTGCGGGTCGTGGTCCATCTAGTCCGGCCTGGCTAGTGGGCCCAGCCTAATAGGCCTCGATGGACCCGGCCCAGTTGACCAAGGGACCAGCTCGCCGAGTCGCCCAGCGACTTGGTCTAGTCCGGCCCGACCGAAAGAGAGTGTGGGTTTGACCCGATGGGTTTTGTTCAATCCTACTAGAGTGGCTCCAGAGCGGTGATTCGTGTGTCCAACCTGCTGGGTGGTTTGTGCCCCGCCCAGTCCCCAAGAGGCGGATCGGTCTGCCTCGGTGGACAAGGCCATATTCCATGTTCGTCCACTGTCATCGCCATGCGGGTCACTATGGGGTTCCTCCTCTTCCATGGTCGAGTGACCATGTCCTTTCAAGTGTAACGCATCTCGATATCGCATCTATGGCCCTCTGATGCAGTCGAGCATGTGAGTATTCTGCCTTCAGCCGATGATGCATTAGACAGCTTCTTCTAATGTGCTACAGCCTGGTGAGCCACTTCCCTTTCTCTAGTGCGCCATCATGGTGTGTCCCCTCCCACCCGCGGCCACTAGTGTGTGCCATATCCGGCCGTCAATGAAACCACCACTGATGTCGGCATGCTGGTGGATTCTTCAATGGACCACCGGGTCCACACCGGTGATCTGTTCTTCAGGACTCTTACTCCTACATTCTCCCAAGAATGTATTCTCTCTACCATGAAGGTATCCAATCTATCTTTCCATCGATTCAAGAGTTTGGATACAAATAACACCCACTATAGATGAAATTGTTCCTTATCCGTGTCAGTCTTCACCCATTGTGTTAGATGTTTACACCACAATGGTGGTCTATGGATTTTAATTTGAAAAAAAAATATATTTCAATCCCAAGTAAAGAAACCATAAAGAAGTCACCCACCTGCAAGAATGCACAGTCTGTGGATTAACCAGTATGTGGGTTAATCTGCATTCGTCATTTTTAAGTAATGACAGGGAAAAAATTAAAATCACATAAATCCTACCTCTTATGATGTTTTATTTCGTGGCGTTCATCCTTGAGGTATTTAAGACATCGATGTCACATCTCAACTCTGATCATCAAAAGGCATCGAAGACGTTGAATTTCTTCTAGCGGCTGTCATTCATCGCTTGGGTGGATGTCCATTAGAGTTTTGGCAGAGAATCCTCCAAATTTTTATTCCTTATTTCCCCAATGCATCGAATTATAAATAGGATCACATCACTGCAATCCCATTATGATGCGTCATTGCATCATTACACAATTTAATTTAAGAAATAGTGTCTCTATTATATAATATTAAAGTGTTGTTATGCTTCATGCTTAATGATCAGGTAATGAGCCTCATTGTTGTGCATCATCGATGCCCTATTGCTACCCCGTAGCCTCGCCGTCCACCACTCAAAAATGAGGAAGAAATTAAAATACTTATTTTAAATCATTTTGTTATTTTTCTCAAAAATTCATACAAATAACATTCCACTTGGGCCTTACCTACCAATGTTATATAATTTCTAGTAAAATATCAGTGTTCTGATTTGAACAGTTCCCTCATATTTTTTATCTGAGAAACGGTTCAAATGATAGAAAATCTTGATATCTTATTTATTGAATGTTCTGTAAAAAAAGTTCCAAATTCTCTTCAGATCTCTCCCGACCTCAGAGTCCTGTGTCATCAAATTTCATGTTCCCAAGATAATTCCATATAAAAACAATTACATGGTAATTTCATGAGGTTACATTCTCCCCAACATAGGGATTAATTTCCCCGAAAGGCAAAACAACAACTATGCAAAAACAATGGGTTACTGAGCATGAATCTAATCCTCCCTCTATTGTGTGCTCTCCAAGATATTCTCATGCTACCATCGGAAACACACTAGAGGAATCGACCACCCACAGTGGACATTATCCTATCGATCCTCTATCTCAACTAGGAACTCCACAAACGTCACCCCATCATCAATGCCCAGATCACCCCAGTCAATGGCGTGGGAATGATCATGCACAAACCTCATCAAATGCAACACATGGAAAGCATAATGCACCTAGTACATTAATGGGGGAATAGCTAGGTGGTACACCACCTTGCCTACTCTGGTCAGGATCAGAAATGTTTCCCTGAACCATGGCTATAGCTTGCAGCCCCGACCAAATCTCGGCAATCCTTGTTGGGGAATGACCCAAAGGAATACATAATATCTATCCTCAAACTCCATGGGTCTCTATATCTTATTGTCATAAGACTTCTGCCTACTATGTGTAGTCCTCATCTACTCCTGGATGATCTGAACCGTCTTAGTGGTAGCATGTACTAACTATAGACCCATGATTGTTAACTCCCTAGGTCAATCCTGCATAATGGTGATCTGGAAAGCCACTCGTACAATCCCTAAATTGGTTCCATGATAATTGTTGAGTGATAGATGTTATTATATGAAAACTCAACCAGTGTTAGGTGGTCCTCACAGTAATGAACAAAGTCTAGGACGCAAGCATGAAGCATGTCCTCCATGGTCTGTATGGTTTTCTCTGTATGTCCATCCATCTAGGGATGAAAAGATATCCTCAAATGTAGTTGTGTCTATAATTCTTACTATAATCCCTTCCAAAACCAGAATTTAATGTGGTAGTCATGATCTGAGATGATCGTTGAAGTCACCCTATGAAGCCTCACTAACTCATGTATGTAGAGGCATCCCAATTCCTCTACCAATCCCTACTCCTGGATGGGTAGAAAGTGAGCTGATGGGGTGAGTAAGTCAATGATTACCCAAAAAGAGTCATCACCACTAGATATATATGGTAACCCCATCATGAAGTCTATGTATATTCCATCCCATATCCACTCTTGTACATCGAGTGGTTGAGTCAAGCCTGCTAGAACCTGGTGCTCAGCCTTCACTTGCTGACTTGTGGGGAATCTTGAAACAAACTCGGCCACTAATTTCTTCATCCCTAGACACCAGTATTGATATTAGAGTTCTTGGTACATCTTCTCCACTCCAGGATGTACTGAAAAAGGAGATTTATGAACCTCCCTCAAACCCTCCTCCCTCAACTCCACGGGTACTAAGGTGCACCCTTTGAAAAAAAAATTGAGCACCCCACCTATCCAAAATCCATTGTGAACCTATCCTGAGAATATCTAAGCACGTAGGGCCTCACAATCCACATCCCCCAGCTATGCCTCCTAGACTCGTTGTAAAATTGTCGGAGTAATTGTCATCGACATGAGGTAATAAGCCTCACCATCATACCCAACAGATATCAGCATCGCAGCTAGCAGCTCTGTCGCCTCAGTTAGCAGCTACAACCCGTTCCTTCTATTGAGTGTGTCTGACACCACGTTCACCTTTCTAGGAGTATAGACTATCTCAAAATAATAATCCTTGAGGAACTCTATCCATAATTTAGGTCTCGTATTCAGGTTCTTTTAGAGAAGATACACCTGATACTCTTGTGGTCGGAGTAAACTATAAACTGTTATACCATCATGTAGTTCCATTACATCATCAAGGAAAAGACCACCACTGCTAACATCAGGTCATGGGTCAGGTAGATCTGCTCAATCTTCCTCAACTGTCATGAGACTTAGGTGATCACCACATTCTTCTGCATTAGGACATTTACGAGCCCAGTCTCTAATGTGTCGAAGCAAACTACATACCCAATTCTCTTCCCTGGTAGTGTCAAGATGGGGGAACTAGTCAGTCTCTGCCTCTTCTCCTAGAAACTCTACTGGAATTTCTCTTATCATATGAAGGGATATTTCTTCCGTTTGAATGATGTTTATTGTGTTGTTACCCTATAAAAATCAGGCACAAACCACCAACAGCAACTAGAAAACCACAAGTATCTATATATCTCAATCATGCTCATGTGTTGCTCCCAAGAAAAAACCACCTCTTTCTTTGTTGGATCTACTACAACTCTAGGATCTGAGATAATGTTTCCTAGTAAATGGATCCTGAATCCCAAACTGACTCTTCATAAGAATACCTAATGTTGGTTTTCTTGTTGTGTATCCATGACTACCCGTAGGTGTACAATGTGCTCCTCCACCGATGCTGAGTACACCAATATGTCATCGATGAATACCACGGAACACCAGTCGATGTAGGGATAGAAGATATTGTTCATGAAGACCATGAAAACAGTTGGGGAGTTTTTCATGATGAAATTCATCACCAAGAACTCATAGTGTCCATACCGGCACTTGAAGGATGTATTTGGAACATCCTCATCTCGTACTAGGAGCTATTGATAACATAATTTGAGGTATATCTTGAGAACCAATTTTATCCCTTCATCTAGTCAAAGACATCATCCATTCTTAGTAGTGGGTACTTGTACTTCATGGTCTCCTAGTTCAGGTATCGAACGTCCATGCACAACCTCAAACACTCATCTCCCTTCTTGGAAAAAATCATAGGGGCTACCCATTGTGAAAAGATGGGAATTATAAACCCATTTTCCTTCAAGTCCTCCAACTATACCCGCAGCTCACAAAGCTCTGTGGGAGCCATTTGATATGCCAGTGTGGATATCAGTGTCGTTCCGGTGAATAGGTCAATACAGAAGTAGACCTCTCTATGAGGAGGTATCCTTGGATCCTCATCCGGGAAAACATCCTCGTACTCGTCCACAACTATAGCAAATCTTTGACTCTTCTCTTCCACTACACTCAAGGTGAGGCTCTCCAACTTGTGAGTGATTGGTTGTACCCTCTTATAAGAGAGTTCATCCTACGCTGCCACTGTTTCCTTCTCCCCGATGAATGAAAACATGCTTTCATTTCCACAGACACACTCCACTGTATGCCTAAAACAGTCAATCAGAGCATGGACTATAGATAACCAGTCCATACTCAAGATGATGTCATAATACAT
Organism: Viscum album; assembly: GCA_963277665.1. Taxonomy (NCBI): domain Eukaryota; kingdom Viridiplantae; phylum Streptophyta; class Magnoliopsida; order Santalales; family Viscaceae; genus Viscum; species Viscum album. Next base: position 273,352,621 of record OY728155.1, on the reverse strand, counting down.
CTACGCTGCTTCTAGGATATCCCAACCAAAGATATCTCCACATTGAGTTAGCTCACATTGTCGTCACTAGTGTGTAATCGTAGAATACCCTCTTGTATGTGTCTCTAGCCATAAGGATCGAGCAAACACCTCAACCATATTATTTGATATCCGAATTCTATTCGTGGAAAGGATGGAGTGACTACCACATGTCTATATAAGTTCTGCATCTTGGGTGGAGAAGACATAGATCTTACCTCAAATCATCTCTGGAGAACCATGGTCATAAGCCTCTACTGCCTGGAGCTGAGCCCGCCCATGTCTGCATGCTTCCTAAGGTCGGGGTGGACCACTTGGGGGTCATGGAAGTAAAAAAACTTGAACTATCTTCCACCACCTTCCTCCCATCCTTCTCCCCTAAAACGCCTTTCTCCCTACAGACCTCCTCACTAGAACCATTGTCGTTGCCTTAGAGACCCCTTGACTATCATCCGGTACTCTGTATGATGGGTCAGGAAGTCGTGATCCCTATGTCCATTCCTACCACACGAGTAGCAATGCATGGCCCCGTGTAACTCCCCATGGCATGGGAGCCTCGCACTTCAAAATATGAGTCCATGGGTCAGCCTCTAAAAGACATGGCCTACTTTGGTGCACGTGTCTATTTCTTGTTTCCTACTAAACACTCTGATGAATGGATTTTGCTGGTAGCTCTAGCTATGGGTGCCTTCTCCACCATGAATCTCTCCATCATAAGGGCTCTCTCTAGTACCTCGTCTTGGGTATGGATGCTGAGAGACACCATTGATGACTTGATCTCCCACTTGATTCCATTATCAAAGTCCTAGGCACTGAATAAAGGTTCTCTCACCATATATGTAGAGTAGCAAGAATTCTATGTGAACGTTACTGAGTACTCAGCCACCGTTATGTTGTCCTACTGTATGTCATGAAACTCATGAATGCACACAATGTGCAAGTTCACGGGAAAAAACACCTCCCTAAAAGGCCTCTCAAATTCATCCCATGTGAGGGTCACCTCATCGTGAGTGTCAATGGTCAAACTCCACCATTTCCTTTTTGAGCCCTATAGAAGGATCACTACCAATATCACCATCTGGTTAGGTGTTGTTCATATTAAGCCTAAGACCCATGTCACAGTTTCCATCCAGTCCTTAGTGACCTGAGGTACCATCTATCCCCTGAACCTGGAAGGTCTTTTTCTTGGAATATAATGTAGGGAACTAATCCAATGAACACCCTCTTCCGAAACAGCCGGCAGTTGATGTTGAGCATCGGGTGGTTGTAGCACTGGTGCACCACCTAGTGGGGCCATCTATAGAACTACTCCCTATATGAATGCCTCTTCACTAGGTGGGATATCCTCAAGACCATGTATAGGGATCTAGGATGGTCATATACGTGGATGAATCCTAAGGGAGATCAAGATGGACCACAGTTAGAAAGTTATACCTGGTGAGCTGACTCTTATTCCAAATAAGGAGACACATATGTAACTAGTGTTTTCATGTATTGTACTAAAAATAGAATTCAATGTCATATTGTATGGATACATTTTTCGTCTCACCAACACTAAACTCCCTGAATCATAAAGTCAAACTTGCAACACTTAACACTATTTTCCCCAAAATAAATCATCAGACTCCTGGTCATTGAAGGTGAACTGACCTCCCTATGATACCACATTGTCATGACATGTCCCCCGGGGACCATGTCATGACTATCCCATGCCCACGCCTTAAAGTTCAGGGGCTGGAGACTAGCACCGAAGGCATCAACCTGCATGTCGGATTCATTTTCATGGGTAATTGTATGCACACACCCGCCCAACCACATCCCAACACACTAAAAAGGTGAAACAATTACAACTAAAACAAAGTTGGGTGCAAGTACAACTGAAATTAATTTGTATAGAATACAATCCCAATAGTGAACTGAAAATAGAAAGTACCAAAAGGAAACTCTGATTGTCATCTGTAGAAAACCCCACCTGATCATGAGAGTAGTGAAGCTACTAGAAGTTGAAGTAGAACATCCTATATACCAAGTCCTACTAATCCATGCCTGGTCCTTGGACACTAAGTCCACCATCGTAGAATCTGTCAGTCTCATCTACCTATGCACCCTTATAGTAGCATAGGTCCTCTACACCAAACACAACACGTGCAGGCAATGCCCCTATAGGGGTGAGAAACACAGTACTCAGTAGGGACCCCAAAACAGAAGAAAAAACCACACATAAATTTCTTATAGTAATGAACGAAACACAAGACGGATCACACTGGGTATATTCTAGGTTAGTAATAGTATAATAATCATTCAAATTCTTGAATAACTCGACAACTAAATAACTCCTCCTCCCAATCCTTGGACAACTTATGATGTAGAGACCCGTATCCTGACGTACATGGACATTACATTACTTTTGCGGAATACTTAGTACATAACAAAAACACACACACAAGGATCGTAATAGTTTAGTGTCTTTGGAAACTCGGAACATAATCTTCTAATCCTGGTGAAAGATCTTCAATATCACCCATAAAGATCTTCCATTATTTTTTTTACCTAAAACCTTTCTTTATATCCTGGGGAAAAGAAAACATAAAAGGGTGAGCTCAAATGCTCAGTAAGGGTATACAAAAGAAATAAAAATCATATCATAACTTTTTGAAAATCATAACCTGCAAAAGAGATCATAATATCTTAACATGGAACAAATCATAGAAGTGAAAATGAGATCACCATAATCATAACATGAAACTTGAAACTTTGTGGCATGCACACATAATCATGGAAAATCATTTCTTGTTGGTCATGACTCATTGCCAAGACTATCTTAGTGGACAAAGTCCCTTTCTGAATCGAGTAACCCTCGTTTCAGTCCTGTTTCACTGAACCGGTATAACCTACCATTCCAGCCATGTCTATCTCATGAGATATAAAATCTTTACCCAATGCATTGGAGGGAGATATAGGTCCCACCCATCTTATAATGAATCCTTTCTTATGTGTGCCACATAATCATAAATCATACATCATCACATAACCCATGTAATAAAAATGGGATTCTTAAACAACATGACATCATAAAACAATTCATATAAGATAAAGGAATTCATAAAAATGTTTCCATCACAACATAATCAAATCCATGTAATAATAGGGATAAAAACAGAACCCTTTTATTATCTTAGATGGAAAATAATTTTGATAAAATACTTGAACTTCATTCTTGAGGAAAATATCCTTTCTACTTCGAAAACATTTTTTTCCTTTCATAACATGTCATACAACTTTAAAATATAAGAAGTTGATTAAAAATAAACTTGAAAACTTGTAAAGGATGCTTCTTGGAAATAATGTTTTAAAAATCCATTCATGCCGTATAAGTTAAAAAAAAACATTCTTCGTACTTTTGTCGGAAAAGTCAAAAAAGCACCTCGTATGAAAAACGTCAAAAGATTCCTTTCATATTTTTTTACTAAAAACTCACCGAAAGGAAAAATTGGATATAAACTATTGTAGAAGGATATAAATATTACATATTTAGGAAACATGGATGTGGATGATAAAATACACCCCAGTAAAAACTTACGAATAAACAATCTCGGATAAAAATGAGATTGTGATATTTCCCTTACCTTAGGTCCGACTTGCTTTGTAAGTGTCCGAACCTCCTGTATAATGATTTAAATCATGTTATTGACTTATTACAGAATCATACTCATTGTTATGATATCATATATGGTTCACTTATGACATTATATTACCCGTTCTTTTGTAAATTCCATGTTAAAGAAGCGTTTTGGGTAAAATCGTTTCATTTATCGTAGGTGTTTTGACTTGTTGTTCTTGACATCATTATTACTTATATCATGATTTACTTACTTATAAAATATGATTTATATATCATATATATTCAGTATATATATATATATAATAGGTAGATAAATAAAATGAAAAACACCGTTCATGGAGACGGTAGTCCGTACGTACGCATGAACGCTGTTTTCCTTTCCTTATTGTCTTGAAATGGAAGTAAGTAGATGACATACATATGTATATATATACATAAATCCAGTAGCTTTATAATGTCATATATTTCATTATTATTTCTTATATATACATTATAATCATTCTTAAATGGTTAACATGGAGAATGAATCTCATCGCGTCGTGGAGACGGTAGTCCGTACGTACGCACGAGCGATGATATCATTTCTATAAATATTGAATTGAATTGGAGTGGATTATACAATATATCAGAATCAATATGATGTTGTAATAACTATGTATAGTTATTCTTTACACCATTATACCCATCCATGTAAGGTGGTGGTGGAAAATAGATTACACCACGGCGTGGAGATGGTATTCCGTACGTACGCACGCGCGGTGATTTCTTTTTCCGAAGGATGGATAGATGGTGAAATAGGGTTGTTTCATACTTATAATAACATATCAGTATATGAGTGATACTGATGTTATTACTTCATAATGAAACAACCTAAGAAGAAGAAGTGGAAGAAGAAATAAAGATGAAAGAATTGGTAACGGTAATTACCTCTTCTTTGAAGTGCCTCTTTGAGACCTCCTCTTAGGGCACTAAAATTGGTCTTTGAGGAAGACCAGAACCTATAGGATGTTGCTAGGGAAGTGGAGAAGATATTTTGGCAGGGGTTGGCCGAGATTGAGTGCTCAAATTGGTGTGAGGAGGAGGGGGAGGAGGTGTCCTTTTATAAGGGAGGAGAGGGGCACCTTAGGAATATCTCAAAATATTATTTTATATTAAAGTCAAAATCGGTTTATAATGGTTCCAAAGGGTCTTATTTCGAAGATAAGGTGGGGAGGGGTCGAAATAATATCAACCAATAGAAGTTAGACAAGTTTAGGATATTATTTTAACCTTATCAATTAGATTTAACTCTAAGTTAATTAATTTAACTTTTACCGTGTCTTTTTGTTTTCTTTCACTATATGGTTAATACACTTACTATAACATGCCAAAAGAACCCCAAATTGTTTATTATTAATATATATATCCTTATCTAAGTCATTTGGCCGAACCTTAGATTTTTAGGAATAAAATAACAATTAAAAATATAATATTTGATTTAAAAACTATTTTGTGTCAATTTTGACACTATTTGATATATGATTTTTTTTAAAGTCATAACAGAATTAAATGTTCTAATAAAGTTAATTAAATCAACATTAATATATCATATTAACCTATAAAATTAGTGGAATTCATAAAAAGTCTCAAAGTACATTTATTTTGGTGTTTATAACATCAATTATGTCAATATTTCATTAATAAGATAATTATTGCATCATCATTGTGTCATAAATAAATTAACTTATATAAATTCTAAAAATTACAAATAAAATACCATTATGTATTAAATCTTTTTATCTTTCTAATAAATATTTATAATATAAAATCCAACATATATAACCCTATGTAACAATTGTTTTGCTAAAAGATATATGCTTGTGTCAATTTTGTATTCATTTTAACTTAATTAAAATAAAGTGTCATTATCACTTACAAGTGGATCAATGGGGTCCCAAAATCGACCCAAAGATGCCCATGGTCGACCATGTATCAACCAATGGGGTTAAGACACGTTTTAGGGTAATTTAATATTATTATAATATTATTTTGTAACCCTTATTTACCGGATTTACCCTTAACCATGGTAAATAAAATATTTACCGCAGTAATTATTCAAAATGTCTAAAAATAAAAGTTATCTATTTACACAATTTGAACATCCTGATTCCAAATATGGAATCCATTTTTCTAAATTCAAAACACAGAAGTGGCAGAAATTAATTTAAAATTAATTCCCGCTGTCAAAACAAAAAGCGTGTTTTTAAGAGATAATAACTATCAAAAGATTGACACTTGTTTATGTTCGGTTTAATTGTAAAATTGTGTCCAATGACCAACATTATATTAAGTGGTAAAAATATATTCTAAATATACTTTAAAACCATTCAATATTATAATTTAACCACATAATATATTACGATGAAAAAAGTTGTTTTTAATTAAAATATAGCGTGTTTTTACTATTCATTAAAATATGAAAGTTGTCGGAAAAATATCAAAACTTTATCTAATGTAAATTTTTACATCCTGATTCAAAAGAAGAATATTATTTTGTCAAATTGAACATATAAACATGTCAAAAACTATATTTAAAGTGGGTGTGCCATCAAAAGGCGGTAAAACTGCATTTTTTGAAAAATACTTATTTTACCCGAAAAATTTATTTTGTTCTTATACCATGTTCTAGAAATGTGTAAGATGAATAATAATGTTATAAAATTAAAAATTTAGTTAATACTATTCATAACGGCTAGTTCATGACAATATTATAATAATATAACATTGTTTATTAAAACCCGGTATTGCGTACAACACACGCTATCGAGGAAGGTCGCGATTGCGTGTAATGCAAGCCAAGTCAGGGTTGCGTGTTGTGAAAGAATCCTTCATTGTTTCGTATAACAGAATCCAACCATATTTCATTTATACATTTAATATATATATATATATATACTCAATGTTGCGTAGAATAACTATTATCAAAATTGTGTGTAACACGATCCAAGAATAGTGTTGCGTATACTGCAAGCTAATACGGTGTTGTGTATAGCGCAAGGTAATCTTGGTGTAGAATACAACACAAGACATTAATGAAATTAAAAGAATATTTTTCATAAAATCTCGGGGTGTTACATTCTACCCCTCTTAAAATGAATTTCGCCCTCGAAATTCGTCGAGGTTATAAATGGTTTACTATTTGAAAGTTTCTTTAATAGAAACTCACATCGTAAAAAGGAATATCAAAACCAATCTTTAAAAACAAAAGTATGAAACGTAACGGTTACCCAAATAAACTAATCATTGGGTTTCCACATAGGTGAAAATATGGATATGGAAGAGAAATCTAACCATCATGTTCTGATGGAGAGTGGTAGAGAACATGGCTATGGAAAAGCCAGTAATCACAAATCCATAGATTTGTGATGATATAAGGTACCATCTGATTCATCAGGTATAAGATCACTAGGACAACATTTTTGGTTTTCAAGATCATTTCCCCTAAAGTTGAAAATTTGAATTAGAATAAATACTTACTTTATTTTGGTACAATCTCACTGTTGTTCGTGCCTTGAACAATATCCACTTCATCTCTTAAATAAATGAAGTTGAATTTGTTATTCGTGAAGTGTTAGCAGATCATGTGATAGAATGACGGGTCATTCCATCTTTCTCAAACAAAAGGTTAGCAAAAATTATATGCATAAATCGATCTATAGTGAGATTAATTATATATGGTTCCTAAAATGGACTTATACTTCATATATCATACTGCTTAATATAATAAAACTAGTTTCTACTAAACAGGGACTTCCTATAGGCCAGTGGTAGGCGATAAAGGCCAGTCGCACTTCGGTTGTGGGTTCGATTCCTACAGCCTTGTCCGAAGCGATGGGCTGTCGCCCGTCCTGCAGGTTGTCCTTTTTCTAAAACTATAATACTATAACATCCCATCAATAATATCGAAAAACAAACAATACTAACTTATGTCCAACATAATCCATTCCAATCTTTAGGCTTATCCATAATACTGCAGTCCACTCTCAGAGATTAAATACCATCGTTGATCCCATATATCATAAGATATATCTTGTTGGTCACATTCCCAACATTTAAAGGCCTTAATCTTGTACTCTCTTGAATACCCATTGAACCTTATTGAAAACATGAGTGCTGTTAAAAGTTAACTCTTTCCACATACCAAAATCCTGAAAATTCTATATACTCAAACCATGATACCACTTAGTCCTTATATCAATCATGAGCTCATGAATACTGTCAAGCATTTCATTTTCTCTTTATCACTTCACTATGCGCATATCATCCACTTTCAAAAAAAATATCTGAATAACCTTTCATTGTTACTCATACCATTCATCATAAACTTTCAAAACTTAAGGAAAGACAACAGTGTAACAATCCTTAGATGTCTTTTTATTCTATAGTACAACATTACACTTGATAAACATGTAATCATTCCACTACATTCTTAAACCATTGACCGAGATTCAACAATTCTTTCATCTCACATATCATTTGTAGTCTCTTCATCATCATCCACATAAATACTTCCCATACGACCATACTGATTATCTTCATGAGACTTTCCCGTAGGGCATTGGTTTGCATAATGCCCGTACATTCCACATTTAAAACATTTAACCATTGTTGATGTCGTAGAAATACCATTATCCTCATCCACGTTGTTAACTGAACCTTTTCCTTTGCATTTACTTTCTTTGTGTCCTTCTTTTCCACACCCAAAGCATCTTCCAGTTCCTTTGAAACATTCTCCTTGATGCCTCTTCCCACATGATTTACATAGGGGAAATTGAACTTTCTTTCCTCTATGATCATCATGAAACTCCATCTTTCTCTTATTAGCCGAGTCAGGAAACTTACCAAATTTTACTTTATTGATCATATTATGAGATTGCTGATTCGGCATAATAATGATCTTTGGACTTCCAAATCCCATTTCATTTGGTTGCTCATGAAGAATATCATTCCATTGTCTATCATATCCTCTATTATCGTGAATCATCTTGTTTCCAGCCATTTTCTAAAACCCAAAAAAAGAATAGTGTGAGAGGCAAAAATCATGCTAGGGAAAACAACATAATAAAGGTGGAGTATCCTCGATATCTAACATCTTAGGTTAAATTCTATGATCGTTACCGTAGTTCTAGGACTGTATCCTATACGTATACTTATCCTTATGGACATCCCTAGACATACCTTATAAATATCTCTAGGGATCTCACTAAAGTTCTCGCATCCTAGTTTCCAAAGGTTGACTAAACCTTTCCTCTGATACCAACTGTAGAGACCCGTATCCTGACGTACATGGACATTACATTACTTTTGCGGAATACTTAGTACATAACAAAAACACACACACAAGGATCGTAATAGTTTAGTGTCTTTGGAAACTCGGAACATAATCTTCTAATCCTGGTGAAAGATCTTCAATATCACCCATAAAGATCTTCCATTATTTTTTTTACCTAAAACCTTTCTTTATATCCTGGGGAAAAGAAAACATAAAAGGGTGAGCTCAAATGCTCAGTAAGGGTATACAAAAGAAATAAAAATCATATCATAACTTTTTGAAAATCATAACCTGCAAAAGAGATCATAATATCTTAACATGGAACAAATCATAGAAGTGAAAATGAGATCACCATAATCATAACATGAAACTTGAAACTTTGTGGCATGCACACATAATCATGGAAAATCATTTCTTGTTAGTCATGACTCATTGCCAAGACTATCTTAGTGGACAAAGTCCCTTTCTGAATCGAGTAACCCTCGTTTCAGTCCTGTTTCACTGAACCGGTATAACCTACCATTCCAGCCATGTCTATCTCATGAGATATAAAATCTTTACCCAATGCATTGGAGGGAGATATAGGTCCCACCCATCTTATAATGAATCCTTTCTTATGTGTGCCACATAATCATAAATCATACATCATCACATAACCCATGTAATAAAAATGGGATTCTTAAATAACATGACATCATAAAACAATTCATATAAGATAAAGGAATTCATAAAAATGTTTCCATCACAACATAATCAAATCCATGTAATAATAGGGATAAAAACAGAACCCTTTTATTATCTTAGATGGAAAATAATTTTGATAAAATACTTGAACTTCATTCTTGAGGAAAATATCCTTTCTACTTCAAAAACATTTTTTTCCTTTCATAACATGTCATACAACTTTAAAATATAAGAAGTTGATTAAAAATAAACTTGAAAACTTGTAAAGGATGCTTCTTGGAAATAATGTTTTAAAAATCCATTCATGCCGTATAAGTTAAAAAAAACATTCTTCGTACTTTTGTCGGAAAAGTCAAAAAAGCACCTCGTATGAAAAACGTCAAAAGATTCCTTTCATATTTTTTACTAAAAACTCACCGAAAGGAAAAATTGGATATAAACTATTGTATAAGGATATAAATATTACATATTTAGGAAACATGGATGTGGATGATAAAATACACCCCAGTAAAAACTTACGAATAAACAATCTCGGATAAAAATGAGATTGTGATATTTCCCTTACCTTAGGTCCGACTTGCTTTGTAAGTGTCCGAACCTCCTGTATAATGATTTAAATCATGTTATTGACTTATTACAGAATCATACTCATTGTTATGATATCATATATGGTTCACTTATGACATTATATTACCCGTTCTTTTGTAAATTCCATGTTAAAGAAGCGTTTTGGGTAAAATCGTTTCATTTATCGTAGGTGTTTTGACTTGTTGTTCTTGACATCATTATTACTTATATCATGATTTACTTACTTATAAAATATGATTTATATATCATATATATTCAGTATATATATATATATAATAGGTAGATAAATGAAATGAAAAACACCGTTCATGGAGACGGTAGTCCGTACGTACGCATGAACGCTGTTTTCCTTTCCTTATTGTCTTGAAATGGAAGTAAGTAGATGACATACATATGTATATATATACATAAATCCAGTAGCTTTATAATGTCATATATTTCATTATTATTTCTTATATATACATTATAATCATTCTTAAATGGTTAACATGGAGAATGAATCTCATCGCGTCGTGGAGACGGTAGTCCGTACGTACGCACGAGCGATGATATCATTTCTATAAATATTGAATTGAATTGGAGTGGATTATACAATATATCAGAATCAATATGATATTGTAATAACTATGTATAGTTATTCTTTACACCATTATACCCATCCATGTAAGGTGGTGGTGGAAAATAGATTACACCACGGCGTGGAGATGGTATTCCGTACGTACGCACGCGCGGTGATTTCTTTTTCCGAAGGATGGATAGATGGTGAAATAGGGTTGTTTCATACTTATAATAACATATCAGTATATGAGTGATACTTATGTTATTACTTCATAATGAAACAACCTAAGAAGAAGAAGTGGAAGAAGAAATAAAGATGAAAGAATTGGTAACGGTAATTACCTCTTCTTTGAAGTGCCTCTTTGAGACCTCCTCTTAGGGCACTAAAATTGGTCTTTGAGGAATACCAGAACCTCTAGGATGTTTCTAGGGAAGTGGAGAAGATATTTTGTCAGGGTTTGGCCGAGCTTGAGTTCTCAAATTGGTGTGAGGAGGAGGGGGAGGAGGTGTCCTTTTATAAGGGAGGAGAGGGGCACCTTAGGAATATCTCAAAATATTATTTTATATTAAAGTCAAAATCGGTTTATAATGGTTCCAAAGGGTCTTATTTCAAAGATAAGGTGGGGATGGGTCGAAATCCTATCAACCAATAGAATTTAGACAAGTTTAGGATATTATTTTAACCTTATCAATTAGATTTAACTCTAAGTTAATTAATTTAACTTTTACCGTGTCTTTTTGTTTTCTTTCACTATATGGTTAATACACTTACTATAACATGCCACACGAACCCCAAATTGTTTATTATTAATATATATATCCTTATCTAAGTCATTTGGCCGAACCTTAGATTTTTAGGAATAAAATAACAATTAATAATATAATATTTTATTTAAAAACTATTTTGTGTCAATTTTGACACTATTTGATATATGATTTTTGTGAAAGTCATAACAGAATTAAATGTTCGAATAAAGTTAATTAAATCAACATTAATATATCATAGTAACCTAGAAAATTAGTGTAATTCATAAAAAGTCTCAAAGTACATTTATTTTGGTGTTTATAACATCAATTATGTCAATATTTCATTAATAAGATAATTACTGCATCATCATTGTGTCATAAATAAATTAAATTATATAAAGTCTAAAAATTACAAATAAAATACCATTATGTAGTAAATCTTTTTATCTTTCTAATGAATATTTATAATCTAACATCCAACATATATAACCCTATGTAACAATTGTTTTTCTAAAATATATATGCTTGTGTCAATTTTGTATTCATTTTAACTTAATTAAAATAAAGTGTCATTATCACTTACAAGTGGATCAATGGGGTCCCAAAATCGACCCAAAGATGCCCATGTTCGACCATGTATCAACCAATGGGGTTAAGACACGTTTTAGGGTAATTTAATATTATTATAATATTATTTTTTAACCCTTATTTACCGGATTTACCCTTAACCATGGTAAATAAAATATTTACCGCAGTAATTATTCAAAATGTCTAAAAATAAAAGTTATCTATTTACACAATTTGAACATCCTGATTCCAAATATGGAATCCATTTTTCTAAATTCAAAACACAGAAGTGGCAGAAATTAATTTAAAATTAATTCCCGCTGTCAAAACAAAAAGCGTGTTTTTAAGAGATAATAACTATCAAAAGATTGACACTTGTTTATGTTCGGTTTAATTGTAAAATTGTGTCCAATGACCAACATTATATTAAGTGGTAAAAATATATTCTAAATATACTTTAAAACCATTCAATATTATAATTTAACCACATAATATATTACGATGAAAAAAGTTGTTTTTAATTAAAATATAGCGTGTTTTTACTATTCATTAAAATATGAAAGTTGTCGGAATAATATCAAAACTTTATCTAATGTAAATTTTTACATCCTGATTCAAAAGAAGAATATTATTTTGTCAAATTGAACATATAAACATGTCAAAAACTATATTTAAAGTGGGTGCGCCATCAAAAGGCGGTAAAACTGCATTTTTTGAAAAATACTTATTTTACCCGAAAAATTTATTTTGTTCTTATACCATGTTCTAGAAATGTGTAAGATGAATAATAATGTTATAAAATTAAAAATTTAGTTAATACTATTCATAACGGCTAGTTCATGACAATATTATAATAATATAACATTGTTTATTAAAACCCGGTATTGCGTACAACACACGCTATCGAGGAAGGTCGTGATTACGTGTAATGCAAGCCAAGTCAGGGTTGCGTGTTGTGAAAGAATCCTTCATTGTTTCGTATAACAGAATCCAACCATATTTCATTTATACATTTAATATATATATATACTCAATGTTGCGTAGAATAACTATTATCAAAATTGTGTGTAACACGATCCAAGAATAGTGTTGCGTATACTGCAAGCTAATACGGTGTTGCGTATAGCGCAAGGTAATCTTGGTGTAGAATACAACAAAAGACATTAATGAAATTAAAAGAATATTTTTCATAAAATCTCGGGGTGTTACATACGAACTCCCCCCTATCATGTATTTTTGGCCTGCCTAGTCACAGGGAGGTGATTTCCACTAGCCCAAGCTAACTGAGGTACTCATCCTAATCACATACCATGGTGCTTCTATTTCACATAGAGGTACTTCACACTGTGGGTTTTCCATGTCACAGAGAGGAGCTTTCCACTATGCCAAAACTTAACAGTCTTCAGTTCCTAACCAGTTACAGGATTATGTACTTAATTCTCTTGGGATAACCACTCCTCATGCCCTTCGTCACCTCTAAACATTCACTAATTTCACCATATAGTGCTCTAAATGATCCACCTCATCGAGAGGGTCCCAAATCCACAAACAGCTCATCAATCATACACGCAGTTTGCAAGATAGAGCCATTTTAGTAACAGGAGGGACTGATTGTGACTAAGCCTCATCCGACTCAGTCAGAATGACCCATCCAACATAGCTCGGGGTCCGACATACCATGGTTAATATAGATGGACATGACCTAACCCGGTGCAGGTTGAGGTCTATCTGTTTTGACCTGGCAAGTGGGCCAGGAACCATAGGCCTCGCTGGACCCAGCCCAGTTGGTCAAGGGTCACGCCTGCCATGTTGCCTAGTGACTTGGTCGATTCCGGCCCAACATGAAGTGGGTGCAGGTCCAGCCTACTGATACAGGTCAGGCATTTTGTGTTCATGTCCAGCACGATAGTGCGGGTTCGTCCCAATGAGTTGTGGGTTTGGCCCGTAGTGTGGGTCCATCCCGCTGGGCGGTTCTCTTCCCACCTAGTTCAGAAGAGGCCGACCGGCCCACTTTGTTGGATGCAGCTGGATGCTGCGTCTGTCTGACGCCATCACTCTATAGGTTTCCGCAGTGTCCCTCCTATGATTTGGTAGAGCGATCACTTCCCATCGCGTGGGACACGGCTCGGTGTTGGGTCTTCAGCCCTCGGAAATGGTTGAGCAACCACATCTTATGCCCCCAGCCGGTGGCTTCTTCCACTGGGTTGAGGCCCTTCCTTCGACGTACCATCATGGAGTGCCGCCACCCACCTGCGACCTCTGCCACTGACCACAAGTTCTGCACCAGTTGTATTTTCTTTATGCCACTAGCACCTACATTATCTGGGGAACATTCTCTCCAACGTGAAGGTCTCAAATCTATCTTACCATCAGTCCAAGAGTATGGCCACAAATAACACCCATGATAGAGGGGCTCAAACCTCGTTCATGTTGGCCCATTCCCTCCAGGTTATAATTTTACAACGCAAGGGTGGTTTGTGGATCTTAATTCAAAGAACATTGATAATTCAATCAACTATAAAGAACCCCCAAATAAGTCATCATCCCACAAGAATTCTCATTCCACATATGAACCAGCACATGTAGGCCATGTTTCAATGAATTCCTTGATGATCCCATATGTTTCTCGGAGGAGGCATTTGGATGATGGAAATAATCTTTTCTATGTCGATCTTGATGAATCTTTTTCTTACCACACAACTGAGAAACATCCTAGAGGATCCCCCTAAATCACATTTCAAATATTTAATCTTAAAAATCTGGTTGTAGTGGAAGACAAACTCCTTCCTAGTATATCTATGATGGTCTTAAAGATAGATATATTTTACCATAAATTAATACACATATCATTCCACTTATATATCAAGGATTATTTTGAAGATTATGTGTAGGGTTTACTACTATGTGGCTCCTACATTATTCCTAAAAATATGAAAATACTGATAACAGAATTTACTATGTAGTGCTCTGAAGTCCATAAACTCCTCATCATTAGGGGATATCATGATTTTTTTATAACCAATGAATTTATCCTTGAAGAAGAGATCATGGATGCTTATTATGGCATCAATTAATTTTTCAGTCACCTGATGGGGAAAATCATCCTTTAGATAGTGACTATTGAGATCTCAAAAGTTAATAAAGACTTAAATCTACCAATTCTTTTTCCTAGCTAGGAATCTTTTGTCATGCCAAATTTGGTAATTTACTTCATTGATGAATCTAGCGTGGATAATATTTTCAAATTTGGCCTCAAACCCAAAACCATGAGAGGGGTTTACTTTTAGGGGTGGCTTCTTGATCCCATAATAACTCACCAGAAGAATACAAATAGTGGATTGTGACTTGAGTGTATAGACCTATCATCTCATCACAGATCCCAGAAGACACATCACATTGCTATATCAGGATGTCCACATAATGAAGATGTTTCTATATGTGCATGGATAAACCAATCAACATCGGTGTCAGATCTACCTTGGTACGATGGTTCATAAGAACCAACCCATAAACGGTGTTAAAGACACCCTATTTGATGGAGGGAGTAGTATCTTCCTAATCATCATCATAATTTGAGGCATTGGAAACAATGGGTGGATATGGTTCTTATAGAGTGAGAAATTATATGGGAATAATGATGCCCAATTGGTTTGTGGTGGAATATTCACTATAATACTCCCAATCTACTGAAACCACGATTAAATAACCTACCATACCAATTACATAATCCCTTCAACCACAATGTCCATGCTTGATGTAAAGAAATGGTGATTGGTCAACCTTTTTCAGTTCAACTCGGCTCGGTGGAACAAAAATGTATGATGTATAATGGTATCTATTGGGAAAACATCTTGATAAAAAAAATAGGGGTTGGGTGTTCTGGTATGATTCCAGCCTAGCCTGTATAAGAGTATTTGGTCATATAATGACATACTTTGAAATTTGGGTTGTATAATTCATTTCCCCCAGAAATGAAAAATAAATTTCCCATGTCTGACGTTGTAGCCTCCAACTGGTGAACCTATAAGATGAATCTATCATCCAAATCTATCCATGGGTAGGGTGAAATGGTTGTTTTCTTGAAATCATTGGCCAAAACCTACTTTTATTCTCCCTTTTAATTGTCAGTGTCCATATAGTGGGCTTTACATGAGTTGAAAGGGTACACATCTTCTTGAAGAATTCCAAATCGACCGTTGATGGAGTAATTGAGGCATTGGTGATACTATGTGGGGACTTTTGCATCTTGGATGGGAGAAGACCTACCCATCAATGTTTTTTATGTGATATACTTTGAGAAAAAAATGAATTCTATGTTTTTTACCAAACCACTACACATGGTCTTCAAAATAATGCTACCACATGGTTTTTCCCATTCATGTTATAAATGTGAATCTTAAGGATAGAGGGACTCAGATCTACTTTAGTTAGTCTATGATTTTAGATTATCAATATAAGGATGAGATTGTTCTGGGAGCCTATGTCAACTTGACAATGATATAAATTCATCACATTCAAATGGATGGTGATGTACAATGGAAATATTTTCTCCGGCATGGTAGATCAATCATCTCCTCCAGAGAGTTAGATGATGACATGAAATTCTTATCAAAATAATTTCATAGAATATTAGGTCTCATTGTCATAAAATTTTATTTGAAACTAGATAGAACTTATCAATTCTTTTGTGAGGGTAACTCGTACTTCCTCTATTAGCCGGTGGGAATCAATGATTGAGAGATTTACAGGAACGATGTTGATGAGATCCAGAACATTGTATATCTATGTCAAGTACACATTTAACCATAAAAACTATTTCTATTTGTTAGGACTCTTGATGGACACTACTGGATGAACCACTAGATTTTGACTGGTGCTGGAAACATCTTGATGTTTATCCCTAATTACACCATGAACTACCACTAGACGATTTTCAGCTAGCTAAGGCCTGACTCTAGGATAACATGGACAATAATGTTAATGTCGTGGAAGTTATTCTTGGTCAGTTATAGAGGTATGTGGTAGCGTTGAGTCTAACATAATAGGCTAGGTGGACTATTCATATTTAGTTCAATGTAGAACCAAATGTTCGGTATCAGTTTTACGCCCAAACTGTCTTGCACTAGACTGAAAATCATATTGATTTTCAGTCACTCAGTTAATTCATCGATATTGCCTATTAGGGAGTATTTAGAATACATTCTAGATATTCCTCATCTTTCTTGACCATGTTGGCATCCATTAGTTCAATAGTCATCATAAATACAAACTCTAGACCATTATCAGAGGAATCGTCTAGTGATGGACTTACCCTAGGAGTGATTTCCATTTTGAGAGGCATGAAATCCCTAATTGTTTAGGAAGAATTTAGAACATACAGGGGACTTTTACAACCCTTTTCACTATAGGTACCTACTATTTTTAGATATGGAAGGCTATGATGAAGACACAAAAGTAACATGTGGAGATGGCGCATCCATATTAGGATGTTCAAGCCTACCCAGATGCAAAGGGATGGTGCTACTGGTACGAGAAACTACCATGTGATCCAACCAATAATCATACATATGATTCCCACAATGGAAACCTACTATAATTCAACAAAAACCTTCACTGTCACTATTAGGCTCAGTGGAGATGTCCACTTCCATTGTAGGGATGTGGCCCAACCTTATCACCCCATTATCAATATGGATTTGGATCCAATATTTGAACACATAGAATATCATGAAATTATTTCCAATGATTATATGGTATGGTAATTTGATAGGGGGATTAGTGAGATCTCCCTCATGGTGTCTCTTTTACTCTAGATGCTTTATAAGAACCTGCTCCATGGCACTGTAGATGTAAGAAGGTACATGTGCTTATGTGATGGAGTATGTTATGTTTCTTCTATATAATAAGGAAGCATAAATATTTTTACCCTAATTAGTATTTAGGGAAAATTGAGGGTCTGGAGCCACATTATCTCACTTATGCGTTGGTCTGTGATGTTGAATATCATACTTATTTTTCTTTAGGAGAGGCTAATATTGATGGGGATATTTCACTCTATAAGGCTGGGCTTGGTGATTCTATTTTAGAAATATATCTTACTACTCTAGGGCTTCCACTAGAAGAATAACGGTGATTCATAAATTATATGATCTTCATAATGAACGTGGAAGTGTGAATTGATGTGACTACATGTCTTTCTACAAGGATTCCACTAGGTGATGAGACATGTGATTAAAATCACAGAACCCTCCATGGATGTTTTGAGTGATAATGTTAGGTATAATTTTAGTATTGATGTTCCTAGTACACATCGTCAAAAGATAACATTGACATAGTGGAATGTCGAGCGAGTATGTGCGACCCTTCCATGTAATGAAAAAGGCTATGATGTGCTCATCTGAAAGTTGATCTAAAATGAATATGTCATGAATAATTGTCTTGCATGCGGTGGAGATGAACATATTAAGAAACTACAGGTGATAGTCTTCCAAACCAATTATGGTGAAATAGTTAACTTATCATACCAGACAAACATGGTCCCTCAAAATTTTTTAATGTGACATCAGAGAATAGATAATTCATTCTACACTAATGTCCCCAAAATGGGTCTGCATTGTGATTTGATGTGGCCCAAATGCTACTAATGATCACCCAACCTAGTTAATTGTTTGATGGTAGGATTTTATAAATCTTGGGGTCTCTTATATCATCATTACAATAAGGGATATGGATTTCCCTTAGGTTGAATTTCCACTTGTTAACTCTCTTGGGAATCAAGGTGAGTGGTGGAACAAGGTATCCTATCATCTTGGTAGGGAGGTTTATCTTGATGAGTATTCTTAACCACTAAGGCATTGATGTGCTCATCAACACAGTAATTAGGCTTATCAGCTCATGGAATGACCAATGGAGTGGCTTGATCCCGATCCCCATGTGGGTTATCATGCTAATTAGGTTGATAGGGAAACACATAACAAGAAATTTTCCATAAACCCGAGCCTCCACTCTGTTTTTTATTCAAGATCATTAGGCTCAACTAGGGTGTTCTATATAAGAAGGAACTCGGGTTTCCTCTGCATATCTAATAGGGGAGGAAATCATCCGATAAAGTTGTTCCATAATCTAGGTTCCAATCAGTAAGGAAATCATATATGATCCTTTTTTGATTTTTGATCTGCATTTACAGGGATACGATAGCTAGTTAGACATGTGTCTTCTACATGCCATTGGGCAGATCCATGGGCTCGATCTATCCATTGATCTTGTAGTGATTTTTACTTGAGGGAAAAAATATGGATGGATCCATGATACAGAGTTCCTCCCTTAGAAGTTGGGTTTGAAAACTTCTATGAGGATCCTCCTAATACTATTAAACTATAGTGGGTAGGTTTTCTCCATTGGATCCTATGCCACTGTCTCCATCCATATGCAAAAAATGGTTATCCATATTGACCATGACTATAACAGAGGGTGTATCTGAAATATCACTGGGTAACTCGGGATTCTATAGGATAGGGATGAATTGGATAGCAGAGTGTTGTCTCTATCCTTATATACGCACATGTAAAGACACCTATTCAATGATTATTTGGAGCATTATAAAGTTGTAGACACATCTCTATTCAAGGTTCTGGTAGATATAAGGTGATGTAGGATGATGAGCTACTGATAGTGATGTCAACTCAACAATGAGACAATATTGATCTATTGGGTTAGTGTTCTTTTTTCTCTTTGTATGTAAAAATTTCTGCTCACAAGGAATAAAATTCAACACCAAAATGTTCTAGAAAAAGAATGTGACCTGTTCATAGGTGAGGGTATCAGAAATGTCAAAGTCGGAAAAAATTTTGGATAGAACCCCATACAGAAAAGTTCCTCAACTCGAGTATCCCATAATATTTCTTATTCTAAAGAAGGTTATGGCACTTGGTTGGCCCAAGATCCAATCACTAATGGCCAAGGAATTTCTGGTGGCACAGATGTGGATCAGTGCAGAAATGAAGAAACTAGTTGATGAACTACTCTATGACATGATGCATCATTGCATGTTAGTTCATCTATCTGGGAAGTGTCGACCACATCACCACGACCCTATATGATTGGTTGATCACCCCTAACTCATGTAAAGGTATAGAAGAAGAAATCTTAAGGGATACTAGTTTCTATTCATCTATCATAATATGTAATAACAATTCATGATCATAGGTAGAGGCGGATAATGAAATTTATTATGAAATGGATGACTGCAGTATAATACCCAGGAAGGGAGACAATTATTCCACCACCTACATGTACCTGTGTAGGTATTTGATAATTTTATATAACTCACCTTCCATGATTGTGAAACTCATCCTTTGGATCCTTCCCCAAACTCTTAGGAAAATAGCTTAGGTGAAGGTTCCCTCATCGAGTCACATTTTTCTTTAGATTTTGAGAAGTGAATTGGATTCAAAACAACATAGTGCTTTTTGGATTCCTTCCATTGGTTGTGAAAGTTCAACCTTTGACCCTTGTATGGTTATTATAGAGTTATAATATCTTCAACATGTGTAGCACATCCATGTGTGTGGGTGAATGAATAACGAGAACCTCTAATTTGGTTAGTTGGGATATGAATAAGACAATTGTATCTATTGTTATTGGTGTGGGTATGATAACCAATTTGATCACTGATAGAGTGGGTAGGACCCCAACATTGATGGGACCCTTTGTGGTGAGAACCTTCATAGTGGAAGGTATTAGAGAAGGGAGGACCTTTGCATCAGTAATGAATGGAGAGAGTAGGACCTTATAACTGATGGTGTGTGACATGGGTAGAACCTAAATGTCATGAATCAAAAGTACTAGGAGGACCTCTGCATTGTGTGTCGATGAACCGGGTAGGACTCCACATTGATCAATGTTGGTAAAATAAGGATGACCTTCATATCAATTGTAAGAGATGGGAGTGCCCCGATTTGGCTATAAATATCGTGGGGCATAAACTAAGGATAACCATTATACTAGAGATTTTCATCACACGCCTATCCATAATAGTTGCTAATGATTCTAGGAGAAAATTGAGTCATCCTAACCAATCCATGGCACAATTGAGGCATAAATGAGTCCTTAATTTGTAGTATAAGGGGCATGATAGAATGAACCAGTGGTGGACAGAGCCACATGATCTATTGAATAAAATTCCCCATTTTGGCCATCCTACTAAGAATACAACAAAAGTTGTTTTTGAGACATTCATACTAGGTCTTATAGAGAAGGGGTGTAGACCACATGTTCCTAGGAAAGGAGGATCCTTTGATGATGGGACTAACGAGGCTTGGTGGGAGTTCATTCTTTTGTCTTCGAGGAGATAGTCATTATTTGGGTGACTCGATCTTCACATACCTCTTCATTACAGATGAGTGCATACTTGGATAACTCCAGTGAGAGGATCCCAAAGAGGCGCATCATTAGAGTGGGTTTTTGGGGCTCCCTATGAAACCCTTGGGTGAGGCGGAGTCCGAAAGGTGAAAAATACCTGAGGTCTTGGAAAACCATATCCCTCATGGGAATGACATAGTCTTATTTGCACCATTGTATGTCGGCGTCGATATCCCTCTTCCGAATGATCTCTTGGGGTGAGATGGGGCATGGGTGCTCGGTAGATGATGGCGTAGCAGAGGTTTTGGTATAGACAGGGTCATGTGGTATTTTCACATTGATATATCTCTTTCCTAGGCATCATCAGGCATTGGGTTGTTGGTTTCCTATAGTTAGATTTGTGTAAAGCATGAATATTTTTCGATCCATATGAATAAAAGGAAATCAATGTCCAATTCCCCAATAACATCCAATATTACATAGTTTGAGAGAGAGATCTATTATAAATAAGTAATAGGTTCGAATTCCCAACATCTAACTAACCCAAATTACATTGAGTTCCTCATCGATCCAACTATTTTTTTAGTTAGTCCTATCATTTGAGAGACTGTTTTGGGGACATGATATTCATTTGATGTCTTGAACTATGCTAGTCTCTACATTGAAGATAAGATTTTCAAATTGAGTTCACCATTTATATTTATCATGCATTCACTTGGGTGACCCACCTTGTGTTCTATTATGCGATGGACATCATTGTTACCCTAAATTCATACATTCCAAATTTAGGTGGCATTCGTCATTTTTATTATAGATGTCTTCTCCGTGATCGAAAGGGGATGATGATATGTTGGTTCCTCTATCCATGGAATCCCCACTGTAAATCATATGCTATTATGGGTCTCTATAATAAATTATGAAGTGTTTGTGAAACTCATTCTTGGTGCGATCTCATTTTGAATGCTTGTAAATAATGTTTCTTACATAGAGACATTCAAATCCATCTAAATAGGGAATAATATTTCAGTTATGAGAAAAGTCACATTGGGCATCACTAACACGCCCGGATGATAGAAATATTGGACAAATATAAAGAGAATTCTTAAATGTGGATCCTGATTCCTCCCATGCTAATGATGAGTTATTTGATTCCATAGTCATATATTTCATGGCTTTCAACTAAATAAACACATGATTAGAATGATGTAGGTAACTCAATATGTGAATTTATTCTAAAGTTTTTACCATAGTAATCCCCTGATTAGCATGATGTAGCATCATGAGACAGTTAAAATGTTCAATGAATTTCAGAGAAGGAATGATAACGATCCTAATTACCTTGTGAAATATGATCAATGAGATGTGTACCTATTATTGAACTATAGGAGTGTTTACTGATTGATGGATGAAAACACCTGATGGAGTCATATATGAGAGTTGTGTACCATAATGGGAATATGTCTCACAAGGAAGGTTGATTAGAAAAACATTAGAGGCAGATTAGGGAGGCACATTCCTAATAGGGGGCACAAAGTTTTATTGTTGGTTGGGATAGAACCAAATAAACGATTCCTACATACCTTATTTAGAATACATGGATCTAAAACCACATAATTATATGATATATGTTAAGGGTATTTTTTAGGAAAGCATTCATTTAGTGTTATATCATATGGATTTGTTTTGTGTGGGATTACACATTTATGTTCCTCGATGGTGGTAAGATAATGGATAATGTTGATGGAGCGTACACATAGGATAGGATTGGGTGGATGACATGATTTTATCGGGATGTGGAAGCCATCGTATCATTGGGATTGATATGGAAGATTTAATTGGTTGATGGAATGTATGGAGTAGATGGAATGCTATTTTTGGTCCCTAATTTGGCTTACTACATATCTCTATTAGTCATAAATTAAATCTCACCTATTTTGAGAAGGGAAGTTGGGGATTACACATGAGGGGGAGGCCCACAGAAGTGAAGAAAATGGTTGGTCTTATTCGTGGAAGCTTCCCAATTATTTTTGAATTGCACATGGAAGATCCCTAGGAGTATGGGTCTGATTTTAGCTTACACATATATAGGAGACCCTTTGGATGGGGCATGGTGGGGCTTACGTATAGGAGATGACCAACAAAATGGATGTTGGATATCATGGTCACTATTAACCTCTAATAAAATTTGATTCATTCTTATTGTAAGAAAGAAGAGGGATAACTTTACAAGATGTTTGTTTTAAAAAGTATTAATTAAAATTTGATTGTGTGGGTTTTAAACATGAAAGATACCCATGGAGGATACTAATATCTATGCGTAGGATCTCATTCTATGTGAGAAAGATCTCATTTACATTCCCTCATACACAATGAGTCATTTCAAGGGTGTTTGGGGATTAC
Organism: Viscum album; assembly: GCA_963277665.1. Taxonomy (NCBI): domain Eukaryota; kingdom Viridiplantae; phylum Streptophyta; class Magnoliopsida; order Santalales; family Viscaceae; genus Viscum; species Viscum album. The sequence goes on along the minus strand of OY728155.1, from coordinate 273,328,766 downwards.
ATGTGGAATATGACTAAGGTGGAATGGTCATACCATGGTGGTATTCCATGAGGGTCACAAATATCGAATACCATGTTCATTTCATGGGGTGATACTACTGTTTAATGTCATGTGATGAGGACGTTGCTGCATGTTTGTTTTATGTCATGCAACATGGACATGGGGGACTCATTCCTCATCCCATAGGATTACATAACTTCTTTTAATACACTTCAATTAAGGGAATGGCTTTATCCATGACAGGTTTCAATGGTATGGAGGAGTGTTCAGTTACAAAGTCCTTGTTAGTGTCCCTATGATGAGAAAAAGGGGGAATTAGTGAACCTATGCTAAGAAGAAAACGGTATGAAAACACATGACGTAGAGGAATTGGGGACACCTCCTACAAGACCATGAAATTGTCCCAATCAACATTAGAGGGTTTTGCAGAGGAGGTAAACAAAATGCATAGGAGATTTATTCTAGAGGATCTCGTATGTGATTATTTTTATGGACCCATGAAATTAAGCATAATAGAAGGGGTGCACAAAAGAATAGATGTTTTTCTACAAGAGGCTAGGGATTGTACATGATAGGTTTTCACATAATAATAGGCATGTGTACTAGAGGATTCTTTTCATGCAAACAAAAATGGGATGAAATAGGCTGGTCGAGGATTACACAACTATGGCCCCACTCAACGGATGAACAAAAGGTAACATTTCACTCAAGATATCCACAATGAAGGTTCTATATATTTCATAATGTCATGGATGATAATTCTTACATAGACCAGAGTATTGTTTTAGTTCTAGAGGATCACCCTAAAGAAGTGGGGGTGAACTTATACATATAGAAGAAATTAAAAGTGATAGTGTAGAAGATTGGGTCATGGAGGAGGTCTTTCATGAAGTGTCTTTTGTAGAAAATCTGTGTGAGAGCACAAGGGCTATATTGATGTCATATTTCATGTGATAGGGTCTTGAACACTATTAAACCTGTTGCATGTAGTGAATTCTTCTTGCTCACACATTCAGTATTAATTTTTGAAGGGCCTCACGTAATCGATGTGACATACCTCATATCTATATTGAATGTGTCTTCCACGTGTATATCAATTTTCACATGGAATGTGATAAATGGGAACGCTTTCCTTTGTGTTCTCATTATGTTCAATCAAGTAATATATTATCTTTGGTTCACCCAAAAATGAATCTCTTCGGCTTCATGTGGAATTCATCACCAAACCATCATTTTTTATGTGATTGTCCGTATTGATGTTTAAATTATTATTCATTTCATATTAAATAATCTTATAAAAATTATAAATTACCTTGGGTCTGTTTCAGACATAGTCAAATTTTATTCCCCCTTAATCCTCACTACATCCATTAGGTATATCATGGAATATTTACTGGGTATGGAATATTATTGAATAGTAAAATGTTTGATTTATTTGATAGTTGATTAAAAATAAAACATATTTTTATTTTTATTACTTTTTATTTCTTTATAACTCTGATGAAAAAATTATTGATGACGTTATTCCAATTATATGTTGATATATTTAATAGTTTCATCATCTATTTATATGTATAATGGAGTAATTTTACCTGGTTTCACAACAAGAACATGTCAATTTACTCAAAAGTCCTTTTTTATGTAGTCTCACAAGAATTTCACTGAAATGGCCTGTTATATCTTGGTACATTTCTGATGGATAATGAATGGTAAGAAATGTGCTTCTTCCAAAAAATCATTCATTATCTCAACTGTTAATTACATACAGCGTCTTATTCCAAATAAAACAAATCTATGTTTTCCAATTATTTTAATATTAATATTACATTCATTTGTTTTCCCCACATATATTTTCAACACAAAAAATCCCTTATGTGCCTACTAAATCATTAAATAAATAGATTGTTGGGTAATAATTTGGGAAACATAGGATTTATTATCTATTATTTTAATATCATTTTCCAGATTTTTATATATATAATGATATGATCATTATCATTACTATTCATTGATACAGTGGATGGTACCTTTATTCAATGAGAATCAACTACCATATTCACCATTCTAGGATAGTAGGGAATCTATAAATAATTATCATTGATTATCTCTAACAGACATTGTTGATTCTTGTTTAACACCTTCAATGTACATGTACTTTAAAATATGGTTATTATTATATATCTCATCATCTAATAAATATAGATAGTGACTCTAAATTTTCAATGAATATATCACAATTTCTAATGCGAAATCATGTTTTTGGTAGTTCTGATTATGGATCATTATAACAACACAATATTTTATGGAATGAATCTTCTAAAATAAATTAAATTTATTTGATAGCTTATGTTGGACATAACATCGATCTTAAAAAAACAGTGATATAATAGTAAATATTAACATAACCATTAGAAAAGTAATATAACCATTATGAATTATAATATGCCCATTAAAATAATAACTTATCCATTGAAAATATAAATATAATTTACTCATCTCATAAATAAAAATACGATATATTTATATAATGAAATAATTAAATAAATATTTTAAAAACGATAAATTAATTGTTGGTATTTTTCGGACATGAAAATGTTTATTTAATATTTTATAAATAAAATTATAATTTTAAAAAATTTATTTTCATAAACCAGATTCATAAATTAATTACTTTTTTCATTATAATTTTACTATAGTTTTATTTGACCATAATTAATTTTTCAATGTGTTATAAAATCAGTTAAAATATTAAAATCGGTATTTTTTAAATAAAAGATGATTTCATTAATAAATTAATTTTCCCATATTTAGAAAATTATTTTAATAAAATGGATTTCATTTTAGAAATCTACATGTTGAAAAATAGTATGTTTCTTTTTTTTATTTTTCTAAAATATTTTTTTAATGAATCATGAAATTCGATAATTTGCAGTATTTAAGATTATAAATTAAATTCATGATGTTTTGCGTAATTGATGATGTATGAACCAATTATTTCGAACTCACATAAAATATTTAATATAAATAGTCATATTAATCAATACTATTGATTACCTTGATCCATAATAATGATAAGTTAACAATACAATCAATAGTCACCCCTCTAGTTGCCTATAAATAACACCAACAAAAGCCCATTCTATTCAAACCTTTCTAGACAAAAATATTATTTAAATTCTAACCAATTCAATTCCAAATACTCTTACCCACATACCAGACCTTCTTGTCTTGAAAAAAGACAAAATTCATATTTCTAAAGGAGGTTCCAAAAGAGATGATATTCAATAGGTGAAATACTCTTTATTTCTCAATATATTGATTTTAGTTTCTCATTGTACCCTCACCTCACTTATAAAAAGTTTCATGGTAAATCCAGTATCATATATATATTATAATTATAATTTTATTCTTTATAATCCATCATCAATTCACTTCTCAACACTTTTTATTTGAAAATGAAAACATCATCTGTGATGTCCCAATTCACCGCCTTCATGGATAATGAGTTTTCATTTTACATTAATAACTAAAAGGATGGTAATAAAACCTTTATTATTGTTAAGAAATATATTTATAAAATACTATAAGTTATATCAGGTTTTTTAACCAATTTATAAACAGAAATAAAATGACACAACTTCAAGATGGTCAAAAAAATAACAAAATAAATTGATACATTTTAATCAAAAATATATCCAATGAATCATCCTCATACCATATAACCAAATTATTTATGATACCATTTAATTGTATGAAAGAAAATTAATTAAAAATAATTTCACTTCAAGAGGTGTTATTCCTATTTTACAAGAACTCTTTAATATATATATTAGGGAAATAACCATAAAAAATAAAACAAACACTCATCAGACAAAAAAATTAAATAGTATAACTCATTGAAATATCTGAAAATGAACATAAAAAAATTAAAATAAATATAATATATGATTACTAGGATCATGATTATGTAATTAATGAATCTAATTTTATTTTCCATGATATCTAGTACAAGCACAGAACACATTTGGACATAAAGTAAGTGTTTCTTGTCTAAATTTTACTTATGGGTGATATATTCCTTATTCAAACATTATAAATTGTGTGTGGGGTAAATTATTACCTTTAATATATCTTATAATTAATATATTTATATTCATGGAATTAAATTTTCCATTTTCTGTTTATCAATTTTATGGAATATACGGTTCAAATATTTAATTATTTTATGTGAATTCATAACCAAATATATATTCATTGGGTTAAACTTATACTCCATTAATTATGTCATTATATGATTATATTTGAAACTAATTTTCATAATCAAATTAATTCTTTACACTTATTTTATGTCAATTTACTCCTAATAAACACAATCAATTGATTTGGTTTATATCCACACTTTCTTCTAAAAATATGCTTTTAAATGTATCATTTTCAATATTTAAAAGGCTTTTTTTACTTATACAGCATGAGGGGACATTACTACCTTCATGATACCATAATTTCTTGAGGAATACTATAACCTTTTACAGGTTTATTTTCAATGAAAAGTTTTCTTTTTATAATTACACATCATTTTAAATCAATGATTACAATGTAAAGTGGTATTTCAATAAATAATTTTTTAATGATTTAATTAGAGTATTTTAATCTATGTCAACAACATTTATTATATATTTTACATAATTTATTTTTCTTTATTATGATATCATCTACTATTCTTTATTAAATTTATTATCATCGGTTAGACAAGTTATGTTCCATTTTGTTACCCGTCAACATATTACATTGGATAGTTTATGATTATGTTTAGTTCCAGGGTAATGTTATTTCATAAGATATATTCAATATGAATGCATGTATTGATTATATTTCACCCATTTCATTTGATAAATTCATTTTACATTATATATAATTATATTTTCCAGCAATAACTCCTTGACTCATCAGTATGACTGTTTAGAAAAACTAATTTTGGAATTGGCTGATGTTTTACCCGATTATGTATGGTTCCTTTTCTGAAGCCTTCAATATATATTTATGATGACCCTTATTATGAATTACCTAATTATGATATTATTTATTCCAAAAAAAATTTGAATATTCAAAAATTATTATATCAATGTTTATGTTTTATTCTCATGTGGTTATTTATATGTAATTATTTGTTCATATTTTATTTCAACCATAATATCATCAGGATTATGATTTAATGGGATGTCTTTTTAGTTATTCACCTTACCATTTTTTTATAAAAATTATGATAGATTTTACTATATTCTAACCATTACTGAGAATATGATATCACACATATATTATTTTTAATTTTCCCAGTATTATAAGATGTATAATATGATTGTCAAGCATGGATAATCTAGGAGAATAAGGGTGTTTAAAATGGAGTTTCTATGTTATATTTCATTTAAATTTTAAATTAATACTTATGTTTGTATCTAGTTTTACAATTATAATAAACTACCTGGTTCTTTGTGTCGTGATCCATTAAACTTAGTAACATTGTAATAATCTAACCACAAACTATGGGAATCTAAGAAAGAGTAATTTACAGTTGGAATCCGAGAAAGATTAGGGGAAAAATTGTAAACCAGATTTTTCGAAAACATAATTTAGGGAAATATAACCCTATTAATGACTTTGAGAATATTTCCAAGGTAATAAAGTGCATGATTTTGATATTAGTTATAAAAAATTTTTAAGTGTTTCACTAATTTTAGAATTTCATAATCTAATATATTGTATGCCATTATTTAGAAATGAACCATAGCGGAAGGAATGGAAATTGTATAATTTCCCTTATTTCATATAGTGACATCCCTCCTATGAATGATAATGATGTTGGAGATGTATTTGAGGCTTGAATGGAGTAACTTATACCATTACAAGGAAACTAAATCCAGTTATGAGAAATATAATTACTCGCATGGGACATATCAATCCACAATGACATGTAACAATGTTAGATTTCTTCCTGAAACTACAACCCCCCATCATTAAATGGGACTGAAAACCAATTTGTAGCTAATTAATGTATATGTTCCATTGAAAATATATTTTTCTCATTGGTATGTATTGAATAGAGAATGTTTATCATGGTAGTTCTGAGTCTCTTTGGATATGTGGATCAATTATGGTCACTAATTCCAAACACAAAGGAGGAGGAAACATGTTATAATATTTAATGGAAGGAATTTAAGGAAATTATCTTGGGAATACATTTCCCATGTGAATAGTGACTCAGATATCGAGATATAATTCTTGAGTTAGAGATAGATATAGAATTAAATCATTACTAAGTAAAAAAGACAACTTTATAAGGTTATAAATTCATTCATCACATTACATATTCCATCCAAAGAGAAATAGTGACTATTTTATTGATTTTATAATGATAATTCTATTAATGTAACTAGTATCCCAATTATTCTCATAAGAGTAGGAAACAGTATCATGTACCGTAAAGATGGAGAACGAATATTCCAATCAAAATTAATTTTATGGGAAGCATGTAAAGAAGAGGTATGATGATTACTCACGAAAAGGAAATAATTAAATGTGAATAAGGGATAAATAGAGTTTAAAACATGAAATAAATGTGGAATGAAACATCATAGAATATGCCTATTAGGAATGTGGATTTGTTATATGTTTGTAGAAAAAGGCCCCTATGTGGGTGATTTAAATGGAAATAATGATTTCTATAATATTCAACACTTCATCTCTAAGGATATGGGATGCTACACATATCATTTACATTGATGTTAAGGGAAACTAGTTCAGATATTGCCATGGAAACAAGGTTTTGGTTATGAAGTCACAATAGCATTGGATGGTTTTTTAAATGATGTGGTGGTATGTACTTTAATCATCTCCTCAATTTAGTTAAATATGTATTTTATTCTGGATCATCAAATTCATGTATACCTTTCCCATTAAAAAATATATTTCAATTCACCTTAACTGGGGAGCTATAAATCAAAACTACAAGAGGAATCATTATTGCAATAATGATGTTTCCTGAAATTTATTTTATAACCCATAAATGTTCTCTAATTTTATATGTTGTTATTATTTATATATATATATATATATTATTTTGATATAATCCTTCATATGGACTATATTTTAAAATATGATGAAAAAATTTATTATAAAGAGAAGGTAACTATGTTTCATGATAAAGATATGAAACATTTCATCTCTAGAGGGGAGATATCATAATCTGAGTTATATTTGGATCCACCTCTTATATATCATCTAAATTACATTATATGATAATAATATTAGATAAAACCCACTAATGAAAAAAGTGATCTTAAAATTTAGGATATACATATTGTAAAGAAATACATTGATTTATTTACAAAGGAATTGCATGGACCTCCTCTAGAATAGGTATATTAGTTTTTTGTTGTCTTAATCCATGTTGAAATACATATATCCACAACTCACTAAAGAATAGCCATATAAGAGTTAATATTTTCAAAAACGCTAGAGGAATGGACTGGTAAGGGATTTATACTACCTTTTGATTAACCATAGGGAGCTCCTATTATTTTCCTTAATAATAAATAAGGATCATTGAGGTTGTGAATTTAATATATATATATAAATGATATTAAAACAATTAACAAGAATATTTTTCGTCAAATTGGTAATTTAATTTTCCAAATTCACAAAGTTCATTATTTTTCAAAGGTTGATCTGAATTTTGGATGTCATAAATTTCATGAAATGAAAGAAGATATTCCAAAGACAGAATTATGAACAATTTATGGAAATTTTTCATTTACAATAATACTATTTGGACTGACTAATGAACCCTCTATTTTGACAAACTAATGAATAAAAAAATTAAGGAATATGTAGATAATTTTTTGTTGTATTTATATGATGATATTATGCAGTAATCTAAATGATTTGAAAAAATTGAGATCCACTTTAATATTTTTCTATAGGGTCTTATAATAAAATAGTATGATGAAATGTCTAGAACTATTTAATTTTAGATTATAATAGTTTTTTTTTTCATATTAATAGTTTCCAAAATGATTGAATGCCAGTTAATCTTGTGAAAGAAAAGGCTTTCTAGGAATGGCCTACTTCGACAAACATAATTGAGGTATGTAGTTTCACCAGTTTCATATGCTAATATCATCATTTTGTTAATAATAACTCCCAAATAGCTAACATGTTAATCCTTCTTACTCATAATTTGATTATGATTATTTGGAAAATGAATTTTAAGAATTATTAGAAGAATTATAGTGGATATTAGTGAATTCTCTGATCTTGACTATATTATTTGGAAATGATGTTTCGATGATTTATAGTGATGTGTCAAGGAAAGGAATTTTTCAGGTCATTATGAATAATTAATGGGTTACTACCAATGCATAAATGTAGTTAAAAACCCATGACTGGAACTATAAAACTCATGAACTTTATTTTGTAGTTATAATGTTTTCATTGAAGATATCAAGACACTAACTCTATAATGAAATATGTGAGATATATACAGATAAAAAGAGATTGATATATATCATATTATAAAATTTATACAACAGTATGAAAGGGTGAGAGCTTGATCTACTCAAGGATTATGATTTTTCAATACATTTCCACCCAGGGATGGAAAATAAGGTAGCATATACTTTAAATAAGAAAGATCATGGAGTTCTAAAATGAGGATTGATAAGGATAAAATGTATATGAATGTAGTAAAGATGGATATGGGAGTCATTTGGGATGTTTAAACATCATAACTTCATCAATTCATTTAAAAATATATATTTTTGGAAAAAATAAAATGGTCTCATTATAAAGATAAGAATCTTTAGAAGAAAATTAAAGCTATGAATGATGTGAAATTGGTAAATTTTGTAAATGATTATGGTATTATTGATATTTTGGAAGAGGGTTTGTGTTCCCTATATAACTAATCTAAAAATGGAATTACTGGATGATACTCATTGATATAATTTCTCTATATACTCTTCTATCACTCAAATGTATAGAGATTTTAAGGATAATTTATGGTTGGACCAATGAAGAGGGTAACTTCTATTAATTTATCAAGATGATTTGTTTTTTAATAGATGAATGAAGAAAAAAACCTCCTATAGGATTAATTCACCCTCTACAATTCCTACACGAAAATGGGATGACGTTAATCTGGATTTTGTTAATCTGTTAACAAATATCCAATGATCCAATATGGGTAATTATTGATCCACTTACCAAATCGTTAGTTTTACTTTCAATACAGGATGATATTCCAATGGATATCCTTATATGAATCTATAATAATAACTTTATAAGACTTACTAATGATCCTAGAGAGATTGTGTCTGATCAAGATCAATGTTTTACATGAATTTTATGGAAGAGTTTTAAAAATGTTTCAGATTCAGAGATTAATTTGTGCACTGCTTATCATCCTCAAACTGATGGACTTTTTGAAAGAACAATTGCAACATTAGAAGACTTCTCTTTATCATTCTCACTTGACATTTAAGGTATATGGGATCATTATTTACCCTTGATATTGACTTTTGTAAAATAATATTTTCTATTCATTTATTCATATGGATCTATATTATGAATTTTTTGGCATCATATTTCATACATCAACTCATTGAGATGATGTTGGTTGGAGGAAACATATAGGCTCATAACTTAATAAAGATAAAACAATAATGGTAAAGACAATACATGATTATAATAATGTTTATCAATGTATAAAAAGGGTTATGTTGACAACCTGAGAATTGATTTCATGTTTAGTTTGGGAGATCATATATTTCTGAATGTATCTCTATGGAATGTTTTCATAAGGTTCAGTACGAAAGGGAAACAGATCCCCAAGCACATCAAAACATTTGAAATTATATAATTAATTCGATATATGTAATATCATTTGGTAATACTAGTTATCCATTATAAAGTACAAGATGTGTTCTATATATATTTTTAACGATGTAAATGCTAGGCATAGTTAATGTACTCACATATGAAGATATAGAATTAGAACCTACTTTTTCATTATATGAAGAAAATATAGATATTCATGAAACTAGAGATAAATTATTGATAAATATTATGACTTAATTATTAATAGTTACTTAGATAAGCTATAAAATGGATGAGGAAACATGGAAACATGAGGATGCAGTGAAGAAGGACTGCCCTCATCTATTTATAAAGTAATAGTAATGAATATTTTGAATATAGATTTTCTCATTGTATGGAATAATATAACCACTTCCCCAATATTTTATGGTATGTTTCTTCTTAAATAAATTTAATTTATTCAATAACTTAAGTTACACACAATACGTAGATTAAAAGAACTGTGAAATACTATTAAATAGTAACATAAATATTAAAATAGTAACTAGACAATTTGGAATATTTATCAATGCGTTATAATATTCAACTAACCTATGAAAGTATAAATAAAATTTTGGATTATCATAAATTATAATATTTAATATTTATATCATTAAATAATTAACTAAATGTTTTAAAAACGATAAATTAAGCATTGGTATTTTTGTGAAATGTAAATGATTATTTGTTATTTTATAATTTTTATAATGACATAAAAAATATATTTTTATAAAATAGATTCATTAATTAATAATTGTTTTTAATTTTAATTATTTTATAAATTTGTTAGACTAAAATTAAATTTTCATGGTTTTTTATTATTATTTGTAATATTAAAATTAGTATTTTTAAAATAAATGATGATTTTATTTTAAAATAAATTTTCTCATATATAGAAAATTATTTTCATAAAACCGAGTGAATATTTCAAATTTATACATTGAAAAAATAATATGGAGAATTTTTTAGAGTATCAAATAATAGAATAATTTTTTATTAATAGTGAAATACGGTAATTTATGGCATTTAACATTATAAGTAAAATACATTAATTTTTTAGTTATTTGTGATGTAATAACCCATTATTTCCAACAGACTTGACTTAGTTACTATAAATAGTCACAATATTCAACCCTAATTATTTTTATGATCCCAAATAAAAAAAATGAATAAAATATTAAAAATAAATCCCTCTTCTCCCATATAAATACTCCCCTCACTACCCTATTTCCTCACACCATACAAGCTAGGTGGCATGTATAAATTCTACCCAATCCCCTTATGAATCCTCTATCTCATTTCAAATACCCGATTCTCTTATGTAAATAGCAAATCCAGGTGTCTTAAGGAGGTTCCCAATGAGGTGATATTCAATAGGTAAAATCCTCTTTCTTTCTCTTTTAATTATTTCATTATCATATTCCCACATAACCTTCCCTATCCAAAGAGGAATGTTAAATTAAATATCATTAAAATAATTTATTTTTTAATTGATTATCCATCTTCAAATACCTTCCCCTTTCTATTTATTTTAGAAATGAAAACATCATCTTATGATATCTTAATTCACTGCCTTCATGGATAATGATTTTTCATTTTACATTACCTTCTTTAAGGATGGTTATAAAAATATAATTATTAAAAAAAATTATTTTATATATACATATTATAAGATTATTAGGTTCTATAACCAATATATAAATATAATATTATATAAAATTACACAAATTCATGATGGTCATAATAACCGTCAAAATAAATTAAGACACATTCCTAAACATTACATCTAATAGATCATACTCATACCATACAACACAATGATATATTATATCATTTAAACATATATAAAATCATTATTACTAATTATTTTCACTTCTGATGAAGTTATTCTCACCAGAAAATATCCCCCATATTTATACTCACGGGAAATCACCATAAAACCTTGAAACAGACACTCTAGGAAAAATGAAATTAAACCATATAACTCATATAAATAGCCATAAATTATCATCATGAAATTAAAATAAATAAAATATGTTTTTAATATGTTGTAGAATTATTATTTAAAATATATAATTTTATTATTCTAGACATTTAGAACACATGGAGAATAGTTTCAGATATATGGTAAGGGTATCTCATCTCACTTTTACTTATGTGAGAAATATTTCTTATTCACACCATATTTATTGGGTATGTTGTACATAATTCCATTTAATATATCCTATAATGAATCAATTCATATTTTTGGAATTACAATTTTCATTTTATGATAATTAATATTAAGGGTAATATGGTTTGACTGTTTACATATTTGTAAATTAATTATTAACCAAACATATATATTTTGGTATAAAATTATACTCCTTTGATTATTTCATGCTATGATTATTTATGAAACTAATTTTTAAAATATAATGTTTTATTTACACTTTTATTATGTGTTTTTATATCTTAAACACGTAATTAATTCATTAGGTTGACACTAACACTTTCTTTTAAGAACAATATTTTAAATGAATGTTTTCCAAATTTGTAAAGCAATGATTCTTCACATATATGGAAAGAGCATATTGTAACACTTTTAAGAGGCCTTGAGGTAATGATGAATCCTTTAAATTTTGACATGGTTATTTTCAAATCATATTTTTTCTTTTAAAATTATAAATCTTGTTAAATAAATGGTTTTAAAGTAATGCGGTATTTCTATCAATAATTTCTCAATGATTTTATTATACTATTTCCATCTATATCAATAACCTCTGTTGGATATTATTCATAATTGAGGTTGATATCGTATATACCGTCAACCATTTTATTTGAAATGTTTTCTGGTTTTTTTGGATTTTGATGTTCTATTTGGATATCATTCATCATTTTATACTTGTTGGTTTATGATTATGATTATTTCATAGGGATTTTTTTCATTTTCCTATTTCAATATGATTTTATATTCTAATAGGGTTTCCAAACATTCATATCATGAAAGAGATGGTAGGGGCATGCTATTGCACCTCAATGAATTGATAGGTCTCATGAGACAAAATAGTTTTGAAAATGGAAGATGTCTTATAGGATTTTGTATGGGGTTTTTGTCGAGGCCTTGATGGTATGTTAATGATGTCGCACATTATGTATTCCATCATTATGAGATTAGTTATTGATAATCTATTTTATTATTTGACTATTCTAATATGCATGGATATGCTTTATTCTCATGTGATTATTTATATGTAATTATTTTATTATCTTTTATTCCTACTATATTATGTTATAGATAATGTTTTAATTTCATTTATTTTATTATTAATATGGCCTGATTATTTATATTTTTATAAGTTAGATTTCACTATATTATTTTCCTAACAAATTTATTGAGATCACCCCGTTATTATTTTCTTTTATTTCCTAGTATTCCAATATGTATATTTTAATTGATATGAGGGGTAATATTATAGGATATGGGTGATTCTAATGTAGCTAATTTGTTTTATTTAATTTAAAGATGTATTGTAATACTTCTTCTTGTATCTCATTTTCTAAATATTATAAACTATTCTATTCATTCAGATCTGATTCCTTATACATAGTTTTAATGTAATAAATTAAAACCCAACTTTGGGAAACTAGGGATGGGGGATTTATAATCATAATGAATTGTAATGGATTTGATATCATCTAATAACATTTTTTGATTACATAACCAAGATATTCATTAATTTGTTTTTATACATTATATACCCTTATCTAGTTATTGGGATTGTGGTTAAAGATTCAAGGACAATACTCTTTTTTGAGACTTATAAATACTTCCACTAAGAATTCCCTCCAATGATACATTACCTCTATCATTTATAACTAGGATAATGAGATACCTAATCCTAAAACATTTATCTCAAATCATCATTAGTACCTATGTAGTAGAATAATACTATGGATCTTCCTAAAATATGATTTTATTATAAATTTATTACTTTTTATTTACTATTAATGATCCAAAAAATTTACTTCTCTCATGATCCAAATATTTTGACTTGATGAATTCAAAATACACACACTCTAAACTGTGTACACGTTCTCCTTGATTAATTTATTTATCATACTCTTTAGATACTCTTCATGTTACTCTTTCCATTAGAAAATATGTTAATATCACCAAAAAATATCAACAACATATAATAGGATATATTTATCAATTAAGTCTACAAAAATTCTATTCACTAGTTCTAAGAATATTTTTTTTGTGTTCTGGTAAATCACAAATGTGTTAATATGAACTCATAGGGTCCATTCACTATATTTAATGGTTCTATTTTAATACCTTATATCTTAATATTAAGTTAATGATATCGAAAATTATTTTTTTCATTATATATGTATTAGTCCCCTCAAGGTTGGTTGAACTAATTACCAATCTTTGGTAGTGGTTACTTATTCATTCGAATGATATTTTTGGGAACTTTTTAGATGATAAAAATTATTATTTACACATCAATATACTTTATGAATGAAATTGATGCACTAATTTTTCCTGAACTAAGAATTATGGAAAATTTATCTTAATTAACATTCAGTTTCTTTTTTAACTCTTATAGTTTATCAAGGGAATCTTAAAGGGTCTATTTGATTTAAGTGTTTCTATTCTTACATGTTACATTGGGAATAGTAGCTCATGATTTGGGGGAAGGATTGGAAATATATTCATACATAAATTTTTAAATTCCTTTTTAATGGTAATATAGTAAATGTTGATTATGTACTTTGACTTGTCCATTTTATCATGATATTATTATTCATTTTGTATCATCCACACGTCATTCATGGAATATCAAAAAGATATTCTGATTTATTTTTACATTTGTTTAATATAATGGGACACTGTGGGATATAGAACGATTGTTAATTTTATGATTTTTTTATGGGAGCTCAATATATATTTATTCAATATACACCTAATATAATATCAAATTCCACACAAATGAAGGATTAAAATATTCATTAGAAATATCTTACCATAGATACTAACTGGGGAAGATACCAATACATGGGTTTCCAAGAATGAACCACTAGGTGTTTTCACATATATATCTTCTTCGAAGTATCAAGGTGTTTAGTCAATATTTATAGAAAACCAAAATAATATAAATGAATGTATAAAAAATCAATTAACGTAAACATTCACTATAAATGTGTTAAAGTTATGTATAAACTTCATCATCTCTTTCCACAAATTTATGTTCCCACTAGAAAAATTAAAATTAAAAGACTAAAAAATATTTTTTAATAAATTTTTTATAAATAAATAATTCACCTATGTAAAAATTCAAATGAATTTAACTGTTGGATCATTTGTATTTTCATAGTTATCTCTTACTATCATAAATATAAAATTCTATAATATATTATATATTAACAATTATAGTGCCTAGGGTCATTCATATATGATTAGTAAATCATTTTCACGATAAGAAAAATTAGAATAATAAAATTTGAAATGGAATGATTTTTTTCTTCAAAATATTTTGTTTTTTACATTCTAAATTTAATATTTTATTTAAATTTGTTAAAAATGTCATCCTAAAATACTTCATGGTACTCTTAATACATATAACCAACCAAGGGTACATATAAGAAAATTATATCACTAAAATACTGTTACATGGATGAAAATTATTTAGGGAACATGAGGTTTGAATAAGTATTTTACCAAATATGATTTTTCCATGAATCAGTTCAGAATATCAATTGGATTTTATTGAACTATCCACTGAGATGAAGTGAGATTCTGAATCATGGTGAGCCTATAATTATTTTCTGAAATATATTAAATTTATTAAATTAATGTGAATATTGTATTCTTAAATAATTTATAATGAATCTTAAAGGAGTAATTACACCAAACATTTGGGGCTTCTATTGTGTTCTTGGTGTTTGTTTTACCCTAGGAGTTACCTAATCTAAGAGCACGTTAGCTATTCCGGCGAAACACAACTAATATATGACCATTAAATGAATAATATAAATTATATATTTAATTTAATTTATTCACCATGTCATTTTATTGGTAAATAAACAAGCTTCTAGGACCTTTTTTTCAGACAATCTCATCATGCTACAAATTGAGAGAGAGAGTTAGTAGAGAATGTTCTTGGTGAACAACATTGAATCAAAACCAGTATCTATGATCAATGTGCAGTGATATTTGAGTAAATCACTAATGAAAATGATATATATTTCTTATTCATTAGTGTTTGATCCATATTGAGGTAGGATGTTTGTTTTATGTGGATTTATCCTTGAATGATTATTATTATGATGAAGGTGAAACAATCGACCAATGGATTGATTCGTTGATCAATCATATTATTTGATCAATTTTATTTGTTTTGTAATTTGAAAGAAATTAGTTGGTTTATTTATCTCTATTTGTAGTCTTTATTGAATCTTCTAAAGCTTAATCTAGAGATGGTTAAGGTTTGTTCCTCTCTCTTGTTTTAGGGTTTTCTCTCACCATTCTTTATTTAGTCATCAATTGTATCTGTTTTGGGAAATGATTAAATGAAGAAAAGATAAAAAAATTCACCCATTCCTTGGAGAATAAAAATGATATCCAAGATCTGGTTCCGTATCGATGAGATAGTGAAATTTCAATAATGGTGATGATGGATCGAGACCAAAATGGGTACCTACATGTTGGGTTTTATGGCATGTGATGATGATGAAGCATTCCGAAAAGTAATCCTTTTCATAATTGGATTGATGTGTTCCCGAAAGGGGTAATATCCTAGATTGACTAGACCACATCCGTGAACTAATGGTCAGATTGGTGGTGAAACAATATGTGATGGCAGTTTGGGCATTCATGGAGGATGAACCTTAGATTATGGAATGTTCCATGATACAAGACATGTAATTCAAAACAATGTGACATGGAGGCTGTTAGAGAGGTGGAAAAATTTTCCTTATACTGAATAGTATCACATGTCATGTGGTCCCAACCATGCTCCATGAGACCCCTTTCTAGACATCTCGTTGTGAACATGGTGAACATGGCCAAGAATATGGGTGGAGTTACATGCTATGTGTAACACCCCAGGTAAATAAAGAATATGAAATTTTCATATTTATCCATATTTTTGAATAAAATATTAATATGACTTTAAAGGGGATGCTATACTCGATGGCGTACCCAACACTCAACAACGAGTTTCTTGGGAATCTTACGTTGCACTCTAATAATAAAATAATATTATTTTAAATGGTAGTTAACATGTAGCCGTTGTATTGGCGAGAATGTATAGAAATAACTAAAATATTATTATATATGTTTTTAAATGTTTTTACATTTATCCAATAAAAGATAAAAACTTAAAATACGGAAAGAATTCAATTTTAGGCGTATATGCCCTAGTTTTCACTAAAGGTTCACTTATCGCCTTTTGATGGTGAACCGTCATTTAATATAGTTTTGTTCACTCTTATACATTCTATTAGACCAAATAAAACTCTTCTTTAGAATCGGGACATCAAAATTTACTTTGTGTAAATTTTTGGTATCTTTCCAATAAAGTTCATTTTTTAATGAATAGTGTAAAATGTTGTATTTTAATTCAAAACCTCTTTCTAATATAATTTATTTATATGATTAGATTATCTTTTGAATTGGTTTTAAAGTGAAATTAGAATATATTTTTACCATTAAATCCAATAGTGGTCATTGGAATTAATTTCACTTTGAAATCAGACTTAAACTAGTGTCAATCTTTTGATACTTATTGTTTCATAAAAACACGCTATTTGCTCTGACCGCGGGAATTAATTATTACATTAATTAATGTGACTTATATGTTTTTAATTTTGTAAAATATACTTCATTTTTGAATTCGGAATATCAAATATAGCTTAGGGTTAATTTTTTGGATTTTTCTGAAAAACTTCAATTTTTGATGAATAGTGAAACCACTAAGTGGTACTTACAAAAACTGATTTTTTGTTTAAATGAAATTTTACCACTTCTGTGTTTTGAATTTCAAAAATCCTACATAAATGGTTGTCATTAATAAGTAAAATGTGGTTCAATGAGATTAAAATAATTTTTTGGTGAATAGTAACTTTTAAGTTCTTAATCGCGATTAGAAGTAATTAGTGTAGTTTAAGGTAAGAATAATGTTTTAATAAAATAAAATGACCTAGACACATGTCCTACCCTCATTTGATGTGTCATGGCCGACCAAGAAAATCCATGTGTCAACTTGGGGACCCCATGGAGCCACTTTGGTTTGAAAATGACATAAATACCTTTTTATTTAATGTTAAAGTAAAAATGACACAAACATGAGATGTTTTACTAAAACAATTTTTACATGGGGTTATACAAGTCATATTTTTTACTATAAATAGTAATTAGAAAGATAAAAATATTTCCTACATCATAGTATTTTTTTATAATTTTTAGACGTTAAATAAATTAAATTATTTATGAGATTATGATGATGCAGCGATGACCTCATTATTTAACGATTTAAATAAAATGGAAATATAATGTAATATCTAAGACCTAAACATGTCCAAACCCTATTGTATGAGTGTATTTCGAACCCTTATCTCCTTATCCTAGAAATAAATCAATTTGGGACCTTTAAAATCATAAACTCTTTTGAAAATAAAGTAACATTTTGTAACTTTACAAGAGTGCCCCTCCTCTCCTCTTATAAAAGGCCCCCATCTCTACCTCCTTACCCACACTCCCAAAGCCTTTGGATCAGCCAAACCCTGCCCATTTTCTCTCTACTCTTCCCTCTATTACTCCTTGAAGCCTCACTTTGGGCAGAAGTCTTCCCAAGGAAGCCTTTGAGCTCAAACCAAAGGGAGTTACCCGATTTTAAGGTATTGTCTTCACTTGAGTCCTTTTGTTTTATTTTGCCTCTCCAACCCCCTAAACTCTTTTTATTCATTTATTTTGTAAAAACTCCAGTATCTTAAATATACTAGGATGTTTTTATAATAATTATTCGATCTACACTTACACACACCTACATCTAATGGTTAAAGAACATACTGTTTCCGTGGATGGCGAATTTCTGCCTCACGAAACGATGATTGTTCAACACTCATATAACACCTTCAAAGGTGGCCATTAAGATGTCACTATATTTATATATGATATATAATATGTTTATTTTTTACTTAATCTTCTGTATTTTTCATTTTTGTCTTACCTTTATGGCTTCCATTATGGGTATATGCGATATCTTCATTTTAGGAAGTGCGGACTACCGCCCCCTCAAAGTGATGTGATTCGTTAATGTCATACGTGGGACGTATAAAGTATGGATTTAATGTTATTATATATGATGTTATACTGGAATTATAATATACCTATATATCATTATTATTTCTTTCCATTAAAGTATGAGATAGAAATGAAAGTAGCGTTCATGTGTACGTACGGCTTACCATCTCCATGAACGGTGAATTTCATTTCTTATCCCCAAATGTAATGTACTATTATAAGTACATGTATATAATGGATATATATGATGAATGATACATCTAAATGATGAATATAATTCTGGAATTAAAATATACATACCTCTCATTTAGTTTTAATTCCATTAATATGACAAAGAAATGAAAGTAGCATTCATGCGTACGTACGGCTTACCGTCTCCATGAACGGTGCATTTCATTTCTTACCTCTAAATGATTATGTGATATTATAAATACATGTATATTCTAGATATATATGATATATATTATATCCAAATCAGGAATTTCATTCTGGATATAAAGAACCTTCGACCACACGAACAACATGTAATTGTAAGAAGTCCACTTTCGACTTAAGAACCAAATATCGACAAAACAAACATTATTAACTTAAATGGTTACATAATGTTTATAACATGGAAATAAGTTATATAAAAGGAATAATGAACTTGAAAAAGGTTCTTAAGAAAATAGAAATTAACTCAAGTTTATTATTCAGGATGTTAAAGAACGATCGAGTCAAGTCGGACCCGAGGTAAGGGATCCTACACCTCTCTTTCTTTTTAAGTACACTCTTTTATGTCACTTCTTTTAAGCTCCTATTTGTTATGATGGGGGATGTTCTTTTATATTCCTCTTGTTTTACATTTTATTTTAATGTGATGAGATACCCTATTTGATCTCATCAATCTATTTTTTGGAAGTTTTAAGTGGCGTCGTTAGGCTGCCGAGTTTTCGTAAGGGACTTTTCATCTCACTTTTATTCCCGTGAGATTTATGCTACATTTTCCACAATTTCATTTTAGTGGTGTATGTACTGCCCATTAATTTACTCATTGTGTAATATACTTTCTTTTATGAGTATTTACATCAATGTTTTATTGTCCTTATTTCATGAGGTGTATGTTTCGAAAGATACCCATGTCGGTAAGGGAACCTTTCACCCTCCTCTTTTTAAAAGACTTATTTTGTTTGGTCTTTTAATTTACATATTGTTATGTTGGGATATGATCTCATATATCCTTATTGATGTAAATTTTATGTCCAAGTGATGAGATACCCTTTTTTGTTATCTCTCATCAACTCTTTTGGATGTGACGTCGTTAGGCTGTCAAGGGAACTTCTTAACCCAATTTCGATTTCTTTGGGTTCAACATGTAGTTATTGAATATGTCATCCTTTGAATATGTGTGAATGACCTTTGATTATTTTACACTTAATATCCACTTATATTTTGTGTATTCGTTTGACACACATAATTATGTAATTGATTTATCCTTAAACCAAGGATATCGTCTTTGTATGGGACTTCGTCTCAATCTCCTTTCGTTGAGCATATTTTTTTTATACACAACCTTCTTTTATACAGTGTATAAACCAATTTTACTTTTAAGTTTATTCAAAAGGAATCTTTTTTATACGAAGCGTTTACTAAATGACAAAAGGGAATGTTTCTGTCGTATGTATGCGGCGACAACGACTTCTCCTCCGCCGTGACTATTATTTGAGTTTCGGCTTCCTCTACAAGACATACCTTCTTCTTAAAAGAAAAATAAATACCATGTTTTACTTTTCTTTTATTTTGGTATTGAAAATGGTTTTCATAATGTTTTTATTATATCAATGTGTTGTATTGATATCTTGTGATTGAAATGTGGAAATGTTATGTTTCCTTTATGCATATTTTATGTGATACGATTATTTTATGGTTCTTGGGAATTATTATGAAGACGGTTGGTTCCGTGATAATATAAGGGCGGGTGAGCCTGATATAGCTCTCCAATGAATTGGTTAACATGAAGGAGTGAAACGTTAAGGTTTCTCCGAAGAGATTTAGGGAATATACTGTGATGTGTATTCCAAACGTAACCAAGAGGGTTACTCCCTACGTAAGAATGTTATGAATGCCTCAAGTTACCTTTATGTCATATGATTTCTATGATTTATTCATGATTTTATGAGGTATTTTAAAGTGCTTATGTTTTATGGGTAAAGTATGATTTCATTCTTATGTATACATGTACTCATGTTTCCTTTCCATATTTTTATATCCCTTACTGAGCTTTTTATGCTCATCCCAAGTTTTTGAAATGTTTTTCACAGGTCAAGGGAAGGGTACATGATGTGATGATAGTGTCAAGGATGTGTCAAGAAATAATCCATGTTTTATTTTAAATATGTTTCTGTTGATGGGAATAATGAATAATGTCTTTTATGTAACCACTTTGTTTAAATGTGGAATGTAATGCAAGTTTCATGATCTAATTCTATAAAACTCTAAAACTGAAAAGATCTTCAATGTGTAATATTGTAATAACTCAAGATTAAGTAAGGTTTAAGGCTGGGGCCTTATAGTTGGTATCAAACGTTGGTTTAGATAACTTTAGAGGTTAGGGTATTCTCTAAGCACAAGTGACATTACCATAATGGTTAGGATTTCAGAAAGAGTCCTAGTTTTAGATAAAGTGAATGAGTAAGTATATCTTAGTGTTTATCTTCCTCATTAGTACATGATGGTTATGTTGATATACTCACACTGACCTTTTTGGTTTTAGTAAATGGCTGGATCTAGCAGGCACCAAAGTGACAATGGGTTTGAAGGAAACTGTGGTGGTTCTCTGATTAAGAGACTGGATGAGATGGGGGATTCAATGAGGAATCTCATGGTTGTTCTAAACCAACTATCAAGGAGTCATGATCAACCACTTCAACCTCGGTGAGTTCTCTAATGCATCATGTCTGAGATGGCCAACTCGATGTGGAAATTCAGGTAATAATTATTAAGGTAACCATTAGGTTTTATATGATCCTTACTTTTTAGGTAATTATGGGTTACTCTATGATATGATGGAAAATGAAAGGAATGAGATAAACTTGAGGTTAAAATATGTTATGATCATTTTTGAAGATTTTATCTCATTTTGGGGGATGTTTTAAGAATTATGTAGTTTTGGAAAAAGGACAACACGCAGACCGTGTGACAACCCGTCGCGTCGGACAAAGCTGCGGGAATCGAACCCACAACCAAAGTGCGACTGGTATTTATCGTCTACCACTGGACTACGTGAAGTCCCTGGTTAGTTTGACTGATTCTTTTTAGTTAGATGATTTTAGGAATCAAGAGTAAGTTTATTTTGGGTTATCTATGGAAATGATTAACCTATCATGGAGGATATGTGATTAGGTTAATTACTTTTCAATATGAGAATTTAAGAGCAAGTGATGTTATTTAGAGATAAAAGTTAATTTATACCTTGGAAGACTATGTGATTAAATCCTTCAAATATTTGGGTTTCAATCTTAGTTTGGTTTACTTTGAAGAATTTTATGGACAAATTGATTATAGAATGGTCCTCGTTGAACTTTGGGTTTTGTTGGACAAATTTTGGAGATTAAGAATAGATTTTCTTTTTATAAAGGGTTATCCTTTTCTGGATTATCTGATCTTGTACTAACCTTTTTGGTTTTGGTTTTGGTTAAAGTCTAAAGACATGGGAAGTATATAGTTCTCTTTGGTGGATTAGGTTATTCTCTAGAAGTTGATTATAGTACTCTTAATGCGAACAAGTCTTCCTAAATACTCATCTTTTGGAAAAAAAATATGAGTTTGATTAAGGAATCTAGTAAAAGTTGAAAGTCAACATGATAAGTGATTATGTTTCCTTATGAATAAATTCCTCAATAAAAAGTAACTTAAAACAAAAAATTGTCTATTAACTTTTCCTACTGGGGAATCGAATACCATTTAACCCATCACAAGTTTGTGATTTTCTTGTGGTTAACTTTCTCCTAAACATGTTTTCTATCACTCTCCATCAGAACATGACCCTATGTTTTCTCCTCCATGTCCATGTTTTCATACTTGGAATCCTAGTATGGGTTAACTCGGGTGACCTTTTTACTTATCTTTCTTTATTTTAAAGTGATTGTTTTACCGACTCTTGTTCCGATGTGGGACTTTCAAGGATGTTTCAAAGTTCAATTTTAAAAATTGTGAGGACGCAATTCCCAAAAGGGGGGAAGGATGTAACACCCCAGGTAAATAAAGAATATGAAATTTTCATATTTATCCATATTTTTGAATAAAATATTAATATGACTTTAAAGGGGACGCTATGCTCGATGGCGTACCCAACACACAACAACGAGTTTCTTGGGAATCTTACGTTGCACTCTAATAATAAAATAATATTATTTTAAATGGTAGTTAACATGTAGCCGTTTTATTGGCGGGAATGGATAGAAATAACTAAAATATGATTATATATGTTTTTAAATGTTTTTACATTTATCCAATAAAAGATAAAGGATTAAAATACGGAAATAATTCAATTTTAGGCGTATATGCCCTAGTTTTCACTAAAGGTTCACTTATCGCCTTTTGATGGACAACCGTTATTAAATATAGTTTTTTTCACTCTTATATATTCTATTGGACCAAATAAAACTCTTCTTTAGAATCGGGACATCAAAATTTACTTTGTGTAAATTTTTGGTATCTTTCCGATAAAGTTCATTTTTTAATGAATAGTGTAAAATGTTGTATTTTAATTCAAAACCTCTTTTTAATCTAATTTATTTATATTATTAGATTATCTTTTGAATTGGTTTTAAAGTGAAATTAGAATATATTTTTACCATTAAATCCAATAGTGGTTGTTGGAATTAATTTCACTTTGAAATCAGACTTAAACTAGTGTCAATTTTTGATACTTATTGTTTCATAAAAAAACGCTATTTACTCTGACCGCGGGAATTAATTATTAAATTAATTAATGTGACTTATATGTTTTGAATTTTGTAAAATAGACTTCATTTTTGAATTCATAATATTAAATATATCTTAGGGTGAATTTTTGGGATTTTTCTGATAAACTTCAATTTTTGATGAATAGTGAAACCACTAAGTGGTACTTACAAAAACTGATTTTTCGTTTAAATGAAATTTTACCACTTCTGTGTTTTGAATTTCAAAAATCCGACATACATGGTTTTCATTAAGAAGTAAAATGTGGTTCAATGAGATTAAAATAATTTTTTGGTGAATAGTAACTTGTAAGTTCTTAATCGCGATTAGAAGTAATTAGTGTAGTTTAAGGTAAAAATAATGTTTTAATAAAATGAAATGACCTAGAAACATGTCCTACCCTCATTGGATGTATCATGGCCGACAAATAAAATCCATGGGTCAACTTGGGGACCCCATGGAGCCACTTTGGTTGGAAAATGACATAAATACCTTTTTATTTAATGTTAAAGTAAAAATGACACAAACATGAGATGTTTTACTAAAAAAAAATTTATGTGGGGTTATACAAGTCAGAGTTTTGACTATAAATAGTCATTAGAAAGATAAAAAGATTTCCTACATCATAGTATTTTTTTATAATTTTTAGACGTTAAATAAATTAAATTATTTATGACATCATGATGATGCAGCGATGACCTCATTATTTAACAATTCAAATAAAATAGAAAGATAATGTAATATCTAAGACCTAAACATGTCCAAAACCTATAGTATGAGTGGATTTAGAACCCTTATCACCTTATCCTCGAAATACATCAATGTGGGACCTTTAAAATCTTAAACTCCTTTGAAAATAAAGTAACATTTTGTAACTTTACAAGAGTGCCCCTCCTCTCCTCTTATAAAAGGCTCCCACCTCTACCTCTTTACCCACACTCCCAAAGCCTTTGGCTCTGCCAACCCCTGTCCATTTTGTCTCTCCACTTCCCTATATTACTCCTTGAAGCCTCACTTTTGGCAGAAGTCTTCCCAAGGAAGCCTTTGAGCTCAAACCAAAGGGAGTTACCCGATTTTAAGGTAATGTCTTCACTTGAGTCCTTTTGTTTGATTTTGCCTCTCCAACCCCCTAAACTCTTTTTATTCATTTATTTTGTAACAAATCCATTATATTAAATATACTAGGATGTTTTAATAATAATTATTTTAGCTACACTTACACACACCTACATCTAATGGTTAAAGAACATACTGTTTCCGTGGATGGCGAATTTCTGCCTCACGAAACGATGATTGTTCAACACTCATATAACACCTTCAAAGGTGGCCATTAAGATGTCACTATATTTATATATGATATATAATATGTTTATTTTTTACTTAATCTTCTGTATTTTTCATTTTTGTCTTACCTTTATGGCTTCCATTATGGGTATATGCGATATCTTCATTTTAGGAAGTGCGGACTACCGCCCCCTCAAAGTGATGTGATTCGTTAATGCCATACATGGGACATATAAAGGATGAATTTAATGTTATTATATATGATGTTATACTGTAATTATAATATACCTCTATATAATTATTATTTCTTTCCATTAAATTATGAGATAGAAATGAAAGTAGTGTTCATGCGTACGTACGGCTTACCGTCTCCATGAACGGTGCATTTCATTTCTTATCCCCAAATGTAATGTACTATTACAAGTACATGTATATAATGGATATATATGATGAATGATACATCTAAATGATGAATATAATTCTGGAATTAAAATATACATACCTCTAATTAAATTTTAATTCCATTAATATGACAAAGAAATGAAAGTAGCGTTCATGCGTACGTAGGCTTACCGTCTCCATGAACGGTGCATTTCATTTCTTACATCTAAATGATTATGTGATATTATAAATACATGTATATTCTAGATATATATGATATATATGATATCCAAATCAGGAATGTCATTCTGGATATAAAGAACCTTTGACCACACGAACAACATGTAATTGTAAGAAGTCCACTTTCGACTTAAGAACCAAATATCGACAAAACAAACATTATTAACTTAAATGGTTACATAATGTTTATAACATGGAAATAAGTGATATAAAAGGAATAATGAACTTGAAAAAGGTTATTAAGCAAATATAAATTAACTCAAGTTTATTATTCAGGACGTTAAATAACGATCGAGTCAAGTCGGACCCGAGGTAAGCGATCATACACCTCTCTTTCTTTTTAAGTACACTCTTTTATGTCACTTCTTTTAAGATCCTATTTGTTATGATGGGGGATGTTCTTTTATATTCCTCTTGTTGTAAATTTTATTGTAATGTGATGAGATACCCTATTTTATCTCATCAATCCATTTTTTGGAAGTTTTAAGTGGCGTTGTTAGGCTGCCGAGTTTTCGTAAGGGATTTTTCATCTCACTTTTATTCCCGTGAGATTTATGTTACATTTGCCACAATTTCCTTTGAGTGGTGTATGTACTGCCCATTAATTTACTCATTGTGTAATATAATTTCTTTTATGAGTATTTACATCAATGTTGTATTGTCCTTCTTTCACGAGGTGTATGTTTCGAAAGATACCCATGTCTGTAAGGGAACCTTTCACCCTCCTCTTTTTAAAAGACTTCTTTTGTTGGGTCTTTTAATTTACATATTTTTATGTTGGGATATGATCTCATATATCCTTATTGATGTAAATTTTATGTCCAAGTGATGAGATACCCTTTTTTGTTACCTCTCATCAACTCTTTTTGATGTGATGCTGTTAGGCTATCAAGGGAACTTCTTAACCCAATTTCGATTTCTTTCGGTTCAACATGTAGTTATTGAATATGTCATCCTTTGAATATGTGTGAATGACCTTTGATTATTTTACACTTAATATCCACTTATATTTGGTGTATTTGTTTGACACACATAATTATGTAATTGATTTATCCTTAAACCAAGGATACCGTCTTTGTATGGGACTTCATCTCAATCTCCTTTCATTGAGGCATATTTTGTTTTATACACAACCTTCTTTTATACGGTGTATAAACCCCTTTGACTTTTAAGTTTATTCAAAAGGAATATTTTTTATACGAAGCGTTTACTAAATGACAAAAGGGAATGTTTCTGTCGTACGTATGTGGAGACAACGACTTCTCCGCCGCCGTGACTATTATTTGAGTTTCGGCTTCCTCTACAAGATATACCTTCTTCTTAAAAGAAAAATAAATACCATGTTTTACTTTTCTTTTATTTTGGTATTGAAAATGGTTTTCATAATGTTTTTATTATATCAATGTGTTGTATTGATATCTTGTGATTGAAATGTGGAAATGTTATGTTTCCTTTATGCATGTTTTATGTGATACGATTATGTTATGGTTATTGGGCATTATTATGAAGACGGGTGGTTCTGTGATAATCTAAGGGCGGGTGAGCCTAATATAGCTCTCCAATGCATTGGGTAACGCGAAGGAGTGAAACGTTAAGGTTTATACGAAGAGATTTAGGGAATATATTGTGATGGGTATTCCAAACGTAACCAAGAGGGTTACTCCCTACGTAAGAATGTTATGAATGCCTCAAGTTACCTTTATGTCATATGATTTCTATGATTTATTCATGATTTTATGAGGTATGTTAAAGTGCTTATGTTTTATGGGTAAAGTATGATTTCATTCTTATGTATACATGTACTCATGTTTCCTTTCCATATTTTTATATCCCTTACTGAGCTTTTTATGCTCATCCCAAGTTTTTGAAATGTTTTTCACAGGTCAAGGGAAGGGTACATGATGTGATGATAGTGTCAAGGATGTGTCAAGAAAGAATCCATGTATTATTTTAAATATGTTTCCGTTGATGGGAAGAATGAATACTATCTTTTATGTAACCACTTTGTTTAAATGTGGAATGTAATGCAAGTTTCATGATCTAATTCTCTAAAACTCTAAACCTGAAAAGATCCTCAATGTGTAATCTTGTAATAACTCAAGATTAAGTAAGGTTTAAGGCTGGGGCCTTATACTATGTGGGTTATAACACATGGTTTTTACATAATAATATGAGGATTGGTGTGTATAATCATTACACGCATAGGAGACCATGTGTACCAACACACCATTTGTGGTGGGCCACAATCCATTTTTTCAAATATGGACACATACATGGCCATTGACTATGTTATGTGCATTAAACCCAATGTTGGATAGAAACTTCTTGTTATTCCACAACATGTTATATACTTCTCAAATGAAATCTTGGAGACCTTATCCTTTTCATCAGGGAAACACTAAATTGGTTACCTTCCCTTCATAATATCCATAAATTTTGTTAATAATTGTGTCTTGGGCATTATATGGTGATCTCCTCTAAGGAATATTAATATTAGATAGATTTTTTTTAATACTTCCATGAGTCCCATAGTGATATATTAAATCACCATCCTCATTTCCCCTAGGTTGGGTTCATGATATCTTCTTGAAATACACTATATGGGTTTCGATCCCCTGCTAATTAGGTTAATCTTGATTGATTAGTTGGTATATGACCTAAAATAGGGTTTTATTCCCATTTGTGTGTTGATCTCTTCAGATGTCCATTGTGTACTTATTTTGTTGAGACCCAACCCACATGACTTTACATGTTGTATTTTATCAATTATATTTGTCTTGTGGAGTTTTTTCTCATTTAATACTGTTATGTAGAATTTTTATAATGAATTTTATGTTTGATTTTCTTTTTTTACCTTACCATGAGATTGTGTGTCTTTTAAGAGTATATGTAGATGTTCTTATTTAATATTTCATTAACATATACCTTAATTGATTTGTCTTTTATTCATGATGATATTTTCCTAGAGATTACATGGTCTCCTATAGGTTATTGTTATACTCACCAATTCCTAGGAATTTCACACAAATTTTGGGTCTTATAAATAATATATTCCTTTTTATGTAGTTATAGTTGGACTATTACCATGTGAAACTTTTTGAGGTATACAAACTAAGGTTTGTTATGATGGATCCATTTATAGATGTCCCTTCATACTTCATTTGTATTAATTCATTTTAGTTTCATTTTTTGGACTTGTATTTGGAAATTTTCATTCTAGTTTTATGATGGTGTATTGTGATAGTGTGATTTTAGATGTATTCAGGAACAATCATTGGTTTCATTACATTTCAGACTCTTATATTCATATATATGTGTTATTGTGTTCATTAAAATTAGAATAAGGCTTCCCATGTTTGTGATATACATACTCAATTATGGTTTGTATCCCCTAGCTTTTTGGTGTTGGGATTTAAATTCATTCAACTCAGGCACTGTTGGGATGGGTCATGATAGAGTGGTAATAAAGAACTCTGATATCCCTTAGGGTCAGAGTTTGTGATATTGGTTTTTGTTTTATGGAAATCATGTTATGTGTTTTGAGATTTTATTTTATTCTATGGACTCTAGTGTTAGTTCTAAAACCAATGTATCCATTCACCATGACATGGACAACCTACTTGCCGACTCGGTGCTTGTAGACACTTGTTACAGGGAAAAAATTTGTACATACATCAAATAAAATTGGGTTTTCATTTCCATTTTCAATGTGATTTAGCTCTCTATAAATACTCATTAGCCGGGGTACATGTTGTCTATTTTAGGGCCTATAAAAACATTATTAGATTAGACACAACAAAAATATCATAAATATGTTCCCTTCAATGTTGAGGCTTTGATATAAGGAACTTTTCAGGAGAAGTTAGCTCTGGTGGTACACTTTTCTTACAACCACACATCAATTAGGAGATGTTACCAGTTGTAATAATGGATGAGGTTATTATTGTGAGATCACATCATGATTTTCATAAAAAATTATCAATTATGATCCAATATGCATTTGAAACATTAGTTATCTAAGACTAGATTTGGGTTGTGACTTCAGTCTTTTTTCTCACAAGGAAAACTACTGATCAAATGTTGGCCATAATAGTGAGCATTTTATATTTATCAACAAGAATTTGTTGTGTCCTAGTTACCCAATCCTACAATTAGGTGACCCTTTAATGGTTAGTGTTAAAATTTATTTGTAGAGTGGAATAATTTATATCTTTTATAATGGTTGTGTACATCTAGTATCATTTATAGCTTCATTAGGGAAGTAGACTAGGGAGGAGTATTTGAAAAAGTTAATCAATCTCTCTGGAAAGATTGTGGATATGGTTCGTGATCTATTCTTTCGATATAAGATATATAATGTTGTACTAAACTGATAAATCTGATCTACTATCAGAATATTTTTCATTATTACCAATGTTGGGGTTCTAGAGTGTGCTTCAGAGGATAAATGCTTCATTTCTTAGGAGACACTCATAGTTGGAGTTAGAAATGGTCACATTGGAGTTGAGACATCAGCAGTAGGGATATGATGATAGACACAGAGATATGGACTTGTGATACATTTTAGGAAGGGATCTAATTGTAGAGTTTCTTTGGATTTTGTCTTACATGATGGATCTAGTCATCATAGATAGAGGTGGGGTGACTCTAGTGATATTTGATGATATGTTGTACACTATTTCCCAATCCAACATACAAATAATAGAGAGATAGTGGATGATCCATCTTTGTAGTGGACAGAGAAATAGAATTATGGTCTTTAGGGTAGTGGAAATAGAAGAGGAGTTGGGATAGTAGTCGGAGTTGTAAAATGTTATGTATTATTATAGCCCCCACCCCCATGTGGACTGTCATAGGGTCAATAAACTTGGGGACATGGGAGAGGAAGCTAGATGTGGTTTTGGATTATGAACTAGAAGCTACGAAGATAATAAAATGTGTGTTTGGTGTCCTTTTTTCATTAACATAATTATTGATACACATGGGTGTAATAGACTCCTTTATTTCCAATTAAATAATTCATGAATTAGTGATCTAGGTTGATCCCATGGCATGATGCATGTACATAGAGACTCCCATTGGGGGATAGATAGATATCCCACACATATGATAATGGATTTACATGATTTTTGGAGGTGATTGTTTTTTGGGATCAAATTATAGTAGTGATGATCCCTTATGATGTTATCATAGGTATATAATAGTTATCTACAGCTTATACCTAGATAGACTATATTATGCAAAGGATTCATTTTGTCTGTATCAATGGGAAGATGTTTTACTTTATGGATGAGAAGTAAACCAAAGATGTGAAGGATAAACTCATGCATTGTAGGATGAAAAGTATTACCCATTAGTCATCTAGAATTCACCTTGGTTCCATGGATGCAATGAGTTTTCAGATTCCCACAAAGGTGGTGCAATATGAATACATCATTCCCAAGGATGATCCATCATTTCCACCCCGCAGAGAGATAGACTTCGGTAATGATCTACACCCAGGAAAATCTCTGATATTTGAACCACCATATCATATCGACCCCCATATCATCATGAGGGGTTTTAATTAAAGGACTTATAGATTAAGGGCTTTTGGAATACACAGTTCTTAACACTGGTCAGCCATAATTTTTTTCTCCAAGAATACATATTCGATATTAAGGTTGTGTGTGGATAAAAATCTACTAAACCAAATTTCCATGAAGATAAAATATCCAATTTTGAGGATCAATGAACAAATTAATCAGTTGAAAGGGGAATGATGAATGTCAATGATTATCCATAGATCAGGATATCACCAGTAGTGAGTATGGGTACATAAAATTAAATTCTAATGTCATTATAGTTCCTATGAGTACTTGGTGATTCCATTCACCTTGAAGAACTCTGTAATATTTTTCATGGGACTCTTTAACTCTATATTTAATAATTTCCTAGACTTGTATGTGTTGGTCTTATTTGATTGTATCATAGTGTACATGGATTTTGAGGAAGAGGATGCAAAATAGTTGTGGGTAAACATGGATGTACTCTGACATAACTTGATATATGCTATTCTCGTGAATTAGTAGTTCAAAAACCATGAGTTCCACATTATTGTACAATCTTTCTTAGAAGACAGTATAGTATTGGACATGAAAAGGCTCAAGGTGGTATTATTAGAGGAGCCACCCAAGAGTGTGATGGAGGTAAAAATATTACTTTGCACAGTAGGATACAATTAAATATTCACGCCTAATTTATCAAATATATTTGTTCCCTTGAAGGCTTTGAATTGAAATGAATGACTTTTCTGGGATAGAGGGGTCTTACCAGGATTTCTAGGATTTGAGGTTGGGATTGATGAGTGGTCCCATTTATATATTTCCAATGGGGGGAGTTGAGTATTTAGTGCTATAAGATGCATTAGGAACCAAGACTGGTTGATTCCTGGTGTAGATGAAGGAAGTGATTGCCTAAGGATCATGTCAGTTTAGACCACTTGGAAAAAACAATGCAACCCATTATATATTTTTCATTATTGGAGTATTTTCACTAAAAATGATGTGAAACCACTTCAATAGTGAGTAATTTATTTTCTATTATTACCAATATTCTCTCATATATATCTTCTCTCAGAATGATCTTACCTAGATATAGAGGTGATTATTTGAGTAACTCCATGATTTTTACTTTGAAATTGTCAACACTCATGGTTAGGGTAAAGTCATAGTAGACACCCTCCATAAGAGATCTAGTTCACATCTATTATGTAGGTATTCAGAGTCGTTGGGCTCATATATTTAATATTTGTGGATGGGGATGAATCAATGTAACACCATTCAGTGGTTGTTACCCATTCTCTCTGACATGAATTTAGGGACTCGCATCTTGGGGATACCGACTATAAGAACCAACATATATAGATATATAAGGGCCATGATCCTTCATGTTTATGAATTTGGGGAGCATTTCTTTCTTTTTATAAGATTGAAGATGGTACTGGTTTCTTTGGGAGAGTAGGTGAGTATGTTGTTTCATACTTCGCCCTTATAGGTTCATATAAGTGCGGAGAAGATGTAATTGGATCATTTTCATAATTATTGCTAGACTAGAATAATGATATGGGTTCATGAGTATGTCTCTCGAAGCCTTAATTTTTAGTATTTAAAGGTTTAACACCATGTTCTATGAGGATTATCTCATTCCATTGAGGTTCTTTAGTGGAAGTGGGATAGGTTATCCTATGACTTTGTGAGGGGCTCACCATATATTTCTAGAAAACATGTTTCCATCTGGGTAATCATAGTCATACTCAATATGTTAGAAAAATTCCATGATATTGGAGAGAAGAGGTTAGTATAAATATAAGGACACCCATATGTGTAGGAGAATTTCTAGATCTATAATTTTCCCTTGATGATTGTTTCTAACCATGATTCTCACATCACATTGCAGTTATAGAAGGTACTTATAGATGATTTTGGAAACCAGTTGTGCTTGATCAAGGATATTCAGCCTCATACTAATGACTAAAAATGTGGAATATTTAGGAAATGGAGGAAGTTTTTTTAGAATATGTGTATAACTGTGGATAGAGATTGTGGGATCATTATTATTGGTGGAATTTTCATAAAAAACAATAAACATTACACTATCAATTTTGAACCAATTGATTCTTTTTATAGGTGAAGCAAGATATCACTACAATGACGAACTGATCCAAGAGAGTCAACTCATATTAACATAGAGTTGGTCCAAGACATGAAATAGAAGTTGCATACATCCCAGAGTGGATGAGGAATTCATAGATCTATCAGAAGTCATATGGAGGTAGATGAAATAAGAATTTAGAGTTTGATAAGGGAGACTGTGTTTTCTTTGGGGATTCTCCTCAATATTGGGTGATGAAATTTTTTTGTGGTGGTAATAAATATAAAAAATTCAATGTAACTGTCTAGATTATACATAGATTCAGTGAGGTGGAGTACCCCTTGGCTCCACCCCAACTATTCTATTGGGTAGGCAATGGCTTCCATGTGTTTTAGTTGAGGAGGTAGGTACATGACATATTGCTTGTTATATATTGGGGAAAGCTAGACATTGAGAATGGAGGAATGATTATTGAGTACCCGATAGATATTGAGGATCAAAAACAGAGGATCCTCAATGTGAATGTGATTTCTTTAGTGTTTGGCTAGTGGGATAATGGGAATCTTCATGAGTATAAATGGGAGAGGGATACCCAGATACAATTTCACTACCCACATCAATTTTATGACCATTTGTCTTAGATTTCAAGGATATACTACCTGAAGACAGGTATAATTTAATGACTCTGATATTCCATTTATTAATTTAGTAAATTTAATGTATTATCTTCATACATAGGTCGTGATAAGAAATGAAATTCTAAATCATAGTGATCGTAGAATTAATTTTTAAAATATATTAAATATATTAAATGCATGGTCAAACATGTATCCTAAAAATGGAATAACTATTAAATGGATGTTGAGATATGAAATATGTGTCTATATTTGAGTTCAAATTGGGGATTTTAACCATGGTGTGACATAACCTTGTGAGAGGAAAATTTTTGGGTTGGTCGCCATTGAGGGAAGATCGATAAATGAATAAAATTATTTATTTATTTAAATTAAATTTATTATTTATTAATTAGAATTGGTTAATAATAAAACTAATGTGACCA
Source organism: Viscum album (assembly GCA_963277665.1). Classification (NCBI taxonomy): domain Eukaryota; kingdom Viridiplantae; phylum Streptophyta; class Magnoliopsida; order Santalales; family Viscaceae; genus Viscum; species Viscum album. Next base: position 273,294,024 of record OY728155.1, on the reverse strand, counting down.
AATTTTAAAGATAGTTTTATAACCCTAAAAACAAGAGTTAGAGAAATGGATGAGAATGTTCATTGAAAATAACATCAAATTAGATTGAAATTGTCGACCTGTGACAAACATGATTTGAGGATCTCATCGATGATAATGAAACATGTATGTTTTTGTGTCAGTGACTAATCTATCATTATGTAGGAGACTTTAATTGTGGTTTAATAATATTTTGACTATTCCTACATCCTTTTTAAGTCAATCGATGAATGGAATTATTCTATGATCGATCATATTGTGGGTATGGTTTTATTATCATGGAATTTAATAGAAATTGTATATTCTTTTGGATCTTCCTTAGTTGATCAACTGACAACCAATCAAGGCCAATCTTAACATATTTTAGATTCCATATTCTCTTCTGTTTTTTTTTACTTCTCCCACCAATCATTGTTAATTCATTATGAGTATCTATTTTTCATAGTTGTTTGACAAATACATGATAAAAAATAGATGGGCACACATTTTTTGGGGAAAAATATTGATATCTCATATCCTAGTTCAGTTTGATGATGGGATTGAGTTGTGATGGTTGTGATGATAGATTGAGATAATATAACAGACCAACATTTATGGTTTTGGGTTCTGAAATAGTGATAACACATGATGGAAATTTATCCCCGTGTTAATTTTATGGCCAGAATTAATCAAATCATTAATATTTGGCTCAGTCTTAAAAAATCAGTGATTTTGGGGAAAGATCTGCAGCTAAACCCAAGGTGATGGGTAGGTGGGTGTATAAAAAGTAGGAACGAAGAATTATGGAATGTTTCATCTTATATTTCATGTAATCTGTGAATATACACTATGTGGTCCCTCAATGTGGTTGTTGCGGTCTCTATAGAGTGTTTTGAATCATACACCATGTGGTCCCTAACACACACTTTGTCACCCGTAGCTAGCCAGATTGAACTTTACATTATGTACACACCAATAATATTAGGTTTTATTACATACAATGTGGGTTATGAAACATGTCGTGTAGACACTAATATTTTTTTCAGTGTGTATAGGTGGTACACATCTAAATTATCATTCGACCCCACACTCCATGAACTCGGGCATAGAGGTTGACCCGAGCACAAAACATGTTACATGGGTAGAACCTGATTCTATTATAATAATACATTTAATTCCAATACAATCCATGAACATTCTTAATGAAGTATTGGATCACATTTCCTCTTAATCAGGGACATGTTTTGTGAGGTTACATTCTCTTGATCTTTTCCTTGAGTGTTATTATGAAATCACATCATGTGAATAGTGTGGTGATCCCTTCTAGAGAACATCAGTATTATATATAGTTATTGGACTACTTACAGGAATCCCATGTTAAGATAATCTATCATCTTATTCATTTTTTTACTTGGGGTTATTTATATCATTCTTTCCATCACTATACTTGAGTCGATACTAAACATACCAGGTTAACATATATTTGGTTATTGGTGTACCTCTTGGCATTGGGTTCCATCCCTATCTATTTGTTGAACACATCAGAATTCCAACATGAACATATTATGGTTTTAACTGATGATAAAGGCATCTTAGTTGGACACCATTATTGAAACTTGACTTGTGGAGCATTTTATCCTTGATGGGTGTTACATGGAACCTTTGAGTAGGAATCTGAGGCACACATTATGGATATGACCCTTCCTTGATAATGTGTGACTACTATGATAATATATATAAATTTGTGTTATATATTCCATTAATATATTATATATTACATTAATATATTCCTATGATGCTATGACATTTATTCTTGATGTAATTTTCATAGTGATTAAAAGTTATCAGACTGGGTATTGTTATCAGAACCCATGGAAGGGATTTTCTGACATTTGTCTTGTTTGATAACAATGACTGAAATTTAATGGAGTCTTATATAGTCTAGGATTAGTTGGATCATAGTAATATAGAGAGGTCAAGATGTTTTTTGATGGTTAAATTGATATTTATTCCTTTCAACTTCATAGGTTGGAATTATTTTCAATTTAATTTGGTGGGCTTGTATTTGGACCTATTATTTAAATTACAATGTTTCCATACTATAATTGGGGATTTTAGATGTTTTCGTTCATAAGTATTACAAGTTTCTCATTTAATAATTACATCAACTTTGATATGTTTGTGATTGTATATATATTTTAGGCAATGGGCACACAGGTTTATGATATGAAAACATGGCAATAGTCTCCAAACCTATGCCTATTAGAGGCATGATAGAGGTTGTCGCGGCTTGGGATCCATTGTGAAAAGTCATGAAAATATATTACAAGTGTGAGCATGATAATCATGATCATATAATAAGAAAAATCTCATTATTATAAGAATGTTGACATCTTTTGAAAAAGAAATTGAATATCTGATATGCAAAATAAAGAAACATCATAGAATTGTTTTCAAACCCCAAAAATAAGTTTTGTAAAATATAACATCTTGAACATATATAATATATGTGTTAAAATCATTAATTCATGAATTTGGAAATAAGATAACATGAATTTCACACATATTACACATAATCTTCTACAATATATCACAATGACCAATAAATTTAATAGATATATAATTCTAGGGATATATATTAAAATTTTAATTTTACATAAGAATGTGTACCACATTGAAAATACACTTATATCAATCCCACACATGAAGTAAATCCAAAGAGAAAGTATGTTTTTAATAACGATATAATTTTTTTGATGAATTATAAACGGATGTTCCTACATAAAATATGGAAAAAATATATTTAGATAACTTTTTTGAAAGTAATTTATCACATTTTATAGATTGGATATGAAAAAACACAAGTGGAATCAATGTGTAATTTTAGAACATAATATATTTTTCAAAAATAATTGTACAATATGTTGAAATAATATCAACAAAGTCGATGTATTCATTTTACATGGAAAATAAAATTTAATAATAGTGAAATAAATGTTTTAAGTATCTTGATAATAATCATTATAAAATTTTTGGGAAATGGAGAAAACCTAAAAGAATGTTTCATGTTTTAGATTTACCAATACAATAAGTCACATTATATTCTGTAACATCTATGACTAATGTATAATAAAATATTAATTATAAAATAATGGATCTAATAGTAAATTAAATTCATATGTATATATAAATATTTATTAATTATAATATTTATATTTTCTTTATGAATGTTCTTTGTTAATGGTGATGTGGTTTACTGTTACAATGTATTTGTACATATTTAATATTTTTTTGATCTCATTATATTGAGAATATTAAATTTATAAATTAGTGAAATTAATTATAGAATCTTAAAAATTCATATTATTATATTTTTATATATTATAAATAATATATTCTAACTATAAATGAAGAAGATGATTAGTAATGTTGGGATAACATCCCCTTAGGCTGTTAATCGGCCATTAATAGGACATTGTTAAACAAGAATGAGAGATGTGCATAATTTATAAAAATACTGTAAGTAATATTTTTATCGGATAATGAGACCATTAATATCAAGAAAACATAATTAAGATAACTTAATAATCTATGCATTAAAAAAGAATAGAAGCATAAAATAATATAAGATGAGTAGTTAATGGAACAAATAATGGAATCTCACCACTTTCTTCAAGTTGTTGATTTTCAATGATACTTAATGCATGGAACGATTAGAGTTGTTTGATATTAAAAAAATCCATATGGTTCAAATGAAAAATAGGTTGAGGTTTTTTGGAAAATATTTTACTATTATATTCTTTGAAAATGACTTTCCCAGAGAAGGGTAAGGGTATATTCATAGTTTTTTTAAGGGGGTTTTAGGGTCTAAATATTGAATAAATTATTATTTGTAGTGTAAAAAATCTATCGTGATATATTTCTCCTGATAAGTAATATATTATGTAAATTATATGTTTTTAGGTCTTTATAATACCTTTAAAATAATATATTTTTACATTCTATAAAATTAATGTAGAAACAAATGAAAATACACTTTTATTGGAATACTTTGTATTTTTAATTATTGGAAATTATATATTTTTTGGATTTAAAAATTATTTTTATTATTTTTAAATTATTATTTTATATCATTAGGTTAATTTTGAGTCTATATAACCATTTAATGATTTATTAGTTCATTATTACATCAATATTATATTGTTAAATATGGATTATTTAGAAAACATTATCTTCACTATTCCTGAAAAAATGTTTTTAAAATATTGCAAAAAAATAACCTAAATAAAATTTGTACTCATTTCTTTTAAAAATACAAATAATTTTATTAAAAAAATTATAAAAAATATATATATAATTAATTCCGTAAAAACAATATTTTAATGAAATAGATTGAATTAAAATTTATCAAAAATACACTAATACATTATTTGAAATTTGGATTTTAATATTTGTTTAATCGTATTATAAAATTTATATTTTTTTGGTTTTATTTAAATTTTATTTACAATTCATTAAAATATTTTATTTTTTTTATTTTACAAATTTAATGTTAATATTTTAATGCAAATGATGAGGTTACTATTCTTAACATACATGTTACGATTCCAAGCTATCTAGTTATTATTTCAATTATGAAATATTTTTATAATTATAATTATCAACACTTTTATCTTTATCCATCATTCAAATTAACTCTTTTCATGATTATATATTATTAATTTGCAAAATTTTGATTAATTTCTCTCTTTTTTGTGTTTTTTGAATATTATTTTTGGATGTAATAAGTCATAGATATAAAAATGATAAAAAATTTCTATTCTATTTCTGTTAATATTTTTTTTTATTTTCCCATTGCATTACATTGAATGTTAACTATTATAGTTGTTCTATTAATACAATATATTAAATTATTATAAGAATCTGATTTTTGGTTAGTATTATGGATTTTTTTATGATACTATATTCCTAATTATGATTCACATAAATTTGTTTAAATAAAAAAATTGACATAATTAAAAGTCTATTCCATTATAATCCATATCCATTTGGGGCCACCATGAATCCATCTTCTTCTATATCCTTTTCCCTAATTAATGGAAATGAAAATAGGTTGATATATTATAACTCTATAATGAAAGGATCTATAAAATAAATTAAATTTATTTAGTTTTTTTATAACCAATCATATGATGAATGTCCCATTCTTTTGGGTGGTTCCCATAATTTCCATGATTTGTGAAATAAGTCAAGAAGATTATCGGTGGGCATGATCACCAAGGTGACTCCTTTTATTCTCATTTCCTCTATCAGTTATGATTACATTGAATTTAAGACTGTTTAAATGATAATTATAACTCATATGATTTCATAAAAAAATATATGGTTTTAAATTAATAACCCAGTTGTTCCCTAGGTATTAAATTTACCTACATAAATGATTTCTTGATAATCTAGTAATGATAGTTAATTATTTTTCAATATAGGAAATCACATTAACCACTTTCATATTTTAATTGTTATAATCAGACACATGTCTCAAAATTGTTTCAATATCCAACATTACCTATTCAAATTCATCAGTCATCTAGAATATATAAATAAAAAATAAGTTCTATATATTGTAGTTTGCCTATATTGTTTGGTAGGGGATGTCTTCATGATGCTCATTTAGAAGAAAATATGAAGGCTTATTAAAGTATTTAGTATAAAATATTTCATGATCTAGGGTATTTATGAAGAGTATCAATTTATTTTTGAAATATTTGGATCATATTACTTTGATATTAGAACATTGCAAGACTATTTTACCTCTTCATTTATGAACATGGGAATTGATGACCCAACTATAGGCTATTATCAGAATAAAATATTATTGAGATGTATTATGAATGAAATTTGGAACTACTATAAGAATGAGGATGAAATTCATTGTTTCTAAAATACTATACTTATTCTAATGTGTTAACGTCATCATCTATGCCATTATATTAGAGCATAAAATAACATCTTCCAACCATTGTACAATTATTATAAACACTTAAAATAATCAAGGGTAATTAATATAAATTTGTAGTGTTTCAATATCATCTTATACATTTTATATTCATATGTACATTAGTTTGTATTTGTTATTATATATATTCAAGGACTATATGATACCTACCTACTAAGTGATGATGTTTAAAATAGTTTCATTTTTACTCCACATGTAATTGTAGCTTTTAATTCGTTAATAGAGAGATGGATTGATAATGAAAAAATCTCCATGGATCATCTAAATATAAAATAGACCATGTTTTAATGTTTTTTTAATAGAAAAATATAGGACCCTATATGATCTATAAAAATCACTGAAGAATATTCTCTTATTTATTCATTGGTGTTCCCATATTGTGGTTGCAACAAGATATAAAATTTATGATATGTTTATTCAAATGAAAAATACCAATGAATATTTGATTATTGGATTTACCATGTCATATTGAAGATGATTTAATTCCACTCATTCTTGAAAAGTATTTTTTTTAACCAGTTTTCATCTCCCATCCTTGGATTCCATTTTGGAAGCATGATACATAGTGTAGTCAATAAGCAATAAAAAGAGTATATATTAAACCAATTCCAAAGGTTTATTGTGATGATCGTATAATAGTCATATTTCTTACTCTTTCTTCTGATATTTAGATTGAATCAATATTTTAATAATTTCATTAAATTTTAATTTTTCTTTTTCCATAATATAAAACTATTAGTAGTCCATTATTGTTGGCGTTAGATATGTTATTTGTGTTTTTCCCAGACTGTTTAGTTTGATATAATCTAATATCATTGGATGATTTGTTTCCTAATTTTGGTTAATATCCCCTAATTATTACATTTTGAACCCAATTTAATATTTCACATGGTAGGAATAATTTCCCTTGAAAACCCCACATTTAATTTTCTTAACATCTCATATTCACGATTGAATTATAAAATTTTTACTCATGTGAGATTATATCATCCTCTTTGAGTTATTGGAGGAAAATAAACAAGTCCCCACTATTCCCTTAATCTTTAATAGAATTCCTCTTAGTGTATGGTAAATGAATTTTTTATGAACACCATGATCAAGAGTACATCTCTATTGTTTGGTGTACCCACCATCTTTATAAATAGTGGTTAAAACTGCATTTCAAAAATATATTTCCTTATCATGTTAATTGGTTTTAATGTCATGCACTCTATTAATTATGGTTCTATATTCAATAAAATTTAATAATCTAATAGATTAATTGAAAACCATATTCACATTCGTTTTTGAGAGATATGAGAAATTATTATCCTCTGAACATATACCTAGGGACGATTCATAATAATCCATGATAGATTCCTTATTAGTTAATATTTTTGGCTAATAATCCCTATAAGACTCCACATTAACCCTTCAATAGTCGCATAGAATTGATTTATGAATTGATATATTGATATTTTATATAGTTGATTATATATAATAATATCACAATGAGATAGGTGGGTCATGAAATAAGAGAAACCATGATTTTGATTCTTCTAAAACAACTCTAATATTTGAAAATAATGAATTCCATGGGGAATTTGGAGGTAACAATAACCCAATCCTTATTGGTTTTGCTGGATTTTATTTTACTACTATAGAATGTTGGATCTGATGTCGTTTTTATCATCGTAAGGGTAGTGGTAGTGTTCATAATGACATTATCCCTATAATACGGGGTAAATCCTATTATGATGTTAAAGAAGAAACTATTATGAACTTATTGTCCTATTATGCCTCTATTAAATTATGAGGAACAATTATAACCTATTTTGGTTTGGTAATTATTTTTATTTAAGGTATCACTATAACTGTAGGCTTTCATTTCTATAGATAGGAACCCAATAGAAACATTTCGGTAACCTGATACATGATTCATTCAATGGATTTCTCCCACCAAGTACACCGCTTTTGGTCCTTGTAAGTTATAGTATTCTAAAAAAGAGACCAATTTTATATATGGATATTTGGTCTAAGAACAATGGTGAAGTGATTTCATTACATGTTACATTCCTCATTGTACTTGGTTGGCCTATGGTTTGGGTGAAATAGAGATCTATATATTTCCCCCACTAATTGATATGTATATTGGATATGGAATAAATAACTATATATAAAAATTATTTACATAAATGATGCATGTATTTTATAGATAGTTTCATTACTCCCTTGACTTAGGGATCTGTTCCATAGAGAAGGAAGTCAGTCCGACTTTCTGAAATAACTCATTTGTCACTATGACATGGATAGATTACTCCGTTTACGATATATATTTTCTCATTATGTTTTAGATATTCATCCATTGGTGCATTGAAATAAAAATATGGACTCAATTTTTTTTCATTTAGTACATTATATTCAATATTGGGTATGATATTAAAATTGAAATATATTATGTACTTGGCTATCTCATCCTATATGGCCATATAATTCATATTTTCTACTATATGGGGTTTTATAACATGATTTGACTATAATTATTGTTTCTGTGTTTCCCTATCGCGATGAGTGAGATCATATAGAAACTCTTATTTTTTCAATGGTTGAATGGTCTAGGGGAGACAAATATGATCTCATATTCCATATATAATATTTTGATTAGGATGAGATGTCTATATTCAGAGATGAGTATCTAGATGTAGTTCACCATAATTTCTTGAGAGATTTTCAGTATGAGTGTAATGATAGTGAAAATTTAAATTGGGAAAGGCCAATTTAATTTTAAATTAATTCATTATTTTAAGGCACTTCAATACAAGAACCAATAGGAGAGATTCTATGGATGATAGTCAATATTAACTGATGATGAGGACCTTCATTTTTTGTTTTATTCACCCTTTGAGGGAGAAAATCAAAAAATTATTCCATAGGTAGGACCTTCAGGGTTAGTGAAATTGATTTCATAGGGAGGAATCCCATTTCAAATAGTAGATAATTTTTAGAATGGCTATTATAAGCATTCCAATTGACCATCATGCTTCAAGGTGGACATTCTAAACCTATACTATGGGTAGTACCCACAAGGTTTTTTGTTGTTATAGTACATAGGGGAACTATGGGGATATGATATTTTTTGTATTGGGGAGTACCTCCATAAAATAATATCTAGGTAAAACTTATAGAGATACTAATTATTGATCTATAGGGTGGATCACTACTAACTGATTGAAAATTAATTTTTTATTAAAAAAGGTTGTTGAAACCAACCCATGACATGAAAAACAAGTGACACATCTTGGGGTCCTAAAGTGATGAAGACTGAGGGAATACCATAGAATAATGTATTTATAATGAACTAGGAGGGAACCCAAACATGAGTAGATGGTAATATGGACACCTCCCCAACCCCCTCTTAATAAAACAATTGCTACAGAGTTTCCTTTTCTCCAAATAGGCCTAATAGATACCTGAGGATCCATATCACTTTTCCACCCTCAAACAAGATACACAAGGTATTTGTTTGAATCAATATTCCCATGTAAAATTATCATCATAACCTCTATATCATATTCTACTTATTTGACAAGAATAATAATCCTTTTTCATAATAAAAAGACTACGTGAGGTGCTCTCACATCTGCCCCCAAGCAGTTTCCCAGGCTAAAAAATGTGCTAGTCTTAAATGATCAACCCTCTATGAAATATGATTATACCACCTCCCTTTATCTACACATTTGTAAAAGAACCATCCATTTTTTATTTTAATCCATTACTATAATGGTTCCATTTCAGACACCACCCTCGGTAACTCGCCGCTACAATTGGTCTTTTGATAATGCTACAAAAAGGGTGGGAACGTTTTCCATCATTGAGTAATGAGAATAGCTCTATTAACAAGGATCTTGCTATAAACTGTATTTATATCATTGAATGATGCTATACCATTCTAGATTGATTCCTTGCATCCCATTTGGTCTAGAAAAAAGAAGTAATGAGGATGATGTGAAATTTCCTCTCCATGTCCTATTGATTCAACCTATTAAACATGTTGTCGATCTACTCATGCATGGAATCATCATCATTAATAATACTATTATTGTGGTTCATTCAACCCCAAATGAATCACGCTCATTCAATCATAAATAAAAAGTGAATTATAGATTCAAAGCTCATGTATTCACGAAACTAGCATCTCGATTATATAGAAATATCCTTCTTTCTGGATATTATCATTTGTTGGAATAGCATGATTCCTCAACCTCCAAACAATAAATTACATTTATGATGGAACTTCACTTCACCAAATATTAGCAGCATGAATCTCACATTCACTATCTACAAGCAGTATCACTCCGTAGTCACACCCATAAAACCTATCAGAACTCAATCCTCTAAAGCATCATTTATCATTCACTTCATTGAGGACAGCATTATCAAAAAATGCCTTCATCTCACTACTCTGGATCACAACCATCAACCTAGGGTACCTTTTGGCCTCCCTGAAGTTCATTTAGCAATTAGGAATCCTGCGAGAATATATTATCACAACTACAACAAAAATATCATTCACTAATAGATACTGATCCATGAAATTATTAGTTTTATGACATAATATGATAAATAACTTAAATATTTTTAATATTATTAACTGCGGGAATATAATATTACTTTATGATTTTATATTTCTAATAAATATATTTCTTAAGGACCTCTATTTTATGATCATAAATAGAAAATAAACACATATGGGATAAAATGAAGTGTTAAAAACCCCTCATGAGTTGTAGAAATCCTAGGAGTATCCTCAAATATCATAAAGATATGCCTATGAGTTGGAGTCCTCAATGTATTATTCAAGAGATAGGGTAGTGTGGAATTATTGAGAATAAAAGCCAAAATGAGGATTTCTTGGATAAATAGAAGATAGTATATGGAATGTGAATAAATATATTCAACTCCATTATATAGGATATATAAGTTTTTAAAATCTCTACATGTGGAGGATCCTAAAATAGTTATTCATGTACATAATAGAAAATATATTCATCATCAATAATTATATATAGGAGATTTGGTGGGATTGTATTCTATACAGACTCTCATGATACACCTCTAGAGTCAATATAGAGTCCTTCATATGACATTTTTAGAAAAATAACTCAAAATATATTCAACCTGTACTAGGTTAGTGAGTGGTTCATTTTTGTCTAGGTGTATGAATTGTTAATCATTACCATGGTGTATATTCTATAATGGACCAGACCACTCCAGTATATTTCATTGAAAAAATATGTTGTTTGAAGTGTTCTATGAGGTCACTGTGACTCATTTCAAGAGATTACTAGTTTTTACTATTTTCAAAGGTGGTTCTTGATAGTGACTCGAACCAATGATTCAGAATAGTGAGTCATATAAGTTGCACACATCGATGAATCACCCTAAATTATTGACACCGACAGCTAGCATAGGTAACTTGCATACTTATCTTGACATTGATATCTTGCAAATGGTGATGTTCAATGGTAGTTTTCTGCTGGTAGCTTGTCATCATTGACTAGTAACAGTATCATTCCCCCATTGGCCCACAAACAGTTACTCGCACTGGTATCTTTCTACTGGTGACTCGCACCAGTGTATTTTCTCTGGTCCCACACACCAGTGACTATCGATGGTGACTCACATAAAGGTAAATAATTTATAACAGTTGTTCAAAATTCATATTTTCTAATTTTTTTAAGTTTCTCCCCTTTAAAATTTTCTTTGATGTGAAATTAATTTATTACCACCTTTAATGGTTTCTGAACCCCTTTTAAATCATATATATATTATAAAACCTGGAAGCATCTTTTTACTTTAGAAACATGTGGTCATATTCAAGATCCACTGTTAATAGATTTTTAAACAATTATTTCTTCTGACTTGGGATATGGACATTCCAAGGATGAGATCTCCTCTTTTTGGAGTACTTATATTTCTATGGGTTCACCATGAACCTTTCTTCCCTAATGATTTGTGGATTGCGCTATAGATTTTGGATCACATTTCCCTAGATCATTCTTAGGCTTCATTCTCACCCCCTTCTTTTCCAAAATAAGGAAATGTGATCACTTCTTCTTCTTATTTGATATCCCTTTATATCTATTATTTGTTTATCGTGCTGGGTAGGATTACTAATGTTTCCATGTGGAGATAGTCTAATTCAAACTAAAGGAATATAATTAAATCAGGTTTAATCTAATAAATAGGTCACTTGGGGAAATTGAAGAATTATTTTATTTTATTTTATTGTTGTGTTTTTTATGATATTTGCCTACTAAAAATAAGGGTTATTAGGGGTCCTTGTATGTAGACAAGATATTCATTGGATGTATTTTACTTTTTTACTTGACCATATTATATATGTAAATTTTTAACAACATACACCCGTCTACAAATTGGATGCCCTATGATAAAACTGTATATGATAACCCCAGGAGTTAACAATCGTTATTGAGTAAGGGATTCCCTATTAAATCTGAATATAATTTCCTTGGTTCATATAATGATGTGTTGTGTGTGGGGTTGTTTTGAATTTTGTTATTGTGGGGTCATAGGAATGGTCATGTGATATGGGGTGGATCATGTGGTAAAATGGATCTCAAGTTGAGATATTGTTTTTTGTGGAATGGATGATATTTTTTATGCAACATGGTTACTGATGAGTTGAGCTATGTTTGTTTTGGTGGGTGTTTTGGGGTGGTGTGGTTATGTAGTGGGGCTACAAGGAATGATTATGATGAGTTGATTCATTTGTTGAGGTAGTATGTTAGGGGTTGGTTTTCTAGAGAGGATATTTCGGGAGGAATGATAGTGATGAATGATGATGGAATTGGTTGGTATGGGTGGTTACCTATTTATAGCATGTATTACGATGTGTATTATTATGAAGTGTGTAAATTTTTCAGGATATTTTCCTTCTGAAATGAACATAGTGGTTTTGACTGGTTCTTTGTTTTTGGTTTTCTTTTGTGCTAGGTAGTTTCCTGGGTAGTGATGAAAGGGATAAATAAATTTTCTAATAAATAATGAGAAATAGATAAATTAATTTTTTGGGGATATGATTGAGTTTATGTATTATTTGGTGATTGAACATTTTAGAGGTAGCATCAAAGGTATTTTTGTGATTTGATTGTTTGTTTAGAACCCATTGTTTGGGATGAGTTATAGGAAATATATATACTTAAATATTTTATTCTGATTTCAATATACACCCCACCATTATAGTGAACTATGTGTCGAACACCCCCATCGTCACATGGGATAATTTCTTTCCCAAAAATCCTAGTAGGATGATGGATGGATGGCGACCCATTCTTCCATACTCCCAATTCTCGGTGGTGAAAGCTTGTGACCCTTCGAACAAGTTTTGTCCTGTGAGGCCAAGGTCTTTACGGACCAGTTTTACCTTCAAAGGAGTTTTTGAGATAATTCTTGGTTTTTTTACAAGTGTATGGGAGCGAGCATTGGTGTTGCTGTGGCCCAAGAGTTAGGAGGCGTGATGTGATATGCTTCATTTTCCTAGGTGATAGGACTAGCTATAAGGATATGTGTCTATGGGTTGGATGTGACATGATTCATTTTCCCAGTTGATAGGATTATATATGATGCCCGTGTGTGAGTGGGTGGTTTGTGACATGGTTATTTCAGAAGAGGTGGGTGTGCGAGGATGAGTTTCATTATGAAATAGCATTTAAACCAGTGGGAAGTGGTGTGTTGTAACCAATTCATCGATGTTCTTACTATATTAATTTAAATGGATTATATTATTTGATGAGAATACCTTAGTGAGGTTGTGGATGGTCATTCTATCTTGTTATGTGTTGTTTGGTTCTTCTATTTTCTCATAGGGGCATTATTATGCTTCCCCCACTTGTGCACGAGAGACATTGTTTTTCCTACTAAGTATAAATGTATGATGCACCTATTTTTATAAAATTTCTTTAATATTTCTAGCTTGATTTCATGGACTATTATGGAAATTACTAGCTCAGAAATTGGGATAGTTGTCGTGTCATCGGTTATATTGCTACTGGAATTTACATTGGAGTTTCCTTATATTTGTAACAGTTTTTTTCATATACATGCATGTGGGGAGGATTTTATCATAATATATATATTTATAAATATATATATTTATTGGAGTTTTTTTGTATGAACCATCTTATCTCCCTATTTTGTTTCTTTAAAAAGGGAGATGCCTCCCATTTTTTGAGATTGTTTACCCTTGATGTTGGTTCCCACCACAGGGCATACTGGAGGAGGGACTCGAGGGTCATTATTAATCTTCATTCACCATGAAAAAGTAGTTTCGTGAAGAAATAGTATCATAGGATGATGGTTGATGGATATGATGGATTTTGGTGTTAGGAATAGTGTCAATTGAATGGGTTAGTAGAGAATCAGTGTCAGGTGACCAGAGTGAATGACATAGGCTATGATATATTTCCTTGAGAATGGGATTTTATGGCCCCCCATGATCTGATGGGAGGACTCAGAGACAACCTCATTACCATGTGATTCAACACCACTTTTAGGGAAGATACCCTTGGAAAATTACATTCATCATAATGAATTGTTTTGTTGTTTAAATTGGGGGTTTTTTCTGCGAAATTGAAAATTAATAATGAGTTAAATGATTTAAAGTGGATCTTAATGAAAATTCAATACTACACAGTCTTAGTAATTTATTATTTACCTTTTTAGTTATGGCCCCTGGACATCTGCTGCATGTATCTTGGGAAGTTGAGGATCAGTAGGCCATTCATTTGATCGGAGTAGGGTTGATCAAGTAGATGACGATGACCAATGGTAGAAAACAATACATTATTTCCAACGAAAGGCCATAGGATAGTAAAAAGAAAATTTTTCAGACATGGAGATGGAGTTCTATTTATTGTATCGTGATATCACCTTCAGTTGGATATGGGCTCCCATAGAGTACTGATTTCCTTGCGAAGTGATCCAGATTTGGGGACCTTCATGTTAACGGAGGATTATTTATCTAGGGGAAATGGGTGAGGTATACATGTTGTGTGTTGACATCCAGAATTAATACAAAAAATAATTCATTTCATCGACCAAGAAGGCTCAGAAGAGGCATGAGTAACTCTCCCTATAGAAATGGAGTTTGTCAGTACAGGAGCTGGGGATCAGTTTCAACGATTTACTTTGTTTTTCTTTGATATATTTTAGTAAGAATATTCTTTAGTGGGACACTTAGAAGAGCCACATAATCCTTCTATATAGTACAAGTTTACTCCCTTTACCTTAATGATGTACTTGGATATCTAGATGAAGGAAAAGTTAGTTGATCATATGCACTTGCAAGGAGTCCTACTGGGAGAGGGGAGTCTATAGAGTTCTTTTAATGGAATGTTTACCAGTTGTAGGTATCAGGTTCCAGGGCCATAATGGTTTTTAAAGGGGGTGATTTTACCTCAGCAACATCCATTCTGAACTTCTGGTCCTTCTTCCCATCCATTAAACATGGTTCTGAGGTGTTCCACCAATGGATTCTTGGTCCATATTCAGATTTAGTTACTAGAGTCCTTTTAATCTCATTATGGTTGACATGGGAAGGTCTAGTTCCCACCATATAAGTAGTAACTATCTAGGTCGTTTCAGCATCTAGAATAGCAGGTTCATGCTCCACCATGGGGAGATGGAGTAGGTAGTATCCATCCTTAGGATTTTCATCATGTACCTCGACATGAGCATATTCATATAGGTGGTTATCAGTAAAGTGGTAAAGAATTTGGGCATGGTTAGTTGCATACGGCATATGTAGTGGTTCCATAAGGGCCAAATAACATCTTAAGTACGATTTGTTTTCTAGTACCATTTCATGTGCCCTATTTTATTTAGGATCCTCACACTCCTTTATTTCACCTACTCTAGGTCATGATATGGGTCTAGAAATAGAGAGGATTCCTAGTCACTTGTTGTTGAGTATGCCAGTCAGAGGTCCGACCAGCTTATTTGATGCGTGCAGGTGATGTTTCTAAATGATGGGACCATATTAGTCCTATATAGATCTCTTCTTTCTGTATATGAAATCATACGATATCATTGTCATCATAGACTTGTTGTATTCCATACACGATGTTATGTACTGCATCCAAAGGATATTTTGGTTTTCATACATGGATGGTCGACATGTGTTTTTTCGTTGGCGAGAAGATATTTCATTTGGGTAGTTGGCGTATATATCATCTTCCATCCATGTTGTCCAAGCTATCAATGGAAAAAAATGCAGGGATGGTGGAGGTTCCTAGTGTTGTTGGGGAATTCCTAGAGGTTTTCTATGAGTAGGTTGTGACACTACCCCCTTGAAGTGAAGTGAGATCGCGATAGAATTATAACCAATTCCTTTTATGATTTCTATGGATCCTTATCGGATGGATCCTTCTGAGTTATAGGAGTTGAGTGTTCGGATTGATGACCTGATGAAGAATGGAATTATATGGCCTAGTTTATCATTGTGTGGTGCTCCACTCTTATTTAGGAAAAATGAGGATGATGTTTTGAGGTTGTACATAGATTGTTAAAAGTTGAACAAAGTGATTGTCAAGAACTGTGACCCTCTCTCGAGGATTGATGATCATTTTGACTAGCTGAGAGGGGCAAGTTGGTTTTCTATGATCGATCTATAGCTGGGGTGTCACCATCATTGGTTGAAGGAGTTCAACATGTTAAATAATAATTTCAGGTGTAAATATAAGAAATTTTAGTTTATATTAATGTATTTCATCATTTATAATGTTCCATCTATGTTTATGTGGATTATGAACACAATCTTTCATGATTTTTAGGATCAATTCATCATCTTATTCATCGATGAAATTTTGATCGAGTCGATGTGATAGGAGGATCATACCAAGTATCTTAGGACTATATTACATTATTTTTGATGCCACCAGCTCTATATAAGGTTGTCCAACTGAAAATTATGTACATGAGAGGTACATTTCCTTAGACTTTGGGGTCCCAAAAGGGTGTGGCAATGAAACTATTGAAGGTTAAAGTAGCTGTTTCTAGGGCAGAAACAATGAATGTTGAGGAATTTCATATATTTATATTTTTATCCAGATATTATCATATTTTCCCCCCTGATTTCAGTCAAGATGAAACCTGTTTTATAATAATTACTAGAAACAAACAACCTTTTGTGTGGGGAATAAAATTCCAGGTAGCATTTGGCAATTTGAAGGGAATTCGGTTAGTTCTCTAAGGCTCTGTTTTCCAGAGGAATGGGAGATGTTCGAGGTGTTTAGTGATTCTTCACATCTAGGTTTGGGATACATCTGGATGATGAAATAGGTAGAGATATTTTATGGATCTATATAGCTATGTACATAAGAACCTAAATATGACACCCATTATATAAAGGTAGTAGTGGTCGTGTTTGCATTAAATTTGTGGTGGAACTACCTAATTGGGCAGTACTTTTTGGTATTCACAGATCACAAGAGATTAAGGAATATATTTTCCTAGTGATATATCAACTTCCAATAGAATATGTTTATGGAGTGTATTTAGGACTATGATTTTGAGATCCCCTACACCTCAGTAAAGGGGAATATCATGGATGATTATTTGAGAAAAAAAATCTCATAGGATGGTTGTTCAAAAGTGTGGGGAAGCTTGTAAGATAATGTGGGTGTTTTCATACTTGAACCTAGATTAATAGGTAGATTATGGAAACTTTTGTATGTTTCATATGACTGTTTAGACTTATCTGATTTAGTAGGTGGTGGAATCTTAGTAGGGAGGCTCAATGGTAGAGGTGATGCATGATTTCATTGGTCATGGTTATGCTCTGAAGGGATGTTTGGAGGATGATAAATATTAAAAGATGTTCTAAAAAAGTTTGGTATTACCATTGGTGATTATTTTTGGTAGTGTTCTTAGGGAAAATTCCTGAGGCCAGTTTTTATCCTTTCATGTGTTGTATATAGAACAAGTTATATTAGTCAGTTACTAGAGAGTGATTCAAAATATAAGACATCTCTTGAGTGTTGATATGAGTATGAGGAGAATAATTTTTAGGGATTGTTACTAGAGTATAACAATTTTGTTGTTAATAGTGGGAAGGAATATGAGATTTCTCAAGGGCCTTACAATGAACACAATAATTTTCTTTATACATATGATAAGCGATATGATCATGGTCCTTATTTTCTCATAGGATGTGTTGATAAAATACCCAAAATGAGAGTAGTGATACAAAACATATCCAATACTTCCATTAGAATAATTTTAGTAGATTCTTATTTGAGATCTGAGATATGAGTCTACGTCATTATTTCCCTTTGGATATTCCAATGAAATTTGTAAAAACAAAAAAAAATTATTGGGTAGTTTTTTTATTGGGAAAAAATATTCCATGTACATTGTTGTTTCTTTATAGAAACATGGATATATTATTTTCACAAAGATATTTGAAGGATACGATAATAGGTTTCACGAGTATATGTGGGTATATTTATATGATCATTTTCATAAAATTCATTAGTTTATCACCCCTAACAAGTACACGTTATTGGTGTCCCGGGTAAAAAAAAATTTAAAGACCTCTGTGTTGTAGTCCCCAATGTATTCATGAGGAGATAGTGTTGTGTGGAATTAGGGATAATATATTTTGACATGATAATTACTTGGAAAAATATAAAATAGTATATAGAATATTAATAAATACCTTCACCTTTATTAAGTAGGAGTTATAAGTATCTAAAAGATCTAGGGATGAAGGATCCTAAAAGAAGTATTCATGGACGTAATGGAAAATTGATTCTTCATCACCCATTAAATATTGGATATTTGGTGGGGGTTTTATTTCATAAAGTCTATCATGGGACACATTTAGAGTCAATATGGAGTCATTTAGATGATACTCTTATAAAAAATCAATCACCAACATTTTCAAGATTTAATGGGTAAGTGAATGGATTATTTTCTTCTATGTGTCTGTAGATGTCATCATTACCATGGTTTATATTCTGTAATGTCATGGACCTTTCCCTTTCATTACATTGTGAAATTCCAGTGTTTGATGTGTTCTGAGAGGCCATGGTAACTCATTTCAACAGTTTACTATATTTTCACGTTTTCAATGGTGTGTCTCGACGGTTACTCACAACAGTGACTCGCACTAATGATTTGTAATGGTGAGTCATAGCATTAGCTCACACCAGTGAATCACACCATATCTTGACACTAATATCTTACTCTATTAAATTTCATTGGTATGTTTCCACAAATAGTTCTCCAATGGAGACTTGCAATAATATCTTTCTATAGATGGCTATCAAATAGTGACTCCCATTGGTAGCTTTCCATGAGTAGCTCACTAACAGATACTCGCACTAGTATATTTCCACTGGTGTCTCACCAATGGTGAATCACATTGGTATCCCTCTACTGATGACTCCCACCGATGGATCATAACCATGCCTCACACCGGTGACTAGCGACGATGAATCACCTAACGGTGAGTCATTTCTGACAGTTTTTTCAAATTCATGTTTTCTCCTATTATTCCAAATTCACCCCTCTAGCATTTACATTGACATAAAATGAATTTAATACCATATTTAATGGTTTTGGAACCCATTTCAAATCATATATATCTTCTAAAATTATAAATCTTCATTTTACTTCAAAACCACATGGTCTTGGTAAATATAAACCTTTAATTTATTTTTAAATAATTCTTTCTATTTATTAGGGATATGTAATTACCTAATATGTGATCTCCTATTTTGTGAGATCTTCAATTTTATATTGTTGCACCCTAAACCATTCTTCCCCAAGGAGTCGTTTGTTGTGCTGTAGCTTTTGGATCGTGTTTCCCTAGAGGATTTTCTTACAGCTTGTGCACCCCCTACTTTGGTGCAATAAGGAAATTCTGATCTCTTATTCTTCTTAGTATGGATATGATTGTATTTATAGTTTTTTATCATTTGTGGTGGGTGTATTAATATTTCTCTTTTAAGATATTAGAATTTAAACTAATGAAATATAAAGGGATCGGGTTTAAAATATTAAATAGGGGACTGGGGAAAATTGATTCATGATTATGTTTTATTGTTTTTTTGTTATCATGTTTTTATATGGTATATTCTTACTAAAAATTGTGTTCATTGTGGGTCCATGTTTGTGCTCAAGATTTTAATTGGATTTATTTTACTGGTTTCCTTGAACAAATTATATATTAAAATTGTTAACAACATATTTTTGACTAATAGTTGGATGCCCCAGGATCAAACCTGTTGTGATAACCCTATAAATTTACAATTTGTATTGATTAAGGGATGCCTTATTAAATCTTAATATGCTTCCCTTAGTTAATATGATGATGTGAGGGTGTGGGTTTATTTTGAATTGTGCTATAGGGGGTCGTGGAGATGGCTATGTGATATGGTGTGGATCGGGTGGTGTAATAGATATCAGGTAGAGAGATTGTTTGTTTGTGGAATGGATGGGTAGTGTTATGTATTAGGTTTAATATAATGTTGTTCTATGTTTTCCTTTTTGGGTGTGTTGGGTGTGGTGCGGTTATGCAGTGGGGTTTCCAGGAATGATTGTGATGAGTGGTGTTGTTGGGTGAGGATCTATATTAGGGGTGGTTCTATGGTGAAGATATATTGTGTCGAATGAAATTGATGAATGATGATGGAATTGGTTATTATTGGTGATGATCCATTAATAACATGTAGTATAATGTGTCTTATTTTGAAGTGCATTAAATTATCAGGATCTATTTCTTCTAAAATCAATATAGTGGTATTGACTAGTTCTGTGTTTCCTGTTTCCTTTTTTGCTCGGTAGTTTCTCAGGTAGTGATGAAAGGTGTAAATAAATATTCTAATAAATAATGAGAATTGGATAAATGATTTGTTTGGGGGTATGATTGAGTTTATGTATTGTTGTATGGATGTACATTTTAGAGGTTTCATCCAAGGAAATTTCATTAGTTCAATTTTTTAGAAAACACACATTTTTGGTTGATTGTTTGGAAATATATAAATTCATTTATTTCTTTATTTATTTATGATCCCCACCATAGTTGATCACTCTATTTCAAACACCCCCATCATCACGTGGGAGGGTGTCTATCCACAAAATTGTGTTGGGAGGATAGATTGTAGGTAACCCATTATTCCCTATTTCCACTTCAAGGAAGTGATTTCCCAAGACCCTTCGGCCAATTTATGGTATGTGAGGCCACGGTGTGTGTGGGTGAGCTGTGATATCACCAGTGTATTTTGAACATCATGTGGTTTTTAGTCCAGGTGTATGTGGGGGATATTTTGGGTTTTTGTGGCCCATAAGATTGTAGGTGGGATATGACATGCTTCTTTTTCCTAGGTGATAAGAATAGCTTTGAGGCCCGGGTTTTTGTGGGTGGTATGTGATATGCTTCATTTTCCAAAGTGATGCGAGTATCCATGCGGCCCATGTGTGTTTGGGTGGGTAGTGACTTGGTTCTTTCGGAATTAGTGGGAGCACGATTATATTTTCCATTAGGAAGTAGTGGATAAAAAAGTTAGAAGTGGTGTGGGGTAACCAAATCATCATTGTGCTTTCTTTATTATTTTACTTCACTTACGTTATTTAGTGAGAATAACTTGGATTGGTTGGGTATGGATAGCCTATCTTGTTATGTGTTTTTTGGTTCTTCTATTTTCTCACAGGGTCATTATTATGCTTCCCCCCTTGTGAAAGAGAGACTTTGGTTCTTCCTACTATGTATATATGTATGATCTCCCTATATATGTAAAAATTATATTTTGATTCCATGAGGGTTACATGGAATTTGATGGACTATGCTAGCTCAGACATTGGGATAGTTTTCATGTCACTTCCTAGATTACTATTGGAATTTACCTTGGACATTCTTTATATTTTTAACAATTTATTTTCTTAAAAATGCATGTGGATGGATTTTGGAAATAAATATATATATATATATATATATTTGAAGGAGTTTTAATAGGATGAACCATCTTATCTCTTGATATTGTTTATTTAAAAATGTATATGCCTCTTATTTTGTGAGATTGTATACCCTTGTGGTTGTTTTCTACCCCAGGGTATGTAGGAGGATAAAAACGGGGGGACATTATCTCTCCTTATACATATTTATGAAAGAGGGTAATGATAGAATGGTATCAGAGTATGGTGGATGATTGATATAATGTAGTATTGAGTTAGGCATAGTGATGATAGCATGGTTTGGTTGGGAACCCATTTTAGTTAACCTTGTGCACGACATTGGACTGGGAAGATCAGCTAGGGTATGGGATTTTAGGGCCCCCCATGATCCAATGTGAGGACTCTAAGACTAACTAATGACCAAGTGAGGATACAACATTTTCAATGTAGAGACCCTAGGAAAGGTACATTTATCATAATGACTTGTATTCTTTTTTAAATTGAGTGTTTTGGGGAATTTGAAATAAATAATGTGTTAAATGATTTAAATTGAATGTTAAATAAAATTACATACTAAATAGTCTTTGGAATTTCTTGTTTACCTTTTCAATTATAGCCCCTGGACATCGTGTATATGTTGTACAGGAATTAAAGTTTTAGCAGTCGGATCCATCTGATCGGTTGGGGGTTGATCAAGTAGATGAGGATGAACAATTACAGAAAAAATTATATTCTATCCATTGATAGGACTTGGGACACTGTGAGGGAAGTGTTTCCAACATGAAGATAGATAGATATTTTGAGGAGCTTGATATCACCTTCTATTTGAACTGGGCTCCAATGGAGTACTGCATTCCTTTGGATGTGATCCAAATGCAGGGAGTTGCATGTATATGATGGACGATTTATCTGGGGGAATGAAGGAGGTAGATTTTTTGTGGGTTGAATCCAAAAAATAATTCTTAGAATAATTACATTAATCGACCATGAATTTAGAGAATAAAGAGTAGTTACTCTCCCTCTATTATGGGATTATGTCGATATAGGATATCGATATCATGTTCATGGATCTCCTCCATTTTTTCCCAAATATTTTTTCAAAAGAGGAATCTCGTGCGGGGTGCATAGAGGAGGTACTTTTTCCTTCAATATAGTATATGGTTATAACCTTTACCTTTATAATGTACATGGAGGTATAGAAGAAGGTGGAGGTAGTTTATTAGATTTAATTTTGAGGATGTATACTATTAGGGGTGAGTCATTGGATTTCTTCAAAAGGAATGATTACCAGTAGTAGGTCTCATGTTCTAGGCCATCATGGTTTCGAATGGTGGTGATTCGACCTCATCTGTTTCCTTTATGATAATATGGTCTGCCTAGATTTTCTTTGAACTTGTGACCTATGTTTTTCACCCATGGAGTCCATGGAAATATTCATATTCAATTCTCAGTGGTTGTTCAAGCTCAATATGGTAGAGTTGATTAGGCCCAACACTCTCTATAGAAGCAATTACCATCAAAGTCGTTTCACCAGAAGGAACAACATGATCATGCTCTACTGAGGGGATATGGAGAATGTAGAGTCCAACCTTAGGATAATCCCCAAGTACCTTGACCTGAGTATGGTCATGGAGGTAGTCGTCGGAAGTGGGGTAGATGAGTTAAGAATAATTAGTTGTATGTGGAAAAGGTCGTAGTTCTAAAGATACTAGAGATCATTTCAGGTTTGATTAGTTTGTATATTGCCCTTTCCCATTACTTGTTTTATTTATGATCCTCAAACACTTTTATTATACCCTCTTTATCTCATTCTCTTTGTCTATAAATAGAGAGGATTCCCATTACCCTATTGTTGAGTACACCAGTTAGAGGTATGACTAGCATGTTTTATGTGTGCGGGGGATGTATACTGATGATGTGACCACATCAGTCCTATTAGGATCTCTTCTTACTATAGATGAAATCATATGATCTCAATCTCAGTATTGACTGGTTGTATTCCATACATGCTATTATTGACTGCTTCTAGAGGAGAATCTATTTTTTGACAGGAATGGTTGACATGTGGTTATCGATTGTGAGTAGAGAAGTCAGGTCGGTAGTTGGCATGTAGAGTATCTTCGTTTTGTATTTGCCAAGATGTCAGTAGAATCAATAGATGTTAGGACTATGGAGGTTACCAGGTTTTTTGGGGAATTCCCCGATTTTTTTCTCTAAGGAGGTTGTGATACTACCCCCTCGGGGTGGCATTTTGTTCGGGATATGCACATCAACTGGTACTTGTTTGATTTTGATGAATCCTTATATAATGGCTCCTTTAGTGTTGAATGATTTGAGGATTCAGATTAATGACATGATGAAGAAGGGATTTATCCGTCTTAGTGTATCATAATGATTGATGATCATTTTGACTAGCTGAGATAATAACGTTGGTTCTCTTAGATAGATCTACAGTCGAGATGTCACCAGCTTAGGGTGAAGGATAAAGATATCCTAAAGACTTATTTTAGGTGCCAATATGGGTACTTTGGTTTTTTAATCTTGATGTTCAATGTTACAAATGCACCACCCCTGTTCATCAGGCTTATCAACTCCATATTTCCTGAGTTCAAAGAGTGCTTATTTTTCATATTCCTCGATGAAACTTTGACATACTCGATGTTAGAGGAGGATCATACCAAGCATCTCAGGACTATATTATTGTTTTTTAATTCCACGATCTCAACATAATTTTTTCCAAGTTGAAATTATAAACACGAGAGGTACATTTCAATGAAAATATGGTGTCCTAGTAGTGTGTGGTAGTGAACCCGTCGAAGGTTGAAGAAATTGTTTCATGGTCAGCATCAAATAATATAGAGTATTTTTACAACTTTTCTAGTATTGCAGTATATCATTTCATGTTCATACCTGATTTCAATCGACCGGCCGCTCATTTGACAACCTTAACTTGAAAGGACCATTATTTTGAGATTATTGAACAATGTCAGGTATCATTTGGCTATCTGAAAGGGATGTTGGTTAGTGCCCTATTTTCTAATGTAAGGGTGATGTACGAGGTGTTTTTTGATTCTTCCCATTTTTTTCAGATGTGTCTTGAATAAGAAATAGGTAGTGACCTTTTATGGGTATAGGAAGTTTTTTCCCCATGACCGTAACAATTCATCCGATGATATTGAGGCAGTGGTGCTCATGTTTTCACTAATGATTTTGTGGAATTACCTCATTGGAAAGAGATTTGTGGTCTTCATAGATCACAAGATCTTGAGGTATATCTTTTCCCAGTGAGAACTAATTGTCCGATAGTGGAGGTGAATGGTTTTTCTTCCAAACTATGATTTTGAGATATCCTAAATCTCAGGAAAGGTGAATTTCATGATTTTTTCTTAGCTAGAAATCACATAGGAAGGTTTTCTGGGAGTTTTTGGTCACTCAGAAGGCAATGGAGGAGTTGGAAGTCATGCACTTATATTCATGGTGGAAGATTTAAAATGATATTTGTTTCATATTACTATGTTGTATTTTTCAGTATAAGGTTTTGTATTCTTACAGGGGAGACTCAGAGGAAGAGTTGATGTGCAATCACATTGATCTTGGTGATACTTCAGAGGGATGGTTGGAGGATGTTTAGAATATGATGATGTTCCACGGAAAGCTATTTGTCCTAGTGGAGATGTGTGAGGGATTCCTCCATAAGTTCCATATCTCACCCTTAATGGTACACCCAAGAGTTTCTATGATGTATCAGTGCATATAGATTCAGTTATGGTGGCCCAAAATGAAGAGTTATGTGGTGGAGTTTGTGTAAAATTTCATAGTGTTCCAATAGGGGAAGGATGAGAATAGTGTTCCATGTGGTTTTCTTAATCCCTTAGATATCCATAAGTATAATTTTGTAGGTTTCGGGAGCAAAATAAGCACATGGATGGGTGTATCCAACTTTAATTTTATTGTCAACAATGATCAATCAGAGATTTTTCGTGACGATAAAATTCCAGATCATTGGTATAGAATGAAAAATGAAAAAGGAAAGAGCAATGTCCCAAAACCATAAATATGATCATCATATGTTGGTTATAATTAATTTAATTAAATTAAATAATTTCCTTGATGAAAGTTCTCTTTTAGTTGATGCTTCCGGTCACAATCCAAGGTGATCTGTCATTGCATTGCAAAATCCAATTGTAGGCTCCCTCTAACTATGAACTACATATGATTCATATATTTATGAACATAGTTGAATGGATCTCTATGTGATATCATGTAAGATAATCACTATCATTCTTCACCTTCTATCGCCTTGAGAGACACTTCCAAAGAACTCTCCTTGATCTGGGGGAGGAGGATCCCTCTCATAACGTGAGAGAGTTCTTGGAGGAATGACATTCTCTCTTTGCATGAGAGCGTACTATAGATCTGTTGTGCATTTCCACAAAGAATGTATAATCATAATTATAATATTGTAATTGGGATTTATATAACATATAATAATAAAAGAATGAAATAATTACCCAAAATAATTTATTCATTTAATTTAATTCTTATTAAGACCTAATGTCAAATAATAACATTTGACTATTATTATTACATTACATGCACCCATCGATTTAAAACTAATATTATTTAATCAAATAAATAATATGATTTCTCATGAATTCACAAAAAAACCATATGATTTGTACATTAAAATACATGTCATGTACTTTTGTTTTTCTAATTTCAATTATTTCCTTCACCACATTTATTAGACCTTAAAGAATGACTATTTATTTCATAAATAAATATCAATACATTATTTTCTAGTAAATATATTATTTTACCCACAATATATTTTCTAAAATAAATAGTATCAAAATAAATGTGATTAGGCATCCTTGAATAATTATTAAACCACAATAGGGAATAATATTTATTCAAATTGTTAATTAAATATTTAACTGAGGAACTTAGGTACACCTAGTGTGTGACCCTCTAGGCCTCTTTTTCAATGGAATTAGGTAGATCCAACCTAAATTCCACGGTTAGTGTCTAGAAACAAGACTAGGCACCCATAGAGAAAGAGGTTAATGTCATAATGATGTGTCACCTCAAACAAACACTTACAATGTAATGTAATCCCTTGGTCTTGATATAACTGAGCAGGGAGGTAGCATGCTAGTTCCATCAACCCATGTGATCAATTTTTCATTATTTGACTTCTTGAAATTGAACATGCCCATTCCTCACATGTACATGGATTTATTTAGGCTATTTCAATTCCATAAAAGGGCCTGAGATATCAACTTCCATTATGGAATAGAATTGTAAATTTATTTCTTGCATTATCTATTAATGCGGTATTACTCATGACGCAGCCAACATATCCTACCTTGTTGTGAAAAGTTTGTCATACTAGTTTTTTCCAATACATCTAAGTGCAACAGGTTGTAAGAACTGTTAATGATAATAATAAATTCTATGGAAGAATACACACATATAAAGATCTTAACATCCAATAACCCTAAGAAATGTGGATTTCTTAATAGAGGGTCTCATTCTCATAATATCCTTCTAGATATTACCAAGGGCGTAGACCATGAGATGGTACCTCGATGTTTTATGAGTCCTCACACCTAATATCACGTATTATTTGTTTCCCTAAAATAACATCATCCGGACATAGAAAATATAATAAATAATAGTGTTGTGAAACTTCTTGGTTGTCATCATAGTAGGGATTCTCTAGGACCCTTTTTTGTAAAAACTATCATTGGAAATTATCACCTTCATTGACACACAGAAGAACAATATAATCAAAATACAAAAAAAATAATCAAAAAAGAATCAAAATACAATCAATAACATGGTATCTCAAGGCTTAATGAGATAAAGATCTAGAAGGACTCTCATTGTACTTACCTATTGAGTGCTTATTGTACCCACATGGACTGAAGTTGTATTTTTTGTAGAACCCCAGAACAACCTGATAGAGAAGGGGTGAATTAGGGTTTCAACTTTTTCTTTTAATGTGAAGGATATTGTTCCCAAGTTGTTAGGAACTTGTTAAACTGGTGTGAAGGATTCATTCAGCAATCAAAAATTCACATGCATAAAGACAACACAACAGTTTTACATGGTTTACCACTAAGGGATAGTCCAAGGATCATATGCTAAAAATGTTCTGATCATTCCAAAATTCACTAATATTCACTAGTTGTGAAATTAACAAGTTTGGACATAGTCACTCTGTTCCAGGAACACTGCCTTTACAAATTTTTAGGGATATTATACTCCGTCCCTCAGAGCACTTTCATTGACTCCCCCTATCTCACTGCCTTGGGTGAAGTCTTAACCAGTTTATTGACTTGAACTTATCTTCTCTATATTGGCATTGAATTATTTGTCTTTGTCTAGAACAAGACTATGCTTGCATCAAAGAACTGAATTGATGCACTTCAATGCACTGATCAAACAAACCAGATATCTAAAACATGTTAGAAGCTCAACACTGCACTTGTGCATAACACTTGTTCTTATGCACAAGTTTTAGAATTCTCACACAATATTTTCTTCCACTCAACCCCTATCTTTCATGCAACCACGCCATGGGGTTCACTTTGCCCGAATTGACTCAAGGATCACCTTTAATGCAAGATTTACTTCGCATAAATCATCTGCATGCAAATATTTCTCACAGCAGAGAAACCAGATATTCATTGGAAAATTTATTCTTCTTGAAGGGGGATATCCACCTATTTATAGGCCTCGATGACACTACATTGAATATTCTCGATGAATGCATAAAATAAATTTTTATGTCTTAATGGGTGAGTAAGTATCTTCTACGCAACCTCCTCTTTCACACATGTTTAAATATTTCACGCACTTTTTTCATTTTTCATATTTTGATGTGATGATCTTGAAACATGCCTTGCATGGAACTTTCCTAACAACCTTCAAACTTGCGCGCAACTTCCTTTTCCAAAAACACCTTTCTCCATTCTCTGATTTTTGGACCCAAAAATTTGGAAAACATTGGGAAACAATTCCACCTCAATAATGTTGTTTGGTTGAACAGTAAGATCCCTTTCCTTGAAAAGTCCATGATCATACATGTGAGGATTAAAAAAAACACAGACCATACTCCATTTCCAGTAATGAACAACCTTAGTTCCAACAATTTCTGTATATAATTTTTTTGAAGAAGTTAATTCAAATTTATTGAATTAATAAATGAATGAGGTTCTTCCTTATTAAATGGAAAATGGAGTTTTAAGGCCACTAGATTTAAGAAGTCATGATTTTATTCAAGAAAAAATATCAAATATAATTTTGATAATGTTTTCACTAAAATTTATGAATATGACATGTGATTTAACCTTTTCTATAAAATTTTATGGACAATGGATAGACTTGTTAGTGATAGAGGATGACCTATGGTATTCTTGACTTGGAATTATTACATGAGTAAGGGAAAATTAATAATTTCATTACCAACATAATGGTAACTTCATTTTGTTTAGGCTATGAAATGTTAGTTTGAGAAATGAATTACCTACATAAAGGAAGATTTTACATTGTATAAAAAATGATAAATTAAATGTTCTATGTAATGGTAATTAACTATTAGACTATGGTATGAAAATGTAATAGGTGTAGCCTAAAGGTATATCATAATGATTTAAGTATACAAAATTATTTAATGAACCATTTAATGTTCAATGTGAGATGTGTGAAGTTCAATTCAAGGATCAAGTGGCTACCTAAAGGTAGGAAGAAGCTATAAAAAGGTAACACACTACCAATGTAATAGTAATGAAAATGTGATTTTATTTTAAAATGAATATTCTATGTATATTGTGAGAATAATTTTGATGAATGGAAAATTAAATATTCAGATGATGTGAAGATATTTTCTTTATTTTTTAAAAAAATTGATCAATAAAATTATCATAATTAAATCCATAAATAAAGGATAATCATATGAAGAGGAATATTTTAATACTGAGAGTATTCCATAATAAAATTGATTGGGATTCGCTATATATAGTTCTGAAATAAAGAGGTAAATTCATTGATTAAATATACCTAGGTGTTCTAGTCATCTTAGAAGTTTCGAAGAAAAAAAAATAAGGATTCTTACATGACTTAGTATAACATCTCTTGTAATTTTGAATCCCATGTGAGTTTTTAATCCACTTGTGAGAAACAATGACTCCTTACATTCCATATAAATGACTATGGTAATTTATAAATTCATTCATTGATGGAATAAAATACATGTAGAATTATTTTAGGAGATTATTAGGTCACAATTATTAAAATACCATGTGACAAAAAATCTCAAGTCTTCAGGTGATTTAAAATAGGAACAACGTGGAGATTTGATAACTGTATAAGAGGAAGGTGATCCTGCCAAAATTTATCATATGATAAATAAAAAATAATATCAACAAATAATTAGGACATTGTTAAATTTTCTATTTTGGTGAATAAATATTGTGTAGGTACCGAAGAATATATGGGTTTGATATTATTTTGAACTCAAAAACACAAATTCTAAGAGATCATTGAGAGACTGATACATCACTATATCATGGAGAAAATAAGAAGAGATGGAGATCGACTCATTTTAAGAAAGAAAAAGAATTTTTTCCCATTTATTTTTGAATAATTAGAATAACCATATCACATAAGATCTAAAAATAATCATGAGACCAAAAGAACTATGTAAGAAGTTGTTAATGATCTTGATGAAGTCGAAAATGAGAAAACCTGATCCTTTAGGATCCTAGATAAGGGTAAATCTTCAAGGAGTGTGGATAAAATCCAAATGGATGAGGAGAGATTTTAACTATTGGATCAAAACCAAATGATCTTATGACATGGCCTCTAACCTATCACTAGATACTTTTGATTGATGTTTATAACAAACCACTAAATAATTATTGTTGGGGTGTCTAACCAATTTTTAAGTGCTCTTTATAACTAGGGTGCCTAACTAGATTCTAGATATTTTTGTTGGTGTTTCTAATCAAATATTTTTATAATCCCCCATTTCTAGTCATTAATCAATTTTGGGGTTTCTAACTAACATGGAATAGATTAGAGTTTAATATTGAACCTTATAAATCTTTTTCTGATGCTATTATTTTTTATCATCTGAACATAAGGTGAGATTAAGAGGACACATTGTGTGGATATAGGCCTTAACATGAATAATTTGTTGAGTTATAAAATAATAATTTATAAAAAGTTATTATCGATTAACCACCCCCACACTTCGTGTTCTATATTTGCCTCATAAATTCAATTGGTATCATATAATAGGTTCCCCATTATGATACTATAAGGATGTTATTGGGTAATGGAGAATATAAATTATATGGATAGTAGGAGTGTTCCTAAATTTGTTGAAAAAAACTACAATATCATGACAAATGGGATGTTTCCTTACCAAATATCTCGTGATCTATATGTATGAGATGCTTCCATAGTTGGTTTTACACCTATTTCTTTGGATGATTCTATTACATAGGTTGATAAGAAAAATATGGTGTTTAATGGAAAAGCACAAAATTTATCTTCACATGTTTATCATAAAATTTATACACAATGGTCATGGGTCTCTAGACTTACATGGATATCTATGAAATATTGTGAAGAATCTATGAAATATTGTGAAGAATCTATGAAGGTAATGTTTAATTTAGAGAATAAATTTTACAAGGTTGGAGTAGAATATTTGAATATATTAAAATTATTTATTAACATAATGTGGATGATTATTTTAGAAGGGTTAATTAGATAGTTAGAAACATTCGAGTGTTCAGTGATATGCCTGAGTACCATTCCATTATAAAGAATCAGATGATAAATTTTACAGATAGATAAGATACTAATGTTTTAGATTTAGAACATATGTAATATCATTCACTTCAAGAGCATCACAACATTCAAAAATCATATAAGATGAGAAAGGAACTTGGCTTCATGAAAATGGTAAAACATTTTATATCCTTTAATTCCATGATAAAGGGAGGAATAAAAGAAGAAGTTATAAAATCAAGTTATTCTGGTAAAGTTGGGGAGGATCTGATTGAATTCATTTCCCTTTTATCCAAAAAAAATCAATAAAGTAATGTGGATTGAAAAATGAAAGAAACTTACAAATTTCTATATTTTTGGTGTAAAAATAAATTTTTACTATAATTTTTCAAATAAAATTTTTTTTGGATTACATTTAGATACATAGGGGAAATCCCCAAAAATAGAAAAGGTATAAGAGGAAGAAGAATAATTCGGACAGTATAAAGATAAATTTGATGATTGAAAGGGAGAATACTAATTAATTATCATGTATCTCATCATATGGTAACGTTAGTTTCCTTGTTCATGTAATGAATGGTCTTGATTCCTTATGTAGTGATAATGATGATGTAGAAATGACAACATTAGAATGGATTCAAAATGAGTATTTTATAGAATCCCTTGAAAATAATAAATAAATAAAGAAATTAAAGATAAAATATGAGAGATATAACAATAATATTTTTTCTAAGAATAAGTAATTTAATAAGAAATAAAAATCTATTTTTTATTAGAATAAGAATAATTGGATAAATATGGAAGAGCATGAGAAGTTGGTGGTTGATCTCCAGTTAAATTTGGGAGCTAAAGTAGAGGAGTTTTCTAAGATAAATACCATCTTAATTTCATCATAAAACGAGTTATATAATAGTAGGTAATAAATTACAAAAAAAATTGTGGTTAATGTTGAATCTTACCAAAAATTATAAATAATGAAATCTAATAGTCAGTGAAAATCAAGTCCTATTAAATCTCAAACCAGAACAAATATTTTTGATAATTCATGTCTCAAAAAGGATTATGAAATAATGTATAATGAGAAGAACAAAAAGTTATCATCTTCTAAATTAAAAGGAGAAAGTAATATATTTTTGGTGTTGTAGTACCTATGGTTTTTGGTAGGTAACCCTTAATGCTTTTCATTGTTATAAAGTTTAAGGGTGATGGTTGGGAGAGTTGGGAGAACGTTGGAGGTGTTTTTGGGGTGAGTTGGAAGTCGCACGAGAGGCGCACAGTTTGTCTAACCATGCATAGTAGGAACTTTTGCGGAAGATTCTTCAGCATGGTTGGAGCATGGTTCGGAAGACCATGCAAGGGGGCACGCGAGGGTCTTTTGAGGGAGTGTCTAATTCACAGTTAGCACACGGTTTTTCTAACTGTGTGAACTAACCATGCGGGTACTTAAGTGAGATCCTAAAAAAGTGGATCTCACATGTTTTTACCTCTAAGTGGCTCGTTTTTTCTCTTAAGCGACCATAACTCGGGATTTTTCTCCTCCTTAGGCCAAAGAAGGTTCTCCCATCATTCCTAAGGCTATCTAAAGTCTTACCTTGGTGAATCGAAGCTAGATTCTTGTGGTATGTGATTGTTCTTCTTCGTTCTTGTTCGGTTCCTTAGATCTACTTAAATCTATTTCTCCTCTTCTTTTGTTCTTGTAGATCTACACCTATTATAGGTAGTTATAGGTTTTTGGATTCCAAATATGATGAGATTTGGTCTCAGTCTTGTTTGGAGAAGAGATCTAAGGCGGGTTCCTAGAGAATCGACACGGTTTTCTTGAGTGTTCTTTGTTCGTTGTGTTTTTTGTCAAAACCTTCATGGTAGGAGGATTCTTTCTCGACTCCAGTTAGTAAAACTGATTTTCTTACTTTGAAATTGTATGTGTGGTGTTGAATTTATTGTGATTTGGTTGTTGAAAACTTATTGGAAACCTTCTTGAGTGATGGTTGGCAAATCTGGAAAATTGGAGATTTTGAATGAGTGCTTTGGTTCTTGATTTTAAAATGTGGATTTTAAAAAGGGGATTTTGCTGGATTGTTGGCACATGATTGGGATTAGTTGTTTTCAATAAAATTGGAAAGTTTTATTGAAATTAAATGTTTCTTTGAAATTGTTTGTGCTTTGGTTTTCAATAAAAGTTCAGTTTTATTCAAATGGTTTATTGTAGAAATGGAAGTATTTGGCATAAATGGTGTTGGTGTGAGTTCATTCTTAACGGGACCTTATTATGGGACGGGTAACATTGCGGTACAAGGGAGGTGACCCTAGATCGGGGGCGTGTGTCATTGGGACACAAGGTAATTGGACAAGAGACCACTCATGAGTATGGAACTGTCATAACGTAACATGCATGGTTAGTTGCATGGGTTTGAGGAATAGTTGGGTATGTTAATAAAGGGATATTGTGAAATGGTTGTAATGATTGTTTAGTTATTTTTCTGAAAAGATATATTGCTCGGAAAATTGGTTTCAATCACACTTGTATTATTTTGGTAATGAATGGTTTTGAAAACTTGTTTATATTTAGTTATAAACTATTTTTGAGAAAAAAATTATATAAACTATTTTATATAATTGTTTCTAACTCTTCTATACTAGTTTCATGAGTAGTTAAGTCATTGTGGAAAAACCTAATGAGTTTTATACTCACCCATGCTTTGGTACTTTGGTGCTTTTTCAGATGTTATCTTCTGGGACAAGGGCAAAGGTAATGTTTCACATGTGTTTAGCACTACCTCATGATGTTTGGGTTGTTCGGAGATTTTGGAGCTTGGAGCTAGTGGAGTATGGAGTCTTGAGGTCTTTGGAGAGTCCTATGTGGTTTATATATTGTATACTTTGATACTTGGTTATTCTTCCGTTCTTGCTTACTTTGATGTGGTTGTGAGATACATGAAGTTGTTGAGTTGTCTTTCATTTTTTCATGCATCATATAGTGAATGTTTGGTTATGTTTGGTAAGTTTATTGGTTTATTTCTTTAAGGGTAAATTGTCTCCCACTTGTATTTGAAACCCTTCAGCATTTATTGCTAGCCTTTGGCGTCATGGTGATGTCTCTTAAGGCCTAGTAATGACTCGTTGAACTCTCAAGCCAATGATAATTGATGGGTCATTACAAATGGTATCATCTTGTTTGGTCCTTGCCTAACAAGTAGTCATAAATGTTCCTAGTTTTTGAGATGAAATCCCTTCTTGTATATTCCTTGGGTGGGAATCATATAAAGGAGTAGGATTGTTGGAACTTCAAATGTATAGCATAAAAGAACGTATCTAACCCTTTTATGCTAAACTTCAAGTTACCAGGGAGTTGGGTAAATAAGTGTTTGGAGAAACTTTTAGGATTTTGAAATCTCATTGTCCTGGGTTTAGACAATGAGACGAGCATGACATGCATTATAGAGGAATAACTTCCCACTAGAAGTGCATACATCATTTCGAGAAATTATTCATGTTGTGAAAAAAAGTTTTCATTTTTGAAGTATGGAATTGGTTTTCAAATGAAAATTTTTGAAAAGGTGAATGATTATCATATTTTGAAAATGGTTTAATTTTCAAAAGCATGTGAAGTGGTTTCAAAAATAGTTGAACATGGGAAAAAGGATATTTTGGAAAATAATGTTGTGATAGATGATGTGATATAATTTAAAATGATAAGCCAACAGTTTCTAGAGAGTGAGATTAACGGAGTTTGTTGTTAGTTTAGAAAATGGCACCTGGTAGGTGTTGTCTAAACCAACCTGAAGAAGCTGCAGAGAATGTGGTTGTACCTGAACCACATGTGAACCAAGAGTTGGTTCAGAGTATTGTCCAAGCTTTTCGAGCTATGGACATAGGTAACTGGAGGAATGAGCCACGACATGTGGATCATACCATCCAGTTCTTGAAGTAGAATCCACCTAATTTTTGAGGTGATTCCAAACCCGAGAAGGCGGAGATGTGGCTATTTAGGATGAATTGTATCTTCGACTTCATTGGCACATCAGTGGAGCTAAAGGTCAAAGTGGTGATGTATATGCTCACGGATATTGCACGTCAGTGGTGGGATTTAGTGGTGCAAGCTAAATTGGATGAAGGACATACATGGGAGTATTTTGAGGAATTGTTCAACCAAAAATTCTATCATCACACGTTCAAGATCTAGAAAACGATGAACTTCTTTAAACTAAAACAAGAGAGTCTCTATTTCACATAGTATGTGGCTAAGTTCATGAACTTAGTACATTTTGCACCAGAAGTTGCAAAAAGTGCCTCTTTAAAGGCACACATCTTCGAATCAGGGCTACGACAGGAGATTCGATCAAAGATTTCAATAATTTGTATTACAGAATATACAGAGATGGTGAACAGAGTGACTATGACTAAACGTGATATCTCAGGATCTATGGGAGGAGGCATTATGATACCTACAGAAAACGTTGGGAACTCAACCGCTGGGAACAAGAGGAAAAGGGACACCTATTTCCAAGGTGCAAGTGGAAATCAGAATCAGACTGTTGGATCAGTAAACCTTCCTCCATGACCCTAGAGAAAAGCAGGTTGTTTTCAATGTGGTTCGCTTGACCACATAAAGTGAGATTATACGGCACAACCCAGATCATGTCATAATTGTAACAATATGGGACATCTTCATCGCTATTGTCACAGTGCTCCAAGGTCAGGTGCTCGAGACACTTCTCAGTTGTCGCAAGCATCATATGCTACAACTGGATGAGGATAGCAGAATCAGTCTTGTAAGTAGAGTAGAGCTAGCCATGGTGATTCTAGAAATACCATGACTCCTCAACCATGGAAACCTCAGCAAGGAAACAAGGAGAACAATATAGAGAAGAAGCAATTATATAGAGATAATCAGATGATTGTTGATGATGAGGCTGAACCATCTACAGTGAGAGGTACAATTATTCTGAATTTTACCTTTATGCAAGTGTTTTTTGATACTTGTGCATCACATTCCTTCATTTATTCTCATGTTGTTGACTTGTTATGTTTAAAACTGGAAATGATGCCTTCTGTTTTGAAACTACAAACTCCTCTTAGTGAAAGAGAATGTCAAGCCTTTGTGTGTAGAGCATGTGCTATAACGTTTGATGGAGCTGAGCTAAAATGGGACTTCTCAATGTTGGATATGGATGTCTATGATGTAATCTTTGGTATGGATTAGATGAAAATGTTCAAGGCTCAAATAGGCTGTTATAGGAGAACAGTTAGTTTCATGACTAAGGACGGCATCGAGCATCTCTTTAGAGGAGAGAGGATTGTAAATAAGGGTACAAAGAGCTTGTTGGAACCAATGGTGGGAACAATATCTTAACAATTGGTAGATTTGAATTTGGAATCAATGGAATAGATCAAGGAAAATATTTTTCCAACTGTTGTGGATCAATTTCTAGATTTCTTTCCCAAGAACTTCTTAGGGTTACCACCTCTAAGGGAAGTGGAGTTTACGAATGATCTTCTTTAGAGGACTATTTCTATTTCCCTTTCATCTTATAGGATGGAACCAATAGAGTTACGGGAATTGAAAGTGTAGTTAGAGGAGATGGAAATCAAGGGTTTCATTTGACCAAGTACGTATCCATGGGCAGCACCAGTTTTTTTATTGAAGAAGGAAGACGGAACTCTTTGGCTATGTGTTGATTATCGTAAGCTTAACCAAGTTACGATAAAGAACAGATATCCACTTCCACACATTGATGATCTGTTTGATCAATTAAGGGGAGCTCAGTGGTTCTCCAAGATTGAATTGTGATCATGATATCACCAATTGAGAGTTTGGAACAAGGATATTCCAAATACAACTTTCAAAAAGTAGATATGGCCACTGTGAATATATAGTCATGACTTTTGGTCTAACGAATGCCCCAGCATTCTTCATGGCATTGATGAATCGAATATTTCAAAAATATCTAGATTCTTTTGTTGTGGCCTTTGTGGACGACATTTTGTTCTATTCAAAGACAAGGGATAATCATGAGGTTCACTTGGAAACAGTGTTACAAATATTGAGAGATCATCATTTGTATGAAAAATTATCAAAGTGTGATTTTTGGATATAGTAAGTACGTTTACTTGGCCATGTCATTTCTGAGAAAGGTGTTTCTGTTGA
This sequence comes from Viscum album, assembly GCA_963277665.1. Classification (NCBI taxonomy): domain Eukaryota; kingdom Viridiplantae; phylum Streptophyta; class Magnoliopsida; order Santalales; family Viscaceae; genus Viscum; species Viscum album. Next base: position 273,256,099 of record OY728155.1, on the reverse strand, counting down.
TCCTGAAAAGATAGAAGTCGTTATCTCTTGGCAACCACCGAAGAATGTGTTCGAGATACGAAGTTTTGTTGGTCTAGCTGGTTACTACTGACGCTTTGTGCATGATTTATCATGAATAGCTTCACCAATGATAGCTCTGACAAAGAAGAAGGCTTCATTCTAATAGATGGAGGAATGTCAAATTTCTTTATAGGAACTGAAAGTTCGGCGTACATCGACACCTATCTTGATCTTTCCAGAATTAGGACAGGGGTATGTGGTGTATTGTGATGCTTTGAGATATGGTTTGAGTTGTGTTCTCATGCAAAGAGATCACATGGTTGCTTATGGTTCAAGTCAGTTGAGGGTGCATGAGAACAATTACCCAACACATGATTTGAAGATAGATGCAGTCATCCATGCTTTGAAAACATGGAGACATTATCTCTTTGGTGAGAAATTTACTGTGTTTACGGATCACAAAATCTTGAAACGCATTTTCTCACAACAATATTTGAATTTGAGGAAAAGTAGATGGATGGAGTATCTCCAAATGTTTGACTTTGACTTGATGTACACACCAGGGAAAGGAAATATGGTGGCAGATGCATTGAGTAGAAATTCATATGCTCAGTTGGAGAAAGAAGCTTCAGATGAATGGCAGTTGATTTCGGTCTTAGCCGACATTCATGTGGAATGTGAAGACCAAGGTGATGTTGCGGTTTTATTTTCATCTACACTTGTTCCTGATTTAGTAAAAATGATCAAATAGGCACAAACATCTAATGCAGAATGTCTGGTTGTAAGTTCAAAACTCAATGTTGGGGAGACCATCGAGGGATGAAAACTTGATGGGGTTTAGTTTTGTGTTTCAGATATCGGATGGTTGCACCTATGGTTTTTCAGGAAAAACTCTTTCATGCTTACCACCATTCGAGATGGGTTGTACATCCAGGTACAGAGAAGATGTATAAGGCATTTAAGGTGTAGTTTTGGTGGAGCGGCATGAAAAGGAAGGTGGTCGAGTTTGTCTCGTGATGCTTAACTTACTAGCAGGTTAAAGCAGAGCATCAGAGACCAGCTGGTATGTTACAATATTTTCCCATCCAAGTGTGGAAATGGGATCAGGTAGCAATGGATTTTGTTACAGGTCTTCCAAAAATGGTCCGGAAACACGATGTCATTTGGGTGATAGTAGATCTTCTGACCAAGTCGGCCCATTTCATCCCTATTCGTGAAACTCATACGGTGGAGGATCTTTTAAAAATCTATATTCGAGAAGTGGTAAAGAGGCATGGTGTACCATTTTCAATAGTCTCAGATAGAGATCTGAGGTTCACATCTTGTTTCTGGAAATCATTACAACAAGCCCTTGGGACTCAGTTGACTATGAGCATGGCGTATCATCCTCAGATGAATGGGAAATCCAAGCGGATGATACAAACGTTGGAAGACATGTTGCGGTCTTGTGTAATGGATTTTGGTGGTTCATGGGAGGATCATATACCCTTAGTGGAGTTCTCATACAATAACATCTATCAAGCCTCGATACGCATGGCTCCATTTGAAGCATTGTATGGGCGTCCTTGTCTTTCTCCACTATGTTGGGTGGAAACGAGTGAAAATTCACTAGTCAGGCCAAGCTTTGTCCAAGATACAACAGAGAAGTTCCAATTGATTAGAAAGAGGATGGAGACGACTCAGAGTCTTTAGAAATATTATGCAGATCATTGTCGAAGATCGTTGTCATTCATTGTGGGTGATCATGTCTTCTTGAGGATCTCTCCAAGGCTTGGACATCGTCATTTTGGGAAGTAGGGAAAGTTATCTCCTAGATACATCATCCCTTTTGAGATACTAGAATGGGTTGGAGAGGTAAAATATCAGTTGGCATTACCACCATGGTTTAGTTCGGTGCATAATGTGTTCCATGTATCCCAGTAGAAAAAGTATCACCCTGATCCTGACCATGTGATCATATGGGATCACGTTGAGCTAGAACCGAATGCATCACTGATACATATCCCAGTGAGGATTTTGGATAGTCAAGAGAAAGTCTTGAGGGGAAAAATAATCAGTCTATTGCGGTTTTTATGGTAGCATGGCCATATTCAGGAAGAGATTTGGGAATGTGAGAAGCAAATGAAAGAGCAGTGTCTAGAACTCTTTCAGTTGGGTGAGGGTTTTCTACTTTCTGAGGATGGAAATACCAATGGTGGGGAGAATGTAGTACCTTTGGTTTCTGGTATGTAACCCTTAATGCTTTTCATTTTTATAAAGTTTAAGGGTGATGGTTGGGAGGGTTGGGAGAACTTTGGAGGAGTTTTTGGGGTGAGTTAGAAGTCGCACGAGAGGCCCACGGTTTGTATAACCGTGTGTAGTAGGATCTTTTGAGGAATTATCTCCTGAAAAATTGGAGCACAGTTTGGGAGACCGTGTGAGGGGGTCGTGCGAGGGTCTGTCGAGGCAGTGGCTAGGGCACGGTTAGTGCACAGTTTGTCTAACTGTGCAGGCACTTAAGTGAGATCCTAAAAAAGTGGATCTCACATGGTTTTACCTCTAAGTGGCACAATTTTCTACTTAAGTAGCCATAACTTGGGATTTTTCTCCTCCTTAGACCAAATAAGGTTCTCCCATCATTCTAGAGGAGATCCAAAGGCTTGCCTTGGCGAATCGAAGCCAGATTATTCTGGTATGTGATCGTTCTTCTTCGTTCATGTTTCGTTCCTTAGATCTACTTAAATATGCTTCTCCTCTTCTTTCAGTTTCATAGATCTATGACTGTTATGGGTATATATAGGTGTGTGGATTCCAAATATGATGATATTTGGTTTCATTCTTGTTAGGAGAAGAGATCTAAGGTGGGTTCCTAGAGAATCTACCCAGTTTTCTTGAGCGTTCTTCATTCGTTGTGGTTTTTGTCAAAAACTTTAAGGTGGGAGTATTCTTTCTCGACTCCACTTATTAGAACTGATTGGATTACTTTGAAATTGTATTTTTTGTGTTTAATTAATTTTTATTTGGTTGTTAAACACTTATTGGAAACCTTCTTGAGTGATGGTTGTGAAATCTGAAAAATTAGAGATATTTAATGAGTGCTTTGGTTCTTGATTTTAAAATGTGGATTTTAAAAAGGGGATTTTCTTGGATTGTTGGAACATGATTGGGATTAGATGATTTCAATAAAAGGGTAAAGTTTTATTGAAATTAAATGTTTCTTTGAAATTGTTTGTGCTTTGGTTTTCAATAAAAGTTATGTTTTATTGAAATGGTTTATTGTGGAAATGGAAGTATTTGCCATAAATGGTGTTGGTGTGATTTCATGCTTAATAGGCCCTTATTAAGGGAAAAATACCATTGGGGTACAATGTACGTGACCCTAGATCGGGATAATGTGTCATTGGGACACAAGGTAGTTGGACAAGAGACCGCTCATGAGTATGGAATTGTCATAACGTAGCATGCATGGTTGGTTGCATGGGTTTGAGGAATAGTTGGTTATAGTGATAAAGGGATATTGTGAAATGGTTGTAAATATTGTTTAGTTATTTTTCTAGAAAAATATCTTGCTCGAAAAATTGGTTTCAATTGAACTTGTATGCTTTAGGTAATTAATGGTTTTGGAAACTTTTTTATATTTAGTTATAAACTGTTTTTGAGAAATTGTTTTATATAAACTATTTTATATAATTGTTGCTAACTCTTATATCCTAGTGGCGTGAGTAGGAAAGTCATTGGGTAAAATCTATTGAGTTTTATAATCACCCCTTCTTTGGAACTTTTGTGCTTTTGCAGATGTTATCTTCTGGGATAAGGGAAAAGTTAATGTTTCAAATGTGTTTAGCACTACCTCATGATTTTTGGGTTGTTCAAAGATTTTGGAGCTTGTATCTAGTGGATCATGGAGTCGTGGGGTCTTTGGAGAGTCTTGTGTGGTTTATCTACTGTGTACTTTGATACTTGGTTATTATTCTGCGATTGATTACTTTGATATGGTTTTGAGATACATGAAGTTTTTGAGTTTTCATTCAGTTTTTCATGCATCATATAGTGAATGTTTGGTTATGGTTAGTAGGTTTATTAGTTTATTTCTTTAAGGGTAAATCATCCCCCACTTGTATTTGAAACCCTTCGGCATTTATTTCTAGCCTTTGGCATCTTAGGGATGCCGTTTAAGGCCTAGTAATGACTCGTTGTACTCTCAATCCAATGAGAATTGACGGGTCATTGCAGGTACCATGACTTGTAAGAATAAAATAAGGCTTATGTTTCAATATGATAACTTCGATATAAATCTGTAAATACCTAGTTTCACTATGGAAGATCCAAATATCATGCATTCTATTGGTGTTATGGAAGGCATAGACAAATTTATTTCACTTTCTAGTATAATATGTCTTTAATAGGGAAGAGGAAAGAACCATGGGGGGTTTTTTAGGGAGAAAAATAGAAGAAAAAATTGGTGGAATCAACTTGTGAAAAGAACAACATCAAATCTATCAACCTAAAACAAATTTGAAAATTTTTAAGGATGTGTCTTGAATAAGTTTCCATGAAGTTAAAAAATCTCCAGAATAGATAACCATGATAGCTAGAGAGGTTAATTGTAGTGTGAATGGGATGAAAATGTAGAATATAGAAGAAGAAAAGTCATGAAAGGATGACGAGGCTATGATACCATGTAAGAAACCTAAGAAGGAAATATTTTCAAGGAGTTCTTAAATATTTAGATAGATTGATATATTAAAGTTATGGACATGTAGAAATCTCTGCAGGATGTTATAGTGAAAGGAAATAAAGTTATTTCAGTTTTATAAGAAATGAATGAGATGGATGAGGAGTCATCTATCTGTGGTTTCCTAAAAAATACAAAATAAGAAGTGTAAAAGTTGTGAGTTAATTGGGAATAGGTTAAAGTATTAATGACTATAATACTAGATAAAGAATAAATTTGGAATAATAATTTACAATAACGATCAAATGAAATGTCCCTGGCTTTCTAGATTGAGGAAAAAAACCTTGTACAAAAAATAATTTCAAGAAAGATAAATTTTGTAAACAACCATCTAAGGATGTTGGCAGTATGAAAAGTTATGATAATTGAGGCACTAAGAAGTTTATATTGAAAAATAAATTACTATCATAAATAATTATTCTAAAATGAACAACAGGATCCTCTTTATTCTCTCATATTCTCCGAATTATGAATTAGTTTTCATGGAATTGAAGGAGTTATTATATACATTCACTTCTTGATAACATGAAGAAAAGAACCTTCATTGAGTATCCCATCTACCTTAAATACGAGGATGTGATTAAATATCGGGGGGTGGAGCTTATATGAGGAGAGACTGTCAAAAAAATCCATAAAATATGGAATTTTTGGATAGAATTGAAAAATTATGAAATATGTATCACAATCATACTTTTATCCACTAATTTTTAAGGTATCAATTATTTTTAATCGGGGTCTGTTGGCTGATAAAAGGATGAGTAAATGTGTAACACCATGGACTCTAAAAACCCAAAGCCAACATTTATATTATAATATTGGAACAACGTAAAAGATTTCCTAAAGTATCCAAATGTTTTGTAGACTTGGAGGAATATATATATAAATACAATATATTTAAAAAAATAAGACACAACATGAATATATTGTGATAAAATATTTACCCATTCCATAATATCCATAAAAATTACAAATATTTCTCCTATAACTTTCCTAGGAAAAGGAAGAAAAATAAAAGTGAGAAAATATTATTAGTAATAAGTATCATTCAACCAAATATTTTCATATAAAAACATGGAAAAAGTGATATGGTGTGAAACATTTGACAACAGGAAGCTATAATCATCTAAAACTAAGAAAATTCTATATCCATTAAAATAAATTAAAACATGATAACAATAATCATTGATCTCAAACCGATAAAATTCATAATAATAAACATTAAAAAAATGTTGTCAAGGCCTTTTTCAAAGAAACTTTCCTATCATGGGATATGGTATACACAAAAACCCAACATGTTATGTAACATCCTACCCCATCTCATTGGATTGAGAGGGTGGAGGAATGTTACTTGGCCTTAAGCAACGTTCCTAAGGTGCTAAAGGCTGGTAATAAATTCCAAGGGCTTCGAGAATAAATTGGGGAATGATTTTCCCTTGAGATACAACCAACCAACCAAAAAATCCACCAACAACAAACTATATGATGCATGTCGACAAAACAACCAAACCCATAAAATACCAAAAGATAACCAACTAATCCATAACAATGCCACATGCCAAATACAACCAATCAAAAATCAGAGTACCAAGCAGAAGAGTACAAAAAGACTCTAACAGAACTAGGACACCATCAATATCTCCACACCAAGCTCTAACCTACAAGCACCACAACATCACCAAGGCATCATGCCGAACCGCTAGCAAAATGAGATGCCTTAGTCTTAACTCTATCTTGGAATACAACATATGCAAAAGAATCCAAGTGAAAAAGTAGGGGTTGAGTACAAATACTCAGTAGGTTTTCCCCAAATGGCTTCCCTACACATGCCACTAGGATAAAATCATTAGCACATTATATAAAATAGTTTATATAAAACATAAAATAGTTCAACCATTACCATAATCCAAACCTACCCTTACCAAGCCATGTCAAAGAAGTAAAAGCCACAACCATACTATAATCCATATCCCCATCATGCATTAGCACAACAAATTCCATCTTTTTAAAACAACACACAACAAAACAACCATTATTATGGGACTTCGTCCCATCCCATTCACCCCATTCCCAACTAGCGGCACTTCCCGACCACTATCCATAATGGTGGTTCTTCTAAACCCTATCCATCACCTTTTATAGTGAGACTTCCAACCCACCTCTGCATAACCAACATGATCCATAACATTTAACCAACCAACAAGCACAAAGCACCAAGGCCTCATAATAATCACACCATCATTCCCATTACATGGAAATTCACTTCAATAAATAAATCATTTATTGAAAACACCCTTTAACTAATTTTCCATGCCCAGACATATTTTAGTAAACATCATATTTATTGAAAACCATCTTTCAAAAAACATTTTTCATAATTAACCACTAACAATTTTAAAATCAACATTTTAAAATCACACAACAAAGCCACTTTTTGCAACAATAACCCATTTTCCCCAAAATCCCCAAATCACCACCAAATGGGTTTCCAACAAAATTCACACATCATTATCACAATTAATTTCAATAAAAAAAATTAATCATACCAAAACTAATAGTTATAACCAAGTGGAGTTGAGAGAGAAGCCACCTACCTTTAGGGTTTTGGTGAATTCGACCCACAAGCAACCGCACCCCAAATCCGGAGAACGCATCACCGAAACCGCTCTAGATCCCCTTCCCTAACATCCACAAGCCTTAAAATCAACACCCAAGGAAACCAAAACCCTATATATACATGAAACAGATATAGATCTAGAAAACCAAGAAAGGTAGAAGAGTATATCTAGAGAAAACCAAAGAGAACCCAAGAGACGAGACTTACTGAAGATGAACTGCCTTCAAGCCACCTTAAAACCCCTTTCAATACCTTATAAAATGAGTGGGAGAGCCCCTACAACCCTTGATAATTGAAAATCTCGAGTGAGGCTCTAGTGGGAGAGAGTTTGGGGTGAAATAGGTCAAGCTTGATGGAGCCTAGATTTAAAAACACCATTTTTAAGTGGTTGCACGGTTAGCCCGCACGATTTGGAAAACCATACGCTAACTGTGCACATGCCACTATCTTGAGATAAGGGGTCCGCCTGGTTGCCTCACACAGTTTGGAAAACCGTGTGCAATCCATGCGAAGCCCACTGTCTCCCCTACATGGTTTCTTGGAGAACCTGCATGGTTTCCCTTAAACGTGCTCAAACCGTGCACCCATAGAAAAGCCTCCAAAATTATTCAAAACCCTTACAAACTCTCCCAACCTCTTTCCAACTCATCCCAAGCACTTTAAACACATGAAAAGGAATAAAAAGGGTTACATACCACAAACTATGGGTGCTACATTCTCCCCACCATTGGACTTTCCATCCTCAAAAAGTAGAGAACCGTTGCTTTGACGAAAGAGTTCAGACCATTACTCTGTCATCTCTTTCTTCTGTTCCCAAGTCTCCTCTTGAATCTAATCATGATTCCACAAAAACAGAACTAAGATGATGCTTTTACCACGTAAAACTTTCTCCTATCTATCCACAATCTGCACTGACACATGCACCAAGGAATCATCTGGTTCTTGCTCAACATGATCCCAACGAATCACATGGTCACGATCCGACTGATACTTTTTCAACTGCGACACATGAAATTCAACGCCCCAACCCCAGTTACCTAGAGTTGGTGTATTATTACATAATATTGGCATGATCACAAAATATAAAGTCTCTAAAGACCGATTATTTTAGTAGCCTTGGAATCACTAGATACATTCATAAAGTTTACATTACATCATAAAATGAAAACTACAACAACATAGTCTCCATAGTCCACACTCATATCCCCTCATATTATCCCTGAAGGTCATTCATGAAATACTTCTTCACATCCTAGGAAAAATAAAACATATAAAGGGGTGATATTAGATGCCCAGTAAGGATAACAATATAGCGAAAACTATTATAAACAAGCATAAACATTTAAGGCAATGTATAACTAAAACAAAAGCCTTTAAAACTTGAAATTCAGCATAATATGGCAGAAATAAAATGAAATAATGTCATTTACTTATTCACATGGATATTCTACTATTCTAATAATCACATGCAATATCAATAACCACTTTCCTAATAATTGAATGCATAATGCCATACTATCATAACCACATAGTCAAGGACTTGTGCCAAGACTACAAATAAGATTTTTTCAAGGCCATGTGCCAAGACACTAGTTTGTATCATGAGACCTACCAATGTATCGAGTAGCTATAGCGGTCTCCACCCGTCACATATTAAGTCCAATGCATTCCTCATATGAACAGGTTTAAACATAACATAAACATTCGTATTAAAACTAGCATACGAAATGTCAATACTTTATCCATAAACCATGAATGGTATAAAAATAACACATCCACATTCAAAAATATCATAAAACCTTCAATACAATATGGAAGTTTTTTATCATAATAAATAAACTTCAAATAAGCTTAAAATCCATCAAAGGATGTTGACATAGATGAAATCAAAACTATTTGAGAGAAATATCTCTTTTTTTTAAATCATTTAAAAGTAAAATAATTATAAAATAAAACATTTACTTTGAAAATATTCTTATAATATTGTAAGTCAAACTTCGATGACTTTATAATAGTGGAAAATATCTACACCCACTGTATAAGTTAAAAAGACATTCTTACCTTAATTCTGTCGAAAAGGTTAAAAAGGACCTTGTTTGGAAAACGACAGAAATATTCCTTTATAAAATTATTATAAAAATTCAAAAAGGGTATAAATGACTTTAACCCATAGTCTGTAAAATATTAAGAATTATTTGAAATACATTTTTAAGAAACATGGATGTGGATGATAAAGAGGTCCCATTAGTTAATTACATATAAACAACCTCAGATAATGAAGAGATTGTGAAATAAACCCTTACATTGTACATTTCCTTGGTTGAGGGTAGGTTAACCTCCTTTATAATAGTGAAATAATTGTTATTAAATTATACAAGAATCATATACATTAATATGATATCATATATTATCTTTTAACATTGATTTGTTAATAATATCTTAGTATTATCATCGTTTCGGGTGTTAACGGATTCATTTTACTTTATATTCATTGTTATGTGAGCCATATTTGTTATGGATGATATGTATATTATTCATATCCAGAATGATATCATGTCTCTAAAAATTATTTTTAATCATCAAATGAAATTTAGTCTTGAATGGGTACGATGGGGAATGAATCTCATCGCGTTCGTGGAGACGGTAGTCCGCGCGTACGCACAAGCGATAATATCATTATTTTGATATTATAATAATATATAATTAGATGGTATATAATATATACAGAATCATTATCATGTTGTATTTATTATTTACATCAATTACACATCATTATCATACCCATACAAATAATAGTGTTTTGAATAACAATAACACCACGACGTGGAGACGGTAAGCCGTACGTACGCACGTATGGAGACATGTCATTCAAAGGATGGATAGAATACTGAATATGGTTGTACCATATTTATAATAACATCATATTATATATAAGATAATGGAGTTATTATTTTAGAATGGAAATAACAAATAAAGAATAATTTGAAGAAGAAAGTAACTTGAAAGAGGGTGGTGAAAACTTTACCTCTTCTTCGGGTTCTTCCTTTTGATTTGATCAAAAGGGATACATAGGATGGATTTATGATCAAAATAATTCATCTAGGTTGAAGTGAGAGAATTGGAGAGAATATTTGGGCAGTGTTTGTCCGAGCCAAAAGGATTTGACAATGTGAATTAGAGAGAAGGGGGAGTTCCCTTTTATAAGAGGGGTGAGGGGCACCTTTGGAAAAGCTAGAAATATTATTTTATAATAAATTCATATTTGGTTTCTAATGGCTCCAAAGTGAATTATTTAAAGGTTAAGGTGGTTATGGGTCGAAATCCTTTAAACCAATAGATTTTAGACAGGTTTGGGTCACTATATTAACCTTATCATTTATATTTAACTCTTAGTTAAATAGTTTGACATTTACCATGTCTCTTTGTAATTTTATATTATATAGTTAATAAACTTACTATATACCTCGAAGAGACCCCCAAGTGGTCCATTAATGATAAAACTATGATTATATAAGTCCTTTGACCGAACCTTATATTTTTAGGAATAGAATATCAATTAATAATATAATATATTTTTTTTAAACTATTTTATGTCAATTTTGACACTATTGGGTATTTTGTTTTCGATAATTTCATAACAGCATTATTAATTTGAACGAAATTTATATAACCAATACTAATATGTCATATTAACCTATAAAATTAGTGAAATCCATAAAAATTTTCAAATTAAATTTATTTTGATATTTATAATATCAATTATTTTAATATTTCATAAATTAGGTAATCACTGCATCACCATTGTGTCATAAATAAATTAAATTATTTAATATATAAAAATTATAAATAAAATACCATTATGTAGGAAATATTTTTATCTTTCTAATGAATATTTATAATCTAATTTATCTTATGTATAACCCAATATTAAAAAAATAGTTATTAAACTTTGATTTTAACTCTTTTAACTCTTCTTTGAATTAAATAATAATAAATGTCCTAATCTGATCCAAGTGGATCTAAATGATAATATTTTATTACTAAGATTGTTTTTGGTCGAGATACACTTGTCTAGTAGAATTAGGACATGTGTTAGGGTAATATTAATATAATTTTTACCCTTAATTACCTTATTTGCTTTTAACCGCGGTAAATAAAAGTAAAAAGTTACTATTCACCAAAAATTATTTTTATCTTATTGAACCACATTTTATTCCTTTATATTAACCGTATCTCTTGGATTTTCAAAATTCCACTCACAGAAATGGTAAAATTAAGTTTTATGTGAATTTCCAAATTCTCCTAGGAGGTGGGTAAAAGACGGTGAAAAGTTCCATAAAATTTTTATATATCTAAAATCATTATAAACTAACTCCAATGAATTACATTGAACTTATATATGTATTATGTATCCATTTTGACCTTAATTAAATTTAAATAAAATAAATAATTATTTAAATAAAAAATCGATTTTAAGCTATAACTCAGTGTTTTTCACTATTCATCAAAAATTGAATGTTTTCAGAAAAATACCAAAAATTCACCCTAAGATAATTTTGATATTACGAATCCAAAAATGAAGTCCATTTTGAAATAAAAAATTTATAAAATTTCAAAAAGTGGGTATTACTATTCATAACGGCTACTTTGATTGATTGTGGTGTGTGTTAGAACTCGAAGTTGCATACAACACACCCTACTGTATTATTCAAAGATAAGCGTACCGTGGAAGCTTGGGGTGTTACATTCTCCCCTCCTTCAAATAATTTCGTCCTTGAAATTTCTAGAATACTACCCCATGAAAAGACTCGAGTGATTCTTCATCATAATTTCCTTGGGTTCCCATGTTGCCACTTCCATTTTATGGTTTATTTATAGAACTTTTACCAGACGAGTCATTCGGTTTCTCAGCACTTGTTCTCTTGTATCAAGAATTTTTACAGGCTCTTCGCAATAAGACAGATCGGTTTCTAGTTCTAATTCCTTGTAAGTGAGTACATGCGTTGGGTCAGGCCTGTATTTTCTCAACAGTGATACGTGGAACACATCGTGAACTTTGGAGAGACTTGGCGGCATTTCCAAACGGTAGGCTACAGCCCCAATTCGTTCTAGAATTTATAAAGGTCCGATGTACCAGGGAAACAATTTACCCTTATTACCGAAACGTATAACTCCCTTCCATGGAGATACCTTCAAGAAAACATGATCTCCTACCTAAAATTTCAAATCCTTCCTTTGGTTATCGACATAGCTCTTATGCCTACTTTGAGATGATTTGATGTGGTTTTGGATTACCTTTACCTTTTCCATCGTTTCCTCCACCAGTTCTGGGCCTATAATTTTTCTTTCACCAATGTCATCCCAACAGGTTGGTGTGCGACATCTCTTTTTGTATAACACTTCATATGGTTCCATCCGAATACTTTAATGGAAGCTATTGGTATAGGAAAATTCCACCAGAGATAATATTGATCTCACATACCCTAAAAGTCAAGTGAGCATGATCTCAACATGTCTTCTAAGGTTTGAATAGTCCATTCTGATTGTCCATCTGTTTGAGGGTGGTAGACAGTGCTCAAATGAAGTTCAATATCCAGGGATTTCTGAAGACTTTTCCAGAATCTTGAAGTAAAACGAGGATCACGGTCAGAAAAAATCAATAGAGGTACTCCATGAAGTCTCCCAAATTCATTAATATATAGTCTTGCTAGACCTTCTAGTGGTATATCTTCTCTTATAGCAAGAAAACGTGATGACTTGGTAAGACGATCAACAATAACCCATATTGTATCGTTCCTTCTAGGAGTCTTTGGTAGTCCCATGACAAAGTCCATCATGATATTATCTCATTTCCACTCAGGTATGGGAAGAGGTTGCATGACTCCTCCAGGTTGTTTCCTTCCAGCTTTCACTTGTTGACAAACCATACATCTTGACACAAAATCAGAAATCTCCCTCTTCACGTTGTCCCACCAAAAATGTTCCTTCAAATATCTATACATTTTGGTGCTCCCATGGTGTATAGAGAAATTGGAACTATGAGAATCATCCAATAATTCCCTTTTTAGATCAGGTATATTAGGAACACAAATTCTCTTCTTGAATTTCAAAATTCCATCTTCATACACAAAGTTACTCAATCTCTCATCATTCACAGCTTTAATCTTCTTTTTGAAATTCTTCATCATTGGTCTGAGAACTCTTTATCCTTTCTAGTAAAGATGGTTTGGCAACCATTTGAAAAATCATTGATGTTTCACCTTCCATGGTGATTCCCATATCCATCTTTACTAGATTCATGTATATAGGATCCTTTTCAACTCTCATCTTGTTCAAAACTCCATGATCCTTTCTACTCAAAGCATATACCACCTTATTCTCCTTCCCTCAATGGTATTGTATCGTGCAATCATAATCCTTGAGTAGTTCAAGCCATCTCCTTTGCCTAATGTTGAGTTCTTTTTGTGAGAAAATATATTTCAAACTCTTGTGATCAGTATAAATCTCACATTTTTCACCATAGAGATAATGTATCCATATCTTCAAAGAAAATATTACAGCAGCTAACTCAAGATCATGAGTAGGATAGTTTTTCTCATGAATTTTCAACTATCATGATGCATAGGAAATAACCCTATCATTCTACATAAGGACACAACCAAGTCCTTTCTTTAATGCATCACTATAAATAACAAACCCATCATTCCCCGATGGTAGAGTCAATATAGGAGAATTGACTAATCTTCTCTTTAGTTCTTTGAAACATTCTTCACACTCTTTTTTCCAAAGAAATTTAACCCCTTTACATGTGATATTTGTTAATGGGTTAGCCAACCGGGAAAAATTATGGATGAAATGTCGATAATAACCTGCTAAACCGATAAAACTGCGTACCTTAGTTATACTCGTTGGTGCAGGCCATTCTTGGATTTCCTTGGTCTTAGAAGGATCAAAAGAGATTCCATCTTTAGAGATAATATGGCCAAGAAAAGAAATCTCCTAAATCCATAATTCACACTTGCTAAACTTTCCATATAATTCATGTCTTCTAAGAGTCTTGAGGATAATGCACAAGTAATTTTCATGATATTTGTAGATTTTTTAATATACCAAGATATCATCAATAAATACCACCATAAAATCATCGAAATATTCCTTGAAAATTCTATTCATTAGATCCATGAATACAGAGGGTGCATTAGTCAATCCCAAAGGCATTACTGTAAACTCGTAATGCTCGTACCTTATTCGAAATGTTGTCTTATGAATGTCTTATTTCTTCACACACAACTAATGGTATCCAGATCGAAGGTAAATCTTTGAAAAGTATTGAGCTCTATGCAGTTGGTCAAATAAATCATCAATGTGAGGTAGGGGATACTTGTTCTTTATTATTATAGCATTGATCTCCCTGTAGTCGATACATAACCTCATAGATCCATCTTTCTTCTTAATAAAAAGGATAGGGGCTCCCCATAGAGAAACACTTGGGTGAATAAATCCCTTATTACTCAATTCCTCTAGTTGTTTCTTTAGTTCAACTAATTCCACAGTGTCCATTCTATAAGGGGACTTTGATATGGGCCTTGAACCAGGATTTAAATCAATAGAAAACTCAATTTATCATTCTGGATGATGTCTAGGTAAATCTTCTGGAAACACATAAACATATTCTCTCACAATTGGTACATCCTCTATTTGAACATTCCTTTCCTCACCCATAGTCATTTCATTCTCTTCCTCCCCAATAATTGAATTTAGTTGAGCTACTGGGGGTGGATCTAGGTAAGAATTAGGTGGTGATGATTTTTATCTAAAGATAAGGTGTTCCTTATCATCATCATCAAAAATAGTAACCTCCTTCTTCTTACAATAAATTTTTTCATCATGGTCTGAAATCCAATCCATACCGAGTATTATATCAAATTCAATCATAGGTATGAAGATGAGATCCACAGATAAAGAACATTTATGTGCTCTAATGGGGAATGATTTACAAAACTTTGTTGCAATGATAATTCCCTTAGGAGTTTTGACTAACAACTCCCTTGTTAAATCAAATTGGAAATATCTAATTTTCTTAGCAAACTGGGAAGATATGAAACAATGCAATGATCCAGAATCAAATAATGCATTTGTTAAACTTGAGGAAACCATTAAATTACCTGCCACCATGTCTTTCGGAGATTCTACCTCAGCAGTAGTGATAGCATAAGCTTGGCCTTGATCCCTTAGCCTTTTTTGAGGTAAGTTCCCCTGGTGCTTAGGACATTCATTTGCATAATGTCCCATCTCCCTACAGTTGTGGCATTGAACATCAGTAGCTTCTTTCTTCCCCTTGCAATCATGAGCTTGGTGGCCTTTTTCACCACACTTGTAACAGACTCACATTCCCTTCAAGCAAGTATCAGGGTGTTTCTTCCCACATTTACTGCAGGATGGATATTCAACTTTTCCCTTCTTCCCCTTATTTCTATTCCCAGAGTGATCAGCAGATCTCTTCTTCTCTTTCTTTTCTTTAAAGTCATAAGACTTAGAGAATTCTTTTTCTTTCTTGATAGCACATGAGACAATATCTTCGTACAACAAGAAGGTTTGTGAGACTAATTCTCGACGGATAAATGGTTTTAACCCATCAAAGAAACGATCAATATTACTTCTTGGGTTATATAATCTGTAGCATACCTCGCTAACCTTGTAAAGTTATCCTCATACTTTGCAACATTCTCATCCTCCTTTTTTCTCAAACTCAGAAATTGCCTTTCCATATCTGCTCGATGGTCACGAGGAAAGTATTTTTCTAAGAAAATCTCTTTTAACTCCATACATTCCATATTTGATACTTCATAATCTGCCTTTGTGTTTTTTATCAATGACCACCATTGATCAGCATCTCTGGTGAGGCGATAAACTTCCATGATAACTTTTTCCCTTTCACTACTCCCCAAATCCTGAAATATTTTCTTTAGGGAATTTATCTATTGCTCAGCTACTAAAGGATTTGTACCCCCATTGAACATTGGTGGTTGTTTCCTCATGAAGCGATCTAACATTGATCCTCCATGTTGCGGATCAGTGTGCTCCATACGGGTAAGGTTATTATTCATAACCTGAGTGAGTTGTCCCAATACGGTGACTAGCTGATCAGCACCAGTTGAATCACCAGCTCCACTATAATTATCTTGAGCAGGAGGGAAATCCCTACATGGAGTGCATTCATTGATACAGTTTCTATTTCTTCCACTAGGTTCCATTTCTAAACAATGGCATAAACTAGATCAGTTTATGAATCAAAATACATAATTCCACACTTGTAAAACACTTAGCATAAATTTAACTATTTATGGATATAATCCATAATCATAAAAAAATATTTTCTTTGAGGAAGTATATACTCATAAACCCTTCATAATGGTTTGTAAAAAAATTAGAATTATCCTAATCATATCCCTTGAGAGTTTTGTAACCAATAGTGCAGCAAGGCCCATTGTCGTGCACCAGTTCTCGTTAGAGTCCAGCTCAAAGTGGTGTTTTCGGGTTTTACCCCTAGGTACATCTGTGCCAGATCCGCCTCTACCTGCTCATATACAGACAGGGATGTATTACTCAGAAAACACACAAAATCTCTAAAATAACAAAATTCTAGTAAGTTCTTCTATACTAATCCTCAAAGTCTATCTTAGGGCTATGTGCTCTAATCAGAGTTTATCTAAATCTAGCTTCCAAGTTTTCACGAAACTTAATCCGATACCAACTGTAATTCCCCAACCCCAGTTACCCAGAGTCGGTTAATTATTACATAATATTTCCATGATCACAAAAGATCAAGTCTTGAAAGACCGATTAGTTTGGTAGCCTTTGAATCACTAGATACATTCATAAAGTTTACATTACATCATAAACTGAAAACTACAACAACATAGTATCCATATTTCACACTCATATCCCCTCATAATATCCCTGTAGTTCATTCATAAAATACTTCTTCACATCTTGGGAAAAATAAAACATAGAAAGGGGTGAGCTCAGATGCCCAGTAAGGATAACAATATAGCGAAAACTTTCATCAATAAGCATAAACATTTAAGGAAATGTATAACTAAAACAAAAGCCTTTTAAACTTGAACTTCAGAATAATATGGCAGAAATAAAATGAAATAATTCCATTTAATTATTCACATGGATATTCTACTAGTTGAATAATCACATGCAACATCAATAACCACTTTCATAATGATGGAATGCATAATGCCAGACTATCATAACCACATAGTCAAGGCCTTATGCCAAGACTACAAATAATATTTTGTAAAGGACTTGTGCCAAGACACTAGTTTATCTCATGAGACCTACCGATGGATCAAGGAGCTATAGCAGGCTCCACCCATCACATATTAAGTCTAATGCATTCCTCATATGAACAGGTTTAAACATAACATAAACATTCATATTAAAACTAGCATACGAAATGTCAATACTTTCTCCATAAACCATTAATGGTATAAAAATAACACATCCACAGTAAAACATATCACAAAACCTTCAATACAATATGGAAGTTTGGTATCATAATAAATAAACTTTAAATAATCTTAAAATCAATCAAAGGATGTTGACATAGATGAAATCAAAACTATTTGAGAGAAATATCTCTTTTTTTAAATCATTTAAAAGTCACATAACTATAAAATAAAACATTTAATTTGAAAATATTATTATAATATTGTAATGGAAGCTTCTATGACTTTATAATGGTGGAAAATAGTCACACCCACCGTATAAGTTAAAAATACATTCTTACCTTAATTCTGTCGAAAAGGTTAAAAAGGACCTTGTTTGGAAAACGACAGAAAGATTCCTTTATAAAATTCTTATAAAAAGTCAACAAGGGTATAAATGAATTTAACCCATAGTCTTTAAAAAATTAAGAATGATTTTAAATACATTTTTAATAAACATGTATGTGGATGATAAAGAGGTCTCGGTAGATAATTACGTATAAACAACCTCAGATAATGAAGAGATTGTGAAATAAACCCTTACCTTGTACTTTTACTTGGTTGAGGGTAGTTTAACCTCCTATATAATGGTGAAATAATTGTTATTAAATTATACAAGAATCATATACATTAATATTATATCATATATGATCTTTTAACATTGATTTGTTAATAATATCTTAGTATTATCATCGTTTCAGGTGTTAACGGATTCATTTTACTTTATATTCTTTGTTATGTGAGCCATATTTGTTATGGATGATATGTAGAGACCCGTATCCTGACGTACAAGGACATTACATTACATTTTCGGAATACTTAGTACATAACAAAAACACACACTAAAGGATCGTAATAGTTTAGTGTCTTTGGAAACTCGGAACGTAATCTTCTAATCGTGGTGAAAGTTCTTCAATATCTCCCATAAAGGTCATCCCTTTTTTTTACATAAAACCTTTCTTTATATCCTGGGGAAAAGAAAACATAAAAGGGTGAGCTCAAATGCTCAGTAAGGGTAAACAAAAGAAATATCAATCACATCATATATATAAGAACATAGCTTTTGGAAATCTTAACCTGCAAAAAAGCTCATAATATCATAACATGGGATAAATCATAGAAGTGAAATGTAATCCCAATAATCATAACTTAAAACATGAAACTTTGTGGCATACACACATAATCATAGAGAATCATTTCTTGTTAGTCAAGACTCAATGCCAAGACTATCTTAGTGGACAAAGTCCCTTTCTGAATCGAGTAACTCTCGTTTCAGTCCTGTTTCACTGAACCGGTATAACCTACCATTTCAGCCATGTCTATCTCATGAGATATAAAATCTTTACCCAATGCATTGGAGGGAGATATAGGTCCCACCCATATTATAATGAATCCTTTCTTATGTGTGCCACATAATCATAAATCATACATCATCGCATAACCCATGTAATAAAAATGGGATTCTTAAACAACATGACATCATAAAACAATTCATATAAGATAAAGGAATTCATAAAAATGTTTCCATCAAAACATAATCAAATCCATGTAATAATAGGGATAAAAACAGAACCCTTTTATTATCTTATATGGAAAATAATTTTGATAAAACACTTGAACTTCATTCTTGAGGAAAATATCCTTTCTACTTCAAAAACATTTTTCCTTTCATAACATGTCATAAAACTTTAAAATAAAAGAAGTTGATTAAAAATAAACTTGAAAACTTGTAAAGGAAGCTTCTTGGAATAATTTTTTAAAAATCCATTCATGCCGTATAAGTTAAAAAAAACATTCTTCGTACTTTTGTCGGAAAAGTCAAAAAGTACCTCGTACGAAAAACGACAAAAGATTCCTTTCATTTCTTTTACTAAAAACTCACCGAAGGGTAAAAATGGATTTAAACAATTGTAGGTGGATGGAAGTAATATTACATATTGATGAAACATGGATGTGGATGATAAAATACACCCCAGTAAATACTTACGAATAAACAATCTCGAATAAAAATGAGATTGTGATATTTCCCTTACCTTAGGTCCGATTTGCTTCGTATGTGTCCGAACCTCCTGTATAATGATTTAAATAATGTCATTGACTTATTACAGAATCATATTCATTGTTATGATATCATATATGGTTCACTTATGACATTATATTACCCGTTCTTTTGTAAATTCCATGTTAAAGAAGCGTTTTGGGTAAAATCGTTTCATTTATCGTAGGTGTTTTGACTTGTTGTTCTTGACATCATTATTACTTATATCATGATTTACTTACTTCCAGAATATAAAATATGATTTATATATCATATATATTCAGTATATATATATATATATAATAGATAGATAAATAAAATGAAAAACACCGTTCATAGAGACGGTAGTCCGTACGTACGCATGAACGCTGTTTTTCTTTCCTTATTGTCTTGAATGGAAGTAAGTAGATGACATACATATATATATATACATAAATCCAGTATCATTATTATGTCATATATTTCATTAGTACTTATTATATATACTTTATAATCATTCATGAATGGTTAATCATTAAGAATGAATCTCATCGCGTCGTGGAGACGGTAGTCCGTACGTACGCACGAGCGATGATATCATTTCCATAAATATTGAATTGAATTGGAGTGGATTATACAATATATCAGAATCAATATGATTTTGTAATAACTATTTATAGTTATTCTTTACACCATTATACCCATCCATGTAAGGTGGTGGTGGAAAATAGATTACACCACAGCGTGGAGACGGTATTCCGTACGTACGCACGCGCGGTGATTTATTTTTCCGTAGGATGGATAGATGGTGAAATAGGGTTTTTTCATACTTATAATAACATATCAGTATATGAGTGATACTGATGTTATTACTTCATAATGAAACAACCTAAGAAGAAGAAGTGGAAGAAGAAATAAAGATGAAAGAATTGGTAACGGTAATTACCTCTTCTTTGAAGCGCCTCTTTGAGACCTCCTCTTAGGGCACTAAAATTGGTCTTTGAGGAAGACCATAACCTCTAGGATGTTTCTAGGGAAGTGGAGAAGAGATTTTGGCAGGGTTTGGCCGAGCTTGAGTGCTCAATTTGGTGTGAGGAGGAGGGGGAGGAGGTGTCCTTTTATATAGGAGGAGAGGGGAACCTTAGGAATATCTCAAAATATTATTTTATATTAAAGTCAAAATCGGTTTATAATGGTTCCAAAGGGTCTTATTTCGAAGATAAAGTGGGGATGGGTCGAAATCCTATCAACCAATAGAATTTAGACAAGTTTAGGATATTATTTTAACCTTATCAATTAGATTTAACTCTAAGTTAAATAATTTAACTTTTACCGTGTCTTTTTTTTTCTTTCACTATATGGTTAATACACTTACTATAACATGCCAAACGAACCCCAAATTGTTTATTATTAATATATATATCCTTATCTAAGTCATTTGGCCGAACCTTAGATTTTTAGGAATAAAATAACAATTAATAATATAATATTTTATTTAAAAACTATTTTGTGTCAATTTTGACACTATTTGATATATGATTTTTGTGAGAGTCATAACAGAATTAAATGTTCGAACAAAGTTAATTAAATCAACATTAATATATCATAGTAACCTAGAAAATTAGTGGAATTCATAAAAAGTCTCAAATTACATTTATTTTGGTGTTTATAACATCAATTATGTCAATATTTCATTAATAAGATAATTACTGCATCATCATTGTGTTATAAATAAATTAAATTATTTAAAGTATAAAAATTACAAATAAAATACCATTATGTAGGAAATATTTTTATCTTTCTAATGAATATTTATAATCTTAAATACAACATATATAACCCTATGTAACAATTGTTTTGCTAAAAGATATATGCTTGTATCATTTTTGTATTCATTTTAACTTAATTAAAATAAAGTGTCATTATCACTTACAAGTGGATCAATGGGGTCCCAAAATCGACCCAAAGATGCCCATGGTCGACCATGTATCAACCAATAGGGTTAAGACACGTTTTAGGGTAATTTAATATTATTATAATATTATTTTTTAACCCTTATTTACCGGATTTACCCTTAACCATGGTAAATAAAATATTTACCGCAGTAATTATTCAAAATGTCTAAAAATAAAAGTTACCTATTTACACAATTTGAACATCCTTATTCCAAATATGGAATCCATTTTTCTAAATTCAAAACACAGAAGTGGCAGAAATTAATTTAAAATTAATTCCCGCTGTCAAAACAAAAAGCGTGTTTTTAAGAGATAATAACTATCAAAAGATTGACACATGTTTATGTTCGGTTTAATTGTAAAATTGTGTCCAATGACCAACATTATATTAAGTGGTAAAAATATATTCTAAATATACTTTAAAACCATTCAATTTTATAATTTAACCACATAAGATATTACGATGAAAAAAGTTGTTTTTAATTAAAATATAGCGTGTTTTTAGTATTCATTAAAATATGAAAGTTATCGGAAAAGTATCAAAAATTTATCTAATGTAAATTTTTACATCCTGATTCAAAAGAATAATATTATTTTGTCAAATTGAACATATAAACATGTCAAAAACTATATTTAAAGTGGGTGCGCCATCAAAAGGCGGTAAAACTGCATTTTTTGAAAAATACTTATTTTACCAGAAAAATTTATTTTGTTCTTATACCATGTTCTAGAAATGTGTAAGATGAATAATAATGTTATAAAATTCAAAATTTAGTTAAAACTATTCATAACGGCTAGTTCATGATAATATTATAATAATATAACATTGTTTATTAAAACCCGGTATTGCGTACAACACACGCTATCGAGGAAGGTCGCGATTGCGTGTAATGCAAGCCAAGTCAGGGTTGCGTGTTGTGAAAGAATCCTTCATTGTTTCGTATAACAGAATCCAACCATATTTCATTTATAGATTTAATATATATATATATATACTCAATGTTGCGTAGAATAACTATTATCAAAATTGTGTGTAACACGATCCAAGAATAGTGTTGCGTATACTGCAAGCTAATACGGTGTTGCGTATAGCGCAAGGTAATCTTGGTGTAGAATACAACACAAGACATTAATGAAATTAAAAGAATATTTTTCATAAAATCTCGGGGTGTTACATTCTACCCCCCTTAAAATGAATTTCGCCCTCGAAATTCGTCGGGATTATAAATGGTTTACTATTCGAAAGTTTCTTTGATAGAAACCCACATGGTAAAAAAAAATACCAAAACTTATCTTTAAAAACAAAAGTATGAAACGTAACGGTTACCCAAATAAACTAATCACTGGGTTTCCACATAGGTGAAAATATGGATATGGAAGAGAAATCTAACAATCATGTTCTGATGGAGAGTGGTAGAGAACATGGCTATGGAAAAGCTAGCAATCACAAAGCCATAAATTTGTGACGATCTAAGGTACCATCCGATTCATCAGATATAAGATCACTAGGACAACATTTTTGGTTTTCAATATCATTTCCCTAAAGTTGAAAATTTTGAATTAGAAGAAATACTTACTTGATTTTGGTATAATCTCACTGTTGTTCGTGAATTGAACAATTTACACTTCTTCCCTTAAAGAAATGAAGTTGAATTTGTTATTCGTGATGTGTTAGCAGATCATGTGATAGAATGACAGGTCATTCCATCTGTCTCAAACAAAAGGTTAGCAAAACTTATATACATAAGTCGATCTATAGTGAGATTAATCATATATGGTTCCTAAAATGGACTTATACTTCATATATCATACTGCTTAATATAATAAAACTAGTTTCTACTAAACAGGGACTTCTTGTAGGTCAGTGGTAGGCGATAAAGGCCAGTCGCACTTCGGTTGTGGGTTCGATTCCTACATCCTTGTCCGAAGCGATGGGCTGTCGCCCGTCCTGCAGGTTGTCCTTTTTCTAAAACTATATTACTATAACATCCCATCAATAATATCGAGAAAACTTCTATCCTTAAACAATACTAACTTATGTCCAATATAATCCATTCCAATCTTTAGGATTATCCATAATACTGCAGTCCACTCTCAGAGATTAAATACCATCGTTGATCCCATATATCATAAGATATATCTTGTTGGTCACATTCCCAACATTTAAAGGCCTTAATCTTGTACTCTCTTGAATACCCATTGAACCTTATTGAAAACATGAGTGCTGTTAAAAGTTAACTCTTTCCACATACCAAAATCCTCAAAATTCTATATACTCAAACCATGATACCACTTAGTCCTTATATCAATCATGAGCTCATGAATACTGTTAAACATTTCATTTTCTTGTTTTCCCTTCATTATGCGCATATCATCTTATTTCCAAAAATATCTCAATCACTTTGAATACCACATTAAACCAATACATAAATATTCCAGTACTTCATGATACAACATTATTTTGGAATCCCATTACATAAACGCTTAATCATTCCACCACATCGTTATCATATTCAACATCGCCAATAGTGATCGCATGTGACTTCCCTTTGTCCTTTGCCTTCAGTGGTTGCTCATGTTGATCATCACTAACCCTTGGATTAGGGCAATTATTAGCATAATGCCCCATTTCCTTGCACTTGAAGCATTGAAGTGTTGGTGGTGCGTTCTCTGCAGTGTTTGCTTTATTCACATCATTAGAAACCCTTTTTCCATTACTTCGACACTCAGCTACTCGATGACCTTCTTTTCCACACTTAAAACATTTTCTAGTCCCTTTAAGACAATCTCCACCATGCTTCTTTCCACACTTTGTGCATAAGGAAACATTCATCTTCTTTTCACCATTATTCTGAGATTTCTCCTTGAACTCCATCTTTCGTTTCTTGTCAAAACCATGAGATGGATATGTAACACCAACTTCCATTTCTACCTTGATAGCACAACGCACAATTTCTTCATAGCTACTGAAGTATCTTATAGCTAATGCCCTTCGAAGACTTGGTTTTAAGCCACTGAAAAATAGATCAACTTTACTTTCAGGTTGGATGATAATACCAGAAGCATACCTTGCAAGTCTTGTAAAATTTTCTTCATAGGTACCAACAGATTCATCGTCCCTTTGCTTCAGTTCAAGAAACTCTTTCTCCATCTTTGTTCGAAGAATACGAGGGAAGTACTTACTGAAAAACAAGTTCTTGAACTCGTCCCATTCCATGGACTCAATTTCATCTCTTGGCCTCGTATTCTTGATAAGATTCCACCATTGATCAGCTTCACCTTCCAAACGATATACTGCTAAGATGACTTTATCATGTTCAGAACATTGAAGAACTGAAAATATCTTTTCAGTAGTACTGATCCATTGTTCAGCCACAAGTGGATCAGAAGACCCACTGAAAGAAGGTGGACGTTGCCTCATGAAGGACTCAATAGAATATTGTTCCCTTCTCTGCTCATTTGGAAGTCCAGAATGATTCATAGCTTGTGTAAGTATAGAAATAAGATTTTGCACTCCATCTCCCATAACATTTGTTTGTTCAGGAGGGAAATCATTGCATTGTCCATTGCATTGATCAACACGGTTCCTTCGGGTTCCAGCCATCATCTAAAACCCAAAAAGAATAGTGTGAGAGGCAAAAATCATGCTAGGGAAAACAACATAATAAAGGGGGAGTACCTTCAATATCCAACATCTTAGGTTTAATTCTATGATCGTTAGCGTAATTCTATTACTATAACCTATACGTATACTTATCCCTAGGGACATCCCTAGACATACCTTAGAAATATCTCTAGGGATCTCACTAACGTTTTCGCATCCTAGTTTCCAAAGGTTGACTAAACCTTTCCTCTGATACCAACTGTAGAGACCCGTATCCTGACGTACATGGACATTACATTACATTTGCGGAATACTTAGTACATAAAAAAAACACACACTAAAGGATCGTAATAGTTTAGTGTCTTTGTAAACTCGGAACGTAATCTTCTAATCGTGGTGAAAGTTCTTCAATATCTCCCATAAAGGTCATCCCTTTTTTTTTACCTAAAACCTTTCTTTATATCCTGGGGAAAAGAAAACATAAAAGGGTGAGCTCAAATGCTCAGTAAGGGTAAACAAAAGAAATATCAATCACATCATATATATAAGAACATAGCTTTTGGAAATCTTAACCTGCAAAAAAGCTCATAATATCATAACATGGGATAAATCATAGAAGTGAAATGTAATCCCAATAATCATAACTTAAAACATGAAACTTTGTGGCATACACACATAATCATAGAGAATCATTTCTTGTTAGTCAAGACTCAATGCCAAGACTATCTTAGTGGACAAAGTCCCTTTCTGAATCGAGTAACTCTCGTTTCAGTCCTGTTTCACTGAACCGGTATAACCTACCATTTCAGCCATGTCTATCTCATGAGATATAAAATCTTTACCCAATGCATTGGAGGGAGATATAGGTCCCACCCATATTATAATGAATCCTTTCTTATGTGTGCCACATAATCATAAATCATACATCATCGCATAACCCATGTAATAAAAATGGGATTCTTAAACAACATGACATCATAAAACAATTCATATAAGATAAAGGAATTCATAAAAATGTTTCCATCAAAACATAATCAAATCCATGTAATAATAGGGATAAAAACAGAACCCTTTTATTATCTTAGATGGAAAATAATTTTGATAAAACACTTGAACTTCATTCTTGAGGAAAATATCCTTTCTACTTCAAAAACATTTTTCCTTTCATAACATGTCATAAAACTTTAAAATAAAAGAAGTTGATTAAAAATAAACTTGAAAACTTGTAAAGGAAGCTTCTTGGAATAATGTTTTAAAAATCCATTCATGCCGTATAAGTTAAAAAAACATTCTTCGTACTTTTGTCGGAAAAGTCAAAAAGTACCTCGTACGAAAAACGACAAAAGATTCCTTTCATTTCTTTTACTAAAAACTCACCGAAGGGTAAAAATGGATTTAAACAATTGTAGGTGGATGGAAGTAATATTACATATTGATGAAACATGGATGTGGATGATAAAATACACCCCAGTAAATACTTGTGAATAAATAATCTCGAATAAAAATGAGATTGTGATATTTCCCTTACCTTAGGTCCGATTTGCTTCGTATGTGTCCGAACCTCCTGTATAATGATTTAAATAATGTCATTGACTTATTACAGAATCATATTCATTGTTATGATATCATATATGGTTCACTTATGACATTATATTACCCGTTCTTTTGTAAATTCCATGTTAAAGAAGCGTTTTGGGTAAAATCGTTTCATTTATCGTAGGTGTTTTGACTTGTTGTTCTTGACATCATTATTACTTATATCATGATTTACTTACTTCCAGAATATAAAATATGATTTATATATCATATATATTCAGTATATATATATATATATAATAGATAGATAAATAAAATGAAAAACACCGTTCATGGAGACGGTAGTCCGTACGTACGCATGAACGCTGTTTTTCTTTCCTTATTGTCTTGAATGGAAGTAAGTAGATGACATACATATATATATATACATAAATCCAGTATCATTATTATGTCATATATTTCATTAGTACTTATTATATATACTTTATAATCATTCATGAATGGTTAATCATTAAGAATGAATCTCATCGCGTCGTGGAGACGGTAGTCCGTACGTACGCACGAGCGATGATATCATTTCCTTAAATATTGAATTGAATTGGAGTGGATTATAAAATATATCAGAATCAATATTATGTTGTAATAACTATGTATAGTTATTCTTTACACCATTATACCCATCCATGTAAGGTGGTGGTGGAAAATAGATTACACCACAGCGTGGAGACGGTATTCCGTACGTACGCACGCGCGGTGATTTCTTTTTCCGTAGGATGGATAGATGGTGAAATAGGGTTTTTTCATACTTATAATAACATATCAGTATATGAGTGATACTGATGTTATTACTTCATAATGAAACAACCTAAGAAGAAGAAGTGGAAGAAGAAATAAAGATGAAAGAATTGGTAACGGTAATTACCTCTTCTTTGAAGCGCCTCTTTGAGACCTCCTCTTAGGGCACTAAAATTGGTCTTTGAGGAAGACCAGAACCTCTAGTATGTTTCTAGGGAATTGGAGAAGAGATTTTTGCAGGGGTTGTCCGAGCTTGAGTGCTCAATTTGGTGTGAGGAGGAGGGGGAGGAGGTGTCCTTTTATAGGGGAGGAGAGGGGCACCTTAGGAATATCTCAAAATATTATTTTATATTAAAGTCAAAATCGGTTTATAATGATTCCAAAGGGTCTTATTTCGAAGATAAAGTGGGGATGGGTCGAAATCCTATCAACCAATAGAATTTAGACAAGTTTAGGATATTATTTTAACCTTATCAATTAGATTTAACTCTAAGTTAAATAATTTAACTTTTACCATGTCTTTTTGTTTTCTTTCACTATATGGTTAATACACTTACTATAACATGCCAAACGAACCCCAAATTGTTTATTATTAATATATATATCCTTATCTAAGTCATTTGGCCGAACCTTAGATTTTTAGGAATAAAATAACAATTAATAATATAATATTTGATTTAAAAACTATTTTGTGTCAATTTTGACACTATTTGATATATGATTTTTGTGAGAGTCATAAAAGAATTAAATGTTCGAACAAAGTTAATTAAATCAACATTAATATATCATAGTAACCTAGAAAATTAGTGGAATTCATAAAAAGTCTCAAATTACATTTATTTTGGTGTTTATAACATCAATTATGTCAATATTTCATTAATAAGATAATTACTGCATCATCATTGTGTTATAAATAAATTAAATTATTTAAAGTATAAAAATTACAAATAAAATACCATTATGTAGGAACTCTTTTTATCTTTCTAATGAATATTTATAATCTAAAATCCAACATATATAACCCTATGTAACAACTGTTTTTCTAAAAGATATATGCTTGTATCATTTTTGTATTCATTTTAACTTAATTAAAATAAAGTGTCATTATCACTTACAAGTGGATCAATGGGGTCCCAAAATCGACACAAAGATGCCCATGGTCGACCATGTATCAACCAATAGGGTTAAGACACGTTTTAGGGTAATTTAATATTATTATAATATTATTTTTTAACCCTTATTTACCGGATTTACCCTTAACCATGGTAAATAAAATATTTACCGCAGTAATTATTCAAAATGTCTAAAAATAAAAGTTACCTATTTACACAATTTGAACATCCTGATTCCAAATATTGAATCCATTTTTCTAAATTCAAAACACAGAAGTGGCAGAAATTAATTTAAAATTAATTCCCGCTGTCAAAACAAAAAGCGTGTTTTTAAGAGATAATAACTATCAAAAGATTGACACTTGTTTATGTTCGGTTTAATTGTAAAATTGTGTCCAATGACCAACATTATATTAAGTGGTAAAAATATATTCTAAATATACTTTAAAACCATTCAATTTTATAATTTAACCACATAAGATATTACGATGAAAAAAGTTGTTTTTAATTAAAATATAGCGTGTTTTTAGTATTCATTAAAATATGAAAGTTATCGGAAAAGTATCAAAAATTTATCTAATATAAATTTTTACATCATGATTCAAAAGAAGAATATTATTTTGTCAAATTGAACATATAAACATGTCAAAAACTATATTTAAAGTGGGTGCGCCATCAAATGGCGGTAAAACTGCATTTTTTGAAAAATACTTATTTTACCAGAAAAATTTATTTTGTTCTTATACCATGTTCTAGAAATGTGTAAGATGAATAATAATGTTATAAAATTCAAAATTTAGTTAATACTATTCATAACGGTTAGTTCATGACAATATTATAATAATATAACATTGTTTATTAAAACCCGGTATTGCGTACAACACACGCTATCGAGGAAGGTCGCGATTGCGTGTAATGCAAGCCAAGTCAGGGTTGCGTGTTGTGAAAGAATCCTTCATTGTTTCGTATAACAGAATCCAACCATATTTCATTTATACATTTAATATATATATATATATACTCAATGTTGCGTAGAATAACTATTATCAAAATTGTGTGTAACACGATCCAAGAATAGTGTTGCGTATACTGCAAGCTAATACGGTGTTGCGTATAGCGCAAGGTAATCTTGGTGTAGAATACAACACAAGACATTAATGAAATTAAAAGAATATTTTTCATAAAATCTCGGGGTGTTACATGATATGTATATTATTCATATCCAGAATTATATCATGTCTCTAAAAATTATTTTTAATCATCAAATGAAATTTAGTCTTGAATGGATACGATGGGGAATGAATCTCATCGCGTTCGTGGAGGCAGTAGTCCGTACGTACGCATGAGCAACAATATCATTATTTTGATATTATAATAATATATAATTGTATGGTATATCATATATACAGAATAATTATCATGTTATATTTATTATTTACATCAATTACACATCATTATCATACTCATCCAAATAATAATGTTTTGAATAACAATTACACCACGACGTGGAGACGGTAAGCCGTACGTACGCACGTATGGTGACATGTCATTAAAAGGATGGATAGAATACTAAATATGGTTGTAAAATATTTATAATAACATAATATTATATATAATATAATAGATTTATTATTTTATAATGGAAATAACAAAGAAAGAATAATTTGAAGAAGAAAGGAACTTCAAAGAGGGTGGTGAAAACATTACCTCTTCTTCGAGTTATTCCTTTTGATTTGATCAAAAGGGATCCTTAGGATGGCTTTCTGATCAAAATAAGGCCTCTAGGTTGAATTGAGGGAAGTTGAGAGAATATTTGGGCAGGGGTTGGCCGAGCCAAAAGGCTTTGAAGGTGTGAATTAGAGAGAAGGGGGAGTGCCCTTTTATAAGAGGGGTGAGGGGCACCTTTGGAAAATCTAGAAATATTATTTTATAATAAATTCATATTCAGTTTATAATGGCTAAAAAGTGGATTATTTAAAGGTTAAGGTGGGGATGGGTCGAAATACTTTCAACCAATATATTTTAGACAGGTTGGGGTCACTATATTAACCTTATCATTTATATTTAACTCTTAGTTAAATAGTTTGACTTTTACCATGTCTCTTTGTATTTTTATATTATATAGTTAATAAACTTACTATATACCGCCAAGAGACCCCCAAGTGTTCCATTAATGATACACCTATCATTATATAAGTCCTTTGGCTGAACCTTATATTTTTAGGAATGGAATATCAATTAATAATAAAATATTTGTTTTAAAAACTCTTTTATGTCAATTTTGACACTATTGGGTATTTTGTTTTTGATAATTTAATAACAACATTATTGCTTCGAAAAAAAATTATATAACCAATAATAATATTTCATATTAACCTATAAAATTTGTGTAATTAATAAAAAGTCTCAAATTACATTTATTTTGATATTTATAATATCAATTATTTTAATATTTCATAAATTAGGTAATTACTGCATCACCATTGTGTCATAAATAAATTAAATTATTTAATGTCTAAAAATTATAAATAAAATAAAATTATGTAGGAAATATTTTTATCTTACTAATTAATATTTATAATCGAATTTATCTTATGTATAACATTATATTAAAAATGTTTTAGTTATTAAACTTTGATTTTAAGTCTTTTAACTCTTCTTTGAATTAAATAATAATAAATGCCATAATATAATCCAAGTGGACCTAAATGATAATATTTTATTCCTAAGGTTGTTTTTGGTCAAGATAAACTTGTCCAATAGAATTATTACATGTGTTATGGTAATATTAATATCATTTTTACCCTTAATTACCCTATTTACTTTTAACCGTGGTAAATAAAAGTAAAAAGTTACTATTCGCCAAAAATTATTTTTATCTTATTGAATTACATTTTACTCCTTGATATTAACCATGTCTATTGGATTTTAGAAATTCCACTCACAAAAGCAGTAAAATTAAGTTTTATGTGAATTTCCAAATTCTCCTAGGAGGTGGGTAAAAAACGGTGAAAAGTTCCATAAAATTTTTATATATCTAAAATTATTCTACAGTAACTCCAATGAATTACATAGAAATTATATAGGTATTATTTATCCATTTTTACCTTAATTAAATTTAAATAAAATAAAAAATTATCTAAATAAAAAATTGGTTTTAAACTATAACTTAGTGTTTTTTCACTATTCATCAAAAATTGAATGTTTTCAGAAAAATACCAAAAATTAACCCTAAACTAATATCGATATTCCGAATCCAAAAATGAATTACATTTTGAAAGATAAAATTTATAAAATTTAAAAAAGTGGGTATTACTATTCATAACGGCTAGTTTTATTGGTTGTGGTGTGTGTTAGAACTCGAAGTTGCGTACAACACACGCTACTGTATTATTCAAAGAGAAGCGTACCGTGGAAGCTTGGGGTGTTATATGAAACACATTGTGCGCCACACTAAACTGTGTTGGAAAAGATAGATGGAAATCCAACTCTCTAATCCTCTCAAGTTTCTCAAAAGTCCCAATATAACTTGGAGATGACTTTACCTACTTCCCAAACTGACGATTTCCTAACCTAAGAGAGATTCTCAAAAACACCTGATTACCCACCTTGAATGATAACGGTCGTCAAAAATGGTACGCATAAGATTTCTGATGACTTTGAGCCATATCTATACACTTCCTGATTAACTTGATATTTTATGTAGTCTCTTGGACAAGGCTCTGTCTGATCATCGAAGTCTTGTCCGTTTCCACCCAACATAGTGGAGAACAACACGGACGCCCATAAAAAGCCTCAAATAGATCCATATGTATTGAAGCCTTATAAATTTTATTATAGTAGAACTCCACCAACGGTAAGTGCTCCTCCCATGAACTAGAAAAATCCATCACATAATCCCTTAACATATCCTCCAAGGTTTATATTTTCCTCTCAGATTGGTCATCTGTTTGAGGATGATATGTTGTGCTCATCGTTAACTGCGTTCCAAGGGCTTGCTGCAAGGATTTCCAGAAACGAGATGTGAAACTCAGATATCTATCTGATACAATAGAAACTGGAACACCAGGCCTCTTTACCACCACCTAGATATAGATTTTAGATAGATATTCCACCTTATGAGATTCACAAATTGGAATGAAATGGGCCGACTTTGTGAGTCGATCCACAATCTCCCATATGGCATTGTGTTTCCTGGTCGTTCTTGGAAGACCTATCACAAAATCCATTGTCATATGCTCCCATTTCCACACTGGGATAGGTAAAGACTACAACATGCATGTTGGCCGCCGATGCACTGCCTTGACTTGCTTACAATTCAAGCATCTCGAGAAAAACCCGACCACATCCCTAATCATACCAACCCACCAAAACTACACCTTCAATGCCTTATACATTTTCTGAATTCTATGATGGATAGCCCACCTGGAATGATGATAATCCATAAGATGTTCCTCCCGAAAAGCCACTGGTACCACCATCCGATTTTGAAAACAAAATACTGAATTCCCATTCAGTTCCTAGTTCTCAATGGTCTCTCCACCATTGAGTTTCGACCTCATCTCCATACATTCAGAATCAGGTGTATGTTCCTCTTTAACCAAACCAGACAAGTCAGGAACCAACAAAACCATAAAGAGGACTACTCTTCCACCTTGTTCCTCACATTCCAACCGCATGTCGGCTATGACCAACATCAACTGCCATTGATCTGATACATGTTTCACCACTTGAGCATATTATTTTCTACTTAATGCATCTGCCATAGAATTTCCCTTAGTTGGTGTGTACATTAAGTCAAATAAAACATATGGAGATATTCCATCCATATCCTTTGCCTCAGGTTCAATTCTCATTGTGAGAAGATATTCTTTATTCTCTTATGATCGTTAAACACTGTAAATTTCTCACTGAAGATATAATGAAACCACATTTTTTAATCATGAACCACTGCTGCCAACTCCAAATCATGTGTTGGGTAGTTCTTCTCATGCAACCTCAACTACTGTAAGCCATATACAACCACATGATCCCCCTACTTGAGAACACACCCAAACCCTAATCCCAATGTGTCACAATAAACCACATACCCTTTCCCTAGTTTTGAAAAAACCAAGATTGGTGTTGATGTAAGGCGACCCTTTAACTCTTCAAATCATTTCTAACACTGCTCATCCCATTGAAATGGGATATTCTTCCTTATCAAAGCTATCATCAGTGAAGCCAATCATGAGAAATCATGAACAAAACATCAATAATACCTAGATAGACCAAGGAATCTCTGTATCTCTAAGATGTTATTTGGTGGTTTCTATGAGATAACCACCTCTATCTTTTTCAGATCAACAAAAACACCCCTCTCAGAAATAACATGGCCAAGGAAATGAACCTCCTGTATCCAAAAGTCACACTTTGACAATTTGGAATACAATTGATGGTCCCTCAAGATCCCCAACATGATCACCAATTGTTTCTGATGCTCTACCCTTGTCCTCAAATACACCAGTATATCATCCAAAAATCACTACTAGAAATGAAAGGTATACCAACGGTTGAAAACCGTTGGTATAGGATGTAAAACCGGTGGTATAAATTATACCAACGGTTTTACAAACTATAGCCAAGTAAGTCGTGAAAATAGACATATACCAACGGTTTCAAAGAAACCATTGGTATATGTGAATAAATCTACACTATACCAATGGTTTATGTAAACCATTGGTATATAGGTTAGATATTCTAACAGTTATGAACCATTGGGATAAACTTTTTCTAGACTTGGTAAAAGATTTTTACCAATAGTTCTCTTAGAACCGTTGGTAAAAATTCCATATAGAACCAATACCAATGGTTTAAAACCATTGGTATAGGCTTAGATGTACAATTCACACAGAAACATGCTACTCTGTGTGCTTCTATGTGAATTTTACAGTAGTAAATGCAGAATCACAAAATAAGGATACATAATACAATAATCAATTATCAATAGAATACATTAAAAACTGAATATGTAATTATATGTGATATAGAATTAAGAATACAAAAAAAAATTCATTTTGTATAACACATACATGATTGAGTTTAAAAATTAGAAGCTAATAACCCAAAATAAGGAAATAAATAAATGAATTCAACCAAACACAAATATAATGTCCCATGGTTTGGGGCGGGTGTCTTTGAACTTAGTGATGATGATAATGGGTGTGTATCAATGAGCTTGTGTGACTTAGGGAATATAATTTTCCTTGGCATATTAAATGTTAAGTGTTTTATATTAGGGGTAGGATTTACTCATATGAGAAGTGTATTGTGTGAGGCTGGACCATGGATCGTTGTGCTAAAGTATCAACACAATCCAAATACTTTTGGTCGGTTTTCCATATGCCTATTGTTTTTACTTAAAATGATGTCTCTTTTAAACAAAATAGATACAGTTATAGTAATACCACCAATATTGTGCCTCGGATTGAGGCGGGGTTGACTCGTACATGTCACATATGACCCATGGATCGTTGTCCTAAAGTATCAACACAATCTGAATCCGTTTGGTTGGTTTTCCGTCTGCCAGTTGTTGTTTTTTCTTAAAATGTTGTCCATTTCAAATAAAATTGAGACACTTTGAGTGGTACCGGCCACACCAGGACTCAGATTGAGGCTCGGTTGACTCATACACATCATAAATGACCCATGGATTGTTTTTATAAAGTATCAACACAATCCAACTATGTTTGGTCAATTTTACATATGTCAGTTGTTTTTACTTAAAACAGTGTCCATTTTAAACAAAAGAGAGACACTTAGAGTGCTACCGGCCATATCATGCCTTGGATTGAGGCATGTTTGACTCATACACATCACAAATAACCCATGTATCATTTTCCTAATGTATCAACACAATCTGAATGGGTTTGGTCAGTTTTCTGTATGTCAGTTGCTGTTTTCATTTAAAATGTTGATCATTTCAAATAAAGGTGAGACACTTTGAGTGGTACCGGGCACACCGTGCCTCATATTGAGGCAGGGTTGACTCTTACTCATTAAAAATGATCCATGTATTGTTTTCCTAAAGTATCAACAGAATCCAAATGCGTTTGGTCAATTTTCCGTATGCCAGTTGTTTTTTTCATTTAAAATATTGATCATTTCAAATAAAGGTGTGACACTTTGAGTGGTATTGGGCACACCGAACCTCGGATTGAGGTGGGGTTGACTCATACACATCACAAATGACTCATGGATTTTTTTCCTAAAGTATCAACAGAATCCGAATACGTTTGGTTATTTTTCTGTATGCCAGTTGTTTTTACTTAAAATGATGTCCATTTTAATCAAAAGAGAGACACTTAGAGTGATACCGGACATAATGTGCCTCAGATTGAGGCAGGGTTGACTCATACACATCAAATATGACTCATAGATCTTTTTTCTGAAGTATAAACACAATTCGAATGTGTTTGGTCGGTTTTCCATATGCTAGTTGTTGTTTTCACTTAAAATGATGTCCATTTTAAACAAAAGAGAGACATTTAGAGTGGTACCGGTCACACCGTGCCACGGATTGATGCGGGGTTGACTTTTACACATCACAAATGTCCCATGGATCATTTTCCTAAAGCATAAACACAGTCTGAATACGTTTGGTTGGTTTTCCATATGCCAGTTGTTGTTTTCACTTAAAATGTTGTTCATTTCAAATAAAAGTGAGACACTTTGAGTGGTACTGGCCACACCAGGCCTCGGATTGATGCGGCGTTGACTCCTACACATCAAAAATGTCCCATGGATCGTTTTTCTAAAGTATCAACACAATCCTAATACGTTTGGTCAGTTTTCTATATGCCAGTTGTTTTTACTTAAAAGGGTGTCCATTTTAAACAAAAGAGAGACACTTTGAGTGATACCAGCAACACCATGCCTTGGATTTATGTAGGGTTGACTCATACATGTCACATATGACTCATGTATCATTTTCCTAAAGTATCAACACAATATGAATGAGTTTGGTTGGTTTTCCATATTCCAGTTGTTGTTTTCACTTAAAATGGTGTCCATTTTAAACAAAAGAGAGACACTTAGAGTGGTACCGGCCACATCATGACTCGGATTGAGGTAGGGTTGACTCATACAAATCACAAATGACCCATCTATCATTGTCCTAAATTATCAACACAATCCGAATGCGTTTTCTCAAAGTATACCAACGTTTTAAAAATGTTTGTATTGTGTGTTTCTAGAACTATTGTGCAACATCCCCTCCAGTAGCCCCTCCAGTATAAACATGCATAAGAAATAGCACAAAAAACACATACAAATAGACTTAAAACAGCATAAAAACACCTACAATAGCACAAAAAAACACATAAACCCATAAAATTCTTCCAACCATGTCTTGTACTACAATTCCCTATTTCAATCTTCATATGACAACAATATTTCAGTAGAGTTGAATTACAGTTTCAATAACTCAAAAGTTATTTACACCCATTTCAATATTCATATGACAACCACTCTTCCAGTAGTAATTCACCTCACCCCTGCACAACCCCCCCAACCAGAACAGCCCCCCCCCCCACATCCCCATCAAATTCTAATAGATAGAATAGTCTGAGAAATACTTATTAGAGTTGAATAAGAGTTTGAAATTGGCTCAAATCCCAATTTTTTTTTCTGGTCCTAGATTTGGGTATGTAATGATTTGTGATGCATTTTTCATTGAACTTGTATTTTTTATAATATATGGTGAAAAGGTATTTTCTTAGGAGTCTCATCACTTATGACCCCATGAGTGAAACTACCCAACTCATGAAAAAGAGTTTGCGACTATCGTTGATGAGTGTAAATTTCAGAGACACCACCTCTTTGATTAGATACAGGTTATATATACAAACTGAATGTCATATTAATATAATTTATTCTAATGTGAACTAAATAATTTTCATATGTGTTGGATAAAATACATGTAGGTGTTTATATTTGAAATGGAATATGTTCTTTGTAAAGGAAATGTCAGTTTTGATGCACTAAGAAGGAATATGAAGGAGGTAGGGGTGTTAATGTCAGATATTGGGTGAATGGTAATGGATTTGTTGGTAGACTCTATAGTGGTAAAAACATAATATACTTGGGTATTGGTTTTTATACGCATAGTGATCATGTCCAAATTGGTTGAATAAGTGGATGCTGAACATGTGTCTGATCCAGAGTTTTTCGTGATGTATATGAGGTTGACAAAAAACAGTCCCCTTCCAGGATGGGTTATAGTCATACATGGTGTACTACTGGTTAATTTAAGGGAGACACTTCTTTATTCCCTGATAAAAATAATTGATGAGACCCTCTCATACTTAATAGTGAGAATAAAAGCGACGACACAAAATATCCTCAAAAAATTGGATCCAACTGAATCATGCCCCAAATACCCTCTTTAACCCAACCATCCTACCATAGGAATTTGACAAGTGGCAGCATATTCCCTCACTACACTTTCTTGATGTTGTGAAATAAAACCCCTCAATTTTTGAAATTTTTAGGTTTTTTAGGATCATAATAAGATCTTTTGACAAAAAAAGAACACCCAAATATGATCTATCCTCAAACAAAAGAAACATTTATAGAAAATGAAAAATGTCTGAAAATGGATTTTACCTGGGAGTTGTTTTCTTCTTCCTAAATATAAATAGAATGTCTGATGATGCATTCTATGAAACTAAATTTGAAAATGGGGCATTGAAATTGACCCATGGTTCCATGGTCATTACAAAAGGATTAAAGTATGGAACTCTTTACTTGATTTAAAATTCAAGCAGAACTGAAATGATCAGAAGTTCAACTTGTGATGGTTTAGAAGAATGGAACTGTATGTTTATTGACCTTAGTGAGAATAATATTAATTTTCTTAAGGCTATGAACACTAAATGGTACAAGTATGGTGTGATCTATTTATCAAAGTAGGATTCCATCACATCATACCTTGGATTGAGGTGGGGTTGACTCGTACATGTAAAAAATGACCAATGTATCATTTTCCTAAAGTATCAACACAATACAAATACATTTGGTCAGTTTTTCGTATGTCAGTTATTGTTTTCACTTAAAATATTGTTCATTTAAAAAAAAGTGAGACACTTAGAGTGATACCAGTCACACTGCGCCTCGAATGGAGGTGGGGTTGACTCGTACACGTCACAAATGACACATGTATCGTTGTCATAAAGTATCAATATAATCTGAAAGCGTTTGGTCAGTTTTATGTATGAAAGTTGTTGTTTTCACTTAAAATCATGTCCATTTCAAATAAAATAGAGACACTTTGAGTGATACCGGTCACACCGTGCCTTCGATTAAGGCGGGGTTGACACGTACACGTCAAAAATGACCCATGGATCATTTTGCTAATGTATCAACACAATCCAAATGCATTTGATCAGTTTTCTGTATTCCAGTTGTTGTTTTCACATAAAATTTTGTCCCTTTCAAACAAAAGTGAGACACTTTGAGTGATATTGGTCACACCATGCCTTGAATTGAGGCAGGGTTGACTCGTACCTATCACAAATGATCCATGGATCATTGTGCTAAAGTATCAACACAATCTGAATGCATTTGGTCAGTTTTCTGTATTCCAATTGTTGTTTTCACTTAAAATAATGTCCATTTCAAATAAAAGTGAGACACTTTAAGTGATACCGGCCACACCGTGAATCAGATTGAGGCGGGGTTGACTTGTATACATCAAAAATGTTGTCCTGGGTACCCGGTTTCCCTTAGAATGTGGCACAGTTTCACTGAACTATGTTCCAACCATGAACCACATATTGTTGGGTAAAAATACTATATTTTCTATAAAAACACTAAAGTAAATACAAGGGAAAAATAAAATACCAAAAAAATAATAAAAATTACCTCATAATTAAATAATGGTTGTGACACTTGGCCAACCATGGACCCACCTGAACAGCCCAGCCCACCCACCCCCCCCCCCACCTGGACAGCCCCCACCCCATCCCCCACCCCACCTGCACACTCCCCCTTCCCACCCTGAAAACATGAAATTTAAATTAAAAATACCTTAAATATGATTTTTGTTTTCTTCGACCAAACGCAAATATTATGCCTCTACTCCAAATTCTAAAAACGATGACATATTTTTTGCAATTCCGATGTTGTTCAAGACCTTCAGGGATGAAGAAAATCAAGTTTTCCTATGTAATAAGACTCTTCAGAGTGTTCTGAAATTAAATAGGTGGGTTTAGAAAAGAAAATTAAAGTATTATAAGTAGTATTTTTATGGAGGGTTTTGAAATTTCTAATTAAATAGCTCCAACTCATATAAAAGATAAAGATTTCAGAATATCCTATAACCAACACATAATTGTAAATGAATAGATGCCCCAAAGTGGTGTTAAATGAGGATAATTGAATTTGAAATCCAACAAGGGAGGTATCAGTAGAACACCCTAATGAATTAAGAATTCCTAAGGAAATCTTTTAATGATACTGATATGAATCACCATTTATATATTTACATTGGTTTTATTGATGGATAATGATCTTATTTTTCATGTGTGGAGTTAGGTTGACCTCAAAACACCGAATGGGGTTTCACTCTATAGTTATGAGAATATATTATCCAAAGCTATGAATATTCCACCTGTAAACATGACAACTTTATATCAGTGCCTACTAGAATTTCATGACATTTAAGGGATATGTGTTTTGTGAAAAGCCTATGCATTATAGGGATGTCCATGAATGATGGTTTTTTGTCCATATTTGAATGGAATTCAGTAACAAGGATGGGTTATTTCATTTAACCAATGTTATAGTGTATGTTTAGGATGAGTTCTTGCATTTAACTAGTGTTCTAGTTTATGTTTAGGTGAGGTGAGTTAGAAACCAGGCTAGGCATGTCATTAGAACATGGGTTCTTCCATTTAACCATGTAGTCTTGGATTTCAGGGATGAAAGTGTTTTGGGTGAGATAATTACTACCCAATATATAGTATGGCCAACACATCATATGGGCATACCCATGAAACAAAGGCATGTTTAAATGGGACGTTTTCAGTACCCCATTTGGCCAAATATACTTTCCACCATAAGGGATTGGCCATTTATATTTACATGGCTATCCAAGTCATCTACTCTGTGTACATTCCCAGGACACTAGATTATCTTAGACACCATGTGAACCCTTATACAAACCATATGAACCCTTATACCATATAGTCATTATTACAACCATTAAAAACAACTGATTAAACAACATAATTTTTCAAAGATAATCAAATTGAACATAAATCAATAATACTATTGGATATATCAAGTAAAATGAAGGCATACTATCTTACATCCTAAACGACCACCCAAAACCATGATTAATGTCCATATAGCTCTCCTTTCTTCCAGATCAAAAGACAAAAAAAATAGTTGCAGAACAACAAAACCAAGGTATAAAAAATAGTTGTAGAACAACAAAACCAAGGTATCACTTACAGATTTGAAGTGTAGAAGAAACAATTTCCTTTATTGAAGATGGATCGATCAGTGGAAGAAGTTTGGTAGGCTATGGAAGAGGGAGATTTGATTTAGGGCACTAATCGGGCGGAGGGGGGCCAGTAATCGAGCGGAGGGGTAACTGGATTCCGGATGTGAATTTAGGGGAAAACTTTCCCAACAGTTTTTAAAAACTGTTGGGAATGTATGTATAGTAAGGACTATACCAATGTTTCATACAAACCGTTGGTAAAAAGCCAACATATACCAACGGTTATGGATAACCGTTGGTAAAAGTGCCTACACTAAGGCCTATACCAATGGTTCTAACAAACCGTTGGTTGAAATATTTACAAAATCTTCTATTCCAACAGTTTTAAGAAAACCTTTGGTATACATAGCCATTACCAATGGTTCATCTAAACTGTTGGGATATAAGAGTTGGTAAAAGTGGGATTTCTAGTAGTGAATACAGCCAAAAAAGAATCCAGATATCTCTGAAATATCTGATTTATCAATTCCATAAACACTACTGGTGCATTTTTTAGACCAAAGGGAATAACCAAATGTAAAGACCCATAAAATTCAAGGGAAATTTTTTTCTTAATTTTCTTTGTAATTTTACAAGAACGCAGTTTCTGACGACGCCTGATTCCGAGGCCCGGTGTTCCCGGAATTAATTTCCGATGTTTAGCTCGGGTACGTTCAGTGAACGAACGAGCGGATTTTTATAACTTTTGAACCGGTGCTCGGAATCGACTTCCGAGGACACTGATGGATTCGCAGCGCTGGTAATTTATTAAGAAGATCTTTTTCGGAGTTGCGTTTTCATGGGAGGAGTTGTTAAAAATTTGTGGAAGATAAAATAAAAATTGAGTTACAATTTTTATTTCTTTTAAGTGGTTTATCCATTGAGTGGAAGTTGGGGTAACCACCCAACTTCCCATTAGAGGATTAAAGGTGAGGTGGGGCCCACACAAACCCCACCCCTTTCACCTTCCCTAAACTCCCTTAAACCTCTCCTCTCATTAATTGGTAACTCTTCTCAACATGTTTAACCCCCCCCCCCCTTAATGTGAGACCACTCACCTCCCCCTCTCTCTTCTTTAATTCATGTCACCTAAACATTAATTAATTTGACAACTCAAGATCAATTAATTAAGTTTGTTGGTTTTGAATTTTGTAATTTTGAATGCATGGCATGGGTAAATAAAATAAGGTGGAGCCTTATTTTATTTTGGCAAGAATTTTTGTGTTAAGAGGAAGGGAAGAGAGCTTTTGAGTTTTGAAGAACTTCCTCCTCCGAAGAAGAACGCTTCATCTCCTTGTTGAAGAATGTGAAGAACACCGAAGTTTCGACGAAGAACGCCGTCTCATCTTGCACCTTCTCTCCATGTCGAAGGAAGAGAGACGCCGGATTCTTCATCGGGCGATCACCGACGACGTGCCTTCTCCTCTTCTTCCTCCGCATCAAGGGAGGAGACACCACCGTGGGGAACGTCACCTTTGATGACGACTCACCCTACGATGTCAACGGAATCGGTACCGATCTTTCGCGACGTTCGATCATCACGACGCTTTCCTCTTCCGAGGCTCGACGACATGTAACGTCTTTCGAAGGTAGGGGTTTGGTTTTTATTTCGTGAATAATTTTTTTGATGTTCTTCGATATGACGGCCAACTGTTATCAAAATAATGGAGGAGGTCGGACCGCACAAACACGGCCGAACCTCCTCCCCTTTATATTTTGATGGTTATCTACATGGATTGAATGGAAGCGACGTAGTGTCGTCACTCCGTGCGGGAATTTAGAGAATCATGACAAAGAAGCGTGGCGCCGTCGCACCGCGCCTTGAGGCTGAACGAATCTGCGGTCAGAGTCGGGCCGCGGCGAAAGGGGTGTCGCGCCGAAAATCCACGAAGACGGCGTGATTTGTTTTTTTTTTTTTTTTTGACGTTCGGATCGACGGGCGACGACAAATCGGGCCAAAATGTCGTTTGAATTCCTTCGCAGTAAAGATCGGGTCCCGGGAGGACTGTTGGCGAAGGCGGTAGGTGAAACGGACCACCGGAGAGCGTCCGGTGGTCCGCAGAAGGCGGCGGCGGCGCGCCACGCCAACGCGGCGGCGCCGGCGACCGGAGAAAATTGTCGCGGCTAAGCCGCGGCGGTGGTACATGAACCGGAACAGTCGGTCCATTCCGGGTTTGAGGCGGCGCAGCTTTAAGTCGCGCTAGGTTTACAACCGGGGGGTTTGTAACCCCCCACACCCGTCGCACCGCGCCAGCGCGAGGCCAGCCGGCTGCCCAGGCCGGGCCGGGCCGCGCAGCCGGGCCGGGACGGGCCGTGCCGAGCTGGTCCGGACCCGGACCCGATTCGGGTCGACCCAGTTCGGCCGACCCAGGGGGGTTGGGCCGGGCTGGGCCGGGCCCTGACCCCCATTTCGGACTATCTACGGTCTTTTGCCCATAACTTGGGTTGCGGACCTCCGATCGATGCACCATCAGCGGCGATGAGATCCTTGAAACGAGAGGGTCATTTTGATATATTACACTCAAGGTTTCGGAGAACTTTGAGTACGGCCGGGTTGGTTCGGATACGAAACCTACCGGGGCCTCGGAGCGGAAACGCTTATATCTTGAGCTCCAGACGTCTGATTGACATGCCGTCTGTCTCGTTGAATTCCCCTTGATGAGACAGAACTTTTGGCTTACTCCGATCGAGGTTTGTACGCCGTCGGAGTGCGGTCGGGTTGGTTCGCTCACAAAACCAATCGGGCCCCTGGAAC
This sequence comes from Viscum album, assembly GCA_963277665.1. Taxonomy (NCBI): domain Eukaryota; kingdom Viridiplantae; phylum Streptophyta; class Magnoliopsida; order Santalales; family Viscaceae; genus Viscum; species Viscum album. Next base: position 273,211,972 of record OY728155.1, on the reverse strand, counting down.
GAAAAAGCCAATAACTCACAGACCGGGCGTCTGATTGACGCGTTATTTGTCTCGTTGAATTCCTCTTGATGAGACAGAACTTTTGGAATACTTCGCCTGAGTTTTGGATGCAGTTGGAGTATGGTCGGGTTGGATTGTACCCGAAATCCAACCGGGCCCCTGGAACGGAAAATCTGATATCTTTCAGACCGGACGTCCGTTTGACGAACCGTCAGTGGCGTTGGTGATCACGTTGAGAAACGATCCCTATGAGTATACTCTATGAGAGTTTGGGTGCAGTTGAGATACGGCCGGGTTGGTTCGCACACGAAACCAACAGGGCCCCTAGGACGAAAAGGCTAATAACTCAGAGACCGGGCGTCCGATTGACGCGTCGTCTATTCCGTTGAGACCCATATGATGAGGCGGTCCTTTGAGATACTTCTTCATGGGACTTGTGATACTTGGATTATCGACCTGTAGCTCGTGGATCGGACCCTCCCGGAGACGATCATACAGAGTACGGAGACCGTGTAGCTGGCTATGACCAATGACTGCTTGTCCGATTTGATTCGGAGTGAATAGCATAGCCCAGTGGGGAGCACTACTTTGTGAGGTGGCAAACCCATGGCAGAGGAGAACTACTGTGTGAGGTGGCAGACCGCGGTACTCGACAGGAGGAGTACCTCTGTAGGCTATGAGGGGGAGCACTATTGTGTGAGGTGGCAGACCCATGGCGGAGGAGCACTACTGTGTGAGGTGGCTGACCCGCGGTACTCGACAGGAGGAGTACCTCAGCAGTCTTAGGTTAGTGAGCAGTACCTCGGAGTCGTGACAGGACCATTGTACACTCCAAAGATGGGTCTCTTCAGCAGTTACGGTTTCGATAATGAAAATCCTGGTTTGGGCTGAGACTATGACCTTTGTTTTTACCTCATGATTGAGATGGGTCACTTGATAACTTAGGTATATGTATGGGCATATACCTGGGTAGTGGTTTTCCGTTGATTTATTAATCTTTGTGTTTCCTCATTATTGATATGGGTTACTTGATAACTTAGGTATATGTATGGGCATATACCTAAGTAGAGGTTATCTATTGAGATATTCTTTGTGGTTATCCATGTTGGTTTTTGTGAGACCTTGAGGGTTTCAGGGTCCCTACTGAGTATCTTTATACTCACCCCTGCACGGGCTATGTCTACACCTCATTGTGTTGGTTGTAGATGACGGGCAGTGCTGATGGAGGCCGAGTGTTCGAGGACTAGATGGTACCTAGAGGTGGACCTCACGACGAGTTAGTATCCGGAGGTGGACTTCAGGACGAGACGTCACACGGAGGAGGTTGACAGGCGAGAGCGTTGTGGAGGCTATCTGTACCTACCATTCAGGTAGGATCCGTGGTGGACGATCCAGGAGCTGCGCTATCTGTACCTACCCTTCAGGTAGGATCTGAGTAGGACGATCCAAGAGCTACTTCCTTTCATCCAGGTGTTATCTTTTTCTATTGTACTTTTGTTCAGTTGTATCTGTACTTTCGATTGGGTTTGTATTTTGGCCCATTTACTTTTCAGCACTTACTTTGGTACTTAGTGTTTTACTTCCGCTTGTACTCTGTGGTGTTTTGTTTACTTTTATAAAGTAAATGTCTTCCTATTTATCGGGATTTACGCCTTTGGTGCTAGTCGCCAGCCCCTGACCTATGAAGGTGGGATTGGGGTAGTCACGGCACGGGCCCCGAGGACGGGTCGTGACAAATTGGTATCAGAGGAGTTCGGTTCTACCGCAGAACTCATGACTCTGATCTTTTTCTTTCTATGAAGCAATAGTGTTAGGGCAAATGAGTGTGGTTTTCAGTTCAGGGAATCCAGTGTTGGTGCGGCGGCCGACGTATCCGTACACCAGGACCCTGACTTCTGATTTCCAACTTTGTGCATGAAAACACTGATTGCGTGTGTGTTTCCAAAAGTTTTAAAGTCAGCTCAAACCAGGTCAGCTCACCAGATATAAATCATTTGACTGTGTCACGTTGTTTCTTTCAGGATGCCTCCCCGCGGACGACCAGCTAAGCCCCAAGAGTTGTTCGTACTGACAGCCCGCCGAGCGACGTGGCCTCAGTACAGGGCCCTATCCCAGTTGAGGCACCAGCGGAGGCACCAGTGGTACTACTACCCATTGGGACACCGATGCCACCAGCCCCAGCAGCAGAGGGTGCACTTCACTTGAGCGCACTGCACGAGTTCTAGTGCCAGAGGCCACCCAGGTTCAGGGGAGAGATGGACCCGCAAGCGGCTGAGGATTGGATGGAGGCTGTGGTGAGAGTCTTCAGGCTAGTGGGGACGCCAGCAGACTTCATGGTGATCCTTGCTGCCAGCCTTCTTCAGGCAGCAGTAGGAAGATGGTGGAGCCTGATGCTCCAGATGCATGATGAGGCAACACTTCTGTGGGCAGACTTTGAGATCCTGTTCTGGGCAGAATTTGTACTAGCCACCCTTCGAGTGGTGCGTATACAGGATATGCTGCATCTACAGCAGGGTAGCATGATGGTGGCGCAATACTCAGTGAGGTTCACAGACCTCTCACGCTACTCCACAGATATGGTACGGGACCCATTCTTCAGGGCCCGAACCTTAGATCAGGGGCTCATGTGAGAGATTAGAGCTTCTGTTGTTTCTCACAGCATCCCGACGCAGACAGGGGTGTTGGAGCGAGCCCTCTTAGTGGAGAGTTTCCTTGATGAGTAGTCTCCAGCAGCAGGACCCACCACTAGCTGGCATGCGGCAGAGTCTTCTGTAGCAGGCAGTAGACAGATGACGCAGAGGTCCAAGAGGACCAGAACTACAGGTGGTTGACCGCATGACTCAGGGTCGGTAGTGCGAGGCACCAAGGGAAATGATAGAGCCAGACTCGCCATTCAGTGTTACTCCTATGGAGGGATTGGTCACATGGCATGTGACTGTCCGACCCTCCATGCAGATGACCAGCAGTTAAATGAAGAACCTCCCAGGCAGAGGCAAAGGTTCGATCGAGGCGGACCGCTAGGAGTTGGTCGTACAGCTGGAGGTGGACGACGCTTCTAGGTGTTGCCACCACCACCACCAGGAGATCCACCCCGACTGCAGGGAACAGGTGGACATGGGAGATCTCAACTTCAGGCAGCAGAAGTATATGACTACGGAGCTTCGGAAGCAAGTGGACAGGAGAGGAACTAGTGGTTTCCTTTTTTTCTTCGTACTTCTAGTTCCATGTTGTTGTTACATTTGTGTCTTTGTACTACGAGCTGCAATAATATAAAGACACTTACCTTTGTGACATTTGATTCCATCCTTTTTTTGTACTAAGAGATTCCGGTTTAAACTGTTGACTTGACCCTCACTTTTGAGATTTCTACTAGAGGAGACCCAGTGACCTCACACTGATGCCGATTGTGTGACTTGACCCTTGGAGGCGAGAGTGACAGTTGGATCTCTTGGTAGTAACGTCGAGGCATTACGACGTCATCCATGGCATGAATACATCATTCATGTCTGAATTGACTGTATTAGGCAAAGAACGTAGTTTATCTAGGGGATGAGACCGGATTTCTCTTATCGGAAAAGAAGAAATCATAGCAGCTCTTGTGGGACCATAGATGGTCCAAGCCACGACAGAGTAGGTCCAAGTCATCCAAGAGTGGATGAGTGCATCTTAGAGCCGACAGAATCCTTATGCTGACAAGAGGCAGAGACCACTAGAGTTCGATGATGGCGACCACGTTTTCTTACGGGTCTCACCTCGACGTGGAATTACGGAGATTTGGCTGAGGTGGAAAGTTATCTCTGCACTTCATCAGACCCTTCAAGGTCCTCAGCAGGGTAGGAGAGGTGGTTTATCGCTTGACCTTTCCACCTTAGTTGCATCGGGTGTATGAAATCATCCGCGTACCTCAGCTGAGGAGATACGTGGATGATCCTACACACATCATCGACCTCAGGGAGTTGGATGTCGATGACATGGAGACTTGCGCGAATATTCCAGTGGAGATCGAGGATCGATAGGAGCGACTCCCAAGTGAACGATCGATTCCTCCGGTGCATTTTCACTGGCAGCACAGGAACCTCCAGGGGAGCACCTGGTAGCGGAAGGCTCAGATGCGTGCTCAGTACCACTTTTGTATCCCTAGTTTGTGTTAAAGCTTTACAGGGACGTAAATCCCTAAGGTGGGAGTAATGTAAAGACCCGTAAAATTAAAGGGAAATTTTTTTCTTAATTTTCTTTGTAATTTTACAAGAACGTAGTTTATGACGGCGCCTGATTCTGAGGCCCGTTGTGCCCAGAATTAATTTTCAATGTTTAGCTCAGGTACGTTCAGTGAACGAACGAGCGGGTTTTTCTAACTTTTCAACCGGTGCACGGAATCGACTTCTGAGGGCACCGATGAATTCGCAGCACCGGTAATTGCTTAAGAAGATCTTTTTCAGAGTTTCGTTTTCACGGGAGGAGTTGTTAAAAATTTGTGGAAGATAAAATAAAAATTGAGTTACAATTTTTATTTCTTTTAAGTGGTTTATCCATTGAGTGGAATTTGGGGTAACCACCCAACTTCCCATGAGAGGATTAAAGGTGAGGTGGGGCCCACACGAACCCCATCCCTTTCACCTTCCCTAAACTCCCTTAAACCTCTCCTCTCATTAATTGGTAACTATTATTAACATGTTTAACCCCCCCTTTAATGTGAGACCACTCACCTCCCCCTATCTCTTCTTTAATTCATGCCACCTAAACATTAATTAATTTGAAAAATCAAGATCAATTAATTAAGTTTTTTGGTTTTGAATTTTGTAATTTTGAATGCATGTCATGGGTAAATAAGATAAGGTGGAGCCTTATTTTATTTTGGTTAGAATTGTTGTGTTAAGAGGAAGGGAAGAGAGATTTTGATTTTTGAAGAACTTCCTCCGAAGAAGAAGAAAGCATCATGTCCTTGTTGAAGAACGTGAAGAACACCGAAGTTTCGACGAAGAATTCCATCTCATCTTGCACCTTATCTCCACGTCGAAGGAAGCGAGACTCCGCATTCTTCATCTGGCGATCACCGACGACGTGCCTTCTCCTATTCTTCCTCCGCGTCAAGGGAGGAGACACCACCGCGGGGAACGTCACCTTTGACGACGACTCACCCTCCGACGTCAACGGAATCGGCACCGATCTTCGGCAACGTCCGATCATCGCGACGCTTGCCTCTTTCGCGGCTCGATGATGTGTAACGTCTTTCCAAGGTAGGGGTTTGGTTTTTATGTCGTGAATAATTTTTTTGACGTTCTTCGATATTAACAGCCAACTGTTATCAAAATAACGGAGGAGGTCGGACCGCACAAACACGGACGAACCTCCTCCCCTTTTTATTTTGATGGTTATCTGTGTGGATTGAATGGAAGCGATGTAGTGTCGTCGCTCCGTGCGGGAATTTAGAGAATCACGACGAAGAAGCACGGCGTTGTCGCACCACGCCTTGAGGCTGAACGAATCGGCGGTCGGAGTCAGGCCGCGACGAAAGGGGTGTCGCGCCGTCGTGCCACGCCGGAAAACCACGAATACGGAGCGATTTGTTTTTTTTGACGTTCGGATTGACGGGCGACGACAAATCAAGCCGAAATGGCGTTTGAATTCCTTCGCAGTAAAGATCGAGTCCCGAGAGGACTGTTGGCGAAGGCGGAAGGCGAAACGGACCACCGGAGCGCGTCCGGTGGTCCGCAGAAGGCGGCGGTGGCGCGCCCCGTCGGAGAAAATTGTCGCGGATGAGCCGCGGTGGTGGGACGTGAACCGGAATGGCCGGGCCATTCCGGGTTTGAGGCGGCCCGGCTTTAAGTCGTGCCAGGTTGACAACCTGGGGGGTTTGTAACCCCCCGCACCCGTCGCACCGTGCCAGCGCGAGGCCAGCCGGCTGCCCAGGCCGGGCCGGGCCATGCAGCTGGGCCGGGCCGCGCCCAGCTGGGCCGGACCCGGACCCGGTTCGGGTCGACCCGGTTCGGCCGACCCAGGGGGGGTTGGGACGGGCCAGGCCGGGCCCAGACCCCCATTTCGGACTGTCTACGGTCATTTGCCCATAACTTGGGTTGCGTACCTCCGATCGATGCACCGTCAGCGGCGACGTGATCCTTGAAATGAGACGGTCGTTTCAATATATTACACTCAAGGTTTCGGAGAACTTTGAGTATGGCCGGGTTGGTTCGGATACGAAACCAACCGAGCCCTCAGAGCGGAAACGCTTATATCTTGAGCTCCAGACGTCCGATTGACGTGTGTTCTATCTCATTGAATTCCCCTTGATGAGACGGAACTTTTGGCTTACTCCGCTCGAGATTTGGATGTCGTCGAAGTGCGGTCGGGTTGGTTCTCTCACGAAACCAACCGGGCCCCTGAACGAAAAAGCCAATAACTCACAGACCGGGCGTCCGATTGACGCGCCGTCTGTCTCGTTGAATTCCTTTTGATGAGACGGAACTTTTGGCATACTTAGCCTGAGTTTTGGATGTAGTTGGAGTATGGCCGGGTTGGATTGTTCCCGAAATCCAACCGGGCCCCTGGAACGGAAAACCTGATATCTTTCAGACCGGACGTCCGTTTGACGAACCGTCAGCAGCGTTGGTGATCACATTGAGAAACGGTCCCTATGAGAGTTCGGGGTGCAGTTGAGATACGGCCGGGTTGGTTCAAACACGAAACCAATCGGGCCCCTGGGACGAAAAGGCTAATAACTTACAGACCGGGCGTCCGATTGACGTGTCGTCTGTTGCATTGAGACCCCTATGACGAGGCGGTCCCTTGAGATACTTCTTCGTGGGACTTGTGATAATTGGAGTATCGACCTGTAGCTCGTGGATCGGACCCTCCCAGAGACAAGAATACAGAGTACGGAGACCGTGTAGCTGGATGTGACCAATGACTGCTTGTCCGATTCGATTCAGAGTGACTAGCATAGCCCAGTGGGAAGCACTACTTTGTGAGGTGGAAGACCCATGGCGGAGGAGCACTACTGTGTGAGGTGGAAGACCCGCAGTACTCGACAGGAGGAGTACCTCTGTAGGCTATGAGGGGGAGCACTACTGTGTGAGGTGGCAGACCCATGGTGGAGGAGCACTATTGTGTGAGGTGGAAGACCAGTGGTACTCGACAGGAGGAGTACCTCAGCAGTCTTAGGTTAGTGAGAAATACCTCGGAGTCGTGACAGGACCACTGTACACTCCAGAGACGGGGCTCTTCAGCAGTTACGGTTTCGATAATGAAAATCCTAGTTTGAGCTGAGACTATGACCTTTGTGTTTACCTCATGATTGAGATGGTTCACTTGATAACTTAGGTATATGTATGGGCATATACCTGGGTAGTGGTTTTCCGTTGATTTCTTAATCTTTGTGTTCCTCCTGATTGAGATGGGTTACTTGATAACTCAGGTATATGTATGGGCATATACCTAAGTAGAGGTTATCTGTTGAGATAATCTTTGTGGTTATCCATGTTGGTTTTTGTGAGACCTTGAGGGTCTCAGGGTCCCTACTGAGTATCGTTATACTCACCCCTGCACGGGATATGCCCGCACCTCGTTGTGTTGGTTGCAGACGAATGGCAGTGCTGACGGAGGTCGAGTGTTCGAGGACTAGATGGTACCCGTAGGTGGACCTCACGACGAGTCAGTATCCGGAGGTGGACTTCACGACGAGACGTCACAGGGATGAGGTTGACGGGAGAGAGCATTGTGGAGGCTATATGTACCTACCCTTCAGGTAGGATTCGTGGTGGACGATCCAGGAGCTGTGCTATCTGTACCTACCCTTCAGTTAGGATCTGAGGAGGATGATCCAGGAGCTGGTTCCTTTCATCCAACTGTTATCTTTTTCTGTTGTACTTTTGTTCAGTTATAGCTGTACTTTCGATTGGGTTTGTATTCTGGCCCATTTACTTTTCAGAACTTACTTTGGTACTTAGTGTTTTACTTCTGCTTGTACTCTGTGGTGTTTTGTTTACTTTTATAAAGGCAATGCCTTCCTAGTTATTGGGATTTACGCCTTTGGTGCTAGTCTCCAGCCCTTGGCCTATGAAGGCGGGCTTGGGGTAGTCACGTCATGGGCCCCGAGGACGGGTCGTGACACCACATACTCATAATGGCCATATCTACTTCTAAAAGTTGTTTTCGGAATATCCTCTTTCCTCGCCATCAATTGGTGATACCCTGACCTCAATTAAATCTTGGAGAACCACTGATATCCCCTTAACTATTCAAACAAATAATTAATGCGTGGAAGTGGATATTAGTTATTTATCGTAACCTGATTAAGTCTACGATAATTGAAAAAGAGCTGCAAGATTCCATCCACCTTTTTAACAATCAAAACTGGAACTGCCCATGGAGACGTGTTAGGCCAGATGAACCCTTTGTTTTCTAACTCTTCCAACTACACCTTTAATTCCTGAAATTTTTCTAGTGTTGTTCGGTAAGACGAAAGTGAGATAGGACTGGTCCCAAGAATGAGATCAATTGTAAACTCCACTTCTCTCACAGGTGGAAGCCCTGAGAATTATTCAGGAAATATATCCATAAATCGATCCACAACTGACGGAAGAACACTCTACTCAACACCTTTCACCGATACCAATGGAAAATCCTCTAACTGAAATGAGATCGTGCCAACAGCTAGTGCCAAAAAATCTATTTCAACCAAATTTCCATTCTTCTCCCCTCTAAAGAGATGTCCAATGCCATCCTCTATCGTAAAACTAATCATTCACGCATAGCAATCGATGTGGTCATTAAACATCACTAACCAATCCATTCCCAAGAGTATATCATAAGCATCAATCTCAAGCACTGAGAAATCCCACATCAATTCAATGCCATCCACAAATAAGCAAGATACTCTATAGAGGAAAGCTCGACACTCTCTTTGACTCAGAGGAGTTTGTATTTTTGAAATAAAAGGAATCATTTCCATGTGTAAACCCAAAAAATAAATGGTGCAAGAAGCAATAAAAGAATTAAAAGAACCCGTATCAAACAAAGATTGCATCAATGTCGAATTTAAAATAACTATACCTCGCACTGTGGATGGTCCCAACTAATCATCCATCACTGCCAACTCGGTTCCAAACAACTAATTACTTGTCAAAATCTACTCCTTATTACCCTACTAAGGTGTCGTGGTATTCTGAGAATCACCATGACCTACTTTACTCTATTTCTGAGGGGTATGCTATTGCACCCATCCCGTCGAGGAATAAGACCCATAAGACTCCTGAGGAGTGTCACAAACACCCGACCTTAGATAATTCTGATAATAACGCTGCATATGCCCCATCTGCTTACAATTATGACATGCTCAAGGTTGTGTTGTAAAATCCTACTTTATGTGGCTCATAGAACCACACTGAAAACATCCCGACTTTCTTTGAGGCTTTGGAGGAAGATTCACCGATCCTGCTGTCAGATTTTGAGTCATACTCCCACCTTGGAAATAAGTGTCTCTCTTCTTCTTGAACCTAGTGTTCGAGTTCCCACTATTTCCCATGGATACCAATATACTTCCCCCACATATAGCCCCCACAAGATCCCGCTCAGCCACCATAGCTCGGTTCACCATTTATCTGTAATCATCTATACACAACACCTCTATCTTGGAATGAATTTACAGGTTCAACCTAGCTTCAAAAATTCATGCCAACAATGATGTACAACCCGCCACCTCAGGTGCAAACTGTAATAAGTTCATAAACTTAGCCACATATTTCATCACCGCCATGTTCCCTTTATTCAAACTGAATAAATATGTTGTACATTGAATTCTGAACATATGAGGGTAGAATTGTTTATTAAACAATCCCTCAAACCCCTCCCATGTCACACTTTGGTTCGTCCCAGATTGGACCGCCATCTCCCATTACTAAAGGGAAAGATATTCCAAATACAACCAATATAAAATTAGAGTACCAAGTGGAAGAGTACAATAAGACTCCAAAAAAACTAGGAAACCATCAATAGCTCCACACCAAGCTCCAACCTCCAAGAACCACAACATCACCAAGGCATCATGTCGAACTGCTAGCAAAATGAGATGCTTTACTCTTACCTGTTCCCCGGAATACAAAATTTGAAAAAGCACCCAAGTTCCAAAGTAGAGGGTGAGTACAAATACTCAGTAGGTTTTCCCCAAATGACTTCTCTACACAAGCCACTAGGATAAAACCATTATCACATTATATAAAACATTTTATATAAAACATTCAATAGTTCAACCATTACCACAATCCAAACCTACCCTTACCAAGCCATGTCAAACAAGGAAAATCCAAAACCATACCATAATTCATATCCCCATCACACATCAGCACAACAAATTTCATCTTTACAAAACAACACACAATAAAACAACCATTATGGTGGGACTTCTACCCATCTCGTTCACCCCATTCCCAACTAGCGGTGTTTTCCGACCACTATCCATAATGGTCTTTCTTTCAACCACTATCCATCACCTTTTATAATGAGACTTCCCACCCACTTCCACATAACCAACACAAGCCATAACATTTAATCAACCAAGAATCAAAAATCTCCAAGGCCACACAATATGCACACCATCATTCCCATTACATGCCAATTCACTTTAATAAATCACCCATTTATTGAAAACACCCTTTAACCAATTTTTCATGCCCAACCACATTTCAATAAACAACATATTTATTGAAAATCATCTTTCACAAAACATTATTCATAATAAACCACTAATGATTTTAAAATCAACATTTTAAAATCACACAACAAAGCCCCTTTTTGCAATAATAACCCAGTTTCCCTAAAATCCCCAAATCACCACCAAATGGGTTTCCAACAAAATTCACACATAATTATAACAATTAATTTCAATAAAAACAACTTAATTGTACCAAAACCACTATTTCTAACCAAGTGAAGTCGAGAGAGATTCCACCTGCCTTTAGGGTTCCGGTGAATTCGACCCACAAGCAACCACACCCCATATCCAGTGAACGCACCACCGAAACTACTCTGGATCCCCTTCCCTAACATCCAAAAGCCTTAAAATCAACACCCAAGGAAACCAAAAACCTAGATCTACATGAAACAGATGTAGATATAGAAAACCAAGAAAGGTAGAATAGTATATCTAAAGAAAACCAAAGAGAACACAAGATACAAGACTTACCCAAGATGGACCTCCTTCAAACCACCTTTGAAACCCCTTAAAATCGCTTCCAAAATGAGTGGGAGAGCCCCTATAACCCTTGAGAACTGAAAATACTGAGTGAGGATCGAGTGGGAGAGATTTTGGGGTAAAATAGGTCAAGCCCGAGGGATCCTGAATTTAAAAACCCCGTTTTTAAGTGGTCGTATGGTTAACTTGTACGGTTTGAAAAACTGTGCGTTAACCATGAATACGCCATTGTCTCGAGAGAAGGGGTCCACATGGTTTTCTCACATAGTTTGGAAAACTGTGCACAGGCCGTGCGAAGCCCCCTGTATCCCCCTGCACGGTTTCCTGGAGAACCCGCACAGTTTCTCCTAACTGTGCTCAAACCGTGTGCCCTTAAAAAAGCCTCCAAACTTATTCTAAACCCTTCCAAACTCTCCTAAACTCTTCCCAACTCATTCCAATCACTTTAATCACATGAAAGACATAGAAAAATGTTACATACCTCAAACCAGTGGTGCTACATGTTATGTCTCTTGAGACCTATAAATGCATCAAGGGGTTATATATTTCTTAAAATAACCCTTCAGTAGATTAAATTCATTGAATTTAGTATAAGAGTCATCAATATCATTCGTACCATTCCCTAAGGAAATTATTACTAAATAAAACATGGCTATATGTATAATGATAAATATGGAAATAAAATACTTCCCAATTCACTTGAATAATGTATATTTTGAGGATAAAATCCCCTAATCAACATAGAATCCATGTGTTATCATCAATGTAAAATTAACTACCCTTATCAATGAAATATTATGGAGTTGGAATATACAATGTGCTTGGATATCTATTGAATATTTTAATTGGATACAATAGTTTTCATTAGTAGGAGACCAAGGAAATGGTACGAAAAATCCTTCATCATGGTTTAGAAAGAGCACAAAAATATTCAAAAGACTATCCCTTTGAAGTGTTTATCCTGGTGTACAGTCTTAAGCCCATTGATTGTACTAGTATCATAATAGTGGTGTTCATATTCATTATTCTTCCAAATTTTATTATTACTAGGTCGTTAAGGTTACTTTTAGGGTCCATTTATAATAATTTCAGATGTTTAAAATTTATTTGATGAGTATTATAGTCATTATCCTTGAATATGAAATCGATAACATGGGTGTTTTAGTGATTTTTGACAATTAAAGTGTTTTTTCATTAATAATGAATTATTTATTGATATAAAATATCCAGAACCAAAAAAAATTATATAGACATTTATATTATATTATACATATCCTTATTTTACTATATTCATTCATGATATAAATTCATCGTATTGTTCAATTCAGTGGTTAAACCAACCCAAACATGAACATACTTGGTTTTAAGAAATGATTATGAGGTGGTTTTCCTATAATATCATTATACTAGATGCATAATAATGTTATTTTGTGTTTATTATTTTGATATATTAGAATTTTATGGATATATTAGAAGATGTGATGCGAGAGGGCCTCCTCCGTCCTCCTCTGGTGCTTGGCCTACTTCCTTTTTTCCCATTATCTAACCCAGATTTCCTTCTATCATTCCCTAAATTTGTGATCATCCCTAATTTTTCAGATTTATCTGATGGATTTCCTCATCTTGTGATCTTTTTCTCAAATTTATCAGAAGCATCGGACCTCCTGAACCTATCCTTGGTGGCTAGCTTCAGACGGAATCTTCCCTCGGTTGATTCTTTGGATAGATTTGCATTTGGTTCTTGGGGATTAAAGGAGTAGGCGACGATCATTCTAGGGATCCTCACATTTACAAAAAAAATCCATTTCTGCTCTTTAGATGGTCCTACGACTTCAACATGAAGTGTGACACTCCAATAATGGAACTATGTGTAAGCTTACCCAAAATTTATATAACTTCCCAAAACCCTTCGATTATTAGAATTCTTGGAAATATGGTTGGTCGTTTTCTGTTGCAGACAAATGGTGGTCTACGAGACTTGGAAGGACTTTTGTTGATCTTGTAATCACTAGGATCATTTGGTTTCATGATGCTGGTGAATTTTTAGGGAAAAACATGAAGAGATCATCCCTCCCACTCTCCAATCATTTGGCTCTGATCCTCACATTGTTCTCTCTGCTGATCATTTGGATACTAATGAAACAGCCGTTTCTAATCCTCTTAAAAAAGGCTCGAGACCTGTTAATTCTAAGATGAAAGTTTCGGATTTTTTTCTAACCTAAGACATGATTTGAGTGATTTAAAGTTGATGGTATAGGTCATCGCTGGCCCGAACCTTCCCTCAGCCTCTCCTTTTTTAGATAATTTAAAGACCAGGGGAGTGCATAGTGGACAGGAGCTCGATCAAGTAGCCGATAATAGGGTTGATTGAAATTTAACCCAATTTTTTTCAAGGACTCTCCCCTCGATATAAGTTTCCCCTGGTCTGCATGGAACAACCACTTTGGGATGGTGGTTTTCTAGAAAAAGTGACTCATCAAGATCAATTTAGCTTCAAACCTGTTTTTCATATATAAAATGAATGAGAATGAGAATGTGGATCCTGAAGGATGGAAAACATATATTCCAAGATGGAAAATAAATCATACCGGGTCAAGATCCCTCAATGATATTGAATCAAGCTTAATAGAATTAGAATCCCAACCAAGGACGTACTATGAATAGGACCACCACATGATTATGAGCATTGGGTCGGGATTGAAGAATAGAAAGCAAAGTAACCTTATTTTTGGAAATTTTCTTGTCAACAAAGGAAAGAAAATAGGGCTAAGAAGGGGTTACTCAAATTTACTAAAACAATGTCGTGACCAGATCCTAGTTAAAGTAAAGAAAACTGGGGCAGGGGCAACATCGGTTGAAACAGAACTAGTAGAAGAAGTGAAGTAGAATCTTGGTAAGATGGGAAAGCAGGATACAACTCCTGGTGATGGGGCCGAGGAGGATCAAGGGTATAAGGATGTAGAATCCTTGCAGGAAAGGTTGTTATTTAATGTTGACTGAGAGAAGGATGAAAGGGATGAATGTAACACCCAGAGATTTTATGAGATATATTCTTTTTAATTTATTTCATATCTTCTATTGTACGCTACACCAATATTATCTTGCACTATACACAACACTGTATTAGCTTGCAGTATACGCAACATTATTCTTGGACTGTGTTACGCACAATTTCAAGTTCATTTGATAGTAGTTATTCTACGCAACATTGTGTGTATATATATATATATATTCAATATATAAATGAAATATGATTGGATTTTGTTATATGCAATAACAAATTAGTCTTTCACTACACGCAACCCTGACTTGGCTTGCATTACACGCAATCGCGACCTTCCTCGATAGCATGTGTTGTATGCAATATCGGGTTTCACTAAACAATGATATATTGTCATAATATTACTATGGACTAGAAATTATGAATAGTATTAACTAAATTTTGAATTTTATAACATTATTATTCATCTTACACATTTTCTAGAACATGTTATGAGAACAAAATAATTTTTTTGGGTAAAATAAGTATTTTTCAAAAAAATGAAGTTTTGCCGCCTTTTGATGGCGCACCCACATTAAATATAGTTTTTGACATGTTTATAAGTTCAATTTGACAAAATAAAATTATTCTTTGGAATCAGGATATAAAAATTTACTTTGGATAAAATTTTCATATTATTCTGATAACTTTCATATTTTAATGAATAGTAAAAACACGCTATATTTTTATTAAAAGAAACTTTTTTCATCACAATAATTTATATGGTTAAATTATAATATTTAATGGTTTTAAAGTATAAATAAAATATATTTTTACCATTTAATATAATGTATGTCATTACCATTAATTTTACATTGAATTCATAGGTAAAAACATTTCAATCTTTGGCAATGTTTTAACTTTTAAAACTCGTTTTCTTAACGATTGGATTAATTTTAAATTAATTACTGAAACTTATGTGTTTTGAATTTTTAAAAATGGATTCCATATTTTAATTCGGTGGGTCCAAATTATGTTAATAGGTTACTTTTTTTTTTGATATTATGATTAGTAACTACAGTAATTTTTATTTACTGTAGTTAAAGGTAAATCGGGTAATTAAGGGTAAAAAATAATATTATAAAATTACCCTAACACCTTCCAAAATTATATTGGATGAATAAAAGTCGACCCATATCACCTAAGGGTCTAAATAGATTAATTTCATGGACTTTTGACCATGAAAATGATGTAATTATTATTAAAACCAAAGAAATTGACAACATGTCACTCTCTTAAAAATTATAAGTATAATAATTTTGATTTAGTGATAAACTTCATGAAAATTCTAACATGAATAGTCTCCAGAAATCTAATAAAACTATCTACATCATGATAATTTATTTAGAACTTTTAGGGATTAAATAATTGTCATTAATGGTGACACAATAGTGATTCATAAATTATTTATTTAGTGAAAAATAAATAATATAGTTTTTATTAAACTAATAGTGACCATAAAAGGCACAAAAACCTGACCAAAACTTATTTTTCACATACATGTAAACCATAATCATACATTTGTAGAATATTTGACCATTTGGATCCTTATAAAATAGATTATGACACTTATATTATTTTATTTTAAATGATGTCAAAGTTGTCACCTTCAAAATTTAATAAATATAAAAATTAAAATGTTATGATTTTAAGCTGATAAATTTGAGTAAAATATTATTATGAAATTTATTATATTTATATTCATTATAGTATTTTATTTTTAATTTTTATGCAACTAATAAGTATATTAAATGATAATACAAAAATGATGTAGTAATTTTTTTATTAAAAGAAATATCAAATAAATGGTTTTATAAATATTAAAATAAATATTATATGAACTAATTAATGTTCTCCACAAATTTTATAGATTAATATGAAATGTTAGGAATCTATTAAATTTTTTTTGAATATTTCCTCTGTGTGGATTTTATTTAAATTAAAATAAATGAAAGTGTAAAAATTAACACTATTGTTATTTTATAAAAATAACATATTATTAAATTGTTTAAAAATCACATAAATATTTAAAAATTATAATTTGAAATTTATATGGTCCAAAATTTCATAAAGTATCCAATTATTGATAATTAACTACACAAAAGTAATTATTTATAACAATTTAAAATATAGAATCTTATAACCACAAATAAGATTAAATATATTAAATAAGGATAAATCAAGTTGATAAGGTTTAAAATAAATTTCAAACTTGTATAAATTTTATTTTTTGATGATATTATAACCCTATATCATCTAATATTATAATATGAGTCATTTTTTGAGGTTTTTAAGTGGGGTTTGATTTATTATAAATTAATATTTTTGAGGTTTCCAAAAGTGTCCCTCTCCTCCGTTATAAAAGGGAACCTTCTCCCTCTCCTCTTCACAACACTTTGAGCCTTAAATATCAGCCAAAACCTACCCATTTCTCTTATAAACTTCCCTAGAAACATTCTGGAGGTTCTTTTCTTCTCAAAAGACCAACTCTAGTCCCTTAAGAGGAATCTTAAAGGAGGTGCGTCGAAGAAGAGGTAATCTCTTCTACCGATTCTTTCAAGTTTCTTTATTCTTAAACTTCTTCTTATTTAGTTGTTTAATTATAAAATAATAACATAAGTAACACTAATATACTTATGTGTTATTATAAGTATTAAAAAACCTCATTTCACCTTCTATCCATCCTACGGAAAACGAAATCATCGCGTGTGCGTACGTACGGAATACCGTCTCCACGCCATGGTGTAATATGTTTTTCCACCACCACCTTACTTGGATGGGTAAAATGGTGTATATAATAACTATATATGGATATTATAACATCATACTAATTCTTAGATATTATATCATCCACTCCAACTCCATTCAATAATTATGGGAACGATATCATCGATCGTGCGTACGTACGGATTACCGTCTCCACGACGCGATGAGATTCAATCTCCATGTTAACCATTCAAAAATAATTATAAATTATATATAATGAATAATAATGGTATATATAACATAATAATACCACTTTGTTTATTTATATTTTATTTACTTACTTCCATTCAAGTCAATAAGAAAAGGAAAACAGCGTTCATGCGTACGTATGGCCTACCGTCTCCATGAGCGGTGTGTTTCATTTCATTTATCTATCTATTTTATATATATATATACAGAATATATATGATATATAAATCATGTTTTACATTCTAGAATTTAGTAGATAAATATATAAGTAATAATAATATCAATAACAACAAGTCATAACACGGACGATAAATGTAACGATTTTACCCAAAACACTGCTTTAACATGGAACTGAAAAATGAAAGGGTAATATAAAGTCTTAAGTGAATCATATATGATATCATAAATATTATTATGGTTCTATTACAATTTAATAATATGTTTAAACCCACTATACAGGAGTATCAGACACATACAGAAGAAATTGGACATAAGGTCAGGGATAATTATTCTAATCTCATTCTTATCTGAGATTGTTTATTCGTAAGTATTTACTGGGGTTATATTTATCATCCATGTACCTATTTTCTAAAAAAAATTAATGTATGTCTAAAGTCCTTTTTACCCATTTTTGACTTTTAATACATGTTGTGTAAGGAATCTTTCTTTTTTTCACCATACGAGGTACTTTTTGACTTTTCCGGCAAAAGTACGAGAATTTTTTTTTAACTTATACGGCATGAATGGATATTTATGATTTTATAATGACTTATTTTAATGAATATTACTATAAAATATTTCATGGTTATTTTCAATAAAATCATTTTCTTTTAAAATTTTGTGGCATTTTGTGAAAATAAAATTATTTTTAAGAAGAAAGGATATTTTCCTCAAGAATTCATTTCAAGTATTTTATCAAAACTATTTTCCATCTAAGATAAAATTATTTAGCATTTGTATGTTTCAAGTATAATGTATCTATTATTTACATGGTTTGATTTTTATTAAGATGAAATGATATCCATTTGTTTTATATGGATTATATCATGATGAGATGATGTTTATGAAACCCATTTTATTCTTTGGGTTATGATGAATGATTTATGTTTATTTTGTGGCACAAGTAAGAATGATTTCATTATGAGATGGGTGGGACCTATATATCCCTCCAATTCATTGGGTAAAGATTTATATCTCATGATATAGACATGGCTGGAATGGTAAGTTAATCCAATTCAGTGATACAGGACTGGAATGAGGAGTGAACTCAATTCAAAAATGGACTTTGTCCACTAAGATGGTCTTGGAAGAAATGCCTTGGCTACTATGGAAATAATATCATGTGATTAATGGTTTTCCACAATTATATGTTTTATTCCCATGATATTTTATCATGATTAATGTTTCTTTATGAACTATGCCTTATGTACTGCCAAGATTTATTTCTCAAGATTTTTATGTTTAAACTTTATGTTCATGTTTTTCTTAAGTTCAAATGTATATGATTTGTTTTATTTTCTCCATTCTTACCCTTACTGAGAATTTAAGATCACCCTTTATATGTTTTATTTTCCCCAGGATTTAAAGAAAGGTTTTAGTTAAGAAAACCAAAGGGGAAGATCTTTATGGGAGATGTTGAAGATCTTTCACCATGATTAGAAGATTTTGTTCCGAGTTTCCAAAGACACTAAACTATTACGGTCCTTGAGTGTTGGTTCTTGTTATGTATTAATTATTTTTAAAAACTAATGTAAATTCCATGTACATCAAGTTTGGGGTCTCTACAGTTGGTATCAGAGGAAAGGTTTAGTTAACCTTTGGAAACTAGGATGTGAAAACTTTAGTGAGATCCCTAGAGATATTTCTAAGGTATGTCTAGGGATGTCCCTAAGGTTTAGTCTAACTACAGGTTACAGTCCTATAATAAAGTTTAAAATCATGAATAACCTAGGGTGAACCTAATTTGTCAAGGATTAAAGAATGTGTGATATGTTAGACATCCCATAAGTGACTTTTTATGATTATGTGGTTCCTCATTATTTTAACTGTTTCTTACACCATGGTTTTTGGTTTTATTCAATGAAGGGAACCAGAAGGAATTGGGTCAACATTGAATCCAATGGAAAAATTGGTGATTATGAGCAATGAAATTGAATAATGCCTAGAAAGAGAGATATTGTGATTATGTCGAATTAGTCATCACGATATATGATTAGCAAGGTGAACATTAGTGGTATTAATAATTCATCAAATAAGAGGAAGATGGACTTTTATGCATGTTCGCATGGTGAGGATCATAGATAAATGAAGATTGAGATTTCTAAATAAGGGAAGAAGAACCTTGATGAATACATCGAATGGAGGGGAAGATGTTATCTGTGTGGGGAGAAGGGTTATAGACTGACAGACTGTTATGGAGTTCAATGTCTTATATGTGGAGAACAAGGGCATTACCTAACTCAATGCCCTGACCTAAGAGGTTACTTCTAAATTGAGGAAGGACCAATTCCATGCCAATAATTGAAGAGTATGTAATTAAGGTCTTATGAATTGGAATTCAATAATAATGTTGTTAAGGTACTTTTATGGTATATTGAAATATCTATGTATTGGTCCATTGTGGTTTTCCATAAGAATATGGTACCGGTAACCATGAAAAGTGATTGAAATATTTTTAGAAAGCAGATGAAATTCACATAATGAAGGGATAAGGAGAAAATGATATGTATGATAGTATTCATGAGCTCATGATTGATATAAGGACTAAGTGATATCATGGTTTGAGTATATATAACTTTTGAGATTTTGGTATGTGGAAAGAGTTAACTTTTAACTACATTCATGTTTTCACTAAGGTTTAATGGGTATTCATTTTTCAAGAGAATACATTATTGAGGCATTTTAATGTTTGGAATGTGACCAACAAGACATATCTTATAATATATGGGGATAAATGACGATATTTACATGCTTGGTAGATGACCTCTTTATCAATATTTTTCCCTATACTGTGAGTTTGGGTAAGCCTAAAGATTGGAATAGATTAATTTATACATCAAATAGTATTGTTTAAGGATAGAACTTTTTGATATTATTTTTGGATTATTATAATAGTATAGTTTTAGAAAAAGGAAAACATGTAGGATGGGAGAAAACCCATCGCATCGGACAAGGCTGTGGTAATCGAACCCACAACTGAAGTGTGACAGGCCTTTATCGCCTACCACTGGCCTACAGGAAGTCCCTGGTTAGTAGAAATTAGTTTTATATTATAGAGCGGTATGATAGATGAAGTATAAGTTCATTTTTGGAACCATATACGATTAATCTCACCATAGATGGACTTATGTATATAACTTTTGCTAACCTTATGTTTGAGAGAGATGGAATGACCTATCATTCTATCGCATGATCTGCTAACACTTCACGGAAGACAAATTCAACTTCATTTCTTTAAGAGATGAAGTGTAAATTGTTCAAGGCACAAACAACAGTGATATTGTACCAAAATCAAGTAAGTATTTCTTCTAATTAAAATATTTCAACTTTAGGGAAAGGATATTGAAAACCAAAAATGTTTTCCTAGTGCCTTTATATCCGATGAATCAGATGGAACCTTATATCATCACAAATTTAGGGCTTTGTGATTGTTGTCTTTTTCATAGCCATGTTCTCTACCACTCTCCATCAGAACTTAATGGTTATATTTCTCTTCCATATCCATATTTTCACCTATGTTCTACTATGTGGGAACCCAAGTGATGAGTTACTTTGGGTATCTATTTTGTTTCTAACGTTCATTTTTAAAATTATGTTTTAGCATTCCTTTTTATGATGTGGGTTTCTATGAAAGAAACTCTCAAGTAATAAACCATTTATAACCCCCGACGAATTTTGAGGGCAAAATTCATTTTAAGGGGGGTAGAATGTAACATCCCAAGATTTTATCAGATATATTCTTTTTAATTTCTTTCATATATTATGTTGTACGCTACACCAATATTATCTTGCGCTATACACAACACCGTATTAGCTTGTAGTATATGCAACATTATTCTTGGATCATGTTACACACAATTTCAAGTTCGTTTGATAGTAGTTATTCTATGCAACATTGAGTGTATATATATATATATATATATATTCAATGTATAAATAAAATATGGTTGGATTCTGTTATACGAAACAACAAAGGAGTCTTGCACTACACGCAACCCTAACTTGGCTTTCATTACACGCAACCGTGACCTTCCTCGATAGCGTGTGTTATATGCAATACCGGGTTTCACTAAACAATGATATGTTGTCATAATATTACTATGGACTAGATATTATGAATAGTATTAACTACATTTTGAATTTTATAACATTATTATTCATCTTACACATTTTCTAGAACATGGTATGAGAACAAAATAAATTTTTCAGGTAAAATAAGTATTTTTCAAAAAATGCAGTTTTGCCACCTTTTGATGGCGCACCCACTTTAAATATAGTTTTTGACATGTTTATAAGTTCAATTTGACAAAATAAAATTCTTATTTTGAATCAGGATATAAAAATTTACTTTGGATAAATTTTTCATATGATTCTGATAACTTTCATATTTTAATGAATAGTAAAAACACGCTATATTTTTATTAAAAGAAACTTTTTTCATCGCAATAATTTATATGGTTAAATTATAATATTGAATGGTTTTAAAGTATAAATAGAATATATTTTTACAATTTAATATAATTTATGTCATTACAATTAATTTTACGTTGAATTCAGACGTAAAAACATTTCAATCTTTGGCAATGTTTTAACTTTTAAAACTCGTTTTCTTAACAACGGGATTAATTTTAAATTAATTACTGCAACTTCTGTGTTTTGAATTTTGAAAAATGGATTCAATATTTGAATTCAGTGGGTCCAAATTATTTTAATAGGTTACTTTTATTTTATTTTTTTGATATTATGAATAGTAACTATGTTAATTTTTATTTACTGCAGTTAAAGGTAAATCGGGTAACTAAGGGTAAAAAGTAATATTATAAAATTACCCTAACACCTGAAAAAATTCTATTGGATGAATAAAAGTCGACCCATATCACCTAAGGGTCTAAATAGATTAATTTCATGGACTTTTGACCATGAAAATGATGTAATTATTATTAAAACCAAAGAAAGTGACAACATGTCACTCTCTTAAATCTTATAAGTATAATAAATTTAATTTAGTGATAAACTTCATGAAACTTCGAACATGAATAGTCTCTAGAAATCTAATAAAATTATCTACATCATGAAAATTTATTTATAATTTTTAGGGACTAAATAATTGTCATTAATGGTGACACAATAGTGATGCAGAAATTGTTTATTTAGTGAAAAATCAATAATATAGTTTTTATTAAACTAATAGTGACCATAAAAGGCACAAAAATCTGACCATGACTTATTGGTCATGTACATGTAAACCATAAGCATCCAATGGTAGAATATTTTACCATTTTTAGCCTTATAAAAGCGATTATGACAATTATATTATTTTATTTTAAATGATGTCAAAGTTTTAACCTTCAAAATTTAATATAAAAATTAAAATATTGTTATTTTAAGATGATAAATTCGATTAAAAATATTATTATGAAATTTATTATATTTATATTCATCATAGGATTTTATTTTTAATTTTTATACAAATAATATGTATATTAAATGATTATACAAAAATGATGCAGTAATTGTTTTATTAAGAGAAATATCAAATAAATGGTTTTATAAATATTAAAATAAATATTATATGAACTAATTAATGTTCTCCACAAATTTTATAGATTCATATGACATGTTAGGAATCTATTAAACAATTTTTTTCAAATATTTCTTCTGTGTGTATTTTATTTAAATTCAAATAAATGAATAGTGTCAAAATTAATACTATTGTTATTTTATAAAAATAACATATTATTAAATTGTTTAAAAATCACATAAATATTTAAAAATTATAATTTGAAATTTATATGGTCTAAAATGTCATAAAGTACCCAATTATAGATAATTAACAACACAAAATTAATTATTTATAACAATTTAAAATTTAGAATCTTATAACCATAAATAAGATTAAATATATTAAATAAGGATAAATCAAGTTTATAAGGTTTACAATAAATTTCAAACATGTCAAAATTTTATTTTTTTGTGATATTACAACCCTATATCATCTAATATTTGAATATGAGTCATTTTTGGATGTTTTTAACTGGGGTTTGATTTATTATAAATTAATATTTCTGAGGTTTCCAAAAGTGCCCCTCTCCTCCCTTATAAAAGGACACCTCCTCCGTCTCCTATTCACAACACTTTTAGCCTTCAAGCTTGGCCAAACCCTGACCATTTATCTTCTCCACTTACCTAGAAAAATTCTGGAGGTTTTGGTCTTCTCAAAAGACCAACTCTAGTCCCTTAAGAGGAAGCTTAAAGGAGGTGCGTCGAAGAAGAGGTAATCTCTTCTACCGATTCTTTCAAGTTTCTTTCTTCTTCAACTTATTCTTCTTTAGTTGTTTAATTATAAATTAATAACATAAGTATCATTAATATAATTATATGTTATTATAAATATGAAACAACCCCATTTCACCTTCTATCCATCCTATGGAAAACGAAATCACCGCACGTGCGTACGTACGGAATACCGTCTCCACGCCGTGGTGTAATATGTTTTTCCACCACCACCTTACTTGGATGGGTATAATGGTGTATAGAATAACTATATATGGATATTATAACATCATACTGATTCTGATATATTATATCATCCACACCAATTTCATTCAATAATTATGGGAACGATATCCTCGCTCGTGCGTACGTACGGATTACCGTCTCCACGACTCGATGAGATTAAATCTCCTGTTAACCATTTAAGAATAATTATAAAGTATATATAATGAATAATAATGGTATATATTACATAATAATACCTCTTTATTTATGTATATGTTATTTACTTACTTCCATTCAAGTCAATAAGAAAAGGAAAACAACGTTCATGCGTACGTACGGCCTACCGTCTCCATGAATGGTGTGTTTCATTTCATTTATCTATATATTATATATATATATATACTGAATATATATGATATATAAATAATGTTTTAAATTCTTTAATTTAGTAAATCAAGATATAAGTAATAATAATATCAAGAACAACAAGTCCAAACACGGACGATAAATGAAACGATTTTACCCAAAACGCTGCTTTAACATGGAATTGAAAAATGAAAGGGTAATATAAAGTCTTAGGTGAATCGTATATGATATCATAAATATTATTATGGTTCTGTTACAAGTTAATAATATGTTTAAACCCACTATACAAGAGTCTCGGATACACACGGAAGAAATTGGACATAAGGTAAGGGATAATTATTCTAATCTCGTTCTTATCCGAGATTGTTTATTCATAAGTATTTTCTGGGGTAATATTTATCATCCATGTCCCTATTTTATAAAAATGGTTTCATGTATGTTTAAAGTCACTTTTACCCATTTTTGACTTTTACTACATGGTGTGTAAGGAATCTTTCTTTTTTTCACCATACAAGGTACTTTTTGAATTTTCCGGCAAAAGTACGAGAAAATTTTTTTTTAACTTATACGGCATGAACAGATATTTAAGGTTTTATAACTCCTTATTTTCATGAATCTTACTCTACAATATTTGATGGTTATTTTCAATAAAATCATTTTCTTTTAAAATTGCGTGGCATTTTGTAAAAAGAAAATGATTTTTAAGAAGAAAGGATATTTTCCTCAAAAATTGATTTCAAGTGTTTTATCAAAACTATTTTCCATCTAAGATGAAATTATTTAGCTTGTTTATGTTTCAAGTATAATGTCTCTATTATTTACATGGTTTTATTTTTATTAATATTAAATGATATCCATTTGTTTTATATAGATTATGTCATGATGAGATGATGTTTATGAAACCCATTTTATTCTTTGGGTTATGATGAATGATTTATGTTTATTTTGTGGCACAAGTAAGAATGATTTCATTATGAGATGGGTGATACCTATATCTCTCTCCAATGCATTGGGTAAAGATTTATATCCCATGAGATAGACATGGCTAGAATAGTAAGTTAATCCGATTTAGTGATACAGGACTGGAATGAGGAGTGAACTCGATTCAGAAAGGGACTTTGTCCACTAAGATGGTCTTGGAAGAAATGTCTTGGCTACTATGGAAATCATATCATGTGCTTAATGGTTTTCCATAATTACATGTTTTATTCCCATGCTATTTTATCATGATTAATGTTCCTTTATGAACTATGTCTTATATACTTCCAAGATTTATTTCGCAAGATTTTCATGTTTAAACTTTATGTTCATGTTTTTCTTAAGTTAAAATGTATATGATTTGCTTTATTTTCTCCATGCTTACCCTTACTAAGAATTTGAGCTCACCCTTTATATGTTTTCTTTTCCCCAGGATTTAAAGAAAGGTTTTAGGTAAGAAAACCAAAGGGGAAGATCCATATGGGAGATGTTGAATATCTTTCACCATGATTAGAAGATTTTGTTCCCAGTTTCCAAAGACACTAAACTATTGCAGTCCTTGAGTGTTTGTTCTTGTTATGTATTAATTATTCCTCAAAAGTAATGTAATGTCCATGTTCGTCAAGTTTGGGGTCTCTACAATGAAGGTGGAACAGAAACATAATGGTTGATTCTCATACACTCCAATGAAGAAATGTTAGAGAAGTATTTCAATGTTAATTTACCGATATAAGAGGCAGATAGAATGTATATGAGGACTCCATGAGTTGGTCAGATTAATGAGAAAATATTCTTGATTGGAAATAAAGATAAGATTTTGGAACATGGAATTAATTAGGTGAAAATAAATCCTAAGGAGTATATACATACATGGGAAAAGATGGTGGACCTTTTTAAAGACAATATCAAGGCTGATCTAGAAATCGAGGTAACAACTTTTGATTAGAGTATTTACATTGTGAAGGATTCACGCTCCTTCAAATTTCTTTGTAGTGGTAATGTCATTTATTATCTGGTTTGAGTTGAACTTTTTGTCTTTTCTGGTATCACACTTATCCCTTAAAATTTTTTCATGAAATAAAAATTTAATTTAGTAGTATAAAGTCATAAAAATTACATGTTTCGTGATGACCACATTTTACAACTAAAAATTGACATTTAGAATAATATAAAAAATCATTCTATGATAATTTTGATATATATATTTAAAAAAATTAAGTTAGTTTCGCCAATTTCAAATTTCAAATTTAATTTTCAAATAATTTATTTAATAAAGTATCATTAGTGTGATAGTCACACATTCAGTGTATACATGATGCAGTAAGGTTATAGGTTCTACATTCTACACCCTAAATTTCTTCATCATCAAAATTGGTATATATATATCTTATATTGAGAAAATCTGGTTAATTATTCTTCATAGATTATTTTGGATCCTAGGTTTTCTCTAGTTTTTTATGTATCAAATATACTTTTTCCATTCAAGTTTTCAGATTCCATGATAATTTCTCTTTTTCATGTATCTGGACTGCCTCCACATTATAAGACTAGTGAGACTCCAACTCTATTCCGTCATATGCGGGAGCATGTGTTGGATTTTTCATGTATTTCCTTAGTAGTGAATCATGGAAGATGTTTCTTACTTTAGAAAGGTTGGGTAGCATCTCTAATCGATAAGATACAACTCCTATTCATTATCATAATTCAAAAGGCCTGATATACCTTGGGTTTAACATCCACTTTTTACTAAATCTTACAATCCCATTTAATGGTGAAACCTTGAAAAATACATTATAACAAACATAAAATTCCATGTCCTTCATTTGATTATCACCATAGCTCTTTTGCCTATGTTGAGTTACTTAAATGAGATCATGAATATCTTATACTTTTATTGTTACTTCTTCTATAAGCTCTAGGCTAACTAACACCTTTTCTCCAACTTCTTCGCAACCGGTGGGAGTATGAAACCTCTTCCCAGATAATGATTCACATAGTTTCATTTGAATGATCTAAAGGAAGATATTATTATATAAAAATTTCACAAAAGGTATATAGTGATCCAATATACATTCAACGTCAAGAAAACAAGATCTCATCATGTCTTCTAATTTCTAGAAAGTCCTTTTAAACCACCCATTAGTCTGGGGATGATAGGTGGTGCTTAAATAAATCTTAGTTTCAAGATCCTTAGATGACCCTTTTAGAATTTTGATGTAAAATAAGGGTAATGATAAGATATTATTGATAGAGGATCCTCATAAAGCCTTATGATATCATTGATATAATTTTAGGAAAGTCTCTCAAAGGGTTAATCAATACATATATCTAGGAATTGGTAAGAATTATTAAGGTTAATTTTGACGACCTATATAACATTGTTCATCAATTGAGTCATTGGGAGTCTAGTGAAAAATTCCATTATAACAATGTATCACTTACAAATAGGTATCTAATGATTTCTCATGACTCCATAGTGTGGTTTCCTTTTAGCATTCACCTGTTGGCACGTAATAAGAATCTCGACACATTGTCCACAATTTCTTTCTTCTTACAATGTCACTGGAAATGTTCCCACCAATACTTATAATTATTTTTGTTATCTAGATGAGTGAAGAATTCTTATTTATGTGCTTTATCAAGTAGTTCCCTTTTTATCAATGTTATGGAAAGAATGGATAACCTATTTTAAAACATCAACACTTTTTCTCTATAGAAAAATAATATCATTATCCCATCAGGTACATCTTTAATCATCCTTTGTATGTTATCTTCATCCTATTGTGACATCACTATCTTTTATAGTAAGGATGGTTTAGAAATTTCTTGCAAAATTAATGATGGTTCACCTTTCCTAGAAATCACCATATCTATATTTACTAGATCTCTATATAAAGGATATTTGTTAATCGTCAATATTGTTGTAAGTCTGTAGTTCCTCTAACTCAATGCATCACCTACCTTATTTGTCTTCCCATAGTGTTAGTGTATTGAGAAATCATAGTCATTGGGTAGTTATAACCATCTTATTTTACTCATATTGATCTCTTTATAATAGAATATATACTTCAAACTCTTATGGTTCATGTATATATCATATATTCCATTATAGTGGTCGTGTCTCCATATTTTCAAACGAATGAATTTTGTTACCATCTTCAGGTCATGAGTTTGATAGTTCTATTTATGGATTTTTAATTTTCTTGATTCATATTCAATCACCATATCATTATACATAAGGTCACAACCATGCCCTTTATTTTATGCATCTCTATACATTGCAAATCCTTCTTTAACTGATGGTATATTTTATACTGGTGCATTAATTATTATCCTCATAATCTTAAAAAAAATCCTCACTTTCCCTTGCCATGTGAATGTAACCCCTTTACTTGTTAGCATGTTTAATAGGTTGGAAACTAGGAAAAGTTTAGAAAAAACAACCAATAGTAACCTATTAATCCTAGGAAACAATGGATCATGGTTATTTTCTTTTTATAGGACATTATTTCACTACAGTTGTCATTTAAGGGTCAATAGTAGTCCTTCATGGGTATATTTCCATGAAAATAAATTTCATTAATCCAAAATTCGCACTTGCTCTACCTCTCTTAAATTTTTTTTATATGGGTCTTAATAATTCTTTGATGATGACACTCATGATATTCATATCTCTTATTTTATATTAAGAAATCATCAATGAATACCACTATATTTTTATCATGATTCTCCTTTAATACTCTAATCATCAGACGAATAAAGAAAAAAGGTGCACTATTAATTCAAAAAGGAATTACAGTTAACTCAAAAAACTATTCCTTGATCAAATGTATTTATTAGTATATTATCCTTATTTACCCTTTACTGATGATAACCAGAGAGAATATCAATCTTTGAAATGTATTGGGATGGCTAATTTTGATCAAACAAGTCATCAATGTGTTGTAAATGATACATATTCTTTCACTATAAAATATTTCACTTTTTCCAACAGGGGTATATCTATTGGTAAAAGTATATTTTCTATTGGTAAAATGTTTTACCAACATATGTCCCTATCATTAAACTATCAGTAAAAACTCTATCGCTAATTTTTTTTTTGATAGATAAAATAATTATGTTACAATTATAATAATATCAACAGATAATATATATCTTGGTTAAAGTGTTTTGTGGCAGGTTCTAATAACAAATTTTTTTGTTGGTAATAATATTACCAACATATAATATATGTTTATAAATTATATTTGAATAAAAATTATAATTTTTTATTACTAGTAAAATTTAATATTATATTAATCAATTAATTTATCATATATAATACATTTGATTTAATTATTAAATCGAAGATTATTTTAACACATGTTCAATCTTAGAAAAAAATAATTATATTAGTAATAAAATTTAATACAAGGGGATCTATCACACCCCACCCACACAACACCCACACCCACACCCCCAACCCATCTATACTTGCACAACCAGCTAGCGAGCCAGCTCCCATCCATTCCGGCAAGCCATATCCCATCCATTCTAGCGAATCGGCTCGAGCACTAGCCAATCCATAGCTCCAACACTAGACCATCCATGCCAGCGAATTATCTCCCATCCATGCCAGTGAATCAGCTCCTATCCTTGTTAGTGAATTGTCTTGAGAACTAACCAATCCATAGCTCCAGCACCATACCATCCATTCTAGCGAGCATCGGTGGCCCATCCATGCCAACGAGCACTGAAGACCTATCTATGCCAGCGAGCCAGCTCCAGTGAATAGTGACCATCAGGGATCCATCCATTCCCCAGAACAAGCAATCCAGCTCCAACACAAATTACAAACCTCAAGTCACTGCTATACCACAACCCTCAACTCCAAGATATCCACCGCACACAACCAAAGAGCATACCCAAATCAGAAAAACTCCAATAACATTGAGAAACCTCAAGTCGCTAGTGTGCCACACCCTTCAGCTCCAATATCTAAATTAGAAGCAACCAAAAAGAATTCTCAAAAATTTGTGCAAAATATCTTCTCGAATTGAAAATGAAATATTTTTACCCTACTTATCTCTAATTTCATCAACAATCCACTAAAAACCCTAAAATGCCACTGAGTAACACTAGTAATGAAATCACCTATAATGTACCTGACTTGTAAGTTTATGCTCTACCCAATATGAATCAGCCAGAGAAGCCACACACACCAATGATCATACCCACAAATCAGTGCAAACTATCTACATGATTTGAAACCAAAATAAAAATAAATTAAATTATAAAAAAAGATATGCATAGAATGAGCATTTTTTACCACACTAACCCCTATTTTAGTAATAATCCACTAAAAAAGAGCATGAAATGCCCACTGGGTAGCCCTAGTAGTGAAACCGCCTGAAATTCTCACTTGATAAAGATAGTGTGAAGAATGTATTGAGACAAGATGAGTCTAGAAGTGTTTGTTGGATATAGGGTAAGGAGGATGACATTTTTGGTATTGTCAGTGATGAGTTAGATGATGTTGGATCTACTGGTCAAAGCCTTGGATTTCAAGGGTTACAAAGCTCCGGTTTGTTGCTTCTGGAAGGAAGTGTTAGGCACAAGGTCTGAAATGGAAACTATGGTGCTCAATTAAGATCAAATTTCATTGAAAATTTTGGAATTACAAAGGCTCGGAGAGTGGATGTAGATTTTCCAGAGTTTGAGGGTTAACAAAGGAAATATTCACATCAAAACAGGTATAATTATGAGGGCAGTTCTTCTTTGGTGCTCAAAAGTTCACACTTCAAAAAGCAGTCTGATAAGGGGGATCTCTGTCAGTTTCTAGTTTCACTAGAGTGCATTGGAATGTTTCATGTTGTAGAGAATAATAATAGCTTGAGAACCAATATGGTCTATTATAGCTTCATGCCAGAAAACTCAAACCCTCTATGGGAATTCACCTAGGACATCAAGAACTTTTAAACAACAATTGTAATCTGGACAGAAATGATAAACCAAGACCAACAATCATTTAAACTTAATCATAAAATTCTATTTTTGGGCTATGCAATCAATTTTGATACTCATAGATTTCAAATACTTATAGTAAATTATAGTAAACCATACCAGAGATCCATATGCACCATAGCTAGGAAGAATAACTCCAAAAGAGGGGGGAATTTTTTCTCTCACTCTCACGCCTTCGGTGGATCCCTTTCCTTTCGAAGATGTCCTTACCGCACTCAGTTATCTCAACCTAGATCAATTAATAGCAAGGTAATAAGTAGAGATAAAGATAAGTAAATTTTTACCTTTTTCCCCAGGTCACACTTGATGAAAATTTCAATAATTTTGAAGAATTCTTCCCGCAGTATGCTTATCAAGGTGGCAACACTAAGGACAACGAAAAATAAATAGATGCTGAGAAAATAAACAAAAGAAAAAGGAGGTCAAATCCACTCACTGTTAGTCAGAAGTGAAGCGTGGGGTAGAAAATGATGACTTCAGATAACACATGGAAACATCCACGCCCTCCCTATCGTCTTCTCCAGGAAGACCATGCTCATGATCCATGGAGGGTGCTGTTAATTTGCACATTGCTCAACTGCACAAGTGGGGGTGTAGGTCAGGAGGGTCTTGAAGAATCTTTTATATCTGTGTCCTGATGTGAAGACTGCAACAATGGTTGACACACAAGACATAGAGAATATGAAAAAATCCTTGGGCATGCAGAAGAATCGATCCAATATGATTAAGCATTTTTCTGATGAGTGTTTGAAGGACGATTGGACCCATGTCACTCAGTTTCCTGACATTGACAAATATGGAGGTGATGCATATGCCATATTTTGAATCGGAATGTGTAATCTTGTTGAACCCGATGATCATAAGATGGTCAAATATTGGTGATTTTTCCATACTCGTACCCACCATTGATGACTTCCATCCTCTCATTTTGCAACCCTTTTGGAGATTTCTTGGTACCCACTGCTGATGACATTCTTCTCATTTTGCAATCATTCTGGGTCTGGTCTCTTAACTTTTGGGCGTCATGCCCACATTTGTTTGGCCCGTGTTTCCTTTATATTGATGTTTTATATAGTTGGGATTTGCTAAAAAAACATATTCTAGATTTATTGAAGCTGTGATTTCTCCATTGAGCTTAATCCAAAAGGTCATTGTGGATCAATGATAAAAGAAAATGTACAAACCATTGACTTTATAAAACAAGAATTAACTAGAAATAATTAGTATGATCTGTCAAAGATGGTAAAAAACATTACATATTCTCAGATCTTTAGACAAATGGAACAAAACTGTAATGGAAATATCTTATCTGTAGATGAAACAATCCGTGAAGCCCTAAATCTCCCACACTCACTCACCAACGGTGTAGAAAATAATCACCGCACCAAATAATCTCCTTGAAACTTTCTAATTCCATCCCACATATATTTGATGGAGGTTGTTTTTCTAGTGTCACTCTTGCACATTGTGTAGCTGGGTGGTGTTCGGTTTGATTTTTCATCAGTCTTGAATCAGTAAGTTTCAAGGAATTTATCTGGTGTAGTGATTATTGTATGTGTCATTGGTGAGTGAGAGTGGGAGATTTAGGGATTCTTGGATTGTTTCATCTACACATATGAGATTTCCATTACATTTTTGTTTTGTTTGTCTAAAGATATGAGAATATGTAATGTTTTTCGCTATATTTGACCGATCATACTAATTCTTTCTAGTTAATTCTTGTTTTATGAAGTTGAGGGTTTGTGCAGTTGCTTCAATCATCGATCCGCATGAGCCTTCTTTTAGAGTTAACTCAATTGAGAAATCCCAACTTAAATAAATCTGGAATAACTTTTTTTAGCAGACCTTTACCATATAAAACATCACTAAAAGGGAACCACAAGCCACAAAAACGTGGGCATGATGCCCTTAAGTTAAGAGACCAGACCCATAACGATTGAAAAATTAGAGGGATGCCATCAACAGTGAGTATCGAGAAATCAATAAAAGGGTTGAAAAATTAGAGGATGGAAGTCATTGATGGTGGGTACATGTACGGAGAAATCGCCAGTATTTGACTAGCTTATGATCATCAGGTTCAACAAGATCACTCATTCCAGTGCAGAATATGACATACGTATCACCTCCATATTTGCCAATGTCAGGCAGTAGAGTGACATTGGTCCAGTCATCCTTTAAATACTCCTTAGAAAAATTCTTAATCATGTTGGACCGATTCTTCTACATGCCCAAGGATTTTGTCAGATACTCTATGTCTTGTGCGTCAACCATTATCGCA
The DNA here is from genome assembly GCA_963277665.1 of Viscum album. NCBI lineage: Eukaryota > Viridiplantae > Streptophyta > Magnoliopsida > Santalales > Viscaceae > Viscum > Viscum album. The sequence continues at coordinate 273,178,450 of OY728155.1, read as the reverse complement.
GTCTTCGCATCAGGACATAGATCAAAAAGATTCTGCAGGACCTTCCTAACCTGCACCCCACTTGTGCAGTTGAGTAGCATACATATTAACAGCACCCTCCATGGATCATGAGCATGGTCCTCGTAGAGAAGAGGATAGGGACAATGTGGAGGTTGCCATGTGTTATCTGAAGTCATCCTTTTGTACTCCATGCTTCGTTTCTGACTAGCAGTGAGTGGCTTTGTCCTCCTTTTTCTTTTTTTTTTCTCAGCTTCTATTGATTTTTCATTGGCCTTAGTACTTCCTCCTTGATAATCATACTGTTGGATTAATAAATCAAAATTATTGAGATTTTCATCAGGTGTGGCCTCAGGAACAAAAGGTAAAAATTGACTTATCTTCATCTTTTCTTATTTCCCTGCTATTAATTGATCCACCTAATGGAAGCCATTTTGAGTTGGTGGCTTGAAGAAAGGTTGAGATAACTTAGTGCGGTAAGGAAATTTTCATAAGGAGAGGGAATCGCCGAAGGCGCGAGAGTGAGGGAAAAAAATTGCCCCCTTCTTCTAGAGTTGCTCTTCCTGGCTAGGATGTCTATGGATCTCTGGTATGGTGTACTATAATTTATAATAAGTATCTGAAATCTATGAGTATAAAAATTGATTGCATACCCCAACAATATAATTTAATGCTTAGGTTTAAATGATTATTGGGCTTTGTTTATCAATTCTGTCCAGATTATAATAGTTTAGAATTTCTTGATGTCCTAAGCGAATTCCCAAATAGGGTTTGAGCTGCTAGACCTGCAGTTATAATAGAACACATTGGTTCTCAAGCTGTTCTTATTCTCTACCACATGTATCATTACAATGCACTCCAATGCAAGTAGCAGCTGATGGATATCCCCCTTTCAGATTTCTTTTTCAAGTGTTAACTTTTGAGCACCATAGAAGAACTTCCCTCATAATTCTACCTATTTTGATGTGAATATTTCATTTTCCAACCCTCAAACTCCTGTGAATCTACATCCACTCTCCCATCCATTGCAATTCCATAATTTTCAATGAAATTTGAACTTAATTGAGCATCAGAGTTTCCTTTTCAGACCTTGTTCCTGGAACTTTCTTCCAAAAATAACAAATCAGAGCCCTGTAACCCTTGAAATTCAAGGCTTTGACCACTAGATCTAACATCAGCTAACTCAGCACCAACAATTACAAAAAATCCATCCTTCTTACCTCATATCCAACAAACACTACTATACTTCTTTTGTCCCAATACATTCTCCACACTAGCTTTATCAAGTGATCATTTTAGGCAGTTTCATTACTAGTGCTACTCAGCGAGCATTTAAGGTTCTTTTTTAGTGGATTGTTACTGAAATTGGGGTTAGTAGTGTAAAAATGTTCACTATATGAATATATTTTTTTGTTCTTTAATTTATTTCTACTTTCGTTTCAAATCATGAAAATATTTTTCACTGATTTGTGGGTATGATCATTAGTGTGTGTAGTTTCTATGGCTAGTTCACATCAGATAGAGAATATAGTTTCAAGTCAAGTCCATTACAGGAGGTTTCATTATTAGTGCTATTCGGTGACATTTCAGGTTCTTTTTTAGTGGATTGTTGCTGAAATCATAGGTTAGTAGGGTGAAAAATGTTAATTTTATGCAGATCATTTTTTTATACTTCTATTTATTTCTATTTCATTTTGAATTCATGCAGATATTTTGCACTGATTTGTGGGAATGTTTTTTGGTTTTTTATTATGTATATATTAGAGTTGAATGGTGTGACATACCAGCGACTTGAGGTTTCTCGCTTTTATTGGAGCTGACTCAATTTGGGTATGATCTTTGGTTGTGTGTGGTGGAGATCTTAGAGTTGAGGGATGTGGTATAACAACGACCTGATATTTTTCATTTGTGATGGAACTGACTCGATGGTCCTGGGGCAGGGATGGGTCCCTGATGGCCACTGTTAGCTAGAGAAGGCTCACTAGCATGGATGGGTCGTTGGTGCTCGCTGGAATGGATGGGTCATTGGTGCTCGCTGGCATGGATGAGCTGGTGATGGAGCTAGGGATTGGCTGGTGTTGGAGCTAATTAGTTGGCATGGATGAGATCTAATTCACTGGCAGGGATGGGATCTGGCTCGTTAGCTTGGATGGGCTATGGATGCGCTAACATGACATGGATGAGTTGTTGGTGCTGGTCATTGGCTCACTAGCATGGGTGAGTTATTGTTGTGCAGACCTGGATGGGTCCGGGGGTGCGAGTGTTGTGTGGGTGGGGTGTGATGGATCCCATTTTATTAAATTTCATTATTAATATAATTTTTTTTTAGATTGAACATGTGTTAAAATCATCTTTGAATTAATAATTAAAGTAGATGTATTATATATGATAAATTAATTAATAAAACTTTATAATTTTTATTCAGATATAATTTATAAACATATAGTGTATGTTGGTAATATTATTACCAATAGAAAAATTTGTCATTAGAATCTATTTCAGAACACTTTAACCAACATATATATTATCTATTGGTATTATTATAATTGTAACATAACTATTTTATTTGTCTCAAAAACATTTAGCGAAAAAAATTTTACCGACGGTTTAGTGATAGGGAAATATATGTTGTTAAAACATTTTACCAACAGAAAATTGTACTTTTACTAAAAGATATGCCCCTTTGGAAAAAGTGAAATATTTTTTAGTGGTTATTCCTATCCATCATAACTGAAAATTATTGAAACATCTTTGTTTCCATAACATTTCAACTTAGTGTCTTAATTTATAACTTTCTTACTAGTGTGGTAGGGAAGCATCTAGTTTTTTTAACATGGAAAATATAAAAGGGTTCAAAGATCTGGAATCTAATAAAACATTATCCAACTAGGTGGTAATTTTCAATGTACCTATCACTACATCATTAGGAACTTCGACTTAAATTAAGTTAATCATATAATCTTAGAATTAATCCATTTTCCTTTTATGTGCTAAAATACCTTGAAGTTTGGGAATTTCCCTTCTCTCTATAGTTAAAACATTGAACAAAAATAGCTTTTTCCTTTCCCATGAATTTGTGTTTTGGTGGCCTTTTTATACACTATTATAATTAACTCTTATTCCCTTCCTGTAAGCCCCTAGGTATTTATTCCCCCAAGTATCACATGTGGAAAATCACATCCTTCATTTCTTCCCCTTTTCTGTAATGATCTTCCTATGATTCTTACTTGTTATATTCTTTTATTGATTTACCATAAATACATGTAGAACCCTGGAGCACCCTGAGAGGAGAGGAGTGAATCAGGGTGTCAACTTTTTTATTCTAATGTGTTGGATCTTGTTCCCAAATTGGTAGAAACTCGTTATACCTATATGATGGATTCGATCAGTAATCAAACATTCACATGCAGAAAAAACAACACATTGTTTTTACATGGTTCACTAATAAGGGCTAGTCCAAGGAGCATACACCGACAGTGTGTCGATCGTATCTAAATCCACTAATCTTCACTAGTTGTGGAAAAAAGATGTTCAGACATAGTCACTCTGTGCTAGACACTCTTCTTTTACAAGATTTTAGGGATATCACACTGCATCTTTCATAACACTTCTATCGACTCCCCCTAGCTCACTACTTTGAGAGAATTTTAACTCAGTTTATCAACTTTAAGGTCGCTTCAATGTACTAGCATTAAAGTTTATCTCTATCTAGAATGAGACTATGCTTACACCATAGACCTGAGTTGATGCACTCTAAAATCATTGTTCACTAAAAACTAGCTATTCAAAACTGTCTTTCATGAAGCTCCTTCGCGAAGCTCACTCCTTCGCGAAACACCTCTACCTTCACGGAACAAACTCCCTTACGAAGCTCATAGAGTTAACACGGAATACCCCATCATTGTGAAGCACCCTTTAATCAAAATAGTTGACATCAATCAATAATTATAGTCTTTTCACGATGGTCAAGATCACATAGAAATCCAGATTCACGAAGTTACCTTAGCTTTGCAAAATCATAGCATTTCGAGATTTTCCTAGAAAAACTCGTATCAAATGAAGAGGGGTAGCTGTATATTTATAGTCTCGGTCGTTCATGATGCTCCACCACCAATTAATTTTTCAGATCTTTCAAAAACATCTTCACGACATTTATTTCTTTGTGATGATTCACTCATATTTGACGTAGTTGTAGAGATCATTGTCACCGTTCGCGACGCTCCATTCTTCGTGGTTCACGATGCTCATCGTTGTCACGTAGATCACTGTCAACTTTCTTTGATCCTTTGAGAAACACCATTCACGAAGATCAACTTCACGAAACTCATGCCTTGGCTATATTTTATTAAGGCCTTCAAGAAAATCTACTTTTCGTGATGCAATCCATCCTCCAAATTTTGGACTCAAAAAATTTGGCAAACGCTGGGAAATGATGCCGCCTTCAATACTGTTGTCAGCTTGAACTGTAAGATCCTTTTCCTTGAAAACTCCCCAATCTTATATATGAGGATTGACAACAAACACAAACTATATTCCATTTCTAGCAAAGAACAACCTTGGTTCTGACAATACATACATTCTAGAGAACTAATTTTCCAGGTAAATTGTGCTTTAGTTAGTATCCAAATATAATGAAATGGTCGGAGATACCAACTCTCTTTAAAGGATCAGAATTAACCCATCAAAGAAATGATAAATATTTCATTCAGATCTTTGTACATAATTTTCAACATGCATTGATAACATTGTAATGTGAGCCTCGTATTTAGAAAAATTCTCCTATTTTTTCTATGAATGTTGAACTGCCATTCAAATTCTACTCTCTACTCATGAGGAAATTATTTTTCATATAATACCTCCTTAACTTGGGTTTACTACAAAAATATATATATGATCTGATTAACCTAAACCCTAATTCCATTAACTTGTTCAAGTTAAATATACCTCTGTTGAATACGTGTGTTGATACACTTCCCATTCCTCCCATTAGTCACAATCATTTTATAATTGAATGAACACAATTTCATTATGATATTGAATTGTAAAATATAATTCCTACTATGTTTTCCAAGCTATTACCTATAAATCCTGGGGACTTTTCAAAGTACATCACATATTGAATCTAAATGTTATCTCGAAGTTTACTACTAAAATTCTTTGATTCTAACTGTAAAATCCTAAACACCAAAAACACCGAACTGATAGTTAAATTACAATTTTAGTATGAAATACAAGAGTTCTCAAAGAATACAAATGTTTAGTAGTTTTCTAAGACATGATACATACATACAATAAATTTCAAAAAATTATATAAAACATTAACATATTTTGAGAACATAATTATCCCTTTCTTCACATCCCTAAAAACTACATGGAGTCCTTCCCTAGGATTCCCAGGGAAAGGAAAACTAAAAGGGGTGATCTTTTATTCTCAATAAGGAGTAGAATAATGTATATTATTTCTTAACATAAACATTTCATAAGTGATATGGATGTAAAAAATGAAAACATGAAGTTATAATCGACTAAAAATGAGGGAATTATACATCCATGATAATAAATGAATACATGGATAACAATAATCATTGATATTTTACTGATGGAATGCATATTTTTAGACATCAAAAAATAATTTTTCAAGGCCCTGTCCTAGGACACATCCTATCATGGTATGAGGTACACACAAAAAAGCCAACATATTTAATCTCATGATACCTGTTGATGCATCTATATAATATTAATCCCCACTCATTCACCATAAGAGTCATTGAGACCTTTCATACCATTCCTTGAATAATCTCATGCAGAATACAACATTTCTATAAGTATAATTACACTAGTATAATGAAGACCTTTAACGATAGCCAAAAGCCTTCGCAAAAGGTCTAGAGCAACCTCCTAGCGTCTTCCAAATGGTGGACGCTTTAGGCCTATCACTTTTTCTAATAGCATCTTCCATTTGGTGGACGCTGTAGATGATTCACATGGCCTATAGCAACTGCCATTTTGCAGTCTCTATAGGTGATTTCGGCGGCACTGATAGCGTCAACCAAATGGCAGACGCTATAGAACAGTTCATCTTTGGAATCACCGCAGTCACACAACACCTTCGATTGACGTGTCATCTGTATGACCATTTCACAATTCACTCACTAGTAGTTTTATTATGATTTCATGACATTCCGAGGTCGTTCAGTCGGTTTTGACCAACCCACGCACCTTTTTCAAGCCCACCAAACGCTTAAAAAACACATATTCAGTCGTACCGCACAAACCATGCATCTGATTGAAGTTCTGTCTATGTTTACACATCAGGAATACTATTTAGGATGTTTTACTATGATTTCAAGTCATTCCGATGTCTTTTTATATGCATTTGACCGTTAAACATGTGTTTTGGTCGTTTATGGCATCAGAAGTATGTTTTCGGTCACCACAGTCACGCGACACCTCTGATTGATGTGTCGTTTGTCTAACCATTTCACAATTCACTCTCCGGTTGTTTTGGTTTGATTTTAGGGAATTTCATGGTCATTCTTCTGGTTTTGACCACCCCACGCACCTTTCTCAAGCGCGTCAACGCCTAAAAAACACATATTCAGTTGTACCGCACAAACCGCACGTCTGATTGACATGTTGTCTCATCGTACATGTCACCAATAATAATTATACTATTTTATTCTGATTTCATGTCATTCTGATGTTGTTTGTTATGCATTTGATCATTAAATGCGTGTTTTTGGTCGTTTATGGAACCAGAAGTGCGTTTTTGGTCACCGCGGTCATACGACACCTCCGATTGGCATGTAATCTTTCCGTCCATTTCAAAATTCCCTCACCGATTGTTGTCGTCTGATTTCATGACATTTTGAGGTCGTTCGATTGGTTTTGACCACCCCACCCACCTTTCTCAAGCGCGCCAAATGCCTAAGAAACACATATTCAGTCGTACCGTGAAAACTGCACGTCTGATTGACGTGTTGTCTACCCTTACACGTCACAAATAATAATTAGACTATTTTCCTATGATTTCAAGTCATTTCGAGGTCGTTCGGTATGCATTTGACCATTAAATGCATGATTTGGTTGTTTATGGCACCAGAAGTGCGTTTCCGGTCATCGCGGTCACCCAACACCTCTGATTGATGTGTCTTCTACCCAATCATTTCACAATTAACTCGCAGGTTGTTGTCTCCTGATTTCATGGCATTTCGAGGTCGTTCGGCCGGTTTTGACTACCCCACCCACCTTTCTTAAATGCGCCAAACACCTAAAAAACACATGTTCAGTCGTACCGTACAAACCTCACATGCGATTGATGTGTCATCTACCTATACACATCACGAATAATAATTAGATTGTTGTCCTGTTATTTCAAATCATTCTGATGTCGTTCGGTATGTATTTGACCATTAAATGCATGTTTTAGTCATTTATGGCACCAGAAGTGCATTTTTGGTCACCGCGGTAACACGACACCTCGACGTGTTGTCTGCTCGTACACGTCACGAATAATAATTAGCCTGTTTTTCTATGATTTCAAGTCATTTCGATTTCGTTCAATATGCATTTGGCTGTTAAACGCCTGATTTGGTCATTTATGGCACCGAGAGTGCGTTTTTAGTCACTGCGGTCACACGACACCTCCAATTGACGTGTCTTCTACCCGACTATTTCACATTTCACTCGTCGGTCCATGTCCCCTGATTTAATGGTATTTTGAGGTTGTTCGATCAGTTTTGACCACCCCGCGCATCTTTCTCAAGCGCGTCAAACGCCTAAAAAACACATATTCAGTCGTATCATGCAAATCACATGTCCGATTGAATTTTCATCTACCTGTACACGTCACAAATAATAATTACTCTATTTTTCTGTGATTTCAAGTCATTTCGATGTCGTTCGGTATGCATTTGACCGTTAAATGCTTGTTTTGGTCATTTATGGCACTAGAAATGCGTTTTCGGTCACTGCGGTCACATGACACCTATGATTGACATGTCTTCTACCCAACCATTTCACAATTTACCTACTGATTGTTTTCGTCTGATTTCATGGGATTTTGAGGTCGTTCGGCCGGTTTTGACCACCACACGCACCTTTCTCAAACGCGCCAAACGCCTAAAAAACACATATTCAGTCGTACCGTGCAAACTGCACGTCCAATTGAGGTGTCGTCTCCTCATACATGTCATGAATAATAATTATACTATTTTCTTGTTATTTTAAGTCATTTCTATGTCGTTCGATATGCATTTGATTGTTAAACACGTGTTTTGGTCATTTATGGCACCAGAAGTGCATTTTCGGTCACCGCGGTCACACGACACCTCTGAGTGACATGTTGTCTGCCTAACCATTTCACAATTCACTTGAAAGTTGTTTTAATCTGATTTCATGGCATTCTGAGGTCGTTCGATCAGTTTTGACCACCCCACGCACCTTTTTCAAGCGCATCAAATGCCTAAAAAACACAAATTCAGTCGTACCGCACAAACCGCACATCCAATTGTTGTGTCGTCTACCCGTACATATAAAAAATAATAATTAGACTATTTTACTATGATTTCAAGTCATTATGAGGTTGTTTTGTATGCATTGGACCGTTAAACATCTGATTTGGTCGTTTATGGCACGAAAAATGCGTTTTTGGTCACCGCGGTCACACGACACCTTCGATTGACGTGTCTTCTAACTGATCATTTCAAAATTCACCTATAAGTTGTTTTCATCTTATTTCATGGTATTTTGAGGTTGTTCGGTTGGTTTTGACCACCCCACACACCTTTCCCAAGTGCACCAAACGCCTAAAAAACAAATATTCAGTCGTACCGTGCAAACTGCACGTCCGATTGACGTGTAGTCTGCCCGTACACATCACAAAAAATAATTAGACTGTTTTCCCGAGATTTCAAGTCATTATGAGGTCGTTAGGTATGAAATTGACCATTAAATGCGTGTTTTGTTCGTTTATGGCACTGAAAGTGCGTTTTCGGTCACCGCGATCACACGACATCTTCGATTGATGTGTCGTCTACCCGACCATTTCACAATTCACTCACTGATTATTGTCTTCTGGTTTTATGGAATTCTGAGGTCGTTTGGCCAATTTTGACCACCCCACACACCTTTCTCAAATGTTCCAAACACTTAAAAACACATATTCAGCTGTACTGCGCAAACCGTATGTCCGGTTGACGTGTCGTCTGCCCGCCATTTCAGAATTCACTCGCCGGTTGTTGTCATGTTAATAAATTTAAGTTTTATGTAATATATCATAATTAACAATCAGGTAAAATTTAAAAGAATGAATTAAATCACAATAATTAAAACAATAAAACACAGAGGTGTAAATAAAACAAAAAATTTAAGAATAATTATTAATTCCTAATTCATTTATGATATTAAAATGGTAATGTAAATTACCTCATGCATGTTCATCCTCATCTGAATCACCAATATCACTACGATGTCCACCAATTATATCTTGAGCTTACAATATATATCAATATTATGTATCTTAAACATATCAATAGAAGTCAATATGAGTATGGTTTGTTTCATTTTTTACCTGTGGTGCCACTGTGTACCATAAACAAAATGTTTTGTCGTCACTTCATCGATACGTCTTGAAATCTGTGATAATCTCTCCTCATACTCTGCAGGTAACTGCTGAAACTATGCATTCATATTGTGTTGTATAGCCTACATGGCAGCATTTATCATAGTTTGTGTGCGCATCCCCGCATCTCTGCATGCACTCATCGCCTCTACTCCAAAAAATTCACGATATGGGACACCACCACCATAAGTCAAGGGATAACCATGACCGTCACGCCCCACGACACACTGAAATATCTCATCTCTAAGCATAGTATTATGACGTTTCTCCTCTGGAAGCTCTGTTAAATGAGCGTCAAACTGAGCCTGTAGCATATAATTAATCAATGAACAAATATGAATAATTTTTATAAAATAAAAATACATTTATTAGTAAATAATTTTCTTACTATAACACTGACAACATCGATATCTCCCGCCCTATGAGTCCTCACCCATATGGACATCTGATCGATCAACTCACCTATTTGGTGTAACTATAATAAAGAGATTCATCATGTTATACTACATTATTTTTAATATATGAATGAATAGTAAATTCTAAACTTACATCATGTCTGAGTTGTGACACATGTCGAGTGCCAAGTCTGGAAGGCATGCCCTATATCGCCCGATTACGTGAATGACAAGAAGAATCTATCTACATTCAATGTATTCAGTTAATAGACATGAAAAATTAGTCATTTATAGATTAAAAGCAATAAATCTTACCATCATCGCCTCACTCAACCAAAACGCAATTGAATCCTTCCACTGAACAGGAATAATGCCCAAAGTGACTCACTGTAGAATGTCTGGCACACCCGCAAATGGTATCCAATTATCTCTCTTCACCCTTCCCTTGTAATCCTTCCAAAAATTTTGGCATTTGGCCATACATACGGCTCAAAACTCATCTGGATAGGATGTCAAATTATCCTATTAAAAAATATTCAGTAGATGCAACAACAATAAAAACAATATCATAAAAAATTAAACATTGAATTTACCTGAACCTCCCTCCATAATCTGTCAATCGTATCCTAAGGAAAAGAAGTCCAATCACGAGTCATCAAGGGGAATCTATGTGGGTCTCATATCATATGACCAAACTGATGAATCAATACAGTAGCACCTTCTCTGACAGGATAAAATGTGTCATCAAATAACACATCTAATTGGGTTCCAGAGTTCCAGGATCGAACCCCACTACTAAGACCCCTACGTCTGGTGGAAGATGCACTAGATCCTGATAAACATAAATTCATAATTCAATTACAATATAACCAAATTTTTAATTGAAAATTAGAAACAGGTAGAGAAATAAACACAAAAAATTACAATCAATTAATTTAGAAAAATGAAGACATACATACCGACAACATCAGGTGAACCACTCTGATCGCCCTGTGACATACCTATATTAAAAAAATTATAGTTAAATCAATAAATTTTTATACATATATAACTCTTAAATATTTTTACAAACAATATGGGGAAATAATTACAATTTTCACCAATCATGAAATTCTATCATATATTTTTCAATTGTCTCTCTGGCCCATTGTATATCTTTATATCGCACAACTACTATTGTTTGGTCAAGTGTTTTATTAAGAAATGTGACAACATCAGGTTCCTCTAGGTCAATTAGAAACACCCCTCTTCTAGATATTTTCACCACAACTTTCCAATCAGAATCAATGTCAACAAAGTAAACTTTCTCTGTCTGCGATGTCAGTATGAAGGGCTCATTACTTACTCGGTCATCTTTATATAGCATATTGTTAAAGTTTACTGACGTAAATTGAAATTTTTCAACCTTCGTTCCATGAACCAGATCGACCCAATCACACCTTAACAATGTGTTTTAAGCCAAGACCATAAGTAACCTCAATAATATCCCTCAGCAATCAATAATAATAACCTACACCAACAAAAGAACAACCAACACTACTATTTTGTGCGGCTCGATTCATGTCAACATCGCTAATAAAAAATAGGAATCTGTTAGCAACCAAATACTTGTAGTGACGAGATGTAATAAATGGGTCATCAGCTAGTTGGTTGAGTTCTTCGCTCACAATATGGGTACTTAAATCACGTATCTTTTGAATCATCAAATTTCACATAGTTCAATGGATAAAAGATTGTGAAAATACAACTAAGTTTCACTATAAAAATATTAAATCAATTATTTATATGTATATGAGTCTTGAACCACTCATGAAATGTGTTGAAATGATGTTTTTGGATTTGATAGTCAGTTGCACGGGGCCTTTAATGTTTCAACTCAGCGATATGCATCCTAAATCATAGCACAATAAAAGGTAATTAATAAAATAAATATAGAAATAGAAGACACATCAACTATGAAACTTACTGTATCAATGACATAACTGATAGAGTGTTGAACAACACATATCGATGAGATTGAACCCACTCATCGTTGTTCATACCAAACATTATTCCTTCTCCAATTGGACCCTCGTCATTCTAGGAGGGTTTATATCTATCTTTATTTCAACCTCATTAATATATGTAGCACAAAAATTAGTACACGCATCCATTAAATATCTCTTAGCGATTAAAGATTCCAGATGATCTTTGTTGCACACATACTGTTTCAATGTATTTAAGTATCACTCTATTGGATACATCCATATGAATTGTACAGGATCTCCAGTAATGACTTCACCAGTTAAATGCACAGTCAAGTGAACCATGACATCAAAAAGGGATGGAGAAAATAGTTTCTCTAGGTGACATAGTGCAAGTACAATCTTATCCTGTTGTTTTTTCAAATCACTCATGTGGTGATTTCTTGAACAGGGTTGTCTGAAAAAATTGGAAACTTCAATCAACGGCTCAACAACCTGGGTAGGTAAGCAATCAAAAATTTCTATAGGAATTAACTGTTGAATCAAAATATGATTATCATGACTTTTCAACCCATGTAATGTCATTCTCGTCATATTGACACACTTGGAAATATTATAGAAATAACCATATGGTACCTTAACGGTCTTCAGAATTGATAAAAATGTTTATTTCTCTTTTTTACTCATTGTGTACTCTATAGCAGGCATGTATGCCCGATTACCATCACCCAGTTATAAATGTAAAGGTTTTCTCAATCCCATTTCTTGCAAATCACGTCAAGCATTAGCATTGTCCTTTAATTTCCCCTTGACGCCTAAAATGGTGCACATTATATTATCACATACATTTTTTTCAATGTGCATCACATCTAAATTATGTCTTAAAATATTATATTTCTAATAAGGCAATTCAAAAAAAATACTATGTTTCTTCCAATTATGACTATGCTGTATATTTGCAGCAGGAATAGAAGGCAATGTAGGAGCCAATAAATATTAAAAATTATAAATTGTACGGATGTTTTCTTGATCAAGTTGTGCAAAAATTTGAACCCCATACAGTATTTGTGGTGATGGGTCATACTCCCTATTCCCATCAAACAACAGATGGTCTTTTATGAACCTGTTCAATGGAGGAAGAAAGTGTATGTGACCAAGATATGCCCACTTTCTACAGTGATTAAGACATATATATTTCTTACTCTTATTATGGCAGGTGAATTATCATTTTGTACTTCACCCTAATAAGTTAGCATATGCTGTGAAATCATTAATTGTCCATAACAAAGTGGCTTGGAGTCTAAACATTTCATTATCTACTGAGTTAAAAGTCATTACACCATCGACATAGAATTCTTGTATCTAGTCAATCAAAGGTTGCATATAAACATCAATTTTATCGCTAGTTCATCTCGATCCATCAATTAAAATCGATAGTAACAAAAATGGTTGCTTCATACATACCCATGGGGGAAGGTTGTATGGAACCAAAACCACTAGCCACGTACTATGTGTCACACCAACCATGGGCCTAAATGGGTTAAAACCATATTCTTCCAAACCCAGTCAAACATTACGATCATCCCAGGAAAAGTCTGGTTGTATTTGATCAAACTCTTTCCATGCCAAAGAATCTGTCGGGTGAGTTAATTTATCAACCTCTTTGTTTCTCTCTGAATTCCAAGTCATCAATTTAGCAATTTTAGTTGACATGAAGAATATTTTCAGTCTTAGTTTTAGTGGGAAATAACGCATCTGCTTAGCGACAACTTGTTTCCCTTGATTAAAGACTCTGCCAGGATGAATCTGACTACCTTGATTAATCTCATTGGCCTTCCACCTGGATGTATATCAAACAGTAAAAATATTTAATTGTGCATTCTCTTTTCTGAACAACATATAATTATTTTTTCACGCATCAATGATACCATATGTAAAACAAAGATCATCGGTCAACTGGTGCATCATACCATTGAGCATTATGTTCATCAAATCAACTATTATTGAATCAACATCCATATGAATACTTTCTGATTGATCATATGAAACATACTCTTCTCCATGACATGTCCATGTTTTATGGTTTTTCAAAAACCCATTCAAAAACAGATGTTCTCCAACACTATCTTGTTTGAAGATATTTCTATTTGCACATTTTCTACATGGACAACTAATCAAATCGCTTGGAAATCCGTTGGTGAAATCCATAAATTGCTTAATCCCCTCATAATATTCAGCATAAAACCCATCTTTCATATCAATCCAGATCTTATCCATATCTATATTTAATAGAAATAAAATAATTGAAATATATTATTTAAATTATAAAAAAACTAATATCATTAAAACATAAAAACCAATGAGTTCAAATATATTTTTTTGGACAAAAAACCTATCTTGAAGGTTTGGTCATGAATCAAAAAATATTCCCTCTGAGAGTTCTATTTGGCCAATACAATTTTCATAAATAAGCTACATAACGGATTGTGGAAGTCAAACAACGACTTACTTGCAGAGGACTCGACCATGAGTAATGGGGTGCAACTCGATTGCGGATCCAAGACAGTGCAAAGACTTAACGAAAGGGGTTCGATGACTGGACTCAAAAGGGTTGGAACTGCTGGATAAAGCACGGGAGAGTTCTACAAGGTAGGGAAGGATGGGCCAGAAGTGTTCAATGGAGGCGGGATGTGAGGACTCACTGGAGGGGTGCAGTGGGGTCGAGAGGGAACAATTGCGGTAGGACTGTCTGAAGGAGAAGCACAAAGGTGGGGGTGGGGGTCACCGGTTTGTGGGGTTGTCAGGGTCACGGGGGGTGCAACGCGGAGGCAAGGGGGTGGGGGTCGCCAGGGTGTCTCGGGGGAACAGCGTGGAGGCAAGGGGGTGGGGATCTTCGGGGTCGCGGGGGTGTCTCGGGGTCGTGGGGGGCTCAGCGCGGAGGCAAGGGGGTCGGGGTCACCGGGGGTATCAGGGTTGCCGGGCAGGTGAACAGGGGAGAGGGTCGTGGGGTCGGGGAGGGAAACATGAGGGAGAGTGGAATTGGGTCGCGGGTTCGGGGGTGTCTCGGGGTTGTGGGGGGCGCAGCGCGAAGGCAAGGGGGTCGGGGTCGCCGGGGGTATCGGGGTTGCTGAGAGGGTGAAAGGGGAGAGGGTCGTGGGGTCGGGGAGGGAAATGCGAGGGAGAGGGGAATTGGGTCACGAGGTCATGGGGGTGTCTCGGGGTTATGGGGGTACAGCGTAGAGGCAAGGGAGTCGGGGTCATCGAGAGGGTGAATAGGGGAGAGGGTCATGGGTTCGGGGAGGGAAACACGAGAGAGAGGGGAATTGGGTTGCAGGGTCGGGGAGGGTAAACGAGGGGGGAAGAAAAAATTGGGTAGGGTAGTAAAAATATAGCTACCGCCATTTGGCAGTCGCTATTGATATTATTAGTGACCACCAAGTCGATGACTAGGCACTATAAAAAACAACAAATTAGTAGCGGTTATTTTGAGGGTGTTATGCATAACCCTCTGTAAATTAATTTTATGTATAAGTTAGAGGGGTTTATACACAAACCCCGTTAATCATCAAATTTAGAGGGGGTTCACAACCACATCTAATTTTTTTTATAATTTTTTTATATTTGGTTTGATTTTAGAGACAATAATATCAAAACCTTCGCTAATTTAATAATTAGTGGTTCTATATATTCTGTTGGATTTTAGAGGCGCTATGTATATATGTGTGTGTGTGTGTTGGATTTTAGAGGAGTTATATATATATATATATATATATATATATTATATGTGTGTGTGTGTTGGATTTTAGAGGAGATATATATATATTATACATATTAACCAGGTCATCACATAGGCTAGTGGTAGGCACTAAACCCTTATTATTCTTCGGTTGTGGGTTCAAGCCCCATTTCCTTTCCAGACACATCAGGTTGTCACTCAAAATGCAGGTTGTCCTTTTTCTAAAACCATATTAATATAATTTCTATAATATTATAAAAAAATATGTAATGGACATCCTTGAAATAAAATTAATCATTAAGTAACCTTTTTATTATTTTTTTGAATACAATTTATTTATTTTCCACAAAGTATAATAATCTTATTCCTCTATTATTTCAATGTCATTAATGATCATATTAACCCTAAATTCTATCAATACCTTTAAACTTATGTCTATAAAATGTAAAGGAATTATTCCTTAAAATATCTTTTCCATTGAAAAATAAAATTTCCTTAAATTACTCCAAAATATCCTTAATCTTGGTAAAATATTATCACATAAAACCAACAAAATAGGTTTTTAATACAATGAACTTATGATAAATCTTAAACTCATTATCCCATGATGGTATCCATAATCTTAAATTAATGAATACATAAATGTTTATAACATTTAATAGAATCCTTAGATGATTCATGTTTTTTATAACCAAAATACCATTGGTAAAATATTTCTATGATTTAATTCTTGAATCACAATACACAAATACTTCATCTATTTTATTTCATCATAGGTCCTTCCATGGTCTATAGGTTAACCTTGGTCATTCATTGTCATTATCTAATCAAATCCTTTATAATGATTTATAAATAAAATGTGAATTATCCTAAGCATATCTCCCAGGAGTATCAATCTAGGTGCATAGTAAGGCTAGTTGTTGTGTACTAGGTGACGATTGGGTCGATTCCAATGTACCCTTTTCATATTTATTACCCTTAGGTGCCTCTGTTTCAGAACCAAATCCATGTTTAGTATCCAAAAATGGATTTATTACTAGGAAAAACAACATAATTTCTTCCTTTCTAAAACATTTGGATATTCTTCTATACATATCCTCAATGTCTATCACATGGATATGTTCCCTAATCAATATTTTCCTAAATGTAGTTCCCAAAATTTCTACTAAAATTTCTCTCATACCAACATTAGTGACCCCAACTCTTGTATCCCAAATCTGGTGCCTACTTTAATACATTGGCATAAGATACAAGGAAATCACATCCTGAAGGAACAAATTGTTTAGTAGTCTTTGTAAACTATATACATATATTATTCCCATATTACATTTGAATACAAAAATTTCGACGTACATTGTTTCAATAATATCATTATTCCCTCAATAATATTATTTCATATATTTCTTAGTGCAATTCATGGATTCTTGGGAAAGGAAATAAAACAAGGGTGAGCTCAAATATCCAGTAAGGGTTAAGTACAAAGGAAGCTATCAGGAATCAATGATCATAATCAACATGGAAAGGTAAATAACTAAACACACATTCCATTTAAATAATGTGAAAAGAATAATCAATATGGTAAAGTAAATAACTAAAAGTTTATTCCATTAAATCAATAATATTACTATCATAATTGGATAAGGAATAATCAATATGGAAATTTTAATAACTGAAAATACATTCCATTTAATCAATAAACATAGAATGAAATACATCCAAAGATAATATTATAGAGAAAATATCAAGGATGATAATAACTTAATTCCTAATGAAGTTAAATCTTAATTATTAGATGCCAAGTTTCATAGGAACATGATACCTTTACCATCAAGATCTATCCTGAATAAAATTTAAAAACGATGGGTAAATACCCATTTAACTAAGGCTAGAAAACTAATTTGTCCCATGAAAATACTAATGCATTGAGTTTCTATCTATAACCATGCCCCAACCACGTATTTCATATCTAAATTATTCCTCATATGTCAAATAATCAATTTAATTCATAAACATTGTAGCTTATTATTAAATATCTGTATTGCGTAAAGAATACATATTTATCAATATTTCCCTAGATAAAAAAATGACATTCATTATAGAACACTGTATGTATAAATGATATATGTTTTATGAAATAAAAAAATACATGATAAATAATATGGATATTTAGAGGATATTTAATGTCCAATGATCACAGGAAAGTGAACATTCTAAGGGAAAGTTATTACCTACAAAAATGAATTAAGGAAGTGAATGTCAATGTTATACTTGGTCAAAATAATCATTAAAAATCCCTAGAAATAATAATTATGATATCAAAATAACATGTCCCTAGTGGTGTATATGTAAAATAAATGGTTATTATGATTGAAAAATATAAATACCATAAAATATCTTTTAAAAAATTCTTGAGGAAAATATCCTTTTCATTTTGAAAATCAATTTTTAATACTAAATGGTCAGAAAACATTTTGAAATTATTTTTCTTCAAAATAATACTTTGAAACTTATAAAGAATGTTTTAAAACATTTAATTTTCACCACTATAGGAAATTCCATACAAGTCAAATATGTTAAAAAAAGATTCCTTTCACATTTTCGGTAAAATACAAATGAGAATGTTTTTGAAAAATATGTAAATATTCATTTAAAAAAATTATTAAAAAGAAAAAATGGGTAAAATTAATTTAGTAAATCATTTTTAAAAGGTTGAAAATATTTTTGAAAACATTTTTAGAATACGTGAGTTTTGATGAAAAAATGTTCTCTAACCAAAGAGAGAAATAATGTCGGATTTTATTAAAAACATCCTCTCAATTATTTTAGGTATGAAAGAGTGAAAAAATGGTACTATTACTTTAAAAGGTTCATGATGGTTTATTATATAATTATAAAATAAATATCTTTAAATGAAATTAAATAATAAACAATATCGATGAGAATGAGATTGTGAAATAAACCCTTACGATTATCATAATATTGAAGTGATAATTAATCAATGAATTGATTATGTGTAATAACTATAAATTTACATAAAAATTTGAAATAAAAAATAAGATAGTCAAAATTAATTGTACACATAATATTAAAATCTCAATGATAACAAAGAAGTAATCTAACCCAATGAAAAGAAATTGAGTTATGAAATTCTTTACCACTTGGTAAATTTTAATTAAAAACCCTTTGGTTTAAATAAATCAAATTGAAACTAAAAATACCATAAATTTATAAGGAATCATTATATTTTATTTCAAAGTGTAAGTATGAGAACCATAAAAAATAAATTATGTGCATAGCATTAAAATATGTCTCAATGAAGGTAAATTGATTCAAAGTACCTTACCTCATGCATCATTTTGGGTGAACATATTTTAAACTCATGTATAGTGGTTTTAAACATGTTGTTAACTTATAATAGAAGCCTATTTATATTTATAATATCATATATGATCCTTTTATAACATCTTTTCATCTTTTCATTAATACTATTTAATTATTTTTATTGATTCGGGTGTTACTTATTTTCTCATTCGTGCTTTGTTAAGGAAGTTATAGTTATTGTGAAAATTATTTAGTTAAATAATATACATAATAATAATCATTAAAAAATTATCATATTAATGCATCAATTATTCATTTAAGACCAATGATAAAAGATGATTTTATAATTTTAATTACTTTACGATCATGTTGACGGTAGGTCATACATATGCATGAGTAACATTTGTTTTTCACCGATCTATATATAAAGGAGATAAGTAATATTATTTCTTTATAGAATGATAATAATATCATAAATACCATATCATTTATTTTTTTATACTTATATATATCATCCATGTGGTCTGGTGATGAAAATAGATCCACATCGCTTCATAAAGACGGTAGTCCACACGTACATGAATGATGTTATTAAGTGAGTGAAATGTTAAGAAATAAAATGATATATATGTGTATATATATATATATATATTATCTTTCAATAATTATAATTATGTCACTAAAATAATATTTATTTCCTGTATATCACATAAATTTATTAACTTTATCCTTACCACTTTCCATGTAAAGCATTGATGAAAGACAAATCACATCGCTTCATAAGACGGTAGTCCTCTAAACACAAGAGCGGTGTTATCGTATCCAATAAGGAATGGAATTTAAAAAGTTATATATGATATAATGACTCCATATGTATAATTATTTTATAAATATCATATATATATTTTACATTCATCATCATACCCAACCGTGAAAGGTGGTAATGAAAAAAATGAATAACATTGGTTCGTGAGACGGTAGTCCACCCAACACATGAATGATGAATTTGTAACACATTTGATGGAAGAAGGGATTGTTGTTGGTAATTACCATAACATAATAATATCTCATTATATAGAATATACTGAGTTTATTATGTCATAATGGTTTAATAATAATTTAAAGAGGTGGTGGAAGAAATAAAATTAAAACACTCATTGAATAACGTTACCTCTTCTTCGAGTATCCTCCTTAGGTTTGCACAAAAATATTTACTAGGATTATTTTATTCCCAAAATCAGGATTATAGGATGATTTCAGGTAATTTGGTAAGTTTTTTGTTCAGGTTTTTTCAAATCAAAAGGGTTTGAAGGTGTGAATAATAGAGGAGAGAGAGAGCCTTTTATAAGTGAGGTGAATGACACACTTGTAATTATTGAAAAATTCAATTACAGCCATGATTTTATCACACCAAAAGACTCAAAAATGGGCTATTATAGAACATAGAAGATATATGGTGGATCAATTTCCATCCAATGTGAGTTAGATAACTTGGTTGGTCATTTTTAACCCTTATCATTTTAGTTTAATCCCTTATAAATACATTTTTAGATTAACCAGGGTAAATAATTTTTATTGTTTTCACTATTAATTTTGGTCAAAAATTAAGTTGAAATTATTAGACCTTATAAATTATTCTTATTAAAAACATGTAATATATTTTTCCAAATTAAATTCATAAAACTATAAAATTTTAATTTAAAATTAAATTCTGCAGACGCATTGAGAAAGCAAAATTTTAAAGAGATAATGTTTAAAAGTTTACAAAGTTTTTATATAAAAAATCAATATAAAAATGATTCTAATGACCTAAATTGGATTAATTGAAATAAAATTGATTTAATTTTAATTTAAAACAAATTAAAAATATAATTTAACATTATAAATTATTTAAATAAAAATACAGCTTTCAATTAAAATTTTGTATTTTTCACTATTCATCAAAAAAATAAAACTTTTTTAGAAAAATATAAAAAATCCACCCAATTCTAATTTTAATATTACGATTTAAAAAATTTGTTTACTTTTTCAAATAAATTTTCTGAATGTGTTAAAAATTAATTTTAATATATGAGAACAAAGTGTGACTAAACTGTCCTTTAACAAATACAGTTTTTCAGAAATCATTTATTTTTCTTTTAAATGATTCTGATTTTATTTATAATAAAATGATCACCATGATTTTTATAATTTAGTTAATTCTATTCATTCCCACCATTATAATGGCTAGGTGATAACTATTATATAAAATAATATTATTTTAATAATATTTCATATTTTGTTTAAACTCGGTGTTGCGTGTAACGTAAGCTAAACTTTGTGTTGCATGTAACGCAAGTTGAACTCAGTGTTTCATTTAATGAAAGATATTGATGATATTGAAATTATTTAAAAATAAATATATCGTAAAGTATCTGGGTGTTATATTATCTTCTAATCTTGGTGTTGTGTGTCATATATGCTATCAAATATAATGTTATTCTTTTAGAGTTTCAGGGTGTTTCAAAATTTATCATACTTAGAAAATTATTTTTATAAAATGGAAATCACTTTTAGAATCTACAAGTAATATAATGGTAATGATTATGTTTTGATATTTTTCTAAAAGTGTTTAATTTTTAGTGAATAGTGAAATATGGTTAAAAATGGTATATAACATTCTAAGCTAAATAAATGAATTTTTGAGTCATGAATGATGTAAATACCCAATAGTTAGAAACCTCATGCTCCATTTACTCTATAAAATCACAATTATGAATCCTAATAATGGTATTTAGTGAAAATAATAAACTAATGTGAAAAATATTCAAAACACTCCTCTCCTCCCCTTATAAATATCACCCCTCACTCCTTCTACGTTAGGGAGCTTTCCAAATTTCTATACAAGTCCCCTTCTAAACCTCTACCTTCTATCCTTGTTTTATCAGCCTCGCTAAATGTCCAGTTCCATGTACCCTATGGACTATTTCAAGGAGGTGAAATTTAAGAGGTATATTCCAAATTTACCTCTTATAAATTAATTACATCTTCTACCATCTCCTAACCTCTATTATACAACAATACATAATAACTGTAGCATCATATATATACTATAATTTTATCTTTATAATAGAATATATACCTAGAACGGTCCATACTTTTCATACATAGATATTACATCTAAATGGAAGAATATTCATTACATAACATAGAAAAACCATGCTAGAACCATATAGGTTTAGTGTATTTGGAAACTGGAAAACATAAAAGATTGGTTTGTAAAACATCTACATCATCTCCCTCTTATTCCTTCATAACTAGAACCCTTTTTACACATCTTACTTAACACCCTTCTTCATATCCTATGGAAAGAAACATAATAAATGGTGATGTCAGATGCTCAGTAAGATATATATCAATTATATCATAATCATAAGAATATCAACAAAACATTAAAAAAATATTTTTTGCATATTAAATAATTATTATATCATGTCATGAGATAAATCATAGATTTTCATAAAGAACATATTTCATGAGATCATAACATAAGACATAAAATTTTGGCACACATAAGTATAGAAAATCACTTCCAAATTAGTCAAGTCTCATTTCCAGGAACATCATGGTGGACAAAGTCCTTTATTGAATCAGATTCACTCCACGTTCCAACCCTGTGTTACTAAACTGAGATCAATTTCCAATCCAGTTATATTTATCTCATGAGATATAAATCATTACCCAATTCATTGGAGAGAAATATAGGTCTCACCCATCAAATAATGAAAACTATACATATGTGTTCCATAAGAACATAATTGATTCATCATATCATAACCCATAAAAAGAAAAGGGTTTTATAAACATCATTCTATGATAACATAACCTATGGAAAATAAATGGGTTTCATAAATAACGTACCAACATAAACATAAAAAAACTATGTAAATAATTTTATCTTAGATGAAAAATAATTTTGAAAGATCATTTGAAAATAATTCTGGAGGAAAATATCATTTCTGCTTGAAAATGTTTTCTTTTCTTAAAACACCACACAATTTTAAAATAAAACAACTTATTTGAAACTAAACTTGAAAGATTATAATGGAAGCTTCAAAGAATTATGGCGTCATCAAAGTGAAATGATCTGTCCATGCTTTATAAGTTAAAAAACATTCCTTTCATTCTTTTTCCAAAAAAGTCATAAAGTATCTCGTTGGGAAAATGAAAAAAAAAGTTTCCTTTCAAATCATCTAGTAAAAATTTATACATGGGTATAAATGAAATTAAAAATTGTAAAATAATAGTAAAAATATTCTCAAAAACATTTTTAAGAAACATGTACATGGAAGATAAATATTATCCAGAAGATACTTATGAATAAACAACCCCAAATAATAATGAGATTGTAAAATTAACCCTTACCTTAGGTTTGATTATCTTTGTACATATTTTAAAATATTGTATAATGGATTAAGTAATTTTATTAACTTATTCCAGAACAATATTCATATTTATGATATTATATATGATCATATTTTCATTTTTTAATAATATTTTATTATTACTCTTCTTTCGGGTGTTAACTACTTCATTTTCTTATTCATGTTTTGTCGTATAAGTCTCAATTCTTGTGTATAGGATATAGCTCCTTCATTTCCAAAATAATATGATGGTAATATATATCAAATTTATTCATTATATACATTTATAAAATCATTATTTAATGGTGAATATGGAAAATTAATTTCATCACGTCGTGGAGATTGTAAGTCCTACTTATGCACGAGCGATGATATCATTCACTTAATGGTAAAAAGTAAGGAATCTGATGATATTTTTTTCCAAAATCAATATAATGTTATAATAATTATATATATCTATTATATCCATCATTATACCCATCCAAATAATTTGGTGATGAAAAAAATATTACACCACGGTGTGGAGAAGGTAAGTCGTACATACGCACACGTGGTACTTTCCTTTTTGTAGGATGGATAAAAGGTGGAATATGGTTATTACATAATCATAATAACATATAATAATATAGTTGATACCATTTTTATTACTTTAGAATGGAAACAACACATGAATAAAAAGTAGAATAATAAATAATCTTGGAAGTGTCGGTAAAAATGACTACCTCTTCCTTGGAGAACTTTCTTTAGATCTTCTCTTAGGGACACTAGGGTTGGCCTTTTGAGAAGATAAAAACCTCTAGAATATGTCTAGGGAAATTTATAAGGAAAAATTTTAGGTTATGATTGATCTTCAAGGCATAATGTGATGTAAAGAAGTGATAGAGGAGGTACCCTTTTATAATTATGGTGAGGTACACTTTTAGAATCTCCAAAAATATTAATTTATAATAAATTAAATCTCTATATATATACATCCAGAATGAAATGTATTAGATGATATTATGAGATAAGGTTGTAATATCATCATCCAATATATTTTAAACAAGTTTTTGTGTAATTTTTAACCATATCATTTTGATTAACCCTTAGGTAACCTATTTTAATTTTAAAAAAGGTAACAAATTTTTCAATATCCAAAGGTTATACTGACTGAAAGTTATTTTTTATTAAGAGGGAAAGAAACTCTAGGGATACAAGTCACAAATGGTGAAAGTAGTGAAGGCCCAGTGAGTCCTTTCGGATCACATTGGCACACTCGCAAGGAAGAGAATTAAGACTTTCATACACTATTAGAGTCTCTTCTGGCCTGCCCCCGCGGGCCAATGCATCCGCCGCAAAGTTGGATTCTCTCACACTATGTTGGATCAACCTACCCTGATTGGTCTCCATTTTTCACCTTCTAAAAACATACACCAGATTCCAAGCCACGTCACATGCACCCTGAAAAGATCTAACCAGAACCTCCGAATCTGATTCAACCTCCGTCACCCGGAGACCTCTTCTTCTACACAGAGTGAGACCCGTAAGGAGGGCTCTAAACTCCACACCTGTAGAAGTGCATGGCCCATAATAGGCACTGAAAGCAATGTGCACTGACCCCCAGCAATCTCGGAGAACACCACCTCCCCTCATGATCCCCCCCGAGCAAGAACCATCCACATTCAATTTTAAACCGTCAACTGGGGGTTGCCATCTAAGCCATCTCCCTCGCTGTAGGGTCTGATCACACTGTCCACCCACAAAGGACCCCATAATACCCGCATGCAGACCTTTCTTGAAAAGATTAGACAATTCTACAATGAGCAATCTCATGCAGACCTGAAGTGCTAAAAATGATCTCTTGCCACCTAGCCTTACCTGATTGCGAGCTTCCCAAAGTGTCCAGCATATAGAAACTAGAATGATCATACCTGCTGAACGATCCTCCACCCTCCTGCCGAAGCCCGAAAACCATGCCAGGAGATACTCACGAATGGAAATATGCTCCTCATCCGGAACCCTGTACTGGGAGAACTGAGACCAAAGGAACACTTCCCACCGCCCCTGAAAGAACAGATGTATCGTTGTTTCTTCCCTTGGACTCTCGCAACAGAAGCAGTGTGACACCATACAGACCCCCCTCTTCTGAATGTTCTCCTCTGTGGGTACCGCTCGATTCTGAACCCGCCACACTAGAAAGTTCATCCGCGTTGGGATTGGCTTGCACCACATGGGTCCCTGCTCTGTTTCTCCGGTAGTAACCCTCTGACCAATTCTCCTGTATCTATTCAAGCTGAATCGCCCCGACTCAACAAGAGAAAAACAACACCTGTCCGGATCATTGCTCATGACAACACTGTTAAATGTATTCAGTTGCGATGGATTGAGGTTCTCATGCACAAAATTGTACCTCTCACACGCCTCCCTGAAAGAGATATCAGGGGAAGGGCAGCCCGTATATCCAAGCCTCTCTTCCAACCAAGCGTCCTCCCATAAGCTGATATCCCCACGACCAATCACCCATCTGGCATAACCATGCAGAACCTCCAGGTGTGATACAATTCACCTGCCGAGAGCAGTTGCACCATGCATGTTGCGATCACCATGCCCTCCATATCGCATTCTGAAAAACTTGGCCCAGAGGGACTTACCTGCTATCACCTCCCAAGCCAGTCTTGCCTGCAGTCCCCGAATCGTTCCATGTATATCCCGAAGGCCAACCCCACCCTCTTCCACTGGTCGGGCCATCCTCTTCCAAGACGCCCAGTGGCATCTCCCCTCCTTTTTCGCATCCCAAAGAAACGACGAGAGTATGCTCTCGATCTTCTCCACTATTCCCTTTGGGGGTTTTATGACATCAAATACATGCATAGGAATCGATAGAAGTACGTTGTTGATCAGCATGATCCTACCCCCAAAGGATAGCAGCCTATTCTTCCATTTGAATATCCTTCCCAGGATGCGGTCCACAATCTCGTTGAAGTGGACCTTCAAGACTCTCCCACACGATAGAGGAACTCCTAAATAAAGAATAGGGAGTTGTCTCTGTCCACAGCCCAAAACCTCCTGAATACGTTTGCACCTCTGCCCCGGGCATTTGTTGGATATGAACAAGTGGCTCTTCGACCGGTTGATTTCCTCCCCGCTTAGTTCCCCATACTCAGACATAATTCCCTTAAGGGTATTCAACGATCTCCTCCCTCCATTCAGAAATATCAAAATGTCATCAGCAAACATTAAGTGAGAAACTCTGAGCGAGTTCCTTCGACCAAGGAAAGGCCTCAACCTCCCCTCTGTTAAGCCCTTCTTCAAGTTTCTGGATAAGGCATCATGAGCAAGAACAAACAGAAAAGGAGATAGTGGGTCCCCTTGGCGGACTCCCCTCACTGATTTGAAGAAGCCGAAGCATTTCCCGAGCAGTGATATAGTGATCCAGGGAGACGCAAAGCACCGGAAACACATATCACAAAAGAATTCCTAGAAACCAAACCCTCTCATTACCCGTAGGATGAAACCCCATTACAGATTGTCGTATGCTTTGTTCATATCCACCTGCCAGATAATGTTGGAACCCACAGACCGCTTGTTCAAATAATGCACCAACTCGCTCGATATGCCAACCGCTCCCTGTATACTCCTCCCTTGAATGAAGCCGTGTTGTTCTTCAGAAACTAGCTTCAGAATCACATTGGCCAATCTTCTGCTAATGATCGTTTCCAGAATCTTGTAAGAAACGTTGCACAGGCATATCAGTCTGAAATGGATAACCAGAGTGGGATCTTTAATCTTCGGAACCATCACCACCCTCGAAGAAGAAATCCCCCTACTTAGAGGAGCTCCACGAAAGAAATCACCAATTGCCTCCGCAACACATGGCCCCACAACATCCCAAGTAGTACTGTAAAATGACACTGGGAAGCCGTCAGGACCAGGTGCGCTCTCCTTAAAGACTCTCTACGAAATCTAGATGAGACTTCTCCTTCCCACATACCCTCAAAGTGCTTTAACGCAATTTTCCCATCCACCATTACATCCGAAGTAAACTCTCCATCTTCACCTTTAATGTTGATCTTCCAGCTCCTCCTTTCTTTGATACAAGCCTGAAAGAACGCATTGTTGTGATCCCCTTCTCTCATCCAACGCACACGGGAACGTTGCAAATACACCCTCTCCATCTCCAAAATTTTCTCCTCCAGCACCGCATTTTTATCACAAAGAGTAGTAAAAGTGCTCTCATACCAGGATGCCTGAAGCCTTTCCTCAAGTCTGCCAACCTCCTCCTGTAAGCTGGTCACCCCATTGTGCCAGTTGGGTTGCTCCACAATCCATCACTTAATGCTCTGTTTTAGCCTCCTGAGATGATTAGCCAGCCCTCCCCATGACTCCTCTCTCTCCTCCAGCATCCAGGTTGCCTTAACCATCTGCATGAAAGCCGAGTCCCTATGCCATTCACTCAAATAATAAAAACCCTGTCCAACCACAGCCTCGCATCTTAACTCCAACAATATTGGTGCGTGATCCGATAAAATGCGAGGAAGATGGGTGACCGAGGAATTTGAGAACATATCGAGTCCATGCAAGTTGGTAAGCCACCGGTCCAGAAGACACCAGATCCTATTCTGGCATCTCCTATTATTACACCATGTGTATCTCGACCCTTCGTAGCCTAAGTCCAGTAGCCCCGCATGCAACAGGCACTCCTTAAATTCCATCATTCCATTTAGAGAAACATCTCTCCCTCCTCTCTTCTCAGACACCTCCACAACCATGTTGAAGTCACCTCCCACAAACCACGACAACGTATCAGCTTGAACCAACTTTAAATAGGACCAGAGCTCCCTTTTTTCCAGCTCCTTGTTACTTGCATACACAAATGAGAAGAGGACGAAAAAACTGTTCAACTCGATCTTTAGGTCAATACACTGAGTGGTCACGCTAACGACCTCCACCGTAAGATTCTTCTTCCAACCCACCCAAATATGATAATTAACAGGTCCACCATGAAAGGAGTTCGGAAAGCCTAGTTTCCTCACTATATACGGCATCTTACAAGCATCCTGCTTCGGCTCCAGAATCACCAACAGGGAAGATTTGGCTTTCCTACCCTCTAACGAAATAAAGGCCTTCTTCGCCTGGGCACCAAGACCACGAGCATTCCAAAAGATAGAGGAAAACATCACTGGATGAACTTACGCACTTTCTGGACCGCTGGAGCGTCCTGACTGTGGTGAACCATCAAACCCTTTCCCTTAGCTCTTGAGTGAGTGATCGGCCCCGACACGCCATCTAGAATCCTCCCTCGAGCTCCTGCTAGAAGCCCTTCATTACTGAAAGCATCCAACTCCTCCAGCCTCGGTCTCTTACCTGACTGACCGCGAGGAGTATCTCCATCTCACTCTCCCTGGCACAAAGACATCCATACCCTTCTCTGAGGAGACCAGCGTAAAGCCTCCACTTCCTTCTCCACACCACAGACCCCATCAACCATCTCCACACAGCTGCTCGGGGAAACCAGAAGCTTGTTCACAAGACAACTCCGGATCGACCCTGGAGAAAGCTGCTTCGAGAAACCAAAGGAAGACGGAGGAGGCGAAAGCATCCTGACCGGGCTTCCCAAGGTGAAAGGTAACTGTACCTCAAACCCACTTGGTGAAACGATTAACCTTTCACTGACAGAGACTGTCCTTGGAAGCACCGGACCCGGGGACCAAGAGATCAGGTCCCTCTCCCCAGAAGAGGAAACCGGCCGTGACCTAGCGTTGTCAGACGACGTTTCCCCAGAGGACTTTCCCAGCATGACTCCGCCGGGTAAATTCAAATTTGAATCCCCTCGATGAGAAACGGTCTGATCCAGAGATCCATCTTTACCCAATCCCAACGGGTCCTGACCCGAAACCTCCTCCAGAGCACCACCGGGAGACTCCGCCACCCCCCTCCGCTGCCGGCAGTTCTTCTCCTCATGGCCATGCAGACCGCAGAGCACACAGAAACGGTGAAACCTACGGTAAAATAACCTCTGGTTCCAACTAAACCCATTCTCAGATTCAAGCTGCACCAAGGAGGGTCTCTTCAACGTAAGATCCATTTCCACGCAGATCCGGGGACACGCCGCCGCCTTGAGACTTCTCGTGTCCTCATCCGCACATAAAAAAGAACCTAAAGAGTTCCCAATTTCTCTCAGAATCACCGGATTCTGGAACGGGAGAGGGAGGCCAGGCAACGACAACCATACCGCCTCAAAAGGGGATTCTCTCCCTCTATGACAGTCCCACGACCACATGGATAGCGAGAAACTCCAAGCACCACACCTGCGAGCTCCTCAAGCCCAAGCTTTCACAAAGTCTTCCCTAGAGGCCAGATGAATACAAAAGGCCACTCTAGTCAAGTCGGACACCAATGCTGGCTGGGACATCCCCCACGAAGCAACAAAGCTACTGAAGAAACCCAGGGACGGCTTGGAGCGCCCAAAATGAGCCACCAGTGTGAGCTCGTGAAAAGCTGACGCTTCCTGAAGCTCCCTCGATGAGAAACTCACCACAGGGACCTCCAAAATCTTCCTCGGGACCTTTGGTTCCACCATGATCGGAGGAAACTCCAAGCCAGACCAAGGTTCCGACGAAGCGCACGCACCTCCTCCTCCCGAAAGACCCTTACATAGAACATCCTTAAAAGAAGCCCCAGGCGAAACCCCACCCCCACACCCTCGACAACAGCCTCTAAAACCCCTGAGGAGATCATCGCTGAAGCCCCTCCGCCAACCCCTGCAGAGACCACCGTCAAAACCCCTCCGCCGAGAAGAGCTGCAGAAGCCATTTGATACGGTTCCGAAGGTTATAATTTTTAATTATGTGATGTCAATTAAATAATAAATGAACAATGTATAAAATTTTAGACCATACAATATTTTTTGTATTTTAAAGTTATTTTAGGATTTTTAAATAATTTAATAAAATATTATTTTGATAAAATATCATTAGTGTCAATTTTGTCACTATTTATTATTTGGACTTTTACAAATATCAAGATAACAAGTTAACTTTAAAAATAATATTTTATTATATCTATAAGAGGTCAAGGTCAACTATAAAATTTATTTATCATTTTAATTGTCTCAAATTATGTTTATTTTAATATTTTTTTTAAAAAAATTATTTGATATTTTCATTAATTAAATAAGTACTACATCAGCATTGTGTAATTATTTATTATACTTATTTCTTTATCGAAAATTAAAAATAAAATATCATTATGAAGATAAATATTTTATATTTCAAAATAATATTTATAATTTAATATATCTTTTTGTTGGACTTTTATTAAAAATGTTTTATTATTTAAAACATGAATGTGACATCTTTAATCTTTATTAAATAAGATTTTATAAATACCATAATCTCATCTAAGTGACCCAAAAAGTTAAAAATAAATTCACATTATGAAAATATGTTTATAAAGTTAATAATATACAGTTATATTCATTTATAAAATAACTTTTTCCCAATGTGGACACATAAGGGATGTTAAAGACAAAGAAAGCGACATTTTTTGTATTTATTTGATTTTAATATTACATCTGTCATTTCATGAACAAGTGTACAATAAATGACTAAATTTATATACTTTGGTGTTAAGGGTCAAATTTTATTTATCCAATAAATTTTTGGAATATATTAGGATCATTTTATTGTCTTTATAATTTCATTTTTAACCAAAATGACTAAATTTACCTTTTATCGTGGTAACAAAATTTACCAAGGTTACTATTCATATTGGAAACAAATAAATGATCCTTATTCATTAAATTTGGACCTTTTGAATTTAAATTTATCATTAATTTTTCAAAATTCAAAACATAGATGTTGCATAATTTAATTTAAAATAAAACCGGTAAAATGTCATGAAAAACATTTTTTCAAAAAAAAGCTCTTTT
Organism: Viscum album; assembly: GCA_963277665.1. Classification (NCBI taxonomy): domain Eukaryota; kingdom Viridiplantae; phylum Streptophyta; class Magnoliopsida; order Santalales; family Viscaceae; genus Viscum; species Viscum album. Next base: position 273,147,103 of record OY728155.1, on the reverse strand, counting down.
AAAACCTAAAATGTTTTTATAATAAATTCATGTATAAATTACTTTTCAAAAAGTATAATTGGATTATTTTAAATCAAAATGAACTAATTAATATTTAAAAGTATCAAAAACATAATTTTACTTTGTAAATACTTTAAAAGAAAAATATTTTTTTCAATAAAAATTTGTATTTTCACTATTCCTTAAATGTTTTTAAAAAATAATTTTAAGATAATTTTGACATGATGAATTCAAAAACGAAACTCATTTTATCAGATGAATTTTGTAGAACTTTTAAAATAAGATAAACACATTTTTAAAGATAACTTATTTTTGAATAATAAGGTGATTTTACTAAAAATTGTTTGATCATTTTTTAAGCACTTAATATATTCATATTGAGTTATATTTATTTCATAAATTATTTCTTCATATTTATTCCCTCCAAATTAGCATCTAGGTTATAACGTTAATTGTATAATAATATTGTCTTATGGTTCATTTGAAACTCATGATTGAATGCAATGCAAGATATTAAAGAATTAAAATTATTTAAAGAGAAATATTTCATAAAAATATCTTAGTGTTACATTCTACCACTCTTAAAATGAATTTTCCCTTCCAAATTATTCAATTGGATATAAATAGATGAGGATACCTCTACCTCATCACATTTTCAAGTTTCCACATAACTTTCTCAAATTGGTGGTTCCACTATAAAACAATAACCAAGCGACTGGTCTTATTACGTAGAACTTTCTCTCTATGATTCAGAATCTCAATCGGTTGTTCTTCATAAGAAATATCTTGATCCAACGGTACTAGTTCTAAGTTTAGTACATGTGAAGGATCATCTATGTACATTCTTAAAAGAGGTACATGGAACACATCATGAACTTGAGATAGATTCGGTGAAAGAAAAAATCAATAAGCTACCTTCCCAAAATGATCCAAATTTTCAAAAGGATCGATATACCTAGGGATTAACTTTCCATTCTTTCAAAATATCATCACTCTTTTTCAGGGATATATTCATAGAAATACCTTGTCACCCACTTCATACTCTAGGTATTTTCATCGATTTTCTGCATAATGTTTTTGTTGACTCTTAGCTTCTCTTATGTGTTGTTGAATAGATCTGACATTCTCTTCCATTTCCTCAACTAGATTAGGTCCAATAGCTTTCTTTTCCCAACTTCATTCCATCATGTTGGATTTCTGCACTTCTTATCATAGATTTATTCATAAGGATCCATCTTTATACTAGAGTGAAATCTATTGTTTTAAGAAAAATATACCAAAGGTAGGTGTTGATCCCAACCATATTTGAAATCCATGGAGAAAGATCTCAACATGTCTTATAGTTTTTGAATTGTCCTATTAGACTAACCATCTATCTGAGGATGATAAGTAGTATGGAAACATAACTTTGTATTGAGAGCCTACTAAATAATTCTCTATAACTTTGAGGTAAAAATCGTATCCCGGTCAGAAATAGTGGAAAGTAGTAATCCATGCAATCTTACCAATTCCTTAATATATATTCTGGAAATATGATCAAGAAAGAAGTCATATATGATAGTAATGAAGTGTTCCCTCATAAGGTGATCAAATATAACCCATATGGAATTATGGTTGTTGGATGTTTTGGGAAGTACGATGAAAAAATACATGGTGATTTTTTCCCATTTCCATTCTAGTATGGGTAATAGTTGTGACATCCCCTTAGACTTCTGTCTCTCAGCCTTAACTTGTTGGAAAATCAAGCACCGAGAAACATATTCTGCAATATCTCTCTTCATGCCATCCCATCAGAAATACTCATTCAGGTCCTGATACATCTTTGTGCTTCCAGGATGAATAAAGAATGATAAACTATGATCCACATCCAATAGTTCCTTCTTTAATTCTGGCATGGGAGGAATACAAACACGGTTCCTAAACCTTATTATTCTATCATAGTCAATGTTGAACTTAGGAACATTTCTCACCTTCTTTTGTAGCTCTATATATTTCTTTTGTTCCTCCTTAATCTTTACTTATATAGATGGTTGAACATTAATTTGATCCAGATAATATTTCTCTCCTTTATTTATAATTTCCAGATCCATATTTTTCAAATACATAAATATTGGATATTTTGTGATCCTCATCATAGATAAGATAGCATGGTCCTTTCGACTCAAAGCATATGTCACCTTGTTCGCTTTCCTAGGGTGGTAAAGTATTGAGCAGTCGTAATCTTTAATCAACTCCAACTATCTCCTTTGGCGCATATTCAAATCCTTTTGAGTGAAAATATACTTTAAACTTTTATGATTAGTATATATATCACACCTTTCTCCATAAATATAATGCCTTTATATCTTTAATGAAATAATTACCGCAGCTAACTTCGAATCACAAGTTGGGTAATTTTCTCATGGATCTACAATTTTCGTGAGGCATAAGCTATCACCATATCATTTTTCATGAGAACACATCCCATAACTTTCTTGGATACATCACTTTAGATCACAAACCTCTCTCCACTATAGGGTAGTGTCAGCACAGGTGCACTAACTAACCTTATTTTCAGCTCTTTGAAATTATCTTCACATTTTTTTTTCAAATGAACTTAACTCCTTTTCGAGTCAACTTGGTGAGTTTATTAAAAAATAAAGTGAAATATTTCACAAAACATAAATAATATCCATCCAAACCAAGAAAATTTTGAATCTCAATTACCATTGTTGGTCTTATCCAATATTCAATAACTTTCGTCTTTTCTAAATCCACATATATCCCATATCTTGAGATTATGTGACCCAAAAATGAAACTTTCTAAATCCAAAATTCACACATGGTAAATTTTTCATAAACCTTCTCCTTTCTGAGGGTATTCAGTACAATCCTCAAGTGATCTTCATGTTCTTCCTTTCTCTTTTAATATACAAGAATATCATCTATAAAGACTACCAAAAATTGACCAAGATAGTCTCTAAAGACTCTATTCATTAAATCCATGAAGATATTGGGGGAATTAGTAAGAACTAAATACATCACTATAAATTCATAGTGTCCATAAATTGTATGAAATGTTGTCTTGGATATATGCACCTTCTTGACCCTTAATTGATGATATACAAAATGAAGATCAATCTTAGAAAATTATTGAGATCTGTATAGTTAGTCAAATAATTCATCAATATAAGGTAGAAACTATTTTTCTTGATAGCGATCTTGTTAAGTTATCCATAATAAATATAGAGTCTCATTGATTCGTCTTTATTCTTAACAAACAGAATAGGTGCAACCCAAGGTGACGTACTAAGGTGTATGAATCTCTTGTTAAGTATCTCTTGGTGTTTCTTCTTCAATTCCTACAATTCAATTGGGGCTATTATATAAGGATTATTTGAAATAGGTGTATCACTCAGAATGAGTTCTATTGAAAACTCAACTTCACAATTCCGTGGAAGACCTAGAAATTATTCTAGAAATACATCAACAAACTCTTGTACAATAGGTTTATCCTTAATGGTGATTTTCTCCCCAACCATATGAGATAGATAACATTCCTTTATAGGAATTAATACCCATAAGATGAAATTAATTTACATTGGATGTTCATATTTATCCTTGCATCGATAGATAATCATAGATTCATTCAGGATATGAAATTTGGATTCCCTTCCTTAGCAATTGATATGAGCTCATATAGAGAAATCCAATTCATACCAAGAATCACATATAATTCAACTAAAGGAAGGATCGCAAGATTTTTAAGAATCAAATTCCCACAAACTTAAACCAGAGAAGAATTATGAACTTGTGATGAAACTATTATGACATTAAGAGTTTTTTGTCATGACCCATACCTCGGGGCCCGTGTCGTGACTACCCCAAGCCCGTCTTCCATAAGCCAGGGGCTGACGACTAGCACCGAAAGGCATATTCTGTAAAACTGGGAAGACATTGCCTTTATATCCAGTAAACACACTCAACCAAGCACACAATAAAATACAAACACAAGTAAACTGTATAGTAAAAAGAGTGTGTACAGTAAGTAAAAGGGGCCAGAATACAAGCCCAACTGGAAAGTACAAGAAAACTAGAAAGCTCCTGTGAACACCCAGCAAGGATCCTACCTGAAGGGTAGGTACAACTCTTGAATGGTCATCTCTATGGTACGCCTTGTCTAAGGTCTAACTCTGAGCTACCTCCAGTCCTGGTACTCTCGTCCTCAGTCAGCGATGTCCATCGTCTGCACGTAAACACAAAAAGGTGCGGACGTAGCCCATGCAGGGGTGAGTATAACGATACTCAGTAGGGACCCCGAGACCCTAAAAGGTCTCAAAAAATTCACAAAGGATAAACCACAAATCATGAAAACAAATGACAACCCTAGTTAGGTATATGTACATATATATACCTAAGTTATCAAGTATACCTATCTCATTCATGAGGAAACTCAAGGCCCAAATCCTTAGCCAAAGTACAACTGTCCCACGAAGGAATGAATACCACGAAGGTAACACTAAAAAATTAAGTACCACAAAGGTAACGCCACACAAAATAATACCACAAAGGTATCACCACGAAGGTAAGTACCATGAAGGTAACACCACAAAGGTAAGTACCACATAGGTAACGCCACATAGAAGAATACCAAAAAGGTATCACCATGAATTTAAGTACCACAAAGGTACGCCACACAGAAGATTACCACAAAGGTAAAGACTCAGATCACACCAGGTATAACATAGGTATGGTAGTCTTGATGGTTAGATGTAACTACTGAATCATCTTACTATATTAAGAGGCAGACCCACGTAGGATCCTAAATTATCAGACCCACGTAGGATCCTAGATCATCATACCCACATAATATCCTAGTACAGCAGACCCACATAGGATCCCAGAGTAGTCCCACGTGGATTCCTAGAGTGGATCCAAGAGGTATATTGGAACACAGACCCATGTAGGATCCCAAAACACAGACCTACATAGGATCCCTTTCTCATGTTACAGCCAGTTATAGGGTTCCCGCACTAAGCTCACTTGATTCCGAGAGGATCCGCTCCTCAATCCACAGTTCGATACTCCAACTACCACTAAGTCCCAATAGGAAGTATCCCAAAGGACTTCCATGTAATAGGGGTCTCAACGCAATAGATGGTGTGTCAATCAGACGCCCGGTTTGTAAGTTATTGGCCTTTTAGTCCCAAGGGCTCGGTTGGATTCGTGTTCATTACAACACAGACATACCCCAACTTTATCCAAAACTCAAGTGGGGTATATAAAATAGGCCATCTCGATCCAAGGTTTCCGGCACCATAAACGGTTTATCAAACGGATGCTCGTAGCTCAAGATATGGACGAAAGAGTGAAAAGGGTTGAAACTGGTCTGGGTCCGGTCTGACCCGGTCTGTCCGATATGACCTGGCCCTTCAGAGTAGCCCGTGATGGATGGCCCATGATAGTGGCCTGCTGGGCGGTCTGCTCGGCTCGCGGCTTTCTGAACGACCATCCCTCCTCCGCATGGCGCGGTCGCACGCCGTGCCATCACCAGCGGCTGACAGCAATCTGGTCGCCCCTCCATCGTTGTCGCGGCTCCTGCACGCTGGGCGGCGCGGACGCGCGCCACCACCACCGTCACATGGTCGGTCATGCATCGGCCGTCGCCCTCACTCTTCCATGTCCAAAGTGTCGCAGCCCTTCTCCGTTGGTGCGGTTGAACCACCACCTTCTTCGCGGTTGGTTAGAGTGTCGTTCGTCGCTTCTGAGCCCCACTGGTGTCGGTCACCGGCACGGGTCGTCAGCGACATTCCTCGGGTCACCAGGCGCACCCCGATGGACCGTTCTTCATTCTGTAGACTTCCTCACTAATCTCGGTATGTCACCATTGATTTAAAACCACCAAAATCCACAAAGGTTACAGAGAAGTCAGGTCGTGTTCATTTGGCTCGAACCCTCTACGTTAGAATGGTAACAAGCGGCTTATTTGTTCTTGAATCATGAAGAACGTAAAGAATGGGTAAGGGGTATTCAAAAAAAACCCTACCATGTTGTTCTTTGGAGGATTAGAGAGGTGGAAGATGAAGTCGTTGAAGAACGTCGGTGTTTGTTGCTTCCGCAAAGCTCTTTCGATCCGGGGTCAAGGTCGGTTCCTCATTCTTCATTGGAGAGGAAAAGTTCTTCGTTGGAGATAACATTTCTCCACAATTTTCCTAATCTCCTTTTCCAATGAAATCCTCCAACCCAACAAAAAAATGAAGATCCAACTTATTAAAAATAATTCTAACAATTAATTAAATTTGACATATTTAATTAATTGTAGTTGGCTCAATTTATTAATTAGAGAGTTGAGAGGTTTTCCCCCATTAAGAGGGGTTCGGGTGGTCCCCACCACCAAGAATTTAAATTGGTGTTTTTCTAGATTGGGTGGTCCCCACCTATTTAATTTAAAAATAGGTTATAAAAATAAAATAAAATATGTTATTTATTTTATTTTTATTTCCACAAAAAACAAGAAAACTAACTTTCACCCTTGACCGACTGCGGTCGAGGTGAATGTCTCTTTAAGCGAATAACGGTGCTGCAAGTTCAACGATGTCCTTGGATTTCAATTCTGAGCACTGGTTCAAAAGTTAAAAAAACCCGCTCACACGCTTATTGAACGTACTATGAAAAAGTTCAGAAATTCATTCTGGGCACACCAGGCCATGGAATCACGCGCCGTCAATTTTCGTGGACTCATAAAATTCCCATATACTTAAAAAAAATTACATGGAATTTCCGAGTCTTTAAATTTTCAAAGATAAATAAACATCTAATTTTTGAGGAAATATATTGATACCCTTAGAAAATTATTTAGAAATAAAAGAGTGGGTGGATAAAGAATCAAATAAAACATTAACTTCTTTAGAGTGGATAGTAGGTGTACTTTTCACAACTTCATTATCTTACTCTACATCTCCAGTAGTGATCACTTGTTATTTTCCTTTGTATTTGGCCTTAATATGTTGCTGACGTCGATCATCATTAATAACCCTAGGATTAGGGAATTGATTAGTATAATGCCTATTTTCCTTTCACTTTTAACATTGAAGTTTGGGAGGTGCATTTTGTGTATCATTTTCTCTATTTTCATCATTAACTATATTTTTCCCATCACTTTAGAATTCACCTTCTCAATGACCTTATTTCCCACACTTAAAACATTTACTAGTCCCCTTAAGATAGTTTCTTCCATGTTTCTTTCCACACTTTGCGCATAAAGTAAAGATCATATTCATTTCACTATGGTTTTTGAATTTTCCCATGAATTCTATTTTTCTCTTCTTATCAAACCCATGAGATTGATGGGTGACCCCAACATCCATCTCAACCTTGATATAACATCGAATGATTTCCTCATATCTACTGAATTCCCTTATGGATAATTCCCTCTGGAGACTTGGTTTTAATTCATTGAAGAATCGGTCAACCTTAATATTAGGTTTAATGATAATTCCAGAAGTGTACCTTTCAAGTCTTGAAAAAATTACTTCATAGGTAACAACAGATTCATCATCATTTTGCTTAAGCTCAAGGAACTCCTTCTACATCTTCATACAAAGAATACGAGGAAAGTAGTTATTGAAAAATAAGTTATTGAACTCATTCCATTCAATAGTTTCAATTTCAACTCGTTGGATCATACTCTTGATAATATTCCACCATTGATATGCTTCACCTTCCAAACGATAGACTTCCAAAATGACTTTCTCATGTTCTAAACATTGAAGAACCAGAAGTATATTTTTAGTTGAACTAATCCATTGTTCAAGCACTAGTAGATTAGAAGACCCACTGAAAGAAGGTGGAAACTGTCTCATGAAGGATTCAATAGAATGTTGTCCCTCCTTTTCTCATTTGGAAGTCCATCATGAATCATAGTTTGAGAAATTTGTGTGAGCATAACAATAAGATTTTTCATTCCATCTCCCATAACATTCGATTGATCAGTAGGAAAATCATTACATTTCCCATCACATTAATCATTAATGTGGTTCCCTTGAGTTTCATCCATTGACTAAAACTAAAAATAATAGTGTGAGAAACAAGAATCACAATAGAAAAAACACATAATAAAGGAAAATTACTTAATTTTGTTTATTCTAGTCATCTTAGGTTTTTTCATAGGCTATTTATGTCCACCAATAAAACTCTAGGATTTTATCCTATACTTAGACTAATCCTTAGGGTTATTACTAAGGATTTCTCATCCTAGTTTCCAAAGGTTAACTAAACCTTGCTCTGATACCAACTATAATGACCCATAAATTTCATAAATTGATATTATATCTAAATGGAATAATATTAATTATATAACATATAAAAACCATTCCAAAACCATATAGGTTTAATGTCTTTAGAAACTAAGAAACAAAAAAAATTGGTTCATAAAACATCTACATAATCTCCGTCTTATTCCTTCATAACTAGAACCCTTTTGATATATATTACTTAATACCTTTATTTATATCATGGAAAAATAAATAAAATAAAGAGTGAGCTCAGATGTCCAGTAAGGGAGATGTTAATCATACCATAATCATAAGAACATAAACAAAACATTAGAAAATTATTTCCCACATATCAAAGAATCATGATATCATCTCATGGGATAACTCATATAAGTTCATAAAGAACATATTTCAGGAGATCATAACATAATACATAAAATTATTACATAAAAATAAGCATAGAAAATCAATTCCATATTAGCTAAGGATCATTTCCAAGAACATCATAGTGTACAAATTCCTTTACTAAACCGGGTTTACTCCCTATCCCATCCCTATGTTACTTAAATGAGATCATTTCCAATTCTAGTACTGTATATCTCATGAGATATAAATCTGTACTCAATTCGTTAGAGGGAGATATAGGTCCCACCCGTCATATAAGGAAAACCATGCATATATGGTCCACAAGAAAGTAATTCATTCATCATATCAGAACCCATGAAAAGAAACGGGTTTCATAAACATCATTACATCATAACATAACCCATGGAAAAGAAATTAGTTTCTTAAATAAAATTACATCATAAAAATAAAACAACTATGTAAATAATGTTATCTTATATGGAAAATAATTTTGAGGGATCACTTGAAAATAATTCTTGAGGAAAATATCCTTTCTACTTGAAAACATTTTCTTTTCTTAAAAAACATGCAATTAAAAAAATATTTGAAACTAACCATGAAATATTATAAGGTAATATTCAAAGAATTATAATGCCATGAAAGTGTAAAATTTTTTCACGCTGTATAAGTTAAAAAACATTTCTATCGTAATTTTTTTAGTAAGTCATAAAGTACCTCATTAGGAAAATGACAAAAAATATTCCTTTTAAATAGACAAGTTCAAATTTACACATGGGTAAAAATGAAATTAAAAAATGTAAAATAATATTAGAAATATTTTGTAAAACATTTTTAAGAAAAATATACATGGAAGATAAATATTTCCCAGCGGATGCTTACGTATAAATAACCCCGAATAATGATGAGATTGTGAAATTAACCCATACCTTAGGTTTGATTTCCTTTACACGTATTCGAAACTCCTGTAGAATGGATTAAATAATTCTATTAACATATTCTAGAACCATATTCATATTTATGATATCATATATGATCATATCATCATTTCTAATAATAGTTCATTATTACTCTTCTTTTGGGTGTTAACTGCTTCATTTTTCCTGTTCATGTTTTTTCGTATAAGCCCTAATTCTTGTGCATAGGATATAGTTCCATAATTTAAAAAATTATATTAAGGTATTATATATCATATTTATCTATTATTTACATTTTTACAATCATTCTTGAATGGTGAATATGGAAAATTAATCGCATTGCATCTTGGAGACGGTAGGTTGAACATATGCTTGATCGATGATATCATTCCCTTAATGGTTAAGGGGTAAGAAATTTGATGGTATATATTTTGTTACAGAATCAATATCATGTTATAATTATTATATATATCTATTATTTCCATCATTATACTCATCCAAATAAAGTGGTTATGAAAAACATATTACACTACGACATGGGGACGATAAGTCGTACGTACGCGCGCGTGATACTTTCATTTTGAGTAGGATGGATAAAAGGTGGAATATGGTTGTTCCATAATCATAATAACATCTCATAATTTAGGTGAGATTTTATTTATTACTTTATAATGTAAACAACACATTATGAGGAAGTATAAGAAGAAATAATATTGAAAGAGTCGGTAAAAACGATTACCTCTTCATTGGAGAATTTTCCTTTGATCTTCTCTTAGGGACACTAGAGTTTTTCTTTTGAGAAGATAAGAACATATAGAATGTGGATAGGGAAGTATATAAGAGAAATTTTAAGGGTATGTGCGATCTTAAAGGCTCAATGTGATGTGATGAAGTGAGGGAGGAGGTTCCCTTTTATAATTTAGGAAATGGACACTTTTGGAATCTCCAAAAATATTAATTTATAATAAATTAATTCTCAATAAAAATAACTCAAAAAGTAAATGTATTCTTAGATAATATTAGATGAGGTTGTAATATCATTATAAAATATATTTTAAACAAGTTTTGATATAATTTTTAACCTTATCATTTTGATTAACTCTTAGGTAACCTATTATAGTTTTAACTAATGAAACAAATTTTTCAATATCAAAAGGTTATAATTTTTACCCTTATGATGTCAATTAAATGATAAATGTAAAATTTATAATATTTTAGACCATATATTTTTTTATATTTTTAAATATATTTTATTATTTTTAAATAATTTAATAAAATATTATTTTGATAAAATGATATTACTGTCAATTTTGACACTATTCATTATTTGGACTTCTAAAAATATCATGATAACAAGTAATATTCAAAAAAATATTTTATTATATCCCTAAGAGGTAAAATACATTTTAAAATTTTATTTATCACATTAATTACCTAAAATTATATTTATTTTAATATTTGTAATAGCATTTATTTGATATTTCTGTTAATTAAATAATTACTACATCTGCATTGTGTAATTATTTAATATAATTATTTATTTATTAAAAATTAAAAATAAAATACCATGATTAAGATAAATCTTTAATATTTTGGAAGAATATTTATAGTTGAATATATCTTTTGGGAAACCTTATATTAAAAATGTCATCTTATTTAAAACATGAATATGATATCTTTAAATCTTTATTGAATAAGATTTTATAAATACCATACTCTCATCTAAGTGACCCAAAAAGGAAAAATTAAATTCTTATCATGAAAGTATGTTTATTAAGTTGAAAAGATACAGTTATATTCGTTCATAATATAACTTTTCTCCATGTGGAAACATATAGTATATTAAAGACAAAGAAAGTGACATTTTGTGTCTTTCTTTGATTTAAATATTATATATGTAATTTTCATGAACAAGTGTCCATTAAAAGACTTAATTTAGATCCTTATGTGTTAATAGAAGAATTTTTTTCATCTAATAATTTTTTTGGCATATGTTAGGGCCTTTTTAAAGTCATTATAAATTTATTTTTAATCTAAATAACTAAATTTACCAAGATTACTATTCATATTGACAAAAAATAAATGATACTTATTCATTAAATTTTTACCTTATTAATCTAAATTTGGAATCCATTTTACAAAATTCAAAACATATAATTTTTAGAATTTAATTTAAAATAAAGCTAGTAAAATTCCATGAAGAACAATTTTTCAAAAAAAAATATTTTTTAAAACATAAAAAAAATTTATAATAAATTCATATATAAAATACTTTTCGAAAACCATAATTGGATTATTTTAAATAAAAAATTATCAAATTAAAATTTCAAACTAATCCAAAAAATAATTTTACTTTGTAAACACTTTAAAATAAAAATACATTTTTCAATAAAAATCAGTATTTTTACTATTCCTTAAAAGTTTTCAAAAAATAATTTTAAGATAATTTTGACATGATTAATTCAAAAAAAATAATTTTATCAGATCAATTTTCTATAACTTCTAAAAATAAGATAAAGTAATTTTTAAAGAAAATGTATTTTTGAAGAATAAGGTGATTTTACTAAAAAAATGTGTGATCATTTTTTAAGCACTTAATATATTCATATTGAGTTATATTTATTTCATAAATTTTTTATTCATTTTTATTCTTACTTAATTAATGACTATGTTATAATGGTAATTGTATACTAATAGTTTCTAATGGTTATTTGAAATGCATGGTTCAGTGCAACACAAGCTATTGAGGAATTAAAATTATTTAAAGAGAAATATTTCATAAAAATACCTAGGTGTTACACTACCATTCACCCATTTCTAATCCCCTCTTATTAAATGAAAAATGAAACCATTGTCCTTATCATGATGGTTTACTATCATAATGGATAATAAGTTTTTGTTTTCCACTACCACCTTCATGGAAGTAATAAATTCACATTTAATGGTTGAAAATGAACTAATTATGTATATTATATATTGTTCACACTATGGAATAAATATATAGTCCTAATATTATATAAAATGAAACTATTTCATTATAGTTATTAAAAATGGATAAATGAACTAACATTACAATCATAACATTTTTAATAAAGGAATCATTACTATATCAGAATAAATATGAGTTTTTGGATCTGTTTCAATTTATAGGAGTAAATTAATACCATTACATTTAACTTATTTATTTTTAGTCCTATTTTACAAGAACATAAACACTTATCAACAAGTGATCCAACCTTGGAATAATGAAACAAATTACTTATGTCTCTATTTGTGGCTATAAATTGCATCTAAATTCTATATATACATCTCTTATATATATACCTAGATTAGATTCACTTCCTCATAATGGGTAATATGTGTCATAATTTCTTTTCTCAAATGAAACCCATTTCGTTCCAGTGGTAATATTTATGTTTATTCCTTAATATTGATTTTTATTTATGGCACGCATAAGCATGTACTTGTTGTGAATGGTGTTCCCAGATAGTCCTCCAATGCATTGGGTACTTTTTTTGTCTCATGTGAAATTATTTATGGGATTAGAGTAGTAAAACAAATAACTTATAGGACTCTATTCACCATGTGATATTGGATTGATAGTTATCCTTGACTCGTGTTTAGGATATGTTATACATTGTTACCAAATTCTCAGGTTTCTATGATGTTATGGTACTAGTTTCTTTATGTTATTCTCCCCTGTGATTATTCATTATCATTCTATTTTATGATATAATGTTATGCCTTTTGAATCATATTTTATCTTTTATACCTTATCTATTATCTTACTAGGATTTATAGTTCACCCTTTTCATTTATACACTCCTTATAATATCCTATATAGTTTTAGGATTCCATTATGTAGAATAAATTAATGATGTTATTTGTTGGATTACATTGGATGTATTATGAACCTAGTCTCTGAAATAAACTAGGCCTCATGATCATTGGGTTGTAATTATTGGTTATTTATGTTAAATATCACCTGATTATATATATGTAAAAGTTATGGGTCTCTATAGTTGGTATCAGAACAAGGTCGAGTTATTTTTTGGGATAATGACTGGATTGATTTAGTGGGAACCCTAGTGGTAAGTCTATGCATATAAAAATATCATGGTATTTTAGTGAATTATAAATTAGGTGGTTTCCAAGGAATTACATTCGTGTTTGGATACTACATTTGAATGTTGCTCTGGAATAGTTTTACCTAAGGGTAATAACCCCGAAAAGGTTAAACTCTAACTTGACGGTCACCTTATTCAAAACAAAGAAGTCTTTTTGCACACCTAGTTTGACACTCTCAGTGGATATTATTTTAAAATTCATAAAACATTTTCAAAACTTTATTATGTACTTGAAAAAAAAATAGTTTAGAAATACTAATAGTAAAATTATCGTTGATAACCTATATTGATACCTAGAGACTCAGAATTCATTATACACTTTTCATTTCAAATTTATTCCTTTTAAGATCATTGTTTCCAATATATATTTATTATTCAATTTATTATCATACCATTTCCCCTTTTTTAGTTAATGATGAGAGATAGGTAGAACCCTACCAGAACTAATTTGATAGAAATTGTGATGATTTCCTTAATAATATGCCTATACTTATGGTAGTGGGATATGTGAACTTTATTGAAGCACATTCTCAGATGAAAAGATCTATTAATAATACCATGAATCATGTGGAACACCCTAATTCTCCTAACAATAACTAAGTTGTTGTCGATTCCTTTGTATTATAAAGGCTTCCTTAATTTAGTGGATCCTATGATTCCCTCATCATGGAACAATAGATTAACTCAGTTGGGAATATATTATTTGTTCTCCAATGCTTATAATAATAGAAATTCATATTGGTTATCAAATTTTTTGAAAGGAAAGACGATCAGTGGTAGACACCAATCAAGAACATGAAGTCAATAGAGGAAATTTATTCCAAGGAATTGGAAGAATTCAACAAAATATTTTTCAATAAATATTTTCCCCAAAATCTCCATATTATAGTGGATAGGGAGTTCCTTGGAATTAGGAAAAATGAATATGATTCTAGTGGGGTGTATGAGGAAACCTTCACAAGGATGGCACAAAACAATGTGATAATTTCATCATCACTTAAAGTAATGTGGACCTCCTCTTTAGTGTGTTAAAATCAAATCTATGAAAAGATTTAGTGATTTGAGCCTTTTATAGAAATGAATAGATTTTCATTTTTTAACTCATGGTTGAGATGGTGATTGGAGACTCTCCATTTTCTATTAGGCCTAGAGATAATAAGAATAATATGGAGTATTCTTTGGTAGGATCCATAGATAAATCTTATAGTGGAAAGAAAACTAAACATCCCACATGTCAAAAGTGTGGGAAGAATATTCCCAGAAACTATCTTAAAGGAACATGGAGATACTTCAAGTGTGAAATTTTTTGGTGTTTGGATAATAAATGCTAAAGGAATATGAAGAACCCCACTAATGTGGAATAAGAAAACAAGGTTCAGATCGAAATTCTTCCTATGGTATATTGTTTCAAATGTAAAGAACATGGGAATTATGATATAAAATACCCTAAGACAAGGGTTGTCATAGAAAATCAATGAAAAAAACCTCCAAGGCCTAGAAAGGAATGAATGAAATATGTTTCCAATACTCCTGAGGTGAATCCTGACAACTATGTGGTGACAGATATGTTGGTTATTTATTCAATAATTGTAAACACACTCTTTGAATCTCATTTTGCGCATCCTTTCATATATTCCATGTTTAGTAGAACTATTCAAACACTATAAAAACAAGGGTATTGAGAAATCTATGAGAATAGTAGATAGATAAATTATTGCATCCCAAGTATATAACTCCTCCCCATTCAATTTTTGTGGAATGAACCCTCCACAAAATCTTGTCTTACTTCCTTTAGTAAAGTATGATGTTATATTTGGCATGTATTAGGAGTAATAATATATAAGAAACATCAACTTTTGGGAGAGGGAGATCACAATTCACTTCCCAAGTCATCCTATGATTATGTATAAGTTTAATGATGAGGATGAATTACTTTTGGAATCTTATTCTCATGTTTGGATATTATTTCCCAATGATAATTCATATCTTTCCTAAATGATTGAGACAATGGAGAAAATCAGGCTTAAAGACATGGCCATTGTGAGGGGTTATAAAAATTTATTCCTTAAATAATTGTCATTTTATCCTCTTTATCAAGAGGTTGAACTCTAAATTAAACTTATACCAATATTTCTACTCAATTTAATGACTTTCTATAGATTATTGAACATTGATATGGAGAAAATGAAGAATCAGTTACAAGAGAATCTAGAAAAGGGTTTTATACACTCTAGTTCTTCACCATGGGGTACGCCAATCCTATTTATCAGAATAAGGATGAGTCAATACACTACTGCATTGATTATTAGGAATTATAAAAAATCACAATAATGAGAAAGTGTCACCTACCATAGATAGATCACTTGTTCAATCAACTTCTTATATCCCAGTATTTATCTGAGGAACTTCAGTCGGGATATCGCTAATTAAGGGTGATGAAGGAAAATAATCCCATGACCACCTTTCAAACAAGGTAAATACACTAAGAGTTACTAGTGATTAACTTCAAAATAACTAATGATTAAAAAATATTTATGTAAATAATGAATATATTATTAATATATTAATTTCAGACATTTGTGTTCTTATTTATATATTATATTCCGATGTACTCTAAAATCAAGGAGGAGCATACACTACTAGAATTTTACCCTTTACCAAAGGTTCAGAACCATTGGTAAAGGCTGGGAAACCGTTGGTATATTATATACCAAAGATTTCCCAAACCGTGGCCAAGTAAGTCATGGTTATAGGCTTATACCAACGGTTCTGTGTAAACCGTTGGTATATTTGTTAAAGTAAGAGATATACAAATGGTTTCACAAACCGTTGGTATATGTTACCCTTATACCAACGATTTAGAACCGTTGGTATATAGTGTACAATATACATCCAAAGGATATACCAACAATTTTGAAAACTATTGTTAGAAGTTTATACCAACAGTTATAACAAAACCGTTGGTATAATATACATCAAAAGGCTATACCAACAGTTTTAAAATTTGTTGGTATACATATGTTGCAGATCCACAGTAGCCATCAGCCACCTCCAACCTGCAACTCTCCATGACCTACAAGAACACATACATCGAGAATCCAAAAGCCTACATGGAATGTTTAAAATTCATCCAGAATTTAGAAATTTAGAAATTTAAAATTCATTCCTCACTCAAACCACAACACAAGAGAAAAATCCAGAATCCAATACATCCACAATCCAATACATCAAGAATTGAAATACAATAACACCCATAACACCAATAAAAAATTAAAATCCAATACATCCAGAATCCAATACACATAACAGTATTCAAAATTTAGAATTCATTACCAATACAGCCAGAATCCAATACATTCAGAATTCATAAATTTAGAATTGAAAATCAATAACACCCATAACAGTATTCAAAATTTATAATTCACTCCTCACTCAAACCACAACACCAATACACACAAGAGAAAAATCCTACATGTTATAGGAAGCACATGGGATGCTTACTCATGGTCTTGGGTTGACTATCTTAAAACCAACAGAAAAACTTGGGTAGAGTGGATGAGGATCATGATCCACATAAGATAGACAATGGTAGTGTTCATGTGCTTAGACCTAGGATGATTTATAGGAAGCACATGGGATGTTTATATTCCTCTAATGACTATGTATCCATGTATAAATGGTTCATGATGTGTTAGTGGGAAACATTGGCCAATCTCGACATATGAGATGGGTTACCATAATAGCCTACATGTTTTTCATATACTTTTCAATTGGAATAAGGGGTTATGTGGCTAATTGTAATTTTGTCTCTTGGGTGTGATGTGAGATGAATCCCCATTTTGGGTAGTGGGTATGAATATTCAATTATGTCTTTGGTATTGGGTTCCCAAAGGGACTTTAGTTTGGTCTTAGAACCCACTGTTTGAGGATGGGATTGGCGTATTAAATGTCATGTGTTTTAGAATAGCGGTATGAGTTACTCACATGAGAAGTGGATTGTGTGAGATTGGACCATGGATACTTTTTCTAAAGTATCAACACAATCCAAATACATTTGGTCGGTTTTTGTTATGCAAGTTGTTGTTTTCACTTAAAATCATGTCCATTTCAAATAAAAGTTAGATAGTTTGAGTGGTACTAGCCACACCGTGCCTCGGATTGAGGCGAGGTTGACTCATACACGTCAAAAATGACCCATGGATCGTTGTCATAAAGTATCAATAGAATCTGAATGTGTTTGGTCGGTTTTCTATATGCCAGTTGTTGTTTTCACTTAAAATGTTGTCCATTTCAAATAAAAGTGAGACACTTTGAGTGGTACTGGCCACACCATGACTCATATTGAGGCGAGGTTGACTCGTACAAATCACAAATGACCCATGGATACTTGTTCTAAAGTATCAACACAATTAGAATATGTTTGATCAGTTTTTCGAATGTATGTTGTTTTTACTTAAAACAGTGTCCATTTTAAACAAAAGAGTGACACTTTGAGTGATACTGGCCACAACGTTCCTCGGATTGAGGCAGGGTTGACTCTTACATGTCAAAAATGACTCATGGATCATTTTCCTGAAGTATCAATACAATCAGAAAGTGTTTGGTCAGTTTTCCATATGCAAGTTGTTGTTTTCACTTAAAATCCTATCCATTTCAAATAAAAGTGAGATAGTTTGAGTGGTATCGGCCACACTGTGCCTCGGATTGAGGCTGGGTTGACTTTTACATGTCACAAATGACCCATGGATCATTTTCCTAAAGTATCAACAAAATATGAATGCGTTTGGTCAGTTTTCCGTATGCAATTTGTTTTTTTCACTTAAAATCCTGTCCATTTCAAATAAAAGTGAGACAGTTTGAGTGGTACCGGCCACACCGTGCCTTGGATTGAGGCGGGATTGATTTGTAAACATCAAAAATGACCCATGGATCATTTTCCTAAATTATCCACTGAATACAAATGTGTTTCATCATTTTTCCATATGCTAGTTGTTGTTTTCACTTAAAATGTTGTCCAATTCAAATAAAAGTGAGACACTTTGAGTGGTACCGGCCACACCGTGCCTCATATTGAGGTGGGGTTGAATCATACACATAAAAAATGAACCATGGATCCTTGTTCTAAAGTATCAACACAATCCAAAAATGATTTGTCGATTTTATGTATGCCAGTTGTTTTTACTTAAAAGGGTGTCCATTTTAAACAAAAGAAAGATACTTCAAGTGATATCAGTCACACCGTGCCTCGGATTGAGGAAGGGTTGACTTTTGCATGTTACATATGACCCATGGATCGTTTTCCTAAAGTATAAACACAATCCAAATGAGTTTGGTCAGTTTTCTGTATGCCAATTGTTGTTTTCACTTAAAATGTTTTCCATTTCAAATAAAGGTGAGACACTTTGAGTGGTACCGGCCACACTGTTCCTCGGATTGAGGCAGGGTTGACTCTTACATGTCACAAATGACCCATGGATCCTTTTTCTAAAGTATCAACACAATCAGAATATGTTTGGTTAGTTTTCCATATGTCTATTGTTTTTACTTAAAACAGTGTCCATTTTAAACAAAAGAGAGACACTTTGAGTGATACCGGCCACATCATGCCTTGGATTGAGGCAAGGTTGACTCGTACATGTCACAAATGACCCATGGATAGTTTTCCTGAAGTATCAATACAATCAAAAAGCGTTTGGTCAGTTTTTCGTATGTAAGTTGTTGTTTTCACTTAAAATCATGTCCATTTCAAATAAAAGTGAGACAGTTTGAGTCGTATCGGCCACACTGTACCTCGGATTGAGGCGGGATTGACTCATATACGTCAAAAATTACCCATGGATCATTTTCCTAAAGTATCCACATAATCTGAATGCATTTGGTCAGTTTTTCAATTGCAAGTTGTTGTTTTCACTTAAAATCCTGTCCATATCAAATAAAAGTGAGAAAATTTGAGTGGTATCGGCCACACTGTGCCTCGGATTGAGTCGGGGTTAACTTTTACACATCATAAATGACCCATGGATCATTTTCCTAAAGTATCAATAGAATACAAATGTGTTTGGTCAGTTTTCCATATGCTAGTTGTTGTTTTCACTTAAAATGTTGTCCAATTCAAATAAAAGTGAGACACTTTGAGTGGTACTGGCCACACTATGCCTCAGATTGAGGCGGGGTTGACTCTTACATTTCAAAAATGAACCATGGATCCTTGTTCTAAAGTATCAATACAATCCTAAATCGTTTGGTCAGTTTTACATATGCCAGTTGTTTTTACTTAAAAGGGTGTCCATTTTAAACAAAATAAAGATAGTTTGAGTGATACCGTCCACACCGTGCCTTGGATTGAGGCAGGGTTTACTCTTACACATCAAATATGACACGTGGATCATTTTACTAAAGTATAAACACAATATTAATGTGTTTGGTATGTTTTCCGTATGCCAGTTGTTTTTTTCACTTAAAATATTGTCCATTTCAAATAAAGGTGAGACACTTTGAGTGGTATCGGCCACACCGTGCCTCGGATTGATGCGAGGTTGACTCGTACACGTCACAAATAACCCATGGATCCTTGTGCTAAAGTATCAACACAATCATAACCCATTTTGATGGTTTTACGTATATCTGTTGTTTTTACTTAAAACATTATCCATTTCAAACAAAAAAGAGATATTTTGAGTAGTACTGGCCACACCGTGCCTCAGATTGAGGTTGTGTTGACTCGTACACATCAAAAATGACCCATGGACCGTTTTCCTAAATTATCAATAGAATCTGAATGTCTTTGGTCAGTTTTCCGTATGCCAGTTGTTGTTTTCACTTAAAATGGTGTCCATTTTAAACAAAATACAGACACTTCGAGTGATACTGGCCACACCATGCCTCAGATTGATCCTTAGTTGAATCATAAATGTCACAAATTACTCATGGATCCTTTTTCTTAAGTATAAATACAATACAAATATTTTTGGTCAGTTTTTCGTATGCAAGTTGTTGTTTTCACTTGAAATCTTATCCATTTCAAATAAAAGTGAGACAGTTTGAGTGGTACTGATCACACTATGACTCGTATTGAGGCGGGGTTGACTCCTACACGTCAAAAATGACCCATTAATTGTTTTCCTAAAGTATCAACAGAATCCGAATGTGTTTTTTCGGTTTTCTGTATGCCAATAGTTTTCACTTAAAATGTTGTCCATTTCAAGTAAAAGTGCGACAATTTGAGTGGTACCGGCCACACTATGCCTCGTATTGAGGCGGGGTTGACTCATACATGTCAAAAGTTACCCATGGATCTTTGTTCTAAAGTATAAACACAATCCTAATACATTTGGTCAGTTTTCCGTATGCCAGTTGTTTTTTACTTAAAAGGGTGTCCATTTTAAACAAAAGAAAGACACTTCGAGTGATATCAGCCACACCATGCTTTAGATTGAGGCGAGGTTGACTCGTACACATCACATATGACTAATAGATCCTTTTCCTAAAGTATCAATAGAATTCTAATGCGTTTGGTTAGTTTTCCGTCTGTCAGATGTGGTTTTCACTTAAAATGTTGTCCATTTCAAATAAAAGTGAGACACTTTGAGTGGTACTGGACACACCTTGCCTCGGATTGAGGCAAGTTTGACTCATACATGTCACAAGTGACCCATGGATCCTTGTTATAAAGTATAAACACAATATAAATACGTTTGGTCGGTTTTCCGTATGCCAATTGTTTTTACTTGAAAGGGTGTCCATTTTAAACAAAAGAAAGACACTTTGAGTGATACCGGCCACACCATACATCAGATTGATGCGGGGTTGACTTGTAAATGTCAAATATGACCCATGGATCGTTTTTTGAAAGTATCAATAGAATAAAAATGCGTTTGGTCAGTTTTTCATATGCCAGTTGTTGTTTTCACTTAAAATGTTGCCTATTTCAAATAAAAGTGAGACACTTTGAGTGGTACCAGCCATATCGTGACTCAGATTGAGGCAGGGTTGACTCATACACATCACAAATGACCCATGGATCCTTATGATAATGTACTAACACAATCCTAATAATTTTGGTCAGTTTTCCGTATGCTAGTTGTTTTTTACTTAAAAGGGTGTCCATTTTAAACAAAAGAAAGACACTTCGAGTGATATCGGCCACACCGTGCCTCGGATTGAGGCGGGGTTGACTCTTACACATCACATATGACCCATGGATCCTTTTTCTAAAGTATAAATATAATCCAAATTCATTTGGTCAGTTTTCTGTATGTCAGTTGTTGTTTTCACTTAAAATGTTGTCCATTTCAAATAAAAGTGAGACACTTTAAGTGGTACCAACCACAACATGTCTCGGATTGAGGTAGGGTTGACTCGTACACATCAAAAATGACTCATGTATACTTGTGTTAAAGTATCAACACAATCCAAATACATTTGGTCAGTTTTCTGTATGCCAGTTGTTTTTACTTAAAAGAGTGTCCATTTTAAAGAGAGCTTAGATTGGGATACAAAATGTCGAATTAAGAGTGTGATTATCTCCAGAATCAAGGTATGTGATCCTTAGCCTTTCTTGAATTGTCATGATGTTTTATATATGCCGAATCGCCACTCAGCCAATGTTGGGATTTCGGGTCGGGGGGATGTCAGGGGTCCAGGGAGGAGGGTGGGGGGTTGTCCGGGGTCCAGGGAAGAGGGTGGGGGGATGTCCAGGGGCTTTATGGGGGCTGTCCAGGGTCCAGGGAGGAGGTGGAGGTTGTCTAGGGTCCAGGGAGGAGGAGGGGTTGTCCGGTGTCCAAGGAGGAGGGCGGGGGGCTATACGGGTCCAGGGAGGAGGGTGGGGGGCTGTTCGAGGGGCTGTTCGGGGTCCAGGGAGGAGGGTGGGGGCTGTCAGGGGGGCTGTCTGGGGGCTGTTTGGGGTCCAAGGAGGAGGGTGGGGGGCTTTCCAAGGTCCAGGGAAGAGGGGGGATTTCCGGGGTCCAGGGAGGAGGGTGGGGGGGTTGTCTAGGGGGCCGTCTGGGGGGCCATTCAGGGGCTGTCTGGGGGGATATCAGGGGGGCTGCGCAGGGGAAGTTCAGGGTCCAGGGAGGAGGGTGGGGGGATGTTTGGGGTCCAGGTAGGAGGGGGGTTGTCGGGGGTCCAGGGAGGAGGGTGGGGGATATTCGGGGGGTTGTCCGGGGTCCAAGGAGGAGGGTGGGGGCTGTCAGGGGGGCTGTACGAGGGGCTGTCTGGGGGGCAGTTCGGGGGGGTTGTCTGGGGGTTGTCTGGGGTCTAGGGAGGAGGGTGAGGGGCTATCCGGGGGGCTATCCGGGGTCCAGGGAGGAGGGTGGGGGGGCTGTCCGAGGGGCTGTCTGGGGGGCTGTTTGGGGGACTATCTAGGGGTTGTCCGGGTTCTAGGGAGGAGGGTGGGGGCTGTCCAGGGGGCTTTCCGGGACACATGGGATGGTATTTACATATTTTCTAAGCAAATTATTTCAAGGTTAAAAATATAATTTCAATATATCAACTTCTAATCAGACCATCAATTTTCTAAATTCCACTAAAAATTTAAAATTTCATTAAAATAGATAAAAAATAAAGATAATGTGACCTGCCTAATCCCACATATATTCAGGAACAAAAAAATCAATAAACATCAAAGGTCAGTAATATCAGTAAAAAAATGTAACGGATCAATTTGTCCCTCATCACCATCACTATCATCACCATCATCATCACCCTCACCCTCGTCCTCATCATCGTCTCCATCATCATCCCCTCCCTCCTCCTTGCCCTCGTACTCAGCCTCAGCCTCCTCATCTCCCTCCTCCTCCACCTCGGCCTCCTCCTCCACCTCAGTCTCCTCCTCACCCTCCTCCTCCTCTACCTCATCCTCCTCCTCGCCATAATCTCGACCACCACTAGAACTGCCACCTAGTGCACCCTATATAGAACAAATCGATGAAATATATTCATTACAAGTAGTTTTGGCCTCTAGTGGAAGTGTTGGACGTAAAACTTCCATTAGTTTCATAAATGCAGTGTTTGCCCTAGTAGACTATTCTGCCGTCTCTGCAGCCCTTTTTTCAGCCTGTTCTGCATGTGCCTTAACCTACTACAACTTGGTGGCACTACAAATCATACCTGAGGAGGGCCAATACCTTGTCAGAATTATAATCTTCCTAGGTCGGCAGCGTACTCTACCAGGGTGCTAATCTCCCAACACCTGATGTAAGTGATTGTTTGGCCCAAAATTGTCAGGTTCTTGAGAATCAAGGGCCTCTAAAGCAGCCTGTTACAAATATAAATTGATTATTAAGTTAAAAAATCTAGATTAAAATTTTAAATCTATAAAGTAAAACTTACAATCTGCTGCTGAGTTATTTCATTAACCGCACTTCCATCTTTCTTCTTTCTACTCGAGCAAAACAGTTTTGCTCGAGGCACACGTCCCTCTATATTCAATTTATGCCTCTACAATGAAATTGAATGTAGGAAACCATAATTAAAAATAGGATACCAAAAAAACATAGTAATTACATAACTAAAATTATATAACAACTTTAGAAATCGAATAAATTATGGAGAAAGCAATAGAAAGTGCAAGTCGTAAAGAAAGATTATAAACTGTCATACCTACTGTCTCTCATGATCTGGCATCGTAGTACATCCCAATGTGTGGATGTATTTCTTAGCATCAATATTTCTTTTATTTCTTCCAAGTGCATCCTAAATAAAATTCAATAATTAGTATTAACAAAAAAACATGAAACTTTTCATTTAAATATCTCTAATTCGATTAATACCGTAAATTGTCTAGTCATCCAATGAGTAATTATTTGTCGGTACTGTTCTAAAGGACAATCATCCATGACAGGGACCGCCTCTAACTCTGTGCTCACTCTAGCACACCATCCAATGTACAACTCGTGCTTATAAGCTCTCCAAAGCTCGCCTAAATCCTTTAGATGTGATGGTCGTGCACCCTCACCATCGGGGA
This sequence comes from Viscum album, assembly GCA_963277665.1. Taxonomy (NCBI): domain Eukaryota; kingdom Viridiplantae; phylum Streptophyta; class Magnoliopsida; order Santalales; family Viscaceae; genus Viscum; species Viscum album. The sequence continues at coordinate 273,122,481 of OY728155.1, read as the reverse complement.
AATTAAACCACAGCTGACACCAAAATATTAATTCATATAAATACAAAAATTAATATATTGCATTAAATACAACATATTTTTTTACCCATATTTATGCCCATGCTTTATCCTTGACTTCATTTGGAAACTATTTTCATGAGAGCGGGCTGACAGAAATGATGTCGGAGTATTTGGAAAGCGTCGCAAAAAAACTTCGACATTACTGCCCTGATTTTTCAATCATCTGACTATCTTCATTGTAGTCCGCCATCAACTGTGTGTGGAAGATTCACACTGAACACATGCGTGTACGCCCCCACCCTTGCCTCCTAGTAGTAGATGTATCTGTTATGAAAGAAAAAAAATATTTTATCAATACATGTTATAATGAAACTAAATAATGGTGTAACAATTTGTTAGGGTTATATAAGTATACATGCGGTAGTTTGATCAATGGGAACCACTGGATCCGTAGAAACTGATGGAACACCCTGTACAGATGGAATGGGTCCCAATGTATACTCTGCAGCGACAGACCCTGGAGGAGCAGTAGTCGAAGAAGATGGAATATAAAAGCCCAGAGAGAAGGATGTAGAAGTAAAAGAAGATTACAGGGGTGGTTGGCCAAATTCTAGATGGGGAGTGGGAATCATCATTGGATATGGTATAGATGGGTGAGGAGGCTCAGATGTAAAGGGTGGTGAAAACATGGGAGGGCTAAATATCTTGTGTGTCCCTAACGGCACACTGAGATTAGAATGTGGTATGGATGGTATGTCAGTGGGAGGGGCAAGGTCTAATCAAGTACACTGACCAGATCATCTAGCTCTCATACCACCCCCCTCGTACGAACACCCCAAGTACTGGGACCACTACTAGGCTGCTCATCAAATAACTATCGCCTAATAGATGGATCCTGAAAAAAATGTTTAAAAAAATTAATCACATGACATTATATATTATTTAAATAAATATATTTGAAATAAAATACCCATTATAGGCACTAGTGGTGGAATGCCCAGCTCATCCATGCGACGACTGTTGTCCATAATCTATTTTCGTTGCCTCTCTTCAATTGGTTTCATTTTCCTGCATTTGAAAACAAATATGAAATTAAATATAAAATGATAACTAATGTGTAACCCAAAAAACAAAATAAATGATAGGGAATATGGGGATTCATGGATAATTTAACTAACCATTGTTTTAGGTGATCTTGAACAAATATATAATGAAGTCAATAAATCGTACAAGATGTAATAAAGAAAATTTAATTTTTATTAGGATGATTATTTACTAAGTGTCATCAGTCTATTAAAATCATGGAAAATTGATTCTACCAGATTCATAAGTGGTGAAGCAGTTGTCAAAATTAAGGAAAATTTTAATTTCTTTAGTTCAGGTTGATAATGCGGGTTTCAATACATGTTTTGCAGAAGAATAAAAACCATCATGTTCATTACCTGATAAAATGTTAAAGAGGGGTCTTAGAGTCATACAAATTTTATACAAATCACATTTGAAGCATTGAAATTTTCACCAAGTTAGAAATGTTGGTTTCATAGGTTTAAATACAGTTCAATTCCAAATTAAAAAATGAAATTCAAATAAAAATTCCAACCAATAAACATTGAAAATTCACATAACGGTCAAATCGGATACAACATATTTATAATCAATATTAAATAAATTTGAATAGTACCAACCTTAACAACCCAACTCTAGGTAAACCAAAAGAATTGAGAACATGGATGGACTCCATAATAACCCAAATTTTCAAATCGCGGTCTACTATCTGATGCACTAGCATAACAATATGTTATGGCAGTAACCATAACACCATCATGTTGTGTTCTCGTGTTCTTTTCTCGTTCGGTGATAATAAATTTATACCCATTGATAACAATTGATTTATATTCACGAACCACGGTATTAGGACCAAAATCCAAAGCTCTTATTTCCTCAGAGAAAGAGTCAGCAGGAAAACTCAATACCTGCAATATAAATAAATATTAAACTTAATTAAATATTGATTTAATTATTTTAAACAGTAATATATTTATCTTCAATGTTAACCAAGTAGAAAACTCTTTGCTATGCAAAGCCTCCCTCCTTATCAAAGATAACGAATGATGCTTTCTATTTATCATTGTTTTATGTTCCCTATAGATAAAAAATATGAATATATTAACAGATATATATGTAAGATATACATATTCAATTTAGTTACCTGATGTAGTCATCGAACAAATCACATTTGAACAAAACTATACGATGTGTCATCTTCCAATCTTCAAGGATTAATGTCTTCAATGTATATGATCCAGGAATTACTCATGTTTGAGGAAGTGATGGAAAATTGGGTTTAATTTTCTCATACCGTTCTTCTTCATTTCTCATTGGTATGTTCATTCTTGTAGTAAGATCAGACAAATATATTGAGCAGAAATACATACATTCTTGAGCCAAGTAACCGTTCATGATAGAACCTTTAGGATGATTCCTATTTCAGACATAAGACTTTAATGTGTATATATTTCTTTCAGTTGGATACATCCAAAAATAAATAAATAGGTCCTCCAAGAAGTATTTCAGTGGTAATATTGACAGTCAGATACAGCATGCATGTGAAAAATTATAGAGGAAATATTTTCTCCAACTCACACAAAATTAATGGGACATTTTTCAACATTTTTTGCAAGAAAGACTTGGACAACTTCTTAGCACAAAGATCTCTAAACAAATGGCACAACTGAATAACAGTCACCCTTACATTATTTGACAAAAGATGATGGATTTATATTGGAATCAACTCATGTAGAATAATGTGATAATCATGAGTCTTCAAAGATTTTAACTTCAACTCTCTTCTGTTGATCTGTTTAGATATGTTTCTTGAATAGACATCAGGAACTCTAATAGTCTCTAATACTTCTAGAAAAAAAAATTCGTAGGTGTCATCACATAAGAATCACATGGAACTTGCCATTTATTTTCACTAATACGCACAAGATGCAATTCTGGTCTGATGCCCCAATCCACCAAGTCATACCAAGACCATAAATCATCTTTTGTCTTTCCCTTAACATTTAGAAGTATTGAAAGCAACATTTCACATATATTCTTTTTAATGTGCATTACGTCTAAGAAATGACATAAAAAATTGGTTGACCAATAAGGGAAATCAAAAAAGATACTCCTCTTCCTCCAATTGTAACAGGTTTCAGTGGAAACATTCCTTCTCTTTCCAGATTTCATTTGACTCTTCCCAAATGAAAAACTGAAATCTTTATATTCATTAAGCACATCAGTTCTAGACATATGATGAGGTGGGTCATCAGTCTCTATGGTATTATCAAATCTTCAACGATTATTTCTATATAGATGATCCATTGGAAAGAATCATTTATGTCCCATAAAACTGAAACTACAGTGATGTTTCAGTCTTCTGGATCGTGTATTCTTCATACAAACAGGACATGATAGTTTTCCCTTCGTGCTCCATCCAGACATCATTATATAAGCCAGAAAATCATTGATCATCCACATAAACGCAGCACGCATCTGAAATATGTCTTTCGAATATGCATCATATGTGCGCACACCCACATCCCAATGAAGTTTCAAATATTTTATTAAAGGTTTCATGTATACGTCAATATCAATGTTGGGATCGGAAGGGCTAGATATGAGTATACTCATGAAAGTGAAATGTTTTTTCATACACAATCATGGTGGAAGATTATAAATGTGTATAAAAACTAGCCATGTGTTGTGCAAAGTAAGCATCTACCCAAATGGATTAAAACTGTCACATGAAAGACCCAACCACACATTACGCATGTCAGCTTCAAAATTAGGATATCGAGCATCAAACCTCTACCATAAAAATCCATATGTAGGGTGAACCAAATCATCATTAGTCTTCTTTCTCTCAGTATCATGCCATTTCATTTTTATTGATATTTTATCAGACATAAAAATATTATGGAGTCTGTGGATCAATGGAAAGTGCCACATTACTTTCTGTGGCACACGGGATGGTGTTCCATCAGATTTTGACTTCCAGTAGGATGTGCCACATTTTATATAATCATTTCATTCAGCGGTTTCCTCCCATAATAAACTGCAATCTTTCGGGTAATCATGAATTTTGTTTCTTGAAAATCCAGGTTCCTCAACTAACTTCCATGATATATAGTGGTTTGAGGGAATATCTGAATAATCTGGAAGTAAATCCTTCAAGAAGGTAAGAATTTAATCGATTGTTGTATTATAAATCCCATACAAATTTTTCCCATGAAAGAATCGGATTAAAAATTATAGCATTTTCATTTTATCGCATTGTCGATATGCTGGAGTCGTGGCAGTATCAATCAATTTTTTCACCCTAATAATGTCATCATTTTCATTAGATTCATCATATTTCCTCATATCGAAGTCTTCTTGAGTCGAAATCCTTTCTTTTTCATGATGACGAATAAACAGAAATCGGTCATCTAACAAATTCTCCAATCCAATCTTTTCATTTCGATCATCAGCAATCTGAGATTTCAGTTTATCCCCATTGTGATACCACACATAGTAGTTTTCTTGAAAACCATATTTTTTTATGTGGTAGATGACTTCTTCACGGCTCAACCAAGGTCTTCCAACACAATTGGAACATGGGAAGTGTATGCGACCACTATCTAAAGCATTGTAAAATGAAAAATCTAAAAAACTCTCCAAATTGTTTTAAAAATCACTTGATATTCGATCGGTTTCATACATCCAACTTCTATCCATTATGTAAAAATAATTGTTATAAGTAATTTCATCATAAGAAATTGAATAAGATTGAAGTTTAATTGAAAATATATTTAAGGAATAATAACAGTGATCTTTCTAGATAGTGAAATAAATGGAGAAAAGTTGAGAATAGAAGGATATCCTTATAACTAGCTCTAGGGGGTGGGGTTGTCCAAAGGGGTGGGGTGGTGTCCAGGGGGGATATCCAAGGGGGTGGGAGGGCTGTCCAGGGGTGGGGTGGTGTCCAGGGGGGTTGTCCAAGGGGTGGGGGTGTCTAGGGGGTGGGGGTGTCCAGAGGGTGGGGTGGTGTCTAGGGGGGGTTGTCCAAGGGGTGGGGCTGTCCGGGGGGGTGTTCGGGGGGTGGGGGTGTCCAGGGGGGATGTCCAGGGGGTAGTAGGGTTGTCCAGGGGGTGGGGTGGTACCCAGGGGGGTTATCCAGGGGGTGGGGTGGTCTGGTGTCTAGGGGGGTTATCTAGGGGGTGGGGGCTGTCCAAGGGGGTGGGGTGGTGTCCAAGGGGGTTGTCCAAGGGGGTGGGGTGTGTCCACGGGGTGGGGGTGTCCAGGGGGTGGGGTGGTTTCCATGGGGGTTTTCTAAGGGGGTTGGGGGCGGACAACTTCCCTCCCTCCCTGGACAGCCCACACCCCCTCCTAAGTGAAATTTGTATAAGCAAATCATCATCAATTTTCTTATCCCATCCAACCATACCATACCACCCAAGGAATACCCTATAACTCACAAATATCCTAATGTTATACACAATCCCATAGGACATAATCGATATATAGCCAATCTCATCAGCCACCCTCATCCACATCCTAGTATAACACCCCTCTAGTTGTAACCATACCCCATAGGCCATAAGGAACTCACATAACAATTTCCAACTTACCCAACTCACTCAATAATATAACCCCAAAGATTCACTCAGACCATTATCCCTTTCAAACACATTCCATGTACTACATGAATAAAAAAACTAAGGATGTCACCATATATCTTCTTATGAAGAGGTGTCACTACAAAAAGTCTACCAAAACAAAACCATACTAAGGAAACATCTTACATTTATCAATAGTGATAGCAAGATAAATAATACAAATCAACAAAACAGGTTATCACATTATACATGAAATCGATGAATCATATTTCCACTACACTATACATGAAATCCCCCATAAAATTAGATTCATTATACAACCAATACCTCTCATAATTGAGATAACATAAGCCACAAAAAATAGAACCACAGTTATTCAACACCTCAAATGGGTTTTCACTATCCACATGGCACACTAGAATGCCTTACTGTACAAATGGAAAGGATTACCACTAGAAGGAACTTCTACCCAAGGCCCCCATCACATTAAATAATATAAAACCTCACTCTCATGATCAGATCTTGCAGAAGGGTCTTGTGGTAAGGGAACATGATAGGAGAAGTATAAATACATGAAGAAGCAGACCACGCGGATCTCGTTTAGGTGAAATCAAAATAGATAACAAAAAAAAATAGATGCAATACATTCCACTTATAGATTAGAAGTGTATAAGTAAAGAATTACCTGATTGATTGCAGAGAGAGCTTCATGAGATACCTTGGGGTGAATAGAGATTGTCGGGAGAGCGTCGGGAGCGATTAGGTTTATGGATGCAATCGTGCGGAGGAATTCTAGATATACTGCTATTTGGGGGAAACTTTCCCAAGGGTTTGTTAAAACTGTTGGGAAAGAGTGTATTTACCAACGGTTTTTAAAAACCGTTGGTATATATATATCTTTTCCCAATGGTTTGAGTAAACCGTTGGGAAAATCTTGTTCTCATCCCATTATCCCAACAGTTTGAAGAAACCGTTGGGAAAAATTAAGTATACCAACGGTTTATTCAAACCGTTGGTATACAAGTGTTGGGAAAACACAATTTTCTAGTAGTGATAAGGAGAATTTTAATAATGTGCTAAAAACTTTTCGAAAGGAGAATCTATATGAAAAGTATAGTAAATGGGAGTTTTGGATAGAGGAAGTATAATTATAGGGGAATTTTATTACCATTAAAGGGATATATTTGGATCCTTATTATAAAAAGTTAATTAAATAATGTACTATAGAAAAAACTATAAAAGATATCCATAATTTCCTTATACTATCAGCTTATTTATTGAAGATATGTGAGAAACTTTGTGTGACTGTCAAACCAATTGATTATGCTAACTTGAAAGGTAGTAATGTTTTTCTAGATTGATTAATGTGAATAAAGATTCAAAAAATTGAAAAAGAGGATTCTCAAAATCCATTTTTTGTTATTTTCAAATCCACTTTGTGGATAAGTGGTAACCTTACATACCACTGAATTCAAACAAAAAACCACCCAAAACAAAATTCAAAATCAATGAGACATCCAAAAAACCAAATTTTAAACTCAAAATCCTCATGCATGGACCCATCACCACCTAAACACATCGAGCCATGTGATATCGAGCATCGAGCCACCTTGAGTCGCGTCCCCAGATAGATCTCACTTTCATCATCCTCGGTCGCCGGTGCGAACTAGCTGACGTCCCAAAACATCATCAAACCACCATTAAAGGAGAAAAAACCTCATAAAAATCCACCAACATCATATTTTCACCGTCAAATACCATCTACATCCACCACCACAACCAGAAATGACACCCAAAACCAAACACAATTTGACAACATCCCGAACAAGAATCAGCAAGAACAAGCGTTGTAGAAAATAAAACCTATAAACTTTTACTGATGGCATATGAAGAAACACCAAACAAAACCAACGATCCAAAAACAAAATTATGATGAAGACTATGTCAACTCCTCTGAACCATCATCAAAAGGCTCGTTCTTGGAGTGCCATTGTCTACTGTACCGCACAACCAAAACCTCTTCGTACTACCACTCCTGATCTGCGTTGGAGAGTCATAGAGGATCAAGAAGTCAAAGCAAGGAAAGGGCAGTTGTGTAATGTCCTAGAATTTCCATGTAATTTTTTTTATTTATATAGAATTATTTAGAGACTATGAAATTCGACGACACATGATTCCGAGGCCTGAAGTGCCTGAAATGATCCGTCGAAAAATATTAAGCTTTAAATAGCACGTGTGAGCAGTTTTCTTGAAAAAGTGGAATAACTCCTAAACGGTTGCTCAGATCAGAAATATAAGGGCACCATTGCATTCATGATGACAGGTTTACTCTAGGTGCGACTTATGTTTAGTCGGTGCATGCCCCCAGTAAGAAAAAACGAAAATGGCATAACCGTAAATAAAATAATTAAATTAAATAATTTTATTTTTCAAATGCTTATAACTCACGAACGGTGACTCGGATTAAAAATCTGAAACCACCATTGAACTCGTGAGGGTAATGTTTTCTTAGGAAAACCCTAATATTAGCTAGCGCAGGCCAACAGTGGAACTTAGTTTTTGGCCGTGAAAAAAATAATTAAGTTACAATTATTTTATTTTCAAATCCTAATAACTCCTAAACGGTAACTCGGAATGAAAATCCGAGAGTACCGTTTAACTCGTAGGGACATGTTCCCCTTAGGTGGAGCATAACCTCGACCGATTCGGGTTGAGGGTGAAAATTAATTTTTTTTTGAACTTTTTTAAGGTACATTCACTAAACGTGTGAGCGGGATTTTCTATCTTTTGAACTGATGCTCAGATTAAAAATCTGAGGCCACCGTTGAATTCGGAACGCCGTGATTCACCTAGAAATGACTTAACCACGACCAGTAAGGGCCGAGTGAAAATGTTATTTTTTGGACTTTTCAAGAAAAATAATAAAAGAATTTAAAAGAATTATTTTATTTATTTTCTCACCTTTGAGTGGTGGACGACGACGTTGTGGGGCAGCAATGAGGCGGAGACGATGCACATTAATGTGGATCATTAATGGCTCGTTAACTTGTTTCGTAACAATGCTTTAATGTATCGTAACAATGACATTGTTTCTTAAATAAAACAGCATAACGACGCGACGTCGCATCATAATGGAGATGTTACGACATGCTCCTATTTATAGTTAGACGCGCTGGGGAAATAAGGATTAAAAATTTGAAGGATTCTCTGGAGAACCTTTGAAGGACTTCCACCCCATTGAAAAATGACAAACACTGATAGAACTTCATCATCTTAGATGCCTTTCGAAGAACAGAGTCGGGAAGCGACGTTGATGTCTTAATCCCTCGAGGATGAATGTTGCGACATCGGACGTCATAATAGGTAGGGTTTTTTATTTGATGTTCTTCTCCATCCTTTTCTAAAAATGACGAACACATATCAACCCACGAACAGGTTGATCCGTGATTTGTGCGTTATGTGGGAGTGTGTTTTATTATTTGGGTTATTTTATTCGGGGTCCAAATCTTGGCATGGAAAGATTGAACGGAAACTCCTCGAACCTCCCCCGTCTTTATACCTCTAACACAGAGGCTTCGGGCTGACACGAACAAAGCTCAAGCGCCTCCGCATATTCTTTCTTGGTGGTCGTACCCTCTAAATGGCGGCAATACAGATTTGGGATCCTTGTAGTGAATAGGGTGCTCCTTGAAGGCCACATACATAGACGACTCAGAGAACAGACCATTGGAGTGCATCTGATGGTTCGCTAAACATTCTTCCAAAACCGACGATGGAAGTATCAACGACCAGCCATGCTGGCCACGTGGAGGAGGCGGTCCGTACTAGCAGCCTGCATTGATCAGGAGTTCATGACTCGTAATCCTCTACACACTGGAGGATGTGGGGCCAAGTGGGGCACCACGTGGAGGGATGGCCCACATCCGGGATGTTTGGACAAGATGGAAGTAACAGTCCTTGACCATGGTAGACTGAGGATCCCCGCACATCCGTGGGGTAGGAGGGAGGTCGTGGCCCGTTAGCCGCAGCAGGAGCTTGACACGACATCGGACGGTTGCTGCGTAAGAGGTGCGGCCCACCTCTTGGGGGCCGCATTCAGATAAGGAGGGGACGCAACTGATTATCTATTGTATGATAGAACTTCATAATTATTTATTTCACATTAATTTCTCTTGGTAAAAGATGATACTTTGAGTTTAATCCTCCTACCATTTTAAGTATTATGATATCATTAGATGAGTTAGACTTTTTTTAGAAGAGAATTTATATCATCAAATGACTTTTACTTCTATTTGAAGACTTCTTCTTCAGTCAGTTGACTTTTGAAACCATCAAGAGAGTTATATGTTTTTTATGAGGATATTATACATGATTACATGCAATATATAGTGAAGAATTATCTTCTACTATGAATTTAAATATTCTATCATTGGTGTATTTTATTCCATATAGAATTATACTTTCATGAGATGTTATGTTTTTGTGCATGACTTCTACCTCCATTAAGGGTTTTTCTTCCATTCCTATTAGATATTGAATTTTAATTAAATTATATTTTCTAGTTTATGGAAGATATTTAATGTTAGATAGTTTCTCTTTATTAGAATTTAATAATGATTATTCTTAAATGGATACTCAAGTTCATTGAAGATAAAGTCATCATTTCTTTGATTTTATGCTCATTGCGAGTATTTATTTTAATAAAATCCTATAATGGATAATTGGTGTCTTGAAAAAGTATAAATATAAGAAAATTATCATTAATAAAATCAATAATTTGGTTGGTCAATTTTCTGGTTTGTGTGATAAGTGGATGTGTATGCTAAAGTGTTTATATGTACCTACTAAAAAGAAATAGGATTTTATTTTCTTTCTATGACACTCCATTTTACATGAAAAATTATATCCTTATGAAATAATTGCAAAGAAACTAAAAATTGACACTAAGTACCAATTTAGAGAAAGTCCAGTAAAATAATAAGATCATTAATGATCATCTCAATAAATATTAGAGAAAGAAAATATTATAATATATTCATATTCTTTCTCTCTTCTTCTCTGTTGTTATTTGATTTCATGTTGTGCTTGAATTACTTTTCTATATTTTGAGTACAATGTCATAAACTATATTGGAGATTAATTTGATACTCTCTTGTCATTTTTTTACATCTTTCATCCCACAGATAATAGTAGAAAAGTATGGTTATAGCATAGACTACCTTGTGTGTAGTTGTTTTTGTATACCTGATCTAGGTTGTGGGTAACTTTGTTTATTTCAATAATGATGCTTGATAGTGTAAATTTGTTAAGTGGAGAGGATTTATTCTCATTTTTATATTGAACCTATTATTTTATAACATGTTGTATGTTTAAATTTATTTTTCATTCTCTATTTTTAATTATGGAATTATTTTTTAAAAATACTCTAATAGTTAGGTTTTAATTTTGATATAATTATTATTTTTGTGAGTAAAATAATTTAAAAATAGTATAGCTAAATTTTTACCAGAATTTTTATAAATTATTTCAATGTTTCGATATATTTACACCAAAATTATTAATTTATTATGCTTTATTATCATAGAGTGTTTAAATTTTTAATTTGAAAAAAAAATAAAAGAATTTTTTTAACACTCAATTCACCCCCTCTTAATTAATTCACTTAGACCATAATTTGGTATCAAAGATATTTTTTTTTAAATTTTTCAATTTTATATATTGAAAGAGATCATGACTCTCAATAAGACAACTTTTTATTTTAATTTGATCTATTTTTTATCATAGATTCTCTGTGAAAGGAGATTATGCTTCAAATAGACATCCATACATTAATTGATGAACTATTATCTATTGATAATTAAAATGAAAATATATCTTGAGAGAATGGTTTTTAATATCTTTATATAAATATAAGATAAATATAAAAAAAACCAAAATCTCCCAAATCTAATAGGATTGATACTAAAAAATCCACTTATGAATATAAGTATAAATATATAAATCTCTTACACTCTAATTTGGGTGAGGGAAAGTTTAATAGAATTTTTTCATGTGATAATGTTGGTCAAATATGGGTTACACTTTTTTTGTTTCATAAAGGTATGAAATATGATAATAAAATTTATAAAAATAATTCAATAATTAAATATGAAATTTTTCTGAATTAATTTCTAAAATTTATCTCAGGTTCAATGAAATGTTCAATAAAATTCATGATATTTGATTAAAAATATAAGATAATGATAAAGTGATGAGAATCATCCAATGTCTACCAGATCTATGTATATGAACTTCTATGTTACAACCTGACCCACTAGGGTCTGAACTGCGACTACCCTAAACCCACCTCTAATAGGCCATGGTTGGCGACCAGCGTTGAGTAGGTATATCTCAGACATGGGATTCATTAACTTAATGTAACTATATGAATGCACACATATCCTAGTCCATAGAATTATGAAATGTAAAATAACTAAAATTAATGCATATATACATCTATGATCCCACAAACTGAGTATGATGGTAAAGTAATGAAAGTGAAAAAGGGTCCAAATACAAGTCTATCCAAAAAACTATAGAGAGTCCAACCTGCTTTATTGGGGAGGAATGTGATTAAATTAAAGCTCTTGTAAACACATAATCCTACCAATCTATGATCCACATGATCCATATCCTCCCAAGACACCATCAAGTAAGAATTCATCTACATAAGACATGACACATATGGGAAGAGCCCATGCAATTGTGCGTATAACAATACCCAGTAAGACACCCCGAAAATACTAAACATGAAGCATCGAGAATATTAAACTCATAAAAATGATGTAGAAAACAATGGATAATAAGAAGAACCTATAAATACTTAGAAAAGACACTACACCACCAGGTCATCACAACTAATTGCTAACCACATGATTCTTCTTGAAGTAGTGCTCATTCTTGGAGAATCCACTCCACAAGACATTTCATCAATGGAGACACTCATCAAAGAGGTTAATATAATTTCTACCTACCCTATAATGCTCATTGGTATCATAATACCTTGATACTCAGATAGAGGGTCACACCCAGGACCATTGGGGGCACCAAAAACCCAATCTGGATCAATCTGCTACGTAGGGGATCATACACCAATGATACTGTGAACTCTACTGATACAACCTTATAGATGGGGGATAAAATCCCTTCTCAAGTATGTTATGACAATTACACAAACCACACCTAGGGTATAAAAAGGATATAGGATCACACAATAGTCTCATGGAGGGACACCACAAACTCTATCTGAGACTCATCCTCTAGAGGTGATCACAATCTTGGGATGTGGACATAATTCTGCACTACTTCCTTGAGGTAAAATGGAACAAGGGAACACACCCAACTGATAATAGTACATACTAAAGAAATAAAGGGATACAAAGACCCCCACAAGGGATACACGGTGTGTACTGGGTGTACACAACATTTACAACCAACCCCTGGTCTACTCATGTGGTGCTTCCACTCATGACATGTAAATCTCCATATACATGACATATAGAGATCACCTGACACATTTCCCATGTTGTCTTCCCATTCCAGTGTATTTTTGGTTGTGCCCATGTATAACTGGTTGTTCCCATTTACTTAGCCTACTTGTGTCCATGTATCCTTTGAGATACATGTTGAGTCTTCAATAACATGTCACATAGCGTGTGATCTTTTTCTCCTCCATGGAAACCCTAGCACTACACACAGGGCCCCGCATAGTGTGTGATCCCAGATAACATGTCGTGTAACATGGGATTTCATATATCCTATGCCTGGTTCAAATGTCACCTATATCTTCCGCCTCCACCTTCAATCACACCCAGGAACTTCAGATATGGGGATTATCGGCCATGTTTTCATCCACTATCTATATTCCATCCACTAAAATGAATCGAGAACCATCCTCTATTGTTCATATCATCATGTTTCACTTGTGAAAAAAATACAAACACTCCATTCTCATTTCTCCTTGAATCACCCTCTATCTTCATTAATCCTAAAATTTAAACTGACATCACAAGTTGTACCCATGGTATTGATCTTTTACGTCCAAGAATGGTCACATAATGAACAATTAGCAGGTAATCATTGAACCATGGTCTGAAGGAAATATCCACAATGAAAACTCTATGAAACGTGGGATAAATCCATAAGACGCATGATTTGAGGAATGAACCTTAGCCTTTGTTTGTTTGGTCTCAATCTATTTTTGTAGAATTGATAAAAGAAGAGGGATAAATAAACAAAGAACAATAAAATAAATACATGAATTTATATCGACCATTGATGAACGAATAAATTCATGTTCATGGAATTGATATACGTTTGACTGGGATAAAATAATGGGATGAAAATCACAAATAAACATACTACCTAGTTTGGATCGATCACTGACAAAGAACACTCATGAATTATCATCACTGGTGAGATCCAAAGACTCTAATGGTGTAATGATCCTTATTCCTGATCTGATTTGGTGTCATCTTCTAATAATTCTCTCCAATGGTCTTCTAGGTCTCAAGGGTTTATCAGCCAACACTAAGACAAATCTATAACCATATATTTATAGAATATATCTGTATCCTCATCAAAACAAATAAAATAAATAAATACCTTTATTTTTTTATTCATTTTTTCCCATGATAACTTTTTTACAAATTCCTCACACTGACAAGGGTTATATCGTGCCTAGGATAAATCCCAAATTATGAACTCAACAGTTCCCTCTAATTTCTGATTCAAGCCCCTGTTTGGGATTTATTCCCCTTTTTCAGGAAAACTATGTGCACGTGATATTAATATATTTAATATATTTAAATCATTTATTATAGGCTCACTAGGACTCAGAATATCACATTATTTTAGCACATCACTAAATAAATAATCCATATAATATTCAAAAAATAATACATGGAACATCAGAGTCGTTACATTTTATCTCCATTCAAGAGACATGTGATATAAGAAAACTACCAGTGAAGGATATTTTTGGGAAACTAATTATGTATGAGTAAGAATTTAAGGTGAATAATGAATATGACAAACCAAAAATAAATTTATTATATTTCAAAAAAAAAATAGTAGTGGGTTATAGAAAAGAATAAATGAAAATAGCTGAAGTGAGGATAAGTCAACTTATGATTTTGATGTCGAGATGGATAATATAGAAAGAAGTTTTATGAAATTCAATAGAATGAAGATATTATTACAAAAATAAAACTATTGAGGATGGTGTGAAAAAAGAGTAAGTTGGAATAAGGAAAACCAATCGGGATATGTGACTTGTTATGAGTGAAAGAGAAAAGGGGATATCAATGATAAATGTACGGAATTGATTTACAAGAATAGAAATGATGATATGTGCATAATAACCAATAAATCTATGAAGGCATCCTCTAGTGCCTCTAAATACAATTTCAATAAATCTGATTCAAGCATGGAAGACAATAATTATTAGGATAATATGTGTTTTATGGAAAACACAACTGAGGAATCATGCTTAATGACTACCCATAAACAATTATGGTATTTAAATATTGAATGTTATTGTAATGTTACTTGAGACTACTTAATATTTAAAAATCATAAAAAGTTGGATGGTCGACATATCACATTTGGTGACAATACTGAAGGGAAAATAATTGGAATTTTTCAAATTAGTAAATCTATTTCTATTTTAATTTCTAATTTTTTGTATATTGATGAATTAAAATACAATTTTATTATCATATAAAAATAATTGTATGGTGGTTACCATGTTATGTTATATAATAAGGCCCTTAAAATCTATGATTATAATAATTATTTAGTTTTTACTACTCTACACAATGATAATTTTTATATAATTGATTTAGATTCATAATTTTTATATAATATTTCTTATTTAAGTGCCTTTTATAAAGAGTGTTTGTTGCGGAATAGGAGACTATGACACTAAAATCATCAATCATATCAAAAACTAATAACGGGAGGATTATATATGGATCATCCTTAAACTACAAATCTTTAAAGGTAATTTATGTAATTCCCATTAAAATGGAAACCAAATAAAACTTCTTTAAAACCAGAGAAAAATGTTTCAACATATCAATGCCAAGAGTTAGTTGGAAAGGATTTTTTGGACCATCTAGAGTTTCTATCATATATAGGAAGAAATATTACTATGTTATTTTGGATAAATTTTATAGATTTACTAGATTATTTTATTTCTAAAAAAATAAATATTTCTACTATTTTACAAAATATACAGAAAATTTAGAAAAACGAAGTGAAAATTCCATTTAAAATTGATGAGTGGTCATGACTGTGTTTTTGAAAATAAATAAATTTAAACTTTTTACTTATAATATGGTTATAATAACAAATTCACTATTCCTCAGAATCCCCAACAAAATAGAGTGGTTAAATGATGGAATATGACTCTTTAAGATATAATCTAGACCATGCCCAATGAGTAGGAGTTACTAGTTTTTTTTTCAAGAGTTATTCATATATATTTTTATGACATCAATAGGGTTCCTATAAAAACTTTCTTAAGGGAAACCATATTTGAGTAATGGAATGGATAAAAAACAATGGTCCATTACATTAGAGGTTTTTTTTATAATGTCTTTATTCTCAACAAAAAAGAGAGTCCAGTTGAATTTTCAGCCAAAATCGATGAATAAATTATTATTTCTTATTTGACCTATAATAAATTGTATATGGTTTTTAGTAATAAAAGTAATGTTTTGAATTAATGATTATATTTCATGTTTGATAAAATAGATCAATATGCACCTAAAACTCCTATAAAAACCTTTAGGGTGATTTTTATAACTATAATTTCAATACACAATTCAATTTAAGTGATTTATCTATTGAACACATTATATGATTACCAAAAAATTCACCCAGTATTGAGGAATTAAATGAACCAGAACATGGGGATGAAATGGTAATAGAAATTACTTCTCTCTTGAGGTCTATTAGAATAAATAGAGACTTTCCAAGAGATTCTATTGTTGGAGATATAAATAGAGGTACTCAGACTAGAATTTCTCCTAGAAACCATGTTTAACATTAGTCCTTATTATCATATATTGAATATAAAAAACTTTAAGGAAGAAATAAATGATAAATTTTGGGTTATATATATGAAAGAAGAGTAAAATTATATTGATGGAAACAAATTATACAAACTTTTGGAAAGAACTAAAGACTACCTAATCATCGACACTAAATTGGTTTTTAGAAATACATTTGATTAATCAGTAAAAATATTATAAATAATGATAGACTGGTTGTGTAAGGTTATATTCAATAAGAAGGGATTCATTATGAAGAAACATTTACACCTTTATCTATACATGAGGCATTCATAATACTTCTTTCCTATAAAGATCATTTGAATTAAAAAATCTATCAAATTCATGTCAGTAATTCATTTAATAACAATTATATTGTTTAGGATGTTTTGGTTGAACAAATCACCATATTTCAAAACCCTTATTTTACAAATTTTATTTCTAAATATTATAAAGAACTTTATGGTTTGAAACAAGATCTTGGATCTTGGAATTATAGGCTCAATTTTTTATTGTTTTCTAATGGTTTTTCAAAATGGGTAATTGATCCATCCTTATTAATAAAAAGGATTTCCAAATATGTTTTAGTAGTTACAACATATGTTGATGATATTATTTTAGGATCGTCCAAAAACTTATGTGTATAGAATATTTAAATATAAATGGAAATGAATTTTAAATTATTTTAATGGGTAAGTTAATATTAATCATTGGTTTTTATATTTTATAAAATAATAATGTAATTATTTTAAATCAATATAAATTAAAAAGGATCTTTCAAAATTTTTTGGTATGGGTAGAAAAAAGGAAGTGATACTCCCATGAGTATATCCTATTAGAAGTATTTGGATGATACTAGGAAGTTATTTAATCAAACCACTTACATATTTATGATTGGATTTTTACTTTACATAACTACAATCGGATTCAATATTATGCATTATGTGTGAGATTATGCATGTTTTCAATCAAACTATAGGTAATCTCATTTGAATGCTATAAAAATTATTTTCAAATAGATGATGATTGTAATTTATTTTGGAATTTTTTAATCTTGAATAAATACCTTTTAATTAGTTAGTTATTTAGATGTAGATTTTAGTAGTTGTATGTTAGATAGGAAGTGCACCTCTATAATGCATCAAATTTTGGGAAATTTTGGAGTATCGTGTTTTATTAAAATTTTGAATTATATTGCATTATACTATACTAAACTAGAATAAATAGCTACACGTAGTTACTGTACACAAATTTTGTGGATGAATCACACAATTCTATATTATGAATATCAATTTAGACATGTCCCTATAAACTATGATAAAAAAATTACTATTAAAATTTATACCAATCTTGTATCTCATTCAATAAAAATACACATTGATAAAAGATATCACCTTTTGGAAGATCATTTTATAAAGGATGATATAACTCATCAATTCATTGGAACTAAAAAACATCTTACTGAAATTTTTAAAATCCATTTAATATTGAGAGATTAAGTTATTTCAAACATGAGCTTGGTATGATAAATTATTCTTCATCTCTTATTACCTCAATAATTTTTGAATATGATAGATTTAAGTCCTAATTAATGTGATATATTTATATTTATACCATTTGTATGATATTATTTTTATGATATCATTATGATGTTACAATTCTAGTTCCCTTGTTGGGTGTTATCATTTTGGTTCTACTATTCAACTACTATCATTCTAGACCTACCATTTGGTGTTATCATTTTAGTGATATCATGAAAGTGATAGTGTGATTGTGTTACAGTGAAATCTTGATACCATGGACCATCTTCCTTGACTTTCGCTAACATAACAAATTTATTTATTCAATTATTATATTTTTTTTATTTTAATTAAAATCCCATTTATATTAAAAACTAATTTGTTCCCAAGATGATCAAAATCCCTATTTATAATCTGAATAAAAACTATTCTCTCATGATTCTTTCAAAATTCCTCTCCATTTATCTCTTGATCATAACCTACACTCTTCAATCCTTTAAATATCTACTACTACGGTGAATAAAAAAATATCTATATTCTAGTTCTCCTAATGAACCTAGACCATGTAAGAAATTGAATGGAGGATCTATTTAACCTATCATTCTGTATAATATCCTCATATTGTATTGTGGAGTTATTTATAAAACTAAATGGATGATGCTTGGTTGGAAACTAGTAGATCACTTGAGTAGAGAGTAGTTTAAGAATAAATCTAGGAAACATGGTTATCTAAGGGATCAAACTCTTTATCCTTGACTGGTTCATGATTTTTATGTTCATGTTAAATATTAATTTAGGGAAGAGAATGATTTCATATGGCCTTTAGTTGATTGATATAAGATAGGTTTATCATTGAAGCATTGAGATAATTCTCGAGAGTTCTCCACAGTGGAATTTATGAAGATTATCATGGATCCTACCCTATTGGCCATTCAAAGTTTTTTATTGAGGAATACCATCTAGAGATTATTGGAGATGCTAACCAAAGATGATCAGTTGTTACACTACTTTATGGTGAATGATAATTTATTTTTATGTTCTTCTAGTACATGATATGTACCTAAAAGTGAGTCATTACTATTTTGATGTTCAAGGATTTTTTATTTTTATACATTATGAAGAATATTACTATAGTAAATCTTTGTAGATTTCATATTGTTCAGATGATGGAATTCTGTAAACCGTTCTATAAATAAAATTCAATATAGTATTGTAACACCCCTAGTTTTTATGAACATTTTATTTTAATAAATTAAATTTATCTGATGGATTTCATTTTAGGCTATGGCATGTTAAGATTACACTACACACAATACCAGGTTTAACTTTAATTATACACAATACAGAGTTTCGACAAAATAAAATTTTATTATTATAATTTTTTAAAAAAGAAAGTTATAACCTAGATATTAATCTTAGTAATATGAATATTAATAACTAATTTTTAAATTTAATGGTTTTATATAAATAAATCATAATCAGAATGAAATATATAATTTTTGATAAATTCTTTATATGTTTTTAAAATACTATTTTCTTAAAAGAATTGGTTTTACTATGTCCTTATGTGAACAGTAATAAAATTAATTTGGTAAAATTTATTTCCTAAAATAAATATTGTTTTTTAATTAATAATTTTAAAATTATCTTAGGTGTAATTTTATGATTTTTCTGAAAAGTTTTGCTTTTTTATGAATAGTGAAAATACTAAATTTTAATTGAAAACTACATTTTCATCTAATATATTTATATAGTTAAATTATATTATAAATTGGTTTTAAATTATAATTAGTTAAATTATACATCAATAAATATTTTTTTGGTCATTGTAATCAATTTCATTTTGAAATTGTATATAAAAACATTTTTGTCTTTTTAACTTTTCCACATTAGAAACTTATTGTCTCGTCCTGTCTGCGGGATTAAATTTTTAATTAATTTCTACCACTTCTTTGAATTAGATTTAAAAAAATGGAATCCATATTTAGAATTAGAATAATTTATATTTTCTAATGTGTCTATTTTAATTTTTGACCAATGTGATTAGTGAAAACCATTAAAATTAATCACCGTGAATAAGAGAAAAACGTGTTTACTATGGGACTAAACATTAAACCTAAGGGTAAAAATGACCTAAAAAAATTCAACATACATTTTATATCTATATTTAGATCTTATAATTTTCAACTTTAGAATTTGATCTATTTTTTATAGTTTTTTCATATGAAATTTGTGGGTTTAATTCTCTCTTTTAAAAATTTACATGTTTTCCACTCACCTCCCTTATAAAAGACCACCCTTTCTTCCCCTACCTTCACACTTATAAAGGATTTTTTTCTCATCCCAGACCTATAAAAATATCTTCCTAACTTCCCTTTCATCATCCTAGAATCCTTATTTTGTCATAAATCCAACCAAGGGATTCCTTTTGTACAAACCAAAATGATATACTCAAATAATAGGTAACGTTCATCAACAAACATTTTTGTTTTATTTCTTCCTCAAACCCCTTTAATTATTTTTATATCATGATTAAATAATAAAAACAGTATCTTCAATATATTTGTGATTTTTTTATGTTAATGGGATGATCTAAAACTATACATACTTCCATAAAATGGGTTACAAAATTATCATTTGTTTATATGGTGGATTACATCCTCATGAACCGATGTTGATCGTTTTTCCATTACCACCTATCAAGGTTGGGAATTATAATGTAAATAATATTTATATATTATTTTTATTATTTTTATAACTTTTTTATGATTTTTTAATTTTTATATCACACATACCTTCATGCTTTCCATTTTTTGGGAATACGATAATGTCGTTCGTGTGTTTGGCGGACTACCGCCTCACGAAGCGGTATGATTCATTAAAACTTTACATTGAATGTGTTAATGATGGTTTTAATAACAATATGTGATATATATGATGTTATAATTTTTCCTTAATGATAATATATCATATAATTTTCTTTCTTTCAATCCGACAAGAAAATAAAAACATCATTCATGCGTACGTACGGCCTATTGTCTCCATGAATGGTGTATTTCATTTCCAATTTCTATATTTTATAGATTATTATTATATATATATATATAATGAGTATATATAATATTTATATAATTTTTATCATTATATATATTATGAAATCATGATTAAGGTAAGAGAACCAAAAATATAACGAATCAAAACATTTATAAAAAACAAAGCGGTTATTATTTGAAACGTAACTTTAACATGAAATTATTAAAATAAGAGTAATATAAATCCATAAGTAAGTCATATATGGTATTATATATATGAATATTTTTATTTTATACATTTATAATAAACTTGTATTTATTATATAGGATGTTTCAATGAGTATGATGGAAGTCAAGACTTAAGGCAAGGGATTTCTATATCACTTTTTACTTTTGGAAGACACATACTATATTCACAGCATCTTTATTATATGTGGTGTATATACTGACCATGAGTATATTTTATGATTATTGTATTTAATTTTATTTGTATTTACATATCCATTTGTGGATCTCTCTATCATGGGGTTTACAGTTCAAATTTTACCAAATCAATAATGGATTTCTGTCTCAATTTTCCTTCTTTGAGACGTATGTTATGTTGTGCCCATATATTCTTTCACGAGGTGTAAATAAAGCCCAATTAAAATATAATATCATTAATTTATTCATCCTAAGGATATTTTAAGTTTAATTTTATGTTATTCCTTCATGGGTCTTATGATTCAATGTTACCAAATCCATAAATATTTTATGTCACAATCTCATAATTTATTAGGATTGTTTATGATGAAGTCTCAAATGTTAAAATATCATCGTATACCTCTCAATATTTATCATGAATTTTATTATCTTATATTTATTAATGATATATTCAATTAATGGTACTATTTTTTTACTCCTTGGTACATAAGATGCTTAAGAAAATGTTTTTAAGAAAATCCAACTTTATCACTCTTTAGTCGAAAATCTCTATTCATTCAATAAAATATTTTCTAAAAAAGTTTTCCAAATGTTTTTAAATTATATTTTAAGATAATATTCAAGGAAATATATTTTAAAAATGTTTTATGTTTTAAAAATCATTTTTCAAAGCAGAAAGAATATTTTCTTCAAAAATTGTTTTAAATGATCGTTCAAAATTATTTTACATATAAGATGACATCTATTGGTGTTACTAATGCCTTACTATGAATATGATCTAAGGTTACCATTCATATTATTTATGTTAATGGTTTAATATTTTATGGCATGATGTTAATGAAATCTGTTTCTCTTCCACATGTTATATTCTTATGAAACCCTCTTCTTTTCAAAGGTTATGCCATGATGAAATGAGTATGAAACCTATCTCATTACCATATGTTAATATATGATGAAATGTTTATGATACCCATTTCATTAAAGGGGTAATGACAATATGAATTTTTATGATATTGTGGCACATTTATGTATGGTTTCATTATGAGATGGGTGGTACCTATATATCCCTCTAATGTAATGGGTAATGATTAATATCTCATGAGATACATATGACTGGAATGGGTAGTGAACTCAATTAAATGATACAGGGCTAGAATGGGAAGTGAACTTAGTTCAGTAATATAGGGCTGGAATTGGAAATGAACCTGATTCAGTAATACAGGGCTAGAATGGGGAGTCAACCCAATTCAGTAAAGGACTTTTTCCACTATGATAGTCTTTTCAGTGATCCTAGGCCAATATAAAATTATTTTCTATGCTAATTTGTATTCCTAAAATTCCATGTCTTATAAACTCATGGATCATGTTCTTTTAATTCCTTATGATTCATGTCTTATGAAATTCCAATCATTATTTCATGATTCAAGATTATGATCTTTGATATGTAGGGTATTCTTTTTAGTTGTTTTTCTCATGTTTGTATACACTTATTATCATTTTATTCTTATGTATATCCATTTTTTATCCTTATTAAGAATCTTATATCACCATTAATTATGTTTTCTTTCCTCATATTATAAATATATTTATTATGTATGATATGTCTAAGAATGGTGCTAGTTTTGAAGAACAAAGTGAGAGATGATGTAGCTCATCCATGATCCAATGTTTATTCTTCCATGTTTCCAATGACACTAAACCATTATGGTCCTCATGTATGTGTTTGTGTAATGTAACAAATATTCTGCAAAAATGATGTAATTTTTATGAATGTTAAGCCTAGGTAATTAAATTTGGTATCATAGGATAGGTTTAGTTAACCTTTGGAAACTAAAATGAGAAAATCATAGTGATATCCTTAAGTATATACCTAAATACATGTCTAATTATAAGTATAAGGATGAGTTAATGTATAGTAAAATGTCCTGGAATTTTGGTAAATGATAGAGAAAGTGGTTTCCTATCAATATGACCATATGTAGATGCTACAAGTGGATTTTTATCTCCCATAGATGTATATAGGGGTAAAAAATTTGAAAAAAATGTATTGAGAAAGAATCGTTCGGGAAATGGTGCACAAAAACGGGACTTGCTGCACACCAGGTTTGACAGTCCTAGGGGTATGCTTTGGAAATTCACAAACTCATTATAAACTATAATGAAGGATTTAAATAGAATATGTCTATGAATGAACTAGTATTAACATAATATGTAATATATTAGAGAAGGTTTCATAATTTAGGAATCCTATAATTGATTTTCAGGATTATGTTCTATCTCATTATAATTAATGTTTATTACTATTGGGAAAAAATCATTCAAGGTAACATTAAAGCATTTTTGGGTTGATTTTGTTTGTTGACAAAGTAGGTTTCCTTGATAATTTGTGGAGTTCCAAATATATTTTTGATAGGCTGTGTTGACAATGATCCAAGACAAAAGAATGGATACCTTGGAGGTGGTAAAAAAATATTGTATATAAGGTGGTGTTGTTTCCCAGTGTTTTCCAAAAAAATTGGTCCAAAAATTGGAGAATGGAGAAAAGTATTATTGGAAAATAAATTTGCACGTAAGTGTTAAGGAGGTTTAGAAATTTGCATGTAAGGATTTTTTTCAAGGTCATTACATCAAAATATGGAAAAGGAAATAAGTGTGCACAAGATATGGATTTGCGAAAAAGTTGAGTTTGTGTGAAAGAGACTTTCACTAATAAGACTTGTGTGCTTGATGATAAGTTGTGTGAGTTACACAAAGGGTTAGCAATTCCTGTAAATAGGCAGTTATCCCATCATTTGATCATGTTGAGCACTTAGAGAAAATCGGAGCTCTGGATCGTGCAAGTAGGGAGTTTTCATACAAGTAGGGAGTTGCATGCAACAAGGGAGTTAAGCACAAGAAGTGAGTTGCATGTAAGAAGGGAGATGTGTGCAAGTAAGAAGTGGCACACAAGTTTTTTTCCATGACGAAGGAAAAATTTGTGTGCAATTCATTAGAGGTGCGTGAAAGTCACCTTATGGTTGCATGAAAATTTTGAAGTTGCACAGTACATCTGTGGTAAAGCATAATTCATCAACTGGATGAAAGTGGAATTCAATGATACACTAAATGAGGTGTAAAACATATTGATTCAAGAAATCAAAGGAGGGTATTCTGAAGAAGCAGTGAGCGCACTTCAATTAAGAGAGTAGGGAGCTTTCAAATTGTGATTGGTTGTAAACCAGGTGGTATAGTGAGTCCGTTCCAAACTTTGTAAACATCAATTCACTTTTAGTGGATTTAGTACATTGACACATTTTCGTTATATTCTCCTTGGATGTATCCCAGTGAGGGTGAACCAAGTAAAATTTTTATGTCTCATGAATTTTTTACTTTATGTTCACACTTTTTTGTGGGAAAGAGAGAGAATAGAGTTTTGTTTAACAACAAAATAAGATTATAAGCGGTAGCTATTTTAATATTTCATACCCTAATTCACCCCCCACCCCCTCAGGGTATTTGACCTAGTGGGACTAACAATTACTCTATGATTTTTGTTTTTATTCAATGGATAGAACATAAAGGAACCACAATAATGCTAAGTGTGATAGATAATGCAATGATTTTCTTCCTGAGAACCCAAATTTTATGAGAGATGTAATGAAAAATCTCATTGTTATGCTCACAAAACTTTCTCAATATACGAATCATACTGGAATTCCAAATGATAAAAGGTGGGAACAACATTTTTTTGAGTCCTTAATGAGAAAATTTACACATTATTTCATAGGGTCTTCAAATCCACTAGTTTCTTAACAATGGATCAGTACCACTGAAAAGATATTTTCTATTCTCCGGTGTTCGGAATATGAAAAATTCATTTTGGATGTCTACTATTTGAAAGGTGAATTATATCAATGGTGGAATCTTATCAAGAATACGAGGAAACATGATTAAAATGACTTCATAAATTATGACAAGTTCAAGAACTTATTTTTCTATAAATAATTTCCTCGTATTCTTTGTAAAAAGATGGATAAGGACTTCCACGAGTTAAAGAAAAGAGATGTTGAATCCTTTGGTACCTAAGCGGATAATTTTACAAGATATTCAAGGTACGCTTTTGGAATTATCATCTCGCCTGAAAGTAAGTTTGATCGATTTTTCAGTGGCTTAAATCTAAGTCTTCTTAGGGAATTTTCCATAAGATACTTTAGTAGTTATAAAGATATTTTTCAATGTGATATCAAGGTGGAAATGGAGGTTTGAGTTACACATTAATCTCTTAGTTTTTATAAGAAATGGAAGATAGAGTTCAAAGAAAAATCTAAAAACCATGAAGATAAGAAGATTTTTTTTTCCTTTTTTCTCAAGGTGTGCAAAGAAATATGGAGGAAATTTCATTAGGGGGGCTGGTAAATGTTTTATGTGTGTAAGAGAAGGTCACCAAGAAATTGATTGTTAATGTGATTGTGATAAGTTGTATAAATATTCTAATAGAGTGAAAGATACACAGAATGCACCTCCCCCACTTCAGTACTTCAAGTGTTTGGAGAATGGGAATTATGTTAACCAATGCCCAAACCCGAGGGTTAATGATGTTGATCGATGTCAGCAAACTCTTAAGTCGAGGGACAAGGAAAAATCTCATTTGATCACTATTTATAATGAGGGGTGCGATAATTAAATGGTGAAAGGTACACTTACCATCCACTATAGAACTGCTAATGTATTATTTGACTCTAGATCTATACATTCTTTCATATCTAAAGAATTTTATAAGGGTATAAAAATTCCACCCAAATTATTAGATGTGGAATTATTAGTCAAAACCACTAATGGTACGATGGTAACATATCATGTCTATGATTTCTCTTCAGTTGAGGTTGGTGGGAATTTTCTTCCCACAAATATTTTCATTCTTCCTCTGGTTGAATTTGATATCATCCTAGGCATGGGTTATATTTCTATTCATAAATCCCATATAAATTTTCAAGTAAGGTATGTTATGTTTGATATTACAAACCAACCTATGATCATATATCAATGTGATGATATGTATGTACTTCCAATGGAGATTACATCTAGTGTATGGGTCTTAATTTCTATTCAGAAGGGTTGTTTATCTCAAATGGTTGGGGAGAAACTTGACATCGATGATATGATTATTGTTCATAAATTTTTTGATATATTTCCAAAGGAGTTTCCTAGAATTCTACCAAAACTTGAAGTTGATTTATTAATAGAAATCATAACTGGTGCCACACTAATTTCAAAGAATCTCTATAGAATGGCCCTGATTGAGTTTCATGAATTGAAGAAGAAACTCAAGAAAACTTTTACAAGGGATTCGTTCATCCAAGTGTGTCACCTTGGGGTGCACTTTTTCTTTTTTTGAAAAATAAAGATAAATCAATTTGACATTTCATTGGTTATCAGGATCTTAAAAAGATAAAAATTAAGAAGAAGTATCTTATTCTCTGTATTTATGACTTATTTGATCAACTACGCAGATCCCAATGCTTTTCTAAGATTGACCTTCAATATGGTCATCATCAATTAGGGGTTAATAAGGGTGATATACCCAATAATTCATTATGTACAAGGTTTGGACACTATGAATATATAGTGATTCAATTTTTTCTTACTAATTCCCCTTCTATCTTCATAGACTTAATGAATAGAGCCTTTAGTGATTAGATTGATCAATTTGTGGTTGTCTTTATAAATGATATTCTTATTCATTCAAAGTGAAAGTAAGAGAATGAAGACCACTTGAGAATTATACTAAAGACCATATGGAAATAAAAACTATATGAGACATTTATAATGTGTAAATTTTTGCTAAAAAAGGTTTAATTTTTAGGTCACATAATCTCAAGAGAGGTTATATCAGTACATCCATCAAATACAGAAGCTATTTAATGTTGGACTAAACTAACCATGGTAATTGAGATCCATAGTTTTCTTGGTTTATCTGGATATTATAGATGGTTTTTGGAGAATTTATCATAAATATATAATCCTATGACTAAGTTAACTTGTAAGGGATCCAAGTTCCTCTTGACATATGAATGTGAGGAAATTTTCAAGGAACTAAAAGGAAGGTTAGTTAGTGTGCATGTACTTATATTACACTGTAGTGGAGAAGGGTTTGTAATCTTTAGTGGTGTATCCAAGAAGGTATTGAGATGTGTTATTATACATAATGACATGATTATATCCTATTAATCACAATAATTGAAGGTTCGTGATAAAAATTACCCAACTCATGATTTGGAGTAAGCCATTGTAATTTTTTCATTATGGAGGCATTATCTTTATGGAGAAAAGTGTGATATATATACTGATCCTAAAAATTTAAAATATATATTCACACAAAATAATTTGAACATTATCCTAAGAAGATGGTTAGATAAATTAAAGATTATGACTGCTTAATACATTACTATCCTAGGAAATCGAACAAGGTGGATGGTGCTTTGAGTGGAAAGGATCATTCAAGATAATTTATGATTAGGATCACCAAAGATCTAATATTTATGGATTTGAAAATTATGTATATATAAATGTTGATGTAAGGGGAAAATATTATCTTTATCAATTGAATTTTCATCCATCTATCTATGTGAATATTTAAGAGGCACATAAGGAATATTTAGAGCTCCAAAATAAGATCACCAATATTCCTGAGTTTATCCTTCATCATGATGGAATGATAAAGTTCATAAACTGTGTATGTGTTCCTTCCATAGTAGACTTAAAGAAGGAGTTGTTAGAGAAAACTCATAGTTTTTCATTCTCTATTCATCCAGAAAGTATAAAGATGTATATATATTTGAAAGAATTATTATGGTGTGATGGAATGAAGAGAGATATTGTAGAGTTTATATTTTGGTGCTTGGTTTTTCAATAATTTAAGGGTGAAAGAAAAAATTATAAGGGTATGTTGCATCCATTAACAATACAAGAATGGAAATGGGAGAACATCACCAAGGATTTTGTTGTTGGACACCCCAAAGTATCTAAAGAACATAATGCAATATGGGTGGTAGTTTATTACCTTACTAAGTTAGCACACATCATAATTAACAAAGAATACTTCTCTCTAAATCATATTCCTAGGATATACATTATAGAAGTGGTAAGGTTACATGGAGTACCACATTCCATTGTATCTAATCAAGATCTGAGTTTCACCACAAAATTTTGGTGATGTCTTCAAAAAGATCTTGATACAGAATTGATTTTCAACACTGATTATCATCCTCATATGGATGGTCAGTCTGATATGATTATTCAAACCCTAGAAGATATGATGCGATATTTTTTTTTTGGATTTGAAATTTGGTTGGTATCAACACATTCCTCTAGTTGAGTTCTCTTACAAAAACATATTTCAATCAATCATTGAGATGGATCCTTATGAAACCCTCTATGGAAAGAAATATAGAGCTCCAATGTGCTGGAATGAAGTTAGAGAAATATAGTTATTGGGAACTAATATAGTTAAAGAAATGGTTTATAAGGTTAGATCCATTCAGAAGAATATTAAGGTAGCTCAAAGTCATCAGAAATGTTATGCTGATAATTGTTGGTGTGATCTAGAATTTGAAGTTGGTGATAAGGTGTTTCTAAGAATTTCTCCATGGGAGAAGGTTATTATATTTTGGAAGAAATGGAAACTAATGTCAAGGTATATTCATACCTTTGAAAGTATTGATCATATAGGAATGTTATTCTATCACTTGGAGATTCCACCAAACCTCTCTCAAGTCCATGATGTGTTCCATGTATCTCTCCCAGGGAAGTACATACGTGACACTTCACATGTACTGAACTCATATTTCATACCGCTAGAGAAAGATCTTTCCCGTGTTAAACAACCAGTGGAGATTATGGATCATACAAAGAATGTTCTAAGAAACTAGACCACTCACTTATTCAAATTCTTATGGAGACACATCCGGTTAGAGGAAGTTATTTGGGAACTTGAGGATATGACGAGGTAGAATTATCCTAATTTGTTTATATTAGAGTGATGAATTTCAAGGGATAAATTCATTTGAAGGGGGGTAGAATGTAACACCTTGATTTTTTATTAAATTTTTTCAAATAAATTAAAATTATCAAATTTCTTATGCTTCATGCTACACCAATTTAGTCTTGCGCTATAGGAAACACTAAGTTTAACTTGCGTTACACGCAACACAAAGTTTCTACAAAACAACATTTTATTATTATAATTATTTAAACAAGAAAGTTATAACATAGCTGTTAAACTTAGTAATATGAATAGTAATAACTAATTTTTAAATATAATGGTTGTATATAAAGAAATTAAATTCATAATGAAATATATAATTTTTAGTAAAGTCTTTATATGTTTTGAAAATACTATTTTCTTAAAAGAACTATTTTTACTATGTCCTCTTATGAAAAATAATAAAATTAATTTTTCAAAATTTTATAAAATTAATTTGATAAAATAAAATTTATTTTTTTATTCAAAATTTCAAAATTATATTAGGGTTAATTTTTTGTATTTTTCTAAAAAGATTCATTTTTTGATGAATAGTGAAAAATACTGAATTTTAATTAAAAACCGCCTATTAGACTAATTTTTTATATAGTTAATTTATATTATAAATTTTTTTTTAAGTATAATTGGTTAAATTATACATCAATAAATCTAATTTAGTTCATTAGAATCAATTTCACATTGAAATTGGATATAAAAACGTTTCAAACTTTTGAACTTTTTCACATTAAAAACATGTTGTCTCATCCCATCGGTGGGCTTAAATATTAAATTAATTTCTACCAATTATGTGAATTTAATTTGTAAAAATTGATTCCATATTTTTAATCATAAAAATTTATAATTTGTAATAAGTATAACTTAATTTTTTACCAAAGTTATTAGTGAAAATATTTAAAATTAATCATGGTGATTAAAAGAAAAACGATATTACTAAGTGACTAAACATTAAACGTAAGGGAAAAATAACCTAGAAACATTTCCAAAACCTATTTTATGTTTATATTTTAAGATGATGATATAATTTGAGACATTGTTTACCCTTTTTCCATTTGAAAAATGTGGTTGGAATTCTCTCTTTCAAAAATTTACAAGTTTTCCACTCACCTCCCTTATAAAAGACCACCCCTCTTCCCCTCTTATCACACATATAAAACAATTTTTCTTAGACAATAAATTTAAAAATATCTTCCTAACTTTCCTACCCTATTCATAGTATCCTCAATTGGGGAATAAATTAAACCAAAAGAGTTGTTTGGTACAAACCAAAAGAAGATACCCGAAGAAGAGGCAAAGTTCATCAACGAACGTTTTTGTTTTATTTCTTGTTAAAAACACTTTAATTATGTTTTTATCATGATTATATATTAATATAATTATATTAAGTATAATTAGATGATGTTATGTTAGGTTTATTACAAAAAACTACACACACTTTTATCAAATGGGTTACAAAATCATTGTTCGTGTGTACGGTGACTACCGCCTCGCAAACCGATGTTGTTCGTTTTTCCATTACCACCCATCAAGGTTGGTAATAATGATATAGATAATATTTATATGTTATATTTATGATATTTATGATGTTATTATGATTCTTTAATTGTTACATCACACATAACTTCATACTTTCTATTTTGTGGGAATACGATGACGTCGTTCGTGTGTATGGCGAACTACCATCTCGCGAAGTGATGTGATTAGTTCACGCTTTACATGGAATTTATTAAGAATGATTTTATTAAACATATTTGATATATATTACATAAATATTATTCTATAATGATAATATATTGCATAATTTTATTTATTTTAATCTGAAAATAAAATGAAAACAACGTTCATTCGTGCGTACGACCCACCGTCTCCATGAACGGTGTGTTTCATTTACTATTTCTACCTTTTATAGATTATTATAAATACATATATATACTGAGTATGTGTGATATTTATATATTTTTTATCATTATAAATATTATTAAATCATGATTAAGGTAAGATAATCAAAAATATAACGAATCAAAACATTTATGCAAAACAAAGCGGATATTACCCGAAACGTAACTTTAACATATATTTGTTAAAATAAAAGTAATATAAATTCATAAGTAAATAATATGTGGTATTATATATATTAATATGTTTATTTTATATATTTCTAATAATCTTATATTTATTATAAATTAAGTTTAAATGAGTACGACAGAAGTTGGGACATAAGGTAATAGATTTTTGTCTCACTTTTTACTTTTGTGAAACACATGCTACATTCATCACCTATTTATTATATTTGATGTCTATAAAACACATGAATTTATTTTATGATTTTTATCCTTATATTTATTAGTATTTAATTATCTGTTTTAGGATCTCTCTTTCATGGGGTATACGATTCAAAAGTTTCCAAATCAGTAATGTATTTTTGTCTCAATTTGCCTTCTTTGACAGGTACGTTATGTTGTGAACCTATTTTATTTCACGAAGTGTACATAAATAACCATTAAAATATAATATCATGGATTTATTTATCATTGTGATATTTTAAGTATGATTTTATGTTATTCTTTCATGGGTCTTATGATTCAATGTTACCAATGTTGTAAAGATTTTATATCACAATCTCATCATTTATCGGTATTTTTATGATTAAGTCTCAAATGTTGAAATATCATGATATACCTATCAATATTTTTCATGAATATTATTATATTCTATTAATTGATTATAACTTCTTGTAATGGTGCCATATTTTAACTCGTTGGTACTTAAGATATTTAAGAAAATGTTTTTATGAAAATCTGACTTTATCACTCTCTTCGGTCAGAAATCTATGTTGTTTCTAAACAATGTTTTTTAAAAATGTTTTAAATATGTTTTTAATTGATAATTTAATATTATTTTCAATGAAATGTATTTGTAAATGTTTTATGTTTTAAAAAGTGTTTAAAAATATTTTCAATGATTCTTTTATAAGTTTTCAAATGTTATTTTCAAATAAAATGATTTAAATGATTTTCAAAGAATCCTTTATAAGTTTTAGAATTTTTTTAAAAGAAAAGGATTTTAATGATTTTAAAAGCTTAATTTATAGGTTTTTAAAGGTTATTTTAAAAGAAAAAGTTTTTCAAAA
Source organism: Viscum album (assembly GCA_963277665.1). Lineage (NCBI taxonomy): Eukaryota > Viridiplantae > Streptophyta > Magnoliopsida > Santalales > Viscaceae > Viscum > Viscum album. Next base: position 273,089,615 of record OY728155.1, on the reverse strand, counting down.
AATTTTATGTCTTAAAAAGATTTTTTCAAAGCGGAAAGGATATTTTCCTCAAAGAAATGTTTTAAATTATGTTTAAAAATTATTTTCCATATAATATGACATATGTTGGTGTTACTAATACCTTACTAGGGATATGATATGAGGGTAATATTCATATTATTTCTTTTAATGGTTTATGTTTTGATTTCATGATGTTTATGAAACCTGTTTCTCTTCCATGGGTTATATTCTTATGAAACCTACTTCTTTTCAGGGGTTATGCCATGATGAAATGATTAAAAAACCTATATATTTCTCATAGGTTAAGATATGATGAAATTTTTATGATACCCAATTAATTTCATGGGTTATGATATGATTAATTTTTATATTCTTGTGGCACACATATGTATGATTTCATTATGAGATGGGTGAGACCTACATCTCCCACCAATGCATTGGGTAAAGACATATATCTAATGATATAGATAGGACTGGAATGGGGAGTGAACCCAATTCAATAATATAGGTCTGGAATAAGAAGTTAACTTATTATAGTAATTTAGGTTTGGAATGGGAAGTGAACTTAGTTCAGTAATACAGAGCTATAACGGGAAGTGAACCTGGTTCAATAAAGGACTTTATCCTCTATGATGGTATTGGAAGTAATCATTGACTAATATGAATTGATTTTATATTCTTCTATGTGTGTTATAAATTTTATGTATTATGCTCTCATAGATTATGTTCTTTAATTTACTTACCATTATTGTCTTATAAACTACCAATAATTATGCCATGATTCAACATTAAGATCATTAATATGTAGCTTATGATTTTCAATTGTTATTATCTTGTTCTTATACCCTTATGCTCATGTTATGATTATGTATATCCCTTTTCTACCCTTACTGAGCATCTTAGATCACCTTTTCTTATGTTTCCTTTACTTGGGTTATGAAAATATTTATTATGTATGATATGTCTAAGAAGGGTTATAGTTGTGAATTACATAGTGGTAGATGATGGAACTCACCAATGAACTAGTGTTTATGTTCCCAAGTTTCTAAAAAGGTTAAACTGTTGTGGTCCACATGTTTATTCTTGTGGAATGTAATAAATATTCTGAAAAATTGATGTAATTTCAATGTATCTTAATCCTGGTTCATTATAAATATCCCAAGATGACCTCAAACATGATGGAATCTAGAGTACTGGTTTATATTGGATAATAATGGGTTATTCATTACGATGGATTATGTTTAAACTAAGACACCTTTATGAGGATGAAGTTGAATTAGAACCCTTAGATTAAATAGTGGGTTGTTTACATTGAATGGATATATAAAATTTCAAATCCTTTTAGAAACCTCACCATACCTAGAGATATTCTTGATCCCATTTTTAAAAAAATGAGGTTATGTCATATTATTTAGAAGAATAATTGGTTGATTCAAATATTGATGTTGAGGAATAATTAGTAGTCTTAGTAGTAGAATTTGGTTGTGATCCTAATATAGTGAGGAGTTATAGTGTATCTTATATACCTCCCAATTCTTCTCTTTCATTACCTTGTAAGGAAATATTTTTGGATGATTATGAGATCTTAAACATAGAGGTTTCATATGCATTTCACTTTTAGTATTCTGACTATGAATTTCTAATGGATGTAATTGTGATTAAATGATTATTTACATGATATTTATATATATGATGAAGATTAGGTGGCTAATACATTCATATATATCTATAATTTTGGAAGGACTGTTATTAGTGATTAGGAAAGTAACTACTAATTATATTATATAGGAATTGTATTTGGAAGCCTATTCAGATCAGATGAAGAGGATATAGTGACTAAGGGTGAGATATACCTTGGATCAGTAGTTCATGGCTTAGATTACTCAGATTAATAATATGATCATGGTGGGGGTGATAGAGGTAATCCATATGAATATGGTGTACCTACCATCTATTCTCTTTATAAGTATTCAAAGGGTTCATTAGTTGATAGGATTAATCATGCTAAGATGCTCTAGATTTATCCATCAGGTGTGCTGGATAGAATTTTAGATGAAGTCGTAGGATCATTGTATGATGTGGGCAATAGTATAGATGTTTCTGGCTAAGGATCTCCTTCTATCTATGATAAACCATTACCTTGATATGAAAGGTCTTCACCTCATCCTCACTATATTTATTTCTCTCGAGCGGAGTTGGATACCTTTAAGGATGATATTATGTATGTTCTTCTTGAATTTTATATAGATTATTCCTCCAAGGATAAGTATCTTAAACAATATTACATATATTTGATAGTTTCTCTTGTTTTCTAATGTATCCTATCTAATATGTCTCTAAGTATTGGTAATTTGAAGGTATAGAATCATAATCTTGTTGATCATATTTATGTCATTCACACTTCTTTGGAGGATATTAAGTTCAACTTAACATGGAGAGATATCACTATTATTGGAAAGTGTGAGTCTATTTTTAATAATTATGTTGTATACTCCTCATTATCTCCACCTCCTTTCATTCCTTATACATTGGATTCTGACTTAGTTAGGATAATTGTTCATGAAGATTTGCAATATGCGTTGATGGATTCATCCCCTTCTCATCAAGAAAATATATGGTGGATAATGTGCCATGGCCCACATATTTATAAGCTTATTTTAGAATTTCTTAATGAGTCTAGGGATTATAGGTTTGTGATTACCAAATATATCAATTATTATTTTCCTATGATTTCCCAAAAAAAAATTCTTAATAAAAGTTTTTTTTTCTTCACTAAAAATATTGGAATTCCCCAGTCACCATGGCCTTCATTGAATAATTAGATCACTTGAATATTATATATCCTTTTTTGATGTTGTTTATAAATTAAAATAAGTAGTTATTTCATGTTATAGAGCATGGTGGTGGAGTGATTACTTAGTTTGTTGAGTTTATGGATCTTTATCTTGACACTACCAGGAGTATGGTGATTTCTCCTATTGTAGTGTCTATGAATGCATCAATTTCATTTCCTATTTCTACTATATTTTGGACCACATGCATTTAATTCATCCCCTTTAGTCTTACACCATTATAATTAATGAATCATATCATTTAAATGTACTCAAGTATTGTCTTTAGGACTCATGCAGCACCATCTTCTTCAACTCCTCCTCCTTAATCCTCTAAGGACAACACTCCACTTATTATGGATTCAAATTCAAACTTTGTTTGGTATATGAATGTGATGATTTATAATGTATTTTGATCATGTATACTTTTTAAAATTATATTAATATATATTCATTATTCTTATATTTTCATCTATGTTATCTACAATTGGGACATACTTTTCATTCTATGTTCCTCATTCCATTTATATCTTTTTTATAATCCCAATAGTGGGAGAAAAAATATGTGGCATATATTTTTTAAGGATTTATGAGAATTTTTTGAAATATTTAGTGGTTGATTACTTCTTATTCATAAAGAGGTACTGAGTGGAACATTATTCATATTTTTTACCTAATATAATTATACTTTATAAATCATTAAAACTACTATTTTGAATTTACTTTCAACCATAATTTGTGATCATCAAAAGGGGTACATTGTTGGATCAATCTAGAAATTATTTGTTTTAATGCTAAAAAATCACTCTTACTTTAGCATAAAAATTTTATATACTTTATTATAGAACATTATAATTATAGGTTTTACATGAATTTATCTAAGTACAAGATACTATCATGATTTTACTCTTGTTACCATCACAATTATTTTTCTACCATCAGAAGACCTATACTTCCATTGAATAAGATCTACAACCATCAGAAGACTTTTTTTTCTATCTAAATACTTATAATTACTACATTTTACTTCTGATACTTTCAATATAGTTCTTTATTTGTATCAAGGATCTTCTACTAAGAAATGAGATATGCTACCATGAAGCATGACTAGAGACCATGACGGAATATCTACTTTTGATGATGTATTTTCATCTATTGAGATATCTTCTTCTATGAGATGTTTTGTTTCCTTTCCAGACTTCAACCTCTATAAAGTTATCTTCTTTGTTTCCAAATTTTGAATAAATTTAAATTAAATTCCAATAGTTATTTTTTCAAATTTAATAAAAGTCAAACATTTTCTCTATACAAGGATTTAGGAATGATTATTCTTAAATTAATACTCTAGAGAAATGAAGACAAAGTTATCCTTTACATGATTTCCATATCGATATGTGGATTTTAATTAATTCATATCATACAATGGATAATTTGAGATTTGAAAAATTATAAATATGAAGAATCACTCATGAAAAATAGTCAGTAATTTGCTTTGTGTATTTTTTAGTTGGTGAGATATATGGAGGTTCATGATAAAGTGTAAAGTTGTAACTACTAAAAGAAAGAGGATTGTCATTTTCTTTATAAGGCACACTATTTTTCATTTTAAAAGTAAAACCCTATAAAATCTTAGTGAATATCATTTGAAGTTACAACAAGGAATTATTTATAGATAATCTAATAGAAGAATAATATTATTGTTGATAATATCAATATTGATCAAAGAAATAGATCTTTATAACATATCAATATTCATTATTTATTCTTCTCTATTGTTATTTACATTCAAGTTTTGCATGATTTACTTTTTTTATATTTCACGTTCAATATAATTTACTACATTAGAGAGTAATTTGATAAAATTTTATCATATAATTTACATCTTTAATTCATTAGATAATAGTATAAGTGGATGGTTTCAGTTTGGGCTTACTGGTGTGACATTGTTTTTGTATACTAGATCTAGGTTGTGGATCAATTTTTTTCTTTTAGTAAACCATATTTATAGTGGACTTATGTCAAGTGGAGAGTACTATGTCTTGGTATGATACCAAACCTATTTTTCAAATCAACTATTTGATTCAGTTTAATTGTCTCTATGTATTTTTTATTATAAAATTATTCTTTATAAAATATTCTAATAGGAAGATTTTAATTATCGTATAATAATTTTTGTGTGAGAAAAATAATACAAAATTTTATATTTTTTCAAACGATTTAGCTGAGTTTTTATCATACATTTGAGAAATATTTTCAGATATTTAATGATTTTATACCTGTATTATTAGTGAACTTGGTATTATTATCATTACGGTGTTTTAAATTTCAATTTATAATATATTTTTAATATAAACATTTGAAAACTCATTTCACCCCACCTCTTGATAACTAAATTGGAATGTAAAAACAATATCATAAATATAGTTTCAAAAGAAAAAAACATTCATTTCCTTTAAACTGCACACTTTCTAAATCATCTTGGAATTCAGATTAAAAATAAACAAAATAAAAATGAAGTTTTGAAAAAATGATGATCACTGAGATATAAAGGGTGAGTAAAAAGAAAAAACAATATGAAAAAGGTCACCATATAATATAATAAAATTCTAGGGTATACAAACAATTTATGTATAAGAATCCCCAAAATAATCCTTAATGAAAACTAGGCATCATCAGAAACTCACAAGGCTCCAACAAGAATAACACTAGACCCGGATCTCCAATCATTGGGCCCCTATGGGTCCTAAAAATATACCTCATCCGGTATCCCCCTTAGTAAATATTGGGTACCATCCAAACCCTAGAATATTTCAACTCTTATAATGTACTAGCCAACTAGCGCATGCTTGACTAGTGAAATATTAATTTATAATATCTATTAGTTATCAATAGATCCCATGATATTAATCAAGGGAGGTAAGTAAAAAATGAGTAGAATATACTCCCACATATCAAGGAAAATAAATTTCAAATAAACCAAATCTCACCTCCCACATCCTCTCAAGAAACATCCCCCTTTTCTATATCCAAACAAAGGTAATAATGGTGATGATATTAAAATATAAATAATACACCATGGGGTCACAATACATTATAATCATGATATAATCAAATGGGATATAATAAATTCATCTCTATTTTTATAAAACTCTTTTCCATAAGGTTCCTAATAGACCATTTAAAATAAGTGTGGAATTACAATATGTTCTATACCATTTAAAATTTCATTTTAAAAAATTTCTTGAAAATTAGTCTTCAATACATAAAACAAGATGCACTTTGGAAATCAAACATTCTCTTAGAAATCGTCATTAAAACCAACAAAAAACTACAAAGTCTTAAATCCATTTAACAGAGTCCAAATGAACCAATTTTATTAATCAACTCTCTAAAATAATCAAATCATTCTTTAGAAATCGACTTGTGCCAAGAACCACTTTAAAATAACCAATTTCTCCTTGATAAACAATTTAGACATTTCATCAAACATGTGGAATCCATAAATATTTCATTTGTGAAAAAAGTAAAGGAAAATCATAAATCTTCTCTTATTACAAGTGTGTAAAAGCCATCAATTTTTTTGAACAAAATATAGATATCACATATGCATACTATTTTATATTAATGAATTTTTGAAACAATTATTCCGTTATTGACATGTTGTATAAATGGAAATTCATAGAAACACCTACCTCAAAGTTAGAAGTAATTATTAATCAATTTATTTAGTTGAATAATGTACAAATAGTCTATACACGACTTTAATAAAAAAAATGATCCATGATTATAACCTACTCAAGACCAAAATTCACCAAACACAAAAAATTAGGTTTCTGGGAGAAAGAGAACCTCTAGAGAAAGGTAGATTGAATAATAATAAGAGAGAAAAAGGAGACCTTCCATCTAATACTATTGAATGTCAAGGGAGAGGAGCATCAAATCAAAGGAGGTGGGGGGGAGGAGACTATGATGATTCCTATATAATATTTATGACATGAATGAGAGGGGAAGTGGGATCTAAAACCCCTAAAATACAATGAGGTTAAAACAAGAAAAAAAAATTAAATGACCCAATCAGACGGTTCACAATATTATAAATGGTTAACAGAATAAACAACTGATTCATCTCTTTCGATAGTCGTATCACCATGGTTAACAACATTCTCTCCTCCATACCCATGCATGTCTTGACTACTCTCATTATCCCTAATACTATCATCGAGATTATTGAAAAAATCAATTTCTAGCTTCACTTGAGATGCACATGGTGGAGGTAAATGTCATTGGGAATCATGGCATATGATGGAACGTGATTTTGAGTATGGAGGCATTGGAATTAAAAGTTTCAAAGAAACCATGGATAGTCTCCAATCAAGTTTATCATAGGATTTTATGGAAGGAACGTCTTTGTGGAAAAATTTTATTTATAGAAAATACAGGGAGGGTCTGGATAATTTAGGTGGTAGGAGTTCCCAGCTATGAAACTCGATCCAGCGGCACCTTCCTACCCTTCATCTCAATTCACGTTGGATCATTGGATGTAGATCTATAAAATACTAGAATACTAACTAGATGGGGAAGGTTCTATCTTTTCTAGGATTCTTAGTACCAGATATATCCTTCACATGGTCCAGTAATTATCCCCCTTTTATCAATGATATTCTCAATCATCAAGATTAGGAAATCTACAATATTATTATGACTATTTTGGATCCCAAAAGGCTTGTCTTTAATGCCTCCTCATTTGGACTCTTCTCAATGAAGGATTATATGTGGATAGTGTAAGGTGAACATGACCACGATACCTGGGGGGTTACGTTGTGGTGTAAGGAATTACCTGTTAAACTCAATTTCTTGTTATGGAATATTAATAATTGAGCCATGTCAATAGATGATCAGGTGTTATGTGTGGGAGTCTCAATTGCCTCCCAGTGCATATGTTGTCTTCAACCTAAATAGGATACCACTACGCATCTCTTCTTTGAAGGGGAATGGGCATCCTCTGTGTGGCTTGGACTCAACGCGTACAGTGGCCAGACTAGTCAGGTTCTTAATATCAGCAATTTCCTTCATGCCTGGTTTCACAATTTGATGGACAACATACAGAAAAGCAAAGTGATGGGACTATTCATGGTCATTGGATGTTGTATAGTATGGAAATCTTGTAACAAGAGTCAGCATGAATGGATTCTGAGTTCAAACCTGGTGGTTATGGTCAGATCTCCCACCATGGTGGTTGAATTGGCCTCTCTGGCTAAGCATCGGTGTTGGGACTATAAATGATTGACCCCCCAGTGTAGCGATAATAACGAGATAAAATAAAGTAAAAAATGTGGAAATAAAAAGGACACAATATGTAATGTGGACAAAACCCCAATTGGAAGGGGTAAAAAACCATAGGCAAATAGAAGGATCTCACTATGGGTGAAAGAGGGTACACACTACCTCGCTATTACAAGGAGAAAACCCTCATAAAATCTCTCTTGAATAAGCGGGGAAATAAACCTCAAAAATACCACACTCAAATATGGATCACAGGTGATGATATGGTGAAGCTTCAAGTGATGCTGACACTGGTGGGAGAGAGCCCTTTATATAGGATGCCTCTCCCCCTGCCTTCCTTTCTCCCACTGGATGAATTTGGTGGGGTTTGGCCACCCACCACCTACCACCTTCCCACCTCCTTTGACAAACAAAAGGGGCGGAACCGTCCTCCAAATAAGATGCTACCAACGCATCTCCCACTTGGAGATTTGATTGAGAATCAATCATATCTCCACACATCCTTTCTATCTGCCAAACATGTTGCTCAAGTCTTTGTGAGGCCGCTCAAGGATCTGCACCATTTGAACTTATCAGAGTTAATTTCCTTCGTCAGAAAATATACCAAATTTTCTTTATTATGAATCTTCTGCATATCCACACTTCCTTCCTCCACCACATCTCAGACAAAGTGATATTGTACCCCAATGTGCTTCATCCTGGAATGAAAAGATGGATTCCTTGAAATGTTCAAGGTGCTTTGACTATCACAAAACAATGGAATCTGCATTTGTTTGTGCCTGGTCTCCTCTATTAACTTTCTCATCAAAATTGAATCTTTGCAAGACTATGTAGGTGCCATGTACTCTGCCTCTATTATGGATAAATCCACAACTGACTGTAACTTTGAAATCCAGATCATAGCTCCTCCTGTAAGAGTAAACACATAACCAATAGTGTATTTCCTCCGATCAGAATCACCTACAAAATCTGAATCAAAATAGCCTATGATTGTAAAATTTGATCCTCTATAACATAATGCAGCATTTGAGGTCTCCTTAATGTATCTTAAGATCCTCTTCACTGTGATCCAATGCTCCCGTCCTGGATTCACCATATACCGACTAATTTCTCCCATTTCATGTGCAATGTCTGGTCTAGTATAAACCATAGCAAACATTAGACTACCCACTGTTGATGCATATGGTACTTGAGATATTTTCATCCTATCTGCTTCACTGCTAGGACTCATCGTGGAGGATAAATTGAAATTAATGGAAAGTGGGGTAGATATTGAATTACAATCTTTAATGTTGAAGCATTTCAAGATTCTCTATAAGTAACTCTTCTGTGATATCCAAATCTTCCCATTATTTCTGTCTTGGTAAAACTGTATCCCAAGAATCTTGTTTTCTAGTCCCAAGTCCTTCATATTAAACTCCCTATCCAATTGTGCCTTTGTCTCCTAGATCTGATCATTATTGGGGCCTGCAACCAACATGTCATCCACATTCAACAGAAGAATGATGAAATCATTTCCATCTAAATCCTTGAAATATTCACAAGGATCTGAATAAAGTCTGTAGTATCCAAGGCTCGTGATATAGGGATCAAATCTCTTATATTAACACCTCATCGCCTGTTTGAGATCGTACAGAGATTTTTTCAAGCTGCAAACCAAGTTCTCTTTACCTTCTTCTGAAAAACCTTCTGGTTGGAGCATATAGATCTCTTCATCAAGATCACCATAGAGAAAAGTAGTCTTTACATATAGCTACTCTAGATGTAAGCTATATGTAGCACACATCTCTAGAACTAACCGAATAATCGTCAGTCTAACAACAAGAGAAAATATTTCATTGAAATAAATACCTTCCTTTTGATAAAATCCTTTGAACACAAATCTTGCATGATATCTTTCCACCTGGTGTTTTCTATCCCACTTGATCTTAAAGACCCATTTGTTTCCGATATCCTTCCTTCTACGAGGTAATGGAACAAGATCCCAAGTCTTGTTCCTGTGCAGGGCTTCAAGTTCTTCCTACATCACCTCCATCCAAGGGATACATCTGGACTCTGGGTCACCTCCATAAAAGAATATGGCTCTCCATCTTCTTTCAATAAGAAGTATGCAATATTGCTCTTAGTGACATAGTTTGAGTGTCATACTAGTGCTCTTTTCTCCCAAGTTGATCATCGTGGTCCATATTCAACCGGTACTTGATCATCATGCTCTAGTAATGTCTTAGAGGAAATTAGTTCTTCCTTGTATTTTTCCTCTACTTCAACTTTTGTAGTTTCTGTATTCTCCTTCTCCGTGTCTTGATCAGTTGTCATCTGCACATTATCTTCTGCAAAAATGACATCTCTGCTGATGATAAATTTGTGGGAAGTGGGATCCCACAAACGATACCCCTTCACACCATCAGTGTACCCCAAGAAGACACATTTCCTAGATCTCAAATCCAACTTAGATCACTCCTAGTCATTAAACAATTCATATACAAGACTTCCAAAAGTATGTAACTGAGAATAGTCAGCGGGTTTACCAGTCCAAATCTCCATCGGTTTCTTCAGCTCAATCACCATTGAAGGAGATTGGTTGATTACATAACAGGAAGTATTCACTACTTCTGCCCAAAATGTTTTAGCAATTCCTGTAGTCTTCAACATTGCCCTTGTTCTATGCAATAGGGTTCTATTCATCTGCTCTGCCACTCCATTCTACTGAGGAGTGTATGCCACTGTGAACTATCTCTTGATTCCTTCTTGTTAACAAAAAGTATCAAATTCCTCGCTTGTATATTCTCCACCATTATCTATCCTTAGACACTTGATCTTCTTTCCGGATTCAAGCTCCTTTCGTGCTTTTAATGTTTTTAAGACTTCAAAAACATCTGACTTCCTCTTGATTGGGTACACCCAACATCTCCTGTAATAATCATCAATGAATGATACAAAGTACATTGATCATCTTAGGGATATAACTGGTGCTTGACAAACATCATAATGGATCAACTCCAAGATCTATTTACTTCTTGTTGTTGACATCCCAAACTTTAACCTATATTTCTTTCTCGAAACACAATGATCACAAAATGGTAAGGATACCTTTGTAAGACCAGGCAACAACTTCTGATTCGCAAGAATATTTAGGCTTCATTCTAACATATGGCCAAGCTTCTGATGCCATAACGTCATCAACTCTTCAGTCGAGTTAGTTGATGCAACAAATTTCTCCACCTCCTTGTACGTTTCACCCATAATCATGTACAAGTTTTTCAAGATCTTCTTCACCTTCATTACCACAAGCGCACCCTTTATAATTCTCATCACCCCATTCCCGGTGTGATTCTTGCATCTGATGTCATCAAATTGTCCCAAAGACAATATGTTCTTCTTCAGGCCCTTCACATGACGTACTCCTTGGACAGTCCATACTATGAAATCATGCATCTTCAGTTTGATGGTACCGATTCCAACGATCTTCAGAGTGTGATCGTTCCTCATGTACACAAGTCCTTTCGGGATGGTTTTATACTATTCAAACCATTCTCGGCGAGACGTCATGTGCCATGTTTCTCCTGAGTCGATAATCCATGCATCGTCGAGATTCTGCCTGCTTCCAGTAGTCATTGCCACTTCACTGGCTAGTATATCTCCTTTTCCAGAAGTACTCGCCACATTCCCCTAAGAGTTCTTTTCACCACTCTTCTTATGCCAACAATCCTTCTTGATGTTCCCCTTCTTTCCATAATTGAAACATGTGATATTCTTCTTCTTACTCCTTGATTTGGACCTAGCATGATTTTGGATCCCACTGGAACCATGATCCATTATCCTTCCTCTCTCCATTGACAGAGCCTCTGCTTGGTGCGAAGTTGTATGTCTGTCCTCCTTGTTCTTACGCCGACTTTCTTCTTCAATAACTGTGGCTTAAACATCATTAAAGAGCATCATATCTGTCAAGATATTATTGGTGAGTTTGATGATGAATTGGTCATATGAATCTGGAAAACTCTGGAGTAGAATATCTGCACGTTCAGTATCCACAATTTTATTGCCCAACATCACGAGCTGAGTGATTAGAGTATTGAGGTTGTTGATGTGGTCGGTCACCGATGATGATGACTCCATCCGAAGAGTGTACAATTTTCTCTTTAGGAAAATTTTATTGTGCAGTGACTTGGTCTCGTATAACTTCATCAGAGTATCCCATATTTCCTTTGTCGTCTTTTTCTCTTTATGCTCAATAGGACCCTGTTTACCAAATCCAAATGGATGTTGGCAATAGTATTTCTGTCCATATCATTCCATTTCTCCTCCATCACACCCACTGTCTTTTTTCCAATTTCAAGTAGACAATCATCCTTCCATAGCACTACCTGCATCTTTATTTTCCATAACGAAAAATTATTCCTGTTGAATTTTTCAATCTCAAATTTCACTGCCATCTAGACACGTCATCAGTCTAGAAACTCTTCCATTGCACAACGACGTATTTAATAATATTAATGAATTTTTTTGATGTGACAGATCAACCGGAGTTGCAATCACAGAGCATACTCAAAACTACGAGAATTATTAATACCTGAAAACGTGAACAACACCAACCTAGAACCTCACCTCTGATACCACTTATTGGGACTGTAAATGATTGGACCACTGGTGCAGTGATAATCCTGAGATAAAATAAAGTACAAAATGTGGAAATAAAAAGGACACCAGATGTAGCGTGGAAAACCCCCCAATTGGAAGGGGTAAAAAAACATAGGTAAATAGAAGGATCTCACTATGGGTAAAAGTGGGTACACACTCCCTCACTATTACAAGGAGAAAACCCTCGTAAAATCTCTCTTGAATAAGCGGGGGGGACCTCAAAATACCACACTCAAAGATGAATCATAGGTGATGAGATAGTGGAGCTGTAATTGATGATGAAGCTGATGGGAGAGATCCCTTTATATAGGTTGTCTCTCCCCCTACCTTCCTTTCTCCCACTCGATAAATTTGGAGGGGTTTGTCCACCCACCACCTACCACCAGCCCACCTCCTTTGACAAAAAAAAGGGTGGCACCATCCTCCAAATAAGCTACTTCCAACAATTGGTATGCTTCCCCTTACCTTCATAGGCTCGTTCTTGGTAAGGTTTCTTATATCATGGCTCATAGACCTCCTTTTCAAGGAAAATGGGTTCGATGGATTCATCCTAGTTATGGTCTCAAAATGAATATTTATGGGTCATGCACCAATGGTAACATGAGGGTGGCAGATTTGTTCACAACCAAGACGAATATGTCATATTTTCTATCAGTGGTTCTTTTGGCTGAGGAGATTCACTTATTGTTGAAGCTTTATCCATGACCACGAGAATGGAATCGTGCCTCTCTCATGATATCTCACCGATAGGGGTTGAAACAATTTCATTCATTCTTCACGGATATATCACAGTGTCTATTTCAATATCGTGGGCTATCACCTATCTGATTTGTAGATGTAGGAGTCTCCTCTCCAGTCACATGGATATCACACACACATGGTGAGAAGGTAATATGGTTGCGGACTTCCTGGCCTCTTGGGATACCCCTATTAATTTATGTACCAACTTTAATACCATTGGATCCCTTCCCATGGAATGTGTAAATCTTTTCAGAATTGACGCTCTTGGGCTCCACTATTTTAGGCCACTATGATTTTTTTTGTGATCTTCCCCCTATCAATAAAATCTCTTAATGTCAGATGGATTGTTAATGGAATAAAAAAAGTTATGAGACACCCTTCATGGTGTGAAATCCCTTTCATAGTGTGAAATACCCTTGTGATTCAATTTATGGTGTGATGGAACTCATTCATAGTGTGAATGACCACCCCTTAAAATATGAATTGAAGTCATTTATGGAATGATAGCTCCCATTCATGATCTGAACTACTACTGGTTGATTCATGAAGCCACCTAGGACCTTAATTCCAAAATTGGTATAGTGACATGCGGATTTCACAATTATTCTCACCATGCCACCTTTTCCCCATATAATATTGTTGAAAATGGTAGAAATATAGAGATGAAATCTTTTCACCCAATCATAAGAGGTGATAGGTTCGGGAAAACTATATATGAATTCTATATAGGAGAAAACACCAATCATTAACCAACACCAATCATTAACCAACACCAATCATTAACCAACACCGATCATTAACCAACACCAATCATTAACCAACACCAATCATTAACCAACACTGACCATTAACCAACACCCAGAAATCAATAGATTAATTCTCCAATCATCCTCAAACATCCTCAAAACAATACAAGATACGGGATCACCCAACATGAAGTTATACAAAGAAGTAAGTCTAGCATAGGTCTCCCCTCTATTTTTAATCAATGTGAAGTTGTTAGATAAATGATAGACACATACAAAAGTATATATATCACTATGAAAAATAGTCACCAAAAAACATTCTGTGAAACATCAATTCTTTTTCGACCATAAAAAATATTTAATCCACTAACTCCAAATATCTAAAATGAGAATACAACCCATGAAACATTCAAAATACCATAATACAAGGCCAAAAAATCCATGAAATATCCAAATCATGAAGGAACGCTTCATTTTAAGTCATTATTTAACTAGAACAACAATAATTCATCCTCGGGTCACAAGTAAGAAGTTTAAGTAATCCAAGACCATGCTCTAGGAATACTAGCCATGGTGAACATATCCGACCACATAACCCGATAGTACTCTCAAGCTAATAAAAAATACACTTATTCCATTTAACCAAGCATGTTTCTAATTTTTAACCATCAAACCCTCAATAAAAATTGAAATATAATAAGGCATTAAAGTCTCAATAGATGACCACTCACTAAAGAGAAACCAAGATGTATCTCAATGAATACACCAAGTGAAAATCACACTAAATCCTTATTACCCAATACTCAACCATAAATATCAAAAAAATATCACCATGAAAATCCAAATACATAGAATAAAGTATTATATAGAAATTTCTACACAATCCAACTAATATGAACCATCCAACAATATCACTACCACTCACTCACTATAGTAAAGACCAAACATGACCATAAAGCACATGAGAGATCTTGCTCCACCACTCGACTTATAGTTTGAGGAGAGTCAAAAAATAGGAAAAGGAAAATCCCAAGGGAAAGAAGAGACCATTCAAGGTTCAACCCTAATGATAAATATCCCACAATTAATTGAGACATTTTGGATAGGCATATAATGAATTACATGAAACAAGAACAGAACTCACTCACGCTTCACAATCAAATCAAGTAGAACAGCACCAAAATGGGGGGAAATCAAAAAAAATTAATCCCTAAAATAAATATATCTCATAAATTATTTTTTAAATTAAACTCACCTAATTTGGAAAATAGTATAAAAATAACATTACTAGATCAAACATGATTAAAAAAAATAATCCCTTTTAAAACATTTTAACTCATTTTAAAATATTCAATTTACTCCTGAAAAAGTAATGTATAACCAAGTAACAAAAAAGATTTGGAAACTCTATTTTTAAAGGATATACACTTTTAAAAAAATTCCAAACATTCCAAAAAAAATCACACCTTTCATTATAAATTCAAAAAATACACTAAATTAACATTAATTTAAAAACATTTTTGGGTTTTAATTTTATAACCAAAACACTAATTATATCTAATAATGAAATCTATATCTTCTAGAACATGTAATATAAACCATGTCCATTTTACACCCAATCCCTATTGACTCTTTTCAAAACCAAAATTATTTTTTATAAAAAAAAATAAACAACCACATAAGTAAAGACACACTACAAACACCAACCAAAATCTATTCTATATTAATATATCACAAGACCCTACTTGATTACATTTCCATTAACCAAAAAACACCCATGGAAAATCCATGAATCAATATATCTAAATAAAAAACCCACACATGAAGTGACTTTATGCTTAATATGGACAAATTGTTCATGGGTCATACACCAATCAAGAAAGAGCCTCAATAACATTTATAGATGCATGATATTGGTTGCAGCATAGTTTTCTAGGACATGAAATCTAACCTCATGTCTTTAATTCATTCCATATTCTCATCTCTAAATTCCATGGAAAATCCATAAAAGTATGCATATAATTTCAATGAGGATAAAAACAAAACTATATAAAATAAAAATACAAAAAAATAATCACAACAGAATCAAAATACAATCAATAACATGGTATCTCAAGGCTTAATGAGATAAATATCTATAAGGACTCTCACTACACTTACCTATTGAGTGTTTATTGTACCCACATGGACTGAATATGTATTTATTGTAGAACCCCAGAACACTCTGATAAAGGAGGGGTGAATTAGGGTGTCAATTTTTTCTTTTAATGTGATGGATCTTGTTCCCAAGTTGTTAGGAACTCATTAAACCAGTGTGAATGATTCAATAAACAATCAAACATTCACATGCATAAAGACAACACAACAGTTTTACATGGTTTACCACTAAGGGATAGTCTAAGGATCATGCGTTAACAATGTTCCAATCATTAAAAAATTCAATAATCTTCACCAGTTGTGGAATAGAAAAGTTTGGACTCGGTCACTCTGTGCCAAGAACATTGCCTTTACAAATTTTTAGGGATATTACACTACGTCCCTCAGAGAACTTTCGTTGACCCCCCTAGCTCAATGCCTTGGGTGAAGTCTTACCCAATTTATCAACTTAAATTTATCTTCTCTATATTATAATTTAATTATTTTTCTCTATCTAGAACAAGACTATGCTTGCATCAAATTCATGAATTGATGCACTTGAAAGCACTGATCAAACAAACCAGATATCTAAAACCTGTTAGAAGCTCAACACTGCACTTGTGTATAACACTTGTTCTTGTGCACAAGTTTTGGAATTATCACACAAGATTTTCTTTCACTCAACCCCTATCTTTCATAAAACCACACCATGGGGTTCACTTGATCCGAATTGACTTAGGAATCACCTTTTATGCAAGATTTACATCACATAAATCTTCCGCACGCAAATCTTTCGCACGACAGAGCAACCAGATATTAATTGGAAAAGTTATTCTTCTTGAAGGGGGGTATCCACCTATTTACAGGCCTCGATGACACTACATGCAAGATTCTTGATGAGCGCATAAAAAAAATTGATGTCGTAATGGGTGCGTAAGTATCTTCCACACAACCGCGTCTTTCACGCACATTTAAATCTTTCACGCACTTTTTTCATTTCCCATATTTTGAAGTGATGATCCTGAAACATGACTTGCATGGAACTTTCCAAACCACCTTCAAAATTGTGCGCAACTTCCTTTTCCAAAAACACCTTTCTCCATTCTCTGATTTTTGGACCCAAAATTTTAGCAAACATTGGGAAACGATTCCACCTTCAATAATGTTGTTTTCTTGAACTATAAGATCCATTTCCTTGAAAAATCCATGATCATACATGTGAGGATTGACAAAAAACACAAACCATACTCCATTTATAGTAATGAACAACCTTAGTTCCAACAATTTTTGTATATAAGTTTTTTGAAGAAGTTAATTCAAATTTGTTGAATTAATAAATGAATGAGGTTCTTATTTATTAAATGGAAAATTGAGTTTTTAGGCCACTAGATTTAAGAAGTCATGATTTTATTCAAGGAAATATATCAAATATAATTTTGATAATGTTTTCTCTAAAATTTATGAACATGACATGTGATGTAACCTTTTCTATAAAATTTGATAGACTATGGATAGACTTGGGAGTGATGGAGGATGACCTATGGTATTCTTGAGTTGGAATTATTACTTGAGTAAGGGTAAATTAATAATTTCATTACCAACATAATGGTAACTTTATTTTGTTTATGCTATGAAATATTAGTTTGAGAAATGAATTACCTACATAAAGGAAGATTTTACATTGTATAAATAAAATGAGAAATTAAATGTCCTATGTAATGGTAATTAACTATTAGACTATGGTATGAAAATTTAATAGGTGTAGTATAAAGGTATCTCATAATGATTTAACTATATAAAAATATTTAACGGACCATGTAATGTTCAATGTGATATGTGTGAAGTTCAAGTCAAGGATCAAGTGGCTGCCTAAAGGTAGGAAGAAGCTATAAAAAGGTAACACACTACCAATGTAATAGTAATTAAAATGTGATTTTATTTTTAAATGAATATTATATGAATATTGTGAGAATAATTTTGATGAATGGAAAATTAAATATTCAGATGATGTGAAGATATGTTCCTTATTTTTAAAAAAAGTTGATCAATAAAATTATCATAATTCAATCCATCAATGAAGGATAATCATATGAAGAGGAAGATTTCAATGCTAAGATTATTCCATAATAAAATTGAATGGGATTCACTCTATATAGTTATGAAATAAAGAGTTAAATTCAATGATTAAATATACCTAGGTTCTCTAGTCATATTAGAAGTGTCACAAAACAAAATAAATAACGATTATTACATGAATTAGTATAACATCCCTAGGAATTTTGAATCCCATGTGAGTTTTTAATCCACTTGTGAGAAACAATGACTCCTTACATTCCATATAAATTACTATGGTAATTTATAAATTCATTCATTGATGGAATAAAATACATGTAGAATTATTTGATGAGATGATTAGGTCACAATTATTCAAATACCATGTGACAAAAAATCTCAAGTCTTCAGGTGATTTAAAATAGGAACAACATGGAGATTTGATAAATATATAAGAGGAAGGTGATACTTCCAAAATTTATCATATGATAAATAAAAAATAATATCAAGAAATAATTAGTACATTATTAAATTTTCTATTTTTGTGAATAAATATTCTTTAGGTACTGAAGAAGATATTGGTTTGAGATTAATTTGAACTTAGAAACACTAATTCTAAGAGATCATTGAGAGACGGATACATCACTATATCATGGATAAAATAAGAAGAGAAGGATATCGACTCATTTTAAGAAATAAAAAGAATTTTGTGCCCATGTATTTGTGAATAATGAGAATAACCATATCACATAATATCTAAAAGGAATCTTGGGACCAATAGAACTATGTAAGAAGTTGTTAATGATCTTGATGAAGTCAGAAAGGAGAAAACCTGATCCTTTAGGATCCTAGATAAGGGTAAATCTTCAAGGAGTGTGGGTAAAATCCAAATTAATGAGGAGAGACTTTAACTATTGGATCAAAACCAAATGAGCTTATGACCGGGTCTCTGACCTATCACTAGATACTTTTGATTGATGTGTATAAAAAATCACTGAAGAATTGTTGTTGGGGTGTCTAACCAATTTTTAAAGGTTCATTCTAACTAGGGTGCCTAACAAGATTCTAGATATTTTAGTTGGTGTTTCCAATCAAATACTTTTATAATCCCCTATTTCTATATTCATTAATCAATTTTGGGGTTTCTAACTAACATGGAATGAATTAGGCTTTAATATTGAACCTTATAAATCCTTTTTTGATGCTATTCTTTTTTATCATCTGAACATAAGGTGAGATTGATAGGACACATTGTGTGTATATAGGCCTTAACATGAATAAGTTGTTGAGTTATAAAAGAATAATTTATAAAAATTTATTATTGATTAACCACCCCCACACTTAGTGTTCTATATCGGCCTCAAAAATTCAATTGGTATCATATAATAGGTTCCCTATTATGATGCTATAAGGATGTTATTGGGTAATGGAGAATCTAAATTATATAGATAGTATGAGTGTTCCTAAATTTGTTGGAAAAAACTATAATAGAAAGGCGAATGGGATGTTTCCTTACCTAATATCTCGTGATCTATATGTAAGAGATGCTTCTATAGTTGGTTTTACACCTATTTCTATGGGTGATTCTATTACATAGGTTGATAAGAAAAATATGGTGTTTAATGGAAAAGCACAAAATTTATCTTCACGTGTTTATCATAAAATTTATACACAATGGTCATGTGTCTCTAGACTTACATGGATATCTATTAAATATTGTGAAAAATATATGAAGGTAATGTTTAATTTAGAGAATAAATGTTACAAGGTTAGAGTAGAATATTTGAATATATTAAAAAATTTGATTAATAGAATGTGGATGATTATTTTAGAAGGGTTAATGAGATAGTTAGAAACATTAAAGTGTTCAATGATATGCCTGAGTACCATTCCATTATAAATAATCAGATGATAAATTTTACAGATAGATAAGATACTAATGTTTCAGATTTAGAACATATGGAATATCATTCACTTCAAGAGGATCACAACATTCAAAAATCATATAAGATGAGAAAGTAATTAGGATTCATGAAAATGGTAAAACATTTTATATCATTTAATTCCATGATAAAGGGGAAAATAAAAGAAGAAGTTATAAAATCAAGTGATTCTGGTAAAGCTGGGGAGGATCTGATTGAATTCATTTCCCTTTTATCCAAAAAAAAGCGATAAAGTAATGTGGATTAAAAAAGTAAAGAAACTAACAAATTTCTAGAATTTTGGTGTAAAAATAAATTTTTCCTATGATTTCTCAAATAAAAATTTTGTCGGATTACATTTAGATACATATGGGGAAAGTCCCAAAAATAGAAAATGTATAAGAGGAAGAAGAAGAATTTGAACAGTATGAAGATAAATTTGATGATTGAAAGGGAGAATACTAATTAATTATTATATATCTCATCGTATGGTAACGTTATTTTCCTTTTTCACGTAATGAATGGTCTTGATTCCTTATGTAGTGATAATGATGATGAAGAAAGGAAAACATTTGAATGGATTCAAAATGAATATTTTATAGAATCCCTTGAAAATAATAAATAGATAAAGAAATTAAAGTTAAAAGATGATATATATAAAAATAATATTGTTTCTAAGAATAAGTAATTTAATAAGAAATAAAAATCTATTTTTTATTAGAATAAGAAGTATTGGATAAAGATAGAAGAGCATGATAAGTTAGTGGTTGATCTCAAGTTAAAGTTGGGAGCTAAAGTAGATGAGTTTTCTAAGACAAATACCATCTTAATTTCATCATAAAATGAGGTATATAATAGTAGGTAATAAATTAAAAAACAAATTGTGGTTAATTTTGAATCTTACCAAAAAGTATAAATAATGAAATCTAATAGTCATTGAAAATCAAGTCCTATTAAATCTCAAACCAGAACAAATATTTTTGATAATTCATGTCTCAAAAGGATTATGAAATAACATATAATTATAAGAACAACAAGTCGTTGTCTTCTAAATTAAAAGGATAAAGTAATATATTTGTGGTACTATAGTACCTCTGGTTTCTGGTATGTAACCCTTAATTCTTTTCATTGTTATAAAGTTTAAGGGTGATGGTTGGAAGAGTTGAGAGAACTTTGGAGGTGTTTTTGGGGTGAGTTGGAAGTCGCACGAGAGGCGCACGGTTTTTCTAACCGTGCGTAGTAGACACTTTTGAGGAAGTGGATCCCGCACGGTTGGAGCACAGTTCAGGATACCATGTGAGGGTCTGCCAAGGCAGTGGCTAATGCATAGTTAGCACACGGTTTGTCTAACCGTGCGAACTAATCATGTGGTCGCTTAAGTGAGATCCTAAAAAAGTGGATCTCACATTTTTTTACCTCTAAGTGACACATTTTTCCTCTTAAGCGACCATAACTTGGGATTTTTCTCCTCTTTAGTTCAAATAAGGTTCTCCCATCATTCCTGAGGTGATCTGAAGGCTTCACTTGGCGAATCGAAGTCGGATTCTTGTGGTATGTGATCGTTCTTCTTCGTTCTTGTTCAGTTCCTTAGATTCACTTAAATCTACTTCTCCTCTTCTTTCTGTTTCTTAGATATATAGCTATTATGGGTATATCTAGGTGTGTGGATGCCAAATATTATGAGATTTTGTCTCGGTCTTGTTAGAAGAAGAGATCTAAGGTGGGTTCCTGGAGAATCGACTTGTTTTTCTTGAGCATTCTTCGTTCGTTGTGGTTTTCATCAAAACCTTTAAGGTAGGAGGATTCTTTATTGACTCCACTTAGTAGAAATAATTGTCTTATTTTGAAATTGTATGTGTGGTGTTGAATTGATTGTGATTTGGTTGTTGAAAATTTATTGGAAACCTTCTTGAGTGATGGTTGTGAAATCTCTAAAATTGGAGATTTTGAATGAGTGCTTTGGTTCTTGATTTTAAAATGTGTATTTTAAAAAGGGTATTTTCCTAGATTATTGGAACATGATTGAGATTATACATTTTCAATGAAATGGGAAAGTTTTATTGAAATTAAATTTTGCTTTGAAATTGGTTGTGCTTTGGTTTTCAATAAAAGTTCAGTTTTATTGAAATGGTTTATTTTGGAAATGGAAGTATTTGGAATAAATGGTGTTGGTGTGAGTTTATGCTTAACGGGCCCTTAGTAAGGGATGGGTACCATTGGGGTACAAGGGGCGTGACCCTGGATCGGGGGCATGTGTCATTGGGATATAAGGTAATTGGACAAGAGACCGCTCATGAGTATGGAACTGTCATAACGTAGCATGCATGGTTGGTTACATGGGTTTGAGGAATGGTTGGGTATGCTGATAACGGGGTATTGTGAAATGGTTGTAAAGATTGTTTAGTTATTTTTATGGAAAAATATCTTGCTCAGAAAATTGGTTTCAGTCACACTTGTATGCTTTTGGTAATGAATGGTTTTGGAAAATTGTTTATATTTAGTTATAAACTGTTTTTTAGAAATCGTTTTATATAAACTATTTTATATAATTGGTTCTAACTATTCTATCCTAGTGGAGTGAGTAGGGAATTCATTGGGGAAAGCCTACTGAGTTTTATACTCACCCCTGCTTTGGCACTTTGTTGCTTTTACAGATGCTATCTTCTGGGACAAGGGAAAGGTAATGTTTCACATGTTTTTAGCACTACCTCGTGATGTTTGGGTTGTTCAGAGATTTTGGAGCTTGGAGCTAGTGGATCATAGAGTCTTGAGGTCTTTGGAGAGTCCTGTGTGTTTTATCTACTATGTACTTTGATACTTGGTTATTCTTCCATTATTGCTTACTTTGATGTGGTTATGAGATACATAAAGTTGTTGAGTTGTCTTTATTTTGTTCATGCATCATATAGTGAATGTTTGGTTATGGTTGGTTGGTTTATTGGTTTATTTCTTTAAGGGTAAATCGTCCCCCACTTGTATTTGAAACCCTTCGGCATTTATTGCTATCCTTTGGCATCTTGTGTATGTCTCTTAAGGCCTATTAATGACTCGTTGTACTCTCAAGCCAATGAAAATCGACGGGTCATTACAGGTACCATGACTTATAAGGATAAAATAAGGCTTACGTTTCAATATGATAACTTCGATATAAATATGGACATACCTAGTTTCACTATGGAAGATCCAAATATCATTCATTCTATTGGTGTTATGGAAGGCATAGAAAAATGGATTTAACTTTCTAGTATAATATTTCTTTAATAGGGAAGAGGAATGAACCATGGGGGGGGGTTTGGGTAGAAAAATAGAATAAAAAATTGGTGGAATCAACTTGTGACAAGAACAATATCAAATCTATCAACCTAGAAAAAATTTGAAAATTTTGAAGGATGTGTCTGGAATAAGTTTCCATGAAGTTCAAAAATCTCTAGAATGGATAACCATGATATCTAGAGAGGTTAATTATAGCATGAATGGGATTAAAATGTTGAATATAGAAGAATAAAAGTCATGAAAGGATGACGAGGCTATGAGACCAAGTAAGAAACCTAAGAAGGAAAGATTTTCAAGGAGTTCTTAAATATTTAGATAGATCTATATATGAAAGTTATGGATATGTAGAAAGCTCTATGGGATGATACAGTGAAAGGAAAGAAAGTTATTTTAGTTTTATAAGAAATGAATGAGATGGATGAGGAGTCATCTATATGTGGTTTCCTAAAAAATCCAAAATAAGAAGTGTGAAAGTTGTGATTTAATTGGGAATAGGTCAAAGGATTAATGACTATACTACTAGATAAAGAATAAATTTTGGAGAATAAGATACAATCACAATAAAATTAAATATCCCTGGCTTTCTAGACTGAGGAAAAAAAATCCTTGTACAAAAAAGAATTTCAAGAAAAAGAAATTTTGTAAACAACTTTCTAAGGATGTTGGTAGTATAAAAAGTTACGATAATTTAGGCACTAAGAAGTTTATATTTAAAAATAAATTACTATCATAAATAATTCTTCTAAAATGAACAATAGGATCCTCTTTATTCTCTCATATTCTCTGAATTATGAATTAATTTTCATGGAATTGAATGAGTTCTTCTATACATTCACTTCTTGATAACATGAAGAAAAGAACCTTTATTGAGTATCCTAACCAACTTAAATAGGAGGATGTGATTAAATCTCGTGGGGGAGCTTATATGAGGAGAAACTGTCAAAAAAATCTATAAAATATGGAATTTTAGGATAACATTGAAAATTTATGAAATATATATCACAATCATACTTTTATCCACTAATTTTTAATGTATCAATTATTTTTAATGGGGGTGTATTGGTTGATAATTGGATGAGAAAACGTGTAACACCATGGACTCTAAAAATCCAAATCCAAAATTTATATTATAATATTTGTACAACATAAAATATTTATTGAAGTATCCAAATGTTTTGTAGACTTGGAGGACTATATATATATATACAATATATTTCAAAAAATAAGACACAACATGAATATATTGCGATAACATATTTACCCATTCCATCATATCCATAAAAATTACAAATATTTCTCTTATAACTTTCCTAGGCAAAGGAAAACAAATAAAAGCGAGAAAATATTTTTAGTAAGGAGTATCATTAAACCAAATATTTTCATATAAAAACATGGAAAAAGTGATATGGTATGAAATATTTGACAACAGGAAGCTATAATAATCTAAAACTGAAAAAAATTTATATCCATTAAAATAAATGAAAACATGGATATCAATAATCATTGATCTCAAACCGATCAAATTCATAATAATAAACATTAAAAAAATGTTGTCAAGGCCTTTTTAAAAGACACTTTCCCATAATGGGATGTGGTATACACAAAAACCCAACATGTTATGTAACATCCCGCCCCATCTCATTGGATTGAGAGGGCAGAGGAATGCTACTTGGCCTTAAGAGATGTTTCTAAGGCTCCAAAGGCTAACAATAAATGTTGAGGGATTCGAGAATAAATTGGGGAACGATTTTCCCTTGAGATACAACCAACCAACCAAAAAATCCACCAACAACAAACTATATGATGCATGTCGACAAAACAACCAAACCCATAAAATACCAAAAGACAACTAACTAATCCATAACAATCCCACATGCCAAATACAACCAATCCAAAATCAGAGTACCAAGAGGAAGAGTACAACAAGACTCCAATAGAACTAGGACACCATCCATACATAGCTCCACACCAAGCTCCAACCTCCAAACACCACAACATCACCAAGGCCGAACCGCTAGCAAAATGGGATGCTTTACTCTTACCTATGTCCTAGAATATAACATATGAAAAAGCATCCAAGTGACAAAGCATGGGGTGAGTACAAATACTCATTAGGTTTTATCCAAACGACTTCCATACACACGCCACTAGGATAAACCCATTAGCACATTATATAAAATAGTTTATATAAAATATTCAATAGTTCAACCATTACCACAAGCCAAACCTACCATTACCAAGCCATGTCAAAGAAGTAAAAGCCACAACCATACCATAACCATATCCCCATCATGCATGAACACAAAATATTCCATCTTTTCAAAACAACACACAATAAAACAACTATTACGGTGGGACTTCCGCCCATCTCGTTCACCCCATTCCTAAATAGTGGTGCTTCCAAACCACTATCCATAATGGTGGTTCTTACGAACACTATCCATCACCTTTTATATTGAGACTTTCCACCCACCTCTACACAACTAACACGAGCCATAACATTTAATCAAACAAAAATCACAAAGAACCAAGGCTGTAGAATAAGCACACCAGTATTCCCATTACATGCCAATTCACTTCAATAAATCACTCATTTATTTAAAAGACCCTTTAACAAATTTTCCATACCCAACCATGTTTAAGTAAACAACATCTTTATTGAAAAACATCTTTCAAAAAATAATTTTTCATAATCAACCACTAATGATTTTAAAATCAACATTCTAAAATCACACAACAAAGCCACTTTTTGCAACAATATCCCATTTTCCCTAAAATCCCCAAATCACCACCAAATGGGTTTCCAAAAAAAATCACACTTCTTTATCACAATTAATTTCAAGAAAAATAAATTAATTGTACCAAAACCACTAGTTCTAACCAAGTGGAGTCAAGTGAGAATCCACCTACCTTTAGGGTTCTGGTGAATTCGACCCACAAGCAACCACACCCCAAATCCGGTGAACGCACCACGGAAACCGCTCTAGTTCCCCTTCCCTGACATCCACAAGCCTTAAAATCAACACCCAAGGAAACCACAACCCTAGATCTACATGCAACAGATGTAGATCTAGAAAACCAAGAAAGGTAGAAGAGTATATCTAGATAAAACCAAAGAGAACCCAAGAGATGAGACTTACCCAAGATGAACTGCCTTCAAGCCACATTGAAACCACTTTGAATCCCTTCTAAAATGAGTGGGAGATCCCCTCCAACCCTTGAGAACTGAAAATACTGAGTGAGGATTCAGTGGGAGAAAGTTTGGGGTGAAATAGGTCAATATCTATGGATCCTAGATTTAAAAACACCATTTTTAAGTGGCCGCACGGTTAGCCCACACGATTTGGAAAACCATGCACAAACCGTGCACACGCCACTTTCTTGAGAGAAGGGGTATGCACGGTTGCCTTGCACGGTTTGGAAAACCATGTGCAAGCCATGTGAAGCCCACTGTATCCCCCTACATGGTTTCCTAGAGAACCTGCACAGTTTCCCTTAACCGATCTCAAACCGTGCGCCCTTAGAAAAGCCTCCAAACTTATTCAAAACCCTTCCAAACTCTCCCAACCTCTTCCCAACTCATCCCAAGAACTTTAAACACATGAAAAGAAATAAAAAAGGTTACATACCTATAAGGACCTAACCCCAGTTACCCAGAGTCGGTGCCTTATTGGTTACATTGGCATACAAATAAGGAATAAGCATCCCAAAGGACTAAATAGTTTAGTATTATTGGAAAAAAGATACATACATAAGTTCATCATTACAACTTGAAATGAAAAACAACATAGACACTCTTTAGACAACTTCCATAACTCCTAGGTTATTTCAGCATTTCATTCATAATATAATTCTTCTTGCCCTGTGAAAATGAAACATAATAAATGGGTGAGCTCAAGTGCTCAGTAAGGGTAAGAAATACAGTGGAATATAACATAAACATTAGACATGGTGAATAATTGAAAACACATGCCTTTAGAAATAAACTTGAACATAATATGGTAGAAATATGAGATGAGTAAATATTGTCATAACATAATATAATCATGGGTATTCTACTAGTGGAATAACCACATGAACCAACAATACTACATTCGTAATGAGGGAATGCATATTGTGGGACAACATATCTATACCGTCAAGGCCTCGTGCCAAGACCATAAATAATCATTTTGTCAAGGCCTTGTGCCAAGACCATAGTTTGTCTCATGAGACATACCGATGCACCGAGGGGCTATAGTGGGCCACACCCAACACTTAATATGTCCAATTAATTCCTCATATGAATGGGGATAAACATAAATAACATACACATTAATATATTAAATGTAAATAGATTTCCCCAAACATTAAGCCAAAACACTAACCATTCAAAGTAAACTGATGAATGGTTTGAAGATAGCTCATAAATAGAAAAAATAATCATAAACCATTAAATTTAATATGGTAGATGATAATATGGAATAATAATCCCAATAATACATAAAAATCAATAAGTGTGTTGAAATAGAGGAAGATACCCATATATAATCTTCGAGTAATTCTTGAAATAAATACTCTTTTACATTGAAAAGAAGAGTTCTTTTGGAAAAATAATTGTATAAAACCATAAGTGAAGTAAGCTATTATTTTCATAACAAAATGAGTGATTTTATAGATATAATGATTTCCAAAAAAACAGATTAGGGATTTCCCCTAAAAATAGGTAAGAAATTGAGATATTCCCTTGAATCGGTCTTGTATTTCGGAAACGATTTGAAAGATCCTTTTAAAGAATGTAACTAACCATAAAATAAAGAAGTATTATGGTTTGTGTAAATATATAGAACACTAAAACAGAATTTATGATGAGTATATAATAATACATAATAATTTCATTGTGGTAATTTAGAAAATGAAAATAACCCGAATGGAAATGGAAGTTCGGGTGGAAAAACCCTTACCTTAAATCTAAATGTGTTCCCATCTTGAACTTAAGGTCCTGGAATATGAAATTATACATATAAATAACTTATTTAAGAACCTAATAGACATGTATTTAGTTTATCATAATTTTTTTAGTTCATTTGTGTTATTATTTATAAGTTATTATATTGAATTTCGTTGTTCTGGAGTGTTTGTTTTCTTGATTTTCATAATCTGTTCACTTGTTTTTAAGTAATGAAGTTCATGTGGAATGGTTGTAAATCTCTATAATTGAAGTTAAATATTATTTATGAACATCCAGAATTGTTAATGGTCATTTTTATCATTTTGTTACATGGAATGAGGATGAATCATTAGATGATAACCACTTAGATTATTTGGCGGTATTTGGATTATTATGAACTAGTTTTGTCATATGATTTAATAATATGTACATATACTGGTTTATGAATATTAATTAGGTTATGATACATTTATTATAGTCTGTTTCAACCATTAAAATGGTTTCATGAACATTAATGAAGTAGAAATTGAAGAACAAAACTTCGTCGTCTACGAATGTTATAAATTGGAACCTCATGGACGTTGATTTCGTTTATAAAAATAAAACGAAGGGAGTAAGAATATTGATGATGGTTATTCCATTAACATGATATAAATCTAGTATATAGATGATACTGGAGTTATCATGGTCATTTTGATAGAGGATTTGAGGAGAGGATAACAAAAGAAGATAAATTCAAATGAAACTCAAAGAAAAAGAGAGGTGTTTTACCTCTTGAAATAACTTCCTCGAGAACCTCCTTAAGGGAAGGGATTTAGGTCTTTTGGAAATAACAAGAGCTTACTGGTCATGGGGAGTGACTACGGAAGGGTATTTGGGCAGAACTTTGAGGATTTTCAAGGCTTAGAGGATTGAAGAGAAGAGGGAGTAATGAGGGGTTTTATAGTGGAGGAGAGGGGTAAATTTTGAATATTTAATTCATTATTTTATTATTTCCCTCAAGACAACCAATAGTGTTGTTTCATGTGACCCCTAATAGTAATAAGTGCATGTGAGTTCGAACCAAGTGGCCTTGCATCACTTGTGATGTCATGAATAGTGTATTTAACTGATAATTTGTATATACGGTATTTTATCGTATTTCACTATTCATCAAAAATTCTAGAATTTCAGAAAAATCCCAAAAATTTACCCCTACCATTTTTCGATGTGTAGAATTCAAAAATGAACTCCATTTTTCAAAATTAATTTTCTAAATATTATTAATTTAATTTTTAAATAAATTCATGGTTAATTTGAAAAATAACAATTTTAAAGGTGCAATTAGTTTTGTTTCACATTAAAAAATTAATTAAGATCTCATTATCTTATTGCCTTAAGAAAATAAAATAATATTATTATTTACTATTCATAAGGGTCATATTACTATTCATATTACTATTCATAAGGGTATGTTACTATTCACCAAAAAACAAGTTTGTTCTATCAGACTCCAATTGACTTACTGATCACAACTCTAGATGACCGTTATTTGAAATTCCAAACACAGTAGAGGAAAAGTTGTGTTTAATGGATAGATTATAAAATTCATTTAATATTTATTTTCAAAATCATGGGGTGTTACAGTCTCCCCTCCTTACAAAAATTTCATCCTCAAAATTTCATTTTATAATTTAGGATAAAAACAGGTGGGGGTAATTTTCCTTAATTGCTTCCTCCAATTCCCATGTTGCCTCTTCGTACTTTTGGTTTCGCCATAGTACCTTGACCAGATGAGTAGTATTGTTGCGTAGAACTTTGTCTCTATGATCCAAGATTCTCACTAGCTGCTTCTCATAGGAAATATCATCCTCCAACTGTACCACCTCTGAAGAGAGTACATGTTAAGGGTATGGTATGTACTTTTTTAAGAGGGATACATGAAAGACATCATGTACTTTCGACATGGTATGTGGAAGTGCCAGTCGATAGGCCATAGCTCCGACTCGATCGAGGATCTCAAAGGGGCCGATATACCTGGGACTTAACTTTCCTTTCTTTCCCAACCTCGTGACCTTCTTCCATGGAGATATGCGTAGAAATACCTGGTCTCCAACTTTGAATTCAAGGTCTCGTCGACGGTTATCTGCATATCTCTTCTATCAACTTTGGGCTGCCTTGATATGCTGCTGAATGGTTTTCACCTTCTCCGCCATTTCTTCAACCAATTCAGGTCCTAGAAACTTTCTCTCACTGACTTCATCCCAACACGGCGGTGTTCTACACCTTTTCCCATAAAGGGCTTCATATGGTTCCATTCGGATTCTCGAGTGGAAACTATTGTTGTAGGAGAATTCAACTAGTGGAAGATGTTGGTCCCATCCTATTTTGAATTCCATAGAACATGCTCTCAACATGTCTTCCAGTGTCTGAATAGTCCGCTCAGATTGGCCATCAGTTTGAGGATGATAGGCCGTACTAAATTTCAATTTAGTGCTTAGAGCATGTTGGAGGCTTTTTCAGAACTTTGAGGTGAATCTAGGATCATGGTCGGATACAATAGATAGTGGTACTCCATGCAGCCTTACCACTTCTTTGATGTAAATCTATTCTAGTTGATCCAATGAGAAGTCCTCTTGAATCGTGATGAAGTGAGCAGTCTTTGTAAGACGATCCACAACGACCCATATAGCATTGTTTCCTCTGTATGTCCTTGGAAGTCCAGTGACAAAGTCCATGGTAATGTTCTCTCACTTCCATGTTGGTATGGGTAGTGGTTGCATCATCCCCTTAGACTTTTTCCTCTCAGCCTTCACTTGTTGACATACCAGGAACTTTAATGTATATTCAGCAATCTCCCTTTTCATATTGTCCCACCAAAAGTTTTCTCAGAGATCTCGATACATCTTTGTACTACTAGGGTGTATGGAGAAATTAGACCTATGTGCATCATCCAATAGTTCTCTCTTTAGCTAAGGAATAGCGGGAACACAAAGCCTCTTCTTGAATTTCAAAATACCACCTTCATAAGAAAATTCATTCAACTTCCCATCATTTATAGCTTTAATTTTCTTTTGAAAATCCTCATCATCAGCCTGAGAACTTTTTACCCTCTCTAGTAAAGAAGGTTGGGCAACCATTTGAAAAATTAGTGATGTGTTACCTTCCTTGATAATTCCCATATCCATCTTTACTAGATCCATGAAAAAAGGATCTCTTTCAACTCTCATCTTGTTCAGAACTCCATGATTCTTTCTGCTCAAAGCATCTGCTACCTTATTTTCCTTCCTTGGATGGTATTTTATTGTGCAATCATAGTCTTTGAGTATCTCAATCCATCTCCTTTGTCTCATGTTGAGGTTTTTCTGTGAGAATATATATTTCAAACTCTTTTGATCTGTATATATCTCACATTTTTTTCCATAGAGGTAATGTCTCCAAATATTCATAGCAAAGATTACCGCTGCTAACTCAATATCATGAGTTGGATAGTTTTGTTCATGAATTTTTAGCTATCTAGATGCATAGGAAATCACTCGATTATTGTTTATAAGGACACAACCAAGTCCTTTCCTTGATGCATCACTATAGATAACAAACTCATCATTCCCTGATGGTAGGGTTAGGATCAGAGCGTTCACTAACCTCCTCTTCAATTCTTCAAAACATTCTTCACATTCCTTTGTCCATATAAACTTAACCCCTTTCGTGTGATCTTGGTCATTGGGTTGGCTAAATGAGCGAAGTTCTGAATGAAATGCCGATAATAACCTGCTAAACCAATAAAACTATGTACCTTAGTTATGTTCGTTGGAGTAGGTCATTCTTGCACAGCCTTTATCTTCACAGGATCTACAGATATTCCATCCTTAGAGACAATGTGGCCCAGAAAGGCAACTAATTGGAGCCAAAAATCACAATTTCTAAAATTCCCATATAATTTATTTCTTCTTAGAGTCTTCAGAATAATGCGCAAGTGATTTTCATGTTCTTCATAGATTTTATAGTACACCAGGATATCATCAATAAACACCACCACAAATCATCAAGATATTCCTTGAAAACTCTATTCATCAAATCCATGAAAACAGATGGTGCATTAGTTAGTCCAAAAGGAATTACTGTAAACTCGTAATGCCCGTACCTAGTTTGGAATGCTGTTTTTTGAATGTCTTCTTTCCTTACAAGTAACTGATGATATCCAGATTGAAGATCAATCTTTGAAAAATATTGTGCTCCATGAATTTGATCAAATAAATCATCAATTATTGGCAGAGGATACTTATTCTTTATTGTAACAGCATTGATTTCCCTTTAATCAATGCACAACCTCATAGACCCATCTTTCTTCTTAACAAAAAGAACAGGGGCTCCCCATAGAGAAACGCTAGGGAGAATAAATCCTTTATCACTCAATTCTTCTAGTTGTTTCTTTAACTCCAATAACTCCACAGTGGCCATTATATAAGGGGTCTTTGATATAGGCCTTGAACCAGGAATTAAGTCAATGGAAAGCTCAATTTACCACTCTGGAGTATGTTTAGGTAAATCCTCTGGAAAGACATCAATATATTCTTGCACAACAGGTACATCTTATATCTAAACATTCTTTTCTTCACCCATAGTTATTTCATTCTCTTACTCCCCGATAATTGAATTCAGTAGAGCTACTGGGGGTGGATCTAGATGAGAATCACATGGTGAGGTTTCTACCCTAAAAATAAGGGATTCTACACCATTATAGAAAATTATAACTTCCTTCTTCTTGCAATAGATCTTCACATCATAATTTGAGAGCCAATACATACCGAGAATTATATCATAGTCATCCATTGGTATGATGATAAGGTTAGCAACTAAAGAACGTTTATGTGTTACGAGGGGGACTAATTGCCACTCCTTTGTTTGCAATGATACATCCACTAGGAGTTTTGACTGATAACTCCTTTATTAAATCAAATTGGACATATCTAATTTTCTTGAAAAATTGGGAAGATATAAATGAATGCAACAATCCAGAATCAAATAAAGTATTGGCTAAGTTAGATGAAATAATCAATGTACCTGCCACTAATTCATTAGGAACTTCAACCTCCACAGTTGTAACCACATAAGCTTGTCCTTGCTCCCTTGGACTTCTTTGGGGAACATTTCCCTGACGCTTAGGACATTCATGTGCATAATGTCCCATCTCCCTGCAATTTTAGCACATAAAATTGGTAGCTTCTTTCTTCCCCTTACAATCCCGAGATAGGTGGCCTTTTTCTCCGCACTTGTAAAAGACTCACATCCCTTCAGGCAAGTGCCAGGGTGTTTCTTCCCACAATTACTACATAATATAAATTCAACTCTTCCCTTCTTCCCCATCTCCTTATTTCCTTTTCCAGAGTTTTTAGATGCCCCCTTCTTCTCTTTCTTTCCTTTAAATTCATAAGACTTAGATAATTCATTTTCTGTCTTGATAGCACTTGAGACTATATCTTCATATGATTCAAATCTTTGGAAGACAAGAGCCCTTCAGAGGAATGGTTTTAAACCATCAAAGAATCGATCAATTTTGCTCCTTAGATTACATATGTAGTCCACAGCATGCCTTTCCAGCCTTGTAAAGTTGGATTCATACTTGGCAACATTTTCATCCTCCTTCTACCTCAGATTAAAGAATCGTCTATCCATATATGCTCGCTGTTCTTGAGGGAAATACTTTTCAAAGAAGATTTCCTTAAAATATCTTCATTCTATCTCTTCTATTTATTCCTCCTCCTTTGTATTTTGGACTAAGGACCACCACTGATCTGCATCACTCGTTAGATGATAAGCAGCCATGACAACCTTCTCTCTTTCGTTACATCCCAAAGCGAGAAATATCTTTTCAAGGGAACATATCCACTTCTATGCTACAAACGGGTTTGTAGTCCCATTGAATGATGGAGGTTGTTGTCGCATAAAGTGATCTAACATAGCCCCTCCACGTGGTGGATCTGGATGCTCCATACGAGTAAGGTTATTATTCATAACCTGAGTAAGTTGTCCCAGTATAGTTATGAGTTGCTCAAAACCAGATCCAACATCATTATCTTGCATCGGAGGGAAATCCCTACAGGGAACACGTGCATTCGTGTAGTTTCCATTCCTTCCACTTGGTGTCATCTCTCGATAATGGCATACACTAGATTAGGTTATGAATCATAATGTATAATCTTAACTTAGGAAAATACTTTGAAAAAATTGAGATCCTACACATGGCCAATCCCATATTCAAAAATGGTTTCTTTGAAGAAAATTTTACATTTTAATCCTTTATAATGGCTTGTAAAGAAAATGTGAATTATCCTAAGTATATCCCTCAGGAGTGTCATAACCAAGAGTGCAGTAAGGATCGTTGTCGTGCACCAGTTACGGTTTGAGTCTAGCTCAAAGCGGTGTTTTCGAGTTTTACCCCTAGATACATCTATACCAGAGCCCCCTCTACCTTCTCGTATCCAGACAGGGATGTATTGCATGAAAGAACCACATAATATATTCCTTACCAAAATACCAGGACGTTATTGTATGTATATCCTCAAAGACTAACTTAGGGACTCTTCCATAATTATACATTTTCTAAATCTAGTTTCCAAGTATTCTACTAAACTTCCTCTGATACCAACTGTAAGGACCCGACCCCGGTTACCCAGATCCGGTGCCTTATTGGTTACATTGGCATACAAACAAGGAATAAGCATCCCAAAGGACCGAGTAGTTTAGTACTTTTGGAAATAAGATACATACATAAGTTCATAATTACAACTTGAAATGAAAAACAACATAGAAACTCCTTAGACAACTTCCATAACTCCTAGGTTATTTCAGCATGTCATTCATAATAGAATTCTTCATGCCCTATGAAAATGAAACATAATAAAGGGGTGATCTCAAATGCTCAGTAAGGGTAACCAATACAGTGGAATATAACATAAACATTAGACATGGTGAATAATTGAAAACAAATTCCTTTAGAAATAAACTTGAACATAATATGGTAGAAATATGAGCTGAGTAAATATTGTCATAACATAACATAATCATGGGTATTATACTAGTGGAATAACCACATGAACCATCAATACTACATTCATAGTGAGGGAATTCATAATGTGGGACAACATATCTATACCGTCAAGGCCTCGTTCCAAGACCATAAATAATCATTTTGTCGAGGCCTTGTACCAAGACTATAGTTTGTCTCATGAGACCTACCGATGCACCGAGGGGCTATAATGGGCCCCACCTAACAATTAATATGTCTAATGCATTCCTCATATAAATGGTGGTAAACATAAACAACATATACATTATTATATTAAATGTAAATATCTTTCCCCGAACATTAAGCCAAAACACTAACCATTCGAAGTAAACTGATGAATGGTTTAAATATAGCTCATCAATAGACAAAATAATCATAAACCATTAAATTGAATATGGTAGATTATAATATGTAATAATAATCCCAATAATACATAATAATCAAAAAGTTTGTTGAAATAGAGGAAGATACCCTTATATAATCTTCGAGTAATTCTTGAAATAAATACTCTTTTACTTTGAAAAGAATAGTTCTTTTGGAGAAATCATTGTATAAAACCATAAGTGAAGTAAGATATTATTTTCATAAAAAATTAGTGATTTTATAGATATAATGGTTTCCAAAAAAAATAGATCAGGGATTTCCCTTGAAAATAGGTAAGAAATTGAGATATTCCCTTGAATCGGTCTTGTATTTCAGAAACGATTTGAAAGATCCTTTTAAAGAATGTAACTAACCATAAAATAAAGAAGTATTATGGTTTTTGTACATATATAGAACACTCAAACAGAATTTATAATGAGTATATAATAATACATAATAATTTCATTGAGGTAATTTAGACAATGAAAATAACCTGAATGGAAATGGAAGTTCGGGTGAAAAAACCCTTACCTTAAATCTGAATGCGTTCCCCTCTTGAACATAAGGTCCTGGAATATGAAATTATACATATAAATAAATTATTTCAGAACCTAATAGACGTTTATTTAGTTTATCATAATTTTTTTAGTTCATTTAGTTTATTATTTATAAGTTATTATATTGAATTTTGTCGTTCTGGAGTGTTTGTTTTCTTGATTTTCATAATCGGTTCACTTGTTTTTAAGTAATGAAGTTCATGTGGAATGGTTTTAAATCTCTATAATTGAAGTTACATATTATTTTTGAACATACAGAATTGTTAATGGTCATTTTCATCATTTTTTTACATGGAATGAGGATGAATCATTAGATGACAACCACTTCGATTATTTGGCGGTATTTGGATTATTATGAACTAGTTTTGTCATATGATTTAATAATATGTACATATACTGGTTACCGAATATTAATTAGTTTATGATACATGTATTATAGTCTATTTCAATCATTAAAATGGTTTCATGACCAGTAATGAAGGAGAAATTTAAGAACGAAACTTCGTCATCCACGAAGGTTATAAATTGGAACCTCATGGACGTTGATTTTGTTTATAAAAATAAAACGAAGGGAGTAAGAATATTGATGATGGTTATTCCATTCACATGATATAAATCCAGTATATATATGATAATGGAATTATCATGGTCATTTGGATAGATGAGGTGAGGATAGGATAACAAAAAAAGATAAATTCAAATGAAACTCAAAGAAAAAGAAAGGTGCTTTACCTCTTGAAATAACTTCCTCAAGAACCTCCTTAAGAGAAGGGATTTAGGTCTTTTGGAAAGACCAAGAGCTTAATGGTCGTGGGGAGTGACTAGGGAAGGGTATTTGGGCAGAACTTTGAGGAGATTCAAGGCTTAAAGAAGTGAAGAGAAGAGGGAGTGGTGAGGGGTTTATAGTGGAGGAGAGGGGTAAATTTTGAATATTTAATTCATTATTTTATTATTTCCCTCAAGAAAACCAATAGTATTGTTTCATGTGACCCCTAATAGTAATAAGTGCATGTGATTTCGAACCAAGTATCCTTGTATCACTTGTGATGTCATGAATAGTGTATTTAACTGATAATTTGTATATACGGTATTTTATCGTATTTCAATATTCATCAAAAATTCTAGAATTTCAGAAAAATCCAAAAAAATTACCCCTACCATTTTTCGACGTGTAGAATTCAAAAATGAACTCCATTTTTCAAAATTAATTTTATAAATATTATTAATTTAATTTTTAAATAAAGTCATAGTTAATTCGAAAAAAAAAACAATTTTAAAGGTGCAATTATTTTATTTCACATTGAAAAATTAATTAAGATCTCATTATCTTATTTCCTTAAGAAAATAAAATATTATTATTATTTACTATTCATAAGGGCCATATTACTATTCATATTACTATTCATAAGGGTATGTTAATATTCACCAAAAAACAAGTTTATTCTATCAAACTCCAAATGACTTACTGATCACAACTCTAGATGACTGTTATTTGAAATTACAAACACAGTAAAGGAAAAGTTGTGTTTAATGGATAGATTATAAAATGAATTCAATATTTATTTTCAGAATCATGGGGTGTTACAATACCTCAAACCAGGGGTGCTACATTCTCCCCACCATTGGACTTTCCATCCTCGGAAAGTAGAGAACCGTCGCTTTGCCGAAAGAGCTCAGGCCATTGCTCGGGTATCTCTTTCTCCCATTCCCAAGTATCCTCTTGAATCTGACCATGCAGCCACAAAAACTGAACTAAGATGATGATTTTACCACGTAAAACTTTCTCCTATCTATACACAATCTGCACTGGCATTTGCACTAAGGAAGCATCCAGTTCTAGCTCAACATGATCCCAAAAAATCACATGGTCGTGATCCGACTGATACTTTTTCAACTGTGACACATGAAACACATTGTGCACCGCACTAAACCATGTTAGAAAAGTAAAATGGTAAGACACCTCTCTAATCCTCTCAAGTATCTCAAAAGGCCCAATATACCTCATAGATGACTTGCCCTGCTTCCCAAACTGACGATTTCCCAACCTAAGAGAGATTCTCAAAAACACATGATTACCCACCTCGAACGACAACAGTCGTCAACAATGGTAGGCATATGATTTCTGACAACTTTGAGCCATCTCCATCCAATTCTTGATCAACTTGATCTTTTCTGTAGTCTCTTGGACAAGGCTCAGTCCGATCATCGAAGTCTCATCCGTTTCCACCCAACATAGTGGATAACAACACAGACGCCCATAAAAAGCCTCAAATAGTGCCATATGTATTGAAGAATGATAACTGATATTATAGGAGAACTCCACCAATGCTAAGTGTTCCTCCCATGAACTAGAAAAATCCATCACACAAGACCTTAACATATCCTCCAAGGTTTGTATCATCCCCTCAGATTGGTCATATGTTTGAGGATGATACGTTGTGCTCATCGTCAATTGTATTCCAAGGGATTACTGCAAGGATTTCCAGAAATGAGATGTGAACCTCAGATATCTATCTAATACAATAGAAACTAGAACACCACGCCTCTTTACAACCTCCTGGATATAGATTTTGGAAAGATTCTCCCCCGTATAAGATTCAAAAATCAGGATGAAATGGGCCGAATTTGTGATCCAATCCACAATCACCCATATGGCATCGTGTTTCCTGACCGTTCCTGGAAGACCTGTCACAAAATCCACTGTTATCTGCTCCCATTTCTACACTGGGATAGGTAAAGACTACAACATGCATGTTGTCCACTGATGCTTTTCCTTGACTTGCTTACAATTCAAGCATCTCGAGATAAACCCGACCACATCCCTTTTTATACAAACCCACCAAAACTGCACCTTCAATGCCTTATACATTTTCTGAATTCCAGGATGGATAGCCCACCTAGAATGATGATAATCCCTAAGAAGTTCCTCTCAAAAATCCACTGGTACCACCATCCGATTCTTAAAACAAAATACTGAATTCTCATTCAGTTACCAATTCTCAATGGTCTCCCCACCATTGAGTTTCGACCTCATCGCCATACATTCAGAATCAAGTGTTTGTGCCTCTTTAACCAAACCAGACAAGTCAGAAACCAACAAAACCAAAAAGAAGACTGCTCTTCCACCTTGTTCCTCACATTCCAACCACATGTTGGCTATGAACGACATCAGCTGACATTGATCTGATACATGTTTCACCACTTGAGCATATAATTTTCTACTTAATGCATTTGCCATCAAATTTTTCTTAGTCGGTGTGTACATTAAGTCAAATCAAACATATGGAGATATTTCATCCATCTCTTTTGCCTCAGATTCAAATCTCGTTGTGAGAAGATATTCTTTATGCTCTTATGATCGGTAAACACTATATATTTCTCACTGAAGAGATAATGACACCACATTTTTAAAGCATGAACCACTGCTACCAACTCCAAATTATGTGTTGGGTAGTTCTTCTCATGCAACCTCAAATACTGTGATCCATGTGCAACCACATGATCCCCCTGCATGATAACACACCCCAACCCTAATCCCAATGCATCACAATACACCACATACCCTTTCCATGGTTCTAGAAAAACCAAGATTGGTGTTGATGTAAGGTGACCCTTTAACTCTTCAAATCATTTCCAGCACTGCTCATCCCATTGAAATGGTATATTCTTCCTTATCAAAGTTATCATTGGTAATGGAAATCATGATAAATCACGAACAAAACATCAGTAATACCTAGCTAGAATTAGGAAGCTCAGTATCTCGAAGACGTTCTTTGGTGGTTTCCATGAGATAACCACCTCTATCTTTTCCGGATCAACAAAAACACCCATCTCAGAAATAACATGGCCAAGGAAACGAACCTCATGTCTCCAAAAGTCACACTTTGACAATTTGGCATACAATTGATGGTCCATCAAGATCCCCAACATGATTGCCAAGTATTGCTCATGCTCTGCCCTTGTCCTCAAATACACTAGTATATCATCCACAAATACCACCACAAAAGAATCCAGATATCTCTGAAATATCTGATTCATTAATTCATAAAAACTACTGGTGAATTCGTTAGACCAAAGGGCATAAACACATACTCGTAATGGACATATCTACTTCAAAAAGTTTCTTTTGGAATATCCTCCTTCCTCACCTGCAATTAGTGATACCCTGACCTCAAGTCAACCTTGGAGAACCAATGAGATCCCCTCAACTGTTCAAAAAAATCATTAATGCATGGAAGTGGATATGGGTTTTTTATCATAACCTGATTAAGTTTATGATAATCGACACAGAGCTGCAAGATTCCATCCACCTTTTTAACAAACAAAATCGGCACTGCCCATGGAGACGTGCTAGGTCGGATGAAACCTTTGTTTTCTAACTCTTCCAACTACACCTTTAATTCCTATAATTTTTCTAGTGTCATTTGGTAAGACGAAAGTGAGATAGGACTGGTCCTAGAAAGGATATCAATTGTAAAATCCACTTCTCTCACAGGTGGAAACCCTGAGAATTATTGGGAAATACATCCATAAACTGATTCATAACTGCTGAAAGAACACTCTACTCAACATCTTCCACCGATGCCAATGACAAATCCTCTAACTGATATGAGATCGCGCCAACAGTTGGTGCCAAAAAATCTTTTGCAACCAGCTTTTCATTCTTCTCCCCTCTAAAGATATGTTCAATGTCATCCTCTATCATAAAACTAACCGTTCATGCATAGAAATTGATGTGGGCCTTAAACATCACCATCCAATCCATTCCCAAGATTATATCATAAGCATCAATCTAAAGCACTGAGAAATCCCACATCAATTCAATGCCATCCACAACTAAGCAAGATGATCTACAGAGGAAATCTCAACACCCTATTTGACCTAGAGGAGTTTGTATTTTTGAAACAGAAGGCATCATTTCCATGTGTAAACCCAACAAATAAACGGTGTGAGAAGTAATAAAAGAATGCAAATCACCCGTATCAAACAAAGATTGCATCAATATTGAATTTAAAATAACCGTACCTCGCATCGTGGATGGTCCCGACTAATCATCCATCACCGCCTGCTCAGTTCCAAACAACCACTTACTTGTCAAACTATAATCCTTATTACCCTACTAAGGCGTCGTTGTATTTTGAGAATCACCATGACCCAATTTACTCTATTATTGAGGGGTATGTTGTTGCCCCCATACCATCGATGCATAAGACCCCTACGACCCCTGAGGGGTGTCACAAACACCCAACCTCAAAGTATTCTGATAACAATGCTGCATATTCTCTATATGCTTACAATTATGACATGCTCAAGGTTGTGTCGTAAAATCCTACTTGATGTGGCTCGTAGAACCACACTGAAAACATCACAGCTTACTTTGAGGCTTCAGAGGAAGATTCACTGATCCTGCCATCAGATTATAAGTTTTAATCCCACCTTGGAAATAAGTGTCCCTCTTCTGCTTGAACATAGTGTTCAAGTTCCCACTATTTCCCATGGATACCAACATACTTCCCCCGCCTGTAGCCCCCACGAGATCCTGCTCAGCTACCATAGCTCGGTTCACCATTTCTGTGTAATCATCTATACACAACACCTCTATCTTGGAATGATTTTCCTGGTTCAACCCAACTTCAAAAATTCATGTCTTCAACGATGTACTACCCACCACCTCGGGTGAAAACCGCACTAAGTTCATAAACTTAGCCGCATACTCCATCACCTCCATGTTACCTTACTTCAAACTGAAAAAATCTGTTGTATGCTGAATTATAAACATATAAGGGTATAATTTTTTATTAAACAATTCCTCAAACCCCTCCCATTTCACACTTTGGTCTGTCCTAGATTGGACCGCCATATCCCATTACTAGAGGGAAAGATATTCCAAATACAACCAATCCAAAATTAGAGCACCAAGCGGAAGAGTACAACAAGACTCCAACAGAACTAGGACACCATCGATAGCTCCACACCAAGCTCCAACCTCCAAGCACCACAACATCACCAAGGCATCATGTCGAACCGCTAGAAAAATGAGATACTTTACTCTTACCTATTTCCCAGAATACAAAATGTACAAAATCACCCAAGTTCCAAAGTAGGGGGTGAGTACAAATACTCAGTAGGTTTTCCCCAAACGACTTCTTTACACATGACACTAGGATAAAACCATTACCACATTATATAAAATAGTTTATATAAAACATTCAATAGTTCAACCATTACCACAAGCCAAACTTACCCATACCAAGCCATGTCAAACAAGTAAAAGACACAACCATACCATAATCCATATCCCCATCACACATCAGCACAACAAATTTCATCTTTGCAAAACAACACACAACAAAACAACCATTACGGTGGGACTTCCGCCCATCCCGTTCACCCATTCCCAACTAGCAGTGCTTTCCGAACACTATTTGTAATGGTTTTTCTTTCAACCACTATCCATCACCTTTTATAATGAGACTTCCCGCCCACTTTCACACAACCAACACGATCCATAACATTTAATCAACTAAAAATCACAAAGCACCAAGGCTACACAATAAGCATGCCATCATTCTTATTACAGGCCAATTCACTTCAATAAATCACCCATTTATTGAAAAAACCCTTTAACCAATTTTTCATTCCCAACCACATTTCAATAAACATCATATTTATTGAAAACCATCTTTCACAAAACATTTTTCATAACCAACCACTAATGATTTTAAAATCAACATTTTAAAATCACACAACAAAGCCCCTTTTTGCAACAATAACCCATTTCCCCTAAAATCCCCAAATCACCACCAAATGGGTTTCCAAAAAAATTCACACATCATTATCACAATTAATTTCAATAAAAACAAATTAATTGTACCAAAACCACTAGTTCTAACCAAGTGGAGTTGAGAAATAACTTACCTTTAGGGTTCCGACAAATTTGACCCACAAGAAACCACACCCTAAATCCGGTGAACGCAACACCAAAAATGCTCTAGATCCCCTTCCCTAACATCCACAAGACTTAAAATCAACACCCAAGGAATCCACAACCCTAGATCTACATGTAACAGATGTAGATCTATAAAACCAAGAAAGGGAGAAGAGTATATCTAGAGAAAACCAAAGAGAACCCAAGAGACAAGACTTACCCAAGATGGAACGCCTTCAATCCACCTTGAAACCCCTTCAAATTGCTTCCAAAATGAGTGGGAGAGCCCATCTGTCACGACCTGTCCCCCAGGGCCCGTGCCATGACTACCCCAAGCCCGCCTTTCATAGGCCAGGGGCTGGAAACTAGCACCGAAGGCATATTCCCTAAAATTGGGAAGGCATTGCCTTTATAACTTGTAACTCATGCAACCAAGCACACAACACGATACAAAAACAAGTAAACTGAATAATAAAAAGAGTGTGTACAGTAAGTAAAAGGGTCTAGAATACAAGACCAACTAGAAAGTACAAGAAAATTGGAAAGTACAAGTAAACTGAACAGATCCTGTGAACACTCTCCAAGGATCCTACCTAAAGGGTAGGTGCAGCTTTCGAACAGTCATCTCTGTGGTATGCCTCGTCTATAGTCCACCTCCGAGCTACCTCTAGTCCTCGTACCCTCATCCTTAGTCAGCATTTTCCATCATCTACACCATACACAACAAGGTGCGGGCATAGCCCATGCAGGGGTGAGTATAACGATACTTAGTAGGGACCCCGAGACCCCCCAAAGGTCTCTCAAAATCCATAAAGGATAAACCACAAAGCAAGAATTCAACTGAAAACCCTACTTAGGTATATGCCCATACATATACCTAAGTTATCAAGTAAGCTCATCTCAATCATGAGGAAACACAAGGTCCAAATCAAAATCCCAAAGATCATTTGTTCCATAAAGGAAGGATTGCCACGATGGTAAGTACGACACAGGTACGCCACACAGAAGAATACCACCAAGGTATTACTACGAAGGGAAAGCACCACACAAGTACGCCACACAAAAGAATACCACCAAGGTATCACCACGAAGGTATAGACCACAAAGGTACAGAC
The DNA here is from genome assembly GCA_963277665.1 of Viscum album. Taxonomy (NCBI): domain Eukaryota; kingdom Viridiplantae; phylum Streptophyta; class Magnoliopsida; order Santalales; family Viscaceae; genus Viscum; species Viscum album. Next base: position 273,045,052 of record OY728155.1, on the reverse strand, counting down.
TCAGCTCACACTAGGTATAACTTAGGTACAGTGGTAGAGATGATTAGATGTAACTACTAATTAATCTTACTCTGTTATGAGGCAGAACCACGTAGGATCCTAAATCATCATCAGACCCACAGAGGATCGTAGTACATCATCAGACCCACACATGATCTGAGTACCTCGTCAGACCCACACAATATCCTAGTACATCGTCAGACCCACACAGGATCCTAGTACCTCGTCAGACCCACAAAGGATCCTAGTACATCGTCAGACCCACACTGGATCCTAGTACCTCGTCAGACCCACACAAGATCCTAGTACATCGTCAGACCCACATAGGATCCTAGTACCACATCAGACCCACACATGATCGTAGTACATCGTTAGATCCACACAGGATCCTAGTACATCATCAGACCCACAGAGGATCCTAGTACATCGTTAGACCCACATAGGATCCTAGTACCTCATTAGACCCACACAGGATCCTACTACATTGTCAGGCCCACACAGGATCCTAGTACATCGTCAGACCCACATAGGATCCTAGTACAGAAGACCCACGAAGGATCATAGAGTAGTCCCGCATGGATTCCTAGAGCGGATCCATATGGGACCCTTAATCACAGACCCACGAAGGATCCCAACGCACAGACCCACATAAGATCCCTTTCTCATGTTACATCCAGCTACACAGTTCCTACACTAAGCTCGCTTGATTCCGAGAGGATCTGCTCCTCAAGCCACAGGTTGATACTCGAACTACCATGAATTCCCACGAAGAAGTATCCCAAAGGACTGCCACGTAAGGGGTTTCAACACAATAGACGGTGCGTCAATCAAACGCTCGGTCTGTGATTTATAATTGTTTTAGTGTCGAGGGCCCGGTTAGATTAGAGTACGATCCAACCTAACCAAACTCCAACTTTCTCTGAAAGTCACGTATAGTATCTCAAAAGGACCGCCTCATCAAAAGGATTTCAGTGCCATGAACGATTCGTCATTTCGACACCATATAAGGGAGATAAGTCGAATACAAGATCCCGCAATATTATTAATATTATTATTGGGTATTTCATGGACCCGAGCCACGAACTAGAATTTAATATTCAACATTAGACTTAAATCGATCGTATTAATGTTAGGATCACGTCGCCACTTACGACAAGTCAATCGGACGTCACACGCAGGAGTTATAGAGGGTCGAAGATTTAATAATAATAATATATTATTATTATTAGATTGTTTCGGGTACCCAATCCAAAAACCTGAAAAAGACATCCAATATTGGACTCATAATTTCTGTCTCGAAGTCAGGGTCATACTACCACTGACAGTTCATAAAACTGAGGTCACATGGATAAGTTACAGTAAAAAAAGTGTTTTATCAACAAAAGTAATAATAATAATATTTTATTGTTATTTTTAATTACTTATTTCATTAACTCCAAATTCAATCACGCATGGGGCATTCATTTGGTGAACGTGACTTCCACATGGCGCCTCCTCCACTCTTCCATGATTTTTGATTTTTATTATTATTTCATCTCCTTAATTTTCTCTCTCCAATCAACCCTTTCTTATTCCACGGTTTTCTCACACTCTAATTAACTCCTTTCCCAAACGGTTGGGTTCCTCCGCACATCCAGACCTGAAGCCACCACCTCTGGCTAGACGCACCGCCTAGACGATGCCTTCCGACTGTCCTTCGCTGTCGCACATCGCACCCTTTACCTCGCCCGGAGTCGCGCCCTAAACACACGCCGGAAATCACACCGCTATGTCGCCCCTTCCATGGGCCGCCACATCTTTGTTCTAAACCCAAAAAATATGCCGACCACATATTCGCGATCCTCGGGTCGAGGGCTCCGCGTCCATATGTTTCGCTAAACACAATATTGTGTTTCCAGCGCGCTTAATTATTTGGCGTTGATGAACGCACGAAGAACGCGCGAAGAACAAAAGAAAAATGGGCAAGGTATATGCGTGGGACGATGACTATGTTAGTTTGGCCATTGTCATTGCGAATCCAGAATATGAAGAATTAACAAATAAATTCAATCATATTTCAAATTAGAACCCCTACCTTGATTGCTCGTTGGTGTCGGTGTGAGGAAGGAGATGATGTTGATGACGTCGGTGTTCGTCGCTCCCACACCACGCTCCCGAAGTTGGTTCCACGTTCCTCGATTCAGAGAATGCTTCTTCGTTAGAGAGGTTCTTCATTTGGAGGATGTTCGTCCCAATTCTCTAAGGCTCTCCCAAATCTCCTTTGCCAACGATCTCCACCAAAAGGATGAAGAGCCAATTTTAATTGAGTTAAGTCTATTGACTCAATTAATTGTTGGCACATTAATTAAACTAAAGTTGTAACATTTAATTTGGGGGAGAAACCAAGAGTTAACTCACATTAAAGAGGGAGTTCAAGGGGGTCGGGTGGTCCCCACCACTACACATACAAATTGGGAGGTTTTAAAAATAAAATAAAAGTTGTTATTTATTTTATTTTTATTCTTTTAACTCTCCCATGAAATTCACAAAAACCAAATTTCACCCTTGACCTACTGCAGTCAAGGTGAAGGTCTCCTTAAGCAAATATCGGCGTTGCGAGTTCAATGGTGCCCTTAGATTTCAATTCCGAGCACCGATTCAAAAGTTATGGATTTTATAATAAAATAATTGTCACCCTCAACCCGCGCCGGTCGAGGTTAGGCTTTGCCTAAGTGAAACACGCCCCAAAGAACCCAACGGTACTCTCGGATTTTCAATCCGAGTTACCGTTTAAAAGTTATGGATTTTACAATAAAATAATTGTCACTAAATTATTTTATTTACGGCCAAAAACTAACTTTCACTGGTGGCCCGCACCGACCAATGTTAGTATCTGCCTAAAAAGATAATACCCTCACAAGTTCAGCGGTGGTCTCGGATTTTCAATCCGAGTTGCCGTTTTTGATTTATAAGCATTTGAAAAATAAAATAATTTATTTAATTATTTTATTTATGATTATGCCATTTTTTGGTTTTCTCACAGGAAGCTCGCGCCGACTAAACTTAAGTCACGCCTAGGGTAAATCCGTCATCCTAAATGCAACGGTGACATCAGATTTCTGATCCGAGTTACCATTTAAGAGTTATTCCACTTTTTCAGGGAAACTGCTTACACACCTTAATTAAAACTTAACTAAACTTCGACGGATCATTCAGGGCACTTCGGGCCTTGGAATCGCGCGCTGTCAGATTTCATGATCTCGAAATAATTCCATATGATTAAAAAAAATTACATGGAATTTCCAGGACATTGCACCCTCTAACCCTTGAGAACTGAAAATCCTGAGTGAGGCTCAAGTGAGAGAGAGTTTGGAGTGAAATAGGTCAAGCCCGAGGGAGCCCGGATTTAAAAACCCCGTTTTTAAGTGGCCGCATGGTTAGCCTGTACGGTTTGAAAAACCGTGCGTTAACCATGCGTACGCCACTGTCTCGAGAGAAGGGGTCTGCACGGTTGCCTCACACAGTTTGGAAAATCGTGCGCAGGCCGTGCGAAGCCCATTGTCTCCCCCGGCACGGTTTCTTGAAGAACCCGCACGGTTTCTCCTAATTGTGCTAAAACTGTGCTCCCTTAGAAAAGCCTCCAAACTTATTCAAAACCCTTCCAAACTCCCCCAACCACTTCCTAACTCATCTCAAGCACTTTAATCACATGAAAGAGATAAACAAAGGTTACATACCTCAAACCGGGGGTGCTACATGTTATGTCTCTTGAGACCTATAAATGCATCAAGGGATTGTATATTTCTTAAAATAACCCTTCAGTAGATTAAATCCATTGCATTCAGTATAAGAGTCGTTAATATCATTCATACCATTCCTTGAAGAACTTCTTACTAAATAAAACATGGCTATATGTATAATGATAAATATGGAAATCAAATACTTCCCAATTCACTTGAATAATGTATATTTTGAGGATAACATCCCCTAATCAATATAGAATCCATGTGTTATCATCAATGTAAAATTAACTACCCTTATCAATGAAATATTATGGAGCTGGAACATACAGTGTACTTGGCTATCTATTAAATATTTTAATTGGATACAATAGTTTGCATTAGTAGGAGACTAAGACAATGGTATGAAAAATCCTTCATCATGGTTCACAAAGAGCACAAAAATATTCAAAAGTTTGTCCCTCATAAGTGTCTATCCTAGTGTACAGTCTTAAGCCCATTGATTATACTAGTCTCATAATAGTGGTGTTCATATTCATTATTCTTCCAAATTTCATTATTACTAGGCCATTAAGGTTACTTTTAGGGGTCATTTATAATAATTTTGGTTGTTTCAAATTTATTTGATGAGTGTCATAATCATTATCCTCGAATATGAAATCGATAACATGGATGCTTTAGTGATTTTTTACAATTGAAGTGTTTTTTCAATAATAATGAATTATTTGTTGATGTAAAATATTCAAAACCAAAAAAAAATTATATAGACATTTATATCATATTATACATATCATTATTTTACCATATTCATTCGCGATATAAATTCGTTGTATTGTTCAATTCAATGGTTAAACCAACCCAAACATGAACATACTTGGTTTTAAGAAATGATTATGAGGTGGTTTTCCTATAATATCATTATACTATAAGCATAATGATGTTATTTTGTGTTTATTATTGTGATATATCAGAATTTTATGGATATATTAGAAGATGTAATGCGTATGAAAACATTACACAATTTGAATAAAAGACATTCCCTTTTAGTACGCTTTTTTTAAATGAATAAATTAATGATGGTCATTTTTTGATCATATCATTTATAGGTTCTCCAGTTTTTCATATCAATACCATAATGATATCATTAACATAATATTTATCATTTAATCTCATCCTTAAATTCAACCTTGTATGGTGGTAAACGAAAAAGAGACACATTGCTCTGTGGAGGCGGTAGTCCGCACAATGCACGAACGAAGGTTTTGTTTTTCATAATGTATAGGGTATATTCATAAGTAATGATAACAACCATAATATATAAAAATTAAAGTATAATAATGATACTAATATAATTATATTATCTTGGGTAGAATAAATTTCAATGCATGTAATTAAGAGTAAAAACTATGTGGTTGATAATATTAATGTCGATGACTTGAATTCTTTGTGGAAGTCTCCTTGGAAATGATGTTCTTATGCTAACTAATGACGAGAAAAAGAATTTTAACATGGAAGAGGGTTATAGGAGGAAAAATTTTGAGTTTCAAGGTGAAATTATAATTAGTGGGGAGTCCTGAAGTGGTGATGATGTTACCCTTTTATATGTGAAAGGAAGGTTAGTTTTGGGAATAACCCATGCATTTTCAATAATTTAATGTTAATATTCAAGTGAAAATGGAAAAAATGGAAAAAATGGAAAAAAGCATAGGAAAATGATTTTGGGTAGAAACACACCTCAACCACTCCATCTAGAGATAACTTTAAGGGTTTTATGACTCTTTATTAACTTTTAGATTTTATCGTAATTTTCTTTTACCATGATACATAATTTATAAACTTAGAAATGAATTTAAATTGAAAATATTAATATTTACCTCTTTACATAATTTGAGACTTTTATTTTCAATTTGAAATCCATTTTATTAAAAAAAATGTAATGGTGTGAAATGTTAATTTTATAATAAATACTCTTAATAGTTTTGAAGGAAAGAAACAACTGATCCCCCATGACAATACTTGATTGTAATAAAAAACTAAAATTAATTGTTTTATTAAAGTGACATTTTAATTAGTTCTAATTTTTTTTTTACATAGGATTTATAATTTCAAAGAATATTTTAAAATATATATTTTTATCCATTAAATTAATATTTGACGAGCCCACTAGCTGCTCCAGTTCTGCTATCGGCGATGCCCTAGGCGACAATGGTCTCGCCGCTTCGTTCCCTCCCATGTGAGAGGGCCTCTTCCGTCCTCTTCTGGTGCTTGGCCTGCTTCCTTTTTCCCACTATCTAACCCAGATTTCCTTCTATCATTCCCTAAAATTGTGATCAGCCCTAATTTTTCTGATTTATCTGATGCCTTTCCTCATCTTGTGATCTTTTTCTCAGAGTTATCAGAAGCATCAGACCTCTTGAACCTGTCCTTGGTGGCTAGCTTCAGACGGAATCGTCCCTCGGTCGATTCTTTGGATAGATTTGCGTTTGGTTCTTGGGGATTAAAGGAGTAGGCGACGATGGTTCTTCTCGAAAAGCGGCACATCGAGGTTAGATTTTAATTGATGGATGACCTGATTATTTTTTTGTCTAGGGATCCTCGCATCTGCAACAAATTCCGTTTCTTTGTCCATGGGTAAGCTTTCCCAAACTTTCTATACCTTCCCAAAACCCTTCGATTATTCGAATTCTTGGAAATATGGTTGGCCGTTTTCTGTGTTCAGATAGTATAAAAAATTCCGTCTGTCACCCTATTTCACCATGTATTTGTGTCGAAGTTGACGTTTCGAAACCTCCAGTGGAGTGGGTCTGGATTACGGTTAGGGAAGTGTTCTGTTGCAGACAAACGGTGGTCTACGAGACTTGGAAGGACTTTTGTTGATCTTGTAATCACCAGGATCATTTGATTTCATGATGCTGGTGAAGTTTCAGGGGACAACATGGAGAGATCATCCCTGCAACTCTCCAATCATTTGGGTCTGATTCTCCCACTGTTCTCTCTGCTGATCATTTGGATACTAATGAAACAGCCATTTCTGATGCTCTTGGAAAAAGGCTCGAGACCTGTTAATTCTAAGCTGAAAGCTTTGGATTTTTTTTCCAACCTGAGACATGATTTGGGTGATTTTAAGTCGACGGTGTAGGTCCAGGGGGTCGATGGCCCGACCCTTCCCTTAGCCTCTCCTTCCTTTTTAGATAATTTAAAGACCAGGGGAGTGCATAGTGGACAGGAGCTCGATCAGGCAGCTGGTACTAGGGTTGATTGAAATTTAACCCAATCTGTTTCAAGGACTCTCCTTGATATAAGTTTCCCCTGGTCTGAATGGAATAGCTACTTTGGGATCGTGATTTTCTGGAAAAAGTGACTCTTCAAAATCAATTTAGGTCCAAACCGGTTTTCCGTATATAAAATGAACGAGAATGAGAATGTGGATCCTGAAGGATGGAAAACATATATTCCAAGATGGGAAAGAAATCATACCGGGTCAAGATCCCTCGATGATATTGACCGGTTGAAACAATGTGGTGACCAAATCCCCAGTTAAAGCAAAGAAATCTGGGGCAGGGGCTAGGGTGGTTGAAACAACACTGGTATAAGGATGCAGAATCCTTGCATGAAAGGTTGTTATTTAATGTTTATTGAGAGAAGGATGAAAGAGATGAAGCTGGAATAGAAACAGAATGGGTCTGACCCTCTTACTGTTCTCTCTGCTGATCATTTGGATATTAATGAAACAGCCATTTCTGATCCTCTTTGAGAAGGCTCGAGACCTGTTAATTCTAAGCTGAAAGTTTCGGATTTTTTTCCAACCTGAGACATGATTTGGGTGATTTTAAGTCGATGGTATAGGTCGTCGCTGGCCCGACCCTTCCCTCAACCTCTCCTTTTTTAGATGATTTAAAGACCAGGGGAGTGCATAGTGGGCAGGAGCTCGATCGGCTGGTACTAGGGTTGATTGAAATTTAACCCAATCTGTTTCAAGGACTCTCCCCTCGATATAAGTTTCCCCTGGTCTGAATGGAACAACTACTTCGGGGTGGTGATTTTCTGGAAAAAGTGACTCATTAAGATCAATTTAGCTTCAAACCCGTTTTTCATATATAAAATGAACGAGAATGAGAATGTGGATCCTGAAGGATAGAAAATATATATTCCAAGATGGAAAAGAAATCATACTGGGTCAAGATCCCTCGATGATATTGAATCAAGCTAAATAGAATTAGACTCCCAACCAAGGACGTACTATGAACAGGACCACCACATGATTATGAGCATTGGGTCGGGATTGAAGAATGGCAAGCAAAGTAACCTTATTTCTGGAAAATTTCTTGTCAAAGGAAAGAAAACAGGGCTAAGAAGGGGTTACTCAAATTTACTAAAAAAAATGTGGTGACCAGATCCCCAGTTAAAGCAAAGAAATCTAGGGCAGGGGCTACGCCGGTTGAAACAACACTGGTAGAAGAAGCGAAGCAGAAGCTTGGTAAGATGGGCAAGTAGGCTACAACTCGTGGTGATGGGGCTGAGGAGGATCAAAGGTATAATCAAGGGTATAAGGATGCAGAATCCTTGCAGGAAAGGTTGTTATTTAATGTTGCCTGAGAGAAGGATGAAAGGGATGAAGCTGGAATAGAAAGAGAATGGGTGCTGCTCATACACTCCAAAGAAGAAATGTTAGAGAAGTCTTTCAATGTTAATGTACCGATATAAGAGGCATATAGAATGTATATGAGGACTCCATGAGTTGATCAGATTAATGAGAAAATATTCTTGATTGGAAAGAAAGATCAGATTTTGAAACATGGAATTAATTAGGTGAAAATAAATCTGAAGGAGTATATACAGACATCAGACAAGATGTTGGACCTTTTTAAAGACAATATTAAGGCTTATCTAGAAATTGAGGTAACAACTTTTGATTGGAGTCATTACATGGTGAAGGATTCACGCTCCTTCAAATTTCTTTGGAGTGGTAATGTCGTTTATTATTTGGTTTGAGTTGAACTGTTTGTTTTTTCTAGTATCACACTTATCCCTTAAAAGTTTGTCATGAAATAAAAGTTTAATTTAGTAGTATAAAGTCATACAAATTACATGTTTCGTGATGACCACATTTTACAACTAAAAATTGACATTTAGAATAATCTAAAAAATTCATTCTATGATAATTTTGCTATATATATTTAAAAAAATTAAGTTAGTTTGGTCAATTTCAAATTTCAAATTTAATTTTCAAACAATTTCTTGAATAAAGTATCATTAGAGTGTGATAGTCACACATTCGGTGTATACATGATACAGTAAGGTTACAGGTACTACATTCTATACCCTAAATTTCTTCATCATCAAAATTGGTATATATATATCTGCTATTCAGAAAATGTGGATAATTATTCTTCATAGATTATTTAGGATCCTAGGTTTTCTCCTCTTTAGTTTTTTATTTATCAAATATACTTTCACCATTCAAGTTTTCAGATTCCATAATAATTTCTCTTTTTCATGTATTTGGACTGCCTCCACATTATAAGACTCGTGAGACAACTCTATTCCCTTATTGTTACTTCTTCTATAAGCTCTAGGCTAACTAACACCTTTTCTCCAACTTCTTCGCAATCGGTAGGAGTATGAAACCTCTTCTCAGAGAATGATTCACATAGTTTCATTTGAATGCTCGAAAGGAAGCTATTATTATATAACAATTCCACAAAAGGTAGATATTGATCCAATATACATTCAACGTCAAGAAAACATGATCTCATTATGTCTTCTAATTTCTAGATAGTTCTTTTAAACCACCCATTAGTCTGGAGATGATAGGTGGTGCTTAAATAAATCTTAGTTTCAAGATCCTTAGACGACCCTTTTAGAATTTTGATGTAAACTGAGGGTATTGATCAGATATTATCGATAGAGGATCCTCATAAAGCCTTATGATATCATTGATATAATTTCAGGGAAGTCTCTCAAAGGGCTGATCAATACATATATCTAGGAAATGGGAAGAATTATTAAGGTTAATATTGACGACCTATATAACATTGTTCATCCATTGAGTTATTGGGAGTATAGTGAAAAATTCCATTGTAACATTGTATCACTTACAAATAGGTATATGAAGAGTTCTCATGACTCCATAGCGTGGTTTCCTTTTAGCAATCACCTGATGGCACACAATAAGAATCTCGACACATTATCCACAATTTCTTGCTTCATACAATGTCATCGGAAATGTTCCCACTAATACTTAATACTTCTTTTTGTTATCTGGGTGAGTGGAGAATGTTTTTTTATGTGCTTTATCAAACAGTTCCCTTTTTATCAATGTCATGGAAAGAATGGATAACCTCTTTTGAAACATCAACACTTTTTCCCTATAGAAAAACAATATCATTATCCCATCAGTTACTTCTTTAATCATCCTTTGTATGTTCTTTTCATCCTATTGTGACATCACTATCTTTTATAGGATGGTTTAGAAATTTCTTGCAAAATGAATGATGGTTCGCCTTTCCTAGAAATCATCGTATCCATATTTACTAGATCTCTATATAAAGAATCTTTGTTAATCGTCAATATTGTTAGAAGTCTGTATTTCCTCCAACTCAATTGGGTAGTTAGTGTATTGAGAAATCATAGTCATTGGGTAGTTACAACCATCTTATTTTTCTCATGTTGATCTCATTCTAAGAGAATATATACTTCAAACTCTTATGGTTCATGTATATATCATTTATTCCATTATAGTGGACGTCTCTCCATATTTTCAAACTAATGAATTTTGTTACCATCTTCAAGTCATGAGTTTGATAATTCTATTTATGGATTTTCAATTTCCTTTATTCATATTCAATCACCATATCATTATACATAAGGTTACAACCATGCCCTTTATTCTATGCATCATTATACATTACAAATCCTTTAACTGATGGTATAGTTTATAATGGTGCATTAATTATTATCCTCATAATCTTCAAAAAATCCCTCACTTTCCCTTACCATGTGAATGTAACCCCTTTACTTGTTAACATGGTTTATTGGTTGGAAACTAGGCAAAATCTAGAAAAAACAACCTATAGTAACCTATTAATCCCAGGAAACAATGGATCATGGTTATGTTCTTTTTATAGGACATTATTTCACTACAATTGTCATTGAAGGGTCAATAGTAGTCTTTCATGGGTATATTTCCATGAAAGGGAATTTCATTAATAAAAAATTCACACTTACTCTACCTCTCTTGAAATTTCTTTTTATGTGGGTCTTAAGAATTATTTGATGATGTCACTCATGCTCTTCATATCTCTTATTTTATATTAAGAAATCATCAATGAATACCACCATATTTTTATCATGATTCTCCTTCAATACTCTATTCATCAGATGAATACAGAAAAAAGGTGCACTATTAATTCAAAAAGGAATTACAGTCAACTAAAAAAATTATACCTTCATCCAAATGTCTTCATTAGTATATTATCTTTATTTACCCTTTGCTGATGATAACCAAAGATAATATCAATCTTTGAAATGTATTGGGTTCGTTGATGTTGATCAAACAAGTTATGAATGTGTTGTAAATGATACATATTCTTTCACTATAAAATATTTCACTTTTTTCAACAAGGTATATCTATTGGTAAAAGTATATTTTCTGTTGGTAAAATGTTTTACCAACATATGTCCCTGTCATTAAATTGTCGGTAAAAGCTCTATCGCTAAATGTTTTTGCGACAGATAAAATAATTCTGTTACAATTATAATAATATCAACAGATAATATATATTTTGGTTAAAGTGTTTTGTAGTAGGTTCTAATAACAAATTTTTCTTTTGGTAATAATATTACCAACATATAATATATGTTTATTGTCACACTCTGACCTGGTTGATTTATTATTTTTAATGGTTTTAATTATTATTTTGAGTTTTGGTACTAGGTGGGTCGAGTTTTAAAATTTTGGAAGCTCTTTTCACTATCGTGCGGTCAGCCCGTATGGATGCCCAAGTGCATTGGGTTGTGGCGCACGACTTGCGCGTGTTTTTTTTTAAGTCGTGTGACGAGCGTGTGGCTCAACATTGTAAGCGGGCAGTGTCGGGTGACACGGGTTGAGCACGACTCACTCGACCGTGCGTCCGACTGCAGGTAATCGTGCACGGACCACGGGGTTACCTAGTTTTTAGAATAAATAATACTATTGCGTTTAAAATAAAATAAAATAAGAATGGGTTAAATAAAATGAAATAAATAAATAAATTTTTGATAATAATAATAATAATAATAATAATAATAATAATAATAATAATAATAATAATAATAATAATAATAATAATAATAATAATTCCCCCTGTTCGTTCTCCCTTTTGCGCACCAGGACCCTCGCCTCCAATCCTCCTTCCCTGCACGAAGCCAACCGCCCCAGCTCCTCCTCCCTGCACGAAGTTGCCTCCCGTCGCTGCTCCTCTTCCCTGCGCGAAGCCCGTCACCCCCTTCCTCCTGGTCCCTCGCGCGCATCCACCCACCTCCTGGTTTTCTCCCCTGCACCGTTCAATTTTCATCCTCCTCCCTGCGCCGTCCAGCCGTTCGGCCGCCGCCTGACCTCCGGCCACCCCGCCGACGCGTGACCCCAGCCTGCTGCGCGACCTCAGCGCCCCCACCCCGTCCCTCTCCAGCCAGCGTGAGGCCGACCCCTTCCCTGTCCAACCGACACGAGAGCCCCCCTGCCCCCTTCTGCTTGGCGCGACCCACCGACAGCGGCCCACTCCCTCCTCCCGGCCAACCAGCTCCGGCGAGAGCCCCTTCATCCGATGGTTTCTCTGTCCCGGCGCGACGACCTCTTGGTATAACCTCATTTCTTTATTTTGGTGTTTTCTCTTCATTTTTACCCAAATTCTAAAAGCTTCGGGTTGTGTTCGCGCGTCTTGTTTGGTGTCTAGGGTTTGCAATTGGCCCGTGGAGCGATGCACTTTCCTCTATTGTGGTTCTGTCACTCTTGCACGTGTTGAGGTAGGCGTTTCATTCCCTTTACTCCCAATTTCAAGTCATGTGGTGCTTGTGTGTCGTTATTTAATTTCTAAAACATGTTTCACACTTTTATTACATACTTAGTTAATTTTTAGTAGAGATTTCATATTGGCGGAAGTGATCGCAATTAGATTTTTTTCTTTTTTTTGATGTCGTTCTTTCATGCGCATGTAAATGCCTCACCTTTTGGTCTTGAGTAATTGTCATTTTCTTTTAAAATGGTATTGTTGGTTATATCAGGGTGTGTTTTGGATATAAATCATTTTGGCAACATTTGATTGTGTGTTATGACATGTGCATTTGGTTTTTGTGAGTCCTTGGTACTCTTGGTCATGCGTTGGTCCTTGCCGCCTTATTTTTGGGTATCTTTTGTTGTTATATTGAATTTATGGTCAACAACCGAGGACGCGCACACATACACCTAAGGTATGTATATATATAATATATATATATGTCCTCCAAGTATGTAGTCCCCCCTGGCGCGAGGAATACATGCATTGGATTATGGATATATGTATATATATATATAGGTATGTGCGTGCGAGTGCAGGCTGATTTCGAGTGGTCGCCGCCCTTTTTGTCAAGTTCCAAAGTGTTCGACATGACCTGGTTCTTCCTTGAGGTAGGCGAATTCACATTTCCCCTTTTTAAAATAAGTCCATTTAATGCTTGCATGTTTTTAATAAATTCTTTTACTAGATTAGTATCTTTGAAAAATAATTGGCCAACCTGCTATAGTGTTTTCAAGTTTTCTTTTGGGCTTGTTAAAAAGTAGTTTGCTACATTATCTTCTAGTTTGTGTAATTAGTCTGATTTGTTAATATAGTTTTTTAACGAACTGTTTGATTTGTTTATGGAATGACTTGCAAACTGTTTGTGTTGCTTTAAGTGTTTTGGAAAACATGGTTTTAATGGGGTTTTTAAGGTTTAACCATTGGGTTCGAAACATGTTTTGGTATTTAGCGTTGTTTCAAAAATGGTTCGTAAATGTTTATTGTTTTGGCATGTTTTGGTAAATGCGTGTTTTGGTAAATGCATGTTTTTGTGAAAGGATGTTTATTACTGTTTTGGAAACATTCCTAAATGTTTTGGTAAATGGTTGATGAGGTAAACCTAAAGGCTCGTTTGATATTTTAGATTGGCTGTTTACAAAAGTTTTGATGCGTGTGAATTGTATGAGGTCCGTTTGGCATCTTTGAAACTGTGTGTTTGGAAAACCCCTCTTTGGTTAGGCCCTTTGCCTTGTCTGTCGATCAGGTGACAGGAGGGTCCTCGGCATGAGCCTCCTTTTGAGAATTTTTATGTTAAGGCATGAGACTAACCTGTTGGATTGGTGTTGCCCGATCCGGTTGGGCCGAATGCTTGTGGCCCGCAACTATTGGCACTGTAGCATCTCTGACCACTGTAGCGGAGCTGACCGACCGACACCGACATGTACTGTAGCGGTGCAGACTTCGGGGTCAACAGTACTGTAGCGCTTTTGACTTCCAGCCGGCAGACACTGTAGCACTTTTGACAAAGTGAGCCGCCGATCACTGTTGCAACGCGGACTACTTTTCAGAACAGTAGACCGTCTTCTTCATATGTAGCCCATTTTTTGGGCTAGGGTTTTATGTTGGAAATCCTCTGTAATTTTTGTGCTCTCGAATCATAGTGAAATTCTGCCTCTCCCGTGGACGTAGGGATTTTTCCCGAACCACGTAAATCGCCGTGTTCATTGTTGCTTTTCTTTCTTTCGTTTTCTCGTTTTTCTGTCGTTCTGTCTCCCGGTGATTCCGCAACATAACCTTGAGGTGGTTGGGGTGGTGCCAGTTTGTGTCGCGTGCTGGATTATATTTATATGGCCTGTTATTTGAATGTGTGGCACACCTCTTTGTGAACATGGCACGAAAACTTAGCATAGCAAGGAGGTTTACTGAGAACGATTGCTGCACTAGTTTAGACTACGCACTGGCTAGTGGCTCTTAGTACGGATTATACTCTGCTAGGGGATTGGGCCCCTCGGTTAGGCTAGGTAGGGCAATACTGAACGTTTGGGCGTTATGACGTCATCGAGAGTTAGACATGCCTTCAGGACGAGTCACATGTATAGTACGTTCTGGTCTTCCTCTGAGTTCTTAAGTTTTTCGTGATTTTTTGATACGAGCACTATTAGTACCATTGCTCGTGCTGTGTTTGGAATCATACCCTTGAACTTGGTTTTGGTGTTTTCTTGGAAAAGTTTTGTGTGTATGATTGGTTTTAAAATGAACTTCAAAGTAGCTATTTTGGAAAAGTTTGTGTGAGCCCCTCTTTTGTTTTCTTTTCCTTGTTTTTGAATTATAAGGGCAATGAAATTGTGATTGTTAGTTTTCGAAATGCAGTGTAAATATGTTTATAACTGTAGTTCAAACTAGTATTTTTGGGCTGTTTTGGAACTGAAAAATGCATGGATTCTGTGGTTCACTTTTGGCATTCGTACTGAACATTTTAATGCTCACACCTATCTTACCTTTTAAGGTGCAGGTTCAGCTGTTTGGTTCAGGTTCTTGTTTCGTCTGCTTGTGCGAGGCAGACTGTTAGTTGTTGGAGGTGACCAAGAGGTCACATGGAGGTATGTGCAGTCTTGTTTTCTTGCCGCTGTTAGTTTTCTCTCTTTGTTTAGTCTATTAATTTATGTCTTCCTTTTATGAGCCAAATCGTTCCCACCTGTTTAGTTTTGATGCCTGACACTAGTTGTCAGCCCGCGGGGATCGGGAACGCCCCTCAGGCCATGCCGCGGGCCGACTCGGGTGACCGGTTCAGGGTCGACCCGGGTTGGTTCGTGATAAAATGGTATCAGAGGAGACCCTTGTTATTTGGGGTGTCTGGTAGAAGGAGATTATGACTGTCGGGGCTCATGAGGTAGGTTACGGGTCGGTGCCTACGAGACCTGAGTTACCAGGGGTAGTCTGGGATTTGAGTCTTTTGTCTTTGGTTGTTTTGGATTGAGGGATGACAATGAGGGCGAATCGGTTCACGTTGCGGCCTCACATGGGTTAGTGACCCATGTGGAGTCCAAGTGCCGGTTTAAGGTCCTCTTTAGTGTTATTTCTTATTTGGGGCATGACTCACCACCATGTCGTCGGGTTAGGCATAGACACTAGTTTCTCTTTCCGATGGTTTATAGTTGGTTTTGTTTCGTTTTGAACTCGGTCGATGTGAGTGTGTGTTGAAAATGAAAGTGATTTCTAAATGAAAAAAGGGGGTTTCTTCCGAATTGTTTTTGAAATTAGTAAAGTGGGGTTTTAAAGAGAAAGTGTATCAGTTTGGAAAAACTTGGTATGTGTTTGGATTTGGTAAGAAAAAGAATTGTTTGAACCTTGACACTCCTTATGGAGGGTCACACGTGCGTGGGTATGACGGAGAGTGCGTGGGGGCACTTGTTTGCAGATGATATGAGCGAGATTGAATGAACGCACATGTGACGTTTCATAAGGTGCCATAGGTGGGTTTTAAATTTTTAAAGAAATAATGGTTTTTGAAAAGTGATTTATACTTGTGTTTGTATATGTTTGGCTTATGGGCCTATTGCCCTTGGCTTGCGTTGTTCCTCTGATTGAGTTTTGCCTTGATGCCAGTTTTGATTGTGTTTTTCGTGTTGTTTTGAATATGCTGCCCAAAAAGCCTCTAAAAGTTGTTAATGAGTTATGCCTAGTTCCCAGTTCTTTTTGTCTGTTGCCTTCTTATTGAGGTAATTGATGTCTGTTAAAGGCAGTTGTATAGTTTGGAAAGATAGCGAGTCTTCGGGTTGTTGGGAACTCCCAGGGTAGTTAAGGTTCGTACCATCTTAGAATTATTTGAGGGTTCAGTTCTGGACTAGTAATGATGAGATGTGTCATCGTCAATAGAGTTTTGGGTGTGATTAATAGTGGTCGACTTCCGTGGAGGTTCCCCTTCTCGCGAGAAGTGCGGGCCGATGGAACCTGTCTCCAAGAAACCATCCTCTTCTGTACCGACTCCTAGATTGTTGGTCCGTTCTCTCGCATGCCACTAGTGTGACCAGTTCAGGCATTCTAAGCCGCCTTGTCGGATCCCTCCGAAGTCTTCCTACCGTGCTACTGTTCGGGCCATCAGGGAAAGTTCTGAAAGAAGCGTCGTTCGGGAGGAAGGAGTTAGGGACTGGAGGATGCAAATGTCTGACTGTGAGGCAGAAGATGCTTTAGCCATCAGGGCCCCTGCCACAGGTTTCGGGGTGAAGCTCGCGCACAGTCAGGAGTTGCCGAGGGTGTGTGAAACCTCGGTCCGGATAATGTTTTCAGCTTTGGAATGGAAATATCCAAAATTTTCTTGTTCTATTCTTATCACTGTCGTAAGCTCATCCTTGTTGTGGGGACGTGATGAGCTCGTTGCCCCACGATCCAAGCAGTCTTATCTGCTCTCAGTGTGGTTTTTAAATTGTTCGGTCTCTTTGAATGGTGTGGGCCGTGATTGAATGAACCTGTTCTGATATTGAGTTGGTTTCAGCTGTGTTTGTTAGGGGGATGTTCGTTTCGTGAAATTGATGGGAGGTGTTGAGTTAATTCTTCATCCTTAAGTTGCTGGGTTGTTTTGTAGCAAGTTTTCTGACAAAGGCTCAGGTGTGTTCTTTGGTCCATGTTGGGAAAATGAACGAGTTTAGTTTGGGAGTTCTCGCGTTGGCCCCCCCTGGGGGGTAGTGTGTTCGAGTTTCGAGGGTTTCCATATTAGTGAATTCTTTTGGTGGGGAGAACCCTCCCATGTTCTCCCCTCAACTTCGGGCATTGATTGTTCATGAGTTGGTCGGGTGTGACATGTGTTGGTAATGGTCACCCCGAGCCTCTCGGTTTCTTCTGGTTTGGTTTGGTCATGGACTCTAGTTATGTCAACTGTTGGCTTGATGACTTTCTGAGGGCAGAAAGTGTCTGTGGTGGGGAGAATTGTCACATCCCGACCTGATTGATTTATTATTTTTATGGTTTTAATTATTATTTTGAGTTTTGGTAGCAGGTGGGCCGAGTTTTAAAATTTTGGAAGTTCTTTTCACTGTTGCGCGGTCAGCCCGCATGGATGCCCAAGTGCATTGGGTTGTGGCGCGGGACTTGCGCGTGTTATTATTATTATTATTATCCTTGGTTTTAATATTATTTTTATAATAAGATAAAATGAAAAAATATAGAATCCCTATTCTACCCGGCGACGCCCCCCTCCCCCTGTTCGTTTTCCCTTTTGCGCACCAGGACCCCCGCCTTCAGTCCTCCTTCCCTGCACGAAGCCAGCCGCCCCAGCTCCTCCTTTTCTGCATGAAGTCGGCCACCCCAGCTCCTCCTCGCACGAAGTTGCCTCCCGTCGCTGCGCCTCTTCCATGCGCGAAGCCCGTCACCCCTTCCTCCTGGTCCCTCACGCGCATCCACCCACCTCCTGGTTTTCTCCCTTGCACTGTTTGATTTTCATCCTCCATGCGCCGTCCAACCGTCCAACCGTCCGGCCGTCGCCCGACCTCCGGCTGCCTCGCCGACGCGCAACCCCGACCTGCTGTGCGATCTCAGCGCCCCCACCCCGTCCCTGTCCAGCCAGCGTGAGGCCGACCCCTTTTCTGTCCAACCGACACAAGAGCCCCCTGCCCCCTTCTGCTTGGCGCGACCCACCGACAGCGGCCCACTCCCTCCTCCCGGCCAACCAGCTCCGACGAGAGCCCCTTCATCCGGTGGTTTCTCTATCCCGGCATGGCGACCTCTTGGTATAACCTCATTTCTTTATTTTGGTGTTTTTCTCTTCATTTTTACCCAAATTCTAAAAGCTTCGGGTTGTGTTCGCGCGTCTTGTTTGGTGTCTAGGGTTTGCAATTGGCCCGTGGAGCGATGCACTTTCCTCTATTGTGGTTCTGTCGCTCTCACACGTGTTGAGGTAGGCGTTTCATTCCCTTTACTCCTAATTTCAAGTCATGTGGTGCTTGTGTGTTGTTATTTAATTTCTAAAACATGTTTTGCACTTTTATTACATACATAGTTAATTTTTAGTAGGGATTTCATATTGGAGGAATTGATCGCAATTAGTTTTTTTTCTTTTTTTGATGTCGTTCTTTCATGCGCATGTAAATGCCTCACCTTTTGGTCTTGAGTAATTGTCATCTTCTTTTAAAATGGTATTGCTGGTTATATCAGGGTGTGTTTTGGATATAAATCATTTTGGCAACATTTGATTGCGTGTTATGACGTGTGCATTTGGTTTTTGTGAGTTCTTGGTACTCTTGGTCATGCGTTGGTCCTTGCCGCCTTATTTTTGGGTATCTTTTGTTGTTATAGTGAATTTATGGTCAACAACCGAGGACGCGCATACATACACCTAAGGTATGTATATATATAATATATATATGTCATCCAAGTACGTAGTCCCCCATGGCGCGGGGAATACGTGCATTGGATTATGGATATATGCATATATATATATATATATATATGTATGTGCGTGCGAGTGCGGGCCGATTTCGAGTGGTCGCCGCCCTTTTTGTCATGTTCCAAAGTGTTCGATATGACCCGATTCTTCCTTGAGGTAGGCGAATCCACATTTTCCCTTTTTAAAATAAGTTCATTTAATGCTTGCATGTTTTTAATAAATTCTTTTACTAGATTAGTATCTTTGAAAAATAATTGGCCAACCTGCTATAGTGTTTTCAAGTTTTCTTTTGGGGTTGTTAAAAAGTAGTTTGTTACATTATCTTCTAGTTTGTGTAATTAGTCTGATTTGTTAATATAGTTTTTTAACGAACTGTTTGATTTGTTTATGGAATGACTAGTAAATTGTTTGTGTTGCTTTAAGTGTTTTGGAAAACATGGTTTTAATGGGTTCTTTAAGGTTTAACCATTGGGTTCGAAACATGTTTTGGTGTTTAGCGTTGTTTCAAAAATGGTTCGTAAATGTTTATTGTTTTGGCATGTTTTGGTAAATTCGTGTTTTGGTAAATGCATGTTTTCGTGAAAGGATATTGGAATGTTTTGGTTCGTCTGACCATGTTTGTAAGAAATGATGTTTATTAATGTTTCAGAAACATTCCAAAATGTTTTGGTAAATGGTTGATGAGGTAAACCTAAAGGCTCGTTTGACATTTTAGATTGGATGTTTGCAAAAGTTTTGATGTGTGTGAATTGTATGAGGCCCGTTTGGCATCTTTGAAACTGTGTTTGGAAACCCCTCTTTGGTTAGGCCCTTTGCCTCGTTTGTCGATCACGTGACATGAGGGTCCTCGACATGGGCCTCCTTTTGAGAATTTTTATGTTAAGGCATATGACTAACCTTGAGGTGGTCAGGGTTGTGCCAGTTTGTGTCACGTGCTGGATTATATTTATATGGTTTGTTATTTGAATGTGTGGCACACCTCTTTGTAAACATAACACATAAACTTAGCATAACAAGAGGGTTTACTGAGAACGATTGCTGCACTAGTTTAGACTACGCACTGGCTAGTGGTCCTTAGTACGAATTATACTCTGCTAGGGGATTGAGCCCCTCGGTTAGGTCAGGTAGGGCAATACCGAGCGTTTGGGCATTATGACGTCATCGAGAGTAGGCATACATTCAGGATGAGTCACATGTATAGTACGTCATAGTCTTTCTCCGAGTTCCTAGGTTTTCCGTGATCCTTTGATACGAGCACTATTAGTACCATTGCCCTTGCTGTGTTTGGAATCATACCCTTGAACTTGGTTTTGGTGTTTTCTTGGAAAAGTTTTGTGTGTATGGTTGGTTTTAAAATGAACTTCAAAGTAGCTGTTTTGGAAAAGTTTGTCGGAGCCCCTCTTTTGTTTTCTTTTCCTTGTTTTTGAATTATAAGGGTAATGGAATTGTGATTGTTAGTTTTCGAAATGATGTGTAAATATGAAAACCTTATTTTTATAGTTGTAGTTCAAACTAGTATTTTTGGGCTGTTTTGGAACTGGAAAATGCATGGATTCTGTGGTTCACTTTTGACATTCCTACTGAGCATTTTAATGCTCACACCTATCTTACCTTTTCAGATGCAGGTTCAGTTGTTTGGTTCAGGTTCTTGTTTCGTTTGCCCGTGCGAGGCAGACTGTTAGTTGTTGGAGGTGACCAAGAGGTCACATGGTGGTATGTACAATCTTATTTTCTTGTTGCTGCTAGTTTTCTTTCTTTTTGTTTAGTCTTTATTAATTTATGTCTTCCTTTTATGGGCCAAATCGTTCCCACTTGTTTAGTTTTGATGCCCGCCACTAGTTGCCAGCCCGCGGGGATCGGGAACGCCCCTCGGGCCATGCCGCGGGCCGGCTCGGGTGACCGGTTCAGGGTCGACCCGGGTTGGTTCGTGACATTTATAAATTATATTTGAATAACAATTATAAATTTTTATTACTAGTAAAATTTAATATTATATTTATTAATTAATTTATCATATATAATACATCTGCTTTAATTATTAAATCGAAGATGATAAACATCACCGAAAAAAAAATTATATTAGTAATGAAATTTAATACAACGAGATCTATCACACCCCACCCACACAACACCCACACCCACACCCACACCCACACCCCCGACCCATCTATGCTTGCCCATCCATGCCAGCGAGCCATCTCCCATCCATGCCAGCGAATCGGCTCGAGCACCAGCCAATCCATAGCTCTAACACCAGCCCATCAATGCCAGCGAATTATCTCAATCCATGTCAGCGAATCAGCTCCTATCCTTGCCAGTGAATTGGCTCGAGCACCAGCCAATCCATAGCTCCAGCACCAGCCAATCCATGCCAGCGAGCACGGGCGTCCCATCCATGCCAGTGAGCACCGACGACCCATCCGTGCCAGCGAGCCAACTCCAGTGAATAATGACTATCAGGGACTCATCAATGCCCCAGGACCAGCGATCTAACTCCAACACGAATGAGAAACCTCAAGTCGCTGCTATACCACAACCCACAACTCCAAGATATCCACCACACACAACCAAAGAGCATACCCAACTCAGACCAACTCCAATATCATCGAGAAACCTCAAGTCGTTGGTGTGCCACACCCTTCAGCTCCAATATCTACATCAGAAGCAACCAAAAAGAATTCTCACAAATTAGTGCAAAATATCAGTCTGAATTGAAAACGAAATATTTTTACCCTACTTACCTCTAATTTCATCAACAATCCACTGAAAAAAAACCCTGAAATGCCACAGAGTAGCACTAGTAATGAAATCACCTATAATTGACCTGACTTAGAACTTTATGCTCTACCCAATATGAATCAGAGAAGCCACACACACCAATGATCATACCCACAAATCAGTGCAAACTATCTGCATGATTTGAAACCAAAATAAAAATAAATTAAAGTATAAAAAAAGATATGTATAGAATGAACATTTTTTTACCATACTAACCCAAATTTTAGCAAGAATCCACTAGAAATGAACCTGAAATGCCCACTGGGTTGCCCTAGTAATGAAATCGCCTGAAATGCTCACTTGATAAAACTAGTGTGAAGATTGTATTGGGACAAGATGAGTCTAGAAGTGTTTTTTGGATATAGGGTAAGGAGGCCGACATTTTTGGTATTGTCGGTGCTGAGTCAGCTGATGTTGGATCTGCTGGTCAAAGCTTTGGTGTTGTGTGTCGTATATGCTATCAAGTATAATGTTATTCTTTTAGAGTTTTGGGGTGTTACAAAATTTATCGTACTTAGAAAATTATTTTTATAAAATGGAAATCATTTTTGGAATCTACAAGTCATATAATGGTAATGGTGATGTTTTGGTATTTTTCTAAACGAGTTTAATTTTTAGTGAATATTGAAATATGGTTAAAAATGGTATATAACATTCTAAGCTAAATACATGAATTTTTGAGTCACAGATGATGTAAAAACTCAATAGTTAGAAACCTCATGCACCATTTACTCTCTACAATCACAATAATGAATACTAATCATAGTCTTTAGTGAAAATAATCAACTAATGTGCATAATATTCAAAACACTCCTCTCCTCCCCTTATAAATATCACCCCTCACTCCATTTACGTCATTGAACTTTCCAAATTTCTATACAAGTCCCCTTTCAAACCTCTCCCTTCTATCTTTGTTTTATCAGCCTCGCTAAATGTCCAGTTCCATGTACCCTTTGGAGTATTTCAAGGAGGTGACATTTAAGTGGTAACATTCCAAATTTACCTCTTATAAATTCATTACATCTTCTACCATCTCTTAACCTCCATCATACAACAATACATAATAACTGTAGTATCATATATATACTATAATTTTATCTTTATAATGAAATATATATCTAGAATGGTCCATACTTTTCATACATAGATATTACATCTAAATGGAAGAATATTCATTACATAACGTAGAAAAACCATGCCAAAACCATATAGGTTTAGTGTCTTTGGAAACTAGAAAACATAAACAATTGGTTCATAAAACATCTACATCATCTCCTGCTTATTTTTTCATAACTAGAACCATTTTTACACATCTTACTTAATACCCTTCTTCACTGGGATATGTAAAGACTGCAACATGCTTGTTGGCCGCGGATGCTCTGCCTTGATTTGCTTACAATTCAAACATCTCGAGACAAACCTGACCACATACCTTTTCATACCAACCCACCAAAACTACGCCTTCAACGCCTTATACATTTTCTAAATTCCAGGATGGATAGCCCGCTTGGAATGATGATAAGCCCTAAGAAGCTCCTCCTGAAAAGCCACTGGTACCACCATCCAATTCTGAAAACAAAATACTGAATTTCCATTCAGTTCCCAGTTCTCAATGATCTCCCCACCATTGAGTTTCAACCTCATCGCCATACAATCTTAATTAGGTGTTTGTGCCTCTTTAACCAAACCAGACAAGTCAGGAACCAACAAAACTAGAAAGAAGACTGATCTTCCACCTAGTTCCTCACATTCCAACCGCATGTCGGCTATGACCGACATCAATTGCCATTAATCTGATACATGTTTCCCCACTTGAGCATATGATTTTCTACTCAATGCATCCGCCACTAAATTTCCCTTAGCTGGTGTGTACAGTAAGTCAAAATCAAACATATAGAGATATTTCATCCATCTCCTTTGCCTCAGGTTCAAATCTCGTTGTGAGAAGATATTCTTTATGCTCTTATGATTGGTAAACACTGTAAATTTCTCACCGAAGAGATAATGACACCACATTTTTAAAGCATGAACCACTGCTGCCAACTCCAAATCATGTGTTAGGTAGTTCTTCTCATGCAACTTCAACTACTGTGAGCCATATGCAACCACATGACACCCCTGCATGAGAACACCCCCCCAACCCTGATTCTGATGCGTCACAATACACCACATACCCTTTCCCTTGTTCTGGAAAAACCAAGATTGGTGCTGATGTAAGGCGACCCTTTAATTCTTCAAATCATTTCTAGCACTGCTTATCCCATTGAAATGGGATATTCTTCCTTATCAAAGTTTTCATTAGTGAAGCCAATCATGAGAAATCACGAACAAAACGTCAATAATACCTAGCTAGACCCAGGAAGCTTCGTATCTCGAAGACGTTCTTTGGTGGTTTCCATGAGATAACCACCTCTATCTTTTCTGGATCAACAAAAACACCCCTCTCAGTAATAACATGGCCAAGGAAACAAACCTCATGTATCCAAAAGTCACACTTTGACAATTTAGAATACAATTGATGGTCCCTCAAGATCCCCAACACGATCGCCAAATGCTGCTCATGCTCTACCCTTGTCCTCAAATTCACCAGTATATCATCCACAAATACCACCACAAAAGAATCTAGATATCTCTTAAATATCTGATTCATCAATGTCATAAACACTGCTGGTGCATTCGTTAGACCAAAGGGCATAACCACATACTCGTAATGGCCATATCTACTTCTAAAAGTTGTTTTCGAAATATGCTCCTTCCTCACCTGTAATTGGTGATACCCTGACCTCAAGTCAATCTTGTAGAACCACTGATCTCCCCTCAACTATTCAAACAAATCATTAATGCGTGGAAGTGGATACCGGTTCTTTATCGTAACCTGATTAAGTCTAGGACAATTGATATAGAGCTGCAAGATTCCATCCACCTTTTTAACAAACAAAATCGGCACTGCCCATGGAGACGTGCTAGGTCGGATGAACCCTTTGTTTTCTAACTCTTCCAACTGCACCTTTAATTCGTGCAATTCTACTGGTGTCATTCGATAAGACGAAAGTGAGATAGGATCGATCCTGAGAAGGAGATCAATTTTAAACTCCACTTCTCTCACATGTGGAAACCCTAAGAATTCTTTGGGAAATACATCCATAAACCGATCCACAATTGCTGGAAGAACACTCTACTCAACACCTTCCAACGATGCCAATGACAAATCCTCTAACTGATATGAGATCGTGCCAACAGCTGGTGCCAACAAATCTCTTGCAACCATCTTTTCATTCTTCTCCCCTCTAAAGAGATGTTCAACCCCATCCTTTGTCATAAAACTAACTGTTCACGCATAACAATCGATGTGGGCCTTAAACATCACCAACCAATCCATTCCCAGAATTATATCATAAGCATCCATCTCAAGCACTGAGAAATCCCACATCAATTCAATGCCATCCACAAATAAGCAAGATGCTCTATAGAGGAAAGCTCGACACTCTCTTTGACCCAGAGGAGTTTGTATTTTTGAAACAGAAGGCATCATTTCCATGTGTAAACCCAACAAATCAAGGTGCGAGAAGCAATAAAAGAATGCGAAGCACCCGTATCAAACAAAAATTACATCAATGTTGAATTTCAATGAACCATACCTCGCACCGTGGATGGTCCCGACTAATCATCCATGACCACCTGCTCAGCTCCAAACAATTGCTTGTCAAACTCTACTCCTTATTACCCTGCTAAGGCGTCGTTGTATTTTGAGAATCACCATGACCCACTTTACTCTATTGCTGAGGGGTATGTTGCTACCCCCGTCCCGTCGAGGCATAAGACCCCTGTGACCCCTAAGGAGTGTCACAGACACCCGACCTCAGAGCATTCCGATAATAACGCTACATATGCCCCATCTGCTTACAATTATGACATACTCGAGGTTGTGTTGTACAATCCTGCTTGATGTGGTTCGTAGAACCACACTGAAAACATCCCAGCTTGCTCTGAGGCTTCGGAGGAAGATTCACCGATCCTGCTGTCAGATTATGAGTCGTACTCCCACCCTGGAAATAAGTGTCCCTCTTCCGCTTGAACCTAGTGTTCAAGTTCCCACTGTTTCCCATGGATACCAACATACTTCTCCCTATGTAGCCCCCACAAGATCCCGCTCAGCCACCATAGCCAGGTTCACCATTTTTGTGTAATCATCTATACACAACACCTCTATCTTGGAACACATTTCTTGGTTCAACCCAACTTCAAAAATTCATGTCTTCAACGATGTAATACCCACTACCTCAAGTGCAAACCACACTAAGTTCATAAACTTAGCTGCATATTCCATCACAGCCATGTTCCCTTGCTTCAAAATGAAGAAATCTGTTGTACGCTAAATTCTGAACATATGAGGGTAGAATTGTTTATTAAACAATTCCTCAAACCCCTCCCATGTCACAATTTGGTCCGTCTGAGCTTGGACTACCATCTCCCATTACCGGAGGGAAAGATATTCCAACATATATGTGGATAACTTCACTTTCAGCTCTGTCGGTGTTCTTAAGAAGTCATATATCCTATTTATTCGGTTCAACCATGCTTCATCCCTTTCTGGCTCCGAATCACCCCTAAACATGGGTAGATTCTTCCTTTGAAAATGAACCGCATGATCCACATGTTTTGGTTCATCCACTTTATTCTCACTTTCCACAGCTTGGAAAGTTTTCTCTATACTCCGCACTAATTACTGGTTCACCTGGGGCTCAGGTGCAACCACATTTTCAGTAGGTTCTTTCGGTTGGTCTCTACAACGCCTACTCGATGTCATTTCCATCAACACAAAAACAACCATAAGTCTCACTCCCTTAACAAGAAAGTGTTGTATTGGTGTAGCCTGATCCGGTTGGGCCGAATGCTTGTGGCCTGCCACTGTAGCGCTTTTGAAAAAGCTGGCCGCCGTTCACTGTAGTGACGCAGACTCACTTTTCAAACAGTGATCATCTTCTCCATTATTTTATAGCCCATTTTCGGGCTAGGGTTACTACTGAAAAAAAACCATCTGTAATTTGTGCTCCTGATATAGTGAAATTCTGCCTCTCCCATGGACGTAGGGATTATTCCTGAACCACGTAAATCGCTGTGTTCTTGTTGCTTTCTTTTTTTCATTTTCTCATTTCTGTCGTTGCGTCTCCTGACGATTCTGCAACAGAAAGGGTATACAATTTTCAATTTCAATACATTGAAACTATCACAACCAGACTTTCCACAAGTTCACATTTCCCATGTTGCACTATTTTCAAAAATCCACCATGTTTTGAAAATCGACCCATTTTTAAAATACCACAAGATTCCATGTTTCAAACCCTTCCGTTTTGAAACCCGATTCAGATTTTCCAAAATCTACACATTCATACCACACTATAAATCATTATACCCCAATGAAATATGCATCCTAATGGGAAGTCATTTCTACCATGCATGTCATGCTCATCTCATTGGTTACACCCACGACAATGACATCTCCAATGCCTATAAGTGTCTCCAAACACTTATGTACCCAACTTCTTGGTAACTTGATGTTCAACATAAAAGAGTTAGCTATGTCCTTTTACGCTATACATTACAAGTTCCGACAATCCTACACCTTACTACCATCTCGACTTAAGGAATAGACCAAGAACGAATGTCAACACCAAGACCAACAATCAATGCCAAAGAACCAAACAACTGTTCTCACTTGAAATCCAAGGACCGAACAAACTGATACCACTTGGAACATCCCACCCCATCTCATTGGCTTGAGAGGACGGAGGAATGCTACTTAGCCTTAAACGACGTTCCCAAGGCGCCAATCGCTGACAATAAATTCAGAAAGATTCGAGAATAAATTGGGGAACGATTTTCCCTAGAGATACAACCAACCAACAAAAAAATCCACCAACAACAAACTATATGATGCATGTCGACAAAACAACCAAACCCATACAATACCAAAAGACAACAAACTAATCCATAACAATCCCACATGCCAAATACAACCAATCCAAAATTAGAGTACAAAGCAGAAGAGTACAACAAGACTCCAACAGAACTAGGTCACCATCGATAGCTCCCCACCGAGCTCCAACCTCCAAGCACCACAACATCACCAAGGCATCATGCCGAATAACTAGCAAAATGAGATGCTTTACTCTTACCTGTGTCCTAGAATACAAAATCTACAAAAGCACCCATGTGCCAAAGCAGGGGGTGAGTACAAATACTTAGTAGGTTTCCCCCAAACGACTCCCCTACACATGCCACTAGGATAAAACCATTAGCACATTATATAAAACAGTTTATATAAAACATTCAATAGTTCAACCATTTCCACAAGCCAGCTCCAGTGAATAGTGACCCATCCATGCCAGCGAGCACCATCCATGCCAGTGAGCACAAGCCAGCTCCAGTGAATAGTTCAACAATTTCCACAAGCCAGCTCCATCCATGCCAGCGAGCACCGACGACCCATCCATGCCAGCGAGCCAGCTCTAGTGAATAGTGACCATCAGGGAACCATCCATGCCCCAGGACCAGTGATCCAACTCCAACACGAATGAGAAACCTCAACTCGCTGCTATACCACAACCCTCAACTCCAAGATATCCACTACACACAACCAAAGAGCATACCCAACTCAGACCAACTCCAATAACATCGAGAAACCTCAAGTCGTTGTTGTGCCACACCCTTCAGCTCCAATATCTACATCAAAAGCAACCAAAAAGAATTCTCACAAATTAGTGTAAAATATCAGTTTGAATTGAAAACTAAACATTTTTACCCTACTTACCTCTAATTTCATCAACAATCCACTAAAACCCCCCCTGAAATTCCACAGAGTAGCGATAGTAATGAAATCGCCTATAATGGACCTGACTTGGAACTTTATGCTCTACCCAATATGAATCAGCCACAGAAGCCACACACACCAATGATCATACCTACAAATCAGTGCAAACTATCTGCATGATTTGAAACCAAAATAAAAATAAATTAAAGTATAAAGGAAAGATATGCATAGAATGAACATTTTTTACCATACTAACCTCAATTTTAGCAATAATCCACTAGAAATGAACCTGAAATGCCCACTGGGTAGCCCTAGTAATGAAATCACATGAAATGCTCACTTGATAAAGCTAGTGTGAAGAATGTATTGGGACAAGATGAGTCTAGAAGTGTTTGTTGGATATAGGGTAAGGAGGACGACATTTTTGGTATTGTCGGTGCTGAGTCAGCTGATGCTGGATCTGCTGGTCAATGCCTTGGATTTCAAGGGTTACAAAGCTCTGATTTGTTGTTTCTGGAAAGAAGTGCTAGGCACAAGGTTTGAAATGGAAACTCTGGCGCTCGATTAAGATCAAATGTTATTGGAAATTTTGGAATTACAAAGGCTAAGAGATTGGATGTAGATTCGCAGGAGTTTGAGGGGTCGACAAAGGAAATATTCACATCAAAACAGGTAGAATTATGAGGGTAGTTCTTCTCTGGTGCTCACAAGTTCACACTTGAAAAAATAGTCTGATAAGGGGGATCTCCATCAGCTGCTACTTGCACTTGAGTGTATTGGAATGTTGCATGTTGTAGAGAATAAAAATAGCTTGGGAACCAATGTGGTCTATTATAGATGCATGTCAGGAAAATCAAACCCTCTTTGGGAATTCACTTAGGACATCAAGAACTTCTAAACAACTATTGTAATCTGGACAGAATTGATAAACCAAACCCAACAATCACTTAAACTTAAGTATGCAATTCTATTGTTGGACTATGCAATCAATTTTGATACTCATAGATTTCAGATACTTATAGTAAATTATAGTACACCATACCAGAGATCCATATGCATCATTGTCAGGAAGAACAAATCCAAAAGAGGGGGGTATTTTTGCCCTCACTCTCACGCCTTCGGTGGTTCCCTCTCCTTCCGACGACGTCCTTCCCGCTCTCAGTTATCTCAACATTTCTTCAAGCCACCATCTCAAAAGGGATTCCATGAGGCGGACCAATTAATAGTAGAGGAAGAAGTAGAGATGAAGATAAGTCAATTTTTACCTTTTGTCCCCAGGCCACACTTGATGAAAATCTCAAGAATTTTGAAGAATTTTGAAGAATTCTTCCAGCAGTATGCTTATCAAGGTGGCAACACTAAGGCCAATGAAAAATCAATAGAAGCTGAGAAAACAAACAAAAGAAAAAGGAGGTCAAAGCCACTCACTACTAGTCAGAAGCGAAGCGTAGGGTACCAAATGACGACTTCAGATAACACATGGCAGCATCCACGCCTTCCCTATTGTATTCTCTAGGAGGACCATGCTTGTGATCCATGGAGGGTGTTGTTAATATGCACGCTGCTCAACTGCACAAGTGGGGGTGCAGGTCAGGAGGGTCCTGAAGAATCTTTTCGATCTGTGTCCTGATGTGAAGACTGCACCAATGGTTGACAAACAAAACATAGAGAATCTGACAAAATCCTCGGGCATGCAGAAGAATCGGTCCAACATGATTAAGCATTTTTCTGATGAGTATTTGAAGGATGACTAGACCCATGTCACTCCGCTGCCTGACATTGGCAAATATAGAGGTGATGCATATGCCATATTTTGCATCGGAATGTGTGATCTTTGTTGAACCCGACGATCGTAAGCTGGTCAAATACTGGTGATTTTTCCATACCCGTACCCACTATTGATGACTTCCATCCTCTCATTTTGCAACTCTTTTGGTGATTTCTCGGTACCCACTGCTGATGACATCCCTATCATTTTGCAATCGTTATAGGTTTGGTCTCTTAACTTATGGGCGTCATGCCCACGTTTTTGTGGCTCGTTTCCCTTTTAGTGATGCTTTATACAGTGGAGATCTGCTAAAAAAACATATTCCAGATTTATCGAAGCTGCGATTTCTCCATTGAGCTAACTTCAAAAGGCCCATGTGGATCGATGATCGAAGCAACTATACAAACCCTTGACTTCATAAAACAAGAATTATTTAGTAAGAATTAGTATGATTTGTCAAAAATGGCGAAAAACATTACATATTCTCAAATCTTTAAACAAATAGAACAAAACTGCAATGTAAATCTCAGATCTGTAGATGAAACAATCCGGGAAGCCTTGAATCTGCCACTCTCATTCACTAGCGACGCAAACAATAATCACCACACCAGATAACCTCCTTGAAACTTGCTGATTTCATCCCACATAACTTTGATGGAGGTTGTTTTTCTAGTGTCACTCATGCACATTGTGTAGTTGGGTGGTGTTCGGTTGTTTGATTTGTCGTCAGTCTTGAATCAACAAGTTTCAAGGAGGTTATCTGGTGCAGTGATTATTGTCTGCGCTGTTGGTGAGTGAGAGTGGAAGATTCAGGGTTTCTTGGATCGTTTCATCTACACATATGAGATTTTTATTACAGTTTTGTTCTGTTTGTCTAAAGATCTGAGAATATGTAATGTTTTTCGTTATCTTTGACTGATCATACTAATTCTTGCTAGTTAATTCTTGTTTTATGAAGTCGAGGGTTTCTACACTTGCTTCGATCATCAATCCATATGAGCTTTCTTTTGGAGTTAGCTCAATGGAGAAATCCCAATTTCAATAAATCTGGAATTGGTTTTTTTAGTAGACCTCTTCTGTATAAAAGGTCACTAAAAGGGAAACACGAGCCATAAAAATGTGGGCATGATGCCTTTAAGTTAAGAGAACAGACCCAGAACGATTGAAAAATGAGAGGGATGTCATCAACAGTGGGTGCTGAGAAATCACCAAAAGGGTTGCAAAATGAGAGGATGGAAGTCATCGATTGTGGGTATGAATACAGAGAAATCGCCAGTATTTGACCAGCTTATGATCGTTGGGTTCAACAGGATCACACATTCCGGTGCAGAATATGACATACGCATCACCTCCATATTTGCCAATGCTAGGCAGTAGAGTTACATGGGTCCAATTGTTCTTCAAATACTCCTCAGAAAAACGCTTAATCATGTTGGATCAATTCTTCTACATGCCCAAGGATTTTGTCAGATAATCTATGTCTTGTGCGTCAACCATTATCGCAGTCTTCGCATCAGGACATAGATTGAAATATTTTGCAGGGCATTCATGACCTGCACCCCACTTGTGCAGTTGAGCATCATGCATATTAACAACACCCTGATTGAATCATGAGCATGATTCTCCTGGAGAAGATGATAGAGGCAATGTGGAGGTTGTCATGTGTTATCTGAAGTCATCCTTTGGTACTCCATGCTTCGTTTCTGACTAGTCGTGAGCGTCTTTGACCTCCTTTTTCTTTTATTTGTTTTCTCAGCTTGTATTGATTTTTCATTGGCCTTAGTGCTGCCGCCTTGATAATCATACTACTGGATTAATACATCAAAATTATTGAGATTTTCATCAGGTGTGGCCCTTGGAACAAAAGGTAAAAATTGACCTATCTTCTTCTTTGCTTCTTTCCCTGCTGTTAATTGATCCACCTTATAGAAGCCCTTTTGAGTTGGTGGCTTGAATAAAGGTTGAGATAACTTAGTGCGGGAAGGACGTTGTCGGAAGGAGAGGGAACCACCGAAGGCACGAGAGTGAGGGAACAAATGCGTCCCCCCTTCTTTTGGAGTTGTTCTTCTTGGCTAGAATGTCTATGGATCTCTGGTATGATGTACTATAATTTACTGTAAGTATCTGAAATTAAGGAGTATCAAAATTGATTGCAAACCCCAATAATAGAATTGAATGCTTAGGTTTAAGTGATTATTGAGCTTTGTTTATCAATTCTGTCCAGATTATAATAGTTGTTTAGAATTTCTTGATGTCCTAGGCGAATGCCCAAATAGGGTTTGAGCTGCCTGGCCTGCAGTTATAATAGACCATATTGGTTCCCAAGCTGTTCTTATTCTCTACAACATGTAGCATTCCAATGCACTCCAGTGCAAGTAGCAGCTGATGAAGATCCCTCTTATCAGATCACTTTTTCAAGTGTTAACTTCTGAGCACCATAGAAGAACTTTCCTCATAATTATACCTGTTTTGATGTGAATATTTCCTTTGCCAACCCTCAAACTCCTGTGATTCTACATCCACTCTCCCAACCATTGCAATTCTAGAATTTCTAATGACATTTGAACTTAATCGAACATCAGAGTTTCCTTTTCAGACCTTGTTCCTTGCACTTGCTTCCAGAAACAACAAACCGGAGCCCTGTAACCCTTGAAATTCAAGGTTTTGACCAGCAGATCTAACATCAGCTAACTCAGAACCAACAATACCAAAAATGTCAACCTGGTTACCCCATATCCAACAAACACTGCTAGACTTTTCTTGTCCCAATACATTCTTCACACTAACTTTATCAAATGAGCATTTCAGGCGGTTTCATTACTAGTGCTACTCAACGAGCATTTAAGGTTCTTTTTTACTGGATTGTTACTAAAATTGGGGTTAGTAGGGTAAAAATGTTCATTCT
Organism: Viscum album; assembly: GCA_963277665.1. Taxonomy (NCBI): domain Eukaryota; kingdom Viridiplantae; phylum Streptophyta; class Magnoliopsida; order Santalales; family Viscaceae; genus Viscum; species Viscum album. Next base: position 273,011,678 of record OY728155.1, on the reverse strand, counting down.
ATGCATATCTTTTTTTGTACTTTAATTTATTTCTACTTTGGTTTCAAATCATGCAATTATTTTGCACTGATTTGTGAGTATGATCATTAGTGTGTGTGGTTTCTATGGTTGGTTCACATCGAATAGAGCATAAAGTTCCAAGTCAGGTCCATTACATGAGGTTTCATTACTAGTGCTATTCAGCGGCATTTCCGGTTCTTTTTTGTGTGGATTGTTTTTGAAATCATAGGTTAGTAGGGTGAAAAATGTTCATTCTATGGAGATCATTTTTTTATACTTCCATTTATTTTTATTTCATTTTCAATTCGTGCAGATATTTTGCACTGATTTGTGGGAATGCTTTTTGGTTTATTATTTATATATTGGAGCTGAATGGTGTGACATACCAACGACTTGAGGTTTCTCGCTGTTATTGGAGCTGACCCAATTTGGGTATGCTCTTTGGTTGTGTGTGGTGGTGATCTTGGAGTTGAGGTCTGTTGGTCGGAGTAGATTACTCAAGAGGGGAGTGGTGAATTGAGTAACTATAAAAATTTCTGTAAAAAAATATTTCTAAAAAGGTTTCTCCAAAGACTAAATACAGCCCAGTTAATCAAGGTTATACTGTTATAAGAGTTTGACTGTTTAAGCAACTTCTAAGAAGATTGATTAATTCTCAGTTATCTTTATTTGTGTTATTAATATCACTTTTGAAGTTATTCTACTAAGACAAGCCAATTATAACTTCTTTCCAAGACTAACTATCAAAGTAAAATTAGTGATTTCTGAATTATATAGTAAATCAACAAAACAGAGAAGACTAATTTAAGAAGCACAACAGATATGAAACAAGTGGTTTAGTCTCAAGCCGAGACGTAATCCACTCCACTTAGTGATCACCTTCCACCAAGTAGTTTATATAATGAACTTTGATCTACACCCTGGATCGGGGTTAACAACAGTACACAGACTGTCCAGGTCACACAGGGACCTCTTCCACAGTTTTCGTGGGTACAAAATAACCAGGCCACACAGGGACCTCTTTCACACTTATCCATGGGTATACACAAGAGTAAAAGAATGGTTGAGTAAGGATATCTTATATCCTTCAGTTTAATGCAGGAGACAGAGTGTGTTGTTCTACAGGTACACACTCTGCTCGAAAGGTAATAAACAGATACATAACATAGCACAAATATGGAGATGAGTTTAGAAGTGCTCTGAGTGTTAGTCTTTTCAGCTTTGAACTTCTTGAGATGAAGCAGATGCAGATCTCGAGTCCTCATTTGTAAAACAGAGTGTCGCGATTCATCTTGTGTTCGTCGTGAGGTTCAACAGAGCGAAGATGTTATCTAAGTTTCAAATATGCTTCGTGTGCTCTTCAGCAGTGTCAAGTTGCATGCAGTAGGCCTTTTTCTTTTGAAACTTGCTCTAATTGTGTTCTTCGTTATGGTGCTCACGACCTTGCTTTTTGTTTTGTATCGCGCACTTTGATTCTTGGCCACACTTCGCTTTTATCTTGGAATGCATGTGTTGAAGCCAACATGTTGCATGTATTCTGCACCTCGTACCTCGTACTGTTTGATGATATGTCTACAAAGAAACATTAATTATGTCAGTGCATTAAAATCTTCAAATATGACCGTTAGAAATTAAATTAAAAGACGACAAAATAGTTTAAGAAACAGTGTCTCCTTTTCACGGTGTCTAGATTGATCACGGTGTCTGAGTGTCACGGTGTCTCATGGTCACGGTGTCTCGCGGTCACGGTGTCTCATGGTCATAGTGTCTTGTTCATGGTGTCTGCTTCACGGTGTCTTGATTCATGGTGTCTTGTTCATGGTGTCTGCTTCACGGTGTCTTGCTTCACGGTGTCTTGCTTCACGGTGTCTTGTTCACGGTGTGTACTTCACGGTGTCTTGCTTCACGGTTCCAGAAAGACATAACCAGTGGAAAACTCACGGTGTCTCAGACTTTTCAAAGTAACTATGTTCAGATTTAAGCAATGATGATAATAAAATGGATTAGACTTAAACATTTGTCAAAGAAGGTATTATGAGAGTAGATCAAGGATAATATAAAGTAAGTAAACTAAATGTAGAGTAATTAAGATCTTGAATGACTCTTCTTAAAGCATGAGAATACTTTAAACATTAATACACATGATTTGATGTAATTTACAGGAATTAACAAGGTTGAATAAAATTTGTGATCATTAAAACATGATTAATACACTAGGAGTCCAAAAATCTCTCCTTTTTTGATGATCACAAATCATGTAAAGTTAATGTGTATATTGGATTCAACTATATAGATAAATGGCTAACATATAGAAATTTCTCCCCCTTTTGGGATTATCAAAAAGATGGAATAAGAGAAGTAAAAAATGCACATTCCAGTAATATCAAATAAGGTTTAGTACAAAAAAAGAGCAATACAAAAGCAATAACATCCCTATCAAAAAAGAGTAATAAATGTTCTTCTTCATGGGGTGACCTTCTCTTTGCCTTTAGCTGTAGTGGCAGAAGAGGAAGCCATAGGGGCAGAGGTCGAGGTAGAAGAAGGTAGTGAGGTGGTTGATAGAGGGTAAAAGAAGGCCTTTAAAAACTGATTGAGCGAAAGTAGGACCAGTAGAAGATCTAGACAGTTGTTGATCGAGAATCACAGGTCTGATCTGACTTAGTGCTTGGCCGACAGACATAGTGGTTAAGGCTAGGGCAGAGGTGAAGGTAGGCAGCCCGGGTCTTAGAGGTGCAGCCGATGGAGCAACAATGGCTGTACTCTGGACATGAAGATAGGGCCTCAGGAGTTTGATGAAATCTGTAATGATCTCTCCACCATATTGCATGGCTTTATCAAAATCATCCCTGTTATCCATAAACTTGTCCAACAATCAAGTAAACTCTGTGAGCTTTTGGACTTGGGTCTTGAAAACTTGAGTCACATGAGGAATCCATAGATTTTCTACAAGATACTTGAAATGGTTTGTCATATCGGTCTTGGAGAAGATTTTGTTGAAGTAGAAATCCACTTTCTTGGTAATCTCTTGCTGAGCATCATTAGCAATTTTGGAGTGGATTTGTACTAGGTCAAGAACTCTATCACTGTTCTTGACAACTTCAGATAGAGAAGTCGTATTGAAACCACCGAGTACATTCTGAAGATCTTCTTTGACTACAGTTCTGAGCAGATCACTATCCAAGGAGGGTTTAGAGGATTGACCAGATGATTTAGAGGCATTGACAGTTGTGGTCAGAGATTTGAGTTGATTCAACACCTTCTGAAGACACACTGTATACTCATCAATGAGTTTATTAAGATTGGCAACAAGCTCTCTCATTTCCTTCACAATTTGTTTGTTTCTTTCAGCGATCTTTTCATCTGAGGAAGCTAGATAAGCTTGAATATGAGACACAACAACCTGTGGGATTTGAGGAGCAACATGTTCTACAGGAGAAGCGACATGCTCAGATCTCGAATGCAGCTCTCTCTGCATGTCTTCAACCATACTTCTTAGGGTCTTCACTTCATTACGAAGCAACTTATTTTCAACTCTTACTTCTTGAATCTCATGAAACATCTTAGGTTGTATTTTCCAAATAATTTTCTCCAATAATAGTGAGACATCTCTCTCACTTAAATTGGTTACAGGAAGAGGTTGGGTATTCATGAGTTTCTCAACTCCAGACAATAGGGTAACACCAAATTCTTTCAGATCATCCTTACTCACAAAAGATGGTTGTTCAGATAAAGGTTCAGGAATAGGGACTGGTATAGGCTCAGGTTCCTTCTCAGGTGCAATATTGGAGACAAACTTTAACTGGAATATAGAGGAAAGATCAAGTCTGGTTTCTGTAACCTATTGAGAGTCATCCATATCATAGAAACTGGGAAACTTATACTGAGTGTCTACAGGACTTGACTCAGTTGGATGTGAAGCTTCAATAGACTCAAGATGGGGTTTGCTCCCCCTCAACAGGTGCCTCCTTCTTAGGACTGAGAGGCTTAGGATCTCGGTCTAATTCCACAGACTCAGCTCTAAGTTCCTCACTTATTTCCTGTCTAGCCAACTGAAAAGCTACCTCCATCCGTTCTTCAGCTGAAGGGATGATTTTAGGAACAAATTATTCTACTGGGAGTTTCTCAAGATTGACTTGTTGCAAAACGGGCAGCTCTTCCACTATAGGCTCTTCCATGGCATGCTTTTCAGATTCTTTGACAACTGATTCTATTTTAGCCTCGGGTTGAGTTTTCAAATTAAGAGTTTCTTTAGGAGCATAGACTTCTTCTTCAAGAATTTCATGAAGAACAATAGTCCTGTCTTCCTCAATAATAACAACTTCCTGAGGTGGCACTTCAGCCTCTTCTTCCTCTTCTTCAGGATACTCAGCAATCTCATCTGGTTCCAAACCAGGATCAGAAATATCTCTTGGTCTTGCGGGTAATCCACCAGATTGAATTTATCGTAAATTCTATCATTGTCTTCCACCCATTCCCTTTTCCAAGGATTTCAGTTTATCTTCATTCTTTTGTTAGTGGCTTTTGAGAGACAGAATTCACAATCCCTTATCACTTCCTCATTGGGTCCAACCATACCTTTGGCAAGAAGCATGGCTAAGATTAGTCGAGAGTAAAACAGGGAAGTTGACTTAGATGTGACTTTGATCAGCTCACACATATGATGTATGATATACGTGCACAGGTTGATCTTATGCCCATTTTTCATAAGGTGAATCAGAAACACATCTTGATATTTTAAAACAGCAAAATCACCTTTTCTAGGACTAACCAAATTCTTTATAAACTTGAACAGAAGCCTTGATTCTCCATCTAATTCAGCAGCAATGACTCTCCTCTGGGTGCCATTTCCAGTTAAGGTTTTCAGGGCATCTTCTAAATCGAAGAATTCGGTTGAAGGTGGAGGTCCTCTCTGATAATCCTCACAGATGCCTTCATGAGGTATCCTAAGGCATGCAACCCATAACCTCGAAGAGAATGAGCATCTCTGGCCATTGAACCGACTTCTTACAACATAACTATAACCAAAATCAAAAGAGAAGTGTACGTACTGGTAAAACTGAGCCACTAACTTAGGGTAGATGGGTCTATCTTTCTTTGAGAACCACTCTAATCAGCCTTGCTGTTCTAACACTTTCAATACCAGAGACTTATTAGATAGAAGCCATTTAGGGCAAATATCTTTCTCAGGTACAACAACGCGGTTTACCAGATTCAGATTTAAAGGTCATTCAGGTGTTAGCTTAGGTGCAATCTTCTTCTTCTTCGAGATGCGCTTCTCAGGTGTTGATGATGAAGGACGTTTCATTCTTGGCATTCACTGAAGGTTCGAGCGAGAGAAGGGTTGCATGGATGAAGAAGGGTTTGAAATGAGTAAGTAGAAGAAACCCCGAGTGAAGAATCAAGTGATACTTTATTTTATTTTATCATTTAGGAATACCAAATGTCGCGAAAATAAAAACACGGGAAAATAAGGAAGGGAAAAGAATAATTACCGCGATTTAGGTTTTTACAAAAAAAAATTATAAAGAATTTTTACGGTGAGGTCGTGTCTGGTCATTACGGTGAGACAGTGAACGAACTTCTCAGCATGCGTTAAGGCGAGACAGTAACTGTCAGACAATAATCACAGAATACTAACTGTGAGACCGTAATCATGAAATAGTTAAGTATAAAACAGTAAGATATCGAACAATAAGACCTGAAACAGTAACAAGGCATCTATTTGAGATTTATCATGCCTAGTTCATGTATGATGTTGTATATTCTCTCAGAATTTAATGGTTTGGTGAATATATCAGCAAGTTGATATTCAGTAACAATGAGTTCCAAAGTGATATCACCTTTTTGATAATGATCTCTCAAAAAGCGATGTCTTACATCAATGTGCTTTGTCCTAGAATGTGAAACAAGATTTTTTGAGATGTTAATAGCACTCATGTTATCACAATTTATAGGTACATGTCTGAATTGTTATCCATAATCTTGTAATGTGTGTTTCATCCACAAAATTTGTGCACAACAACTGCCAGCAGCTATGTATTCAGCTTATGCAGTAGATAATGCAACAAAATTTTGTTTCTTACTACACCATGATACTAGTGACTTGCCTAAAAGGTGACATGTTCCATATGTGCTTTTTCTATCTAACTTACAACCACCGAAGTCAGCATCAGAATAACTAACTAATTCGAATGATTGTACTTTAGGGTAAAACAGTCCTAAATTGGGTGTATGCTTGAGGTATTTGAAAATTCTCTTTACAACATTTAAATGAGATTCCTTAAGGTTTGCTTGAAAACAAGCACACATACACACACAAAATATAATGTCAGGACGACTAGCAGTTAAGTAGAGTAAACTTCCAATCATTCCTCTATAAGTGGTTTGATCAACAGATTTTCCATCTTCATTAAGATCCAACTTACAAGTGGTACTCATGGGAGTGTCACTACTTTTAGTGCTATCCAATACAAAACGTTTTAGAAGATCTCTAGTATTTTTACTTTGGGTTAAAACAATTCTATCATTATTTTGAAAGATTTGAAATCTAAGAAAGAATTTTAGTTCACCCATTAAACTCATTTCAAATTCATTTTGCATCATTTTAGAAAAATCAACACAGAAAGAATTCTTCGAAGATCCAAAAATATTGTCATCTACATAGATTTGAACAACTAAAACATCATTAGAAATTTGTTTTATAAAAAGGGTAGGATCAACTATTCCTTTCATAAAACCTTTGGAAATAAGAAAAGTACTCAATCTATCATACCAAGATCTTGGAGCTTGCTTTAAACCATATAAAGCTTTTGATAGTTTAAAAATATGATTTGGAAAATGGGGGTTTGTAAATCCAGGGGGTTGTTCAACAAAACCATCCTTAGCTATATACCCATTTAAGAATGCACTCTTAACATCCATTTGATATAGTTTGAAATTCAGACGTGCAACATAGGCAAGCATGATTCTGATGATTTCAAGTCTGGCTACTGGTGTAAAGGTCTCCTCATAGTTAATTCATTCTTCCTGACTATAGACTTGTGCAACTAATCTAGCCTTGTTTCTAACTATATTACCAGCTTCATGTATCTTATGTCTAAACACTCATTTAATGCCTATGATAAAAGTGTCCTTGGGTCTTTCAACAAGTTTCCAAACTTTGTTTCTTTCAAACTGATTAAGTTCTTCTTGCATAGCCATCACCCAAAATTTATCATTGATAGCATCATTAATGTTTTTAGGTTCACGTTGTGACAAGATGACTTGATGTTCAACCTGATTTCTAAGAGAAGCTATAGTTTGAGTTCCTTTGTCTAAGTATCCTACAACAGCATCTAAGGGATGGTTTTTAAGGGTTCTAACAGTTCTAGAAAAAGAGGGACTAGTAATTTCAGGTTCATCAACAGATTCAGGTTCATTGTGACTTGATTCTAAGGAATTTCCAGAGTTGGAAGTTTTCACAGATTCTTTCACAGAAGAATTTGGGGATTTTGAATTGATGTTTAGATTTGATACATCATCCTCCAGATTCTCTAAGATGGTTTTAGGCTCATGTGGATCTGTTTCATCAAATTTGACATGAACATATTCTTCCACACATTTAGTTCTTTTATTAAACACTCTATAGACTTTACTAGACATGGAATATCCTAAAAAGATACCTTCATCACTTTTGGATGCAAATTTGTCAATATTGTCTTTGGTATTAAGAATATAGACTTTGCAACCAAAATTTTTGAAGTATCTAACCTTTGGTTTTCTATTGTTCCATAATTCGTAAGGAGTCATTTTAAGAATAGGTCTGATCAACACTCTATTGATTATGTAGCACGCTGTATTGACAGCTTCATCCCAAAAATAAATAGGTAGGTCATATTCACTAAGCATTATTCTAGCAATTTCTTGTAGGGTTCTATTTCTTCTCTCTACAACTCCATTGTGTTGAGGTGTTCTAGGGGCAGAGAAATTGTGACTATAACCATTTTGTGAGCAAAAGGATTCAAACTCTTGATTTTCAAACTCACGAACACGATCACTTCTTAATGATTTAATTCTAAGTCCACTAAGATTTTCTACAGACTTGACATACTTAGTAAAATAAGAGCAAACTTAACTTTTGTGATCCATAAAGAAGGTCCAAGTATATCTAGAAAAGTCATCTACAAGAACATAAACATAGTGCTTCCCATTTAAACTAGAAACTCTAGACGGTCCAAACAAATCCATGTGAACCAGTTCAAGAGGTTGAGAAGTTGACACTTCTTTCTTTGGTTTGAAGGAAACTTTGTGTTGTTTTCCCTTTTGACAAGGATTACACACTTTGTCATTTGGAAACTCAAGTTTGTGTAAGTTTTTAACTAGCCTTTTTCTAGTTAGTTTTCTAAGGGAGTGAACATCATAGTGTCCTAGTCTTCTATGCCAGAGTCGAGATTCTTTATGAAATACACTTAAGCATGAAGCATTTTGTGAAACTAAAGAATCTAAATTAACAGAATAAACATTTTTATTTCTTAATGCAGAAAATACTAATTCATCTTTAGAATTAAAGACATTACAAACATCATTTTCAAATCTAACATGAAATCCATCATCACATAATCGTGAGATACTAAGTAGATTGTATTTTAAACCATCAACAAACAATACTTTAGAAATTAAAACTGAGTTAGAGTTACCGATATTTTCATTATAGGTTTCCTATAAACATTGTGTAAAGTATTTGAAAAATAAACTGTATTTGGTCCACAAAAACTTGAAATAGTAGAATATGTATCATGGATTGAATTAGTTGATTCGAGTCCAGAACCAGGAGTAAAACTATATGTCCTAGATTTTGAAACAAAGTTTGTTCTACTAAGGTTTCTTTTACCAGGTTGATAACCAATGCCAGTGTTGTATTTAAGGGCAATTTGTTTTCCAACATTTGGGTAAGGGTATTTTCCCCATTAGTAAACCTTTCTAGGTCACTCTTTAATTGCTCATTAGACATTTTTAATTCATTGTTTTCTTTGAGCAGTTGAACATTTTTCTCCTTTTTCAGTTGTGAGTTCAGATTTAATAGTCACGGTAAGAGCATGCTGTTTCTTTAATGATTTATATTTGTCTTTTAGTTCATTGCATGTTTTCTCAAGTATGTTACATTATTCAAACATTTATTCATTAATCATGTTTTCAGAGTCACTTTCATCTTCAGAATAATATGAGTTATGTACAGAAGAGTCCAGTGTTACCTCAGATGTGTTTGTCATAAAACACATATTGGCTTTGTTAGCCTGTTCATCATGTGATGTCTCTGAGTCGTTTGAACTATCCTCAGAAGCACTCTAGGTTGCTTTCATTGTCTTTTTGTACCTCCTGTCCTTGTCCTCATATTTCTTTTTGTACTTGAGCTTTGGACAATAAGCCTTTATATGTCCTTTGCGCTTACATTCATAGCAGACAATTTCATCAGTTTTGTCACTTCTTTTCCAGTCCTTCCTGTTTCCTTTTTGGTTATATTTTCCCTTGAAGTTATGCTTTCTGAAAAAGTTATTCTTTTTGTAAAATCGTTTGAATCTTCTGGCTAGTTGAGCCATCTCCTCATCACTGTCAGATGATGATTGTTCACTGGTGGAGCTTTCTACAGAAGATTCAAGTTTCCCTTTTTCTTTGTGCTTAGAGGTGGTGGTCTTAAATGCAACAAATTTCCTCTTTGGTTTATCATCCTCTTTATTGACTTTCAGCTCTTCCTCATACATCATCAGTTTCCCAATGAGTTATTTTATAGGTAGTTTGTTGATGTCGCGCGATTCTCTAATAGAGACAGAGGTTCCCCTCCATCTGTCAGGTAGACATATAAGGATTCTCATGACCTGTTCCTTGGCAGCGACTTCTCTTCTAAGAGAAATCATTGTGTTGACAATCTCATTGAACCTAAGATACATGTCAGAAATAGGCTCACCAGGTTTCATTTTAAAATTATCATATTTTATAGTATAAGTATTAAGTCTCATTTCTTTTACACTAGATGTTCCTTCATGTGAGACAGACAGGGTATCCCAAATTTCATGGACAATCTTACAAGTAGAAATTCTATTAAACTCTTTATCTCCTAAGGAGCAGTATAAAGCATTCATAGATTTGCAGTTGTTATTGTAGGCAGTTTTGGTAGGTTCATCCCATGTGATTCTATCAGTAGTAGGAATTTTGTATTCATCTATAATGGATGACCAAATTTCAAAACTCATACTCTCTAAATGCATTTTCATTTTAATTTTCCATTGAACATAATTGGTTCCATTAAAGAATGGTGGTCTGTTGGTTGCAACACCTTCCAATCTGTTATCCATAATAAAGTATTACTTTAAAAGAGTTAGAAATTTAGAATTAACAAAAATTTACAGATCTTTAAGGTTCAACTACAATCACAGTTGAATAAGATTACACAGAGTCCTAATAAACAACCTCTGATACCAAGTGTTGATCGGAGTAGATTACTCAAGAGGGGAGGAGTGAATTGAGTAACTATAAATTTTTTTGTAAAAAATTATTTCTAAAAAGGTTTCCCCAAAGATTAAATACAGCCCAGTTAATCAAGGTTATACTGTTATAAGAGTTTGACTGTTTAAGTAACTTCTTAGAAGATTGATTAATTCTCAGTAATCTTAATTTGTGTTAATAATATTACTTTTGAAGTTATTCTACTAAGACAAGCCAATTATAACTTTTTCCAAAGACTAACTATCAAAGTAAAATTAGTGATTTCTGAATTATATAGTAAAGCAATAAAATAGAGAAGACTAATTTAAGCAGCACAACGGATATGAAACAAGTGGTTCAGTCTCAAGCCGAGACCTAATCCACTCTACTTGGTGATCACCTGCCACCAAGCAATTTATATAATGAACTTTGATCCATACCCTGGATCGGGGTTAACAACAGTACACAGACTGTCCAGGTCACACATGGACCTCTTCCATAGTTTTTTTGGGTACAAAATAACCAGGCCACACAGGGACCTCTTCCACACTTATCTGTGGGTATACACAAGAGTAAAAGAATGGTTGAGTAAGGATATCTTGTATCCTTCAGTTTAATGTAGGAGACATAGTGTGTTGTTCTATAGGTACACACTCTGCTCGAAAGGTAATAATTAGATACACAACATAGAAAAAATACGGAGATGGGTTTAGAAGTGCTCTGAGTGTTAGTCTTTGCAGCTTTGGACTTCTTGAGATGAAGCATATGCAGATCTCGAGTCCTCGTTTGTAAAACTAAGTATCGCGATTCAGCTTGTGTTCGTTGTGAGGTTCAACAGAGCGAAGATGTTCTCTAAGCTTCAAATATGTTTCGTGTGTTTTTCAGCAGTGTCGAGTTGCATACAGTAGGCCTTTTTCTTTTGAAACTTGCTCTAATTGTGTTCTTCGTTATGGTGCTCACGACCTTGCTTTTTGTTTTGTATCACACACTTTGATTCTTGTCCACACTTCGCTTTTATCTTGGAATGCATGTGTTGGAGCCAACAGGTTGCATATATTCTGCATCTCATACCTTGTACTGTCCGATGATATGTCTACAAAGAAACATTAATTATGTCAGTGCATTAAAATCTTCAAATATGACTGTTAGAAATTAAATTGAAAGACGACAAAATAGTTTAAGAAACAATGTCACAGTAAGTCATGGAAATGGTGTCTCCTTTTCACGGTGTCTAGATTGATCACAGTGTTTGAGTGTCATGATGTCTCATGGTCACGGTGTCTCGCGGTCACGGTGTCTCATGGTCAGGTGTCTTGTTCACGATGTCTTGTTCACGGTGTCTTGCTTCACGGTGTCTTGTTCATGGTGTCTGCTTCACGGTGTCTTGCTTTACGGTGTTTTGTTCACGGTGTCTGCTTCACGATGTCTTGCTTCACGGTGCCAGAAAGACATAACCAGTGGCAGACTCACGGTGTCTCAGACTTTTCAAAGTAACTGTGTTCAGATTTAAGCAATGATGATAATAGAATGGATTAGACTTAAGCATTTGTCAAAGAAGGTATTATGAGAGTATATCAAGGATAATATAAAGTAAGTAAACTGAATGTAGAGTAATTAAGATCTTGAATGGCTCTTCTTAAAGCATGAGAATACTTTAAACATTAATACACATGATTTGATATAATTTACAGGGGTTAACTAGGTTGAATAAGATTTGTGATCATTAAAACATGATTAATACACAAGGAGTCCAACAATCTCCCCCTTTTTGATGATCACAAATCATGTAAAGTTAAGGTGTATATTGGGTTCAACTTTAGAGATAAATGGATAACATATGGAAATTTCTCCCCCTTTTGGGATTATAAAAAAGATGGAATAAGAGAAGTCAAAAATGCACATTCCATTAATAGAAAATAAGGTTTAGTAAAAAACAAAAGAACAATACAAAAGAAATAGCATCCTTATCAAAAAAGAGTAATCACTGTCCTTCTTCATGGGGTGGCCTTCTCTTTGCCTTTAGCTGTAGTGGAAGAAGAGGATGTTATAGGGGCATAGGTCGAGGTAGAAGATGGCAGTGAGGTGGTTGATAAAGAGGGAAAAGGAAGACCTTCAAAAGCTGATGAAGCCAAAGTAGGAGCAGTAGAAGATCTAGGCAGTTGTTGATCGAGAATCAAAGGTCTGATCTGACTTAGTGCTTGGCCGACAGAGATAGTGGTTGAGGCTAGGGCAGAGGTGAAGGTAGGCAACCCAGGTATTAGAGGTGCAGCCGCTGGAGCAACAATGGCTGTACTCTGAACATGATGATAGGGCCTCAGGAGTTTGATGAAATCTGTAATGATCTCTCCACCATACTGCATGGATTTCTCAAAAATCATCCTTGTTCTCCATAAACTTGTCCAACAATCGAGTAAACTCTGTGAGATTTTGGACTTGGGTCTTGAAAGCTTGAGTCATAGGAGAAATCCACAGATTTTCTACAAGATACTTGAAATGGTTTGTCATATCGGTCTTGGAGAAGATTATGTTGAAGTAGAAATCCACTTTCTTGGTAATCTCTTGCTGAGCATCATTAGCAATTTTGGAGTGGATTTGTACTAGGTCAAGAGCTCTATCACTGTTCTTGACAACTTCAGATAGAGAAGCCGTATTGAAACCACTGAGTACATTCTGAAGCTCTTCTTTGACTACAGTTCTGAGCAGATCACTGTCCAAGGAGGGTTTAGAGGATTGATAAGATGCTTTAGAGGCATTGACAGCTGTGGTCAGAGATTTGAGTTGATTCAGCACCTTTTGAGGACACCCTGTATACTCATATGTGAGTTTATTAAGATTGGCAACAAGCTCTCTCATTTCCTTCAAAATTTGTTTGTTTCTTTCAGAGATCTTTTCATCTAAGGAAGCTAGATAAGGTTGAATCTAAGACACAACAACCTGTGGGATTTGAGGAGCAACAGGTTCTATAGGAGAAGCAACAGTTTCAGATCTCGAATGCAGCTCTCTCTGCATGTCTTCAACCATACTTCTTAGGGTCTTTACTTCATTACTGAGCAACTTATTTTCAACTCTTAATTCTTGAATCTCATGAATCATCTTAGGTTGTATTTGCCAAATAATTTTCTCCAATAATAGTGAGACATCTCTCTCACTTAAATTGGTTACAGGAAGAGGTTGGGTATTCATGAGTTTCTCAACTCCATATAAACAGATACACAACAGAACAGAAATATGGAGATGGGTTTAGAAGTGCTCTGAGTGTTAGTCTTTGCAGCTTTGGACTTCTTGAGATGAAGCAGATGCAGATCTCGAGTCCTCATTTGTAAAACAGAGTGTCGCGATTCAGCTTGTGTTCGTCGTGAGGTTCAACATAGCGAAGATGTTCTATAAGCTTCAAATATGCTTCGTGTGTTCTTCAGCAGTGTCGAGTTGCATGCAGTAGACGTTTTTCTTTTGAAACTTTCTCTATGTGTGTTCTTCGTTTTGGTGCTCACGACCTTGTTTTTTGTTTTGTATCGCACACTTTGATTCTTGGCCACACTTCACTTTTATCTTGGAATGCATGTGTTGGAGCTGACAGGTTGCATGTATTCTGCACCTCGTACCTCGTACTGTCTGATGATATGTCTACAAAAAAACATTAATTATGTCAGTGCATTGAAATCTTCAAATATGACCATTAGAAATTAAATTGAAAGACGACAAAAATAGTTTAAGAAACAGTGTCACAGTAAGTCATGGAAATAGTGTCTCCTTTTCACGGTGTCTAGATTGATCACGATGTCTGAGTGTCACAGTGTCTCATGGTCATGGTGTCTCATGGTCACGGTGTCTCATGGTCACGATGTCTTGTTCATGGTGTCTTGTTCATGGTGTCTGTTTCACGGTGTCTTGTTTCACAGTGTCTTGTTCACGGTTTCTGCTTCACGATGTCTTGCTTCACAATGCCAGAAAGACATAACCAGTGGCAGACTCACGGTGTCTCAGACTTTTCAAAGTAACTATGTTCAGAGTTAAGCAATGATGATAATAGAATGGATTAGACTTAAGCATTTGTCAAAGAAGGTATTATGAGAGTAGATCAAGGATAGTATAAAGTAAGTAAACTGAATGTAGAGCAATTAAGATCTTGAATGACTCTTCTTAAAGCCTGAGAATACTTTAAACATTAATACACATGGTTTGATATAATTTACAGGAGTTAACTAGGCTGAATAAGATTTATGATCATTAAACCATGATTAATACATGAGGAGTCCAACAAAGGCTGTGGTATAACAGCGACTTGAGGTTTCTCATTCGTGTTGAAATTGACTCGTTGGTCCTGGGGCATGGATGAGTCCCTGACGGCCACTGTTAGCTAGAGTTGGCTTGCTGGCATGGATGGGTCGCTAGTGCTCGCTGGCATGGATGGGTCGCTGGTGCTCGCTGACATGGATGAGATGGTGCTGGAGCTATGTATTGGCTGGTGTTGGAGCCAATTTGGTGGCATGGACGAGAGCTAATTCACTAGCATGGATGGGAGCTGGCTCATTAGCATGGATGGCTGCGGATGCGCTAACATGACATGGATGAGTCGTTGGTGCTGGTCATTGGCTCATTGCATGGATGAGCTGCTGCTGCGCAGACATGGATGGGTCAGGGGGTGCAGGTGTTGTGTGGGTGGGGTGTGATGGATCCCATTTTATTAAATTTCATTATTAATATAATTATTTTTTTAAGATTGAACATGTGTTAAAATCATCTTCGATTTAATAATTAAAGAAAATGTATTATATACGATAAATTAATTAGTAAATATAATATTAAATTTTACTAGAAATAAAACTTTATAATTTTTATTCAAATATAATTTATAAATATATAGTATATGTTGGTAATATTATTACCAATAGAAAAATTTGTCATTAGAATCTGTTGCAAAACACTTTTAGCAACATATATATTATCTGTTGGTATTGTTATAATTGTAACAGAACTATTTTATCTGTCGCAAAAACATTTAGCGACATAGTTTTTACTGACAGTTTAGTGATAGGGAAATATATGTTGGTAAAACGTTTTACCAACAGAAAATGTACTTTTACCAATAGATATGCCCCTTTGGAAAAAAATGAAATATTTTGTAGTGGTTATTCTCATCCATCATAACTGATAATGATTGGAACATCTTTGTTTCAATAAGATTTCAGCTTAGTGTCTTAATTGATAACTTGCTTACTAGTGTGGTAGGGAAGTATCTAGTTTTTTTTTTGAAAAACATGGAAAATATAAAAGGGTTCAAAGATCCAGAATCCAATAAAACATTATCCAATTAGGAGGTAATTGTCAATGTACCTATCACTACATCATTAGGAACTTCAACTTAAATTATGGTAATCATATATTCTTAGCCTTAATCCATTTTCCTTTTATGTGCTAAAATACCTTGAAGTTTGGGAATTTCCCTTCTCTCTTCAGTTAAAACATTGAACAAAAATAGCTTCTTCCTTTCCCATGAATTTGTGTGTTTGATGGCCTTTTTATACACTATTGTAACCAACTCTTATTCCATTCCTGTATGCCCCGGGGTATTTATTCCCCCAATTATCACATGTAGGAAATGCTATCCTTCATTTCTTCCCCTTTTCTGTAATGATCTTTCTATGATTCTTGTTATATTTTTTTATTAATTTACCTTAAATACATCTAGGACCCCGGAGCACTTTGAGTGGGGAGGAGTGAATCGGGGTATCAACTTTTTTCTTCTAATGTGATGGATCCTGTTCCCACATTGGTAGAAACTCATTATACCTGTATGATGGATTAGAGCAGTAATCAAACATTCACATGCAGAAAAACAACACATCAGTTTTACTTGGTTCACTACTAAGGGCTAGTCCAAGGAGCATATGCCGACAATGTGTCGATCGTACCTAAATCCACTAATGTTCACTAGTTGTGGAAAACAGATGTTCAGACATAGTCACTCTGTGCCAGACACACTTCTTTTACAAGATTTTAGGGATATCACACTAAATCCCTCAGAACCCTTCTGTCGACTCTCCCCTACTTCACTGTTTTGAGAGAAGTCTAACTCAGTTTATCGACTTGAAGGTCGCTTCAATGTACTAGCATTAAAGTCTATCTCTATCTAGCACGAGACTCTGCTTGCACCATAGACCTGAGTTGATGCACTCTGAAAGCACTGTTCACTAAAAACTAGCTGTTCAAAACCGCCTTTCGTGAATCTCCTTCGCGAAACTCACTCCTTCGCGAAACACCTCTTCCTTCACGGAACAAACTTCCTCACGAAGCTCATAGAGTTAACACAGAATACCCCATCATTACGAAGCACCCTTTAATCAAAAGCATTGGCATCAATCAAGAATTATAGTCTTTTCGCGACGGTCAAGCTCGCATAGAAAGCCTGATTCACGGAGTTACCTTAGCTTTGCGAAATGAGAGCGTTTTCAGATTTTTCTTGAAAAAATCGTATCAAATGAAGAGGGGTAGCTTTATATTTATAGGCTCGGCCATTCGCGATGCTCCACCACCTCCAATGCATTTTTCGGACCTTTCAAAAACATCTTTCAAAAACATCTTCACGACGTTGCTTCCTTCGCGATGCTTCACTCATATTTGACATAGTTGCGGAGATCACTGTCACCGTTCGCGACGCTCCATTCTTCGTGGTTCACGATGCTCGTCGCTGTCACGTAAATCACTGTCAACTTTCTTTGATTCTTTGCGAAACACCATTTGTGAAGATTATCTTCATGAAATTCATTACTTTGCTATATTTTCATAAGGCCTTCAAGAAAATCTACTTTTCGTGGTGCAATCCATCCTCCAAATTTTGGACTCAAAAAATTTGGAAAACGCTGGGAAACGATGCTTCCTTCAACATTGTTGTCAGCTTGAGCTGTAAGATCCTTTTCCTTGCAAACTCTCCGTTCTTCTATATGTGGATTGACAACAAACACAAACTATACTCCATTTCTAGCAAAGAACAACCTTGGTTCCGACAATACATACATGCTAGAGAACTCATTTTCTAGGTAAATGGTGTTTCAGTTAGTATCCAAATATAACGAAATGGTCGGAGATACCAACTCTCTTTTAATGCTCGGAATTAACTCATCAAAGAAATGATCAATCTTTTATTCAGATCTATGTGCATAATTTTCAACATGCATAGATAACATTGTAATGTGAGCCTCGTATTTAACAACATTCTCCTCCTCCCTTTTTCTATGAATGTTGAACTTCCATTCAATTTATTCTCTCTACTCATGAGGAAATTATTTTTCATAGAATACCTCCTTAAACTGGGTTTACTACAAAAATATATATATGATCTGATTAACCTGTACCCCAATTCCATTAACTTGTTCAAGGGAAATATACATCTGTTGACTACGTGTGTTAAGACACTTCCCATTCCTCCCATTAGTCACAATCATTTTATAATTGAATAAACATAATTTCATCATGATATTGAATTGTAAAATATAATTCCTACTATATTTTCCAAGATATTCCCTATAAATCCTGTGGTCTTTTCAAAGGGCATCACATATTGCATCTAAATGTTATCCCGAAGGTTACTACTAAAATTCTTTGATTCCAACTGTAAAATCCTAAACACCAAAAACACAGAGCTGATAGTTATATTACAATTTTAGTATAAAATACAAGAGTTCTCAAAGGATACAGCTGTTTAGTAGTTTTCTAAGACATGATACATACATACAATAAATTTCAAAAAATTATATAAAACATTAACATATTTTGAGAACATAATTATCCCTTTCTTCATATCCCTAAAAACTTCACGCTGTCCTTCCCTATGATTCCTAGGGAAAGGAAAACTAAAAATAGTGATCTATGATGCTCAATAAGGAGTAGAATAATGTATATTATTTCATAACATAAACATTTCATAAGCGATATGGATGTAAAAAATGAAAACATGAAGTTATAATCAACTAAAACTGAGGGAATTCTACATCCATGATAATAAATGAATACATGGATAACAATAATCATTGATATTATCCCGATGAATGCATATTTCTAGACATCAAAAAATAAGTTGTCAAGGCCCTGTCCTAGGACACATTCCTATCATGGTATGAGGTATACACAAAAAAGCCAACATATTTAATCTCATGATACCTGTTGATGCATCTATATAATATTATTCCCCATGCATTCATCATAAGAGTCATTGAGACCTTTCATACCATTCCTTGAATAATCTCATGCCGAATACAACATTTCTATAAGTATAATTACACTAGTAGAATGAAGACCTTTAGCGACCGCCAAAAGCCGTCGCTAAAGGTCTATAGCGGCCGCCTAGCGTCCGTCAAATGGCAGACGCTTTAGGCTCATTCGATGTTGCTAATAGCATTCTCCATTTGGCGAACGCTGTAGACGAGTCAACATGGCTTATAGCGACCGCCATTTGGCGGCCGTTATAGGTGATTTCGGCGGCATCAATAGTGTCGACCAAATGGCGGACAGTATAGCCCAGTTCATCTTTGGCGTCACCGTAGTCACACGACACTTTTGATTGACATGTAATCTGCCTAACCGTTTTACAATTCACTCGTTGGTTGTTGTCGTCTGATTTCATGACATTATGAGGTCGTTCGGTCGGTTTTGACCACCCAACGCACATTTTTCAAGCCCACCAAACACTTAAAAAACAAATATTCAGCCGTACCGCGCAAACAACATGTTCGATTGACGTGCTGTCTCCGCGTACACGTAACAAATAATAATTAGGCTGTTGTCCTGTGATTTCAAATCATTCCAATGTCGTTCGGTATGCATTTGATCGTTAAACATGTGTTTTGGTCGTTTATGGAACCAGAAGTGCGTTTTCGGTCACCGCGGTCACACGACACCTTCGATTGACGTGTCGTCTGCCCGACCATTTCACAATTCACTCTCCAGTTGTTGTCGTTTGATTTCATGGTATTCCGAGGTTGTTCGGGTGGTTTTGACCACCCCACACACCTTTCTCATGGGCGCCAAATGCCTAAAAAACACATATTCAACTGTATCGTGCAAACTGCACGTCCGATTGACGTGTCGTCTCCTCGTACATGTCAGGAATAATAATTATCTTGTTGTCTTGTGATTTCAAGGCGTTCTGATGTCGTTCGGTATGCATTTGACAGTTAAACGCGTGTTTTGGTTGTTTATGGCACCAGAAGTGCGTTTTCGGTCACTGCGGTCACCCGACACCTTCGATTGATGTGTCGTCTGCCCGATCATTTCAAAATTTACTCGCCGATTGTTGTCGTCTGATTTCATGACATTCTGAGGTTGTTTGACCGGTTTTGACCACCCCACCCACCTTCTCAAGTGTGCCAAACGCCTAAGAAACACATATTCAGCTGTACCGTGAAAATCGCACGTCTGATTGACGTGTCGTCTGCCTGTACACGTCACGAATAATAATTAGATTGTTGTCTTATGATTTCAAGTCATTCTGAGGTCGTTTGGTATGCATTTGACCGTTAAAAGCATGATTTGGTCGTTTATTGCACCAGAAGTGCGTTTTCGGTTACCGCGATCACCCGACACTTCCGATTGATGTGTCGTCTGCCCAACTATTTCACAATTCACTCGCAGGTTATTGTCACCTGATTTCATGGAATTCCAAGGTTGTTCGGCCGATTTTGACCACCCCACCCACCTTTCTCAAGCGCGTCAAACACCTAAAAAACACATATTCAACCGTACCGTGCAAATTGCATGTCTGGTTGACGTGCCGTCTGCCCGTACACGTCACGAATAATAATTAGACTGTTGTCCTGTGATTTCAAGTCATTCTGATGTCGTTCAATATGCATTTGACCGCTAAACATGTGTTTTGGTCGTTTATGACACCAGAAGTGCGTTTTTGGTCATCGCGGTCACACGACACCTCCGATTGACGTGTTGTCTGCCCGACCAAACACTTAAAAAACACATATTTAGCCGTACCATGCTAAACACTTAAAAAACACACATTCAGCAGTACCACACAAACCGCACGTTTGATTGACGCGATTGGCGTGTCGTCTGTCCGACCATTTCACAATTCACTCGCCGATTGTTGTCCCCATGATATCATGACATTCCGAGGTCGTTCGACCAATTTTGACCACCACATACACCTTTCTCAGGCGCACCAAACGCCTAAAAACACATATTCATCCGAATAGTGCAAATCGCACATCCGATTGACGCGCCGTCTGCCCGTAAACGTCACGAATAATAATTAGTCTGTTGTCCTGTGATTTCAAGTCATTCCGATGTCGTTCAGTATGCATTTGACCGTTAAACGCGTGTTTTGGATGTTTATGGCACCAGAAGTGCGTTTTCAGTCACTACGGTCACACGACACCTCCGATTAAGATGTCGTCTGTCCGACCATTTCACAATTCACTCGCCGGTTGTTGTCGTCTGATTTCATGGGATTTTGAGGTCGTTCGGCCGATTTTAACCATCACAGACACCTTTCTGAAACGCGCCAAACGCCTAAAAAACATATATTCAGCCGTATCGCGCAAATTGCACGTCCGATTGACGTGTCATCTCCTCATACACGTCATGAATAATAACTAGAATATTGTCTTGTGATTTCAAGTCATTTCGATGTCGTTCGGTATGCATTTGACTGTTAAACATGTGTTTTGGTTATTTATGTCACCAGAAATGCGTTTTCGGTCACTGTGGTCACACGACACCTCTGAGTGACGTGTCGTCTGCCCGAACATTTCAAAATTCACCCACCAGTTGTTGTCGTCTGATTTAATGGCATTTCGAGGTCGTTCGGTCGGTTTTGACCACCCCACACACCTTTTTCAAGCGCGCCAAACGCCTAAAAAACACATATTCAGCCGTACCACTTAAATCGTACGTCCGATTGACATGAAATCTTCTCATGCACGTCATGAATAATAATTAGCCTGTTGTCCTGTGATTTCAAGTCATTGCGATGTCGTTCGGTATGCATTTGACCGTTAAACGTCTGATTTGGTTGTTTATGGCACTAAAAGTGCGTTTACGGTCACACGACACCTCCGATTGACGTTTCATTTGCCTGACCACTTCACAATTCATTCGCCGGTTGTTGTTATCTGATTTAATGACATTTCGAGGTTGTTCGACCGATTTTGACCACTCCACGCACCTTTCTCAAGCGCGCAAAACGCCTAAAAAACACATATTCAACTGTGCCGCACAAACCGCACGTCCGATTGACGTGCTTTTTCCTCGTACACATCACGAATAATAATTAGACTGTTGTCCTGTCCATCCAACGGCCTGAAGGCCTTTAATTTTTTTTATTATTTCAACAGAAACATAAACATAAACACAAACCCCCTTTTAAGGGAAGAAGGGGGGGGGGAACCCAAGACATCATCGACTTAAAATAATTCACGACCCGAAGGTCTAGCGAGACAAACCAAACTGACACATGAAGCTACCCCTGCCCAGCATATGAACATGGAAAAGCACTCCACCGTTGCAAGGCTTAACAGCAAGCAAGTGCCTTGTGTCAAAGCACAAACCCGATCCGATGACTGTCGTCGAACCCTCTCAACAACCAAATCCGAAAAACACTGCAACGATGAAGAGAAGCTCTGGAAAACCTCCTCTTGGGCCTGATTCACGGGTCGAGTCCGGGTGCATCACTATACCAACATACCTCGCAATAAATAACCTTCGCCCTTTTGAAATGACCATTCCAAGCATCCCCATCAAAGGTCATCCTGGACCAACACCGCTGCCCTCCTCAAACCCCCCAGCCACCATTGTCACATAAGCCCAGAAGGCAACCCTAGAGGCACGAGAACATGCCATCGTCACCTAGGACTGGGTGGCCTGACCCCGCATCAAGAGGGCGCCACTGATGAGGGGATCAGGGTCGTCCTGAAACAGAAGCACCGCTATGGACATGAGTCTGCTCCGATCAGAACCACAGATGTACCCTTACCAGATTCCGAGACCTCACAACAACGAGAATGGCAGCAAGAAAAGGCAGTGAGGAGCCAGCGAGATTGAACCAGAACAAACAATACTGGATTCAGCCAGATAGAACAAATCACAACATACCCAATCACACCATACCAATAAAAAACCTGCAAAACCCAGAGAAGCCGCAACCCAATACCTCCCCCCTCCAAAGCGATGCAAATCTGACTAGAGACCCGCACTTGATCGCGCCACATGAGCTAAGAAACCCAGGTTGCCCAACGAATCCAGAGAGCGCACACCGAACCTGCAAGAAACCCTGGCACCCGACGAAGCAGGACGAAACAACCAAGCCGCGAAGCCGATCACACACCGAACCTCGTCGTCGACGGAGAGGGACAAGCCATGACACCGACGCACCGCCGTCGTGCCAGACAAGATCCAAGCCGCACCGCCAAAGCCGAGGTCGTCAACACAGCGGACGAACCACGCCGGGTCGAACGCTCGAGGCGTGACGATACCCACACCGGACCGAAACCAGATGTAGAATTCACAAGCAAAGCCAGGGCGGAGGGGGGAAGAGGGGAAATCGAAACTTAGAGAAACCCTAGCCGCTGCGGTTTAGGAGACACGCCATTAAGAGGCTCCCTGACTGTTTTCCTGTGATTTCAAGTCATTCTGATGTCGTTCTGTATGTATTTGACCATTAAATGTGTGTTTTGGTCGTTTATGGCACCAGAAGTACGTTTTCGGTCACCACGGTCACACAACACCTCTGATTGATGTATCGTCTGCCCGATCATTTCACAATTCACTCGTAAGTTGTTGTCACCTGATTTCATAGCATTCTGAGGTTGTTCGGCCGGTTTTGACCACCCCATACACCTTTCTCAAGCGCGCCAAACACCTAAAAAACACATATTCAGCCGTACCGCGCAAAACGCATGTCCAATTGACGTGTCGTCTATCCGTACACGTCACAAATAATAATTAGACTGTTGTCCTGTGATTTCAAGTCATTCAGAGGTTGTTTTGTATGCATTTGACCGTTAAATGTATGATTTGGTCATTTATGGCACCAAAAGTGCGTTTTTGGTCACCACGGTCACACGACACCTCCAATGGACGTGTCCTATGCCTGATCATTTCACAATTCACTTGTAGGTTATTGTCGTATGATATATTGGTATTCTGAGGTTGTTCGGCCGGTTTTGACCACCCCACACACCTTTCTTAAGCGCGCCAAACGCCTAAAAAACACATATTTTTCCGTACCGTGCAAACTGCACATTCGATTGACATGTCTTCTGCCCGTACACGTCAAAAATAATAATTATACTGTTGTCCTGTGATTTCAAGTCATTCCGAGGTCGTTCGGTATGCATTTGACCATTAAACGTGTTTTTTGGTCGTTTATGGTATCAGAAGTGCATTTTCGTTCACCGCGATCACACAACATCTCCGATTGACGTGTCGTTTGCCCGACTATTTCACAATTTACTTTCCGGTTGTTGTCATCTGATTTCATGGAATTTTGAGGTCGTTTGGCCAGTTTCGATCACCCCACACCTTTCTCAAATGTGCCAAACACTTAAAAAATACATATTCAGCTGTACCGTGCAAACCGCACATTCGATTGATGTGCTGTCTGCCCACCATTTCATAATTCACTCGCCGGTTGTTGTCATGTTAATATATTGAAGTGTTATATAATATATCATAATTAACAATCGGGTAAACTTTAAAAGAATGAATTATGTAACATCCCAAGAATCTGTGTTTCATGTAACGGTAAATTTTATATTTTATGTCACCCATTAATCGAACAAACATGTTTCTTATGAAAAAGTAATAATGAAATAGAGTAAACACACAAAATGAACAAAATGCTCTTTATTCAAATGGAAACACCATAGTAACTATAATACACTGAGATCAAACGGGAAATTAAGCTAACCAAGGATACCAATTAAAAAACCAATTAAGATTACATGAAGACCACTCAAAACAACGAGAATCCCAAGAAGATGATAGAGGTCTTTAGCATCCATCAAAACAAACATAAGAATGACCGAAGCCACCGCAACCGCACTAAGCACCAAAGGAATGACTTGAACCATCTTCTCCTTCTTCTTCAATCACCGTAATCTTAAGACACCCCAAGTCTTGGTTTTATAGGGCACTAATATGACTGTTAGAAATACTTATAGCCGTTGGAATTCAAATGAAGTGACCGTTGGAGTTTTTGTCTAATGATCTTTAGTGTTTAATTAAATGGATATGGTTATAATTTAAAGACAGTTTCTTGTAAATAAGAACAGAAAATTTATATTGTGTAATTTAGACATACAGTTTAAAATAATTAATTTATTCTTTCTAAATTTATTAATTAATATAATATTTTTTTATAAATATACTAAAAAATGAATATAACTAATTTATTACTTGTTCTTCAAATATGGTATATATATATATATATAAGCATAATCCTATTATAATTATATAAAACTAATACTATAATTTTATATATAACATTTTAAATAAATCAAATGTATTAATTCGCTTAAAAGAAATGTTATTTTTATTATAAATAGCATTCATGAATTTCAATTATAAATATTTTGTACCAATTATGACAATTATTATTAAGTTGATATATTTTCAAATTACTAATTTAATTTATAACAATTTAATTATATAATATGACATATATATATATATATAATTATTTTATAGATAAACTTGAAAATTGAATAAATATGTTTTCATAATTAGAATTTTATTTGATTAAAAATGTATATGTATATGTTTATATATATATTGTGTTATAAAATTTAATAATATGATATATAAAATAGATAAATTATTTTAATAATTAATAATACTTTTAAATAATATGTAAGCGTTTTATAAATAATAACAAATACATTTTATTTGTTTCAAATTAGTTCAACTATAATTTGTTTATAAAAATTATATTATATATAAATGAGTTTAATAATTAAAGTAACAAAACTTTACTTTTTAATGTATTGATATTTTATTATAACTTTGACTTATTAATAGGATAAAATAATGAGTAACATGAAATAATAGAATAAAGATAAAGCATAGATAATATTAACAATATTATATTAATGGTTTGATTGAAGAACAAAAAAATGGGAATCCCGTTAGGTTAGGCGTGGCGGACAAAAAAAACAAAAGAAAATAAAAAAAGGGAGAAATCTCGTAAAGGGATACAGGTGTCGTGTCGCACATGAAGATGGCTTCATGCAGGTCCGGCGCCGGGATCTCGAGCAGGTCGGCCTTGGTTTGTGAGGCGCTGCGCGAGCTCCGGTCGAAGCCGAGGAAGCCGTGACGCCACGGGGGTTCGAGCATGGAAAGGTGCGAGCCGCCGAGAGCTTTCCGAGCAGTGACCGTGCGTTGTGGGCCGAGGTCGTGTCGCCGGGGGAGAGTTGCGACAAGGGAACGATGTCCGCACGGTGAGGCCGAGCGTTAGAGGTTGTGCGTGTCGCCAGGTGAAGCCGGAGCCATGGGATTTCGAGGGTTCGAGCTGCGGTTAGGGTTTCATGTGCGTTGAGGAGGGTGATCAATGCCAGTGTTTACGGTCTTCAGTCTACGTGAGGTAGGAGCGTTGTCTTCATCCTATTCTCAATTACTAGGTCTAGGTAGGTTCTGTTTTGTAGTTTTTAATTTTTGGTGTATCCGAATCTTGATGAGATCCAGTTATCAGTGGCTTTTGTGTCAATTTTATTTATGTCGCGTTTTGTCTCTACCCAAACTCAGAGGTTTGTTTGCACCTCCGTAAGTCAAGCAGTAGGGTCCTCTAGTGTTGGAGCCGAGACCTATGGATCCTTTAAACTCCTCTCCCATGCAAGATGAATCCCACGGGTTCACCCTCACATCCCTCTTCGTTTTCCTTCGAGCACCCAACCTCCAGCAGACCTTCTCAAAGATCTCTGAGTTTCCAGTGTCTCCCCACCACTTCCTCCTCCTCCTCAAGCGAATATAAGGGACCATTTACCTATTTTGTTATGCAAACCGATTTATACATGCTCTGTGTATAATTGGGTAAATTGTATTTGTGTATTTATATATATATACATCATCTTCTTCTCTGTTATGGTTTCAAAATGGGTCATTGAAATGTTGATAAGGTTCGCACGGGGTATAATCTATGTAAGGGATTACCTTGCTATGTTTATTAAAGCAAACCCTTTTTATATAGTTATAGGTATACGAGTTATATACACACATATTTTTATATGTTAGTTTTCAGTTCTGGATCTACCTATGCTCCTTCTAAAAACTGGACGTTTGGGTTTGTTAAGTTATTTTTTTAAGAAAGATTATTTCCATTAGGTTTTATTTTACTGAACCTATATATATATATATATATTCTGCATATACAGTTTTGTATATGTATATATATAAAAAACTCTTCATTGTTTTAAGGTTTTCAAAAATGGGTTATTGATGTGTTACTAAGGATCGTACAAGTATAATATATAAAAGGGTTTACCTTGTATGGTTTTCATTAAGAAAAACCTATTATATACATATTTGTATAATCAGGTATATAAGTATATATATGTAACCCAAATCCAATCTGTTTTTAAGGTTTCCAAAATGATTATGTATGTTAAATATTTATAAAGGATGTTATGAATATGTTTTTATCATGTCAAACCCCTTTTATTCACTTTGTATATATAATAATATACTTATATACATATATGCAAACCAATACAAATCAAATTATGATTTTTAAGTGATTAATACCCGTCTTTAAATAATGTTTTATATGCGAACTAAGTTTTGGGTTAAATGGAATTATGTTTCTAAAAACTATATATATATATATATATATATATAATCCGTTTTATAATTTCTAAAAGATGATTTCTAATCCTTAAATAATGTTTTAGATGCGAAATGTCATTTGCGTACAATTATATTATACTTGGTATGCAAAACCCTAATTTTTATACATGTAAATACAGCGGGTAGTATATGCTATAAACCTAACATGTTTTGGTTTACAATCAAGTAGAGTTAATAAATAAAAATGTTTTGGTAACATTTATTACACGCAGGAAGTAATTAAACCTTATTTAGTTATGAAGATTTAAATACATAAACTTTGTGTATACACGGTATTATTTCTATATATCTTCCAAAACCCTAATTTCCAGTATTAAATATTAGAATTAGTTAATGGTTTGATGCAATTAATGTTTGAAGGGTTGCTAGTAAATGTTAATATGGTGTTCGCTAAACTAATATGCACTTATGTGTATGGGTATACAATAGTACGTTTAACATGTCAGGTTTATTTTAATTAAAGCAGATTTAATAATATTATCCACGTATTAATTAAAAGACTATATTTTGACTTAACCCAAAATATATTAGAGAATAAATGGATTTTTAAAATCATGTTATGTTATATATCATGTTGTGCTCATATATAGTCTTATAACTTAATGACCCCCCTGCATATATGGTCATTAGTTAATCAAGTTGTGATTTGGTCTAATTGCATGCTCACTGGAACTTTTATCAGCATGCGCGTAATTAAATGTGCATGAAATAGGGACTTTAAACTAAGAAGTTATCATTTCATATGGAAAACCCCATTCATTCATCATTTTATGTACTTTTATTATTATTACATGTGCAAAAGATATTTTACTTATCCATGCTTGCCTTGGGAAATAGTTATCATCAAACTTTATGTGTTCATTGACATATCATGTATATCTACCGTAAATGTACAATAGTTTCATGATCCATTTTATTTATTGTTGTATTCA
This sequence comes from Viscum album, assembly GCA_963277665.1. Taxonomy (NCBI): domain Eukaryota; kingdom Viridiplantae; phylum Streptophyta; class Magnoliopsida; order Santalales; family Viscaceae; genus Viscum; species Viscum album. Next base: position 272,983,443 of record OY728155.1, on the reverse strand, counting down.
ATAATGCATGCATATGAAAAATAATGAGAAATGAAATTAAATTACCCAAAGTAGTAGGAGACACCTTGGGTAATATCTAATAAAATAAAATTAAATAAATCAAAGTGGTGTGTGCACTTTGATTAATGAAGTATGAGGAATGCATTGGACTTATTATGTGACGGGTGTGGCCCGCTATAGCCTCTCGATGCATTAGTAGGTCTCATGAGACAACTAGAGGCGGAATTGGCCGATGCCTTTCCCATTTTATGAGTTATGGATTTTGGCCGATGCCTTATTCACTAGACGTCTTGGCTGAGGCCTTGACACAGTCCGACATATGCATTTTCCTCGTTATGACTATGTAATTTAATTAACCAGAAAATATTCAATTAGGAGAATATTGATTAAAGAAATTATGGATTATGGCCGATGCCTTAATTAATAGATGTCTTGGCCGAGACCTCGACAACATGATTACAGAATGTTCTGCATTATAATCCCACATTATGTGCATGTTAATTACCTATGAGTATGAGATTTAAGTACACAGGGCAAACAATGAGATTGTGGTGATGCATGATCAGTTTCCTTTTCAAATTTTTAATGCAAATGTTAGCATTACATTAATCATGTTGTATTGTTCACTTTTATAAGTTGTAGTGGAATTGTTTATGCGCAACTCTGATAATGTTCATAGTTAGTAGTACTTGCATACCTTGCATGCTATGCCTACTTTACTTGTTAGTATTTATGCATTTTATGAAATGCTTTAATTGTTTTATAGCGACCTTTGAAGTGGTCATGATGTTTTCTTCAAAGGAATAATTGTTGGGCAAAAATCCCTCAAGACATCATTGAAGTTTTTTTGAGGTGATTGTGTTTGTTGACAAAGTGAACATCTGTGTTGTGATTGTTGACAATGCAAACCATGACATACAAATTTGTTGACAAATGAGATTTCTTGGTGGCTTGTCGAGTTCCAGAGTTGTGGTTAACGATCAATGTTTGATTCAAGAACTTTGACAAATGAATGGATGATCTGGAGGCGGCATAAAAAGAACAGATACAAGGTGGCGCCGTTTTCCAGTGTTTGCCAAATTTTTGGGTCTGAAAATCGACAAATGAAGAAAAGTGGTTTTTGGAAAAGGTACTTGCGCACCGTGTACTTGAAGGCTTGGAAACTTGCGTGCCATATGTTTTTCAAGATCAGATCATCAAAATATGGCAAAGGGATAAGGTTCGCGCAAGTTTTGGTGAGGTCGCGCAGATGACTTGTGCGCCGAGAAAGATACTTGCGCGCCGATGCCTTGGAAGCTTGAGAACTTGCGCGCCTATGGTTTTTCAGGATTAAAAGATCAAAATATGGCAAAGTAAAGAGGTTCGCGCAAGTTTGGATTTAGGTCACGCAAGTGACTTGCAGGAGATGAGACCTGCGCGCTGAGACTTGCGTGCCGAAGGGAGAGTTGCGCGCCGTCGCGCAGGGTTGACCAATTGCCTATAAATACTGGACCACCCCTCTTCATTCTTCACCGGAGTTCAACACTTTGAGAAATCAGAGCTCCCGTCGCGCAAGTGTGGTGGTCGCACAAGTGGTGTGTGTGTCGCGCAAGTGAAGTTGCGCGCCAGTGTGAGAAGTTGCGCGCCGGTTGGCAGTTGCGCGCCAATATTGGTTTGGGCGTAAAAGAAAGAGAGTCGCGCAAGTTTGGAGTTGGGGAAGCTTGTGTCGCGCAAGTGTCTGAGGTGGACTTGCACGCCCGTTTTGACTTGCGCGCCGATACTTGCGCACCGAGTTAGACTTGTGCACCAAGTAAGGATTATTTCCAGCAGTAATTTTTGGGCTGTGTGGAAGCTGGAAGTTTGCCCGATACCTTCGGTGCAAAGAGATATTCATCTACGGGTGAAAGTTGTACTTCAACAGGGCATCTACATACAGAGGAAGATGCATTATTTCATGCAAATGAAGAGACCTACAGGTTTATAAACTGTGAGCGAATTCCTTCCAAGAACAGTGAGAAAAGGAAGAGAAAGAAGGTGATCCTCTCCACCGGCAGTGAGCCAGAGAGAGAGAAACAAGGAGTGACCCTTGGGAAAGCAGTGAGCTGACCCTAAACTTGTAATGGCAGTGAGCCTGAGCTTCGGAGTGATCTAGCCCGAACCTTGTAATCCACAGCTAGTGAAGATTAGTGGGATTAGGTACGACCGACAACTTGTCGGCGTATGCTCCTTGGACGTAGCTCTTTGCGGTGAACCAAGTAAAATTGATTTGTCCTGTGCATACTTTACTTTCTATTTACTTTGTGCAACAGGAAAGAGAGAGAATAGTGTTTTGCTTAACAGCGAAACAAGATCAGAACAGACATTAATTTTAAATTAGTCATACCCTGATTCACCCCTCTCTCAGGGTATTCAGTCTTGTGGACCTAACAATTGGTATCAGAGGGAAATGTTGATATTAGGTCTTCTCTCAATGGAGGTCACTAATCATAAAGGGATTCCGATCTTCGATGAATGTAATTTTCAGATATGGAAGAATCGAATGCAACACTATTTCCGATCCTTGGGAATGGATGTGTTTTCAGCAACTATGCATGATATCACAACTGATATTAATAGTGGTGCATTATCAGAAGCTGAGCATAGAGAGTTGGATTCTGATTCCAAAGCAATAAATGCCTTAGGGGGAGCCCTTTCCAATCCCATCTACACGAAGGTGATGTCATGAAAAACGTTACATTCCATGTGGGAAAAACTTTTGAATATATATGAAGGGGATACAAAGGTTAGAGAGGCAAAGCTGCAGGTGTTGTGGAACAAATATGAAGATCTGAAAATGAACCCGAATGAGTCTGTTGACGCATTCTTTGATAGGGTAAACATTGTTGTGGAAGATATGCAAGGTCTTGGAGAAGTCATTGAAGACATAAAGATCGTAAAGCGCATCTTGAGGAAACTTCTACCTCAGTTCAATCTGAAAGTTTCAGTACTAGAAGATAAAGATCCAAAAGAGTTGACACTTTACAATTTGCACAGTACCTTGGTTGAATATGAAATGAGGAATGATGATAATGAGGCTGTGGAAAAGGGGAATTCCAAAGAGGTGGCATTTAAGGCCATGAAGAAGCTTACCATTGTAGATTCTCAGGAAGAAGAAGAGACAGATGAGGTAATGTCATTCCTCTCCTCAAATCTTCAAAGAGGAAAAGGAAAATTCAAAGAGAAGCTTCCACTTGCTTGCTTTAGATGTGAAAAAGTTGGTCATCTTACTGCAAGGTGCCCCAAAAAGTTTCAAGAAGAAAACGATGAAGATGAAGTTGAAATTCCCAAGAAAAAATCTTCAGCCTATGTGAAAGGGAAGAAACAGTTCAAGAGAAATTTCTTCAAGATGAAGAATCTTCTTTCACAAGAAATAGACAGTTCAGATGAGTCTGAGGGTGAAGAAATTGAAGAGATAGAAAACTGAAAAGATCATGGACAAAATGCAATGGTGGCTATTGTCAGTAGTGCTTAAGAAAAGAAAGAAACCAAAACTGATGAGGAAGAAGAAGAAATTGAAGGGAGAGTTGACATGGAAGCTGAATTAGAAGCAGCTCTTGAAGAGATAGATGTCTGGAGAACAAAAACAAAGAAAGCCAACAAGGTGGTACATGATGCCAAACTCTACATGCAACAACAAGAAGAAGAGAAGTCTGAGCTAGTGAAAGAAATTGAAAATCTTAAGTCTTCCAGGCCAGAGCGCACAGAAAAGGTAGATGAGTATAAGCTCAAGATTGAAGAACAGAAAAGGGAGATCGATTGCTTGAATAGAAAAGTGAAAGATCACGTCAAGCGTATCGAAGAGCTTGGAGAGGAAGTTGTCGGTCTACGGAGAAAAGTTAAAGACCAGGAAAAACCTTTGAATACCAACACATTCTTGGGAAAGCAGGTTGTTACGAAGACTGAAAAGAAGAAAGAAAGGCCTAGTAGTTCAGTAGGAAAGAAGCAGCAATTGAGCTCAGAAGTTAAGGCTGATTCATGGCTTAATCAAAAACAAAAATCTGTGGCAGTTGAAGTCAGACCGCAAACACCCGTCCCGAGATTGAAGGTGGATTTGGGCACAAAGCAGAATTAGAATATTCAGAGATCCCAAGAGGAAACCCGTAGTGCCGAAGTAACACGAAGGAATGCACCTTATATCAGGTGTTATTGTTGTGGAAAGATGAGACATTCACAGTATGTGTGTTCCATATCCAAAAGATATCGAAGGGAACAAGAACAGAGATGGAAGCCAAACAGAGAACGGTTTTCCAGAACATATTTCGAAGGACACTGTTATTGGTGCGGAGGATTTGGGCACATGGCTAGGTACTGCACTTCGACCATTCAGAGAAATGTGCCAAAGCAGAATCAAAATAATAACAAGAAACAAATCGATAAATCGACAAGTGAGTTAAAAGTTCAGAACAGATTTGCAGCTCTGCAAGATGAAGCTGGTCCATCGTACTCTGAGAATGTTCATGAGTCTCAATCTATACCGAGTATGGAGACAAAAATATGGACCAAGAAGAAGAGAGCAGAGAAGGCAGTAGTTGCTGAAATTGCCCTTAAAGCATCAGATCGTTCTGGTGTGTGGATTCTTGATAGTGGTTGTACGTCTCACATGACAGGCAACAAGGATCTGGTTACAGGCATAAAATATGACAAAGAAGGAGTTGTCAAGTTTGGAAATGATGAATGCCTGAAGATAATTGGATCAGGAAAGGCTAGGTTTGGGGGAAAAGAAATCAGACGTGCTGATGTCTTGGTTGTAGAAGGTCTCAGTCACAATTTGCTCAGTGTCAGTCAATTGTGTGACTCAGGACATTCTATACGGTTCACCAAGAAGACCTGTACTATCACGGGAAAAGATGTGGCAGTCGTTCTTCAGGGAAAAAGGACAAAAGGGAATCTCTACCTTGTAAGTGGAGAAGAAGATATGTGCCTCTTATCCAGAGAGGAAGAAAACCAGTTGTGGCATAAGCGACTTAGTCATCTATGCCAACCATATATGGAAGATCTGGTAAAGTGTGATGCTGCTAGAGACCTTCCCAAACTATCACATGATCGCACTCATACGTGTGATGCTTGCCAACAAGGGAAGATCATCAGAAAGACATACAGGCCAAAGGAACAGAAATCAACTAGAGTGCTTGAATTGGTGCATGCTGATGTATGTGGTCCTATCTCACCACGAGCTATAAATGGGAAAATGTACTATGTTCTTTTCATTGATGATTATAGCAAAATGGCTTGGGTATTTGTTATTACCCATAAGACAGAGGTGTTCAGTTGCATAAAGCAGTATAGGAGGGAATCAGAAAAGATGCTTGGGTTGAGAATTCAGAAGTTCCGTACTGATAACGGTACAGAATTCACAAACACTCAAGTTGAGAACTATCTCGGGAAACACGGGATAAGACATCAAATTTCATCAGTGAGAACTCCCCAACAGAATGGAGTGGTTGAAAGGAGAAATCAGATCATCAACAACATGGCCAGAACAATGCTTATTGATAAGGACCTACTAGAGAAATTTTGGAAGGAAACCGTTTTGACATCGGTCTATGTTTCAAACAGGTCTCTGTTGTGTCCGAAGTAAGGAAAGACTCCGTATGAACTGTGGTACGGAAAGAAGCCAACGTTGAAATACTTTCGAATATTTGGAAGTAAGTGTTTCATTCTCAACAAAGAAAATCATAGGAAGTTTGAGGCACGAGGAGATGAGGGGATATTCCTTGGCTACTCAGGGAAAAGAAAAGCATATAAATGCTTCAACAAGAGGCTGGGAAAAATTGTTGAGAGCAATGATGTCACTATAGTCGAAAATGAACAGAATACTCAGCGACCTAGTGAACAGTTTCTGGATGAAAGTGTTGATGAGGTAAGCAACACAGGGGGAGAAGAAGTGGCAGATGCTGACTCAGAAGAAGATACTGATGATGAACAAGAAAGTGTCAAGTCTGTGTCTGTAAGGAAGCCAAAGAGTCGAGCTGAATTTGATAGACAGAATATCATTGGTGATCAGACAGATCCAGTTCAGACTCGAAGAATAAAGTCATTACAACAAACATCGTTTTTATCTCAGGTGGAGCTGAAATGTTTTTCCGATGCAACTGAAGATGAAAATTGGGTTCAGGCTATGAATGAAGAGCTAGATCAGATTGAGAAGAATCAAACATGAGAGATTGTTTCGAGGCCAGCAGATAAGAATGCCATCGGGACTAAATGGATCTATCACAACAAGATGAATGAAGATGGAAATGTGATTCGAAACAAAGCACAACTAGTGTGCAATGGATACTCCCAGATAGAGGGAATAGATGTAGATGAGACATTTGCACCGGTTGCAAGGCTAGAGACAATCAGATTATTTTTGGCCATAGCAGTGCAAAGGAAGTTCAAAGTGTTCCAGATGGATGTCAAATCCGCATTTGTGAACGGTGTTCTGGAAGAGGAGGTGTATATTGAACAGTCAGATGGTTTTCTCATTCATGAGGATGAGAACAAAGTTTGCAGGCTGAAGAAGGCATTATATGGGCTGAAACAAGCACCGAGAGCATGGTACTCAAGGCTCGATCAGTACTTGAAGAAACTTGGTTTCCAGCATGGGGGAGTTGATTACAATCTTTATTTCAGCAACGAAAGTAATCAAAGGATGATGATGTTGGTTTATGTTGATGACATAATATTTGGCGGATCAGATGAAGCTCAGTGCAGACAGTTTTCCGAATTCATGAAAAACGAGTTTGAAATGTCAATGATTGGAGAGCTAACGTTTTTCCTTGGTCTACAGGTGACACAAGGAAGGAATGAAACATTTTTTTCTCAATCTAAATATGCCAAGGAGGTCCTGAGAAGGTTTGGAATGGAAAATTCCAAGAAGATGAAGACTCCAGTTGCTACCCGGATGAAATTATCAAAAGATGAGGATGATAAGGCAGTTAATATCACAGAATACAGACAAATCATTGGAAGTCTGTTGTACTTAACCGCAACAAGGGATGATTTTGTTTTCGCCACATGCCAAGCAGCGAGATATCAGAGTAATCCAAAGGAAAGCCACATGCTTGCAGTGAAAAGAATACTTCGGTATACCCAGGGCACAATGGATTTTGGCTTGACATATACTGACAAATCTCAGACAGAGTTATTGGGATATACTGATGCAGACTAGGCCGATTCAGCAGATGATAGAAAATCAACGTCAGGTGGTGCATTCTATCTTGGTGGATTGTGTATTTCTTGGCTAAGCAAGAAGCAAGATTGCATTTCGTTGAGTACCGCAGAAGCTGAGTATATTGCGGCCACTCAAGCATGCACACAGTTATTGTGGATTAAGCAGCAGCTTGAAGATATGGGAGTTGAAGTGAAGTCTCTGATCGGAATCCAGTGCGACAACTCAAGTGCTATAAATCTTAGCAAAAATCTCGTCCATCATTCAAGGAAAAAGCACATTGAGATTAAGTATCATTTCATCAAGGAGAAGGTGGAACAAGGACTTGTGAAGTTGGAGTATGTGCCTACAGAGCTACAGGTTGTAGACATTCTGACAAAGGCCTTACCCAAGGAAGCTTTTGAGAGGCATCGACTGGCTCTGGGAGTTCAGTCGATTCCCCGCACTTGAAATAGTGTGGATGTGGAACCACCCCCCCTCTCCGTGAGGTATGATGTGTTTTTCCCTAATGTACTGATACATGTTCTCTACTATGTTACAGACTGCAAAGGAGTGTCCTTTGGGTTCGTTGAAAAAGGGGGAGAAAATAGTGATTGTTCAAGGGGGAGACAATATGGAGATTTGATAAATCATGAATGATATGGGGAGAAGCTAACAAGTGGAGCAGCCAGATAGGGGGAGTTGAAGCTAGTTGAACGTGCTTAGCCAGAGCTTAGCTTGGACAACACAGGAAATAGGGCTAAAGAGGTGTTGAAGCTGTGAGAATAAAGGCGGAGCGTATTAAATCTGACGATGCTAGAAGTGATCGATCAAATAATAGATATCACGACAGCTGAGGATCGTGATAAAAGCAGAAGAGTGGTGTTGGAGAGTGGTAAGAATATTTCCAAACCAAACATTGGTCTTCCAACAAGTCCTTCAACAATTGGTATCATTTTAGGACAAATTGGTATCATTTTGGTGTCAACAGTAGGAAGTCAGAGATGAAGTGATTCATTGATGAACTTTTCATTTACTCTTGTTTCTCACGCTGAGCATTGCTCATGTGGGCTTAGGGTATGTGTTGAGTAAATCCTTGATTGCTATCAGAATCGCAAAAGGAGAATGATGGCTAAAGAATTAATGATGCATATTTTTATGGAAGAGTTGTCAACAAACCCAAAAGGGGAGATTGTTGGGAAAAAATCCCTCAAGGCATCATTGGAGTTTTTTTGAGGTGATTGTGTTTGTTGACAAAGTGAACATCTGTGTTGTGATTGTTGACAATGCAAACCATGACATACAAATTTGTTGACAATGGGGATTTCTTGGTGGCTTGTCGAGTTCAAGAGCTGTGGTTAACGATCAATGTTTGATTCAAGAACTTCGACAAATTAATGGATGATCTGGAGGCGGCATAAAAAGAACAGATACAAGGTGGCACCGTTTTCCAGTATTTGCCCAATTTTTGGGCCTGAAAATCGACAAATGAAGAAAAGTGGTTTTTGGCAAAGGTACTTGCGCGCCGTGTACTTGAAGGCTTGGAAACTTGCGTGCCATATGTTTTTCAAGATCAGATCATCAAAATATGGCAAAGGGATAAGGTTCGCGCAAGTTTTGGTGAGATCGCGCAGGTGACTTGCGCGCCGAGAAAGATACTTGCACGCCGATGCCTTGGAAGCTTGAGAACTTGCACGCCTATGGTTTTTCAAGATTAAAAGATCAAAATATGGCAAAGTAAAGAGGTTCGCGCAAGTTTGGATTTAGGTCGCGCAAGTGACTTGCAGGAGATGAGACCTGCGCGCCGAGACTTGCGCGCCGAAGGGAGAGTTGCGCGCCGTCGCGCAGGGTTGACCAAATGCCTATAAATACTGGACCACCCCTCTTCATTCTTCACCGGAGTTCAACACTTTGAGAAATCAGAGCTCCCGTCGCGCATGTGTGGTGGTCGCGCAAGTGGTGTGTGGGTCGCGCAAGTGAAGTTGCGCGTCGGTTGACAGTTGCATGCCAATATTGGTTTGGGCGTAAAAGGAAGAGAGTCGCGCAAGTTTGGAGTTGGGGAAGCTTGTGTCGTGCAAGTGTCTGAGGTGGACTTGCGCGCCCGCTGTGACTTGCGCGCCGATACTTGCGCGCCGAGTTAGACTTGCGCGCCAAGTAAGGATTATTTCCAGCAGTGATTTTCGGGCTGCGTGGAAGCTGGAAGTTTGCCCGATACCTTCGGTGCAAAGAGATATTCATCTACGGGTGAAAATTGTACTTCAACAGAGCATCTACATACAGAGGAAGATGCATTCTTTCATGCAAATGAAGAGACATACATGTCTATAAACTGTGAGTGGATTCCTTCCAAGAGCAGTGAGTAAAGGAAGAGAAAGAAGGTGATCCTCTCCACCGGCAGTGAGCCAGAGAGAGAGAGAAACAGGGAGTGACCCTTGGGAAAGCAGTGAGCTGACCCTAAACTTGTAAAGGCAGTGAGCTTGGGCTTAGGAGTGATCTAGCCCGAACCTTGTAATCCACATCTAGTGAAGATTAGTGGAATTAGGTACGACCGGCAACTTGTCGGCGTATGCTCCTTGGACGTATCCCTTTGCAGTGAACCAAGTAAAATTGATGTGTCATGTGCATACTTTACTTTCTATTTACTTTGTGCAACAGGAAAGAGAGAGAAGAGTGTTTTTCTTAACAGCGAAACAAGATCAGAACGAGCGTTAATTTTAAATTAGTCATACCCTTATTCACCCCCCTCTCAGGGTATTCAGCCTTGTGGACCTAACAATAATTTTGATATTTGTGAAAGTATTTTCAAAGGAAGTTTTCAAAAGCTGTATTAAGTATTTTCAAACCCCTTACCGAGTATTTCAATGCTCACCCTACGTTTTTGATTAAAAAATTTCAGGTTACAATTTTTAACAGATGGAACATTTCAGAATGCAGCTGGTTTTCCCAGCACCTGAACCTCACGAGCCTCTGTAATTTTGGGATATGATGTATTATTTGTAAATGTTTGTAATGAATTTTTAGTACATCATGTCTCATGGGCACCGGCTCTGGGCATTCAGAGGCCGGGTCCTTACAGTTGGTATCAAAGGATAGGTTCAGATAACTCTGGAAAACCAGGTAGTATAAATATATGACTGAGCATTACTAAGTAATTATATTGTAATTTTCAGATGACAGATGAAAGATCACTAACAAGTCTTTTGTCCCTTCCCACTGAAATCCTCGAGACTATAATCGTTAAGTCGTGTATGGAAGACTATGAACCCTTTGGAAACCTCCGACTATCCTGCAAGTTTCTTTACCAAGTGTCGAACAACTCAAATATCCTTCGACTCTTCCGAGGATCGAGTCATGTTTACTATCATATAATTTATGCACAACTTGCGTACACTACGCGTCGGAGGAAATATTATGAATGTCTTTTCCTATGTTTTACCCTATCTGCAAACTATGTGGCTTTAAGGGTTTTCCAGGAAGCTGGAGAGGAGAGCAATCTCTGTGCAACCTATCTTTTTCAAGTCTTGAGTTTCAGTCTGTACGAGAGACTTTTTTTCATCAAACCCCTCGACTTTAAGGTAGTATTGCGAATCTGTAGGGACCAAGTCCATCTTGATATCGTGGAGCTTTCACTGCTCATGCCTCTATCTAGAAGCCCAAATGTTCTATGCGGGAGTTTAACCCCACTTGCCCGAGGTGTATCTGGGCAAGAGAGATCGAGGAACTGGGAACCACCCTGGGAATAGAGTTGAGGAAATCGGCGAACTGGTTACGGATGTGGGCTTCGTACAGGTACAACCTAGTTGTTTTATGTTCTTTTTTTGTGTGGCTAAATCCTAGAGTGTTTGAGTAAGGACATCACTAAGGATGTCGGGGAGGCTGTGTCAGCGAGTCAGTAGGAGTTCTTGTGGTAGAATCAGGAACTGATGTATAAAATTATGTGTTATTGAAATATTATCTGTTTTCCTTTTCTGTCTCTACTTTATCTGAACTGTTAAGTGAATTCTCATGAATGTATTTTCAGATGGATGGACAAACAAATATCTCATCCCTACCCGATGAAATTTTGGAGGAAATCTTAATCAAGACGTGCACTGTGGACTATCCTTCTTTCCTCCATCTGCGAGGATCATGTCAACGTATGTTTAAATTGTCGAACAACCATGAAATTCTCCATTCCTGTCAAGGGGTCGACCATGTTTTCCACCTCATCGCCAATACCCAACTCCCTTATTATAGGTAGAGGGGGAGATACTTCGAAGGTCTTTTTCGATGTTTCACTCTAGCACAGAATTATTCTGCCAGAGCATGTTTTCTAGTAGCTGCCCAAGATGGGAACCACAGAGCAGCCTTCATGTTCCAGATTCTAAACCTCAGTCTTTTTAATTGCATGGTTTCAATGGAATATCTTGAGCGTGATGTAGTTCGGCGGAGTGCCATAGAATATGTCCATTCGGACATCCCCGACTTTATTACCGCACGAGCATCCCTATGGAAGCCTGTGTGTAGAACGCATGAGCAAGAGTTCAGAACATACTGCTCAAGCTGTATCTGGGCTAGTGAAACAGAGGAACTGAGTACTAACCTGGGTATTCCGTCGACCGATCCAAATATCCCATTTTGGTGATGATGATCGACCGAGGGTTTTTCTTTTTATGAATAGAATTGCGAGGATGCAATTATTTGAAGGGGAGAATAATGTAACATCTCAAGAATCTGTGTTTCATGTAATGGTATTTTTTATATTTTATGTCACCCATTAATCGAACAAACTGGTTTCTTATGAAAAAGTAATAATGAAATAGAGTAAACACACAAAATGAACGAAAGACTCTTTATTCAAATGGAAACACCATAGTAACTACAATACACTGAGATCAAACGGGAAATTAAGCTAACCAAAGATACCAATTAAAAATCCTAATAAGATTACAGAAAGATCACTCAAAACAACGAGAACCTCGAGAAGATGATAGAGGTCTTTAGCATCCATCAAAACAAACATAAGAATGGCTGAAGCCACCGCAGCCGCACTAAACACCAACGGAATGACTTGAACCATCTTCTCCTTCTTCTTCAATCACCGTAATCTTAAGACACCCCAAGTCTTGGTTTTATAGGGCACTAATATGACCGTTAGAAATACTTATAGCCATTGGAATTCAAATGAAGTGACCGTTGGAGTTTTTGTCTAATGATCTTTAGTATTTAATTAAATGGATATGGTTATAATTTAAAGACAGTTTCTTGTAAATAAGAACAGAAAATTTATATTGTGTAATTTAGACATACAGTTTAAAACAATTAATTTATTCTTTCTGAATTTATTAATTAATAGAATATTTTTTTTATTAATATACTAAAAAAACGAATATAACTAATTTATTACTTGTTCTTCAAATATGGTATATATATATATATATATATATATATATATATATATATAAGCATAAGCCTATTATAATTATATAAAACTAATACTATAATTTTATATATAATGTTTTAAATAAATCAAATGTATTAATTCACTTAAAAGAAATGTTATTTTTATTATAAATAGCATTCATGAATTTCAATTATAAATATTTTGTACCAATTATGACAATTATTATTAAGTTGATATATTTTCAAATTACTAATTTAATTTATAACAATTTAATTATATAATATGACATATATATATATAATTATTTTATAGATAAACCTGAAAATTGAATAAATATGTTTTCATAATTAGAATTTTATTTGTCATGAACCAGCCCGGATACCCTGGTAAACCGATAACCGAGCCGGTCCTGACATAGCCCGAAGGGCGTTCCCGATCCCCACGGGTCGGCGACTAGCACCTGACATCATACAACATACAAGTGAGAACGATTTTTTGCCACAAGAATGCAGAAGCAAGAGAAACAAGACAGTATGCATAATAAAAGAAACTCCACTGGGAGTGATGTACCAGAATACAAAGAGGCATAAAATGCCAAAGTACAACAACCCAAGTACTAAAGATGGGAAAAACAGCCCAAAGGTCCCTAAGGACACAACTCACCAAGACCAAAGATCAACATCTGGATCCACCTCCAAGAGGTCCCTTCCCTTTGCTCGATCCTGGAAGAAGAAAGTCTACAAACACCCGAAGGAAAAAGTAGGGTGTGAGCCTAAACCCAGTAGGGTATCACCAAAGATTCCATAACAGATGCCAAATATAGATTATCCAAGTAAAAACTTTCAATTTTTAAATAAACAGGTTTGACAATTCAAAAGCATATTTTAACAAATCATGCTATACATTTTAAAATGATGGAAAATTCATCAAGCAAGACTTTACAATGATGGAATATTTCTAAAACAATGGCTTAAATAAAACATTTATATAAAACAGTTTATATAAATTTTTCAGCCATGTAAGCAATTCAAAAGCATTGGCATATATTCATATCTCAAATATAAACAACCAAGTGAGCAACATGGTCATCTGCCAAAAGGTACGATAGTATTAACCAGTTATAGGATTTCGCACTCTCTATGTGAACTCAGCAAAATGTGTATACACACGCCCCTATGACACTGGCCAAAGGAGACTCGTCACCAACCCGTCGGGGATGTGATCTGCTGCATGTATGTTATAGAACGTTGTCGTAGCGTAGAGTATATCCAAATAATCACTAACTACCTAAGGCTTGCATGCACTCTTACATGATGGACGAACTATTTTAAGAATGCTTAAAATACGATCAATCTCATTCTTCAATTTCAAAAGTGCCAATTTCATTCCATTTAAAACCAAAACAGGTTTTATTCCAAACATGCCTCTTTCACAAGATAAAACCAACGAGTTTCTATCAAATCATTTTAAGCCATTTTCATAAGTTTGAAATCCATTCAAAACCAATTCCATCATTACACATTTCATTTCCACAATTAAATTCAACAATTTAATTGAAAACATTTCCATCAAATCCACAATTTAAATTAAAAAACTTAAATCGACCAATTTTCCATAACCACACCCAATTCAATGGAATTAGGGTTTTTTCCAAATTTTCATTCCAAAACCATTTAAAATATCTCAATTCAATTGAATCGAGTTTTTTTATCAATTTAATTGAAAGCAACTTAAGCAATTGAATTTAAATCAATAATTGAAATAAATCAAGCAATAGAAGGATAATCAATTTGGCAAGTTGGGACGGAACCACCTACCTTGAAGGTTTTGACCAAGACCACAATGGTCGAGAACGCTCAAGAAAACGAGATTGCTTCTTCAAGAACCCACCTTAGATCTCTTCTCCTAGAAAGATCAAGACCAAATCTCATCAAACTTGGTACCACACACTTAGATCTACCCATAATGGGTGTAGATCTAAGAAACCAAGAGAAGATAAGAAGTAGATCTAAGTAGATCTAAGAAACCAATCAAGAACGATGAAGAACGATCACATACCTCAAGAATCTAGCTTCGATTCACCAAGAGGAGCCTTTGAATCGCCTCCGGAATGATGGGAGAACCCTCTCTGACCTTAGGAGAAGACAAATCCCGAGTTAGGGCCGCTTAGGAGGAAAAACGAGGCACTTAGAGGCAAAACTGAGTGAGATCCACAATTTAAGGATCTCCTTTAAGTGACCGCATGGTTTGGCCGCACGGTTTGACAAACCGTGCGCTAACCGTGCGTGAGCTACTGCCTCGGCCACCCTTCTCGCACGACTTGACCGCACGGTTCGACAAACCGTGTGCCACCCGTGCGGAAGATTCTATCCAGGTTTCAAGGCTGACACGATTTGGTCGCACAGTTTGTCAAACCATGCGCAAACCATGCGCAAACTGTGCACAACACACTGGGCTTTAACTTTTCCCGAAAATTCTCCCAGACGCTTCCCAAGCCTTTACTCCAAAACGAAGGTACTTAGAAACATAAAAAATACCTGAAAACGTAACGCGATGTTACAACCTCCCCACCATAAGATCTTTCTACCCCCAGAAAGCCTAAGAAGAAACCTCCACGTCAAAAAGATGAGGCCACTGCTCCCTCATTAGTTCCTTCCTTTCCCACGTCCCATGAAGATCAGAACCATGTTGCCAAAGCACACATACCATAGGTATCTTTCTCCCACGAAATACCTTGGTCTCAGAATCAACAACCCTGACTGGCCGTTCAGTAATAGATAAATCTGGTTCAATCTCAAGATCACTCCACCTCACAACATGGGATGGATCAAAGATATACTTTCGCAGCTGCGATACATGGAACACGATATGTATCAACGTCAGTTGTTGTGGTAGAGCTAAATGGTAAGAAACTTTCCCCACAAGACCAATAACCTCAAAAGGTCCCACAAAACGAGGAGCAAGCTTCCCTTGCCTCCCAAGCCGTCGATGACCCAATCGGGGTGAAACTTTAAAGAACACCTATTCACCAACTGAGAACTCTAAAGGTTTACGACGTTGATTAACATAAGACTTACCGACTCTGAGTTGTCAACATTCTTTGACGAATCAACTGGATCTTAGCTGTCATCTCTTGGACCAAACTCGGTCCTACCAAGGAACTTTCACCAATCTCCGACCAACATAAAGGAGATTTACAAGGATGACCATACAATGCCTCAAAAGGAGCCATTTTGATCGCAGATTGGTAACTGTTATTATAAGAGAACTCAACTAGCCCTGTATGATCATCCCAAGACCCACCAAAGTCAAGAACACAAGCGCAGAGCATATCCTCAAGGATCTGAATTGCTCTTTCTGTCTGGCCATCTGACTGTGGATGGTAGGCCGTGCTCAAACGAACCTGAGATCCCAGCGCCCCTTGAAGGCCTCTCCAAAAGCGAGAAGTAAACTGAGGATCCTTGTCAGAGACTATAGCAGACGGAACTTCGTGCAAACGAACAACTTCTTTCACATAGATATTTCCCAACTCCTCAACTTTGGTTGTATCTCGAATAGGTATAAAGTGAGCCGACTTGGTCAGCCTGTCGATCACAACCCATATCGCGTTCTTCTTCCTCTGGGTTTGAGGTAACCCAACCACAAAGTCCATCGAGATTTCATCCCACTTCCATGTAGGGACTGGAAGTGGTTGAAGCAAACCCAAAGGTTTTTGGTGCCCGGCTTTCACCTGCTGGCATGTATAGCAACGAGATACAAACTCAACAATGTTTCGTCTCATACCTGGCGACCAGAACTGCCGCCGCATGTCATAGAACATTTTTGTGGTTCCTGGGTGCACAACCCACTGAGAGTTATGGAAAACCCCCATCACATCCTTCCTTGCCGATAACGGCACAACGTAACAGTTTCGATAACACATAACACCCTCTTTGGAGAATGACCACTGGGTGTCGGTCTCCCCACCATAAAGAGGGTCCCTAATGCTATGGAATTCATCATCCAGTTGCTGTTCCTGAAGAATCAATTCGAGGAGAGTAGAAGTCAACTGAACACTGGCTAAAGAAACTTCATTCCCCTTCCATTGAATTCCAATATGCAACTGAGTAAAAAGAGTCATCAAACTCCACTCTTCTGAAGATTCTTTCACAGCCTGAGTTGGAAGTTTCCTGCTTAACGCATCCCCAATAACATTCAATTTCCCCGGGGTATAGGCAATGTCAAAGTCAGAAGATTGCAGGTACTCCACCCAATGCCTTTGGCGAAGATTCAAATCTTTTTGAGAGAAGATATAACTCAAGCTCTTGTAGTCTGAATACACAGTAAACCTTTCTCCATAAAGGTAATGTCTTCAACACTTAAGTACGTGCATTAAAACTGCAAGTTCAAGGTCATGGGTATGATTGTTCTTCTCATGAGGATTAAGCTGATGAGACCCATAGGCAACAACATGATTACCCTGCATGAGGACACATCACAAACCTGAACCCGATGCATCACATAAGACCACATAATCTATCCCAGCCTCAGGAAGAGTTAACACCGGCGCAGTAGTCAAAAGATGCTTTAGCTCAACAAAAGAACTCTGACATTTTTCATTTCAGGAAAATTTCACTCCCTTTCGAGTCAGAGCAGTCATTGGAGAAGCTAACTTTGAGAAGTCTTTAATAAACCGGCGATAAAATCCTACTAAGCCCAAGAAACTCCGAATCTCGAAAACATTTCGTGGTTGTTCTCAAGTCATAACAGCCTTCACCTTTTCAGGATCAACTGATATCCCTTGTTCTGACACGACATGTCCCAAGAATTTCACTTCCCGAATCCAAAAATTACACTTTGAAAGCTTGGCATAAAGTCGGTGATTCCTTAGAAGACTCAGAACTGTTCTCAGATGATGCACATGATCATCCTCAGACTTGGAGTAGACAAGAATGTCATCCACAAAGACAACCACAAAAGTATCAAGATACTCACAGAAAACCTTGTTCATCAACGCCATGAAAACTGCAGGAGCATTTGTTAGGCCGAAGGGCATAACAAGGCACTCATAATGGCCGTACCTACTCCGAAAAGCGGTCTTAGGAATGTCAGATTCCTTTATCCTCAACTGATGGTAACCAGATCGAAGATCAATTTCTGAAAACCACCTTTCCCCTTTCAATTGATCAAACAAATCATCAATTCGTGGTAACAGATATTTGTTCTTTATCGTAACTCGATTGAGCTTTCGATAATCAACACATAAGCGAAGAGAACCATCAACCTTCTTGGCGAAGAGAACTGTGTCCAAACCTCGAGAGGAGAAAGCCAAAAGATCCGTCTCACTAAGAGGAATCCATCAAAGTCGACGGGACGTCAATCGGACGTCCAGAACTCAAGTTATAGGCGTTTCCGCTCCGAGGGCCCGGTTGGTTTCGTGTACGAAGCAACCTGGCCTAACCCAAAGTCCTCCGAAACCTTGAGTGCGATATACCGAAACGACCGTCTCGATCCAAGGATCGCATCGCAACTGACGGTGCGTCGATCGGAGGTCCATAGCTCAAGTTATGGGCAACAGACCGAAGGAGGTCCGGTATTAAGGGGTTCGGGCTCGGGCCGACCCGGCCCGATACCCCCAGGGTCGGCCCGAACCAGGTCGACCCGAACCAGGTCTGGGTCCGGCCCGCTTTGGAGCGGCCCGGCCCGGCCTGGCGGTCCGGTCTGGCGGACCGGCCAGGGCAGCCGCCCGGCGCGCGGCGCGCTGGCCAGGGACTTGGCCGAACGGCCGAGCCGTTACGGGGTGGGGGGCGCTGCCCCCGCGTGATGGAAACCGCGACCCCTTAATGCGGCCCCTCATCTGGCCGGCTGGGGGTTTGTAACCCCCTGCTTTTCCTGGTCCAGCCAGCCCGCTCCGGCCGGCCGGCTTCTGTCACCGCAGGACCGGAAAGCCGGTCCCCCCCTGCTCCGACGCTGGCGGACCGAAACTGGCCGCCAGTTCCCCTGCTCTTTTGCGGCCCGGAACCGGCCGCGACCTTCATCCTTCCGGCGCGGCGCGACGACGCCGCGCCCCTCCGCCGCGGCCCCGCTCCGGCCGTAGTGCCTCTGAGGTCCTCCGGGGCGGCGCGACGGCGCCACGTCTTTTGTTCATCTTCTACGGCGCGGCGCGACGACGCCGTGGATTTATTGTTTCCAACGGCGCGGTGCGACTGCGCCGCGCTTCTCCGCTCTTCCTTTTACAAAAAAACCGCGCGGTGCTTTGGCACCGCGTCGCCTTGCTCGCCGCATCGATATCAACAACTAAAAAAAAGAGGGGAGGAGTGTCGGTCGTGTTCGTGCGGTCCGACCTCCTCCCGTTAATGCGATAGCAGGCGGTTCAATTGAAAGGGGAATAACGACGGAAGTAAACACAAGAAAAATAAATCCCTACCTCAACGTTGTTGTCGAACGAACGTTCGTCGCAGAATTAACCATCGCGGAAGAAGAGGATCGCCGCGGAAGAAGAGGATTGCCGCGAAAGAAGAGGATCGCCGTTGGCGTTAGGTGATCTCCGAGGAAGGCATCTCTCGCCGTCGTCCACCGTCGGAGGTTGGCGTTCTTCGTTGGTGGTGGCGCGTTCTTCGCGTTCTTCATCGAAGAACGAAGAATCCTCACTTTTTCTCCCAAGGCTTTAACACAACAGAAACCCCCAACCATAATAAAATAAGTCATCCTCTTATTTTATTATCAACTTAAAAATTTGAAATTCAAAAGATAAGAAATGAACAATTAATTCAATGGATTAATTGTAACGATTTAACTGTCCAATTTAATGAGATGTTTCTTAACCAGAAAAACATAAGGTTTGACTTTAATTAAAAGGGGGGTTGCGGGTGCGTTACTTAGGAGGGAAGAAACGGTGGGGCTCATGTGGGTCCCACCTCACAAATATCCTACCAAGTGGGTAGGATATTGTGGGTTCCACCTTATCCGCTTAACTTAACTTAAGTGGCTTTAAGTGAAATAAAATAAAGTATCGCACCACTTTTATTTTATTTCTTAACTTAACCCCAAAAAAAATTAAAAACCACACCCGAGCAAACGCAACTCCGGAAAAGGCGTTTCTAAGCAAATACCGGCGCTGCGATTCCATCGGTGTCCTCAGAATTCGATTCCGAGCACCGGTTCAAAAGTTAGAAAACCCCGCTCGTTCGTTCACTGAACGTACCCGAGCTAAACTTCGGAAAATGATTCCGGGCACACCGGGCCTCAGAATCAGGTGCCGTCAGAAACTGCGTTCTTGTAAAATTTCAAAGAAATTTAAGAAAAAAATTTCCTTGAATTTTACGGGTCTTTACAGTTTCTGTCAGGTTTTCTCAGCAGCAGCTGGTGTCCAGGGTTCATCCATGACTCCTCGTTCAGGAGCAGCACCGCCAGTTTCTCACCAGTCGGGGAACTGAAGTTCTTCCGGCCGTTCGAGCCGAGGTGGAGGTCGAGGCCGTGGCAGTCAGCCCCCAGTCCCTCGGCATGGACTGGTTGATTCCCTTCCAGACAGTCGTCGACTGTTATCGCCGCAGAGTGAGTTTCGTCTCACCAGAGGGTGAATCTTTTCTTCATAGTGGCGAATGAGATGTTCAGGCGAGTCGAGCAGGACTCGAGCATCATGGGATAGGAAGGGTGATGGCCCAGATTTCTACTCTTTATCTGGATGACCAGGGGACTCCACAGTTGGACTTTCCTCCAGTGGTGGATCGCTTCAGCGACGTCTTTCCAGAGGACTTTTCAGGTTTGCCTCCGGAGCGTGAGGTAGACTTCTCTATTGAGCTCGTGCCAGGAGCGGCACCGATGTCCATTCCTCCCTATAGGATGACCACACCTGAGTTGCAGGAGCTCAAGAAGCAGTTGGAGGAGCTACATGCTAAAGGTTTCATCCAACCTAGTACTTCTCCTTGGGGTTCACCTGTCCTATTTGCGAAGAAGGCAGACGGTACCCTTCGGCTTTGTGTGGATTATCGGAAGCTGAACCAGTTGACGGTCAAGAATTGATATCCTTTGCCAAGGATCGATGACCTTTTCGATCAGCTTCAAGGATCTCGGGTGTTCTCGAAGATCGACTTGAGGTCCGGTTACCATCAGTTGCGCGTTAGACCATCAGATATACCTCTGACAGCCTTCAAGAGCAGGTATGGTCTTTACGAGTATACATTTATGTCGTTCAGTCTCACAAATGCACCTGCAGTTTTCATGGCACTTATGAACCGAGTGTTCCATCCTTACTTGGACTCCTTTGTCGTGGTCTTCGTGGATAATATCTTGGTGTACTCTCACACTCGACACGACCATGCCACACATCTTGAGATCGTTCTGAGTACACTGAGAGAGCATCAGATTTATGCTAAACTCTCGAAGTGCCACTTCTGGATGGATCAGATTCACTTCTTGGGTCACGTCATCTCAGAGGCAGGAGTATCTGTGGACCCAGAGAAAGTGAGAGCTGTAGTTTCCTGGGAGCAGCTAAAGAATGCCTTTGAGGTACAGAGCTTCCTAGGGATGGCTGGATACTACAGACGCTTCATTCAGGACTTTTCTCATCTAGCATCACCCTTGACAGGTCTGACCAAGAAGGGGGTGAAGTTCTTATGGTCATATTCTTGTGAGTCAGCCTTTCAGGAGCTGAAAGGGAGGTTGACGTCAGCACCGATACTAGTCTTTCTAGAGCCAGGCAAGAGCTACACTGTTTACTGTGATGCTTCGGGTATCGGGCTGGGAGCTGTGCTTATGCAGGGAGATGGAGTCGTTGCGTATGGGTCTCGGCAGCTGATGCCACATGAGAGGAACTACCCTACACAAGATCTGGAGTTAGCCGCTGTTGTTCATGCCTTACGCTGTTGGAGACACTATCTGCTGGGAGAGCACTTTGTGGTCTTCACTGACCACAAGAGTCTCAAGTATATTCACTCAGCGTGATCTGAATCTGAGGCAGTGCAGGTGGGTTGAGTATTTACAGTCTTTTGACTTCGAGCTTGCCTATATGCCGGGTAAGGGCAACAAAGTGGCTGATGCGTTGAGCAGGAGAACTCAGATTCAGGCAGTTCAGGAGGCCAACAGTGAGTGGAAGCTGATGGCTATGTTCTCTGAGATGCATCTGGAGGTGCACGACAGACAGGGACAGAGTTACCTTTCTTTTGTAGCTGTTATCTCTACACTTTTTGATCGGGTACGGATGAGGCAGCTATCAGACTCAGAAGGCTTAGTCCCGCAGGAGAGTGTATTAGGAGAGGACCCTCTTCCCGGATGGACAGTGGGTGAGGATGAGATCTTGCGTTTCCAGGGACGCGTATGGGTGCCAACAGACATACGCGAGGAGCTGATGCAGGATTTTCATTCCTCAGTTTGGGCTGTCCATCATGGCGTCACCAAGATGTATCATGATCTTCATCTCCAATACTGGTGGCCAGGTATGAAAAAGGATGTTGCTGGTTTCGTTATGAGATGTTATACTTGTCAGCAGGTGAAGGCAGAGCATCAACGACCAGCAGACCTTTTAAAGCAGTTACCCATTTCGGAGTGGAAATGGAACGACATCGCGATGGACTTCGTGACTGGGTTGCTGAGGTCGCCTCGAGGTAACGATGTTGTCTAGGTTGTCGTCGACAGGCTTACGAAGGTCGCTCACTTCTTGCCGATCAAGGAGACTTTCAGTGTTGATGATCTGGGACGACTTTACATCCGGGAGATCGTTCGTCTGCATGGAGTCCCACACTCCATCGTTTCAGATAGGGATGCGCGCTTTACCTCTCGGTTCTTGCAGGGACTTCAGAAGGCCTTGGGTACACATGTACTTTTGAGTACAGCATACCATCCCCAGAATGATGGTCAGTCCGATCGCACGATCCAGGTGCTTGAGGATATGCTCCGAGCTTGCATCCTAGACTTTGGCGGTTCTTGGGAGAAACATATCCCTCTGGTGGAGTTCGCCTACAACAACAGTTTCCTGG
The DNA here is from genome assembly GCA_963277665.1 of Viscum album. Taxonomy (NCBI): domain Eukaryota; kingdom Viridiplantae; phylum Streptophyta; class Magnoliopsida; order Santalales; family Viscaceae; genus Viscum; species Viscum album. The sequence continues at coordinate 272,960,957 of OY728155.1, read as the reverse complement.
CGACCATTCAGATGATGCCATACGAGGCTTTGTACGGTAGGCTATACCGATCACCCTTATGCTGGCTGGAGGCAGGAGAGGCAGCTTTGCTGGGACCTCGTCTTGTTCAGGGGACCTCAGAACAAATAGAGCTGATTCGGAAGAGGATGACTACAACACAGTCTCGACAGAAGTCTTATGCTGATCAGCGGAGACGACCTCTGGAGTTCGAGGTCGGTGATCAGGTTTTCCTTCATGTCGCACCGAGGTTGGGACACAAGAGGATTCAGAGACAGGGTAAGATTTCATCGCAGTACGTCAGGCCATTTGAGGTCTTGGAGAGAGTTGGGCTGATCGCCTATCGGCTGCAGCTACCTCAGAGGTATCAGACCATACACGACGTCTTCCACGTCTCTCAACTCCAACGTTACTTTTCAGACCCGTCTCATGTCTTTCAGCCTGATGAAGCCGAGTTTGAAGCGGATACGTCGTTCGAAGAGCATTCTATTCGGATTGTTGATCGCAGTACGAAGGTTCTCCGCGGGCGGTCTATTCGTCTGGTACGAGTGCTATGGCAGCACGGGCGAGTACAAGACGAGACCTGGGAGAGGGAGGCCGATATACGATCACAGTGGCCAGAGCTATTCGGGGTTTCTTCTTCTCCGCCTCATTAGGGAAATTCGGGGACAAATTTCTTTAAGGGGGGAAGTTTGTAAGAACCCGGACCTTCGTTCAGGTATGTTTTCCCTTTTTCTGGTGTTTTTAAGAAAATTAAGTTTTCTGGAAATTTTCGAAGTACACGCCATGTACTTTCTGAGTACACACCGTGTACTCTTCTCCGGCTCGAAGCCGTGTGGTGGCCGTGCCCGGGCCACACACACGGTGTGTAGGGGTGACGTGGAGGCCGTTTTTAGCAGAGTACGGAAAAACCCACTACACGCCGTGTACTTTAAAAATACACGCCGTGTACTTTTCTTTTTTTTCATTAAACGGACCGGGGTCGCGCCTAACCCCCGAATTCATCTTCTTCTCCAGATTCAGTCCGCCCGAGAGCGACCGTACGACCGGATCTTCGACGAGCTTCCACCTCTTCGTCCGTTCTCTGATTTGAGCGCGGTCGATTGCATTGGAATCGCACCGGTGAGCTCTCCCTTCTGCTTGAGTCTTGTTTCTTGATTCCTCCTAGTTTTCAAGTTATCGTAGGTTGAGCGTTTTGTGCGTTTTCTCAGATCTACGCCGTTCTAAGGGGAATCTGTCGTCGTCGTTCACGTATATCTATCTCCTAGGATCGAGGTAGGTGGTTTGTGCCTTTCTGTAGGATGTTGATGAATATTTTGTGCAAATTCCACCAATACCCTCGAACGATGTATTGCGTGTTTCTATTTTGCCCTTGTTGCATTGCCTTCTTTGCTTGATTTCTAGAGTAGATGTTTTACCTGTGATTATGGTAGCTTTACTGTACCTTGGATGTTTTCTATGCTTGTTCTGCCTGTTTGGTGTTTTTCCAGTTGCCATGCTTAGTCATAGGACAGTGGAACTGCTACCTTGTTATGCTGCTGAGCCTTAATTGATAGCCAAGTAGTTCTTGAGATTTACTTGGACGATGTACACACGCGCTGAGCATGTTTAGTTTCACTTAGGACTATGAGAACCTAGAGTAGTAGACCAAAGGGAGAATTGACAGAAGGGCTTCTCCAGAGTGTCTTTTAATTACAATGCGATACCACATGGGGAATTGACGTTGAGTGCTTCCTCAGAGAGTCTGTAGTTCCTCGACGTGGGCCACAGGGGGAATAGATGTTGAGTGCTTCCCCAGAGAGCCTTTAGCACGATACGAGACTATAATGGGAATTGATGGTGAGTGCTTCCCCAGAGAGTCTATTGATTTCATAGATGAACCAGAGGGGTGAGATTGTGTGTTCCTCCTAGAGGGTTGCTAGTACTTATAGGTTGAACCATAGGGGTTAGGTCGTGAGAGCTACCCATAGGGTTACCTGTTTTCTTCTTGTTGCTAGCTGTTTACTTGTGTACTTTATTTGTTAGAACTGTGGATTGTAGCTACTTGTGTTTTCCTGTTTACTACTTCTTGTTATATTACTTCCATGTATTCATTGACTGTTAGACACAAATCTCTGGGTGATTGCATACTGGAATTGTATCTCATACCCTTTTTGGACCATGCTTTTGGGCCCAAACAGACTATGTTGTTGCAGGTATAGATAAGGGCAAACGTCATTCTACTTCAGGTTCTTGATTGCGCTGGAGCTGGGGAGCATGGGACCGAGCTGTGGCTCGCGATGATGATGAGTTTATTTTGTTTTTCCTTTGCACTTTTTTTTTTCAGTTGTATTCTAGCACGTTGTTGTGTTTGCTGTTTTCCATAGATACTTGTACCCGCTGCATCATTTTCATCATTGCTATATATATTCATTGCTTCCGCTGTTTGGTTTCTGTTGTTATGCTTGTGGTTACTGCTTCCACTAATGACTGTTGTTTTTCCGTTGTATACCTTACCGAATGAGGGTATAGTTTCCCCGCCGATTCACCAAGGCCCTCGCTGCTAGTCGGCAGCCTCTGGCGTTCGGGGAAATGCGCTTGAGGTCATGTGGCGAATCGGGTACGGGGCACCAGTGGAGGGGCTCCGGACTTGGGTCGTTACAAGGATCATGTCAACGTATGTTTGAATTGTCCAACAACCATGAAATTATCCGTTCCTGTCTAGGGGTCGACCATGTTTTCCACCTCATCGCTAATACCCAACTCCCTTATTATAGGCAGAGGGAGATACTTCAAAGGTCTTTTTCGATGTTTCACTCTAGCACAGAATTATTCTGCCAGAGCATGTTTTCTAGTAGCTGCCCAAGATGGGAACTGCAGAGCAGCCTTCATGTTCCAGATTCTAAACCTTAGTCTTTTTAATCGCATGGTTTCAATGAAATATCTTGAGCGTGATGTAGTTCGGCGGAGTACCAGAGAATATGTCCATTCGGACATCCCCAACTTTATTATCGCACCAACATCCCTATGGAAGCCTGTGTGTAGAACGCATGAGTTGGAGTTCAAAACATACTACTCAAGGTGTACCTGGGCCAGTGAAGCAGAGGAAATGAGTACCAATCTGGGTATTCCATTGACCGAGCCAAATCTCCCATTTTGGTGATGATGATCGACTTTGGGTTTTTATTTTTATGAATAGAATTGCGAGGACGCAATTCTTTGAAGAGAGGAATAATGTAAAATTCCAAGAATCTGTGTTTCATGTAATGATAAATTTTATATTTTATGTCACCGATTAATCGAACAAACTGGTTTTTATGAAAAAGTAATAATGAAATAGAGTAAACACACAAAATGAACGAAAGACTCTTTATTCAAATGGAAACACCATAGTAACTACAATACACTGAGATCAAACGGGAAATTAAGCTAACCAAAGATACCAATTAAAAACCCTATTAAGATTACAGGAAGACCACTCAAAACAACGAGAATCCCAAGAAGGCGATAAAGGTCTTTAGCATCCATCAAAACAAACATAAGAATGGCCGAAGCCACCGCAACCACACTAAGCACCAAAGGAATGACTTGAACCATCTTCTCCTTCTTCAATCACCGTAATCTTAAGACACCCCAAGTCTTGGTTTTATAGGGCACTAATATGACCGTTAGAAATACTTATAGCCATTGGAATTCAAATGAAGTGGCCATTGGAGTTTTTGTCTAATGATCTTTAGTGTTTAATTAAATGGATATGGTTATAATTTAAAGACAGTTTCTTGTAAATAAGAACAAAAAATTTTTATTGTGTAATTTAGACATACAGTTTAAAATAATTAATTTATTCTTTCTGAATTTATTAATTAATAGAATATTTTTTTATAAATATACTAAAAAATGAATATAACTAATTTATTACTTGTTCTTCAAATATGGTGTATATATATATATAAGTATAAGCCTATTATAATTATATAAAGCTAATACTATAATTTTATATATAACGTTTTAAATAAATCAAATGTATTAATTTTCTTAAAAGAAATGTTATTTTTATTATAAATAGCATTCATGAATTTCAATTATAAATATTTTGTACCAATTATGAAAATTATTATTAAGTTGATATATTTTCAAATTACTAATTAAATTTATAACAATTTAATTATATAATATGACATATATATATAATTATTTTATAGAAAAACTTGAAAATTGAATAAATATGTTTTCATAATTAGAATTTTATTTGATTACAAATGTATATGTATATGTTTATATATATTGTGTTATAAAATTTAATAATATGATACATAAAATAGATAAATTATTTTTATAATTAATAATACTTTTAAATAATATGTAAATGTTTTCTAAATAATAACAAATACATTTTATTTGTTTCAAATTAGTTTAACTATAATTTCTTTTTAAAAATTATATTATATATAAATGAGTTTAATAATTAAAGTAATAAAACTTTACTTTTTAAAGTATTGGTATTTTATTATAACTTTGACTTATTAATAGGATAATATAATGAGTAACATGAAATAATAGAATAAAGATAAAACATAGATAATATTAACAATATTATATTAATGGTTTGATTGAAGAACAAAAAAAAGGGAATCCCGTTAGGTTAGGCGTGGTGGAAAAAAAACAAAAGAAAAAAAGGGAGAAATCCTGTAAAGGGATATGGGTGTCGCGTCGCGCATGAAGATGGCTTCATGCAGGTCTGGCGTTGGGATCTCGAGCAGGTTGGCCTTGGTTTGTGAGGCGCTGCGCGAGCTTCGGTCGAAGCCGAGGAAGCCGTGACACCACAGCGGTTCGAGCAGGGAAAGGTGCGAGCCGTCGGGAGCTTACCGAGCAGTGATCGTGCGTCGTGGGCTGAGGTCGTGTCTCCGAGGGAGAGTCGCGACAAGGGAACAGTGGCCGTGCGGCGAGGCCGAGCGTCAGAGGTTGTGTGTGTCGCGAGGCGAAGCCGGAGCCATGGGCTTTCGAGGGCCCGAGTTGCGGTTAGGGTTTCATGTGCGTCGAGGAGGGTGATCGATGCCAGTGTTTAAGGTCTTTAGTCTACATGAGGTAGGAGCGTTGTCTTCATCCTATTCTCAATTACCAGGTCTAGGTAGGCTTTGTTTTGTAGTTTTTAATTTTTGGTGTATCCGAATCTTGATGAGATCCGGTTATCAGTGGCTTTTGTGTCAATTTTATTTATGTCACGTTTTTTCTCTACCCAAACTCAAAGGTTTGTTTGCACCTCCGTAAGTCAAGCAGTAGGGTCCTCTGGAGTTGGAGTCGAGACCTGTGGATCCTTTAAACTCCTCTCCCATGCAAGATGAACCCCACGGGTTCACCCTCTCATCCCTCTCTGTTTTCCTTCGAGCACCCAACCTCCAGCGGACCTTCTCAAAGATCTCTGAGTTTCGAGTGTCTCCCCACAACTTCCTACTCCTCCTCAAGTGAATGTAAGAGACCATTTACCTATTTTGTTATGCAAACCGATTTATACATGCTCTGTGTATAATCGGGTAAATTGTATTTGTGTATTTATATATATATACATCATCTTATTCTCTGTTATGGTTTCAAAATGGGTCATTGAAATGTTGATAAGGTTCGTACGGGGTATAATCTATGTAAGGGATTACCTTTCTATGTTTATTAAAGCAAACCCTTTTTATATAGTTATAGGTATACGGGTTATATACATATATATTTTTATATGTTAGTTTTTAGTTTTGGATCTACCTATGCTCCTAAAAACTGGACATTTGGGTTTGTTAAGTTATTTTTTTAAGAAAGATTATTTCCATTAGGTTTTATTTTACTGAACCTATATATATATATATATATATATATATATATATATATATATATATTCTGCATATACAGTTTTGTATATGTATATATATAGAAAACTCTTCATTGTTTTAAGGTTTTCAAAAATGGTTTATTGATGTGTTATTAAGGATCGTACAAGTATAATATATAAAAGGGTTTACCTTGTATGGTTTTCATTAAGCAAAACCTATTATATACATATATGTATAATCGGGTATATAAGTGTGTGTATATATATATATATATATGTAACCCAAATCCAATCTGTTTTTAAGGTTTCCGAAATGATTATGTATGTTAAATATTTATAAAGGATGTTGTGAATATGTTTTTATCATGCCAAACCCCTTTTATTAACTTTGTATATATAATAATATACTTATATACATATATGCAAACCAATACAAATCAAATTATGATTTTTAAGTGATGAATACCTATCTTTAAATAATGTTTTATGCGCGAACTAAGTTTTTGGTTAAATGGAATTATGTTTCTAAAAACTATATATATGTATATATATATATATGTCTATTTACTTATTTATGTGACACAATCCAAATCCGTTTTATAATTTCTAAAAGATGATTTCTAATCCCTAAATAATGTTTTAGATGCGAAATGTCATTTTGCGTACAATTGGATTATACTTTGTATGCAAAACCCTAATTTTTATACATGTAAATACAACTGGTAGTATATGCTAGAAACCTAACATGTTTTGGTTTACAATCAAGTAGAGTTAATAAATGAAAATGTTTTGGTAACATTTATTACACGTAGGAAGTAATTAAACCTTATTTGGTTATGAAGATTTAAATACATAAACCTTGTGTATACACGGTATTATTTCTATATAGCTTCCAAAACCCTAATTTACGGTATTAAATATTAGAATTAGTTAATGGTTTGATGCAATTAATGTTTGAAGGGTTTCTAGTAAATGTTAATTTGGTGTTCGCTAAACTAATGTGCACTTATGTGTATGAGTATACAATAATATGTTTAACATGTTAGGTTTATTTTAATTAAAGTAGATTTAATAATATTATCCACGTATTAATTAAAAGAATATATTTTGACTTAACCTAAAATATATTAGAGAATAAATGGATTTTTAAAATCATGTTATGTTACATATCATGTTGTGCTCATATATAGTCTTATTACTTAATGAACCCCCTTGCAGATATGGTCATTAGTTAATCAAGTTGTGATTTGGTCTAATTGCATACTCACTAGAACTTTTATCAGCATGCGCGTAATTAAATGTGCATGAAATAGGGACTTTAAACTAAGAAGTTATCATTTCATGTGGCAAACCCCATTCATTCATCATTTTATGTACTTTTATTATTATTACATGTGCAAAAGATATTTTACTTATCCATGCCTGCCTTGGGAAATGGTTATCATCAAACTTTATGTGTTCATTGACATATCATGTATATCTACATTAAATGTACAATAATTTGATTATCCATTTTATTTATTGTTGTATTCAATAATGCATGCATATGAAAATTAATGAGAAATGAAATTAAATTACCCAAAGTAGTATGTGACACCTTGGGTAATATCTAATAAAATTAAATTAAATAAATCAAAGTGGTATGTGCACTTTGATTTATGAAATATGAGGAATGCATTGGACTTTTTATGTGATGGGTGAGGCCTCCTATAGCCCCTTGATGCATCGGTAGGTCTCATGAGACAACTAGAAGCAGAATTGGCCGAAGCCTTTCCCATTTTATGAGTTATGGATTTTGGCCGAGGCCTTATTCATTAGACGTCTTGGCTGAGGCCTTGACACATTCCGACATATGCATTTTCGTCATTATGACTATGTAATTTAATTAACCAGAAAATATTCAATTAGTAGAATATTGATTAAAGAGATTATGGATTATAGCCGAGGCCTTAATCAATAGATGTCTTGGCCGAGACCTCGACAACATGATTAAAAAATGTTCTGCATTATAATCCCAGATTATGTGTATGTTAATTACCTATGAGTATGAGATTTAAGTACACAGGGCAAACAATGAGACTGTGGTGATGCATGATCAGTTTCCTTTTCACATTTTTAATGCAAATGTTAGCATTACATTAATCATGTCGTATTGTGCACTTTTATAAGTTGTAGTGGAATTGTTTATGTGCAACTCTGATAATGTTCATAGTTAGTAGTACTTTCATACCTTGCATGCTATGCCTACTTTACTTGTTTGTATTTATGCATTTTATGAAATGATTTAATTGTTTTATAGCGACCTTTGAAATAGTCATGATGTTTTCTTTAAAGGAATAATTTTGATATTTGTGAAAGTATTTTCAAAGGAAGTTTTCAAAAGTTGTATTAAGTATTTTCAAACCCCTTACTAAGTATTTCAATACTCACTCTACATTTTTGATTAAAATTTTTCAGGTTACAGTTTTTAACAGATGGAACATTTCAGAATGCAGCTGGTTTTCCCAGAACCTGAACCTCACGAGCCTCTATAATTTTGGGACATGATGTATTATTTTTAAATGTTTGTAATGAATTTTTAGTATATCATGTCTCATGGGCACCGACTCCGGGCATTCGGGGGCCGAATCCTTACAAATTAAACCACAAGAATTAAAACGATAAAACACAGAGGTGGAAATAAAACTAAATGTTTGAGAATAATTATTAATTCCTAATTCATTTATGATATTAAAATGGTAATGTAAATTACCTCATGCATGTTCATCCTCATCTTGATCACCAATATCACTACGATGTCCACCAACTATATCTGGATCCTACAATATATATCAATATTATGTATCTTAAACATATAAATAGAAGTTAATATGAGTATGGTTTGTTTCATTGTTTACTTGTGGTGCCACTTGTGTATCATCAACAGGACGACGCGTCGTCACTTCATCGATACGTCCGGACATCTGTGATAATCTCTCCTCATACTCTGTACGTAACTGCTGAAACCGCGCATCCATATTGTGTTGCATAGCCTGCATGACAACATCTATCTCAATCTGTGTGCGCATCCCTGCATCTCTGCATGCACCCATCGCCTCTGCTCTAAAAACTGCACGTCATGGTATACCACCATCATAAGTCAAGGAATAACCATGACCGTCACGCCCCATGACATACTGAAATATATCATCTCTACGCACAGTACTACGACGTTGCTCTTCTGGCAACTCTGGTAACTGATCGTCAAACTGATCGTCAAACTGAGCCTTTAGCATATAATGAATCAATGAACGAATATGAATATTTTTTATAAAATAAAAAAATATTTATTAGTAAATATTTTTCTTACTATAACACCAACAACATCGAGATCTCCTGCCCTACGAGTCCTCACCCATATGGACATCCGATCGATCAACTCACCTCATTGGTGTAACTATAATAAAGAGATTCACCATGTTATACTACAATATTTTTAATATATGAATGTATTGTAAATTCTAAACTTACATCATGTGTGAGCTGTGACACATGTTGAGTGCCAAGTTTGGAAGGCGTGCCCTGCATCGACCAATTATGTGAATGACGAGCAAACTCTATCTACATTAAACGTATTCAGTTAATAGACATATGAAAAATTATTCATTTATAGATTAAAAGCAATAAATCTTACCATCGTCGTGTCACTCGACCAAAACACAACCAAATCCTTCCACTGCACTGGAAGAATGCCCAGAGGGACTCACTGTAGAATGTCTGGAACACCCCCAAATGGTATCCAGTGATCTCTCTTCACCCTTCCCTTGTAATCCTTCCATAATTTTCGGCATTTGGCTATACATACAGCTCAAAACTCATCTAGAGAGGATGTCAAATTATCCTGTTAAAAAAATAGTCAGTAGATGCAACAATAATAAAAACAATATCATGAAAAATTAAACATTGAATTTACCTAAACCTCCCTCCATAATCTATCAATTGTATCCTGAGGAAAAGAAGTCTAATCATGAGTCGTCAGGGGGAATCTATGTGGGTCTTGTATCATATGTCCAAATTCACGAATCAATACAGTAGCACCTTCTCCGATTGGATGAAATGTGTCATCAAATAACACATCCAATCAGGTTCCAGAGTTCCAGGATCGAACCTCTCTACCAGGACCCCTGCGTCTGCTGGAAGACTCACTAGATCCTGTTAAACATAAATTCATAATTCAATTACAATATAACTGCATTTTTAATTAAAAATTAGAAAAAGTTAGTGAAATAAACACAGAAAATTACAACTAATTAATTTAAAAAAAATGAAAACATACATACTGACAACATTAGGTGAACCACTCTGATCACCCTATGACATACCTACATTAAAAAAATTATAGTTAAATCAAGCAATTTTTATACATATATAACTCAAAAGTATTTTTACAAACAATATGGGGAAATAATTACAATTTTCACTAATCATGTAAGTCTATCGTATCTTTTTCAATTGTTTCTCTGGCCTATTGTTTATCTTCATCTTGTAAAACTACTATTGTTTGGTCAAGTGTTTTATTAGGAAATGCAACAACATCTGGTTCCTCATGGTCAAGCAGAAACACTCCTCTTCTAGATATTTTCACCAAAACTTTCCAATCCGAATCAATGCTGACAAAGTAAATTTGCTCTGCCTGCGATGTCAGTATGAAGGGATCATTTCTTACTCGGTCATCTTTATATATCCTATTGTTAAAGTTTACTGACATAAATTGAAAGTTATCAACTTTTGTTCCACGAACCGGATCGACCCAATCACACGTTAACAATATGTGTTTTAAGCCACGACCATAAATAACCTCAATATTATACCTCAACAATCCATAATAATAACCCACACTAACAAAAGAATAACCAACACTACTATTTTTTGTGGCTTGATTCTGTAATAAATGGGTCATCAGCTATTTGGTTGAGTTCTTCGCTCACAGTATGGGTACTTAAATCACGTATTTTTTGAATCTGCAAATTTGACATAGTTAAATGAATAAAGGATTGTGTAAATACAACTAAGTTGCACTATAAAAATATTAAATCAATTATTTATATGTACATGAGTCTTGAACCCCTCATGAAATGTGTTGAAATGATGTTTTTGGATTTGATAGTTAGTTTCACGGGGCCTTTTACGTTTCAACTCAGCGATATGCGTCCTAAATCACAACACAATAAAAGGTAAGTAATAAAATAAATATAGAAACAGAAGACACATCAACTATGAAACTTACTGTATCAATGAAATAACTGATGGAGTGTTGAACAACACATATTGTTGAGCTTGAACCCACTCATCATTGTGCATATCAAAAATTATTTTTTCTCTAATTGGACCCTTGACATTCTGGGAGGGTTTATCTATCTTTGTTTCAACCTCATTAATATATGAAGCACAAAAATTAGTACACTCATCCATTAAATATCCCTTGGAAATTGAAGCCTCCAGACGAGTTTTGTTATGCACATACCGTTTCAATGTATTTAAGTATCGCTCTATTGGATACATCCACCTGAATTGCACGAGATCACCAGTAATGACTTCACCAGTTAAATGCACAGTTAACTAAACCATGACATCAAAAAAAGGCGGCGGAAAAAGTTTCTCTAGGTGACATAGTGCAAGTACAATCTTATCCTGCTGCTTTTTCAAATCAATCATGCGGTGATTTCTTGAATATAGCTGTCTGAAAAAATTAGAAACTTCAATCAACGACTCAAAAAACTGGGTAGGTAAGAAATCACGAATTGTTATAGGAATTAACTGTTGAAGTAGAATATTATTATCAAGACTTTTCAACCCATGTAATGTCATGCTCGTCATATTGACATGCTTGGAAATATTAGAGCAATAACCATCTGATACCTTAACGGTCTTCAAAATTGATAGAAATGTTTGTTTCTCTTTTTTACTCATTGTGAACTATGCAACAGGCATGTATGCCCAATTACCTTCACCCAACTGTAAATGTAAAAGTTTTCTCAATCCCATTTCTTGCAAATCACGTCGAGCATTATTAGTGTACTTTGATTTCCCTTTGATGCCTAAAATGGTGGACAATATATTATCATATACATTTTTTTCAATGTGCATCACATCCAAATTATGTCTTAAAATATTATATTTCCAATAAGGCAATTCAAAAAAAAATCTATTTCTTCCAATTATGACTATGCTGTCTATTTGCAGTAGGAATAGAAGGCAATACAGGAGCCAATAAATCTTGAAAATCATACATTGTACGTATGTTTTCTTGATAAAGTTGTGCACAAATTTGAACCCCAGACAATATTTGTATATTTGTGGTGATGGGTCATACTCTCTATTCCCATCAAACAACACACAGTCTTTTCTGAACCTGTGAAATGGAGGAAGAAAGTTTATGTGACCAAGATATGCTAACTTTCTACAGTGCTTAATCCATATAGATTTATTACTCTTATTACAACACGGGAAGACAAATTCTCCATTTGTACTCTGACCTGATAAGTTAGCATACGTTGGGAAATCATTAATTGTTCATAACAAAGCGGCCCAGAGTCTAAACATTTCATTACCTGCCGAGTCAAAAGTCACTACACCATCGACCCGAAATTTTTGTAGCTCATCAATCGAAGGTTGCATATAAATATCGATTTTATCACCAGGTCATATCGATCCATCAATTATAATCGATAGTAACAAAAATGGTTTATTCATACATACCCATGGGGGAAGGTTGTATGGAACCAACACCACTGGCCATGTACTATGTGTCACACCAACTATGGACCTAAATGGGTTATAAAACCATCTGTTGCCAAACCCAGTCGACCATTACGATCATCCTGAGAAAAGTTTGGGTGTTTTTGATCAAAATCTTTCCATGCCAAAGAATCTTCTGGGTGAGTTAATTTATCAACCTCTTTGTTTCTCTCTGAATTCCAAGTAATCAATTTAGCAATTTTAGTTGACATGAAGAATCTCTTCTGTCTCAGTTTCAGTGGGAAATAACACATCTGCTTAGCGAAAACTTGTTTCGCTTGATTCAAGACTCTGCCACGATGAATCTGATTATATTGATTAATCACATTGGCCTTCCACTTGGATGTATAGCAAACAATACAAATATTTAATTGCTCATTCTCTTTTCTGAAAAACTTACAATTATTGCGGAACACATCAATGATACCATATGTAAAACAAAGATCATCGGTCAACTTGTGATCTTGATAGAATGACTCTGGAATCTTCGCTCCAGTAGAGAGTACCTTCTTCAACAATACCAACAACATGTCGAATGAGGTGTCTGACCATTGGTTCAAGGCCTTTAGGTGTAACAATTCAACGATGAATGACAATTTACTAAATTTAGTGCAACCATGATATAATGTCATCATTTACGACATTATTGTCTTCAGGTTGAAACTGACGCATCATATCATTGATCATTATGTTCATCAGATCAATTGTTCTTGAATCAAAATCCATATGAATACTTTCAGATTGATGACATGAAACAGACTCTTCTCTATGAGGTGTCCATGTTTTATAATTTTTCAAAAACCCATTAAAAAACAGATGTTCTCTAACACTATCTTGTTTAAGAGATTTTTATTTGCACATTTTTTTGCATGGACAACTAATCAAATCGCTTGTAAATCTGTTGGTGAAATCCATAAATTGCTTAATCCCCTCATAATATTCATCAGAAAACCTATCTTTCCTATCAGTCCAGCTCTTATCCATATCTGTATTTAACCCTTATCTTTTTAGTTTAAGCCCTTATAAATACATTTTTAGATTAACCATGGTAAATAAATTTTATTATTTTCACTATTAATTTTGGTCAAAAATTAAGTTGACATTATTAGAACTTATAAATTATTCTTATTAAAAAATTGGAATCTATTTTTCCAAATTAAATTCATAAAGTGTGACTAAACCGTCCTTTAAAAAATACAGTTTTTCAGAAATCATTTATTTTTCTTTTAAACGATTCTGATTTTATTTATAATAAAATGATCACCATAATTTTAATAATTTAGTTAATTCTGTTCATACCCACCATTCTAAGGGCTGGTAGATAACTATTATATAAAATAATAATATTTTAATAATATTTCATATTTCATTTAAACTCAGTGTTGCGTGTAACACAAGCTAAACTCGGTGTTGCATGTAACGCAAGTTGAACTCAGTGTTTCATTTAATGAAAGATATTGATGATATTGAAATTATTTAAAAATAAATATATTGTAAAGTCTCGGGGTGTTATATTATCTTCTAATCTTAGTGTTGCGTGTCGTATATGCTATCAAATATAATGTTATTCTTTTAGAGTTTCAGGGCGTTACAAAATTTATCATACTTAGAAAATTATTTTTATAAAATGGAAATCATTTTTGGAATCTACAAGTCATATAATGGTAATGGTGATGTTTTGGTATTTTTCTAAATGAGTTTAATTTTTAGTGAATATTGAAATATGTTTAAAAATGGTATATAACATTCTAAGCTAAATACATGAATTTTTGAGTCACAGATGATGTAAAAACCCAATAGTTAGAAACCTCATGCACCATTTACTCTATACAATCACAATAATGAATACTAATCATAGTCTTCAGTGAAAATAATAAACTAATGTGCATAATATTCAAAACACTCCTCTCCTCCCCTTATAAATATCACCCCTCACTCCATCTATGTCATTGAGCTTTCCAAATTTCTATACAAGTTCCCTTCCAAACCTCTCCCTTCTATCCTTGTTTTATCATCCTCGCTAAATGTCCAGTTCCATGTACCCTATGGAGTATTTCAAGGAGGTGACATTTAAGTGGTAATATTCCAAATTTACCTCTTATAAATTCATTACATCTTCTACCATATCTTAACCTCCACCATACAACAATACATAATAACTGTAGTATCATATATATACTATAATTTTATCTTTATAAAGGAATATATATCTAGAACGGTCCATACTTTTCATACATAGATATTACATCTAAATGGAAGAATATTCATTACATAACATAGAAAAACCATGCCAGAACCATATTGGTTTAGTGTCTTTGGAAACTGGAAAACATAAACAATTGATTCATAAAACATCTACATCATCTCCCGCTTATTCCTTCATAACTAGAACCATTTTTACACGTCTTACTCAATACCCTTCTTCATATCCTATGGAAAGAAACATAATCAATGGTGATGTCAGATGCTCAGTAAGGGATATATCAATAATATCATTATCAAAAGAACATAAAAAAAACATTAGAAAATTATTTCTACATATTAAATAATTATTATATCATGTCATGGGATAAATCATAGATGTTCATAAAGAACATATTTCATGAGATCATAACATAAGACATAAAATTTTGGCACATATAAGTATATAAAATCACTTCCAAATTAGTCAAGGCTCATTTCCAAGAACATCATAGTGCACAAAGTCCTTTATAGAACCGGGGTCACTCCCCATTCCAACACTGTGTTACTAAATCAAGATCATTTTCCATTCCAGTTATGTCTATCTCATAATATATAAATCATTACCCAAAGAATTGGAGAGAGATATAGGTCCCACCCGTCACATAATGAAAACTATACATATGTGTTCAATAAGAACATAATTGATTCATCATATCATAACCCATAAAATGAAAAAGGTTTCATAAAAATAATTCTATCATAATATAACCCATGGAAAATAAACGGGTTTCATAAATAACATTTCATCATAAACATAGAAAAATATGGAAAGAATGTTATCTTAGATGAAAAATAATTTTGAAATATCATTTGAAAATAATTCTTGAGGAAAATATCGTTTTTGCTTAAAAATGTTTTCTTTTCTTAAAACACCACACAATTTTAAAATAAAACGACTTCTTTGAAACTAAACTTGAAAGATTCTAATGGAAGCTTCAAAGAATTATGGCATCATTAAAGTGAAATAATCCCTTTATGCTTTATAAGTTAAAAAACATTCCTCTCATTATTTTTCCAAAAAAGTCATAAAGTATCTTGTTAGGAAAATGAAAAAAAAGTTTCCTTTCAAATCATCTAATAAAAATTTATGCATGGGTATAAATGAAATTAACAATTTTAAAATAATAGTAAAAATATTCTCGAAAATATTTTTAAGAAAATCGAAATATATAGCATATTAAAGACAAAGAAAGTGACATTTTGTGTATTTCTTTGATTTAAATATTATATATGTCATTTTTATGAACAAGTGTCCATTAAAAGACATAATCTAGATCCTTATGTGTTAAGGGTCGAATTCTGTTCATCTAATAATTTTTTTGGCATATGTTAGGGCCTTTTTAAAGTCTTTATAAATTTATTTTTAATCCAAATAACTAAATTTACCAAGGTTACTATTCATATTGACCAAAAATAAATGAGAATTATTCACTAAATTTTCACCTTATGAATCTAAATTTGGAATCCATTTTTCAAAATTCAAAACATATAATTTTTAGAATTTAATTTAAAATAAAGATGGTAAAATGCCATGAAAAACAATTTTTCAAAAAAAAAATCCCTTTTAAAACATAAAATGTTTTTATAATAAATTCGTATATAAAATACTTTTCAAAAACCATAATTGGATTATTTTAAATCAAAATGATCTAATTAAAATTTCAAACTAATCCAAAACATAATTTTACTTTGTAAACACATTAAAATAAAAATACCATTTTCAATAAAAATTAGTATTTTTACTATTCCTTAAATGTTTTCAAAAAAATAATTTTAAGATAATTTTGACATGATGTATTCAAAAATAAAATTAATTTTATCAGATCAATTTTCTATAATTTCTAAAAATAAGATAAACTAATTTTTAAAGAAAACACATTTTTGAAGAATAAGGTGATTTTACTAAAAATTGTGTGATGATTTTTTAAGCACTTAATATATTCATATTGAGTTATATTTATTTCATAAATTTGTTATTCATTTTTATTCTTGCTGAATTAATGGCTATGTTATAATGGAAATTGTATACTAGTAGTTTCTCATGGTTCATTTGAAATGCATGGTTGATGGCAACACAAGCTATTAAGGAATTAAAATTATTTAAAGAGAAAAATTTCATAAAAATACCTAGGTGTTACACTACCATTCATCCCTTTCTAATCTTCTTTTATTCAATGAAAAATGAAACCATTGTCCATATCATGATGGTTTACTACCATAATGGATAATGAGTTTTTGTTTTCCACCACCACCTTCATGGAAGTAATAAATTCACATTTAATGGTTTAAAATGAATTAATTATGTATATTATATATTTTTCACACTATGGAATAAATATATGTCCATAATATTATATAAAATGAAACTAGTTCATTATAGTTAGTAAAAATTCCTAAATGAACTAACATTACGATCATAACATTTTTAATAAAGGAATCATTACTATATCAGAATACATATGGGTTTTTGGATCTGTTTCAATTTATAGGAGTAAATTAATACCATTACATTTAACTTATTGATTTTTAGTCCTATTTTACATGAACATCAACAATTATCAACAAGTGATCCAAACTTGGAACAAGGAAATGAATTACTTATGTCTCTATTTGTGGCTATAAATTACATCTAAATTCTATATATACGTCTCTTATATATATAACTAGCTTAGATTCACTTCCTCAGAATTGGTAATATGTGTCATAATTTCTTTTCTCAAATGAAACTCATTTCGTTCCAGTGGTAATCTTTATGTTTAATCCTTAAGATTGATTTCTATTTATGGAGCAGATAAGCATGTACTTGTTATGAATGGTGTGCCCAGATAGTCCTCCAATGCATTAGGTACTTTTTTTTGTCTCATGTGAAATTACTTATGGTATTGGATTGATAATTATATTTGACTCGTGTTTAGGATAGGTTATACATTGTTACCAAATTCTCAGGTTTTTATGATGTTATGGTACTAGTTTCTTTATGTTATTCTCCCTTGTGATTATTCATTATCCTTATATTTTATGATATAATGTTATGCCTTTTGAATCATATTTTATCTTTCTACACCATGTATATTCCCTTACTAGGATTTATAGTTCACCCTTTTCATTTATACACTCCTCAGATTATCCTATACAATTTAAGGATTTCATTATGTAGAATAAATTAATGATGCTATGTGTTGGATTACATTGGATGTATTATGAACCTAGTCTCCCAAATAAACTAGGCTTCATGATTGTTTCGGTGCGGATGTGCGTCGGGTTACGCTGTTCCGCCAGGACGCGTTCGCGCGTGCACCCGTCAACCCGAGGGGATGGGCGCGCGGCTTGTGGTCCCGCAGTCCCGCTTTCCAAGGGCGGGCGGCATTCGTCCCTTATTCAGGGGCGTCTGCTCCTTGATCGAAACCGGGATGATGGGATGTCGGCTCCTCCTTCCTTGGACGTCTCCTCGGAACTCGTCGCCTAATCCGGGTCTCCCTCATAGACTTAAGAATGTTCGTGAATCTCGTTCCCGGCGCCATATCTTCATGGACACCGGTTAATTACGCTGCTTCCGCCCGGACGCTCCAAGGAGTCTGGGCGGGGCAGCAACCTGCGGTGAGAAGGCCGGGTGGCTCGGGGTGCTGGGGGCGTGTCGTAGCACTGCGGCTCTGCACGTCTGTCTTCCGTCCCTAATAGGGCTTCTCGAAGGCATGATGGCCTGAGGCATCCCGTACTAGGTGCGGGGAACTGTGTCACCTGAGGTTTTCCTCAGCTTCCCATGTTTAACACGGGGTATGCCGCGAGTTTAACGTCCAGCGGGGACGGCATCAGACCGATCAACACGAGAAGTGGATCGGATGACAGAACCCCTTGCGGGGAACCTCCGACGCTGGGGCCAGCACATGGGCGGCTTCCCAAATGATGTGGAGTGGAGTGAAGTGGCATGACCCCACCGGGATGTGGCGGCCCGGGTAAGGATCAGGATGGATGATGGAGTGAAGAGCTTGGACCCCGTAGAGGCTTCCTACGTACCGCGCGTTAGCACGGATCAAAGTCGACGTAGTTCGGGTATACAGTTTAACGTCATGCTGGACGTCGGCAAGCCGACTCGCGAAGAGGTCTAGGCCGCCGGGCGGAGGATTGAACCGAACCACCTCGCACAGAGGGGGATGGAACGGCCGGGTGGATCACAGTTTCACGTCATGCTGGACGATAAAAAGAGAAATGGAAAAAGGGGCTGTGGGGAGGCACAGTGGAGATACACACGGGCAGTCTCCCACAGGGGCGGATTCATAGGTGAATCGACGCAAGCGTGAACCCTGGAGGGGTCCACTGATGGACGAACCGACGTAAATACGACCGGGACGACCAGGTGGCGGGCTTGGACCTCAGGGAGGCTTCCTACGTACCCTGTATAGAAGACAGGGATCAAAGTCCACGTAGTTCATTCTGTCAGGACTTACGCACTTGAGGCAGCCCGGATGCGGCAAAACTCAGTTGGAAGGGACTTGGACCGAAAGCAGAAGACACCTCGATCCCAGTCACACCCTCTACTGGCTTCGGCAGTGGGGAGGCGCAATGGAGATACACATGTGCAGCCTCCCACGAGAAACTAGAGGTTTGTAATACCCTGCCCCCGTAGGGAAAAGCCACTCCCATTAAATCGTCCCAAAAGGGGGACAATCCCGACATCCCTGCAGAGACGAGCGGGTGGGGGCCACGTCCAAACCGGGGGAGACCCTGCGTGCGAAGCACGAGATCGAATGATGCGGACGGTTTAACGTCTTGCCGGACGAAGTACAGTTTAACGTCGTGTGTTGAGGACGAAGCGGACGGTTTAACGTCTTGCCGGACGAAGTACAGTTTAACGTCGTGTGTTGAGGACGAAACACTTGGCAGTTTAACGTCTTGCAGCGCGGACGATGGGGGCTAGGCAGTTTAACGTCGTGCAGCCTGGACGTATACAGTTTAACGTCGTGCAGGACGTGGTGCAGTTTAGCGTCATGCAGGACGAATGCTGAACAGTTTAACGTCTTGTAGCTCGGACGTAGTGCAGTTTAGCGTCATGCTGGACGATAAAGCCGCCGGTAGGTCCGTGTCACTTCGCGCGAGCCTAGGGGGGGCCGCACGGAAAGACGACGCACAACGCGGGCACCTGCGATGAAGACCATCGGGCGCCACGCAGGCGGGTACCCAAAGGGGGTCAAGGGAGGCGACCCTGGCGGATTGCGCGCAAAAGAGGAGCTTTGCGCGCAAAACCGCGGGTCGGCGCGCAAAATGGCGGGCTGGCGCGCAATTGGGCCAGCGCTTTGCGCGCGGATGATTGGGATTGCGCGCACCGGGCTTCGGGTAGCGCGCGGGGGCAACGGCTCATTCTCTAACGAATGGCCACTTTGAAAATGGGGGGTGCGCGCAATCGGGTTGGATTGCGCGCACCCGGGGGGCAATTGCGCGCAAGAGGCTTCTTTTGCGCGCAAAGGCCTTCGGGTTGAAATTTATTCAAAGGAAATGAGCCAAGGGGATTGCGCGCGAAGGCGGACCCCAAGGCTCTATTGCGCGAAAGAAAGGAGGTTACCTGAAGATCGGCATTGCGCGCGGAAGGGGTTGAATTGCGCGCGCGGGAGACCGTTCGACTTCCAGCAACCTTTGAAACGTTGGGGGTCGCCTAGTATTTATAGGCAACCCCGGGCGCGGAATCCAAGGCGCGAGCGCGGAATTCTCCTCGCGGGCGCGGAATCGGGCACGGCGCGCAAGGGAGTTGCGCGCATCCCGGGGGTTTTGCGCGCGAAACATCATCTTTGCGCGCAGACCTCTGAAATTCCGCACAAGGCCTCCGGGCCCTCCGAAACATTCTTCCGACTCCGAATATGACCTCGCTTTCCGCATCCGGAGCTTCGTTTGGGAACAACGGACTTTTCCGGCGTCTACAAAAGCCCCCCCTCGGAATCTGATCGGCGAGAGGTCGCAACGATCGGGTTCCGAGGGAGACGCCGGAATGCCGAAGTCCTGGGCGGCGCGGGACTTAGGCGCGCAAAAAGGGGCGCCGGTCGCGAAATTCGCCGCTGCGGTCGCGCAAAAGCTTTCCGCGCGGCGCGGACCCCGGCCTCGCCTATAAATAGGGGCACTGGGTCCCTCCGTGCCGTACACTGGCCTTCCGCGCGATAAGCATCTCTGCTCTCGTGCGCGAAATTGCCCTTTCCGGCGCGGAATTCGCCCGCTCGTCGCGCAAAACCGTCCGGATTCCGCCTGTCTTTGCGCGAAAACCCGGAACTTTGCGCGACAGTCTTCCCAATTGCGCGCCGCCCACTTGGATTGCGCGCCAACCTTCAAACTTCTCTACCAGCCTCGTCCGATTCCGCACACTTCATCCCTTAACCCGCACGACTCCCGAAACTTCTGAGATGGCCGCGCACAGAGGAAATGAGGGGGATGCCGCCACTCGCAGGGCTGAGATGGCGACGAACGGGGAGGTTTACGGAGCCAAGGAGATTGTTTCCAACAATCAATCCTTGTTCGACTTACTGACGCCGGCCCAGAAGACATATCCACTGTCGGACAACCTGCCGCTCTGGAACTTCGGCATCCTAGATGAGGTTCCGGTGCCAGGGTTCGAGATTGATGCGCCGCGGACCTGGGTGACCCGGGAGGACGAGCTTCTCCGCTATAACATCACCAACAATGGGCATCCTGCCAGGGAGACCAGACACTTGGATGTCTATCTCCTGAACCCGAGGACGCGAACCATTGATGGGGGTGAGCCTACTGCGGAGAATTCTCCAGCCCTCTACTCGAGCATATATCGCCAGAGCGTCACGGACGACACCAAGGGCTGGCTGAAGGACTGGGACTTGCGGTCTGGGGGAAACTTCACCAGTGAGTGGGCCTGGGCGTTCTGGGTACGCCACACTTGCGATCACTTCGCAGAGGAGCTGCGGTACATCGGCCTGTTCGAGGCGGTGTGGACGTCGCAGTTCCACTTCTACCAGCAGTCCGAGCTCGGGCCGGAGCTGTTCACCCGATGGTCTCCGGATACCAACACCTTCCATCTTCACCATGGGGAGGTCGGCATCGGTCTCTGGGACATCCACTGCATCAGAGGTATCCCGCTGGAGGGCTACCAATACGATGAGTTCCTGCCACCGAAGAACATCTGGGAGGACAGGTCACAGACTCCCATCCTGACCTGGCATCTGCTTGACCTGGCTACGCAGCGGCTCGGGATCAAAGACTTCCAGAAGGACATAGCCTACAAGGAATGGTTCGGCCAGTTCTTGGAGCATGACCCGGCTGTCAAGATGCCAGGCAGGGGGAAGCGGTGCCCGACCGCAGCTCAGAGGAGCCGGAACGGGTCGTACTGGCGGGTCCTGGAGACGGGCGATTACCGCTCATGGGGGTACCGCGTCATCGAGGCCCGGGACCCAAATGTCCGGTACGCGGCGTTCCTGGCCGCCTTTCTGAGTGGGTGGCTCCTGCCAGTGCGGGACGCGAGAATGGGCGTTCGCCCGGCGACACTGGCGGTGGCGGGCGCTATGGCCGCCAACAAGAGATACAACCTCGGGGTCCCAGTGCTGGCGAGGCTGTATGCCATCCTGGGACGCATCTCACGAGGGGGGTCGCCACGAAGGATCTGTGGGCCCTTTCAGTTCTTCCACGGCTGGGTGGCCGCTCACCTCGGTGGGTACACGTTTCCGAACGCCATCATTCCTCCGGGCAACGGCCTGCGACCCTCCCTGCTGAACATCGCGGGGGTCGCTCCGATGACCCTAAGCGAGGAGGGCGTGCGGATCCGGATTGGCAATCATGCCAACTTCAACTTCAGTCCGTTCCCCACTCCCGTCGGCCAGATGATCGACAATGGGCAGGGTCCGCTGGAGCAACATGAATACTTCCTGAACATGCGGGGCGGGGTGCTCGTGGCTCGGATCGACGGGAAGGTGATCTGCGAGCCTTACGTGCCGACCCGTTTTGCCAGGCAGTTCGGGTGCCTTCAACGGATGCCGAAGAGGGTATTCACTGTTGTCCGGGAGGAGACGAACCCTGGCGTCCTTCGCCAGATGTGGCTGATGTTTGCCGCTTTCGGCTCTGGCGACGTCATCACTCTCCCTCCTACCGGAGTTGACGCAGGCTTGGCAACCGAGTACGCCGAACACTGGGCCATCGCGTACCCTGAGGGGCTTTTGCGGAAGCTAGTTCAGCGGCTCGAGGCTACCCGTGCGGAGACCGGGCGTCAAGGAAGGAGGCGAGGCACCGCCACACGGGGGAGAACGGAGGCGCGCCAAGCAGCGGAGCCGGCGCGGGCAGGGACTTCGGCGGCGGGCACATCGCAGGCTGCCGCTACGACCTCGGCGCCCAGAGAGGGGGCACATGCGGCGGTCGAAGAGCGGCCCGGGAAGCAGGTGAGACGTCTGCTCGAACCCTCCCACGATGCAGTCTTCCCGGCGCTGTGGTCGGCCTGGATGACCCTGCGGCAGTCACTGGGGACCGACGCCATCTGGCGAAAGATTCTCAGAGAAGGAATCCATCTGCCAGAGGTCGGGCGCCTCCACATTGCCGACAGGGTGGACTTCAACCGGCAGTATGCGTATCTGACGGCCATGGACGAGTACGCGCGCCAACGTGGTCAGCGCGCGGAGCCATCCCTTCTGGTGAAGGTGATGCTCGGTCTCGAGCCCGCTCCGGAACAGATGCCTCCGGAAGAAGACGACAGTAGCAACGACTCCGAAGAAGAGGAGGAAATGGGGGAGGATGAAGGCTCCGAGGGAAGATCCCATCAGGGGAGCCCACGGGAGAGCGGCGAGGTGGCCGGTTCTGACAACGTTGATGTCACTGAGCTCCTCGAGGTCCGCTTCTATCCCTACTCAATCTGCTTCATCCACTCTCTTATGCAGCTTCTAACCCATTTCTCCATCTTTCTCAGGAGCGCACGGATGTTGGTCAGGCATCCTCAGCGGGAGTAGGAGGGGCGCCAGCAGGACAAGGCGGGGGGCAGACACCCATCATCGAACTGACAAGCGTGGAAGGGTCCCCTGCTGCAATTGTTCCTGCGGCGACCGGGGTAGCGGAAGATGACGCTCCGAACTCCCGTAAGTCTCCTTACTTTACTGCTGGTGCTTGCCGTTGACGATCCGTGACTAACCATGGCATGCCCCGCGCAGTGATCTCAACATTGGAGGCTCGTCGGGTTGCCGAACCCGGGCCATCTACGAGTGGACCAGTGGTGGACATGCCGCCTGCTCCGGAACAGACTTCCCAAACCGAGCCGGCCCCACCAACTGCTGATCAAGGGGCTCCGGACATCGGCGGTGCTGACATCGGAGAGAGGTTGGGGGCTGACGAGGGTGTCAGCGCCACTGGGGAGAGAGAAGAAGGTCGCCCGGATGTCGGGGAACCTATCCCTCGTGAGGACCTCCCAGGGGCGGACCCTGCAGCAGACCTGGTGGCTGCCTTCCCTGCCTACCGGCCTGCCGATCCCGAGGAGATGGACGACTCGGACGCGGAGGCGGTCGAGGAGAGCCGGATAACGCGCCGCAGGGGGTGGAAGTGCATCCAGCGCTTCCTCAAGCGAGACCCGTCGGAGTGGCTGGGGCGCATGGGATCACTTCAAACCTGGCTGCGCTTCCTGTGTACCGGGGGAGCTGATGCTCAACGCCTCCATCTGACGGTCCGTGATTTCATGGCCGAAAAAATGCGCGAGAGCTGCCGACGTGCCGACGTCACACAAAGTCGGGACATGTCGGAGAGCACGCGGGAGCTCCTCGCGGCGGAGCAGGAAGTCCGGCGCCTCGAAGGGCAGGCGGCAGAGAAGGAGGCCTTCGTCGCAACGTGTACCGAGCTTGTGGAGCAACTAGCAGCCCAGCTGGTTGACGCCCAAGTACAGCTGACGGAGGCGGGCCAACAGATGGTCACAATTCAGGTCGAGCGGGAGCGTGCACAGGCCAGAATCGACGAACTGCGTGCTGCGACCGCCGACGAAGAGAGGGCACGCAGAGAGCGAGAAGCAGCTCTGGAGGCCACCAGCCAAAGGGTAGCGGCATTAGAAAGACTCATTCAGCACGCTAATCCCTAAGGGCTTTGTTTTTCCATTCCCAAAACATTTGCTTCCGCTACTTTGATCCATCTGTATGAATCAATATATTTATCTGCATCTTTTGGTTTAATATGCTCAACCACAATTCGTTGTCTTGCGGGAGTGTTAACCAAGCATCAGGCATCCATAATTGGGCCTGGATTTCTGGAGAAAAGAGGGAGGTCATTCCTAGGAAAGGAGACCTCAGACCTAATCAATGTACCATTCCCCCAACCTGTTCCAACACACGAGCGGGACAATGCTAGGGGCGTTGAGATTTTATCCGAACATAGGGAAATGAGAAAGGGTGAATCGCGTGTCCCGAATCCAGACATCCACAACGGTCGGCCTTCCAGGAAATGCCCAAGACGGTAGGCGGACAGTGGATCGACCATAACAACTGCAATAGACGGACCGAAAAAGGCCATCATTCATATTGCAGGAGGCGGACCACATGTCATCATGAATACCGCTTTGGGGTTCCTTCAGACACAAGGGTGGAAAATCCAGATCAACAGGGCATGCGAAGCGTGGGGCGAAGTGACGATTTGTTCGGACAGAATCCAACGCTCTCAAAATTGCGCCACCGTGGGGAAAACGTATTAGGCGGATGCACTAATCTGGCCGTGAGTCACCTCAATTCTCAGACAGCACCTCTCTGACGAGGAAACTGTCGCTTCCCATCCTTGCGATGGGGCATCCCGAGCTGAATCGGGGAGAATATCACAACTGCACCACTCTACCCGAAGTCAGGCCAGACGGCCGGCGACGAGGAGGGGCGGGACTTAACGATCCCTGAGGCTGGACCCGAGTCGGAATGCCCGGGCGTTCCTACGTACTCCATCAGGCTGGAGATCAAGCCACACGTAGTTCTGTGAGTGCAGTTTAACGTCATGCAGGACGTAGAATCCCGTTTAGGGGAGATCTTAGTTTAAGGTCGTAGAGCTCGGACCATAAGGGCTAGATCTTAGTTTAAGGTCTTAGAGCTCGGACCATAAAGAGAGATCTTAGTTTAAGGTCTTAGAGCTCGGACCATAAGGAGAGATCTTAGTTTAAGGTCTTAGAGCTCGGACCATAAGGGGAGATCTTAGTTTAAGGTCTTAGAGCTCGGACCATAAGGAGAGATCTTAGTTTAAGGTCTTAGAGCTCGGACCATAAGGAGAGATCTTAGTTTAAGGTCTTAGAGCTCAGACCATAAGGAGAGATCTTAGTTTAAGGTCTTAGATCTCGGACCATAAGGAGAGATCTTAGTTTAAGGTCTTAGAGCTCGGACCATAAGGACCTCAAAGTACGCCGCATCTGGTCATATCCCCTGGATATGCGAAGATGCACTGAGGGATAGTGTCAAGAGTGTCGAGTTTTCGCCTGGTCAGAATGGGAGGTGGGAAATGTGAATCATGCGGCCATTCACTCGAGGACCGGGAGCACCGGCGTGACGATATGAGAGTACTGCCGACCGTGGCGGAAAAGCAGCATCAACATCGCACTAACCGTTGGTGGAATGAGGCAGCAAACGAGCATCGACCGCTCAATCGCAGGATTCATATCGATTTGCTGCCCGAGGCCATTGGGGGTACCGGCCCGAGTCGGTGGGAGAGCACTGAGGCATTGTGTCCGAACCGTTCACGGGGGCTCCACCCAGGGTGTAGACGATGGGTCCGAATGAAAGGGAGCACGAAGCCTGAAAAGCGGAGGAAACCTGACCAAGCGGATCCTGACCCTCCTGGCAATAAACCAGAGTACTCTTGACACCGGTGGACCACTGCAAGGGGTCGGGGAACACGCCTTGAGGGTGACCTGAAGGCGGCGGATTCCCCAGAGAAGGGGGAATCTCTAAGAGGTGAGGGGCTGGACCCGAAGTTTCAAACATCCGGGCGTTCCTACGTATCCCATAAGGATGGGAATCAAGCCGCACGTAGTTCTTGAAGCGCGGCGCAACACAATCGGGCACCAGCGCGGGGAAGAGTGCGGGTCTGACCCTCGCACACAGAAGGAGCGGCATTTGATATTTCTTGTTTGTCCTTAAAGATGAATGGTTTTTCTTTGTGCGGCGACATGCCTGTGATTGAGAAATCTCTGGCGTCGCCACAATAATCAAGCCACGGAAGGCATTGATGAATGGCGTGGTTATTAACCAGCGCCCAACATGAGTGTCCCCTGAGGGGAACATCACGATGCAGTGCCGTTTTCTCGTCGGGAGGCCAAGACGATCACAGTTTACGGTCGTGTGGTAGGACCAGACAACACAGTTTAAGGTCGTGTGGTTCGGACCATGGAGGAATCCGCTTACCGCGGTACGGCGGACACGGCGGAGGTGGGAGCATACCCAGCCCTGCGGTCACGCACGATTCCAGGAGAAGAGTCTTGGGATGGGGGTCTGCGTATGTCCATCACCCGAGGGGCAGAGATGCTAGCCTCCAGACATACTGGGCTCAGAACGCGATTGTTCGAGCGACTCCTCCTTCCTTATGGGGACGAGGGTCCAGCTACGCATGGCCCTTGGGGAGAACATCCGCATATATCCTTGGTGCTCAGATCATGGGAGCCTCGAACGACATCATTACCTTGGTTGGTCTGCCTAACGTGTAAAGGTGTACTGAAGGTCAGTATGAAAAGAGTGTCCAGATTCCACTACGACGCATAAAGGCGGAGTGTGATGAGGACTGCGCAACCAATGTTCAGAGCCTGAAAGAGCCGACATGGCGATCAAGGATGTTGCTGACGCATTCGCAACACAACATCCGATCGCGTCAGCCTAAGACGGGGCAAGCAAACGAGCATCAACCGCTCAATCGCAGGATTCATATCGATTTGCGGCCCAAGACCCGCTGGTAAATCGACCCAGAGCGGTGGGAGAGCACTGAGGCATCGTACCCAAACCGCTAACGAGGATCCCTTTGAGTGAAGGCTCGAATAAGAGGAAGCGCGAGGCCTGACAAGCAACACAGGACTTGTCGGGATTGAATCTGACACTACGAGTCATAGACCGAAGTACCCAAAACATGTTAACAGATCTCCGGAAAGGGTCGGAGGACTCACCCTGAGAGCAACCAAAAGAGGGCAGATCCCCGTGATCAACCAAGAGACGGGGCTGGACCTGAAACACAAGCGTCCAGGCGGTCCTACGTATCCCATAAGGATGGGAATCAAGCCATACGTAGTTCTTGAGAGGCAGTTTAACGTCATGCAGGACGATGAGGGGTGTGAGGTGGTCCCACACACGGGGGAGGCGTACGGCGCGGCCAGTAGACCGACGTGAATGAGGACATAATCCCCCGCTCACGCGATACGCCTCGCACAAAAAAGGAGGGGAACTGAGGCCAGAGGCCCAACGCGGGATAGAGATTCCCGGGAAATGGGGCTGGGCCTGAAACATGAATGTCCAGGCGGTCCTAGGTATCCCATAAGGATGGGAATCAAGCCATACGTAGTTCTTGAAGTGCAGTTTAACGTCATGCAGGACGATGAGGAAAAAAGAAGGGGGGAGCAGAAGGCATCCCCAAACGTGGGGGGGCGTACAGCGTGACGAGCAAACCGACGTGAATGAGGGCATAGCCCCGCACTCACACCATACGCCGCACACCCGGGGGCAACTGGGCCAAGGGCCCGAGATGGGATGGAAATTCCCGAAGGATGGGGCTGGGCCTGAAACATGAAGGTTCAGGCGGTCCTACGTATCCCATAAGGATGGGAATCAAGCCGCACGTAGTTCTTGAGGGGCAGTTTTACGTCATGCAGGACGATGTACAGTTTAACGTCATGTTGGACGGAGCACTTGGCAGTTTAACGTCTTGCAGCGCGGATGATACGCTGGGCAGTTTAACGTCGTGCAGCTTGGACGTATGCAGTTTAACGTCGTGCGGGACGTGGTGCAGTTTAACGTCATGCAGGACGAATGAACACTCAGGCAAAGTATTGCTTGAGGAACCTAGCGTTGGTGGGAGGAGTGACACGCTCACCATCCATAGTCGCTAGGGAGTATGCGCCATTGGGATAGACCTTGTGGACAACAAACGGTCCCTCCCACTTGGGCTCCAACTTGGGTGGCTTCCTGCCGGGGATCATCGGCGCTCTTAGGGCTAGCACTAGATCACCCTGCAGGAAGGAGCGGAGGCGAACCTTCTTATTGAAAGCTCGAGCCATTCTGCTTTGATGCCTCTCCAAGTTGTGCAAAGCGCGAAGTCTATTCTCATCCAGTGCTTCCAACTCGACTAGACGGGCTTCAGCAACTCTGTCCGGCGCTTGCTGGTCGTAGACCGCAGTGCGCAAGGACGGTAACTGGATCTCGATGGGTAGGACGGCCTCATCTCCATACACCAGGGAATAAGGGGTCATCTGGGTGGAATTGCGAGTCGTCGTCCGATAAGCCCAGAGGGCGTTGGGGAGCTTGTCCGGCCAACTCTTCTTGTTCTGACCAACCATCTTTTGCAGAATATTAGAGAGGGTTTTGTTGAACGCCTCGATCTGTCCATTCGCTTGCGCATGATAGCGAGATGTATGGTTCGAGCGAATGTTATACTTGGCGTACAACTTCTTCAACTCGGCTGCTCGGAAATTGGTTCCGTTATCCGTGAGGATAGCGTGAGGCACTCCAAATCGATGGACGATGTTGGAGGTCACGAAGTCAGCGATCGAACAGGATTTGACCTCTCTGAGCGGAATCCCCTCTGCCCATTTGGAGAAGAAGTCCGTAGCGGTCAGAATGAACCGGCACTGGCGAGCTGTCGCCGGTGGGTAAGGTCCCACAACGTCCAGTCCCCAGACTGCAAAGGGCCAGGAATACCTTGTGGTATGGAGAGGCTCCGGCGGCCGATGCACAAAGTTCGCATGAACCTGGCACGCATGGCACCTCCTGGCATACTCGATGCAGTCATGGATCATGGAGGGCCAGAAGTATCCTAACCTCCGAATCTGGTGGGACAGCTTCGGCCCAGTCTGGTGGGCGCCGCATGAACCAGCATGAACCTCTTGCATGACTCGTGGGATCTCAACTCCCTGAAGGCAACGGAGGAGAACACCATCAAATCCGCGTTTGTAGAGGATCTGCTCCAGGCCGGGACTGCTCTGGAGGACGAACTGCGATGCGCGGCGTCGAACTCGCTCGCGCTCGGCCCGATCCGATGGAAGAATGCCATGTTGGAGGTACTCAACCAAAGGCGTCCTCCAATCAGGGGCTGATCCGACTGTCATATCTGGGGTACTCGGGGCTCCGGGCATAGGGGCAACCGTGGTGAGGTTACTTACCAACAGGCCGCGATCTTCTTCCGGGATAACGGGAGCGATGAGCCTGCGGCGCGTCACGCGGACGATCAGGTTGTCCTTTTCAGGCTCCGCAAGTGACGCAGCGAGGCTGGCCAAAGCATCTGCTCGACCGTTCTGCGACCGGGGAACATGGACAATTTCCGGCCGAGAAGGGAACCGGGCCATCAGAAGGAGGGTGCACTCCAACAATGGCACAAGTTCCGGCTTCCTGACAACGTAGTCGCCATTGATCTGCTTAACGACCAGCTCGGAGTCCCCTTTCACGCACAGACGGGGCACGTCGATCTCGAGAGCCAACTCGAGGCCGGTGATGAGGGCATGGTATTCCGCCTCATTGTTGGTACAGCCCTCTGACAACAGGAAAGAGTATGGCAGCACGGCTCGCTCCGGGGTAATGAAGACGATACCCAAGCCCACTCTGTTGAGCTTAGGATTATCGAGTCTTCTACCGGTGGGGCTCCGGGAGGCACCGTCAAAGTGCATCTGCCAGCATGGATCGGCTCGATCAACCGAGAGAATGGTCTCATCAGGAAAGCCTAGATCCAGCGGCTGATCCGCGGAGGTTGGGTGAGCAGCCAGAAAGTCTGCCAATGCTTGCCCTTTGATGGCCTTCTGAGACACATACCTGATGTCGAACTGCTGGAGAATCACAGCCCACCGCGCTAGGCGGCCAGTCAACATAGGTCGGCTCAGGATATATTTCAATGGGTCTACCCGAGAAACCAACTGTACCTCATGGTGCTGCAAGTAGTGCCGTAATTTCTGTACGGCAAATACGAGCGCCAGACAGCTCTTCTCGATGGGGGAATACCTAACTTCCGCATCGAGGAGCATGCGACTGAGGTAATAGAGGCTATTCTCCGTTCCCTCGTTGTTCTTCTGGGCGAGAAGGGCACCCAGGGACCGTTCCAGGGCGGTCACATAGAGGACCAGCGGCTTCCCGGATACAGGCGACATCAGAACCGGAGGTTGAAGCAGGTACTGCTTGATCTCCTCGAAAGCGGTCTGACACTCTTTATCCCATACATAGGTGGCACCTTTCTTCATGAGCCGAGAAAAGGGCTTACACTTGCCGGCCAGATTCGCGATGAATCGGCGTATATAGGCTAAGTGGCCTTGGAACCCTTGCAGTTCCCGGACGGTACCTGGGGGAGGCATCTGGATAATCGCCCTGATTTTCTCTGGGTCGATCTCAATACCCCGGTATCTTACCACAAATCCAAGGAACTTTCCGGAGGTGACCCCAAAGGCACACTTCAACGGGTTCATCTTCAGGCAGCGAGACCGGAGGAAGCTGAACACTTTCTCAAGATCTTTGAGATGGTCCTGACGCTGGCGCGATTTGACAACCAAGTCGTCGACGTAGCATTCCACCAGTGTGCCGAGGATTGGCTTGAATATGCGGTGCATCGCCCGTTGATAGGTGGCACCTGCATTCTTCAGGCCGAAAGGCATGACCCGGTAGCAAAAGGTACCTTGGGGGGCCCTGAAGGCAGTGAACTCCTCATCCTCAAGGGCCATCCGAATTTGGTTGTATCCGGAGTATCCATCCATGAAGGAGAGGGCTTGGAACCATGCCGTGGCATCAATCAACAGCTCTGTCACTGGAAGGGGAAAATCATCCTTCGGGCAGTGGCGGTTGAGATCGCGGAAGTCGATGCAGACTCTGATCTGCCCGTTCTTCTTCCTGACCGGCACAATGTTGGCCAGCCATTTGGGGTACTGAACTTCCCTCACGAAGTTGGCTTTGATAAGCTTGTCAACTTCGGCCTCAACCATGGCACCGTGGGATGGGTGCATCTTCCTGGGAGGCTGCTTGAACCCGCGATGGTTCGCCGGGAGACCAAGGCGGCGGACGGCTACCTGAGGATCCAGCCCCGGCATCTCGTCATAGCCCCAAGCGAATACATCACGGTGCTGCCGGAGAAAGTCCACGTACTGCTGCCGCTCCTCAGAGGGCATGGCGGCACTAACCAATGTGGGTCTTGGATCGGCCTCGGTTCCAAGGTTCACCTGTATTAACTCATCGACCGTGGCGGGGACGCCCTCCTCGAAGGCTGGGGGTGCGTCTTCCATATCCTCTCCACTCGGGGAGGGATCGTCCACGGGAGAGACTGCGTTGGCAACTGCATTGGGGCTACCAGATCCTGCTGGGCCACTGGTGCTGGCGCGGGCGGTCGCGGCCATCTCATCAGGAGACTCACGGACCGTCAAGACCATGGCGACGTCCAACCGTTGAATCGGGAGGACGTAAGCGTCATCCAGACTTGCCCAGGGATCACTTGCAACAGCGACAGGCTCAACCTCACCTGCCAGGATCTGCTTATCCTTTCTCTTGTAATAGTCCGCGTCCAGATAGCGGGCTTCACACGAGGCAAAAGGAGAGACATCTCCTTGAAGTACGCCCACTCGACCATTAAGGGAGTATTTGAGGCATTGGTGGTATGACGAGGGAACCGCCGCGTGAAGATGGAGCCATGACCTGCCCATCAATGCGTTATACGCAGTGTCCTGAGAGACTACCATGAATTCGGTGTTGGCAACCAAGTCACCGAACTGGGTCTTCAAACGTATCTTGCCGACCGGGGTTTGCTCGGTGCGATCGTACCCCTGGATCCTGAGGTCGGAGGGAATCAAGTCATCCTCAGACAACCCCAATCTCCGGAGCGTCCGAGTTGGAATCAGGTTAATCCCGGACCCCGTGTCGACAAGACAGCGCCGGACTTCAAGGCCATTGAACTGGCCAGTGACATACAGCGGACGAATGTGTCCCTGTATAGGAGGGTCTTCATCCTTACCAGAGAACGAGATAACTGCCTGACATTCGGCGTCCTCGATCGTTTCGGCGTGAAAGGCCTCTGCAGCCGAAACCTCTGTCTCAAACTGGAGGGGGCTTTTCAGGGCTTCAGCGAGTGCCTCGCGCATCTCAGATGACATGTGCAGAGCCTCAAGGATGGAGAGCCTTGCTGGGATGTCGGCCAAGTGCTTCAGGACATCATACTTTTTGGCCAAGCGCGAGCCCCTGGTTGCAGGAGGTTGCTCTGCGGTTGGTGGCATGACGGGCCTTGCCGGTTGGATCGGCGGCCGACTGGTACTTGGCGCATCTCGCTGTTCACTGGTCGCAGTCCGGGAAATGGTCACCGTACTGGAGTCAGGAGGCCGGGATGGACTTGTGGCAGGGCGGAGCTGGTCGCGACGCGGCTGAGGCGGTTCTGCCTGGTCCCACACCACAAACAGTGGCGGAGGCGAATCCGTCATCCCCGGATGGGGGGGCTGCGCGCGCTGAGCTCGGTTTTGAGCCTGCTGCCTAGTCTCGGTGGCGTGCACGGCCTGGCTGGAGGTACCAAGGGCTGTGCCCCGGCGACTCCTGTTGCTGCGGTTCTTCCGACGGTGGCGACGACCGGGGACACTAGGGAGGTCCACCTGGTGTTCTTCAACGTCGGGAACCGAAAAGGGATTTACCAGCTCGACGGTGTTAACCGAAGCGTACCCAATACCGTCATCGGACGAATCATCCATCACCGGGCGGATCCGAGGAGGGACCCCCATCTCCGGGGGCATGAAATCGCCGAGAGTGCGGGATAGTGGCGGAACTGGCGGGGCGCGCTCTTCCTTCTTGCGCTGCCGCCGTTTGCTCCTCTTGGAAGAGGCAGGCTGGGACGACGATGCCGAAGCAGCACCCGCGGATTCTGGGGGCTCAGGCTGATTCAAGCGCGCACGGATGATTCCATGGGCGCGAATGGTCGTCTTGCGGGCCATCCAATTATTATACTTCTGGGATCCGCGGTTGGAGACCAGCTGCCATTCGTCCTCGTTGCCACTATCGTCATCTGATCCCACGAACACGCCCGCCACTTGTGCTGGAGCTGGGCCCAACCCGATTACATTGTTGTTAATCTGGTCTTGGAGCCAATCCTTAAACACATAGCACCGCTGGATGGTGTGCCCCAGGGCCCGGTGGTAGGGGCAGTAGCGGGGGTTATTCGTAAGATGTGCCTCCTCTGGCTTCCAACACTCAGGCAGTCGCACAATCCTCTGCTCCAGGGTGCTCCGGAAATAACCGGGGACCTGATCCTCATGGAATGAGTAAGTCAGGTGTCGCGGGCCCCTGGGAGCGTGGTCTTGACGAGGGGCTGGAGGGGCCTGCCGAGGAGGTGGACCCTGATTATCTCGCCTGGGTTGCGGCGGTACATTACGCGGAGGGGCCGTCCGGTTCTGAGGCTGCCGCTGCTGGGCCGGGAACTGAGCCCGTGGAGGCGGATTCCTGTGAGGCTGTGGAGCTGGCCTCACCGGCAGCAGCTCCAACGGCCTGGGGGCCTCTATCTGGGCAACAGCAGCGGGCTCAGCCCTACTGACTCTCCTTGCAGGAATCATAGGAGGCAGCGGGTGTGCCTGGCTGGCCTGTTGCAGGGCTTCCTCAAGACGTTGAGCTTTGTCTGAGAAGTCCCTGAACCCTCCGGGGTAATTCTGAGTAATCAGGGAAGGGACCAGCTCGGTCTTGACGTTCCCGACGCACATTGTCAGCAACTGCTCCTGAGTCAATGGCATGTCAAGGGAATACGTGAGACCCTTCCATCGGGCGACGAAGTCCGCGACTCGCTCATCAGGCCTCTGCTTGCACTTGAAGAGGTCTGCGATACTTGTCTTCCGGGTCGTGGAACTGAACTGGTAGAGGAACTGTCTACGGAGGTCCTCCCAGCTGGTTACCGACCCGACGGGGAGCTGGCTATACCAGACAAATGCTGGCCCTTCCAGTGTCTGAACAAAGCAGCGAAGCTTAGCGGCCTCCTGCTGCGCCGGAGTCCCCAACATAGGCCCGCACCTCGAGTTGAAGTGGGCTAAATGCTGTGGCGGATCTCCAGTCCCGTTGAAGGGGGCGAAAGTGGGATTCCCGAATCCCGGAGGCGCCGGCATGTCATCCACCCATGCTGGGTAGGGCTTGCCGTCCGGTGGGATCACCACCTGCCGAGTCTCCAAGGCTTCCAAGCGGGCAATGAGTGCCGCCATCGGATCGTCCGGACATGGGTTCCAGTCCTGGCGAGGATCTCTAACCACGAGCGCATTGCATGGCCCTTCAATCGGGTCGTCGACCGGGTCGTCGAACTCGGCAGCTCGTGGGATGGCGGGCGGAGCGGCCCTTGGGGCAGCGGGAGGAATCCGAGCGGGATCTCTCAGGTAGTCACGCCGCTCGGGAGGGTGTGGCGAAACATACCGCGCCCTCTTGCCATAGGCAATGGCCTTTCTCTTGTCGGCGAACACGGCGTAATCACGGTTGTCCGGGAGAGTCTCGTCGAGGAGCGGTTGTTCCGGTCCCTGCTGTCCTGGCCTAGGATCACCGTAGTCAGGCCGCCGTTCTGCAGCGCGCTCGGCGAGGAGCTGGTCAACCAGCCTCTTCTGTTCGGCGAGCTGCTGACGTAGCGTAGCCTTCTCGGGATCCTCCTCTGCCCTCTGCATGGAGGCAGATGGGTCGGCGGGCTTTATAGCCTCGCTGTGCTCTTTTCCTTTGCTGACATTTCGGCTTAACGTCAGTGCTTCAGTGGGTGCGGGGAGCCCCAGGAGGTTTCTCTGATGACGAGTAACTCTCACTGATGGATCTGACGACGGCTTGTCTTCGGGGGGGAAGCCCCCGTCGAGAAGTTCCAAGTCGTTCCCCTCTCCCGACAGGTCAGCCATATTGACCGTTCCTGTCCCTGGGGATATACCCTCAGGGCCACCCAGCGAATCGGGCTGTCGGCGAATCACACTGAAGCGTAGGGCAGCGTACTGCCCCCATCCACGGATATACACGTGGGGAGTGGCTTCCTCGATAACTTTGCGGAGTACTTGAAAGCACTCAACACATCGTTGTTGGAGGGCCTCGTGGCGCTCAAATGACCCGGGGTGCCGAACCGCGGGGAGCATGGCCAGGTCAATTTGACGGCACTGCTCACCAATATCCTCCAGGTGCGCTTGACTCCCGGGGTATGGCATTTGTAGGCAGTGAAGACGGGAGTGAGTCTCCCGGAGAGTTCGGCGGAAGCATTCGAACTCATCCGGGGTGAGCGATTCGGGTGCATCAAAGCCCGGTCCTGCGACTGGCCAAAACTTCTCAGGGAAGTGGCCCTCTGCAAGGAAGGTCCAGAAGCTCCACGACTCAAACTCGGGACCCAGGTCTCCCTGGTCCTCTTCCATGGCTGGGAACGGAAGGGAAACTGGTAGTGGTGCCGAGGCGGGCCGCCGGGCTGACGGGCTGGCCGGCGGTGAATACGGCGAACAGGCCGATTGGCCTCCATATCCCGGGCCGCCCTCTGAGGGTGGCGGTGCCCTGGCTACCACATCACGATAGGACGGGCCGGCGAGCGAACATCCTGCCGTAGCATCGGTGCTCGCCGAGGGTGCACTAGATCGTGGTTCGACCGTCGGTCCCCAGAAAAAGTCTCCGGCTTCTCCGATCGAGGCGGAAGGAACTTCCGGAGGGGCCGGTACCAACCGCAAGCTTGATCCTTGGGGGTCTACCAGGCCCTCGTTACTCCGGATATACCTTCGGAGAGAAGCGGGGATCACATCGATCTCGCTCTCGGGGAGCACGAGGCTGACGTGCCGCATTCCTACCCCTGCCCTTGACTGGCGGGATTGGGGAAGGGGCTCTGTCGCCGAATCGTACTCTGCCTCTGAGTCAGAGAAGCAAACCGGTCGGATCTCCGTCCGGAATTCCGTAACATTCTTCCCTCGGCGTCGACGCCTTGCCTTCCTGCCCCTGGGTGGTTCTTCGGGGCAGGGCTGATCTCTGTCCTGGCGTCCTCCGGCCGCACTGGTGCTGGGGCCAAGAGGACTGGGAACCAAGGTGCGAGGGGCACCGGGACAGATATCAAAGGGGACGCGGGGAGAGATGATTCTGGGCAGGACTCCGGGCCGGGATCGGAAGGTGGGATGACCCATACCTCCTGGATCGGCCACACAGAGTAGATCCTGCCGGTGAATAGCGCTACCGCGAGGTGGTCCGCGGCGGCTACTGCCAGTGCCAGCAACCGGGAGAGTCGACCCAACCTGCCTTTGGGGCGGTCGGGGCCTCGATCCAGGTCGGGCATAGGAGTTCCCCTGCTCAGGATGCGCAGAGGCCTGGCGACTGGAGCCAGCAGTGGCTTGGGCCAATGCGGCCGCTGTTGCTAGAGCCCCAAGGTGGGTATCCTCTTCCGCTCGTGCCCGACGTTGGCGTCGAGACAGACGAGTCGGGATGAGCGGCGCGGGCAGGTGGAGAGCCCGCTCTTCGACTGGAGAGGCCTGGCGGCGGTGTCGCCGTGGCCTGGCGGGAGTCCTTACCGTAGATCCCTGGAGCGAATCCCGGATAGGATGATCCCGGGCCTCTTCCACCTCATCCGCGTAGGGAAGGGAACTGTCAGAGCGCTCCGGGGATAAGCTCCCGAAGCGGTTGGACGTTGAGGTAGGCAGCGGTGCCTCCCTGCGCGGCCCTCGGGGGCGGCGGTGGTGGCGAGGCGCAGCCTCCTCAAGGTCTAGGCGAGCCATTTCCCTAGTGGGGATGACTCCCTCTTCCTCGTATCTCCGCACCAGGGTGTTGATCACCCTTCTCTGGATGACCTCCGAGGGGGAGAGAGGGCGTGGTCGTCCCGCAATTGCGGCTGCTGGGACGGCTGTGGAACGGGCGGGACCGCGCGGAGTAGCCGCGTCGGTGTTTCCCCTGTCCCTGCGCCAGTGGGCGGGTGGCGATCGGGCACTGGATCGGGCGACCTGATTTCTGAAAGCAGGGAGAATGACCCATTAACACTGACAGGAAAAAGGAATCGACAACCAACCATTAGCGCCACGACGCCTTCCGTGGGGGGAACCCAGGCCCTCGACGTTGCGAGACGGAGTGCCCGATGTCCCTTCCCCAGCCCCTGGCGGGTAAGACTGAATGCTTGGCCGGGCAACACGCCGGTCTTCCAACACCTCTGAAAGCCATCGGTCTTCGTATCGAGGAGAAGAGATTCACGTCGGGTTCACCATTTTTCTGTTTCGGTGCGGATGTGCGTCGGGTTACGCTGTTCCGCCAGGACGCGTTCGCGCGTGCACCCGTCAACCCGAGGGGATGGGCGCGCGGCTTGTGGTCCCGCAGTCCCGCTTTCCAAGGGCGGGCGGCATTCGTCCCTTATTCAGGGGCGTCTGCTCCTTGATCGAAACCGGGATGATGGGATGTCGGCTCCTCCTTCCTTGGACGTCTCCTCGGAACTCGTCGCCTAATCCGGGTCTCCCTCATAGACTTAAGAATGTTCGTGAATCTCGTTCCCGGCGCCATATCTTCATGGACACCGGTTAATTACGCTGCTTCCGCCCGGACGCTCCAAGGAGTCTGGGTGGGGCAGCAACCTGCGGTGAGAAGGCCGGGTGGCTCGGGGTGCTGGGGGCGTGTCGTAGCACTGCGGCTCTGCACGTCTGTCTTCCGTCCCTAATAGGGCTTCTCGAAGGCATGATGGCCTGAGGCATCCCGTACTAGGTGCGGGGAACTGTGTCACCTGAGGTTTTCCTCAGCTTCCCATGTTTAACACGGAGTATGCCGCGAGTTTAACGTCCAGCGGGGACGGCATCGGACCGATCAACACGAGAAGTGGATCGGATGACAGAACCCCTTGCGGGGAACCTCCGACGCTGGGGCCAGCACATGGGCGGCTTCCCAAATGATGTGGAGTGGAGTGAAGTGGCATGACCCCACCGGGATGTGGCGGCCCGGGTAAGGATCAGGATGGATGATGGAGTGAAGAGCTTGGACCCCGTAGAGGCTTCCTACGTACCGCGCGTTAGCACGGATCAAAGTCGACGTAGTTCGGGTATACAGTTTAACGTCATGCTGGACGTCGGCAAGCCGACTCACGAAGAGGTCTAGGCCGCCGGGCGGAGGATTGAACCGAACCACCTCGCACAGAGGGGGATGGAACGGCCGGGTGGATCACAGTTTCACGTCATTCTGGACGATAAAAAGAGAAATGGAAAAAGGGGCTGTGGGGAGGCACAGTGGAGATACACACGGGCAGTCTCCCACAGGGGCGGATTCATAGGTGAATCGACGCAAGCGTGAACCCTAGAGGGGTCCACTGATGGACGAACCGACGTAAATACGACCGGGACGACCAGGTGGCGGGCTTGGACCTCAGGGAGGCTTCCTACGTACCCTGTATAGAAGAAAGGGATCAAAGTCCACGTAGTTCATTCTGTCAGGACTTACGCACTTGAGGCAGCCCGGATGCGGCAAAACTCAGTTGGAAGGGACTTGAACCGAAAGCAGAAGACACCTCGATCCCAGTCACACCCTCTACTGGCTTCGGCAGTGGGGAGGCGCAATGGAGATACACATGTGCAGCCTCCCACGAGAAACTAGGGGTTTGTAATACCCTGCCCCCGTAGGGAAAAGCCACTCCCATTAAATCGTCCCAAAAGGGGGACAATCCCGACATCCCTGCAGAGACGAGCGGGTGGGGGCCACGTCCAAACCGGGGGAGACCCTGCGTGCGAAGCACGGGATCGAATGATGCGGATGGTTTAACGTCTTGCCGGACGAAGTACAGTTTAACGTCGTGTGTTGAGGACGAAGCGGACGGTTTAACGTCTTGCCGGACGAAGTACAGTTTAACGTCGTGTGTTGAGGACGAAACACTTGGCAGTTTAACGTCTTGCAGCGCGGACGATGGGGGCTAGGCAGTTTAACGTCGTGCAGCCTGGACGTATACAGTTTAACGTCGTGTAGGACGTGGTGCAGTTTAGCGTCATGCAGGACGAATGCTGAACAATTTAACGTCTTGTAGCTCGGACGTAGTGCAGTTTAGCGTCATGCTGGACGATAAAGCCGCCGGTAGGTCCGTGTCACTTCGCGCGAGCCTAGGGGGGGGGGGGCGCACGGAAAGACGACGCACAACGCGGGCACCTGCGATGAAGACCATCGGGCGCCACGCAGGCGGGTACCCAAAGGGGGTCAAGGGAGGCGACCCTGGCGGATTGCGCGCAAAAGAGGAGCTTTGCGCGCAAAACCGCGGGTCGGCGCGCAAAATGGCGGGCTGGCGCGCAATTGGGCCAGCGCTTTGCGCGCGGATGATTGGGATTGCGCGCACCGGGCTTCGGGTAGCGCGCGGGGGCAACGGCTCATTCTCTAACGAATGACCACTTTGAAAATGGGGGGTGCGCGCAATCGGGTTGGATTGCGCGCACCCGGGGGGCAATTGCGCGCAAGAGGCTTCTTTTGCGCGCAAAGGCCTTCGGGTTGAAATTTATTCAAAGGAAATGAGCCAAGGGGATTGCGCGCGAAGGCGGACCCCAAGGCTCTATTGCGCGAAAGAAAGGAGGTTACCTGAAGATCGGCATTGCGCGCGGAAGGGGTTGAATTGCGCGCGCGGGAGACCGTTCGACTTCCAGCAACCTTTGAAACGTTGGGGGTCGCCTAGTATTTATAGGCAACCCCGGGCGCGGAATCCAAGGCGCGAGCGCGGAATTCTCCTCGCGGGCGCGGAATCGGGCACGGCGCGCAAGGGAGTTGCGCGCATCCCGGGGGTTTTGCGCGCGGAACATCATCTTTGCGCGCAGACCTCTGAAATTCCGCGCAAGGCCTCCGGGCCCTCCGAAACATTCTTCTGACTCCGAATATGACCTCGCTTTCCGCATCCGGAGCTTCGTTTGGGAACAACGGACTTTTCCGGCGTCTACAATGATCATTGAGTTTTAATTATTGGATATTTATGTTAAATATCATGTGATTATATATATGTAAAAGTTATGGGTCTCTATAGTTGGTATCTGAACAAGGTTGAGTTATTTTTTGGGATTATGACTGGATTGCTTTAGTGGTAACCCTAGTGGTAAGTCTATGTATATAAAAATATCATGGTATTTTAGTGAATAATAAAGTGAGTGGTTTCTAATGAATTACATTTATGTCTGGATACTACATTTGAATGTTTCTCTGGAATAGTTGTACCTAAGGGTAATAACCTCGAAAAGGTCAAACTCTAACTTGATGGTCACCTGATTCACAACAAAGAGGTATTTCTGCACACCTAGTTTGACACTCTCAGGGGATATTATTTGGAAATTCATAAAACATTTTCAAAACTTTATGAAGGACTTGAAAAAAATTTAGTTTAGAAATACTAATAGTAAAATTATCGTTGATAACCTATATTAATACCTAGAGACTCAGAATTCATTATACACTTTTCATTTTGAATTTATTCATTTTAAAATCATTGTTTACAATATATATATATATATATATATATTTATTATTCAATTTATTATCATCCCATTTCCCCTTTTTTTAGTTAATGATGAGAGATAGGTGGAATCCTACCAGAACTAATGTGATAGGAAATGTGATGATTTCCCTAATAATATGCCTATCATTATGGGAGTGGGAGATGTGAACTTTATTGAAGTACATGCTCAAATGAAAATTTCTATTAATAATACCATGAATCATGTGGAACACCCTAATTCTCCTAACAATAACTAAGTTGTGGTCGAGTCCTTTGTGTTACAAAGGCTTCCTTACTTTAGTGGATCCTATGATCCCCTCATCATGGAACAATAGATTAACTCGGTTGGGAATATATTATTTGTCCTCCAATGCTTATAATAATAGAAATTCATGTTGGTTATCAAATTTTTTGAAAGGAAAGATGACCAGTGGTAGACACCAATTAAGAACATGAAGTCCAAAGAGGAAGTTTATTCCATGGAATTGGAAGAATTCAACAAAATATTTTTTAATAAATATTTTCCCCAAAATCTACATCTTATAGTGGACAGGGAGTTCCTTGGAATTAGGAAAAATGAAGATGATTCCAGTGGGGTGTATGAGGAAACCTTCACAAGGATAGGACAAAAAATGTGATAATTTCATCATCGCTTAAAGTAATGTAGACCTCTTCTTTAGTGTGTAAAATCGTGTCTATGAATAGCTTTAGTGATTTGAGCCTTTTCTAGAAATGATTAGATTTTCATTTTTTAACTCATGGTTGAGATGGTGATTGGAGACTCTCTGTTGTCTATTAAGCTTGGAGATAATAAGAATAAGATGGAGTATTCTTTGGGAGGATACACAGATAAATCTTATAGTGGAAAGAAAACTAAACATCCCACATGTCAAAAGTGTGGGAAGAATCTTCCCAAAAACTGTCTTAAGGGAACATGGAGATACTTCAAGTGTGGAAAATTTGGGTGTTTGGATAATAAATGATAAAGGAATATAAAGAACCCCACTAATTTGGAATAAGAAAACAAGGTTCAGATCGGAATTCTTCCTACGATATATTGTTTCAAATGTTAAGAACATGGGAATTATGATATAAAATACCCTAATCCAAGGGTTTTCATAGAAAATCAATGAAAACAACCTCCAAGGCCTATAAAGGAATGAATGAAATATGTTTCCACTACTCCTGAGGTGAATCTTGACAATGATGTGGTGACAGATACGTTGGCTATTTATTCAATAATTGTAAACACACTCTTTGAATCTCATTCTACGCATCCTTTCATATCTTCCATGTTTAGCAGAACTATTCAAACACTATAAAAACATGGGTATTGAGAAATCTATGAGAATAGTAGATAGATAAATTATTGCATCCCAAGTATATAACTCCTCCCCATTCAATGTTTGTGGAATGAATCCTCCAAAAATTCTTGTCTTACTTCCTTTAGTAAAGCATGATACTATATTTGGCATATATTATGAGTAATTATATATAAGAAACATCAATTATTGGGAGAGGGAGATCACAATTCACTTCCCAAGCCATCCTATGATTCTGTACTAGTTTAATGATGAGGATGAATTACTTTTGGAATCCTATTCTCAGGTTTGGATATTATTTCCTAATGATAATTTATATCTTTCCTAAATGATTGAGACAATGGATAAAATCATGCTTAAAGACATGGCTGTTGTGAGAGGTTATAAAAATTTATTCCCTAAATAATTTTCAGTTCATCTTCTTTATCAAGAGGTTGATCTCTTAATTAAACTTATACCAATATTTCTACCCAATTTAATGACTTTTTATAGATTTTTGAACATTGATTTGGAGGAAATGAAGAAGCAGTTACAAGAGAATCTAGAAAAGGGTTTTATACACTCGAGTTCTACACCATGGGGTGCGCCGATCCTCTTTATCAGAATAAGGATGGGTTAATACACTACTGCATTGATTATCAGGAATTCTACAAAATCACAATAATGAGAAAGTATCCCCTACCATAGATAGATTAATTGTTCAATTAACTTATTATATCCTAGTATTTATTTGAGGAACATCAGTCGGGATATCACTAATTAAGGGTGATGAAGGAAAATAATCCCATGGACACCTTTCAAACAAGGTAAATACACTAAGAGTTACTAGTGATTACCTTCAAAATAACTAATGGTTAAATAATATTTATGTAAATAATGAATATATTATTTATATATTAATTTCAGAAATTTGTGTTGTTATTTATATATTATATTCGGATGTATTCTAAAATTAAGGAGGAGCATCAGGAGAATTTTAATAATGTGCGAAAAAATTTGCGAAAGGAGAATCTATATGAAAAGTATAATAAATGGGAGTTTTCGATAGGGGAAGTATAATTCTAGGAGAATTTTATTACCATTAAAGGGATATATTTGGATCCTTATTAGACAAAGTTAATTAAATAATGGACTATAAAAAAACTATAAAAGAGATCCATAATTTCCTTA
This sequence comes from Viscum album, assembly GCA_963277665.1. Lineage (NCBI taxonomy): Eukaryota > Viridiplantae > Streptophyta > Magnoliopsida > Santalales > Viscaceae > Viscum > Viscum album. The sequence goes on along the minus strand of OY728155.1, from coordinate 272,917,130 downwards.
TACTATCAGCTTATTTATTAAAGATATGTGAGAAACTTCGTGTGACTGTTAAACCCATTAACTATGCAGACTTGAAAGGTAATAATGTTTTTCTAGACTGATGAATGTGAATAAAGATTTAATGAATTGAAAAAGAGGCTTCTAAAAATCCATTTTTTTGTTATTTTCAAATCCACTTTGTGGATAAGTGGTAACCTTACATACCATTGAATTCAAAGAAAAAAACACCCAAAAAAAAAATTCAAAATTGAAGAGACATCCAAAAAACAAAATTTTAAATTCAAAATTTTCATGCATGGACCCATCACAATCTAAACACCTCGAGCCATGTGATACCGAGCATCGATCCACCTTGAGTCACGTCCCCAGATAGATCTCACCTCCATCGTCACCGGTTGTTGGTGAGAACTAGCTGACATCCCAACACATCATCAAACCACCATTAAAGGAGAAAAAATCTCATAAAAATCCACCAACATCATCTTTTCACCGTCAAATACCGTCGACGTCCGCCACCACAACTAGAAATGACACCCAAAACCAGACACAATTTGACAACATTCTAAACAAGAATCATCCAGAAGAAGCGTTGTAGAAAACAAAACCTACAAACCTTTACTGATGGAATATGAAGAAACACCAAACAAAATCAACAATCTGAAAACAACACTGTGATGAAGACGATGCCAAATCCTCTAAACCATCATCAAAAGGCTCATGCTTGGATTGACACCGTCTGCTGTACCAGACACCCAAAACCTCTTCGCACCACCGCTCCCGATATGCCTTGGAGAGTCATAGAGGATCAAGAAGTCAGAGCAAGTAAAGGGTGGTTGTGTAATGTCCTATAATTTCCATGTAATTTTTTTATTTATATGGAATTATTTCAAGACCATGAAATTTGACGGCACATGATTCTGAGGCCTGAAGTGCCTGAAAAGATCCATCAAAAAATATTAAGCATTAAATAGAACACGTGAACAATTTTTTTGAAAAAGTCGAATTACTCCAAAATGGTTGCTTAGATCAGAAATCCGAGGGCACCGTTGCATTCATGATGATAGTTTTACCTTAGGTGTTACTTATGTTTAGTCAGCGCACGCCCCCAGTAAGAAAAACCGAAAATGGCATAACCATAAATAAAATAATTAAATAAAATTATTTTATTTTTCAAATGATTATAACTCATGAATGGTGACTCAGATTAAAAATAAGAAACCACCGTTGAACTCATGAGGGTATGCTTTCCTTAGGTAGACCCTAATATCAGCTCACGCAGACCGACAATGAAAGTTAGTTTTTGGCCATGAATAAAATAATTAATAATTATTTTATTTTTAAATCTTTATAACTTCTAAACGGTAACTCATATTGAAAATACGAGAGTACCATTGAACTCGTAGGGGCATGTTCCCCTTAGGTGGATCCTAACCTTGACCGGCACGGGTCGAGGATGAAAGTTATTTTTTTGAACTTTTTTTAATGTACATTTACTAAATGTGCGAGCATGATTTTATATCTTTTGAACCGATGCTCGGATTAACAATCCGAGGGCACCGTTGAATTCAGAACACTGAGATTCACTTAGAAATGACTTTACTTTGGTCGGAAAGGGCCGAGCGAAAATGTTATTTTTAGGACTTTTCAAGAAAAAAAATAAAATAATTTAAAATAATTATTTTATTTCTTTTCTCACCTTTGAGTGGCGGACGACGACGCTGCGGGGAAACGGTGAGGCGTCGATGATGCGCATTAATGAGGCTCATTAATGGCTCATTAACTTGCAACATAACGATGCTTTAATGTCTCGTAATAACGACATTGTTTCTTAAATAAAACAACATAACGATGCGACGTCGCATCATAATGGAGATGTTGCGACATGCTCCTATTTATAGTTAAACGTGCTGGGGAAATAATGATTAAAAATTTGGAGGATTCTCTAGAGAAAAATTGATGAACTTCCACCCCCTCGAAGAATGACGAACGCCTGCATAACTTCATCATCTTCGATGCCTTTCAAATAACAGAGCCGGGGAGCGACGTCGGTGTCTTAATCTCTCGAGGATGAATGTCGCGACATCAGACATCATAAAAGGTAGGGTTTTTGATTTTATGTTCTTCCCCATCCTTTTCTAAAAACTATGAACATAGATCAACCCACGAACAGGTTGATCTGTGATTCGTGCGTTATACGGGAGGGTGTTTTATTCTTTGGGTTATCTTATTCGGGGTCCAAATCTTGGCATGGAAAGATTGAACGAAAACTCCCCGAACCTCCCCCGTATTTAAACCTCTAACGCGGAGGCCCCAGGCCGACACAAACGAAGCCCGAGCGCCTCCGCATGTGCGTTCATGGTGGACGTACCCTCTAAATGGAGGTAAGGAGGATTTGGGATCCTCGCAGTGAAGAGGGTGCTCCTCAGAGGCCACATACACAGACGACTTGGAGAAAAGACTACCAGTGTGCATCTGGTTGTCCGCTAAACATTCTGTCGATGCCGACGGTGGCAGTAGCGACGACTAACCATGCTGGCCATGTGGAGGAGGCGGCCCGCACTGGTAGCCTGCATTGATCGGGAGATCGTGACTCGTCAGCCTCAGCGGCGTGCTGGAGGACACGGGGCCAGGCGGGGTGCCACGTGGAGGGATGGCCCGCGTCCGGGATGTTTGGATGAGCTGGAAGCCACTGTCCTTGATCGTGCCAGACTGAAGAGCCCCACACATCCGTGGGGTAGGTGAGAGGCCGCGACCCGTCGACCGCAGCAGGAGCTTGACGCAACACCAGGCGGTCACTGCACAAGAGGTGCGACACACCTCTTATGGGCCACGTTCATACATGGAGGGGACACAGCTGGCTGCAGCGTCCCAGGTGCTCACACCGGCCATACCACACGGTCGGTCCTCAACTGGCGGGCCGAGCCCCTAGCGGGTCGGACCTGGGCCCAGCGGGTTGGCCTGTGCCGGTGGGCCAGACCCACACCGGCGGGCTGGACCCACACCCAGTGGTCCACACCCACATCGGAAGACCGAACCGTGCCCCCTTCGGGTCAGACCAGACTAGACCGGGTCATTGGGCGACCCAGCGGGCATGACCCTCGGCCAACCAGGCCAGGTCCAGTGAGGCCTATTGGGCCTAGCCCACTGGCCAGACCGGACCAAACTGACCTCAACCAGCACCAGGTCGGGTCGAGTCCGTCTTAATGAACCGGGGTTTGTGGGACCCCCTGGGCCGGGTTGGTTGGGTCGGTCCGACCAGGTCGGACCGAGCCCCATCGCAACCGGTCCCCTGGTTACTAAAACGCCCGTATCTTTCAAACCGTGCGTCCGATTGACGATTCATTTGCGGTGTTGAGACTCTATTGACAAGGCAGATCTTTTGGAATGCTCCGTGGTGACTTTTGTGAAATTTGAGATGTGATGAAGGTCTTGAGGAGCGGTTCTCCTAAGTGCACTACGTACAGAATCCTGCGACTGACTGAGACCTAAAGACCGATGACTTTTGGCCCAGTGGGAAGCACCTCTCTATGACTTGGAAGACCCACGGTGGGAAGCACCTCTCTATGACTTTTTAGGCCCATGGTACACAATTAGGATGAGTACCTTAGTTGACCATGACTAGTGGGAAGCACCTCTCTGTGACTTTGGAGGCCCACAATACACGATGTGGGAAGAAGTACCTAAGCAGTCCAAGGTTATTGGGAAACACCTCTATGTGACTTGGGTGATCCAATGTACTCCCTAGAGGAGGATTTCTCTAGCAGCTGAGGTGTTCGACGTTGTGACTGATGATGCTACAATTAATACCTTAGAACATACCTGGTGTGAGTTGTCTTATTTTTTGTTCTTTACCTTGAGGAATTGTTGTGAGGTCTTTCCTTTTTGTTTTGGGGTCCCTACTGAGTACTGTGTTACTCACCCCTACACGGGCTTCGCCTACACGTGTTGTGTCTGGTGAAGACGACCAACGTTTTGATAGAGGTGCTCATGGAGACAGGACTGACGGATGCTACGACAGTGGACTTGGTGTCCTTGGAAGAGGCGGGGCCCTGTAGGACTGGGCGGACTAGACATACAACTTCGGCTTCCAGTAGCTTCACTACTCTCACGATTAGGTGGGGTTTTCTACGGATGGCCATTAGATTTCACTTTTTGTGTTTTTCTATTTTCAGTTCTTTATTGGATTTGTATTCTGGCCCAGTTACTTTTGAATGTACTTGCACACAACTTTTTTTAGTGGTTCTCTCTTTTTCCCATTTCGGTGTGTTGGGATGTGGTTGGGCGTGTGTGTGAGTATAGGTATTCAAGAAAATGCCTCCCACTTGTAGGTTGATGCCTTCGGTGCTAGTTTCCAGCCCCTGGCCTTCGGGAGGCGGGCTTGCGGCAGTCATGGCACGGGCCCTGGGGGATGGGTCGTGACAGGTTGAGGGATCCAAACGCGCATCCTCATGCACATACCCATCACCAGTCCCCATGCTCCCCTTATATGGTGAAATTTTCATGGTATACAAAAATTCATTAAATAATGGACTGGGTTGTGTACAAATGTAAAATGATAAATTAATGACCTATGCCTCAAGGAAGTTGAACGTTCACGGGAATAACTATCCAACACAAAATAAGGTGTTAGTTATAGTGATCAACACATGGAAAATTTAGATGAACTATTTCTATTGGGAGAAGTTTGAGATATATATGGATCATAAGAGACTTAAATATATATTCATATAGAAGGGTCTTAATATGTGCCAGTGAATATGGTTAGTGATAATCATGGACTATAAATGCTCAATACACTACCATTATGGGAAAGAAAATAAATTGGGTGATGCACCAACTCTAAAGGATGTGGAAACTGTATCAATGACGAGAATTGATAAGGATATAATCTTAAAAAAATAAACAATATTGATACGGGGATCATAAAAAAAGGAACAATATCATTCCTTTCATAAATTATTTCTCAACCACCCCTTTTGGAGAAGATAAATGATTCTCAAATAGATGATGTTGAAATTTAGAAAAAGGTAGAAGCTATATGAAAAGGAAAATCCTTGAAGTTTAAAATTAAAGAAGAATGAGTTGTTAGATTTGGTACATGACTATGTGTACTATGAAATCCTTAGGAAAAGAAGGATATTTTTAATGATGCATAGATCTCGACCTTCTCAATCCACATAGGGTGCATAAAGATGTATCGAGATCTGTGAGTGAACTATTACTTGGACAATATGAGGAAGGATATCATGGAATATAAATCAATGTTCCTAGTATTTCAACAAATGATGGATAAAAGGAAAAAGTCTAAATGGATGATGAAACCATTACCCTAACCTACATGGAATTAGAAAAGCATTCCTATGGGCATTGTCATCAGTCTTCCAAATACATCAATAGAAAATAATGTTATATTGGTTGTGGTGGGTTTTCATACAAATACCACCCACTTTATTAAAATTTTATAGGATTTATCACTTGATAAACTTGTAATGATATACATTAGAGAAGTGGTGAGGCTTCATGTGAAACTATTATGGATTGTATCCAATTGAGATCTATGATTTACCTATATGTTCTGGAAGACTCTCCATTATGATCTAAATAATGAGTTGAACATTAATATAGATTATCACCACCAAACTGATGAAAAATATGAGTAGACTATCCATGCATTATAGGATACATTGAGAGCATGCTCAATGGACTTCAATTTTGGATGAAATCTGTATCTTCTAGTGGTCAAATTCTTATAAAATAACAGTTCCAAAAAAAATCCAAATGGATCCATATAGACACCTTTATGGGAAGTGATGTAGAACAAATGTGTTTTATGAGAATTTGGTGAACCCAAGTTGTTAGGACCTGAAATGGTCGAGGAAATGGTATAAAATATCAAGATCATTTAGCAGCACATCAAGGCTTCTCAGATTCGAAAGAAGATATATATCTATAATCATTGACGATACTTAGAATTTGAGGTTGACAAGATATATTTTATATGCATGTCTCTATTAAAGAGAGTAATGATATTTAAGAATAAGTGTAATTTATGTACCATATACATCATCTCCTTTGAGATCCTTGATCACATTAGTGTTGTGGCTTGTGAACTAGCACACACACCATCCCTCTCTCCTGTACACAATGTATTACATGTGTCCCTATTAAGGAAGTACATAGTAGATCCATCACATACACTCAATTTAGAGGTCATATAGCTCGAAAATGAACTCTATTATGTGGAAAAGCTGGTGAAATTCTTGGACCATAGAGATAATATTCTACATAATAGAAAACTCACTTAGTCAAAATACCATGATAAAACAATAAGTAAGAAGTGGCCACATGGGAACTATAGGAATCCATGAAGCAAAAGTAAAATCACCTTTTCACCTTAGTACATAAAAGGAAATTTAAATGGTGAAACTTATTAATGGGGGAATAATGTAACTACCCATAATTATATCAATGGAATTTTCATTCTGATTATAAAAATATGTCATATTTATTAGAGAACATGCCCCACATGATAAAAAACAAACATCTTATTAAAATAATTTTAACATTACATTTAGAGAAAAAATATTTATATATGAATTTAAAGTATTATAATGGGGTAATAAGAATAAAATAATACAATTAGAATAGAAAAATTTGGATCTTCTCAGTCCCCTCAAATATTCACACTCACGAACTTCATCATAGAAAAAAATCAGAATGTTAGTAATGAAGTAGGAATTTTGAAAATGAAAACATATATAACCTTGAGTTAAAATGGATGTGAATTATAAATTAATGAAATATGAGTCATTTACAGGATGTAGGTAACTCATATGCCTACTACAAATCTGATTGTTGGAATAGTAATCTAATAGTTTGAAAAGTAACTTGACCATTAGAATAGTAATATGGTCATTAGGAATAGTAACATGACCAATAAAAGGAAATAATAGTAACATCACCTATGAAATTGTAAAATAATATTTATGATTCTTATAAAATGGAATTATGATATACTTATATCTAGATAATAGTAAATAAATGTTTAAAAATTGGTAAATTAAGTGTTTGTAACTTTTTAAAACATAATTGTTTTAATTGCAATTTTATAATAAATATAACAATTTAAAGTAATTATTATTTTTATTAAAAGGATTTATAAATTAATAACATGTTGTATTATAATGATAACTTAATTTTATGAGACCTTAATTACTTTTTCAAAGGGTTGAAGAATTAATCGTAATATTAAAATCGAAAGTTTTCAAATAAATTAGGAATTTATTTAATTTTTTTCTCATATTTAGAAAATTATTTTCATAAAATGGATTTACTTATAGGAATATAAACATCCAAAAAATGATAGGATGAATTTTATATATTTTTCTAAAATAGTTGAGTTTTTATTGGATAATGAAATATGCAATAATAATGTACTTAAAATTTTAAGACAAATTCATGAATTATTGAGCTATGGTTGATCTAAGCACCAATTAGTTAGAACTCATGTGAACTATTTACTGTATATAGTAACCAAAATCAATATTGTTGATATTCTGGAGAAAAAATGATTAATTAATTAATATAATATTCAGAAACACATTGAACCTCCACTTATAAAGACCACAGAACACTGCCCTTCTCCTCACACCTTCCAAGACTTTTATCATGATTAATTTATGCTCAATTCCATTCAAAAACACTCTCCCCAACCTCCTAGCTCTTTTTGTAACACCCCGAGCTTCCACAATACGCTTCTCATTCAATAATGCAATAGCTTGCATTGTACGCAACTTCGAGTTCTAAAATACCGCAACTAATCAAAGTAGCCGTTATGAATAGTAATAACCACTTTTTAAAATTATAGAAATTTTATATTTCAAAATGGACTTCATTTTTGTATTCGTAATATCGAAATTATCCTATGTTGAATTTTTGGTATTTTTCTGAGAACTTCTAATTTTTTATGAATAGTGAAAATTACTTAAAAACAACTTTTTTAATCAAAATAATTTATAGTGATAAATTATACTATTTAGTGATTTTAAAGTATAATTAGAATGTATTTTTACCATTTTATCCAATGGTGGTCATTAGAATTAATTTAACATTGAAATTGGACATAAACAATTGCCAATCTTTTGATATAAATTGTTTCTTAAAAACACGCTATTTGTTGTGACAACGGGAATTAATTATAAAATTAATTAATGCAACTTATATGTTTGGAATTTTGTAAAATAGACATCATTTTTGAATTCGTAATATCAATTATAGCTTAGGGTGAAATTTTGGCCTTATTCTGAAAAACTTCAATTTTTGATGAATAGTGAAACCACTAAGTGGTAGTTAAATAACTGATTTTTCGTTTAAATGAAATATTACCACTTCTGTGATTTGATTTTCAAAAATCCGACATACATGGTTTTCATTAAGAAGTAAAATGTGGTTCAATGAGATTAAAATAATTTTTTGGTGAATAGTAACTTTTAAGTTCTTAATCGCGATTAGAAGTAATTAGTGTAGTTTAAGGTAAAAACAATGTTTTAATAATATGATATGAGCTTGACACTTTTCCTACTCCTATTGGATGAGTCATGGCCGACCAATACAACCCATGAGTCAACTTGGGGACCCCATGGATCCACTTTTCTTGGAAAATGACATTAATATATATTTATTTAATGTTAAAATTAAATTGACACAAACATGAGTTGTTTTACTAAAACAGACTTTAAATGGGGTTACACAAGTCCAAATTTTGACTATAAATATTCATTAGAAAGCTAAAAAGATTTCCTACATCATAGTATTTTTTTTATAATTTTTAGACATTAAATAAAATAAATTATTTATGACATTATTATGATGCAGCGATGACATCATTATTTAACGATTTAAATAAAATGAGAAGATAATGCAAAATCAAAGGGTTACACTTGTCCAAAGCCAATTGGATGAGGATATTTCGAACCCTTATCACCTTAGCCACGAATTATATAAGTGTGAGACCTTTAGAATCCGAAAAACATGGTATAATAATGTAACATTTCAATCTTTCCAAAAGAGCCCCTCCTCTCCTCTTATAAAAGGCCCCCACCTCTATCACCTTATTCACACCTTCAAGCAATTTGGCTCGGCCAACCTCTGCCCAAATACTCTCCCAACTTCCCCCTCTTACTCCTAGAAGCCTCACTTTGGGCAGAACTCTTCCCAAAGAAGCCTTTGGCTCAAATCAAAAAGAGTTACCCGATTTTGAGGTAATGTCTTCTCTAATGTTGTTTTGTTTCATTTTTCTTCTCCAACCCCCTAAACTCTTTTTATTAATTTCTTTTGTAACAAAAAAAGTATCCTCAATATACTAGTATGTTGTTATAAGAAGGATTCGAGCTACACTTACACAAACCTACATCTAATGGTTAAAGAACATACGGTTTCCGTGGATGGTGAATTTCTGCCTCACGAAACGATGATTGTTCAACACTCATATAACACCTTCAAAGGTGGCCATTAAGATGTCATTATTTTTATATATGATATATAATATGTTTATGTTTTACTTATGCTTCTGTATTTCTCATTTATGACATACTTTATGATTTCCATTATGGGTAAAACGCGATAATTTCATTTTAGGAAGTGCGGACTACCGCCCCCTCAAAGTGATTTGAATCGTTAATGCCATATGTGGGATGTATAATGGATGGAGTAAATGGTATTATACACTATTTTATACTGGAATTATATTATACATTTATATCATTATGATTTCATTCCATTAAATATGAAATTGAAATGAAAGTAGCGTTCTTGCGTACGTACGGCTTACCGTCTCCATGAACGGTGCATTTCATTTCTTACCTCTAAATGTTACGTAATATTATAAATGAATGTATATACTGGATATAGAAGATATATATGACATCTAAATCATGAATATAATTCTGGAGATAATGGATATTCTACCACATAAACAACTTGTAATTATAAGAAGTTTATTGTTGACTCAAGTACCAAACATCGACAAAACGACCGTTATTAACTTAAATAATTACATAATGTTCATATCATTGTAATAAGTGATATAATAAGGATAATGAAATTGAAAATGGTTCTTAATAAGGTATATATTAACTCTAGTTTATTATTCAGGAGGTTAAAGAACGGTTGAGTCAAGTCAGACATGAGGTAAGTGAACTTCTTAACCCAACTTCAATTCTTTGGGTTAATCTCCTACTTTCAAATTACGTCATGATATTATTATGTCCTATCTTGTATTTGTACTTTCTTTATGTGTATCTATAGTGAATACACATAATAGATCTATTTTATTTGTAAGGTAATTTCTTAACCCAATATCCTTTCTTTGGGTTAATCTCCTACTTTCAAATTATGTCATGATATTATTATGTCCTATTTTGTATTTTTACGTTCTTTATGTGCACCTATAGTGAATACACATAATAGATCTATATTATTTTAAAAATGATCTTTGTATGGACTTAGTCTCAATCTCCTTTCATTGAGGCATATTTGGTTTTATACACAACTTTCTTTTATACGGTTTATAAACCCCTTTGACTTTTACGTTTATTCAAAAGGAATATTTTTATACGAACCGTTTTGCTAAACGACAAAAGGGAATGTTTTTCTTTCCGTACTTATGCGGCGACAACGACTTCTCCGCCACCATGACCATTATTTGTGTTTCGGCTTCCTCTACAAGCCATCATTTTTTTAAAGAAAAATAAATGCAAAGTTTTAACTTTCTTTTATTTTGGTATTGAAAATAGTTTTGAAAGCATTTTTATTATATCAATGTGTTGTATTGATATCTTGTGATTGAAATGTGGAAATGTTATGTTTCCTTTATGCATGTTTTATGTGATACGATTATGTTATGGTTTATGAGATGTTTAAACCTATTCATATGAGGAATGTATTGGACTTAATAAGTGACGGGTGGAGCCCGCTATAGCTCCTCGATGCATCGGTAGGTCTCATGAGACAACTAGACGTGGAATTGGCCGAGGCCCTTTCCCAATTTGATTTATGGTTTTGGCCGAGGCCTTAATCATTTTAGACGTCTTGGCCGAGGCCTTGAAATTTTTTTTCAGAATGTCTGGCATTATACATTCCAACATTATGAAAGTGGTTATTGATATTTCATGTTATTATTCGTCTAGTAGAATATCCATGTGAGTAAGTAATGACATTATTTTATTTTACTTTTGCCATATTATGCTGAAGTTCAAGTTCAATGAGGCTTTTGTTTTAGTTATACATTGCCTTAAATGCTTATGTTTTCTTATAAAAGCTTCCGCAATATTGTTATCCTTACTGAGCATCTGAGCTCACCCCTTTCAATGTTTAAATATTTTCCAGGATGTGAAGAAGTGTATTATGACTGACTTGCGAGAATAGTCAGTGAAGATATGAGTGTGGACTATGAAGACCATGTTATTGTAGTTTGTTTACTTTTGATGTAATGAAAGACTTATAAATGTATCTAGTGTTTCCAAGGCTACTAAACTAATCGGTCTTTCGAGACTTGATCTTTTGTGATCATGCCAATGTTACGAAGTAATGCACCGACTCTGGGTAGCTGGGGTCAGGGCGTTACAGTTGGTATCAGAGGCAGTTTAGTACTAACCTTGGAAGCTAGATTTAGATAAACTCTGATTAGAGCACGTAGACCTAAGATGAACTTTGAGGATTAGTATAGAAGAACTTCCTAGAATTATGGTATTGTAGAGATTTTGTGAGTTTTCCGAGCAATACATCTCTGTCTGGATACGAGCAGGTAGAGGCGGCTCTGACACATATGTACCTAGGGGTAAAACCCAAAAACACCGCTTTGAGCTAGACTCGAACGGGAACTGGTGCACGACAACGGGCCTTGCTGCACTCTTGGTTACGACACTCCCGGGGGATATGCTTAGGATAATTCTCATTTTCTTTACAAACCACTATGAAGGGTTATGAGTATATACTTCTTCAAAGAAAAAATTTATTTTTATGATTATGGATTATATCCATAAATAGTTCAATTTATGTAAAGTGTTTTACAAGTATGGAATTATGTATTTTGATTCATAAACTAATCTAGTTTATGCCATTGTTTAGAAATGGCGCCTAGTGGAAGGAATGGAAACCGTAACAATGCACGAACTCCGTGTAGGGATTGCCCTCCTGCTCAAGATAATTATTGTGGATCTGGAGATACAACTGGTGCTGATCAACTTAATACCATACTGGGACAACTCACTCAGGTTATGAATAATAACCTTACTCGTATGGAGCACCCTGATCCGAAACGTGGAGGATCAATGCTAGACCGTTTTACGAGGCAACAACCACCAACCTTCAATGGGAGTACAAATCCTATAGCAGATGAGCAATGGATAAATTCCTTAGAGAAAATATTCCATGCCTTGGGGAGTAGTGAAAGGGAGAAGGTTGTCATGACAGTTTACCGCCTCACTGGAAATGCCGATCAGTGGTGGTCGCTGATTCAAAACACAAAGGAAGATGATGACGTATCGAATATGGAATGAAGGGAGTTCAAAGATCTTTTCTTAGAAAAATACTTTCCTCGTGACCATCGAGCAGATATGGAAAGACAATTTCTGAGTCTGAGGCAGAAGGAGGATGAGAATGTCGCAAAGTATGAGGCTAACTTTACAAGGTTAGCGAGGCATGCTGCCGATTATATACATAACCCAAGGAGTAAGATTGATCGTTTCATTGATGGGTTAAAACCATTTCTCCGTCGAGCTTTAGTATCACAATCCTTCTCATCATACGAAGATATTGTCTCGTGTGCTATCAAGACAGAAAAGGAATTCTCTAAGTCTTATGACAACAAAGTAAAGCAAGAGAAGAAGAGAACGGGGGAACAAGAGACAGATAAAGGGAAAACGGGAAAGAAGGATTTTCCATTATGTGATAATTGTGGGAAGAATCACCCTGGTACGTGCCTAAAAGGAATGTGAGTTTGTTATAAATGTGGAGAAAAGGGTCACCAGGCTCGTGATTGCAAGGGAAAGAAAGAGGCTATCAAAGTTGAATGCTACAATTGTAGGGAAATGGGGCATTATGCAAATGAATGTCCTAAGCGTCAGAGAAACTTATCTCAGAAAAGGCCAAGGGATCAAGGACAATCTTATGCTGTTACTACAGTTGAAGCAGAATAACTAATGTATTGGTGCTTTTGGACTCCTGGATTATATTCTGGTTATTAGAATAATGTGATATATATATAAGGATTGTACTGCAGTACTTTTGATTTCATTAAGGTTTTAATATGATTAAGGTAATCATATTTTTAGTATGTGACAATAGGAGAAACTTTACATTGTTTGGGGAATCTGATGTTACAATTGATTTTGGAATTAAGAGACCTTTTAGAGAAATTCTGGACAGAGGTATTTTGGATAACTATAAAGGTTGGAGTGGATTAAGTTGATCTTTGGATAGTATTGTTAAAGGTTTAAAAAATTCATGAAGATTATTTTTGGAATATTATAATACTATAGTTTTAAGAAAAGGACAACCTGCAAGGTGGGGCATAACCGTCGCGTCAGACAAAGCTGTAGGAATCGAACCCACAACCATAGTGCGACAGACCTTTATTTCCTACCACTAGCCTACAGGAAGTCCCTGGTTATTACAAAATAATTTTACTAATCTAAATGGTAGGTGTTAACATTTGGAACCTTATACAATTAGGATAAGTATAATATTTTTGAGTTCTATTATCTTTTTGAGTGAAAGATGAGTTGAAGGTTGAAACTCTAATTGTCAAGCATAAATATATATATAACTATCTCTTATTCAATGAATAAATTAATTCTCAAACTTTAGTAAAGGGATATTAAAACAAAAAAATGTGTTATCCTAATACCTTATGTCTTGTTGAACTGATGATATTTTAAATCAACATAGATTGAAGGCTTTGAGGCCCTCAATTTGACAGTTGATTGTGATTGATGACCTCAATCACTCCCTACAAATATTTACGTTTTCCCTCCAATTATATGTCTCTAATTGCCACCAATGTTCTCCTAATCGAGATCATAATTGGGTGGTGACTTTTTCATTTCCCTTTCCCTCTTATTAAGGCAAAGTTTTATTAATCTTATTTCTGATGTGGGTTTTCCTCAAAGGTATTTTTTTTCTTTTCAACCTTTTATTTTCAAAGAAAAATTTCAAATTGCGAGGATGCAATTTATTGAAGGAGGGTAGAATGTAACACCCCGAGCTTCCACAATACGCTTCTCATTCAATAATGCAATAGCTTGCATTGTACGCAACTTCGAGTTCTAAAATACCGCAACTAATCAAAGTAGCCGTTATGAATAGTAATAACCACTTTTTAAAATTATAGAAATTTTATATTTCAAAATGGACTTCATTTTTGTATTCGTAATATCGAAATTAGCCTATGTTGAATTTTTGGTATTTTTCTGAGAACTTCTAATTTTTTATGAATAGTGAAAATTACTTAAAAACAACTTTTTTAATCAAAATAATTTATAGTGATAAATTATACTATTTAGTGATTTTAAAGTATAATTAGAATATATTTTTACCATTTTATCCAATGGTGTTCATTAGAATTAATTTAACATTGAAATTGGACATAAACAATTGCCAATCTTTTGATATAAATTGTTTCTTAAAAACACGCTATTTGTTGTGACAGCGGGAATTAATTATAAAATTAATTAATGCAACTTATATGTTTGTAATTTTGTAAAATAGACATCATTTTTGAATTCGGAATATCAATTATAGCTTAGGGTGAAATTTTGGCCTTATTCTGAAAAACTTCAATTTTTGATGAATAGTGAAACCACTAAGTGGTAGTTAAATAACTGATTTTTCGTTTAAATGAAATATTACCACTTCTGTGATTTGATTTTCAAAAATCCGACATACATGGTTTTCATTAAGAAGTAAAATGTGGTTCAATGAGATTAAAATAATTTTTTGGTGAATAGTAACTTTTAAGTTCTTAATCGCGATTAGAAGTAATTAGTGTAGTTTAAGGTAAAAACAATGTTTTAATAATATGATATGAGCTTGACACTTGTCCTACTCCTATTGGATGAGTCATGGCCGACCAAGACAACCCATGAGTCAACTTGGGGACCCCATGGAGCCACTTTGCTTGGAAAATGACATTAATATATATTTATTTAATGTTAAAATTAAATTGACACAAACATGAATTGTTTTACTAAAACAGACTTTAGGTGGGGTTACACAAGTCCAAATTTTGACTATAAATATTCATTAGAAAGCTAAAAAGATTTCCTACATCATAATATTTTTTTTATAATTTTTAGACATTAAATAAAATAAATTATTTATGACATTATTATGATGCAGCGATGACATCATTATTTAACGATTTAAATAAAATGAGAAGATAATGCAAAATAAAAGGGTTACACTTGTCCAAATCCAATTGGATGAGGATATTTCGAACCCTTATCACCTTAGCCACGAATTATATAAGTGTGGGACCTTTAGAATCCGAAAAACATGGTATAATATTGTAACATTTCAATCTTTCCAAAAGAGCCCCTCCTCTCCTCTTATAAAAGGCCCCCACCTCTATCACCTTATTCACACCTTCAAGCCATTTGGCTCGGCCAACCTCTGCCCAAATACTCTCCCAACTTACCCCTCTTACTCCTGGAAGCCTCACTTTGGGCATAACTCTTCCCAAAGAAGCCTTTGGCTCAAATCAAAAAGAGTTACCCGATTTTGAGGTAATGTCTTCTCTAATGTTGTTTTGTTTCATTTTTCTTCTCCAACCCCCTAAACTCTTTTTATTAATTTCTTTTGTAACAAAACAAGTATCCTCAATATACTAGTATGTTGTTATAAGAAGGATTCGAGCTACACTTACACACACCTACATCTAATGGTTAAAGAACATACGGTTTCTGTGGATGGCGAATTTCTGCCTCACGAAACGATGATTGTTCAACACTCATATAACACCTTCAAAGGTGGCCATTAAGATGTCATTATTTTTATATATGATATATAATATGTTTATGTTTTACTTATGCTTCTGTATTTCTCATTTATGACATACTTTATGATTTCCATTATGGGTAAAACGCGATAATTTCATTTTAGGAAGTGCGGACTACCGCCCCCTCAAAGTGATTTGAATCGTTAATGCCATATGTGGGATGTATAATGGATGGAGTAAATGGTATTATACACTATTTTATACTGGAATTATATTATACATTTATATCATTATGATTTCATTCCATTAAATATGAAATTGAAATGAAAGTAGCGTTCTTGCGTACGTATGGCTTACCGTCTCCATGAACGGTGCATTTCATTTCTTACCTCTAAATGTTACGTAATATTATAAATGAATGTATATACTGGATATAGAAGATATATATGACATCTAAATCATGAATATAATTCTGGAGATAATGGATATTCTACCACATAAACAACTTGTAATTATAAGAAGTTTATTGTTGACTCAAGTACCAAACATCGACAAAACGACCGTTATTAACTTAAATAATTACATAATGTTCATATCATTGTAATAAGTGATATAATAAGGATAATGAAATTGAAAATGGTTCTTAATAAGGTATATATTAACTCTAGTTTATTATTCAGGAGGTTAAAGAACGGTTGAGTCAAGTCAGACACGAGGTAAGGGAACTTCTTAACCCAACTTCAATTCTTTGGGTTAATCTCCTACTTTCAAATTACGTCATGATATTATTATGTCCTATCTTGTATTTGTACTTTCTTTATGTGTATCTATAGTGAATACACATAATAGATCTATTTTATTTGTAAGAGAATTTCTTAACCCAATATCCTTTCTTTGGGTTAATCTCCTACTTTCAAATTATGTCATGATATTATTATGTCCTATTTTGTATTTTTACGTTCTTTATGTGCACCTATAGTGAATACACATAATAGATCTATATTATTTTAAAAATGATCTTTGTATGGACTTCGTCTCAATCTCCTTTCATTGAGGCATATTTGGTTTCATACACAACTTTCTTTTATACGGTGTATAAACCCCTTTGACTTTTACGTTTATTCAAAAGGAATATTTTTATACGAACCGTTTTGCTAAACGACAAAAGGGAATGTTTTTCTTTCCGTACTTATGTGGCGACAACGACTTCTCCGCCGCCATGACCATTATTTGTGTTTCGGCTTACTCTACAAGCCATCATTTTTTTAAAGAAAAATAAATGCAAAGTTTTAACTTTCTTTTATTTTGGTATTGAAAATGGTTTTGAAAGCATTTTTATTATATCAATGTGTTGTATTGATATCTTGTGATTGAAATGTGGAAATGTTATGTTTCCTTTATGCATGTTTTATGTGATACGATTATGTTATGGTTTATGAGATGTTTAGACCTATTCATATGAGGAATGTATTGGACTTAATAAGTGACGGGTGGAGCTCGCTATAGCTCCTCGATGCATCGGTAGGTCTCATGAGACAACTAGACGTGGAATTGGCCGAGGCCCTTTCCCAATTTGATTTATGGTTTTGGCCGAGGCCTTAATAAATTTAGACGTCTTGGCTGAGGCCTTGACAAAATTTTTCAGAATGTCTGGCATTATACATTCCAACATTATGAAAGTGGTTATTGATATTTCATGTGATTATTCGTCTAGTAGAATATCCATGTGAGTAAGTAATGGTATTATTTTATTTTACTTTTTCCATATTATGCTGAAGTTCAAGTTCAATGAGGCTTTTGTTTTAGTTATAAATTTCCTTAAATGCTTATGTTTTCTTATAAAATCTTCTGCAATATTGTTATCCTTACTGAGCATCTGAGCTCACCCCTTTCAATGTTTAAATATTTTCCAGGATGTGAAGAAGTGTATTATGACTGACTTGCGAGAATAGTCAGTGAAGATATGAGTGTGGACTATGAAGACCATGTTATTGTAGTTTGTTTACTTTTGATGTAATGAAAGACTTATGGATGTATCTAGTGTTTCCAAGGCTACTAAACTAATCGGTCTTTCGAGACTTGATCTTTTGTGATCATGCCAATGTTACGAAGTAATGCACCGACTCTGGGTAGCTGGGGTCGGGGCGTTACACTTTTGGTCTCAACAAATGGATAATTCCAAGTTCCCTAAAGAGTATTTCAAGGATGCGACATTTAAGAGGTAATATTATCAATTTACCTCTTCAGAATTCATTTCGTATTCTACATTATCCACATATCCATTATCTAACATGTAATAATAACTCAAGTATTATATATATAGTAAAATTTTATGTTTCTAATGGAAATTTGACCAACCACCCCATTCTTATCTACTGATATTCAATAAAAAATTAAATTATTGGTCATGTCATATCGGTTCACCACCATCGTGGATGATGCATTTTAATTTCCCCGTAATGCCTTTCGGGTAGAATTAAATTCTCTTATAATGGTTTAAAATGGTCTAATTATTAATATTATATATATTTTTTTCACATTATCAAATTATCATATGGACTTGATATTATAAAAAATGATAATATATCGTGATGTTGAGAAAAATCGCCTAGACAAACTAACTGTGTAACACTAATGATTTTACTAAAAAAATCATATGTCTAACAGAACACATATAAATTTTTTGGAATATTTAAATTCTTGTAATTAAACTAATAGTATTTAATTTCACAACTAGTTTTGTAGTCCCATTTTAATATTACATCATTAATTATCAACAAGTGATCTAACCATGGAACCAAGAAACAAAATCCCTAAAGATAAGAAAATTTAACTTTATAACTCACTGAAATGATTACAAATAAACATAATAAAATTAAAAATAATTAAAATATAGATGTAAATTGTTATAAATTTTTAAATAATGAATCTTATTTGACTATATATGATGTTATGAGCTAGTATAGATTAATTTTAGAACACATTGGATGAGATCTCTTTGAACCACCCTTTTTATTTGGGTTATGGATTTTCTCTCTATAACTCACTTTATATATCTCTATTTAGTTCAATTAATTTATTATAATTTATCTATATATGCCTCTTACATATATGACTACCTTAATCTCCGTTCCTTTTATTGGGTAATATGTTCCATAAGTTCTTTTCTCAAATGAAACCCATTTCTTTCCATGGGTAATTTTTACGTTTATGCTATAAGATTGATTTCATTTTTGTGAAAAAAATAAGAATGTTCATTTTATGTTGGGTGCACCAAGATAGAGCTCCAATTAATTGGGGAATTATTTTTTCTCTTGAGAAATTATGTAAGACATTACAAAGTTAACCTAATCCAATACAGGACACTATTCACCTTGTGATATTGTCTTGGAAGTTAACCTTGACTCATGTTTATCTCATGTTGCATGTTGCTTCCACATTCTTAGGTTTCCAATATTTTATAATACCCTGATCATTATATTATAAACCCTGTGTTATTATTCAATAGCCTTTTATTTTATGATATTATGTTATGCCTTTTAACTCATCTATTGTGCTTCGATATGATGTTAACTCCCTTACTTGGATTTATAGATCACCCCTTTCCTTTATGTATTTCCCAGGTAATCTTATTTAATTTTATGATCTAAAAGGGATTAACAATATCATTATGGAAAATAAATTAATTAGTTTTTTTAGTTTTCTTTTGATGTTTTATGAACCCAATATTCCAATGGCACTAGGCCACATGAACATTGGGTTTTACTTATTGTATATTTATGTTAAAAATCACGAGATTAAATATATATAAGGCTTGGGTTTATGTAGTATAAAGGTAGTTTGATAAATTAATCAACTAATTAAAGGTAGTTTGGGCACTATGTAATGTTAATTAGAAAGGCAGTGTGTTGTGTGAAGTCACTTTGCAATTAGACTAAGTTGTGAATTGGTCAATGATGTTGTGTAATGTTATGTCAAAATTTTTTATAGATACATAAAGGTCATAGAAGTTGTGTAAATTTATATGTAATGTTCATGATGGTTAGGTTGTGGTTTATTAGGCTATGTAAATGTTTCCATGAGCTACGCATTGGTAACACACTTTCAAACTAAGCATAAAGGAATAATGATTTTCATTCAAATTTAAATTTCAATAAATATTATAGGAATTATTTTGAATAAAGTTGAATTATATATTTAGATGATGTGATTATTTGTTCTTAATTATTTAAATATTATTATCATTCAAATTATCACAATTCATGTAAGGAAATAAGGGCAATCAATCAATGATGATGTGATGGTTGTCAAGAGTGTTTCATACCTCATGTGAATGGACCACACTGAATAAAGATATGAAATAAATAGTAACATTCCATGGTGAAATAAATGTAGACATTTTGTTCATCATGTAAAATTTACAAAATGGAATAAATAATGAATATTACTTATTCTTGTGAAACATATCTAGGAATTTTGAAGGTCGTGGTGAGTTTCCAATCCACCTGGAGGAAATAATGACTCAATCCACATTGTAGGTAATGTTGAGCTTCATCATACATTCATTTATCTATGGAATAATTTAAAAACTTCTATTATTTTATGGGATTATGGGTACGTGGTTATGAAAATACTAGGTGATAAAAAATATCGATTCATTAGGTCATTTGAAATAAGAACAACATAGTGATTTAATGACTATAAAACAATGAGAATTTACTATTGAGATTTTTGGGATGTTAAATATAATATATTATCTACAAATAAATGAGATTATTCACATTATTATTTTAGTGAAAAAATATTTTTTAGGTACTGATGAAGATATTGGATTGATAATATTGATAACACACAATGTCCAAGTGTGAGAGATTTTTAGGGTCTAATACATCATTGTATCGAGGATGGAAGAAGAAGATAAATATCCATGAGCATTTCAAGAAGGAAGAAGATTGGTTTTCTTGAGTAATGATTAAGTTTAAGAAGAACCAGAAAACACAAGATCTATATGTAGTCTCAAGACTAATAGAACTATGAAATAAGTTATTGAAGATCATGATGATGATATAAAAGATAAAACATGATCCTGTTAGCTTGTAGAGGAGGTTCAATCATCAAGGAGTATGGGTGTGGTCCAAAATAATGAGGATATCATTTTACTATCACATTAAAAAAATATGTTGTATTACTAGGTTGTCTTACCAGTATCTTGAGGTTTGTGATTAGCATTTTTAGCCCTTCATTGAAGAATTAAAAATGGGGTGTCTAACTAATTGTTGGGTGAGGATTGTAGTTAAGGTGTCTAAAAAGTGTATGTATATTTTAGTTTTGTTGTTTAACTATCATTCATTGTAATCACATTTGTTTATAGTGATTAACCATTATTGGGATGTCTGATTAACATTATATAGAGTAGCATTTTATGTTGAACATTATAAATACTTTTGTTTTTCACTTAATTTATATATAATTCATATGAGGTGAGGTTAAGAGAACAAATTTTGTGAATCAAGTATTTAACAAATCTAAGCGATAGAGTTCTAAAAGAAAAATTTAGAAAAAGAGACAATTTATAACCCCCCCCCATTGACCCATACTGGCAAAGGAACATCATATTTCTAACAATCCTACCTCCATTCAAATGGACCCACCAATTGAAAATATACTATTGTAAGAACTTAGTCCATCTTATGATCCTAGCACCCTGATACCATTTGTATGAAACCTACTTGGGATGACCTATCACATCACTTGGATGGCCCATTAATAGGCTTGATGGGAATTAAAAATCCCCATGGGTTGGAAACTAGTGTATGTGTATCACTAACAACCACTTTGGAATGATTTCACCCTTTTATAATCATAAAATAATGTAGTGGAAATTATATAGAATCCAACATAACCCATATATAAGTTGGATGTTTGACCATAAAGAATAAAAAGATCCAAAAAAATAAACAATTAAAACATGTCATAAACACACCAATATCCATCTGAGATGAAATATACATAACTGAGTATCCTGAATAGAATAAAGTGGTGAAAAATTCAACAATCACAAATGATAAATTAAACTGGGATAAATTAGATGATTAAAAATTGAATAATAAAATAGAAACCGAATAGCTCCAACCAAAACATCCATGTAAATATGGACGCTCACTTCATCCCAACACATCCAACATAGACCACACGAGAAAAGTCCAATGAATTGGATCACAACTAGGAACCTGAGAAATAAACATAAGAGCTTCATACACCCATTGGTGTAATCAGGGTGTGAACCAACCATTCCTGGTAGGATTCCACTGTAGTGTCTATTAAATTCCATTTATATTGAATTTTAGAAATTCTAGTTTGAATGTAACTTATAATACAGTTTTCATAAGAGAGTATACCAAAACCAAATACCATTCCATATTCACTATTATAAAATATCTACCATTCCTAAATAAATAAAGTGTAGAACCAATGATATATATATAAAAATTCAAACCATATAAAAAGGTCCTTTTAATTTTTCTAGACAAAGTAAAACCCCTTTTTCTTTCCAAATTCCCAATAAAATTTTCTCGAAATCATATATTTAGAAATAATCTCATCATTTCCTTGAAAATTCATATTTATACCATTGTGTAATTTTTTAAGAAAATAATTGTCATTTTAAAAAACCCTATATTTTATTATATAGAATCCTTTTAAATAAATATAATTCAGTAGATCTCTTTCATCACATGAAAAGCCGAACTAAAACAAAATTGTTAATTTTTTTAAGAAAATTAGAAGTAATCAACAAATTCATTATAATGTAGTTTTTAAGACAGTTGGAATAAATAGTGGTAAATTATTACATATATATATATATATATATATATAATTAAAAGGTAATTTTTATTTCTAATTCATTACTAAAATTCAATTACCATATCTAAATAACTAAAAATTTCACGTTATGCATACAAAATATATTTATTATAAAATTATATTTCTCTATGATTTATATTTGGAAAATAAATTTATTATATATATATATATTTTTAAATGGATAAAATATTAATACTAATTTTATTATTAATTTTTTGGAAAAAAACAGAATGGTTAATACTTTGAAAAGTTATTCTCTTTTGAATACAATATTTCATTATATTTTCTAATATTATTTAAAATTTAAATTATTATATTTTTGAATATGAATTTGAAAAATGAAATTCTTTTTTAGATTTAGTATAACAATATTTTCTTAGGATATTTTTTTATATTTTTCTAAAACAATTTATTTAAAGGTGAATAGTAAAAAATACAGTGTTATTGAAATTGTAGCATTAAGAATATATCAAGAAATATAATATAAAAAATAATAAAATATTTTCAATTTCTTAATATGTAGTTATGGAATAAAATTATGCATTTAAATATACCAGTTTGAATTTATATATCACAAATTTAACATTTTTAAACTCATGTAATTTTTTATTCTAATAAAAAAATATTTTTTTTCTTTTATTAATTATAATATCATATGGTATACTTATGTTTTGGATTGATTTTAACCCAAATATATATTATTTATTAAATTTTAACTAATTAATTTCATTAAAATCTAAAATATTAATACGTTTTTCCTAAACATAACATTGATACTTAAAAATACATATTTTCTAAAAATGGGATTTTACGCGTTAGATGAACTAATGTGAAAATTGATTTTTCATACACAAAAAAAAATTATTTGAAAAAACGTATTTAAAATTTAGAATCATTAGAATAACATTATATAAAAAATCCCATTTTATTTTTAGTCATTAAAAGTAAATTACTTAGGTAAAAATATATTACCATTATAAAAACCAAAAAATGGTAAAATTGAAATTTCTAAGATTAAAAGAATTAAAAATATGACTAAAACATGTGTGAAAATAAATAGTTGAGTGAATATTAACATTATGTCATCCCCTAATTTGTTATTTTTTATTTTACCACCGCTTTCCATATGATACATGTGATATCTTTTTATTGAAAAGATGTATTTATAAAATTGTCATTTCCATCACCTATAAAAGGACCTTAAATCTACCCAATTTATCCACTAATTATAAATAATTATCTCAACCAAAAATCACTATTAGTCTCTCATAAACTCTCTCAACACTTTCTATAAGCCTTGGTATTTCAAAAATACCAATCTATGGATCCTTATGGTGTTACTCAATAGAGAACATTCAAATGGAGAGGTCATGTTCTCAACTGAGCTCTCAGAATTCTATTATTCTTCAATCAAATAATAAATATTCTATCTATGAATGTATGATAACTTCAGTATTATTAATAGGTTGATTTTTTTTATAATAATGGAATATCACTATATACCTTCCACTAAATCCATTCAAAAAATAAGGACGGTGCCATGCATGTATGAAGACCACTGCCTCCATGAACGACGTGTTCTATTTTTCATAACATCGTTGCATGGATTGTTTGAAAGAGTTATTTAATAAAAAAATAAAATATTTATATCATATTTAATATTCAAACATAATAAATTATTTTATTTTATACCTCCCTCATATTCTAAGAGAAATGTCATCATTGTCCATGTATAATTGTGGATTACTGCCTTTATAAAACATGATATCTGTTTTTCAATTACTTCCTAACAAGGATGAAATTAAAAATGAATTTAGTGTAAAAATATTATATTTATGACACTATTAATATTCCTTAAATATAATTTTCTACATTCTATACATGATATTGACAAAAAACAATCACAATAAACATAACCACCTTAAATCAACATAAGAATCCACCATTCATAATTTGAGCCCATTTTGAAAAAACCAATGGAAATTTATAAATTTTGTTCTAATGGAATAATAAAAGGTATAAATATCTAAAATTGGAAATATTATGAACCTATTTTACAAAAAAAATGATCATTGTCAATATATGGTGGATGTTTTAGGAAAATCGACTGAACCACCACAAGTAGCCAACATAAGTGAAAATATTAAATAAATGAAAGAAACATGATAATAAATACACCATATAAAATATAAACTAAATGAAAAATAGCTCTTATAAATATTTTTAATAAACATATTTTTATTTTTCCGGAAGTTAGATCCATGCACTGAGTAAATCAAAAACTGAGGTAAGGATTCTTCATCACAATTTTTCTTCATTAACATATGATTCATATTCAAAACTTATTCCCTTAATATGATATAAATATTCCCCCTTATTGTTTTTTA
This sequence comes from Viscum album, assembly GCA_963277665.1. Classification (NCBI taxonomy): domain Eukaryota; kingdom Viridiplantae; phylum Streptophyta; class Magnoliopsida; order Santalales; family Viscaceae; genus Viscum; species Viscum album. The sequence goes on along the minus strand of OY728155.1, from coordinate 272,891,885 downwards.
TTACACATTTCATGAAATAAATAGAATTTCAAAATCCATCACTTGTTCTACCTTTATGAGTTTTCGATTCGATAGATAACGAAATCATAATGGGTTTTCTAACTCAATTTTCATTATATTTGGGTCTTTAGATATCATTCATGGAAATTCTGTTCTATGTTACATTATTCCTATATTTTTATAATATATGTGTTAAAACTATTTTTTTATTATTTTGGATTAATTTAATTATTAAAAGAACTTCTTCATTGGTTGTTTTCTTCGTAAAATTTATGATATTGTTTAGATTAATACATGTCCTTTCTATTGGATTTTATCTTCTATATCTATATTTTCCCTTCCCTCCAATGTTCTCCTTTTCTATTTGGAAACCCAATTGTGTTTTATCTATATTAATGCTAAATTTTCACATTACCCATTTTCAAAATAATTTTTTTATTATCCTCTGTATTGAAATGGGTTTCTATTAATGTATTTTAAAAAATAAAAAAGGATCTTCCAAACCACCCTCATTACTTTTAGGTTACACATTTTCTTTCATTTTATCCATTTAACTCTATTATTCTTGTAAAATTAATCCATATAATATATATATATGTTCTTTATGTATATACCTAGTTTAAATTAGCTTTATTTTTGTGGATAATACATGTTTTATCTTTCATTTTTATTCTCACTTTTAAATGATCATGAGTTAAGGGAGAAACCTAATTTATTTTCTCCTTTTAAGAGACACCTCCATCAAATGTTTTTTAACAATGAATATCTTTTGAAAACACTAATTATTTTATGGAAAACTTATATATTTCAATTTCATTTTAATAGAAAGTAACTATCTTGTTAATTCACTAAAACATCCTTTACTCATGTCATTAAGAATATCCTAAGAAGATCATTTTTACTTTTATTATATTTTAAATGATTTATATTTATTGGAACTCAATGTTAAAGAACTATGTTTTTTAAATACGAAAGCCCAAAATATTTTAATTCCACATTATATTGGGATTTGTTATGATATATCCTTCATTTATTCATTCAGAAAATATTATTAAACCCACTATATTCTCAATGGTTTTTTAATTTATATGATTTATGTATTGTTACATTTCCTTTTGTGGAACAAATATGAATTTATATGTCATGAATATGAAAGGTATTTTCTAATAGTGTAACTACACATTAGGTAATTGTTTTATCTCATGAGATACCATGTATGGTGCATGATTAGTTAGCCTAGGCACACTATGTTTTTTCATGGCAGTGTGCATTGACTATAGTGCATGGGTGGTTTTCCTAAGAACACTATGTTATGATATCATGGTTGTGAGACTTGAAAATGGTCCACAAGTGGTTAAATGAATCATACTATCTTATGTTTCCATTTTTGTGATCCTTGAATATGTTGCATATGCGGTCAGCCTGAGTATGATATATTATGTTGTTCTGGATGTGTCGCTCAACATATATTTGTGATGATATTATTTTTGTTGTTTGTATATATTTATGATTCCAAGAACATATGATACCATTCTATTTTTATATGTTTCCATGATCATATCAAAATCTTATTCCATGGTATATGTTTTTTCATTTGATGTTTCATGTTTCTCTATCATGACATGTGGAAAAATCATGTCCATACATGTTATTTTTAATATAATATTTATACCTTCCTCATGCTTTCTCATATTCTTATGATCTAATCCTTGATGAAAACTTGATATGTTTTCCAATATAGAATGATTGAGATCACCCATTTCTTCTGATTCTTTTACCCATTTCATGAAGGTAAGTTTTTCTTGTAAGAATTATAGAAGGGAGTCTAGTATAGTACAAGTAAGTTTAAATGTTCCCAAGATCTATTATATATGTTTCTTATGAAGCTAGTCCTCAATGACACTTAAAATTTTGTTCATGCGATAATAAGATTATTGAAATATATAATGTTTATGTTATGAAAATAATTTGAAATATATGTATATTTATTTCTATTTATATCACTTTATATTAAATACTATATTTATAGAAAGTGTTTTTACCACCTAACTCGTGAGTGTGGGTCTAGGGTGATATAGTTGGTATTAAAGAAGGGTTTAGTTATATTTGAGGAGTTGTAGATGCTGAAAAGTTCATAAGTACTGGAGGAGGTTTCAAAATGAAAAAGCGAAGTCATATTCGGACCCGGAGACCCAGTCCAGAGGGCCCAAAAGTGTTGCACGGAAAAAAGGGGAATGCGCATGAAAAAATTGTGCCGCACAGAAGGGGTCCGAGATTCGCAAAGGGTCCCCGGCACAGGCGCACAATAATTGTGCGCCCGCACCCGCGTGGTCAACATTGTGCGCCGTCGCCTCTGGCGCGCAACCGTTTGCACGCTGCCCTGAATTTCACACCGCCGGTTGCCTATAAATAGAAGGAGAACCCTTCCATTTCGGGGTTTCGGAATTCAAACCGGCTCTCGGGCGTGAAATCAGACTTCCACGCACGTAAGATGTCCTTCAGGTACTGATCCTTTTCGTGCCACCTCGCCCCGAGATCCGCCTTTGCGCGCAATCCCTTTGGCTTAAACAGAATTCTACGACCATCAGGGAGCCCCCCTTGCACGCAATTCTTTTCATTGCATGCAAAATGGCCCAATTGCGCGCAATTTTTTTCATTGACTGCGCTCTTGCCTTTGCGTCTGGCCTCTGTCATTTACACGCAATTCATATCCCTTGCACGCAATCCTCCTGGTCGCGCGGAAGCCCTTTGCCCGAATTACGCGCCATCCCGGTGTTTTGCACGCCAACCATTTCCTTTGCGGGCAATCTCTTGGACCCCTCACCCGACACTTTCTGGGTATCGCAAGTGTCTGACCCCCTCTATACGGATGACATTCGTGGGTACCTCTCTTACCCCGGGCATCCATGTCATGCACCATTTTCCCGTGTGACCCTCCAGGTTCGTACGAAGTAACTTCAAAGTCCCTTGGGTGATTCCTCCCATCGCGTTGCTCCACCTCATGCTTCTTCACATAGGCACTCTAATGTCTATTGCTTCCACACATAGCTATGCTAACGTGGACCCGAAGGGGATACCTCTCGACACCCCCCATTCACCAGGAATTGCCAGTGCCTTCCCTTCACCAAGGTGCAGAGGGTACCGATTATGTAATTCCTAGGGGTGTGGAGTGATCCCACCTCGTCCGAGCTGCAGGATGGTAAACTACCAAGCACCTTCATCCTCAACACATGACGTTAAACTGTGACCTTGCCCCACCCACCGGTGTCCCCACCTTGGACTTCATGCTCATCTCAACGAGAGTGAGATCTACCCCTCACAAGGGATGATATCCTCTTTGTTGGGGACGACGCCTGTCCGCAGGGAAGGGCCGCCACCTCGGCGTAATCCTTTCACCTTGCCCCGAGAGGTAGCACCCATGCACCTCCGTACTTCCCCACGGCTAAGGCCAAGGATGGGAAGGATGGGGAAGGGTGATTATCCTTTATTCTTCGATGTTGATCCCATCTCCCTTTGGGCTTCATCAACCACGGGCCTCCATCCTGGAGTAAGCCCCGACTTCCCGGGACGCTAACCATGCATAAGCCCCATTCCACTTCCCACGGACGCATCTTTCACAACGTGATCGTCAGGTCCTTACTGTCTCTTGTTTCTCGCACCGACCATGACTCACGTGAGTTTATAGTAAGCAGCGGCCACGACAACACCCCGGGCCACCTCAAAGCCTAATCCCCAATGCCCCCACCACGAACTACGTGGAATTTTATCCGTGCTAAGGCATGGTATGTAGGAAGCCTCCCTGAGGTTCAAACCCAACAACCATTGGCCCCGACCACCTCTGCATCGGTGTGCCAATCCCCTTTTCACTCGAACTACGGGGACTTTGATCCTTGCTAAGGCAGGGTATGTAGGAAGCCTCCATGAGGTTCAGTCCCACCACCCGGTCATTCCTCCATGTTAGGTTCGCCCCCACCCCGCATGACGTTAAACTATATTCGCCACCTGAACTTTGGGGACTTTGATCCATGTTAAGGCATGGTATGTAGGAAGCCTCCACGAGGTTCAATCCCATCACCCATCGGCCAGTCCAACCACGTCGGTCCATTCATCACTGTGGGACACTTGAGAGTGTAAGCCCCATCCATCACTGTGGGCCACCTCAAAGTGTAAGCCCCATCCATCACTGTGGGCCGCCTCAGAGTGTAATCCCCATCCATCACTGTGGGCCACCTCAGAGTGTAAGCCCCATCCATCACTATGGGCCGCCTGAGAGTGTAAGACCCATCCATCACTGTGTGATGCCTCAGAGTGTAAGCCCCATCCCATCTTGAAATACGTGGAATTTGATTCCCCACCACAGGGATACGTAAGAAGCCTCCATGAGGTGCAAGCCCATCACTCACGTCTCATACTGACCTCTCCCTCGAGCCCATGCATCTCGAGAAGCTCATGCCCTAACCCAGAGGCTCCGCATATTCTAGGTCCCATCCCTGCGTTCATTCTCACGGGCCTCCCCATTAGGCGCCCCATCATCCCATCTTGAACTACGCGGACTTTGATTCCCTACCACGGGGATACGTAGGAAGTCTCTTTGAGGCTCAAGCCCAAGACAACCTCTTTCCATCCTGATTATTACCCGAGCCGCCATGTCCTGATGAAATCATGACACTTCACTCCCCATTCCACCGGACACCATTCGGGAGGCCACCCACATGTAGACCCCTAGTATTGGCGTTCCCTCCAGGGGGTTCCTCTTTCTGATCCACTCTAGTCAGTGTTTCGATCAGTCTGATCCATCCCCGCTGGACATTAAACCTACGGAATACCCTGTGTTAAATATGAGAAGGTGAAGAAAATCTCAGATACATGCCTATGGAATACCATTCCCCGCGTTCGATGTGGGATTCCTCGGGCTTTCGTGCCCTCGAGAAGCCCTATAATAAGGGGACAGAAGAAAGACATTCCAATTCCCCAGCGTCCAGACACGCTAGTAATGCCTCCAACTCGACCACTCCCTTCACCGAAGGTTGCTGACCTGACAAGACCCCTTGGAGCGTCTCAACAGAAGTAGTGTAATTAACCGGCGTCCATGAAGATATGACACCGAGAATGAGATTCATGAACAACGTCTTAATCTATGAGGGAGACCTGGACTAGGTGATGAGCTCCGAGGAGGAATCCATGGAAGGAAGAACCGACATCCCATCATCCCGTTTTGATCAAGGAGCAGATGCACCTGAATAAGGAGAGAATGCCGCCCACCTTTGGAAAGAGGGAATGAGGGGAAACAGGCAGCGCATCCTCCGCGTGACGGATGCACGCCACGCGCGCCCCGGCGAAAGCGTTGGAAACAGAAATGGTGAACTCGACGTGAATCTCCTCTGCTCAGCATGAAGACTGATAGCGTTTGAGGACTCTGTGGTTTATCATGTCACCTGATCCTGTCACCTGGTACCAGGACCCGCCAAGCGGTCTTGATGTGAAGCTCTTCAATAGGGACAATCAGGACGTTGATCATTACGTTCTGCGACGTTGTCAGCATGGATCCCTCTTGCCAACCACGGAAGACGGAACGACGCTGGGTAACTGGTTGTCGATTCCTTTTCTTATCAGTACTAATGAGTTGATCTCCCTGTTTTTAGGAACCAGGTTGTTGTCACATCTGGAATGCAATCACCACCTTCCCACCGACGCAGGGGCAGGGGCAGTACTGGCGTGGCTACCCCGCGCGTTTCCACCTCTCTCAGGACATCCTCAACGGCTACGACTACTTGGCACCCCCGCCCCCTCTCACCTTCAGAAATCATCCAACGACGGGTAATCAACGACCTTGTACACAGGTACGAGGAAGAGGGGATCATCCCAACATAGGACATGGATTGCCTAGACCTCGGGGAAGCTGCGCCTCGACGTCAACGCCGCCCCCAAGGGCCACACAAATATCCATTTCTCCCCACCCCAATGTTCAACCGTTTCAAAATCTTGTCTCCGGAACACCTCTACCACTCCACGCTCTACGCTGACGAGGTAGGGGTTAGCCCAATCAGGGTTCTGCTCCAAGGTATCCCGGCCGGGGTCCCCACCAGGCTGCATCAGCGCCACCGTATGACTCCCCGAGCCATAGAGCAGGTAAGCCATGTGCCTGCACCACCGACTCTGGTTCATCCAACCCGATGCCAACGCCGGGCGCGGATGGAGGAGGACTCCCGCCAAGGGACGTCAACATCAGTGACCACTGTGGCCTGATCCACCGCTAAATCACACCCCCAACTCCTGACACACAGTGAGCAGGGGCAGTTCTACACCCGACCCGGATCGAGGCCCCAACCGCCCCACGGGCAGGTTTGGTCGACTCTCCCAGCCGCCGGCGCAAGCAATGTATGCTACGGGTCAACCCGAAGCCATGCCATCCAATGCGGAGGCCCGCTCCGCACCGCTACTATGGAAGGTGCAAGCCTTCCCTGCTTCCAATCCTCATTTGAAGGTCTACCCCATGCCAGCTTCAACCCAAACGAGGGGTTTTCCCATGACAGTAGCACTCCATATGGAGGCCTCTCCCACGCCCACTATACCGGGTATGGGTTCAATTCCCCTGCCACAGACCACAGGCGTGGAGACATTGCATGTACGGTCACTCGCCAGCATGGAGGTCCTCCCCATGCCCCTTTTGACATTTTCCCCGGTGCCCCTCGCACCCCATTCCACCCTGGCAGGGGTTCTCTTCACCCTGACACCAGCATGGCCGAAGGACATCCTCATGTTGAAAGTGGGCCTTACTCCAGAGAGCCACCAAGGGGCAGAAGAGCAGGCGGTCGTCACCGCAAGAGGAATTATGGGAAGGTTCAGATGAAGATTATACCAGTCGACTTTTCAGATTCTGAAGCAGAATATGACTCAACGCGGGAACCCTCACCTCCATCATCTGATTCAAGGACCAGGACAGGGAAGAGGCGCATCAGCCTAGTTCTCCGAGAGTGTGAGGTCCATAGGATCCCCACCTCCCTCCACAGGTATATCCAAGAGGAAGAGAACCTGGCATATCCCCAGGGACCGACCACACAGTCGCCACCATCATCTCCCTCTACGAGACACCACACAGAGTTGTTGGGGGACCAATGGTGGGTGAGTAGCACTGCAGCTTGTCACTAGAAGCCCTGTCCCCTGAATAGGGAATAGTGACTATCAGCCCATCCTATCACAACATGATGGCCAGGCCGCAAGACGACCCGAGAGTCGGTGACCAGTCAGCCCGCTCGTCGGATTCTCTGCCAGCCAGCCTACCGCCCCAGCGGTCAGCCTCAGCGCCACTGCCAGTTCCTCAGCCACCCTCAGTTGGAAAGTGGAGAAATCAGGGGATAGACTTTGAATCTGATACAAGGATTTTCTGGACCATCCTTGAAGCAGGCCACTTTCCTGAGTAGTTTTGGTCGGCCGCAGGATCAGATTTTTGCACACCGAAATCTCTCACCCCGGAGGAGTTTGAATGTTTCCGCCAAACCCTCTAGGCAACTTGCTTCTGTCTTTTCCACTAGGGACTGATCTATCCCAGAAGTCAAGGTCACCTTGAAGATATCGGCAAACAGTGCCGTCTGGTTGACCTGGCTATGATCCCCACGGTCCAGCATCCTAAGTCACTTGGTCACCATAGAGCCCTTCAACAGCAATGCGTTCAGAGTTTTCAGGTACTCCGTAGAGTTATTGAGGAGGCTAACCCCCATGCGCAAATCCATGGTTGGGGACAGTATGCTACCCTCCTGTTCAATGCTATTCGCCGGAAGAACGACTCACTTGGCGACATCGAAGACATGCCCCCCGGAAGGGTCGCAGTCAACATGGTTGACACAGTAGACAAGGAGGATGATTTGGAGCTCCTTGATGAGGACTTCCTCCCGGAGGACATGCCCCCGCTACTGGACCCATCAGGGAGGATCAACTGTCACCAGAGGAACCTCCTAGGTCTCCCTCTGCCCACCGAGGCACTGGAAATCGGCCAGAATTCCGGTAAGGGGAAAGAGCACGTCAGAGCTGTCAAGCACTCTGACCCATCCACCTTAGTGCCAAAGATGGAGGAGGACCCCGAGAAGGCCGCGTTGCGCCAAGAACTTGCTGAGAAGAAGAGGTTGGTGGATGAACTTCTAGCCAAACGTATCGCAGAGCGACGACCCAATTACAGTGACCCTAAGTCGAGGCAGCAGGGGCAGGAACGAATACTTGTAACGATCCGAAATTTTGAATAAATCTTGTTTCCTAATTTTGTGTGTTATTTTTTTATATACTCAACAAAACTGTTTCATTGGATAACATGAGTATAATTAAAATGAGACTGTTGGGTTTTGACTGTTATATGACCATTGGTCAATATGACCACTGGAAACTACACATTTGGATATTTGTCTCTAAATACAAGTGATCTTGGTTAATTAATATAGAAAAAAGATTTGGTGGCCTCACCCACTAGTCTTGGACCGATCGAAGCCCATATAACAGAACTTGGGAAGGAGGTAGCACCACTGAGCTTTGCTATGGACCAAACCCAAGACGAACTTCATCATGTGAAGCTAGAACAGAATTGCCCTCGCGAGAAGTTCAAACTGATAGAAATTACTACTCGTGCGATGTTGGTCGAGCCTCCCTTAGATTCTCTCACCTTAGCAAACCTTACACTTAGGTCCTATGCTGGTGTGATAAGGGGCTATGTAAGGAGACCGTTACTGCCTTGTGTAATTCCTTTTTTTTAAATAAAATTTTTAATTTATTCTTATGATGAAGTTTATGAATTTTCAAATGTCCGGATAAATATAGTATGCATATTTTTGGTGAATTTTAGAGAAAGGATATTTTCAAAAAAATGTTTATGTAAACCTTAAATAATTAAAAATGTGTAATGATTTTCAAAAAATGGTCTTCTACAATTATGTTCAGTAGGAAATTTAGAGTCTAATAAGATCAACTTAATTTTTGATGAATAGTAAATTATGAATAGTGATTTTATGCTTAGGATTAGTAATGTGACCAAATGGATTAGTAATCTCACTTAAATAAAGCATTAATATAATCTAGACACCTTGATTAAGCAATGTGATTCAATAAAATGGTTAAATAACGGTTTCATAAATTATTAGTCAAGTATTAGTTTTTTCAGGTGAATAGTGTTTTTTAATTAAAAATTTAATTAAAAATATTTAGAAAATTATTTTTATAAAATGGATTTCATTTTTGAACTCAGAGCATCGATATTATGTTAAGGTAATTTTTGGGGATTTTTCTGAAAAAAAATGAATTTTTGGTGAATAGTGTATTTATTTAAAAATTAAATTAAAATTATTTAGAAAATTATTTTTATAAAATGGAGTTCATTTTTGAAATCAGAGTATCGATATTTGGTTAAGGTGAAATTTTGGGATTTTTCTGAGAAAGTTGAATTTTCGATGAATAGTGAAAATACAATTTTTAAGTTACAGGTGTTTAATGACATCATTAAATGATGTATTAAGTATGTAATCAATATGGTCAACCTATGAATAGTAATATAAGGTATGAGGTGTCCCAAGTGGCTAATACCATGGGAAAATACCATGGGCAAGCCCATGGTTTTTCCAAAACCACTAATGAGGTGTCCCTTGGCCATTAATGCCTTTTCCCATCACTTTCCCTATAAATACCAAGACATCCTCTCATCCATTCGACTCCCAACTCTCCCCCAACAAAGCTCTGGTCTCATTACATCCCAAGGAGTCCTTCCAAGGTGCCCCCAAGCCCTCAAGGTCCCAACCATTGAGTTTTAAGAGTTACGTTTTAAGGTAAGGGATCCTACCTCCCTCTTTCTTTTCAAGTAATCTCTTTTATGTCATTTATTTTATGGTCCATGATCTTTTGTTGGATGATGTTCTTTTATATTCATCCTATTGTATTTTTTATGTTCATATGATGAGAGACCCCCTCTTTCTCTCATGATTTCATTTTAAGAATGTTAAAGTGGCGCCGTTAGGCTGCCGAATTTTTTAGGGATTTCTTCACCTTTCTCATTTTTCAAAGTTCTACTTTCATGTCAAGTCTTTCAAGTTCCTTTTTATTTTGTTGGGTTATATTCTATATATATATAATACTGATATTTTATGTTCATATGATGAGAGACCCTATTTGATCTCTTCAATTCAGTATTTTGATGTTTTAAGTGGCGTCGTTAGGCTGCCGAATTTTTAAGGGATTCGTTCACCTTTCTCATTTTTCAAAGTTCTACTTTCATGTCAAGTCTTTCAAGTTCCTTTTTATTTTGTTGGGGTATGATCTCTATATCTATCATACTTATCTTTTATGTTCATATGATGAGTTTCCCTATTTTATCTCTTCAATTCAGTATTTTGAAGTTTTAAGTGGCACCATTAGGCTGCCGAATTTTTAAGGGATTCGTTCACCTTTCTCATTTTTCAAAGTTCTACTTTCATGTCATGTATTTCAAGTTCATTTTTATTTTTTTGGGGTATGATCTATATATCTATCATACTGATCTTTTATGTTCATATGATGAGATATCCTATTTGATCTCTTCAATTCAGTATTTTGAAGTTTTAAGTGGCGCCGTTAGGCTGTCGAATTGTTAAGGGATTCGTTTACCTTTCTCATTTTTCAATGTTCTACTTTCATGTCAAGTCTTTCAAGTTCATTTTTATTTTGTTGAGGTATGATCTATATATCTATCTTACTGATATTTTATATTCATATGATGAGAGACCCTATTTAATCTCTTCAATTCAGTATTTTGAAGTTTTAAGTGGCGCCGTTAGGCTGCCGAATTTTTAAGGGATTCATTCACCTTTCTCATTTTTCAAAGTTCTACTTTCATGTAAAGTATTTCAAGTTCCTTTTTATTATTTTGGGGTATGATCTCTATATCTATCATACTTATCTTTTATGTTCATATGATGAGAGACCCTATTTGATCCCGTCAATTCTTTTTTTGAAGTTTAAGTGACATCGTTAGGCTGCCGAATTTTCATAAGAGAAATCTTATTTTTGTCTTCCTTTCATGTTCTTCATTTAATATGGTATATATTTGAAATTTCATTACCGTGTTCATATATCCTTTATATTCTGTCCCTCTATTGTTTTATGGGTCATTTATGAATATTTTACCCATGTCCCCTCTCTTTTCAATGTTTTCTAAAACCCCGAAATATAGTCGTTATGCTGCAGAAATTAGGTCTCAAAATGTCTCTCTCTCTTGTTCTAAAGTTATTTTATTTTATTAAGTGAATACTAAAAGCTCTCTCTTCTATAGGGGTATTCCCATATATACCAAAATGTTCTATTTTAAATTCTGGGATTTACATACATGAGACCCACCTTCCTTTTCTGTGGGTTTTAAAGTGACACAAAGATCATGTCTTTAAACCAGTTTTTTTAAAACGTTATGATTATGAAATGAAATCCATTCCTTTTATGCTATATGAGTTGTTTATGAAATGATTGATGATGATATATGTGGCTCACATGATAATAAAGACATGTTAAGGGTGCGCCCTGATAGCTCTCCAATGCATTGGGTAAAGATTTAATCTCTAGAGATGACTATTTTTAACGACGCCTTGGGGAATAACCTTTGTAATTTTTAATGACACCTTGAGGATGGACCTTGGTGAAACAAAAATTATTGTCAATATTAAATGTTTTAGCCACATCTTCAAGTTATGAAAAACATTATTTTTATTATGATATGCCTCATGATTTCTTTCTCATGCCTTAAAGTTCTTTTTCATGACATTGTTGATGTATTTCAAGTTCACATGTAAATGTTTCCCCTTGTTTCCCTTACTGGGCCTTCTGCTCACCCTTTGTTTTCATGTATTTCCCCAGGTTATGAGATGTAGTAATGAACCTAGGATGAACATAAGGAGAAGCCTTTCAAGTGTTTAAAAAGAATGTTTTATGTTTTCATGTTTTAAGTTCCTGGTTTCTAAGACACTAAACCTTAATGATCCTCATTTTTGTAAAATGTAATGAAAGTTTATGTGATAAAAAGGCGGGATGCTATACTACTCCTTGGAGAACTGCCCCCAGGTAACCCTGATCACACCTTGTTCACTGACAGGACAGAAGCTGGGGCTCACAACAAGAGGGCACGGTATGTCTCGCCAAACCCTCCTGAATGGTGCGACAATCCAAGGAACCCCGCTCGGGCTCAACCAGTAGCTCTACCAGCCGCTCCAGGAGCCATTGAGTTTGCCTATCGCATTGAAGAGCCTAGTAACGTGATCGCGGTTAGGGACCCCAGGAAGAACAGGGATCCCCATCCAGATGATCCAATGGCAACCCTCATTTCCCGCCTATAAGCTTTGGAGACACGACAGGTGGCCATCCCACCAGATGGCAAGCCATACCCGGCTTGGGTGGATGATATGCCAGCACCCCCAGGATTCGGGAACCCCACTTTCTCTCCCTTTAATCTAATGGGGGACCCGCCTCAGCACCTGGCCCACTTCAACTCAAGGTGCGGGCCTATGTTAGGAACACCAGCGCAGGAGGAGGCCACCAAGCTCTGTTTCTTTGTCTAGACGCTGGAGGGGCCGACATTCGTTTGGTACAACCAACTACCTGTTGGATCCATGACCAGCTGGGAGGACCTTCGCAAGTAGTTCCTGTACCAGTTCAGCTCTACCACTTTGAAAATGAACATCACAGACCTCTTCAAGTGAAAATAAAGGCCTAATGAGAGAGTCGCGGATTTTGTTTCTCGGTGGAAGGGGCTCACATACTCCCTCGACATGCCGCTGACTCAGGAGAAATTACTGACGATTTTCATAGGGAATGTCAAGACAGAACTAGTCCCCTCCCTGATCACTCAGAACTATCCTGTAGGGTTCTGAGATTTCTCAGATAAGGCCCAGCACCTCGGAGAAGCCCTGCAACAGGCCGACCAGGCATGTCTGCTACCCCCTGTAGTTCCAGTAAGGAGGGCGGCCAGAGCCGAGCCCGCTGCGGTGGCCCAAATAGAGGTCCCTAGGTAACTGGAATTGTTACTAGTGGAGCCAGTTCCGCAGCCCCGCAGGGGTCCTCCACCGCAGGCGTAGCTTCCATCCCAGCAGCGTCCTCCTCAAAATCGGCAGGTGCATCCGCGTAACGTGCCGCCGCCACCTAGGCGGGATAACAAAGTTCCGCCTCCTTGGCAGTTTCCTCCGGACCCCTGTCAGGGTCAGGATCCCAGAGCCCCCTTGTCAGATAGAAGAAATCAGACCTACTCATTCGACAAGGCCTAGGTCCTCGGTTACTTCCGCAGTGACTTGGAGTAGAGGATTGTGCAGCTTCCTGAGTGTAGAAATCTTGAGGAGGCCAATCTTACTGGTCACCCCAACTACTGCCCTTATCACCGAATCCTGGGGCACACCATCAAGTGATGCTATGTGTTCAAGGACTGGCTCCAAGACCAGATTGACAACAACATCATCAGATTTGGGCCAGCCCCGGCATAGGTTGCAGGTGTCATTGTGAGTTCAGGTGGCAGTAGAGATGATGAAGGCGAGTGGAAGCAGGTTTCTGACTGTGGGTCCTAGAAGTATAATGACTGGATGGCCCGAAAAATGGTCGCTCGTGCCCATGGTATTATCTGTGCATGCCTGAATCAGCCGGAATTTTCAGAAACAATGGCCACCACCTCTGCATCGCCATCCTAGTCATCCTCTTCCCATAAGAGTAAGCGTCGGTGGCGCAAGAAGAAGCAATGCGCCCCACCAATGCCATCATCTTCCCGCATTCTTGGCGATTTTATGCCCCCAGATATGGGGATCCCTCCTAGAATCTTCCCAGTGGTGGATGACTCTTCAAGCGATAGCCAATGGTACACTTTGGTTAACACCGTAGAGTTAGTAAATCCTTATATGACTCCCAGCGAAGGGGAGTTCTAGGCGAACCTCCCCAACGTTCCTAGACAACGATAGCATCGACAGAGTCGTGGCCATATGAGTCACCGGGGCGCATCAACCAGCACCTCTATCCAGGTCGTGCATGCCACAGAGACTAGACAGCAGGCCCAACGTAGAACCCAGCACGCGCAACCTCTGTATTCGGTGTCGGCAGGCCCGTCTCTGCCGCCGTTCATACTGCTGGATCAGGCATAAGCACTTCGGCCGTGCCACAATCAACCTCTTCCAGTTACAGGTCAATCCCAGTCGTCCGATCCTCACCCGGCAGCTACTCTTCAAGCTTCGACTAGTGAACAACGGGATATGCCCAGTACCAGTTAGCCACCGGTTTGGCCAGCAGGGCCCTCCATGCCTCCAAACGCAGAGCAACCTCCTGTAAGCAGAGGCTTGAGTCTAGCACGAAAGTATGATGTTCTCAAGCACCTTTCCGGCATCCCGACGAGGCTCTATATCCTTGAAGCCCTTCAACTATCGCCAGATATCCGTGAAGCACTTACCGGGGCTTTAAGAAGCCCCCTCCAATTTGAGACAGAGGTAGCAGCTGCGGAGGCCTTTCATGCTGAAACAGTTGAGAGTGCTGAATGTTAAGCCATCATTTCTTTCTCTCTATAAGATGAAGGCTCCCCCATATAGGGGAACATCCACCCGCTATACATTACCGTCCAGTTTAACGGCATGGAGATTCCCCGTTGCCTCGTCGACACCGGCTCCGGGATCAACCTTATCCCGACACGGACACTGCGAAAGCTAGGGTTGTCCAAGGATGATCTGACTCCCTACGACCTGAGAATCCAAGGGTATTACAGAACCAAGAAGACACCGGTCAGAAATATTTGTCTGGAGACCCAGTTCGACGGTCTGGTTTCCAGTATCGAATTCATGGTTGTCTCCGAGGACACCACGTATAATGCGTTGATGGGTAGTCCATGGATCCACCTATATGCAGTAGTCCCCTCATCAAATCACCAATGCCTCAAATACTCCCTTAATGGTCGAGTGGGCATACTCCAAGGTGATGCATCTCCTTTTTCCTCTTGTGAAGCCCGCTACTTAGATGCCAACTATTACAAGAGCAAGGATAAACAAGTCCAGGAAGTGGAGTTGAGCCTTTCACCGCTGCAGCCGACCCATGGGCAGACCTGAATGACGCATACGTCTTCCCGATCCATCGATTGATGGTCAGGACCCCTGATATGGGGGAGTTTTTTGTCATTTCTGGGATAAAAGGGAACCATACTCCCAAATCTAGGCGACATCAGAAGATCATTTTGTATTCCTATACGAATCAGGCCTTAGTAGTCCCAGAGCCCCCTACTCTCGTCAGGTATCACGACATCCAGCTCATGGAAACAATGGTCCGTCATACCCGCCTGTTTCACCGCACTGGAATAAGTCGGCTCTGGCCAACACACCACTACTGCGTTGATATTATCAAGAGTGGCCCCTTGGGCCGAATACCAGATGGGATCAGGTCAACAACCTTCGTCGCTATGATCTCAGTGGCACCAGAATGCCCTGATACAATAACCACTACCGCCCAAGCTGATACCAGCCTCCCCTTGGGGTCTGTTAACTTGAAAGTATCCTCCCCTATGGAGGATCCCTTTATTAATATAGAATAGGATCTAGAGGATGATCCCCCCGCCTTTGAGGAAGGCGTTTCAGCCACGGTTGACGAGTTGGTGCAGGCGAACCTTGGTAATGAGGCAGATCTAAGACCCACCTTGATCAGTGCCGCCATGCCCCCTGAGGAGCAGCAGCAGTACATAAACTTCCTTAAAAAGCATCATGACGTGTTTTCCTAGAGTTACAATGAGATGCCAGGGCAAGATCCTCAGGTAGCCGTCCACCGCCTCGGTCTCCTGGTAAACCACCGTATATTCAAACAGCCTCCCAGAAATATGCACCCTTCTCATGGTACTATGGTTGAGGATGAGGTTGACAAGCTCATCAGAGCCAACTTCATTAAGGAGGTTCAGTACACCATATGGATGGCCAATATTGTACCGGTCAGGAAGAAGAACAGACATATCAAAGTCTATATCGACTTTTGGGATCTCAATCTCCATTGTTTGAAGGATGATTTTCCCCTTCCAATGATAGAATTGTTGATCGATGCCACGACTAGATTCCAATCCCTATTATTCATGGATGGTTACTACAGGTATAATCAGATCCGGATAGCCCCTGAGGATGAAGAGTTTACCGCTTTCAGGGCGCCCCATGGTACTTTCTGTTACCAGGTCATGCCCTTCGTCCTGAAGAATGAAGGTGCCACTTATCAGCGGGCCATGTACTGCATATTCAAGCCAATCCTCAGGACGTTGGTGGAATGCTATGTGGATGATCTGGTGGTCAAGTCCCACCAGTTCCAGGACCATCTCAAGGACGTTGAGAAAGTGTTCGACTTCCTCCATTCCTACCACCTGAAGATGAACCCACTAAAATGCACCTTCAGGGTCACTTTCGGGAAGTTTCTTGGCTTTATTGTCAGATAACAAGGCATCGAAATCGACCCGAAAAAGATCAAGGCCATCAGCCAGATGCCTCCCCCGAGCAATATTCAGGAGCTCCAAGGTTTCCAAGGCCACTTAGCCTACATACGCCGATTCATTGCGAATCTGTCCAGCAAGTGTAATCCCTTTTCCCAGCTCATGAAGAAAGGCTCTGCCTACGAATGGGATAAAGAGTTCTAGACTACCTTTGAGGAAATCAAGAAATATCTACTCCGGCCTCCAGTCTTGATGCCACCCATCTCCGGGAAGCCTCTGGTCCTCTATGTCATTGCCCTGGAATGATCCCTCGACACCCTTCTCACCTAGAGGAATAGTGAGGGGACAGAGAACATCCTATATTACCTTAGTCACATGCTCCTTGATACAGAGACTAGGTACTCCACAATAGAGAAGAGCTGACTTGCGCTTGTATTCGCCGTACAGAAACTGTGGCATTACCTGCAGCTCCACGAGGTATAACTGGTGTCTCGAGTAGAACCACTGAAGTACATTCTAAGATGTCCCATGTTGACTGGCTGACTAGCGCAGTGGTCCATAATCCTTTAGCAGTTTGACATCATATTCGTACCTCGGAAGGCTATCAAAGGACAGGCGTTGGAAAACTTTCTAGCTGCCCATCCAACCACCACAGGATAGACCACAGACCTAGATTTCCATGATGAAGCAATCCTCTTAGTGGATCAAGATATTATGTGTTTGGAAATTCACTTTGACGGCGCCTCCTGGATCCCTTCCAGTAGAAGGCTCAACGATTCCCGACTTAATAGAGTAGGCCTGGGTATCGTCTTTATTACCCCAGCGCAAGCCATTTTTCCGTACTCATTCCTACTGTCAGAAGGCTGCACTAACAACGAGGAAGAGTATAAGGCCCTCATCACTGGCCTTGAGCTGGCCCTCGAGATAGACGTGCCCCATTTTCATGTGAAAGGGGACATCGAACTGGTCATTAAGTAGGTCAATAGTGACTATGTTGTTAGGAAGCCGGAGCTCATACCATTGTTAGAACGTTCTCTCCAGTTGATGGCCCAGTTCCCTTCTCGGCCAGAGGTTACCCATGTTCCCTGGTCGCAGAATGGTCGAGCGGATGCCTTGTCTAGCTTAGCTACATCACTTGTAGAGCCCAAACATAATGATTTGATTATTCACATAGCGCACCAGAGGGTCATTTCCCCCATCATCCCTGAAGCTGACGACAAACCTCAGGTAAGCCACCTTACCACCGACGCCTCCACGTCAGGACCCCCGGGCAGCCTGGATGCGGCAATCGAAGTCATTGTCGATTGGAGGACGCCCTTGGTTGAGTACCTCCAACATGACAATCTCCCGTCAGGTCGGGCTGAGCACGAGAAAATCCGACGTCGCGCAATACAGTTTACTCTCCAAAACAACCCAACCTTGAGACAGTCCTCTAAAAACATGGGTTTGATGGTATTCTTCTCCGTTGCATTCAAGGAGTTGAGATCCCACAGGTCATGCTAGAAGTTCACGCCGGTTCCTGCAGTTCCCATCAGGCTGGGCTGAAGCTATCTCACCAAATCCAGAGATTAGGGTATTTTTGGCCCTCCATGATCCACGACTGCATCGAGTTTAGTAAGAGATGCCACACATTCAAAATCCATGCTAACTTTGTGCATCGGCCACCGGAGCCCCTCCACACTACCAAGTATTACTAGCCCTTTGTAGTCTGTGGATTAGATGTTGTGGGACCATACCCACCGACGACAGCTCGCCAGTGCAGGTTCATCTTGACTGCTATGGACTTCTTTTCCAAGTGGACGGAGGCAATTCCCCTCAAGGAGGTCAAGGACCGTTCCATCATCGGCTTTGTGAGTTCCAATATCATCCATCGATTTGGAGTTCCTCATGCCATTCTCACTGATAATGGTACCAACTTACGAGTGGCCAAGCTAAAGAAAATATATGACAAGTACAATATTTGTTCCAACCATACCTCCCGCTATCATGCGTAGGCAATTGGACAGATCGTGGCATTCAATAAAACCCTATCTAACATTTTGCCGAAGATAGTCAGTTAGAATAAGAAAATTTGACTAGAAAAGCTCCCTAACGCTCTCTGGGATTATCAGAAAATGACTCGTAATTCCACCCAGATGACCTCGTACTCCCTGATGTATGGAAATGAGGTCATCCTGCCTATCGAGATTCAGTGTCCCTCCCTAAGCACATCGATCTACGACCAGAAAATGCCGGATAGAGTGACAGAAATCCATCTAGCTGAGCTGGAAGTGCTGGATGAGAATAGGCTTTGTGCTCTGTACAACCTATAAAGGCATCAAAGCAGGATGGATCGATCCTTCAATAAGAAGGTTCGCATCCACTCTTTCCTACAAGGCGATTTGGTATTATCCCTCAGGGAGCTAATGATCTCCATAAGGAAACCACCCAAGTTGGATTCCAAATGGGAAGGAACTTTCATTGTTCATAAGGTGTACCCCAATGGATCATACTCCCTGGTGACCATGGATGGTGACCATATAACTCCTCCCACCAATGCCAAGTTCCTTAAGAAATATTTTTCCTGAACTGATGGTCCACCATGACCTTAAACTGGATGGTCCTGCATGACCCTAAAACTGCCCAAAGGTCCACCATGACCTTAAACTGGATTCAGGTCCACCATGACCTTAAACTAGATACTAGTCCAGCACGACCTTAAACTACATGCTCGCCCCGCATGATGTTAAAATGCATCTTCTAGAACTACGTGTGGCTTGATTCTCATCCTCATGGGATACGTAGGACCGCCCGAATGTTTAAAATTTGGGTCCAGCCCCTTTCAGGTCGAGCCCCTCGACTCTTTACAGTGATTCGCCGATGTGTTCAAGGGTACTCTGGTCTAGAACATGGAGTGTCGGGTTCAACTTGGGTGAGTTTCCATCCATTTTTCAAGCTTCATGTTCCCCTTCATTTGGCCCCCATTATCTTTCACACCCGAACGGACCCCCAAAATGGCATGGATACCACGCCTAAGGGCTATCCTAACGTTATGGGCCAACGCCCCTGAGGGTTTCCGACAACAAATTGATACAAGTTCCATGTTGCAAACATGGTCAGCGGTCGACGCTCATTTTTTTGTCCCCATTTCAGTCTAACGCGACATG
The DNA here is from genome assembly GCA_963277665.1 of Viscum album. NCBI lineage: Eukaryota > Viridiplantae > Streptophyta > Magnoliopsida > Santalales > Viscaceae > Viscum > Viscum album. The sequence goes on along the minus strand of OY728155.1, from coordinate 272,872,331 downwards.
ATGCTGTGTTGTGAACATGGTTAGCAGTAATCCTCCATCGTCATACCAACTCTTTCAGGCCTCGAATGTTGGTTTCATGATTCACATTATGTCCCACTCCATCATGTCTAGGTAGAATTTCATCATTCCTGACACTATCTCTTAGTGCACCTTCGCACTTCAGGGAGAACAAGCTACGATACGACATTCTTCAGGGCTCCCATAGTCCGAGCTCTAAGACCATACACTAAGATCTTCTCTAAAAAATTATGTATGGCTCGATTCTCATCCCCTTGGGATAGGTGGAATCACCTGTACATCACGCTTCCGGGTCCAGTCCAGTTGGGAGTTAGCTCTTCCTACCCCTTGTTCTCTAGCTCTCACCGGCCTCTTGTCATGAGGCTCCTTTCCTGGAGTTGCGCACCATGATGGTACGAACCTCATCCTCATTTACGTTGGGTATGATTTATCACGTCATGCACACTCCTTTACGTCCAAGCCGTATGAATTTAAACTGTGATGTCTGGTCCAATCATATGACCCTAAACTGATAGTATCATCCTGGCCGCATGACAAAAAACAACACCGCATTGTGATGACCTCACCATACCATGGGTGATCTCACGTTAGGTGTTGGTCATTTAATATACCATTTTTCAACTCCTGTGTACGACTTGATTCTTGTGGCGACGTCGAGAATTTCTATCCTAGGCCTGTCACTTCACAAAAAAAACCATTCACCTTAAAGGAAAAACAAGAAACATCAAATGCCGATTCTTTTGGTGCGAGGGTTAGACCCACACGCCTCTTTCATTTCTTGCACTGGTACCATACTGTGCTACCTCCTCAAGGAACACATGAGAACCGAGCTCATGTCCTCATTCACGCCGGGTTTCATAATCACCTTGTCATGTGCTTCCCACCTTCCTTGTAGGTCCCTGGTCTGAGTTCTAAGACCTTAAACTAAGATTCTTTCTAGAACTACGTGTGGCTTGATTCCCATCCTTATGGGATATGTAGGAATGCCCGAACATTTTTTCTCGGGTCTAGCCTAGGGAGTCGCAATTCCCATCCTTTCCTCACCTGACACTCTGGTGAGTTGTGTAAGTGCAAAATTTTCCCTGAACAAATTCAGGATGCCCCATAATGATGTGGGAAGCAATGGTTCCCTCACTTGAGAGGTCCTGTCAAACAGGGATGTTCTATGATTAGGTTAATGCGCCTGCTCAATGCGTTTCCACCACAATGGCGTAATTTTGGGAGTGTTGGATTCTGTTCGGATAAACCACAACTTCACTTTCACGCTTTGCGTGCCCCCCTTTTATTCGAATCCTCATCCTCTTTCACGCTTTAAGGGACCCCCTAATGGTATGGATGCTCGACCTACGGTCCGCCTGCTGTCCTAGGCCAATGTTCCAGAAAGCTGATCATGTTTTAAGGGACCCCCCTAATGGTATGGATGCTCGACCTATGGTCCGCCTGCTGTCCTGGGCCAACATTCCGGAAGATTGATGGATGATATTTGAGTCAGTTCCCGTGTTGTGAACATGGTCAGTGGTCAACCCTCATTTGTCGTCCCCATTTCAGGCTAATGCAACATGGGTGCTGTGTTTCGAACATGGTCAGTAGTTATTCCTCATTTCCATGCTGCCCTCACTGTGTTCTGAATTTGGGGTAACATGATTCACATTTTCTATCCCCCTCTGTTTGGACTGATTTCAATGCCCTTGGCATTGCCCTTCTCATGCGTTAGAGCACATTGAGAAGACGATACATCGATCGGTTTGAGGTCCCCCTTCTTTGACTAGGCCTCCCTCTTCTCCTCAGAAATCTGGGCTCGATTTCGAATGCCTGAAGCTTGGTTGACGCCCCCATGGTCGAACGAAATGATAATACGAGCATCCTTTGTTTCTCACATTGGGGACAAACCACATGATCTTAGGGATTAATTGTTATTTATTTTGGGATTATGGTTGAGCGTATTAAACCAAAGGTATAGATAAATAGATTTTTCCATACATTGGTTCGAAATGATGAGCAGTAAAAGAAAAAAGTTCATGAGCTGGCCAAAACAGGGCCCTTAAGGGTCATTTTCTTGGAGAGATCTTTCCAACGCCACTACCCTTTGGATGGTGGCCTCCAGGACTGCTTCTCGCTCCCTAAAGACTCTCTCTTCATCAACAGCCGCAGAGAGAAGTTCACCAATCCTAGCTTGTGCCCGCACCTGTTCAGTTTGAAGCACAATCATCTGGTGACTCGCCTCCATCAGTTGTTCATGGGCATCAGCCAGATGGGCCGTCAGTTGCTCCACAAGCTCAGATAATGTTTCAGTGAAGGCCTCCTTCTCTTTCGCCTACTCTTCGAGGCATTGGACTTCCTGCTCCACCCTCAAGAATGCTTGAGTTCTCACTGATTCTTCCCGAAACTGGGCAACGTCGGTGCGCCAGATGCTCTCACGTATCTTCTTGGCCATGTAATCACGGACCGTCAGATGAAGGCGTTGAGCATCAGCCCCTCCAGCACACAGGAACCACATACAGGTCTAGAGCGATCCCATACGCCTCAGCCAATCCGTTTGAGGCTGCCTGAGAAAACGCTGGATGCACTTCCATCCTTTGCGCCGTGTCATCCGGATCTCCTCGGCGGCTTCTGAATCTGAATCCTCTATTTCTTAGGGATCAGAAGGCCAATATATAGATAAGTCATCCAGAAGGTCAATAGCAGGATCTGCCTCAGTGATGCCTTCCTGAGGAATAGGATCCTCGACGTCTGGGCAACCTTCCTCTCTCACCCCGACAGCGGCAGTGCCTTTGTCAGCTTCCGGCCTCGCTCCAATGTCAGCACCACTGATGTCCGCCGCACCCTGCTCACCAATTTCCAAGGCCGACTCAGTTTGGGAAGTATATTCTAGAGGAGGCGGTACATCCGCCACTAATTCCCTCACGGATGGCCCAGACTCGGCAGCCCGACGAGCCTCGAACGCCGAGATCACTATACATGGTGCACCCTGATTAGTAGAGTTCTCCGACAGTAAGCACCAATAGCGAAGAAAGGGACTTACAGGAACCCAGGGCGTCAGCCTACAATGCTATGGCCGCCACAGGAGCTATATTGGCAGGAGACCCCTCAGTGCTTGTCAGTTCGATAATGGGCATCGGAGCCCCACACTGTCCCACTAGCGCCTCTTCTCCTTGTTCTATTAAGGATGCCTGATCAGCACCTATATGCTCTTGAGGGAGATATAGAAATGGATTATAAATTGCAGAAGAGAATGGATAAATAATAAGGATAAATAAGGATAGAGATAGACCTCGACCAGCTCGGTTATGTCTATGCCGGAGCCGACGATGTCGCCACTCTCCTGCAGGCTCCCTTGGTGGGACCCTCCCTGAGATCCTTTGTCTTCTCCTGTATCCTCCTCTCCCTCTGACTCGTCACCACCATCATCGTCCTCCAATGGAATCTGTTCAGGATCATTCCCCTGACCGAGCATCACTTTCACTAAGAGATATGGCTCCACGCGCTGACCCCGTTGGCGCACGTACATTCCCATGGCCATCAGGTAAGCATGCCGTCGATGAAAGTTTACCTGGTCGGTAACCTGAATGAGCCCGAATTCTGGCAGCTGGATCCCGTCCTACATTGTCTTCTTCTAGAGGGCTTCCGCACTCATCGACTACCGTAGGGTCATCCAGGCTGACCACAATGCCGGGAATATTGCATCGTGGGAAGGTTAGAGCAGGTATCTTATCTACTTCCTGGGCAGTTCTCTAGACACCCCGTGTGACCCTCCTCTGGGAAATGAGGTCACAACAACACCATGCGATGTCCCCTCTACTGAGGTTCCAGCCTATGCGGGCCCCGTTGCCTGATGCACTCCTGATCTCCCCCCCTAATATCACCCTGTCTGCTCCCTCGCCACCTAGTCTCCACACTGGCAACCTCGAGCTGCCGAACTCATTTCCGCAGAAGCCCCTCAGGGCACGCTATAGCCCAATGTTTGGTGTACTCGGTTGAGAGACCGACATCGAATTTGGTAGGAGGGAGGGTGACAACGTCTTCAGAGTCGTAAGTTGTGAACATAAACCACATTTGACGGAGAACGCAGGGATTCCTCTCCTCCCGGAAATCTGGGTATACCGTCTTTGGAATCCACTGGAGGCACCCAAACTGCTGAGCGAACCGGGATGGAACATATGGATTGCAGAATATCTTCCCGTCAATTCGGGCCACAAGCACCCCTCCCCTGATGCTCTAGGAGTACTCCTTTTGCTCCAGTGATCCATGCTCGTCGTCTACCAGTTGGCCAGTTGGGGTGGGAAATGGACTGAGGGTGAAGTTAGCATGGTTGCCGATCCGGATCCGTACTCCCTCGTCATTAAGCGTCATCGGAATGACCCCGACAATATTCAGCAGAGAGGGTCACAATCCATTTCTGGTAGGACGGATGGCGTTTGGAAATGTGTATCTGCCTTAGTGAGCCGTGACCCAGCCATAGAAAATCTGGAAGGGACCACAAACTCTCCTAGGTGATCCCCCTCTTGAGATGCATCCCAAGATGGCATATAATCGATCCAGTATTGGGACTGTCAGGTTGAACCTCTTGTTAGCACCCATGATGCCAGGGTTGCAGGACGGATGCCCATCCTTGCGTCCCTCACAGGCAATAACCACCCGCTCAGGAATGTGGCAAGAAATCCAGCATACCAGACATTTGGGTCCCGAGCCTCATTTATGTTGTAGCCCCATGATTGGTATTTACCCGCCTCCAGAATCCTCCAATACGATCCGTTTTTGTTCCTCTGAACCACGGTTGGACACCGCTTTCCCCGACCTAGAATTTTGACTTCCAGATCCCTCACCAGGAACATACTAAACCAGTTCTTGTAGGTGATATCCTTCAGGAAGTCCTTGACCCCCAGCTTCTCCTTGGCCAGCTCCAGCAGATGCCATGTCAGAATAGGGGTCTGTGACCTGTCTTCCCAAGTGTTCATCGATGGAAGGAATTCATCATAATGATAACCCTCCGATGGGATCTCCCCGATGTAGTGGACGTCCCAAAGACTGATGTTGACTTCTCCATGATGAAGGTGGAATATGTTGGTGTCGAGGGACCATCGAGTGAACAGCTCTGGCCCAAGCTCAGGCTGTTGGTAGAAATGAAATTGCAACGTCCATACTGCCTCAAACAGCCTGATGTTCCACAGATCAGCCCCAAATTGGTCGCATGTCTGGAGAACCCAGTACGCCCATGCCCACTCGCTGGTAAAGTTACCTCCGGACCACAGATCCCAATCTTGCAGCCAACCCTTGGTCTCATCAGTGACACTGTGACGAAAAGTGCTTTCATAGAGGGACATAGAACTCTCTACAACAGGGTCACCTCCAACAATGGTCCTTGTCCTGGGGTTCAAAATGTATACATCCATGTGCCTCGTCTCTCTGGAAGGGCAACCATTGTTGGTGATGTTGTATCGAGAAAGCTCGTCTTCACGAGTCACCCATGACCGCAGCGTGTCTACCTCAAAGCCCGGTAGAGGGACCTCCTCCAGAATGTCGAAGTTCCATAGCGGCAGGTTGTCAGATAGGGAATAATCCTTCTGGGAATGGGTCAACATGTTGAAGAGGGAATGGTTATCAGAGACAACCCTCTTTGTGCCATAAACCTCCTGGTTTGCAGCCATTTCAGCTCTATGAGCAACAACTTCTCCTTCATCAACCTTGTTTGTGGCCATCTCCTTCCAACCAAGTGTTTCAAGAGTGTTGCGCGAAATTCAGAAGGGTTGTGAAAAATTCAGAAGCTCAGCGCGAAATCTGAGAGTTCGTCATGGGAATTCCTGGGTTTTTGCGTAAGATAGATCCAAAACTCGGAGCGATTACACGCTGCCAATGCGGGTTTACGCGCAGGCACAAAGACAATTTTGCGCACGAGAGCTCATAACCTATCACGCGAGAAAGTTGCGTACGGCGCATGGGACCTATGGCCACTTTTATAGGCGAAGCTTGGGTTCCACGCCACGTAAAAATCTGATTCCGCGCCTGATGGATTTTTGCGCGCCGCACCATTTTTTGCACGAAGGGTGCCGCCGAATACCAACACTTCGGCATTTCCCTTGGAATCCGATCGTTGCGACCCCTCACCAATCCAATTCCGAGGGGGGGGGGGTATTTGTAGATGCCAAAAATTTCATAAGTACTGGAGGAGGTTTCAAAATGACAAAGCGAAGTCATATTCAGACCCGGAGACCCAGTCCGGAGGGCCCAGAAGTGTTGCGCGGAAAAAAGGGGAATGCGCGCGAAAAAATTGTGCCACGCGGAAGGGGTCCGGGATTCGCAAAGGGTCCCCAGCGCAGGCATGAAATAATTGTGTGCCCGCCCCCGCGCGGTCAAAATTGTGCGCCGTCGCCTCTGGCATGCAACTTTTTGTGCGCCACCCTGAATTCCATGCTGCCGGTTGTCTATAAATAGAAGGATACCCCTTCTATTTCAGGGTTGCAGAATTCGAACTGGCTCTTGGGCGCGAAATCGGACTTCCACGCGTGCAATATTTCCTTCAGGTACTGATCTTTTTCGCGCAACCTCGCCCCGGGATCCGCCTTTTCACGCAATCCCTCTGGCTTAAACAGAATTCTATGACCTTCAGGGTGCCACCCTTGCGCGCAATTCTTTTCATTTCACACAAAATGGCCAAATTGCGCGCAATTCCTTTCATTGACTGCGCTCTTTCCTTTGTGTCTAGCCTCTGTCATTTCCACGCAATTCATATCCCTTGCGCGCAAATCCTCTTGGTCGCGTGCAAGCCCTCTGCCCCATTTACGCGCCATCCCAATGTTTTTCACCCCAACTATTTCCTTTGCGCGCAATTTCTGGGACCCCTCACCTCGAACTTTCTGGGTATCGTAAGTGTCCGACCCCCTCTATACGGATGACATTTGCGGGTACCTCTCATACCCCGAGCATCCATGTCATGCACCATTTTTCCGTGCGACCCTACAGGTTCATAAAAAGTAACTTCAAAGTCCCTTGGGTGATTCCTCCTGTTGTGTTGCTCTGCCTCATGCTTCTTCGCATAGACATGCTAATGGCTATTGCTTCTACGCTTAGCCACGATAACGTGGACCCCAAGGGGATACCTCCCAAAACCCCCCATTCATCAGGCATTGACAGTGCCTTCCCTTCACCAAGGTGCAGAGGGTACCGGTTATGTAAGTCCTAGGGGTGTGGAGTGATCCCACCTCATCTGAGCTGCATGACGTTAAACTTCCAAGAACCTTCGTCCTCAATACATGATGTTAAACTGCGACCTCTCTCCACCCACCAACATCCCCGCCTCGGACTTCCCGATCGTCTCAAAGAGAGTGAGATATACCCCTCAGAGGGGCTGATATCCTCTTTTTTGGGTATGGCACATGTCTGCGGGGAAGGGCCGCCACCTCGGTGTAAGCCCCTAGCCTTTCCCCGGGAGGTAGCATCCATGCACCTCCATACTTCCTCACGACTAAGTCCCATGACGGGCAGGATGGAGAAGGGTTCTTCTCCTTTCTTCTTCAATGTCGATCCCATCTCCCTTTGGGCTTTATCAACCTCGGGCCTCTATCCTGGAGTAAGCCCTGACTTCCTGGGCTGCTAACCACGCGTAAGCCCAATTCCACTTCCCACAGACGCATCTTTCGCGATGTGATTTTCAGGTCCCTGCTGTCTCTTGTTTCTCACACCGAGCATGACTCACGTGAGATTAGAGTAAGTAGCAGCCACGACAACACCCCGGGCCACCTCAGAGCGTAAGCCCCAATTCCCCCACTGCGAACTACGTGGACTTTGATCTGTGCTAAGGCATGGTACATAGGAAGCCTGCCTGAGGTTCAAGCCCAACAACCATTGGCTCTGACCGCCTCTACATCGGTGTGCCAAGACCCTTTCCACCCGAACTACGGGGACTTTGATCCTTGCTAAGGCAGGGTACATAGGAAGCCTCCATGAGGTTCAATCCCACCACCCGGTCGTTCCTCCACGTTAGGTTCGCCCCCGTCCCGCATGACGTTAAACTGTATTCACCACCCGAACTACGGGGACTTTGATCTATGTTAAGGCATGGTACGTAGGAAACCTCCACGAGGTTCAAGACCATCACCCATCAGTCGGTCCGACCACGTCGGTCCATCCATCACTGTGGGCCTCCTCAAAGTGTAAGCCCCATCCATCACTATGGGCCTCCTCAGATTGTAAGCCCCATCCATCACTGTGGTCCGCCTCAAAGTGTAAGCCCCATCCATCACTCTGGGCCGCCTTAGAGTGTAGGCCCCATCCATCACTATGGGCCGCCTTAGAGTGTAAGACCCATCCATCACTGTGGGACGCCTCATAGTGTAAGCACCATCCCATATTGAACTACGTGGACTTTGATTCTCCTCCACGGGGATACGTAGGAAGCCTCCATGAGGTGCATGCCCATCACTCACGTTTCATCTTGACCTCTCCCTCGAGCCCATGCATCTCGGGAAGCTCATGCCCTAACCTAGAGGCTCCACTTCTTCTGGGTCCCATCCATGCATTCATTCTCACGGGCCACCCCATCAGGCACCCCATCATCTCATCTTGAACTATGTGGACTTTGATTCCCTGCCACAGGGATACGTAGGAAGTCTCTTTAAGGCTCAAGCCCATGACAACCTCTTTCCATTCTGATTCTTACCCGAGCCGCCACATCCTGGTGGAATCATGCCACCTCACTCCCCATTCCACCAGACACCATCGGGGAGGCCACCCACGTGTCGGCCCCCAGTATCGGCGTTCCCTCCAGGGGGTTCCTCTATCTGATCCACTCTAGTTAGTGTTCCGATCAATCCGATCCGTCCCTGCTGGACGTTAAACCTGTGACATACCCTATGTTAAAAATGGTAAGATGAGGAAAACCTCAGATACATGCCTATGGCATACCATTCCCCGCATTCGATGTGGGATGCCTCGGGCTTCTGTGCCCTTGAGAAGCCCTATAATAAGGGGACAGAAGAAAGACATTCCAATTCCCCAACGTCCAGACACGCCAGTAATGCCTCCAACGCGACCACTCCCCTAACCGAAGGTTGCTGCACCAACTAGACCCCTTGGAGCATCTCGACGAAAGCAGTGTAATTAACCGGCATCCATGAAGATATGGCACCGAGAATGAGATTCACGAACAACATCTTAATCTATGAGGGAGACCCGGACTAGGTGATGAACTCCGAGGAGGAATCCACAGAAGGAAGAACTAACATCCCATCATCCCGTTTCGATCAAGGAGTAGACACACCTGAATAAGGAGCGAATGCCGCTCGCCTTTGGAAAGAGATAATGCAGGGCAACATGCAGCGCGTCCTTCGCATGACGGATGCGCGCCACACGCACCCCGACGAAAGTGTAGGAAATTGGAGTATCATATATATATTTTATGATTGTGATAAGATAAATTTAGGGGAAAAAATAAAGGTAATTCTATGTATATGATAATATATTGATGTTCTGGAAATTTATAGATTGTGTAGTTTCTAAAAAATTACAGTCCTATCTGAATACTAGAAACTAGATGCAGTTGTGGCATAGTTTCACCCAGTGATAATCACCCTAAAATTGATTGGTTAATAATCAACTCAGTATTCACTTGATGAATGATGAGTGGTCTTAAGAATTCACACCTATCTAGACACTCATAGGTGATATGGTTGAGTCAATTTACTCTATCTTTATGAACCATTATGAAGTAATTGAGCACTTTTACATTTTATGGGAATAAAAACTATTATGAAATATACAATGAGTAACATAATTGAGAATTAGAAATTTATAATTTAGAATACATTTTTCATTTATTATTTACCCCTTCTATGTTAATATTTTTCGTTTTGAAAATATTATTTAAGTGTTATATCTAACATTCCATTATTCTTATAGTAGCTGGGGAAAAGAGAAACCAAGTTAACAATGGGCGTGATGGGGAAAGTTTTAGTTATCCCAATTAGCAACCATTTTGGATAGACTTGGGTGTTGAAAATCATTTTCTTATTCTTACCCAACTATATCGAGTTATGATTTACAACTCATATCTTTTCGAATATCCAAACACACCATATAATTGAAAGATGGAGTTTCAGAGATGTTTGTCTAGTAAAAAATATATAAAAAATAAGATTCAGCTTCATTTTTGTCAATAATATTAGAATAGGCAACTAGTTAATTGCATTACAGGATGAGATAATGTTTCATGTGTGGTATAGTAATCCATCTTACACACAACTATTGAGGGAAAATAAGATATTTGTTAACATAATAGAGAAAAATACTTTTCTTTCATAGGATCCAATAGCAATTCGATGTTGTAGATTTGGTGAATTTAGGAACGATGGAAAACAATACCCCAAACCAATGGGTTAATATTATATTCAACACCAATAACCTCTTAGGCCATGGGAATAAGGAAAATACAATGAAATGACTACTATTGATATGGATAGTGAAAATTATGTTGTGATAGGTACACCGTTAATTTAATCTAGAATTATGAATGACTTATGCCAGATAATTTTTCACTAACTATTAACTATTACATTAAATTAAAAAAAATTGGTGTATCATTATTATATCCAAGGTATATGAAACTTCTTCGAGGTGTGTTGGATAATTATTCATGGAAGTCTTATTGTACATCCATTAATTTGATGTGGGTTTTGAAATGTGTTAGTTATCTCCACATAAACTCATTTTTAATCCATGATATTGGGAAATTACATTTCATATTTCAAACTACCCTATGATCATCCATTAGAACAAGGATGATAGTGATATCCCTTGGAAAACTAATTAAATTACAGGTATTATGATACATAATAATGGGTGGCGTTTAATTCACATGATTGGGAAAAAATCAATATTAGGATTTTCCTTTTTAATGTTAAAAATATATATATTTATGGTTAATAACTCATTATAAATTATATCTTCAATCATGTTGATATTTTAGATAACATTTTTTATTTCCACAAGTAATAGATAATTAAAAATTTGTAAGATGTAATTTATCTAAGTGGTGAGAATCTAATGCCCTGTGATTTTACTATATATCATTCCATTATATAATTAAATTTTTTTCAATATCTATCTTCACATATAAAACCAAAAATAAACAAAACTATGATTAATTTTATTAATATAAAATCATAAATAATAAATATAACCATTATAATGCTGAAATTTTATTGGTGAGTATAAATAGAGGTAAACACTTTATGAAATATATGTATAAAAAATAATAAAAGTCACTTTTAATACAAATGATTTTATAAAATTCAACTAGTGTAGCTAGATAATTAATAATATCACCTTATTCTTAAAAATATATTTTTTTATAAAGTTATATTTTTTATTTTATTTTTTAAGAAAAAAAATATTATAGAAACATTTTTTATATAAATAATATATTAACACTAATTAAATTAGTAATTGATAAAAAATAATACTAAGAATTATTAATGCTTTGAAAATTTATTTTCTTATAAAATAGTTTTTTATTAATTTTAGGATTTTATATAATGGTTATATTCTCAAACATTAGAATTAGATTTTGAAAAATGAAATACTTTTTTATTCAACATTAAAATATAATATTAGTATAAATTTTCATGATTTTTCTATAATAATTGATTTTAGGTGAGTAGAAAAAAATTTATTTTTTATTAAAATTGTGACTTTTATGAATATATAAATAATTATTTAAATATTCAAATCATTTTAAAGATTTCATGATAAAAAATTTAATTCATAAATAATATAATTAAATTAAAAATACTATGTAGAATTTAAAAAATGAAATTTTATCATTTTGAAACTGTAGTAATCTTTTATTCTTATAAAAAAATTCCATCTTTTCATAAATTATGATATCACAAGGTATAATTCTATTTTGGTTAGATTTTTAATCAATATAAATCATATTTGGTTAGTAATAAAATATTTAAGGTTATTCAAATCCATTATATTTATACCTTTATCCTAAACATACCATTTAAGCTATTTTTTTATTAAAGACGATTTTGATGTGTTACATGCTCTAATGTTATACTTTATTTTTCATATGAATATATATATTATTTAAAAAAATGTATATAATATTTTTATTCATTATTTTAAAATTATTTAATAAAATGAATTTTATATTTAGTAATTTAATGTAAATTACATATGTAAAAATCTATTACAATTGTACAAACCAAAAATGTTAAAAGTGAAAAATATAAGAGAAAATGACTTAAAACATGCTCAAAAATGTTTTACAATGACTAGTTAAAGGATTTTAGACATTAAATCCTCAACCATTCATTTATTGTTAACTTTTTCTCCACATTCCATATGAAACATGTTCTCTATTTATATTAAAAAAAAATTATTTATAAAAATTCAATTTCCCTCACCAATAAAAGGATCTCACATCCACCCCCTTTCTCCACCCATTATAAATAATAATGCTAAATAAAAATATTTAATAATCTCTATGGAACTCTCTATATATATGATAGAATCATATATCTTTCAAAAATACCAAGTTAAGGATCCTTAATGTGTTACCCGATGGAGAATATCTAAAAGGATAGGTAATGTTCTCAACCAAGCTATTTTAGATCTCTTCTTCTATTAAACCCTAAAAAATATTATATCAATGAATGTATGATAAAATAACTATTATAAATATGATAAAATTTTATTATATAAATGTAATATTATTTTTATTCTTTTCTAAAAATCCATTTCAAAAATGAAGACTTCATCATCCGTACGTGCGAACTACCGCAACCATGAACTGTGTGTTCTATTTATCATACCCTCCTTGAATGGATGGTTTAAAAGAGTTATTTAATGAAAAAATATAATATTTATAAATTTTTTTAGATTATTTAATTATAAATTATTTTATTTTCTACTTTCCTTATATTCAATAAAAATTAAGAGCATTGTCTGTGGGTATGTGCGGACTACCACCAATAGTGAATAATGTATTTTGTCATCCTTTATCAAAAAAATGGTGAAATTAAAAATTTATTTAATGCAAATAAATTATATTTATGTTAATTTTCATATTATATAATGGTAATATTTTATATTCTATATGTTATATTTAAACTAAATAGTCATAGTAAACTTAACCATCTTAAATGAATATATCGAGGCACCATTATTAATTTAATTATATTTTGGGAAATGATATGGAACTATATAAATATTATTCTAATTAACATTAAAAGATAAAAGTCTCTATAAATATAGAGATTAGGAATATATTTTACAAAAAAATCTATGATGGTTCATATACTGAGGATATTTCGAGGAATGGACAAAACAACATAAAGTAGCCAACATTAGAAAAAATATTTAACAAATAAATAATAAATAATAATAAATTTACCTTATAAAAGGAAATTTATATGAAAAATATTCTTAATAATTATTTAAATAAATTAAATTTTATTTTTATAGAAGATATGCACAAACATAAGGTGAATCAGGACATAAGGAAAGTGTTTTCGAATCTCAATATTTCTTCATTATGTGATTTGTATTCACAACTTATTCTATTTTTATGTAAATAATTCCCTAGGATGCATTTTTAATAATTTATTATTTATATATAAGGGATTTAAAAATCAATCATATATTCTAAATTTTTGGGTTTTCAATTCAAAAGATAAAAAATTCATATGTTTTTATGACTCAATTTCCATCCCATTTTCTCTTGATCTATCTTTCTTGAATCTTCTTCTCTATGTTCCCTTATTATTATATTTCTCTATTCTACATGGTATCTCATTTTTTCATTTGGTTAAATTATTTCTTTGAATCATTTTTTTATTTATTTATAAAAGCTATGATATTTCTAGATTAATGCCCTTCCTTTTAATGGTTTCCCCTCCTTGTCCATATTTTCAATTTCCACAATTCTTCTCATTTCCTATATTGGAAAACATATAATTTATCACTTGTGATCCTAAAATTAATCCTTAAACTTTTTCAAATGAAATATTTGTTATCTTTATTAATTATCTATCTTTCAACAAAGGTATTTGAAGAAAAAAAGGGATCTTATGATCCACCATCATTAATTTTGTGTACATATTTTCTTTATTTTTATCACAGTTCAAATATATTATTCACATGAAGTTCATATATATATATATATATATTTCTTATATATATAGCTAGTTTTAATTACCTATATTTATTGGTTAAATATATATTTTATATTACTATCATGATTCTCTATTTTAAATAAACCTGATTTAAGGGAACATCTCAATTTCCTATCTCATGTAAAGAACCACCCCAATCAAATAGTTTTTTAAGAAATGAATACTTTTAAAAAAACCTAATTATTAAAAAAAACCCCATCATGGTTCAATTTTATCTAACTGAAACTTATATTCACCTTCCCACTTTAAAATACCATTTCATCATTTCATAAAACATCACCTAAGTGGCATATATTTACATCTCTAATATTTCTCATGATTTGTTTCTACATTGGAACTCAAATTTTAAGATCTATTTTTCATTTTTCAATAACTAATATTTTAATTAATTTAATTATTTATTTTCTTGGAAATCCTTATCATATTTCCTTAATTTAATCGTTGAATCATGATTATGAATTTTACTTTCTTCTCATTATTTTTATCATGCCAATGATTTATGTATGGATTCATTTCCTATTTTGAAACATATATGAATGTATATGTTCTAAATATGAATAGTTTTCAATAATACCACTTCAATACATTGGTTAGTGTTTTCATCTCATGAGATACCATGTTTGGTGCGTGGGAGTTCATTCTAAGAACATTATATTAAATTTAATTGGTGATTATCCTTGACTATGGTTGTAACATCCATTTACGATTTTTAGGTATTCCAAAAAACCGCCTCTTGTTTGAGCTTTGGTTGGGTTTCTTTTGGGGTCATTCTGAGTGAATTTATATGAATTATGGAGGTTTCTGGGCAGGGGAATTATTTGCACACAATTTGCGTATGGTTAAGGTAAACCGTGTGCCAGTGCCATGTTTTGGATAGTGGGATTTTCACGGTCTGCACACTGTTTGCGCTAACCCTACACTGTTTCCCAGGAAACCGTGCAGACAAGTTTTTCTAGATTCAAAATTTTTATTAAAATTTACCAAGCCCCCATTTTAGGCCTTTTATGGACCTCATTGGACCCAAATGCATTTCTCCCTTCCTTAGAGCTCCCAAGAAGGATTGTTGGCCCCTCAAACCCCTTTCGTAAGTGATTTGAAGCTAGGTGAATGTTAGTCGATCTTTTTCCAGTTAGTTTCCTCCTCCCGTTATCTTCCTCCCACGATATCTATCTTTCTATTTAGGGTCACATGGATCTTGGTATTGATTTTTGGATATAATACCCTTTGTTTTTTGGATATTAAACCTAGGTTTGATTCCCATTTGTGTGATCTTTGTTCTTTGTGGACAAATCCCGATTTGGATTTGGCATTACGAGATCTGTTGTTTTCTGTAGGTGGTTCCATCACGATGATCAATTTTTATTAAACCTAATTGTTTTGTTTAAATTTAAATTGTTTTTTTTGAATAAAAAGGATTTCAATTGATTTTTTTTTGGAAAAATCTAATTCTAATGAATTGGGGTTTTTGAGGAAAAATGGGTTTTTAGGCTTGGAATTGGAATTTGGGGAGATTTAAATTTTTTAATTTAAATATTGGGTTTGATGGTAATTGAATCAATTTAAATGATGATTTTAATTGAAGAAAAATTTATTTGATGGAAAGTTTGTGAAAAACCCTAATTCAAGTGATTTAGGGGTTTGAGATGAAAATGATGGAATTGTTTAGAAATTGAATTTTTGAATTTGAATGTGAAATGGATTGTAAAACCGCATGCTTTGGTTTCAAATCCTAATTTTGTTAAAAATTGCTTAAAATGTTTTGATGGAAACCTTAGTGTCTCATCTTGGCGAAAAGGCATGTTTTTGATTAAAAACCAGTTATGGTTTTTAAATAGAAAATTTCCATATTTGAAATGATAAATGGGATGAATTTCATTTTCTATTATAAAATGAATTTCCCATAATTGATTTATACTTGAGAACATGTAAGTCTTAGGTAGTTAGTGAGTTATTTTGGTTGGCACTTTAAAATTATACAATTTTCTAAAACATCATATCAGCACATCCCATTCCTTAGGAGATGGTGATGAGATCCCTTTACCTTAGCCCTAAAGGAGCATATGTACATAATTTTCTATATTCACAGTGTTGGATCCCTATAGCTTGGAACTATCATACCTATTTTTTCATATGACTGTATTTCTCACTTGCTTTCATTTTTTTGAATGCGTATATATGTCATTGTTATAAACTATTTTACTTGACTTGAGAATTTATATAAACTGTTTATATAAAGTGTTTATTTAATCCATTTGTGAGGATTGTTGTTTATGCAAAGTATCCTTTGATTAAATGAAAAATCCATCTTTTTAAAATGTTTTCCATCATTAAAAATCTATAACATGATTTTCTAAAGGTATTTCCATCTTCTAAACTGTAGAGCATTATTTGTTTAATTATGTTTTTTTAATGCCAAACCCATTTGTTTTAAAATTGAAAGTATATTTTGGTTAAATTGATATTGGAATCTATTATGAAATCATTGGGTGAAATTATACTGGGCTTTGTCTCACACCCTAATTGTCAAGACCTCCTCCCCACAAAGTGTACCCCTCCATGGTTGGGAATGTGAGAAGGGAGATAATGACCCCCGAGTCCCGCCTCCAGTAGGCCCCGGGTTGACGACTAGCACCAAGGGTATAGTAAACACACAAATGAGAGGCATTAACCTCTAAGAGAACATATGCAAAAGAGAGAGATAAGATAGACACCAATCAAATCCAACTCAAAACTGGAATATATCATATAATAAAGAATATCAAGGGTACTCTGCTACTACTTCCCCACTGGTTTGCCGCTTTGCCCCAACATCGCACGTCCTGAGAATCATTCTCCAAAAAGGCTTGCCCATAGACACCTGGGCGAAGCACCACAACGTGCACCTCATGCAACAATACCACCACGTCTATGTAAGAAAAGTAACCAGGTAGTTTTTAGGAGCCACCACAGCCCGCATAATGTGTATCATACATCGGGTATTATACCTCAAGCCATTACAGCCCATACACCGAGTAGGAATCCTCAAGCCATCACAACCCATACATGTTACACCTATAGTATTCCATAGGTTACTACATCCAGAATATATGTTTGTGAATAACCATAAGCCATTATAGCCCTCTACACACATATATGGGGAAAACTAACCGTTGTGACTACCAGCACAAGTAACTACCAAGAGAATAGAGTGGGGCCAAAGGGGGTAGTCAGCTATCTATCCTCCCACCAGAATGTTGGGGAAGACACCCCCCAGGGCTCAGAATCCCTGGGGTGTCAGTTTCCCTTACTGACTAGGTGGAGTAGTGTATAAAAACACAAAAAGTATAGGATATATTATAACTCACAACCACACTATGGGAATTAACTAGTCTTAGACACAACTGTAACTAAAATCTCTCAGACTCCGGGCTGCTACTTCTAAGACTAGGTATCCTATAAGCATACAAACATTTAGAGAGCTTTATTAGATTAATTCATTCCCTTTTTATTAGTTTCACTTTACATTAATTAATTATTTAAACATTAATTAACCATGAAAAATTCCACATTAAATTTCATTCGCATCATACCCAAGTCAACTGTTCCTTCAAAATTATAACCTCATCATTATGTTCCAGCAATTCCATCCCCATGGGTTAACACCATTTATTCAATTATTCAATATATAATTACATTCCAACATTCCCAGGCATCATAGAAAAACATTCTATGCTACTAAACACAAGGGGCTCAACACGGTGAGTAGGTGTACTACCCATAGGGTCTTTTCTGCTTATAGAAAGAGCATATACCCATCCTTCCTTTAGAATCTAGACATGGAAAGAACATGGCATACCCCATGTGTCTTTACCTATTTCAAAATAAGGATAAGTAAGACCAGCTGCCTTGAGCAGTGGGGAAAATTAAATCAGATAAACAACCAAAAGAAACAGCAAGCATCCAACAATCACATCCGTCCCATTCCATCATCCCTAGTGTCCTCCCCGACACCCACATGCATAAACTGATGCATCTTGCCACTCTAGGCGTCATCTTCTACCACAAACAAAATCCTCCATGCCACCACATATCACAACGACCATCCATGATCACATCACAACACAAGCAGCAGGTAAACACCATCACATCAATAGGGCTCTTGGCCCTTTAACAATCAAGAGGGTAACTCAGAACCCTTTAAGGAATTATCAAACAATCAGTTCTTTAATCCATCTTGAATTAACAGATTTATTATTCATAGGTTCCAAATTCAGTTAACCTAATCAGTAATCTATCAAAAATAATTAAACATGCTTACTACGTCAATTTGATTAACATAAAATTACAACAAGAACCAGATTTGTTTACATGCCTCTTTATCTTTAGCCAAAAAATTATCAATTAATCTCAATTTATGTTTTCTTACTGATTTCCATCAAGAACGAACAACTAAACAATGCAAGCATAGATATCACACTATCTAAAAAAACAAGAGGCAATAACATATGATATATATCAATTTATTTATCCAGTTAAAATATTTATTATGTCAATTCCATTGTCATATAGTAGAATTAAACATGCTAATGATATAGTTGCACATAAAATAAGAGATATGCAACGAATCCCCTACCTCAAATAGTTCCTCACGTTTTTATCCACACAACGGGTCACGATCCTCCTCTCGTGACAACTGCATCCACCTGAGGATGGCACAGTACGACTGCACCAACCAAACCCCAAGAAAACTCCAATTGAAGAATGGAGATTACATGCTATAATATGGAAAGGAGAAACAGGAGAAGATGATCCTCAAAGGAATGACGATAAAACATACCTTATATCGAAGATTGATCGATAGAGTTTGGTTGCATAAAAACAGAGCAAAACCAATCCGAGGAGTAAAGTTTGATTGTGAAACTCCAACAGGAAGGATTGAAAGGTTCTAGCGTCTCATAGCCGAGAACAAAGAGGAAGAACAAGGGAGGAAGATATCTTATCCCTCTTAAAGATTTAATGGGGCGATGGTTTAAGATATGCTTAATTCCCCATTAAAAGCGGATCAAATTAACCCACACGTTTTGACCAAGTAAAAACATCCCGATCCATAGGAATAATTAATATAGGATTTATGGCCTTTGATTTGGCATTAAGAGTCCTTAAAATAAGGATTTAAATGTATTTTACGTCAAAGGAAATGTCAAAGGGGAGAAACAATAGGAAGCTGGAAACACTATACACCTACCATTACTGCACACCTACTGTTAATGTACACCTACCGATAGAGCTACTGATAGACCTCACCATTCTGGAAACACTGTACACCTACAGTTACTATACACCTATTATTACTATACACCTACCAATAGAGCTACCGATAGACCTCACCATTTTGGAAACACTATACACCTACCATTACTGTACACCTATCGTTACTGTACACCTACCGATACTGTACACCTACCGATAGAGCTACCGATAGACTTCACCATTCTGGAAACACTGTACAACTACCCTTACTGTACACCTACCGTTACTGTACACCTACCATTACTATACACCTACCATTAGAACAATTCACAAAACCTCACTGAAGGAACTGTTCGCAGAACCTCACCGATAGAACTGTTCACCGATGTAACTGTTCATAGAAATGGAAATTTGGAAAAGTGTTGGGGATAAGTCACCTTGACCTCCCGGAAAACCTCAACACCACATTTTTACAAAGTAATGGTCCGGAGAGGTCCATGCCATTACATCAGATACCTCTCAAAACATTCTCATCCTCGAGAATTCAAAAGCCACCTAAAGAGAGAAAAAAAAGAAACATGGTCTGAAAAAACACCCATCAAGATACCTCTCAAAAGAGAGAAAGCCACAAAAGCAACAAAAGAAAAAAAAGCATACATAAAATTTGAGAGGTCTAACCACAAATGGAACATCGTTACATGAAAAGAGTTAAACATAAAAAAACTATGGGTACTGAGCACATATATGTGACTCACGTTTCTAGGTACTCTACTCCAGCCACCGTGTTGCCACAAGACACGAACTAAGGGGATAGAACACCCACACAATACCTTCTCCTTGCTGTCTTGGATCTCCATAGGTCACTCCCCAAAGGTTGCATCATCATCAACATCGATCTCCCCCCAATCGATGATGTGAGAGTCATCATGAAGATAACGACGAAGCTGTGAAACATGGAAAACATCATGTATCTGACTCATCTGTGGGGGAAGTGATACTCAATACGCCATAGCTCCAACACGAGCTAACACCTCGAAAGGCCCAACAAACCGGGGAGAAAGCTTACTTCCACGACCAAACCTTCACTTCCCATGACAGGGGTTCACCTTCAGAAACACATGATCCCAAAAATTAAACTCCAAGGGTCTCATCCTTTGATCAACATATGATTTCTGATGATCTTTCACTATCTTCATCCTCTCACGAATCACCTGGACTATGTCTGTTGTATTCTGCACTAGTTTCGGTCTGAGAATTGCTGACTCTCCAACCCCAGTCCAGCACAACGAAGAATAGCAAGGCCGACCATACAAGGCTTCAAACAGTTCCATACCGATGGTGGAGTGAAAACAATTATTTTAAGTGAACTCCACCAAGGGTAAGTGCCTCATCCCTGAAGGTAAAATGAGGATCTTGATCATAAATGATCATCCTAGGGACTGTATAAAGTCTCACCACCTCCTCTAGATACCTCCTTGATAAAAATTCCACTGAGCTCGACTCCTTGATCGCTATGAAGTGGGCCGATTTTGTTAAACGATCCACTACTACCCAAATAGCATCATGTCCTCCCAGAGCTCAAGGTAAACCAGTAACAAAGTCCATTGAGATGTCCTCCCACTTCCATTGAGGAATCTCTAATGGCTGGAGAAGACCACCAGGAGCACGATTTTCGGCCTTCACCTTCTGGTAGACTAAACATCGAGACACAAAATCCACAACCGTACGCTTCAGCCCAAGCCACCAAAACTGACTCCTCAAGGATTAGTAAATCTTTGTCACGCCAGGATGTACTACTAAAGTCAAACTATGGAAATATCTGAGAACTATCTCATGCATTGTCAAGGGAACAAAAATCCTTCCATGATACAACACTCGGTGTTGTTCATCCTCCGACCAACCATCAGAGGCCTCACCAAAAACAACTCGGTCTCTCCAGACCTCCACATCCAGATCTCCCAACTGGGATTCTTCCACATTATGCATCAGGGATGACTATACCGTCATCTGAAAAAGACAACCTCTACTACCAACTTCTCCCATATCAAGATGTAATGCTGATAGTTCTTCCATTACTCCTTAGGAATCACCAGATTCACACACAGCATCACTACGTGACTTTTGACTCAGCGCATCAGATACAACATTCCCTTTTCTAGGTGTATACGATATTTCGAAGTCGTATTTTTGTAATAACTCCATCCACCGAAACTGTCATAAGTTCAAGTCACGCTGGGAGAAAACATACCTCAAACTCTTATGATCGGTGAAAACCAAAAAGCGCTCACTAATGAGGTAATGTCTCCAAAACTTCAGAGAAAACACCACGACTGCCAAATCAAGATCATGGGTGGAATAGTTGTGTTCATGGGGACACAACTTTTTAGACCCATAAGAAACAACTGACCTCTGCTGCATGAGAACACAACCTAACCCCAGATTTAAAGCATCGCAGAAAACATCAAACTGAACTCCCTAAGCTGGTAGACAAAGGACTGGAGAACTTACTAACTTCTCCTTTAGATACTCAAAAGATGCCTCACACTGATTAGTCTATATGAATGCCTGATCCTTCCTAGTCAAAGCTATCAACGGAGTCGCAACTCATGAGAAATTGGCTACGAACCTCCTGTAGTAGCCTACGAGACCAAGGAAACTTCACACCTCTGAAACTATCTTGGGGGATTCCCAAGATACAACTGCTTCTATCTTCGATGGATCTACAACTACTACCTGTTGGGATACAACATGCCCCATGAAACAGTATTCTTGAGCCCAAAACTCACACTTCGACAACTTCCCAAACAGCTGATGTTGAAGAAGAACTCCCAAAATGGCTTGTAAATGCTATGCATGATCCTCATTAGATTTGGAGTACACAAGGAGGTCGTCGATGAAAACTACCACAAACTTGTCCAAGAACTCACGAAACACATCATTCATCAATCCTGTGAATATAACTGGAGCATTCGTCACGCCAAACAACATTACAACGAACTCATAATGCCCATGATGACAACAGAAAGTAGTCTTCGGGATATCCTCATCCTTCACATGCATCTGATGATATCCTGACCGCAAGTCGATCTTTGAGAACCAACTTGCACCCTTTAGTTGATCGAATAAGTCATCAATATGCAGAAGAATATAGAAATTCTTTATTGTCACTTTGTTCAAGCAATTATAATCGACACACAACCGCAAACTACCATCAGCCTTCTTCACGAACAAAACGGGTGCACCCCACGATGACACACCTGGCTGAACAAAACCGCACTGTAACAGACCATCAAGCTGTATACGTAGCTCTCGTAAATCATAAGGGGACATTCTATATGAATACATAGAGATAGGATATTCTCCTGTCTGTAGCTCGATCCCAAACTTGATCTCTCGTCGAGAGGGTAATGCTACAACCTCTTCTGGAAAGACATCAGGGTACTCCTCTACGACCCTAGGAAACGCCAACTGCTGAACCTTTGAAGAAATCAGCATTGTAGAGACCCGAAGCTTGATGTACATGGACATTACACTACTTTTTCGGAATACATAATACATAAAAAAACAGACACACAAGGACCGTAATAGTTTAGTGTCTTTGGAAACTTGGAACGTAATCTTCTAATCGTGGTGAAAGATCTTCAACATCTCCCATAAAGATCTTCCACTTTTTATTTCCTTACCTAAAAACTATCTTTTAATCCTAGGGGAAAATAAAACATAAAAAGGGTGAGCTCAAATTATCATTAAGGGTAATCATGGATAAAATAAAACATACCATATACATTTGAACTTAAAAACATGAACATAATGTTTAAACATCAAAATCTTTAGCAACGATTTAAAACATGGAAGAACATAAGGCATAGATCATAAGGGAACGTAAATCATGATAACATAACATGGGAATAAAACATGTAATTGTGGCATCCATTAATCACATGTAATGATTTCCATAGTAGCCAAGACATTGCTGCCAAGACCATCTTAATGGACAAAGTCCCTTTCTGAATCGAATTCACTCCTCGTTCTAGTCCTGTAATACTGAACCAGATTAACTTACTGTTCCATCCATGTCTATCTCATGAGATATAAATCTTTACCCAATTCATTGGAGGGAGATATATGTCCCACCCATCTCATAAAGAAATCATTCTTACTTATGCCACAAAATAAACTAAAAACATTCATCATAACCCAAAGAATAAAATGGGTTTCATAAACATCATTCCATCATAACATAATCCATATAAAACAAATGGATATAATTCCATCATAAGAAAAGTGAAACCATGTAAATCATAGAGACATTATACTTGAAACATACACATATGAAATAATATCATCTTAGATGTAAAATGGTTTTGATAAAACAATTGAAATGAATTCTTGAGGAAAATATCCTTTCTTCTTCAAAATCATTCTCTTTTTACAAAATGTCTGGAAATTTTAAAAGAAAGGGATTTTGTTGAAAATAGTCATGAAATATTTTGGAGAAGTCTTCATAAAAATAAGTCTTTATAAAATCGTAAAAATCCATTCGTGCCGTATAAGTTAAAAAAACATTCTTCTCGTACTTTTACCGGAAAAGTCAAAAAGTACCTCGTAACGTAAACAAAAGAAAGATTACTTACATACCATGTAGTAAAAGTCAAAAATGGGTAAAAAGGACTTTAAACATACATGAAAACACTTTTATAAAACATGGACATGGATGATAGAAATAACCCCAGTAAATACTTATGAATAAGCAATCTCGGATAAAAATGAGATTTGAAAAATTATCCCTTACCTTAGGTCCGATATGCTTCGTACGTATCCAAAACTCCTGTATAATGATTTAAATAATGTCATTGACTTATTACAGAATCATATTCATTGTTATGATATCATATATGGTTCACTTATGACTTTATATTACCTGTTCTTTTGTAAATTCCATGTTATAGAGTGTTTTGGGTAAAATCGTTTCATTTGTCGTCTGTGTTTTGACTTGTAATTATTCATATGATTAATTAGATCATGATTACTTAATTCCAGAATATAAAACATGATTTATATATAATATATATTCATAATATACATATATATAATAGACCGATAAATGGAAAGAAATACACCTTTAATGGAGACGGTAGGCCGTACGTACCAATGAATGTTGTTTTCGTTTCCTCATTAAATTGAATGGAATTAATTGGATGACATAAATATATATATACATAAATCCAGTATCATTATTATGTCATATATTTAATTATTACTTATTATATATACTTTATAATCATTCATGAACGGTTAATCATTGAGAATGAATCTCATCGCGTCGTGGAGACGGTATTCCGTATGTACGCACGAGCGATGATATCGTTCCCATGATCATGGAATTTTATTGGAGTGTATGTATACTATTAAAGAATCAATATCACTTTACAATAATCATATATAGTTATTATTTACACCATTATACTCATCCAAGTAAGGTGGTGGTGGAAAATAGATTACACCACGGCGTGGAGACGGTATTCCGTACGTACGCACGCGTGGTGATTTCGTTTTCCATAAGATGGATAGATGGTGAAATAGGGTTGTTTCATACTTATAATAACATATCAGTATATGAGTGATACTGATGTTATTACTTCATAATGAAACAACCTAAGAAGAAGAAGTGGAAGAAGAAATAAAGTTGAAAGAATCGGTAAAGGACATTACCTCTTCTTTGAAGCGCCTCTTTGAGACCTCCTCTTAGGGAACTAAAATTGGTCTTTGAAGAAGACCAAAACCTCTAGGATGTTTCTATGGAAGTTGAGAAGAGAATTTGGCAGGAGTTGGCCGAGCTTGAAGGCTCAAAGTGGTGTGAGGAAGAGAGGGAGGAGGTGCCCTTTTATAAGGGAGGAGAGGGGCACCTTTGGAATAACTAAAAATATTATTTTATTATAAAGTCATATTCGGTTTTTAATAGCTCCAAATTGATATATTTAGAAGCTAAGGTTGGGATGGGTCAAAATACTCTCATCCAATATAATTTAAACAAGTTTAGGTCATTATATTAACCTTATCTTTTAGTTTTAACTCTTAGTTAATTAGATTGACATTTACCATGTCACATTGTATTTTTATATTATATAGTTAATAAACTTACCATATACATACAATCAACCCACAAGCGGTCCATTAATGATACACCTATCATGATATAAGTATCTTGGCCGAAGCGTAGATTTTTAGGAATATAAAATCAATTAATAATATAATATTTCTTTTAAAAACTATTTTATGTCAATTTTGACTCAATTTGGTAATTGATTTTTTTGAAACTCATAACAGAATGATTAGTTCGAAAAAAGTTAATTAAATCAATACTAACATGTTATATTAACATATAAAATTATTTTAATTCATAAAAATTCTCAAATTACATTTATTTGGGTATTTATAACATCAATTATGTCAATATTTCATTAATAAGATAATTACTGCATCATCATTGTGTCATAAATAAATTAAATTATTTTAAGTCTAAAAATTACAACTAAAATACCATTATGTAGGAAATATTTTTATATTTTTAATGAATATTTATAGTCGAATTTATCTTATGTATAACCCTATATTAAAAATGATTTACTTTTTAAACTTTGATTTTAACTATTTTAACACTTCTTTAAATAAATTAATAATAAATTTCCTAATCTAATCCAAGTGGTCCTAAATGGTCATATTTTATTCCTAAGGTTGTTTTTGGCCGAATTACACTTATCAAATAGAATTAGGACATGTGTTAGGGTAATAATAATATCATATTTACCCTTAATTACCCTATTTACTTTTAACCGTGGTAAAAAAAGTAAAAAGTTACTATTCATCAAAAATTATTTTCATCTCATTGAACCATAATTTAGTCCTTGATATTAACCGTGTCTCTCAGATTTTTGAAATTCCACTCACAGAAGCGGTAAAATTAAGTTTTATGAAAAATTCAGTTTTTTTAACTACCACTTAGTGGTTTCACTATTCACCAAAAAATGAAAGTTTCCAGAAAAATACCAAAAATTAGGCCTAAGATATATTTGATATTATGAATTCAAAAATGATGTATATTTTACCAAATTCAAAACATATCAGTTGCATTAATTAATTTAAAAATTAATTCCTATCGTCAAAACAAATAGCGTTTTCTTAAGAGATAATAACTATCAAAAGATTGACGCTTGTTTATGTCTGGTTTAAATGTGAAATTACATCCAATGACCAACATTGTATTAAATTGTAAAAATATATTATAAATATACTTTAAAACCACTCAAATTAATAATTTATCACTATTATTTATTTCGATTAAAAAAGTTGATTTTAATTAAAATTTAGTAAATTTCACTACTCGTCAGAATATGAAAGTTATCCGAAAAGTACCAAAATTTCACCCTAAGCTAATTTTGATATTCCGAATCCAAAAATGAAGTCCATTTTGAAAGATAAAATTTATAAATTTTCAAAAAGTGGGTATTACTATTCATAACGGCTAGTTTATAATAATATTATAATAATATCTCGTTTAGTGAAACTCGATATTGCGTACTACACACGCTATCGAGGAAGGTCGTGATTGCGTGTAATGCAAGGAAAGTCAGGGATGCGTTTTGTACAAGCTCATTTTGGTGTAGCGTACAACACATGACATTAATGAAATTAAAAAGAATATTTTTCATAAAATCTCGGGGTGTTACATTCTACCCCCCTTAAAATGAATTTCTCCCTCGAAATTCGTCGGGGTTATAAATGGTTTACTACTCAAAAGTTTATATAATAGAAACCCACATCGTAAAAAGGAATAACAAAACTTGGATTTAAAAACTAAAGTATGAAACGTAACAGTTACCCAAATTAACTCATCACTGGGTTTCCACGTAGGAGAACATAGGTGAAAATATGGATATGGAAGAAAAATCTAACCATCAAGTTCTGATGGAGAGTGGTAGAGAACATGGATATGAAAAAGCCAACAATCACAAATCCATAAATTTGTGACGATATAAGGTACCATCTGATTCATCGGATATAAGAGCACTAGGACAACATTTTTGGTTTTCAAGATCATTTCCCTAAAGTTGATGAAATTGGAATTAGAAGAAATACTTTCGTGATTTTGGTACAATCTCACCGTTGGTCGTTCTTTGGAAAATTTACACTTAATCTCTTAAGGAAATGAAGTTGAATTTTTCATTCGTGAAGTGTTAGCAGATCATGTGATAGAATGATGGGTCATTCCATCTGTTTCAAAAAAAAGGTTATAAAAGTTATCAAAAAATACATAAGTCCATCTATAGTGAGATTAATCATATATGGTTCCTAAAATGGACTTATACTTCATATATCATACTGATTAATATAATAAAACTAGTTTCTACTAAACAGGGACTTCCTGTAGGCCATTGGTAGGTGATAAAGGCCAGTCGCACTTCAGTTGTGGGTTCGATTCCCACAGCCTTGTCCGACGCGATGGGCTGTCGCCCATCCTGCAGGTTGTCCTTTTTCTAAAACTACATTACTATAACATCCCATCAATAATATCGAAAAAAACTTCTATCCTTAAACAATACTAACTTATGTCCAACATAATCCATTCCAATATTTAGGCTTATCCAAAATACGGTTGTCCAATCTCATATTACAGTGAAAACGATTACCAAAGAGTTCATATAACAAGCATGTTAATACCATCGTTGATCCCCATATATCATGAGATATGTCTTGTTTGTCACATTCAAAACATTCTAAGGCCTTAATCATGTATTCTCTTGAAAAATGAATACCCATTGAATCTTAGTGAAAACATGAATGCTGTCAAAAGTTAACTCTTTCCACATACCAAAATCCAAAAATTCTATATACTCAAACCATGATATAACCTTCTCCTTATATCAGTCATGAGCTCATGAATACTATCAAACATTTAATTTTCTCCTTATCCCTTCATTATGTGCATATCAGCTACTTTCCAAAAATATCTGAATAACCTTTCATGGTTACTAGTACCATTAATCACACACTTTCAAAACATAAGGAAAGACAATAGTGTAACAATCCTTAGATGTATATTTATTCCATAGTACCATGAGATTACTTATACAACATTACACTTGATAAACATGTAATCATTCCACTACCTTCTTAAACCATTGACTGAGCTTCAACAATTCTTTCATCTCACATATCATTTGTAGTCTCTACATCATCATCAACATAAATACTACCCATACGACCATACTGATTCTCTTCATGAGACTTTCCCTTAGGGAATTGGTTTTCATAATGCCCGCACATTCCACATTTAAAACATTTAACCATTGTTGATGTCGTAGCAATACCATTATCCTCATCCATGGTGTTAACTGAACCTTTTCCTTTGCACTTACTGGCTTTGTGTCCTTCTTTTCCACACCCAAAGCATATTCTAGTTCCTTTGAAACATTCTCCTTGATGCCTCTTCCCACATGATTTACATAGGGGAAATTGAACTTTCTTTCCTCTATGATCATCATGAAACTCCATCTTTATCTTATTAGCCGAGTCAGGAAACGTACCAAATTTGAGTTTATTGATCATATTATGAGATTGCTGATTCGACATAATAATGATTTTGGACTTCCAAATCCCATTTCATTTGGTTTCTCATGAAGAATATCATTCCAGAGTCCATAATTTCCTCCATTATCGTGAATCATCTTGTTTCCAGCCATTTTCTAAAACCCAAAAAGAATAGTGTGAGAGGCAAAAATAATGCTAGGAAAAACAACATAGTAAAGGGGGAGCACCCTCAATATCTAACATCTTAGGTTAAATTCTAAGATCGTTACCGTAGTTCTAGGACTATATCCTATACGTATACTTATCCTTAGGGACATCCCTAGACATACCTTAGAAATATATCTAGGGATCTCACTAACGTTTTCGCATCCTAGTTTCCAAAGGTTGACTAAACATTTCCTCTGATACCAACTATAGAGACCCGAAAATTGACATACATGGACATTACATTACTTTTGCGGAATACATAATACATAACAAAAACAGACACACAAGGACCGTAATAGTTTAGTGTCTTTTGAAACTTGGAACGTAATATTCTAATCGTGGTGAAAGATCTTCAACATCTCCCATAAAGATCTTCCACTTTTTGTTTCCTTACCTAAAACCTTTCTTTTAATCCTGGGGGAAAATAAAAAATAAAAAGGGTGAGCTCAAATTCTTAGTAAGGGTAAGCATGGATAAAATAAAACATACCATATACATTTGAACTTAAAAACATGAACACAATGTTTAAACATAAAAATCTTGAGCAACAACTTAAAATATGGAAGAACATAAGGCATAGATCATAATGGAACATAAATCATGATAACATAACATGGGAATAAAACATGTAATTGTTTCATCCATTAAGCACATGTAATGATTTCTATAGTAGCAAAGGCATTGCTTCCAAGACCATCTTAATGGACAAAGTCCCTTTGTGAATCGAGTTCACTCCTTGTTCCAGTCCTATAATACTGAACCAGATTAACTTACCGTTCTAGATATGTCTATCTCATGAGATATAAATCTTTACCCAATGCATTGGAGGGAGATATAGGTCCCAACCATATCATAATGAAATCATTCTTACTTGTGCCACAAAATAAACTTAAAACATTCATCATAACCCAAAGAATAAAATGGGTTTCATAAATATCATTCCATCATAACATAATCCATATAAAACAAATGGATATCATTCCATCATAAGAAAAGTGAAACCATGTAAATCATAGAGACATTATACTTGAAACATACACATATGAAATAATATCATCTTAGATGGAAAATGGTTTTGATAAAACACTTGAAATGAATTCTTGAGGAAAATATCCTTTCTTCTTAAAAATCATTCTCTTTTTAAAAAATGTCAGGAAATTTTAAAAGAAAAAGATTTTGTTGAAAATAGTCATGAAATATTTTGGATGAGGCTTCATAAAAATAAGTATTTATAAAACCGTAAAAATCCATTCGTACCGTATAAGTTAAAAAAACATTCTTCTCATACTTTTACCGGAAAAGTCAAAAAGTACCTCGTAACGTAAACAAAAGAAAGATTCCTTACATACCAAGTAGTAAAAGTAAAAAATGGGTAAAAAGGACTTTAAACATACATGAAAACACTTTTATAAAACATGGACATGGATGATAGAAATAACCCCAATAAATACTTACGAATAAGCAATCTCGGATAAAAATGAGATTTGCAAAATTATCGCTTACCTTAGGTCCGATATGTTTCGTTCGTATCCGAACCTCCTGTATAATGATTTAAATAATTTCATTGAATTATTACAGAATCATATTCATTGTTATGATATCATATATGGTTCACTTATGACTTTATATTACCCGTTCTTTTGTAAATTCCATGTTATTGAGTGTTTTGGGTAAAATCGTTTCATTTTTCGTTTGTGTTTTGACTTGTAATTATTCATATGATTACTTAGATCATGATTAATTAATTCCAGAATATAAAACATGATTTATATATAATATATATTCATAATATACATATATATAATAGATCAATAAATGGAAATAAATACACCATTCATGGAGACGGTAGGCCGTACGTACGCATGAACGTTGTTTTCGTTTCCTTATTGAATTGAATGGAATTAATTGGATGAAATAAATAAATATATACCTAAATCTAGTATCATTATTATGTCATATATTTAATGATTACTTATTATATATATTTTATAATCATTCATGAATGGTTAATCATTGAGAATGAATCTCATCGCGTCGTGGAGACGGTATTCCGTACGTACGCATGAGCGATGATATCGTTCCCATGATCATGGAATTTTATTGGAGTGTATGTATACTATTAAAGAATCAATATCACTTTACAATAATCATATATAG
This sequence comes from Viscum album, assembly GCA_963277665.1. Lineage (NCBI taxonomy): Eukaryota > Viridiplantae > Streptophyta > Magnoliopsida > Santalales > Viscaceae > Viscum > Viscum album. The sequence goes on along the minus strand of OY728155.1, from coordinate 272,840,958 downwards.
TTATTATTTACACCATTATACCCATCCAAGTAAGGTGGTGGTGGAAAATAGATTACACCATGGCGTGGAGACGGTATTCCGTACGTACGCACGCGTGGTGATTTCGTTTTCCATAGGATGGATAGATGGTGAAATAGGGTTGTTTCATACTTATAATAACATATCAGTATATGTGTGATACTGATGTTATTACTTCATAATGAAAAAACATAATAAGAAGAAGTGGAAGAAGAAATAAAGTTGAAAGAATCGGTAACAGACATTACCTCTTCTTTGAAGCGCCTCTTTGAGACCTCCTATTAGGGAACTAAAATTGGTCTTTGAAGAAGACCAGAACCTCTAGGATGTTTCTATAAAAATGGAGAAGAGAATTTGGCAGGGGTTGGCTGAGCTTGAAGGCTCAAAGTGGTGTGAGGAAGAGAGGGAGGAGGTTCCCTTTTATAAGGGAGGAGAGGGGCACCTTTGGAATAACTAAAAATATTATTTTATTATAAAGTCATATTTGGTTTTTAATAGCTCCAAATTAATATATTTCGAAGTTTTTGGGATGGGTCGAAATAATCTCATCCAATAGAATTTAGACAAGTTTAGGTCATTATATTAACCTTATATTTTAGTTTTAACTCTTTGTTAATTAGATTTACATTTACCATGTCACATTGTATTTTTATATTATATAGTTAATAAACTTACCATATACATACAAGAGACCCCCAAGTGGTCCATTAAGGACACAACTATCATGATATAAGTATCTTGGCCGAACCTTAGATTTTTAGGAATATAAAATCAATTAATAATATAATATTTGTTTTAAAAACTATTTTATGTCAATTTTGACACTATTTGGTAATTGATTTTTTTGAAAATCATAACAGAATGATTAGTTCGAAAAACGTTAATTAAATCAATACTAACATGTCATATTAACATATAAAATTATTGTAATTCATAAAAAGTCTCAAATTACATTTATTTGGGTATTTATAACATCAATTATGTCAATATTTCATTAATAAGATAATTATTGCATCATCATTGTGTCATAAATAAATTAACTTATTTTAAGTATAAAAATTACAAATAAAATACCATTATATATTAATTCGTTTTATCTTTCTAATGAATATTTAGAGTCGAATTTATCTTATGTATAACCCTATATTAAAAGTGATTTAGTTATTAAACTTTGATTTTAACTATTTTAACCCTTCTTTAAATAAATTAATAATAAATGTCCTAATCTAATCCAAGTGGGTCTAAATGGCCATATTTTTTTCCTAAGAATGATTTTGTCCAAATTAAACTTATCCAATAGAATTAGGACATGTGTTAGGGTAATAATAATATCATATTTATGCTTAATTACCCTATTTACTTTTAACCGTGGTAAAAAAAGTAAAAGGTTACTATTCACCAAAAATTATTTTCATCTCATTGAACCACATTTTAGTCCTTGATATTAACCATGTATCTCGGATTTTCGAAATTCCACTCACAAAAGCGGTAAAATTAAGTTTTATGAAAAATTCAGTTTTTTTAACTACCACTTAGTGGTTTCACTATTCATCAAAAAATGAACGTTTCCAGAAAAATACCAAAAATTAGGCCTAAGATATATTTGATATTATGAATTAAAAAATGATGTCTATTTTACCAAATTCAAAACATATCAGTTGCATTAATTAATTTAAAAATTAATTCCCGTCGTCAAAACAAATAGCGTGTTCTTAAGAGATAATAACTATCAAAAGATTGACACTTGTTTATGTCTGGTTTAAATGTGAAATTACATCCAATGACCAACATTGTATTAAATTGTAAAAATATATTCTAAATATACTTTAAAACCACTCAAATTAATAATTTATCACTATTAATTATTTCGATTAAAAAAGTTGTTTTTAATTAAAATTTAGTAATTTTCACTACTCATCAGAATATGAAAGTTATCCGAAAAGTACCAAAATTTCACCCTAAGCTAATTTCGATATTCCGAATCCAAAAATGAAGTCAATTTTTAAAGATAAAATTTATAAAATTTCAAAAAGTGGGTATTACTATTCATAACGGCTAGTTCATAATAATATTATAATAATATCTCGTTCAGTGAAACTCGGTATTGCGTACTACACACGCTATCGAGGAAGGTCGTGATTGCATGTAATGCAAGGCAAGTAAGGGATGCATGTTGTGCAAGCTCATTTTGGTGTAGCGTACAACACATAACATTAATGAAATTAAAAAGAATATTTTTCATAAAATCTCGAGGTGTTACAAGCATCATCTCAGCCATCATGGATGATAAGGATGGAACACGCCTATGACCCATCTGAGGGTCTCGTTCACCAACAAACACCACTTGATCTCCATCTGAACCAATGAAAATGACCTTCTTCCTGAAGCAATCCATGATATCCTGCACCGAATACAACCAATCCATGTCGAGGATGTCATCATATGGTTGTATTCGTAAACATAAAAAATCTCCCTAAGAGCGGTGTTTCCCCAAAACTAACTCATAGTCTCTACATACTTCAAACAAGTCAGATCAACCTCCAACTGGTGTAGTCAACACCAAGGGCACTGGAAGACTCTCTACCTAAAGTCCCAAAGCATGGAAAAGGGTAGGTGATATGAAGGAGCGTGTCGCTTCCGAATGAAACAAGGCATAAACCAAGGTAGAAAACAAGAAAAGGGTACCTCGAATGATGTTTGGCTCGCCTGGAGCTGGCAACACTAGAGAATGAAGCTAGCCAAGACCTACTCCATGACCTCTCTAACCCTGATGACAAACACCGCCACGACCGCGCTCTGCTATTTGAGGATGGGGAGCATCATGGGGCTTATTGCATCCCGCCTTTTTATAACATAACTTTTCATTACATTTTACAAAACCGAGGATCTTTAAGGTTTAGTGTCTTGGAAATCATAAACTTAATACATGAAGACATAAAAAAATCTTCTTAAACACTTGAAAGGCTTCTTCATTGGTCATCCTAAGTTCATTACAGCATCTCAAAACCCGAGATCATACATCAAAGGAAAGGGTGAGAAGAAGGCTCAGTAAGTGAAACAAGAGAAACATTTTACATGTGAACTTGAGATACAACAATAAAGTCATGATAAATAACTTTAAGTCATGAGCAAGAGATCATGAGGCATATCATAATAAAAATAACGTGTTTCATATCTTGAAGATGTGGCTAAAAAATTTAACTTAGACAATCATTTCCATATCACCAAGGTCTATCCCCAAGGTGTCATTAAAAAATTACCAAGGTTATTCACCAAGGTATCGTTAAAATGGTCATCTCTAGAGATTAAGTCTTTACCCAATGAATTTGAGCGCTATCAGGGTGCACCCTTAATTTGTATTTATTATCATTTGAGACAAATATATCATCATCGAACATTTAATAAATAACCCATATAGCATAAAATAAATTGGTTTCATTTCATAATCATAACATTTTAAAAACTGCTTTAAAGACATGATCTTTTATGTCACTTTAAACCCATGGAAAAGGAAAGAGAGTCTCATGTATGTAAATAATAGAATTTAAAATAGAAAATTTTGATATATATATGTGAATAACCCTATAGAATAAAGATTTTTGAGTATTCACTTAATAAAATAAAATAATTTGAGAAAAAGAGAGAGACATTTTGAGACCAAAATTCAACAGCATAACGACTATGTTGCAGGGTTTTAAAAAACATTGAAAAGATAGGGTACATGGGTCAAACACTGATAAATGATCCATAAAATAGTATAGGGACAAAATTTAAAGGATATAAGAACATGTTAATGAAATTTTAAGGACATACCATATGAAATGAAAAACATGAAAGGAAGACAAAAATAAGATATCTCTTATGAAGAATTCGGAAGCCTAACGACGTCACTTAAACCATAAAAAAATGAATTGATGAGATTAAACAGGGTATCTCATAATGTTAACATAAAATTATAGTATGATTAATATAGATATCATACCCCAACATGGAAAAAAGGAACTTGAAAGACTTGACATGAAAGTAGAACTTTGAAAATGGGAAGAGTGAAAGAATCCCTTACCTTGAAGAGTACTTTGAAATCTTGAAGTTTGGGACCTTGGGAGGCTTGAGGGAACCTTGGTAGGACTCCTTGGGAGGTAAGGAGTCCAGAAATTCGTTGAGGGGGATTTTGGAATGGAAAAGATTATAGAAGGGCTTGGTATTTATTGGAGAAGTGAGGGGACAAGGCATTAATGGCCAAGGGACACCTCATTGGTGGTATTGGAAAAACCATGGGCTTGCCCATGGTATTTTCCCATGGTATTGGACAATTGAGACAAATCATACCTTATCTTACTATTTATAAGTCGACCATAATTATTACATAATTATTACATCCTTAATGATGTCATTAAACACCAGAAACTCTAAACTGAAAATTCACTATTCACCGAAAATTCAACTTTTCCAGAAAAATACCAAAAATTGAACTTAACATAATATTGATGCTCTGAATTAAAAAATGAAGTCCATTTTATAAAAATAATTTTCTAAATATTTTTAATTTAATTTTTAAATAAAAAACACTATTCACCCAAAAAAACTAATACTTAACTCATAATTTCTGAAACAGTTATTTACCTATTTTATTGAATCAAATCACTTAATCGAGGTGGATAAATTATATTAATACTTTATTTAAGTGAGATTACTAATCCATTTGGTCACATTACTAATCCTAAGCGTGAAATCACTATTCATAATTTACTATTCACCAAAAATTAAGTTTATCTTATTAGACTCTAAATTTATTACTAAACACATTTGCAGAAGACCATTTTTTGAAAATACTTACACATCATTAATTATTTAAGGTTTACATAAATATTTTAAAATATCCCTTTTTTCAAAATTCATCCATAAGATACATCCTATTTTTATCTGGACATCTGAAAATTCACAAACTTCACCATAGGAAGAAATCACAATTTTATTTATCTCAAAGGATTGCACAAAGTAGCTACGGTCTTGTTACATAGCCCCTTATAACACCAGCATATGACCTAAGTGTGAGGTGTTCTAAGGTGAGAGAATCTGATGGAGGCTTGGATAACATTGCCCTAGTAATAATCTCCACTAACTTGAACTTCTATCATAGGTGATTCCATTCAAGCTTGAAACACTGGAGTTCGGATTGGGCTTGGTCCAAAGTGAATCCCAAAGATGCCACCTCCTTCCCAATCTCTGATAAGTGGGCTTCATATGGTTTGAGTCTACTGGATGAAGCCATCAACTCTTCTTTCTTCATTAACCATTAACATCTCTATTAAATCATTAAGAGTAAATTAATATACTATTCAAAAAGTTTGGGTCATTACATTCTTCCCCCCTTAAGAAATTTCATCCCTGAAATTTTAAACCAAAGGCCTAGTCGAAAAGGTGTGGGTACTTTTGCTTCATTGTTTCCTCAGGCTCCCACGTCACTTCTTCATACTTATGATTCCTCCACAACACTTTCACAAGGTGGGTAGTCTTGTTGCATATAACCTTGTATCTACGGTCTAAGATATCCACTGGATGATCCTCATAAGAGAGGTCATGTCCCGATTGTACCACCTCTGGGTTCATTACATGGGTAGGGTCGGGTATGTACTTCCTCAAGAGAGATACATGGAAGACATCGTGAACTTGAGTTAGGTTCGGTGAAAGTTCTAGACGATAGGACACTGCTCCTATGAAATCAAAGATTTCATAGGGGCCAATGTACCTAGGGCCATGCTTCCCTTTCTTCCCTAACCACATGACTCTCTTCCATGGAGAAATTCGAAGGAAGACTTTGTCGCCAACACCAAACTCCAAGTCCCTTCGACGGTTGTCAGCATAGCTCTTCTATCGACTCTGAGCAGCCTTTATGTGTTATTAGATGACATGAACCTTTTCTGTCATCTCTTGCACAAGATCAGGCCCAAGAAGCTTTCTATCACCAGTTTCATCCCAACAAGTAGGAGTTCTACATCGCTTTCCATACAGAGCTTCAAAAGGTGCCTTCTGAATACTCGAATGGAAGCTGTTTTTTTATGAGAAGTCAACTAATAGGAGGTGTTGATCCCATACACATTTAAATTCCATTGAGCATAATCTCAGCATTTCCTCACGTGTCTTAATAGTCCTTTTAGATTGGCCATCGGTTTGAGGATGATAGGTCGTACTAAAATTCAATTCAGTATTCAGAGCATGTTGAAGAATTCTCTAGAATTTTGATGTGAATCTTGGATCACGATCAGATACGATGGATAGTGGTACCCCATGTAGCCTTACCACTTCCTTTACGTATATCTTGGAAAGTTTATCTAGAGATAAATCTTCCCAGAAAGAGATAAAATGGGCGGTCATGGTGAGACAATCCACTATAACCATATCACATTGTTCCCTTTGGATGTTTTCGGGAGACCTGTGACAAAGTACATAGTGATATTATCCCACTTCCATGTTGGTATGGGTAGCAGTTGTAATACCCCCTTAGGAAGTTGTCGTTCTGCCTTTACTTGTTGACACACTAGGCACCTTTTAGTGTAATCAGCAATCTCCCTCTTCATGTTATCCCACCAATAATGATCATGAAGGTCTCTATACATTTTAGTGTTTCCCGGATGTATAGAGAAAGTAGAGCTATGAGCTTCATCCATTAGTTCTTTCTTTATCTCCAGAATAGATGGAACACATAGTCTTGTACGAAATTTCAATACACCTTCTTGATCAATATTGAAATCAGGAAACTTCCCATCCTTCACAGCCTCAAACTTATCCTACAATAAAATATCTTCTTTTTGAGCCTTCTTGATCTTCTCTAGTAATGAAGGTTGAGAAATCATTTGGGATAGGGTTGATGATGTCCCTTCCCTTACAATTCCCATGTCCAGTTTTACTAGATCCTTAATCAAGGGATCTCCTAGGATCCTCATTTTTTCCATAACAACAGGGTCTTTCTTGCTTAACGCATCCGTGACTTTGTTTTCTCTTCCAGGGTGATAATGAATTGAACAATCATAGTCTTTAATAAGATCCAACCATATTTTTTTGTCTCATGTTCAATTATTTCTGCGTGAAAATATACTTTAAAATTTGGTGTTCGATGTATATATCACATTTATCCCCATAAAGACAGTGCCTCCATATCTTTAGAGCAAAAATAACTGCCACCGGCTCTAGATCATGCGTACGATAATTCGGCTCATGTTGATTCAGCTGATGAGATGCATAAGCAATTACCTTATCATTTTGCATGAGGACGCACCCAAGAACTTTCAGAGATGCATCGCTAAAAATAACGAATCCTTCTCCGATAGAGGGTAGTGTTAAAACATGTGCAGTAACCAATCTCTTCTTCAGCTCTTGGAAACTTTCCTCGCATTCCTTTGTCCAGATGAACTTAACCCCTTTTCGAGACAACTTGGTTAGTGGATTAGAAAGATGTGAAAAGTTTTTCACAAACCTCCTATAATATCCTGCTAAACCAAGTAAACTACGAATCTCAGTTAATGTTGTGGGTTGAGGCCACTCCTCCACAACCATTGTCCTTGCAGGGTCAACCGAGATTCCTTCATTTGTTACGATGTTCCCCAAGAAAGACACTTGTTGTAACCAAAACTCACACTTGCTAAACTTTCCAAAGAGCCTCTCCTTCTACAGGGTTTGAAAAATAACCCTCAGATGATCTTCATGCTCTTCATGAATTTTTGAATATATCAAAATATCATCAATAAAAACAACCAAAAAGTTATCAAGGTAGTCCTTAAAGACTCTATTCATAAAATTAATGAAAATAACAGGAGCATTAGTTAAGCAGAATGGCATAACAGTAAACTCATAATTCCCATATCTTGATCGGAAGATAGTCTTTGGAATATCTTCCTTCTTCACCCTTAGTTGATGATAACCAGATCGGAGATCAATCTTGGAGAAGAATTGAGCCCCACAAAGTTGGTCAAATAAATCAACAATTCTTGGAAGAGGGTATTTGTTCTTCACTGTGATCCCGTTCAGTTCTCTATAATCAATTCATAGCCACATTGATCCATCTTTCTTCTTCACAAAGAGAACTTGTGCTCCACAAGGAGAGACAATCAGTCAGATAAACCCCTTCTCCAACAAGTCTTGGAGTTGCTTCTTTAACTCCTCTAGCTCCAAATTTTCCATTTTATACGGGGTATTTGATATCGGTTGAGATCTAGGTACGAGTTCAATGGAGAACTCTACCTCTCTTTCTGGGGGAGGTCCAGGTAACTCCTTAGGAAATACATCCATATATTCCTAAACAATCGGAACATATTCTATTTATATACTCCCTTTTCCTTCTTCATCCTCAACAACTAACTCTATAAAGAAGGATATAGGAGGTGCCTATAGACAAGGATCAGGTCGGGATATCTCTCCCTAGAAGATAATTGTAGGTCGTTCATTCAAGACTACTGAGATTTACTTACTTTTTCATTTGATCTTAGCATTATACTTTGAGATCTAGCCCATCCCTAGTATAACGTCGAATTCCATCATGGGAATGACTAATATATTTGCGATAAGATTGTGCTCAATAAAGTAAACACTAGAGTCTCTAAACACTGTTGATGCATGGATAATCCCACTTGGAGTCTTTACTGACAACTCTACCTCTAGAAGTTCAGGGATTGATTCTATATTCTTTGCAAACTTGGAGGAAATAAAGGAATGCGTAGAACCAGAATCAAATGAATTACTTTCTAGTTTCCAGAGGACAACAAGAGTACCTGCTACCACGTCATTCAGAGCTTCAACTTTAGTTTTTTTGATAGAAAAAGCACGACCTTGCTCCCTTGGCCTTTGCTGAGGTTAATGGTGATTCCCCTCCACTTCCCTCAGATTTGGACAGTGATTAGCAAAGTGCCCAAGCTGTCCACACTTGAAGCATTGGACTTTGGGTAGGGACAGAACCATCTTTCCTCTATCGTTAGTGTTTGGGAGTTGAGGCTTCACCTCACTATGACAATTCCGAGTAATATGGAATTCTCTTCCACACTTGTAGCACTTTCCACTTCTGATCAAGTAGTGCTCCGAATGCTTCTTCCCACATTTATTTCATGTGGAAATTTGCATTTTCTTTCCACCTCTTTTCTGATCAAAGCTTCTTCCCAGTCTTGGTTCTAGAGCTCTCTTCTGCTCATTAGATTTGTGAGACCACTGTGTCTCACCAAACGAGGGAAATACTTATTGAAGAATATTTCCCTAAACTCTTCCCACTCCATAGATTTCATCTCTCCTCTTGGCTTCGTTTTTTTGATCAGTGACCACCACTGATCAACTTCTCCCTCTAGGCAGTAAACCACAAGGGTGACTTTTTCTTGTTTCGAACAATGAAGTACAGAAAAGATCTTTTCAATGGAGCTTATCCATTGTTTCGCAACAAATGGGTCAGTAGATCCACTGAATGTTGGTGGTAGTTGATGCATGAAGGACTCAACAGAATGTTGTTCCCTTCATGGTGAGATCGACCTCTCAGCTTCATTCAAGTTATTACTCATAACTTGAGTAACTTGGTTCATCATTTTCATGAATGTTTCCATTATGACTTCCATCGGAGGGCCGTCAATGCATGGTCCATTGTGGTCACCATTTGCACGATTTCTCCTATTACCCGTCATTTTCTAAAAGAATAAAATCTTAGTGAGAAACTTGTTTCATTTACGAATATTTTAACTATAAAGGATTATACATCTTAAAACATCGTGCTTAAAAAATTATATTTCTCTATAATTCCTTCATAATGATTCATAAAAAGCTTGAGATTAACCAAACATATCCCCCAGGAGTGTCGTAAACAAAAGTGAAGCAATGCCCGTTGTCTTGCATCGGTTCCCGTTTGAGGCTAGCTCAAAGTGGTCCCTATGTATATTTGTACCAAAGCCGCCTCTACCCGCTCGTATCCAGACAAGGATGTATTTGTTTGGTAAACCACTTACTCAATACTCAAAAAATACCAGGAAGTTCTCCCTATATTTAAACTTTTTTATAGGGTTCTTCATAAAATTATCATAGCCTAATTTACATAAATAACTAAACCTTCCTTTGATACCAACTATATCATCCCACCTTTTTATAACATAACTTTTCATTACATTTAACAAAACTGAGGATCTTTAATGTTTAGTGTCTTGGAAACCAGGCACTTAATACTTGACGACATAAAACATTCTTCTTAAACACTTGAAAGGCTTCTTCATTGTTCATCCTAAGTTCATTAAAACATCTCAAAACTTGGGAGCATACATCAAAGGAAAGGGTGAGCAGAAGGCCCAATAAGGGAAACAAGAGAAACATTTTACATGTGAACTTGAGATACATCAATAAAGTCATGATAAATAACTTTAAGGCATGAGAAAGAGATCATGAGGCATATCATAATAAAAATAAAGTGTTTCATAACTTGAATATGTGGATAAAAAATTTAACTTATACAATCATTTCCGTATCACCAAGGTCCATCCCCAAGGTTTCATTAAAAAATTACCAAGGCTATTCACCAAGGTATCGTTAAAATGGTCATCTCTAGAGATTAAGTCTTTACCTAATGCATTAGAACACTATCAGGGAGCACCCTTAAATTGTATTTATTATCATTTTAGCCACATATATCATCATAATTTTTTTATAAATAACCATATAGCATAAAATAAATGGGTTTCATTTCATAATCATAACATTTTAAAAACTGCTTTAAAGACATGATCTTTTATGTCACTTTAAACCCATGGAAAAAGAAAGCGGGTCTCATGTATGTAAATCCCAGAATTTAAAATAGAAAATTTTGATATATATATGTGAATACCCATTTAGAATAAAGATTTTTTAGAATTCACTTAATAAAATAATAGAATTTGAGAAAAAGAGAGAGACATTTTGAGACGAAAATTCAGCAGCATAATGGCTATGTTGCAGGGTTTTAGAAAACATTGAAAAGAGAGGGGACATGGGTAAAACACTAATAAATGATACATAAAATAGTATAGGGACAGAATATAAAGTATATAAGAACATGGTAATGAAATTTTAAGGACATACCATATGAAATGAAAAAATTGAAAGGAAGACAAAAACAAGATTTTTCTTATGAAGAATTCGACAGCCTAACAGCGTCACTTAAAACTTAAAAAAAATGAATTGATGAGATTAAATAGGGTCTCTAATAATGTGAAAATAAATGGATAGTATGATGAATATAGATATCATACCCCAACATGGAAAAAATGAACTTGAAAGACTTGACATGAAAGTATAACTTTGAAAATGGGAAGAGTGAAAGAATCCCCTACCTTGAAGAGTAACTTCAAAATCTTGAAGTTTGGGACCTTGGGAGGCTTGAGGGAACCTTGGGAGGACTCCTTGGGAGGTAAGGAGACCAAAAATTTGTTGAGGAGGATTTTGGAATAGAAAGAAAGATAGAAGGGCTTGGTTTTATAGAAGAAGTGAGGGGATAAGGCATTAATGGCCAAGGGACACCTCATTGGTGGTATTGGAAAAACCATGGGCTTGCCCATGGTATTTTCCCATGGTATTGGAAACTTGGGAAACCTCATACCTTATATTACTATTCATAATTCAACCAGAATTATTACATAATTATTACATCCTTAATGATGTCATTAAACAAATGAAACTCTAAATTGAAAATTCATTATTCACCGAAAATTCAACTTTTCTAGAAAAATCCCAAAACTTCACCTTAACATAATACTGATTCTATGAATTCAAAAATAAACTCCATTTTATAAAAACAATTTTCAAAATATTTTTAATTTAATTTTTAAATAAAAAACACTATTCACCCGAAAAAACTAATACTTAACTAATAATTTGTGAAATAGTTATTTACCTTTTTTATTGAATAAAATTACTTAATCAAGGTGCCTAAATTATATTAATACTTTATTTAAGTGAGATTACTAATACATTTGGTCACATTACTAATCCTAAGCGTAAAATCACTATTCATAATTTACTATTTACCAAAAATTAAGTTGATCTTATTAGACTCTAAATTTCTTACTGAACACATTTGCAGAAGACCATTTTTTGAAAATCCTTACACATCATTAATTATTTAAGGTTTACATAAATATTTTAAAATATCCCTTTTTTCAAAATTCATTTATAAGATACATCCTATTTTTATCTGGACATCTGAAAATTCACAAACTTCACCATTGGAAGAAATCAAAATTTTATTTATCACAAAGGATTACACAAAGTAGCTACGGTCTCGTTACATAGCCCCTTATAACACCAGAATATGACCTAAGTGTAAGGTGTGCTAAGGTGATAGAATCTGATGGAGGCTTGTATAACATTACCCTAGTAGTAATCTCCACTAACTTGAACTTCTCTCGTAGGCGATTCCATTCAAGCTTGACACGCTGGAGTTCGTCTTGGGCTTGGTCCAAAGCGAAGCCCAAATATTCCACCTCCTTCCCAAGCTCTGATAAGTGGGCTTCATATGGTTCGAGTCTACTAGATGAATCCATCGAATTTTCTTTCTGCATTAACCATTAACATCTCTATTAAATCATTAAGAGTAAATTAATATACTATTAAAAAATTTTGGGTTGTTATAGGGTTGTCCTCTGCCTTCCCCATATACCATCTACTGATCTAAAGCTGGTGCAACTGGAGAATGCAGCCTCAGCTAGAACTACCTCAATGGAGGAACCTGGTGCGTAGCGCCCGGTGCAAGATGACCGCTCTGAAAGGTTGGGAACTCCCGCTGCTGATGGTCGTGACCACCACAAGAAAAAGAAGCACCTATTCCCTTGGCATAATCCTGAGATTTGCTGCCTCTGGAGAAACGAGATGTGAAGGGCTGGGACCTACCCCTGGATGAATGAAAACTCTTCTACCCTAAAAACTGGGAACCCCAGACTACAGCTCAGCTTCGTGAGGAATCATTCCGATTCCCCTCTCATGATGATCTGGTCCGGGCCAAAGTCCTCTCAACAACCTATGCCCTCACCAGTACCTCAAGATATGTTTTCATCATAAATGGGGTGACCTGGCGCTGGATATCTGGATGCAAATCCTCCTCAAAATTTCTCGCCCTGGCCTCCTCATCTGGCAAGAGGTCCGAAGCATATCATAAAAGGTTCCTAAAACAGATTCCAAACTCGTGAACACTGGAGCTCCCCTGTCGAAGGGAAAGAAGCTTCTGGTGACTGGACGCCTTCACAGTTGAAGAAAGAAACTCGACTCTAAACTTGTCTCAGAACTCATCCCATGAGATCACTGACTCCTCACGATCACCGAGGAACAAGAACCACCACTGCCTCGCTGCTCCATGCAACATCACCACAACCAAGGAAACCTAGTGCTCTTTCTGAGCACGGATCGAACTGAAGCCAATCTCAACCTCCTCTAACCAGTCTTCCGTTACTGCATCTGAAATGGAGCCCTCATACTTCTATAGACTCTTGCACTGAAACTCTCGGAGTGTCTTCCTCCAAGTGTGATCGTCGTCAATCTCTACCCTGTAGAGATCTGCTAGAATAGCCTGCTATACATTTTCTGTGTAAACCTGATGAGGACGTCGGCCTAAAGCAATACCTTTAAAATAAAAACCCGTTAGAGATCCTAAACTTGGAATATGGAAGAATCAACATTAATTAATTATTTTCTTTTATTCATTTTAGGTTAACCTATCCCAAGGTCTACCCATTCAAACACAGACACAAAGAAAAATGATGCATGATCCTTTCCTAGGTCTCTACCCTGCAACTAGTATCACCTAGTGTAGTAGCCATTGTAAACTTAAAGGTCCATACATCAGATCATAGGGGGCCCTAAACGCCTATGTCTTATCCGGTCCCCAGTTTTTACCTCACTTGCTAATCATAAATGACACTATTGCCCTACCAACCCATGAAAACTCACCTGTTCCTAACTACAAACTCCATCCTATCCCTCAACCAGACCTCTGATACCACTTTATCACGAACCCCTCCCCACAAAGTGTACCCATCCTGGGTCAGCAATGTGAGAAGGGAGATAATGACCCTCGAGTCCCACCTTCAGTAGGCCTCGGGTTGGCGAGTAGCACCGAGGGTATAGTAAACACACAAATGGGAGGAATTACCCTCTAAGAGAACACATGCAGAATAGAGAGATAAGATAGACACCAATCAACTCCAACTTAGAACTGGAATATACAAGAAACCCAAGTGTATATATGAAATTTCATGAAAATGTACTATAACTGGAAGGAAAAAACTGCAAGTACCCAAAAGAAAGTAAAAACAGCAGAAACCACAAGCCCGAATAGCTCATGAAACCCCACGCTAGTAGAAACTATCTTGATCTCCAACCTTCTCTAAGTGTCCTAAAAAATAGTTTATATATACATAGGGTGAGTATAACAGTATACTCAGTAGGATGCTCCCCGAAGCCTCTCAGGAAAAAGTAAAAAAAACATGCTAAATCATACTGAAAAACAAGTTAAATTAACTCGTCACCTAAACAGGTATACTAAGTTCCCAAACTCACCATGGATACTCTCACCAAGTAACGCATATAAGAATATATCATATAATAAATAATATCAAGGGTACCCCGCTACTACTTCCCCACTAGTTTTCCACTTTGCCCCAACGTCGCACATCCTGAGCATCTCTCTCCAAAAAGGTTTGCCCGAAGACACCTAGGAAAAGCTCCACAACATGCACCTCGTGAAACAAAACCACCACATCCACGTAAGAGAAGTAACCAGGTAGTTTTTGGGAGCCACCACAGCCCGCATAATGTGTATCATACATCGGGTATTATACCTCAAGCCATTACAGCCCATACACTGATTAAGAATCCTCAAGCCATCACAACCCATACACGTTACACCTATAGTATTCCATAGGATACTATATCCAGAATATATGTGTGTGAATAACCATAATCCATTACATCCCTCTACACACTTATATGGGGAAAACTAACCATTGTGCCTACCAGCACAACTAACTACCAAGAGAAGAGAGCGGGGCCAAAGGGGGTAGTCAGCCATCCATCCTCCCACCAGAATGTTGGGGAAAACACCCCCCAGGGCTCAGAATCCCCAGGGTGTCAGTTGCCCCTACTGATTGGGTGGAGTAGCGTTTAGAAACACAAAACGTTCAAGATATATTATATCTCACAACCACATTATGAGCATTACTTAGTCTTAGACACAAATGCAGCTAACATCTCTCAGACTCTGGGCTGCTACTTATAAGACTAGTTATCCTATAAGCATACAACCATTTAGAGAGATTTATTAGATTACTTCATTCCCTTTTTATCAGTTTCACTTTACGTTAACTAATTCTTTAAACATTAATTAACCATGAACAATTCCACATTAAATTTCATTAGCATCATACCCAAGTCAGTTGTTCCTTCAAAATTACAACCTCATCATTATGTTCCAGCAACTCCATCCCCATGGGTTAACACCATTTATTCAATTATTCATTATAGAATTACTTTCCCACATTCCTAATAATTTTAGAAAAACATTCTATGCTACTAAACACAAGGGGCTCAACATGATGAGTAGATGTACTACCCGTCGGGTCTTTGCTGCTTATAAAAAGAGAATATACCCATCCTTCCTTGAGAAACTAGACCTGTAAAGCACGTGGCATAACCTATGTGTCTTTACCTCTTTCAGAAGAAGGATAAGTAATACCGACTGGCTTGAGCATTGGGGAAAAGTAAAGAAGATAAACAACCAAAAGAAACAGCAAGCATTCAACAATCACATCTGTCCCATTCCATCATCCCTAGTGTCCTCCCTGACACCCACATGCATAAACCGTTGCATCTCACCACTCTAGGCATCATCTGCTTCCACAAACAAAAGCCTCCATGCCCCCACATATCACAACGACCATCCAAGATCACATCACAGTACAAGCAGCAAGAAAACATCATCACATCAATAGGGCTCTTGGCCCTTTAATAATACAGAGGGTAACTCAGAACCCTTCAAGGAATTATCAAACAATTAGTTCTCTAATCCATCTTGAATTAACAGATTTATTATTCGTAGGTTCCAAATTTGGCAAACCTAATTAGTAAGCTATCTAAAACAATTAAACGTACTTACTGCGCCAATTTGATTAAAATCAAATTATAACAAGAACCAAATTCATTTACATACCTCTTTATCTTTAGACAAACAATTATCAATTAATCCCAATTTATGTTCTTTACTGATTTCCATCAAGAACGAACAGCTAAACAAAGCAAGCATAGATATCACACTATCTAGCAAAAAAAGAGGCAATAATATATGATCGATATCAATTTATTTATCCAGTTAAAATATTTATTATGTCAATTCCATTGTCATACAGTGAGATTAAACATGCTAACAATATAGTTGCATGTAAAATAAGAGAGAATCAACGAATTCCCTACCTCAAACAGTTCTTCACGTTCTTTATCCACACAACGGGTCGCGATCCTCCTCTCGCGACAACTGCATCCACCCAAGGATGCCATGGTACGACCGAACCAACCAAACCCCAATAAAACTCCATTAGAAGTATGGAGATTACATGTTATAACATGGAAAGGAGAATCAGGAGAAGATGATCCTGAAAGGAACGACAATAAAACATACCTTATATCGAAGATTGATCGATACAGCTTGGTTGCATCAAAACAGAGCTGAACCAATCCGAGGAGTAATGTTTGATTGTGCAACTCCTATGGGAAGGATTGAAAGGTTCTAGCATCTCATAGCTGCGAACAAAGAGGAAGAACAAGGGAGGAAGATATCTTGTCCCTTTTGAAGATTTAATGGGCTGACAGTTTAAGATACACTTAATTCCCCATTAAAAGTGGATCGCATCAACCCATGCATTTTGGCCAATTAAAAACATCCCGAGCCATATGAATAATTAATATAGGATTTATGGCATTTTAATTGGCCTTAAGAGTCCTTAAAATAAGGCTTTAAATGTATTTTACATCAAAGGAAATGTCAAAGGGGTGAAACTGTAGGAAGCTGGAAACACTGTACACCTACCGTTACTGTACACCTACCGTTACTGTACACCTACCATTACTGTACACCTACCGATAGAGCTACTGATAGACCTCACCGTTCTAGAAACACTGTACACCTACCATTACTGTACACCTACCGATAGATCTACCGATAGACCTCACCGTTTTAGAAACATTGTACACCTACCGTTACTGTACACCTACCGTTACTGTATACCTACCGATAGGACTCACTGTTCTAGAAACACTGTACACCTACCCTTAATGTACACCTACCATTACTGTACACCTACCGATAGAGCTACCAATAGAACTTACCGTTCTAGAAACACTGTACACATACCGTTACTGTACACCTACCATTACTGTACACCTTCCGATATAGCTACCAATAGACCTCATCGTTCTGGAAACACTGTACACCTACCGTTACTATACACCTACCATTACTGTACACCTACCTTTACTGTAAACCTACCTATAGAGCTACTGATAGACCTGATTGTTCTGGAAACACTGTACACCAACTGTTACCATACACCTACAGTTACTGTACACCTACCGATAGAGCTACCGATAGACCTCACCATTCTAGAAACACTGTACACCTACCATTATTGTACACCTATTGATACTGTACACCTACCGATAGATCTACTGATAGACCTCACTATTCTAGAAACACTGTACACCTACTGTTACTATACACCTACCATTACTATACACCTACAGTTACTGTACACCTACCGTTAGAACAGTTCACAAAACCTCATCGATAGAATTGTTCGCAAAACCTCACCGATAGAAATGTTCACTAATAGAACTATTCACAGAATTGGAAATTTGGAAAAGTGTTGGGGATAAGTCACCTTAACCTCTTGGAACACCTCAACACCACATTTTCACAAAGTAATGGACTAGAGAGGTCCGGGCCATTACAATAATTGTGTCTTTGGGTTTTTGTAGATTTTCTCCTTCCAGGTTCGAACAAAGGAAAATGATCTCTTGGAGGTGGATCCGGCTGCTGAACTTTGTTCTTGGTGAGTTGTGTCCTTATAGACTTTGGACTGTTTTCCCCTTTTTGTACTTGGGTTGTAGTGCTTTTGCAGTTGTGCCTGTTTAACTTCTGGTACTTTACTCCCAGTGGAGTTTTCCTTTGATATGAATACAATCTTGTTTTCTTTTCTTTCTACATTGTTAGTGGAAAAATCATTCCCACTTTCATTTGGATGATGTCGGGTTCTAGTCACCGACCCATGGGGATCAGGAACACCCTTCGAGCTATGTCAGGACTGACTCAGTTATTGGTTTACCAGGGTACCTGGGTTGCTTCGTGACAAAGTAGTTTTAAAGGCAGGTTTGAGATTTTATCTTGAAGTCTGTATTCATTGTGAAATCTTGTCGAGACTTAAGAGGTAGTTGGGATTTATTTCCTGAACATATCTCACCAAAATGAACCATAAGTCTCTGGGGGTGTTAATGGAAAGACTTCTAGTGGTTTAGTTCTAGTATTTTCCTTATTTTGATTTGGATATCTTGAAATCCAAATCTTGTACATCCTGTTTGTTGGGATTAATTTCCCTCTTTGATCAGTTTTAGCATTGCCGAATGTATTCCTTGTTGTCTTCTGATGTTTTGTAGCATCATTCCTTCGAGAAGACATACAAACCGGACCTAGGAAGAAGCTGTTACTGATCCTCAGTGAGAAAATCCTGTTGTGGATCTGAATCTGATTGAGGTGATTGTACACACTGTCCAAGCTCTGGGATATACACCACCTCTAGTTCCCATTCAAGCTCTCATTGTGGAACCTCAGAGGGACGTTATTAAGATTAGTTCTCAAGAGTTCCTTCACTAGAAAATAACTCAATTCAAGGGCTCAAATGACCCTCAAGAGGCTAAGGAGTGGTTGAGCAGTTTGGAATGCTTATTTGGGTTTTTGGAAACACCCAAGGAGATAAAGGAAAAGCATGCTACCTTCGTGCTAGAAGGAACGAGCTGAAGATGGAGGGACACTATGGTGACAGTGAAGAAACATGAGGTCTTAGAGTGGAAAGAAAACATAATTCTCATTTTCTTTAAAAACCATTATTAAGGGTTTATGAATATATAATTACTCAAAGAAAACATTTTTATGATTATAAATTATATCCATAAACTGTTCAATTCATGTTAACTGTTTTACAAGTTTGGAATTATGTATTTAGATTCATAAACTAATCTGGTGTATGCCATTTTTTAGAAATGGAACCTAGTGGAAGGAATGGAAATCGTATCAACCCACGTAATCCATGTAGGGATTTCCCTCTTACTCAAGATAATTATAGTGGATCTGGTGATGCAACTGGTGCTGATCAGCTTATCACCATACTAGGAAAACCTACTCAGGTTATGAGTAATAACCTTACCCGTATGGAGAACCCTGATCCACAATGCGAAGGATCAATGTTAGACTGCTTCATGAGGAAACAACCACCAACATTCAATGGGAGTAAAAATCCACCAGTAGATGAGTAATGAATAAATTCCTTAGAGAAAAATATTTCATGCATTGGGGAGTAGCGAAAGGGAAAAAGTTGTCATGGTAGTTTATCGCCTCATGGGAGATACAGATCAATGGTGGTCATTAATCTAAAACAAAAAGGAATATGAAGAAGTATCGAACGTGGAATGGAGGGATTTTACAGAATTTTTTTAGAAAAATACTTTCCTTGCGACCATTGAGTGGATATGGAAAGACAATTTTTGAGTCTGAGGAAAAATAAGGATGAGAATGTCGCAAAGTATGGGGATAACTTTACAAGGTTATCAAGGCATGAAATAGATTATATACGTAACCCAATGAGTAAGATTTATCTATTATTTTATGTGTTAAAGCCATTTATCCATTGAGCATTAGTCTCACAATCCTTCTCATTGTATGAAGATATTGGCTCATGCGCTATCAATACAGAAAAGGAATTCTCTAAGTCTTATTACTTCAAAGCAAAGAAAGAGAAGAAGATATTTTTTGAACCCTCTGGAAATGGAAATAAGGGGAAGAAGGGAAAAGTTGAATATCCATCTTACGGTAAATGTGGGAAGAAACACCCCGGTACTTGCCTGAAGGGAATGTGAGTCTATTACAAGTGTGGTGAAAAAGGCCACCAAACTTGTGATTTCAAGGGGAAGAAAGATGCTTTCAATGTTGAATGCTACAATTGTAGAGAAAAGGGGCATTATGCAAATTAATTTCCTAAGCACCAAGGAAACTTACCCCATAAAATGCTAAGGGAGCAAGGCCAGGCTTATGCGATCACTACAACTGAGGTTGAAGCTCTGAAAGATGTGGTGATTGGTAATTTAATGGTTTCCTCAAGTTTAACCAATGCTTTATTTGATTATGGATCATCACATTGTTTCATATCTTCCCATTTTTCTAAGACAATTAGTTATTTTCAATTTGGCTTAACATGGGAGTTGTCAGTTAAAACTCCTAAGGTAATTATCATCGCAACAAAGTTTTGTGAATCAATTCCCATTAGGGAATATAAATGTTCTTTATCTTCTGATCTCATCATTATAGCCATGATTGAATTTGATATAATCCTTGTTATGGATTGGATTTTGGATGATGATGCAAAAATTTATTGTAAGAAGGAGGCTAAATTTTTTGATGATGATAAGGAGTACCTTATTTTAGAGAAGAAACGTCCCCACCTAATTATTATCTAGATCCACCCCAGTATCTCTACTAAATTCAATTATTGGGGAGGAAGAGAATGAAATAACCATGGACAAGGAAAATAATGTTCAAATAGTTGATGTACCTATTGTGAAAGAATATGTTGATGTATTTCTAGAGGATTTACCTGGACATCCTCCAGAGTGAGAAATTGAGTTTTACATTGATTTAATTCAGGGTTCAAGGCCCATATCGAAGACCCCTTATAGAATTCCCACTATAGAATTAGTGGAACTAAAGAAAAAACTAGAGGAATTGAGTAATAAGGTATTTATTCTCCCTAGTGTTTCTCCATGGGAGCCCTTATTCTTTTTGTTAAGAAGAAAGATGGATCTATGAGGTTGTTAATTGACTACATGGAGATCAATGCTATAATAATAAAGAACAAGTATCCCCTACCTCACATTGATGATTTATTCGACCAAATTCATGAAGCTTTATATTTTTCAAATATTGAACTCATATATGGATATCATCAGTTGTGTGTGAATAAGGAAGACATTTCAAAAACAACATTTTGAACTAGGTACAAGAATTACGAGTTTATAGAAATGCCTTTTGGATTGACTAATGCACCCTCTGTCTTCATGGATATAATGAATAGAGTTTTCAAGGAATATCTTGATGACTTTGTAGTGGTATTTATTGATGATATTTTGGTATACTCAAAAAGCTACGAAGATCATGAAAATCACTTATGCATTATCTTAAGGACTCTTAGAAGAAATGAATTATATGGGAGATTTAGAAAGTGTGAATTCTGGCTTCAGGGGATTTCTTTTCTTGTCTATATTGTCTCTAAGGATGGAATCTTTATTGATCCTTCAAAGACCAATGAAATACAAGAATATCTAGTACCGATGAGTATAACTAAGGTATGTAGTTTTATTGGTTTAGCAGGTTATTATCGGCATTTTGTCTAGAATTTTGCCCGATTGGTTAACCCATTAACCAAGATCACACGTAAAGGGGTTAAATTTTTTTAGACAATAGAGTGTGAAGAATTTTTTGAATAATTGGAGAGAATATTAGTTAATGCTCCTATCTTGAATCTACCATCGGGGAATGATGGGTTTGTTATTTATAGCAATTCTTCAAATAAAGGAATTGGTTGTGTCCTTATGTAGAATGGTAGAGTTATTTTCTATGCATCATGAAAACTAAAAATTAATGAAAAAAACTATCCCACTCATGATCTTGAGTTAGCAGTTATAATATTTTCTTTGAAAATATGGAGACACTATCTCTATGGTGAAAAATGTGAGATTTATACTGATCACAATAGTTTGATGTATATTTTCTCACAAAAAGATCTCAACAAGAGGCAAAGGCGATGGCTTGAACTACTCAAGGATTATGATTGCACTATACACTACCACCTAAGGAAGGAAAATAAGGTGGAAGATTATTTGAGTAGAAAGAATCATGGAGTTTTGAATAAGATGAGAGTTTAAAAGGATACTATATACATGGATGTAGTAAAGATGGATATGAGAATAACCATGGAAGGTGAAACATCAATTCTTTTTCAAATGGTTTTCAAACCATCTTTACTAGAAAGGATAAAAAGTTCTCAGACTGCTGATGAAGAATTTCAAAAGAAAATGAAAGCTGTGAACGATGGTAGATTGATCGAATTCATATATAAAGATGGAATTTTGAAATTTGGGAAGAGACTTTGTGTTCCCGATATAGCTGATCTAAAAAGGTAATTGTTGGATGATGATCATAGCTCTAATTTCTCTATACACCCTGGTATAACTAAGATGTATAGAGATTTGAAATAACATTTTTGGTGGGACAACATGAAGAGGGAGATTGCTGATTTTGTGTCAAGATGTATGGTTTTTCAATAAGTGAAAGCTGGAAGGCAACAGCCTGGAGGATTCATGCAACCTCTTCTCATACCTGAGTGGAAAAGGGATGATATTATGATGGAATTTGTCATGGGGTTACCAAATACTCCTAGAAGTAATGATGCAATATGGGTCATTGTTGATCGTCTTACCAAGTCATCACATTTTCTTGCTATAAGAGAAGATTTACCACTTTAAGTTTTTGCAAGACTGTATATTAATGAAGTTGAAAGATTTCATGGAGTACCCCTATCAATTGTTTCTAATCATGATCCCCGTTTTACATCAAGATTCGTGAAAAGTCTTCAGAAATCCCTAGATACTGAACTTCGTTTGAGAATTGTCTACCATCCTCAAACTGATGGACAATCATAACAGACTATTCAAACCTTAGAAGACATGTTGAGATCATGCTCACTTGACTTTCAAGGTATGTGGGATCAATATTTACCTGTGGTAGAATTTTCTTATAACAATAGCTTCCATTCAAGTATTCAGATGGCACCATATGAAGCGTTATATGAAAAGATATGTCACACACCAACTTGTTTCGATGATGTTGGTTAAAGAAAACTCATAGGCCCAAAAATTGTTGAGGAAACAATGGAAAAAGTGAATATTATACTAACCCAAATCAAAGCATCCCAAAGTAGGAAAAAGAGATATGTCGATAACCGAAGGAAGGATATGAAATTTCAAGTAGGAGACCATGTTTTCTTGAAGGTATCTCCATAGAAGGTTGTTATATGTTTCGTTAATAAGGGTAAATTGAGTCCCAGGTACATCAGACCTTTCAAAATTCTAGAACGAATTGGAGTTGTAGCTTATCGTTTGGCAATGTCTCCAAGCTTATCCAAGGTTCATGATATGTTCCATGTATCTATAACGCCCCGACCCCAGTTACCCAGAGCTGGTGCATTATTTTAATACATTGGTATGATTATAAGGAATCATGTCCCGAAGGACCGATCAGTTTAGAAGTCTTGGAAAATAGATTACATACATTAACTTTACAATACAATTTGAAGAATAAAACACAAAATAGATAGTTCTTTGAGAATTCCATTTTTCCATTTAGCTTAACCCTGCATATCAATCATAATACACTTCTTAGAATCCTGGGAAAACAAAGCATAAGAAAGGGGTGATCTTAGATGCTCAGTAAGGGTAAATAATTTAGCAGAAGCTATAAACTTTTAAGGCAAGATGTGTAATAAAAACAATAGCCTTTTAAACATAAACATGAACATAATATGGTAAAAATAAATGAAAAATTACCATATAAACATGCACATGGATATTCTACTAGTCGAATAATCACATGTAATAACTAATTTCACAATGAGGGAATGACTAATACCAGACATCATTACCACACAGTCAAGGCCTCGTGCCAAGACTAAAAATAATGTTTTTTGTCAAGGCCTTGTGCCAAGACCCTAGTTTGTCTCATGAGACCTACCGATGCATCAAGTAGCTATAGCAGGCTCCACCCATCACTTACTAAGTCCACTATATTCCTCATATGAAAAAGTTGAAACATAACATAAACATTCGTATTAAAACAAGCATAAGAAATGTAATTACATTAACCATAAACCATGAAGGGTATAAAAATAGAACATCCACAGTGAAACATATCATAACTCATTCAATACAACATGGAAGATTGTATTATAATAAATCAACCTCAATCAAAAAAATATATCCAGTAAAGGATGCTGACATAGTTGAAAATGATGAGTAAAACTTTTTGAGAGAAATAACCTTTTTGTAAAATCATTTAAAAGTCACACATTTATAAAGGAAGTAATTTGAAAGAGATTTTTGTATCAAATTGTCCCATACCACTTTGAAACTTTTGAGAAGAATTATCATTTCAAAACATTCATGTCCATATAAACAAATCCTTAAAATCATTTTGAAAACATGGACATTAATTAAAAAGGTTTAGAAAGATAAATCTTTAAAAAATTTAAAATTATGATCTTGATAATAGGTAATTTTTACAAATCCTTAAAATATTCATTTTTAAATCATTTTTATGAAAATGGGCATGGATGATAAAAATGTCCCAGTAAATACTTACACATCAACAATCTCATATAATAATGATATTGAGGAATTAACCCTTACTTTGAACATTACTTTAGTCGAGGGTACATTTAACCTCCTATATGAAGACTGTAGTATGTTATTAAATTATACCAGAACCATATTAATATTTATATTATTATACATTATTTATTTATGACTTTATACTACCCATTTAATAATAATTTCCTTGTTAAATTAACATTTCGTGTAATAATCACTTTCTTTATCGTACGTGTTTTAACTTGTTACTATTGATTGTATCACTTAGATAATGATTTAAATACTTTTAGAATATAAATCATGATTTATATATCATATATATTTAGAATATAAATATGTGTAATACACATATATATGAAATGGAAAGCACAGTTTATGGAGACGGTAGTCCGTACAAACGCATAAACGCTGTTTCCGTTTTCATAACGTATTGAACAAAACTACGTAAATAAAATATATGTAAGTAAATATATAAATATATATATAAATATATATATCTCCAGTAGAATTAATATGTCATATATTACAAACATATTAGTAATATATATTTTTATAATCGTCGATGAATGGTGAATGTGGAAATGAATCTCATCGCGCCGGGGAGACGATAATCCATACGTACACACGAGCGACAATATAATTTCCTTAAAGGTGTGTAATTGGATGGTATATTAATTTTACAGAGACATTATCATGTTATTCTCATTATTTATATACATATTACTCTTCATTATATCCATCCAAATAACATAGTGTTGAATAACAAAATACACCACGACGTTGAGTCGGTAAGTCGTACGTACGCACGCATGGTGACATTATCACTCATAAGATGGATAGAATAATGAATATAGTTGTGAAATATTTATAATAAAATCACAATATATATAAGATACTGGATTTATTATTTTATAATGGAAATAACAAAGAAAGAAGAAGTGTAAGAAGAATGGAACTTGAAAGAGGGTGGTGAAATCATTACCTCTTCTTCAGGTTCTTCCTTTTGATTTGATAAAAAGGGATCCTTAGGTTGGCTTTATGATCAAACTAAGTCATCTAGGATGAATTAAGGGATGTTGGGAGGATATTTGGGCAGATTTTGGCCGAGCCAAATGGCTTTGGAGGTGTGATTTTGAGAGAAGGTGAAGTTCCCTTTTATAAGAGGGGTGAGGGCCACTTTAGGAAAAGATTAAATTATTAATTTATTATACAATAATATTCGGTTTATAATAGTTACAAATGAATTTATTTAGAGCCTTAGGTGTTTATGGGTCGAAATACTCTTAACCAATAGGTTTTATACAAGTTTAGGTTACCATTTTAACCTTATCATTTAGATTTAACTCTTAGTTAAATAGTTTAACTTCTACCGTGTCTTATTGTATTCTCACTATATATGGTTAATAAACTTACTCTAAACTTCCAAGAGAACCTCAAGTGGATCATTAATGACATATATAATATTATTTAAGCCCTTTTTATGAACCTTACATTTTTATGAATATTATATCAACAAATAATATAGTATTTGTTTTAAATATTAATTTATGTCAATTTTGACACTATTTGGTATTTTGTTTTTGTGAAAGTCATCACAAATTTATTACTTCGAAATAGATACATTTAATAATCCCTAACATGTCATAGTCACCTATATAATTCTTAGATGTCATAAAAAATTTGAAATTATATTTATTTTAATATTTATAATTCCATTTATTTGATTCTTTCATTAATAAGGTAATTACTGCATCATCATTGTGTCATAAATAAATTTAATTATTTAATGTCTAAAAATTATAAATAAAATACCATGATTTAGGAAATCTTTTTATCATTATAATTAATATTTATAGACCAATTTATCTTATGTATAACCCTATATTAAAAATTGTTTAGTTAATAAAATTTAAATTTAACACTTTTAACTCTTCTTTAAATTAAATAATAATAAATGTCCTAATCTAATCCAAGTGGAAATAAAGTGTAATATTTTATTCCTAAGGTTTTTTTGGTAGAATTACACTTATCCAATAGAATTAGTACATGTGTTAGGGTAATAATAATATCATTTTTACCCTTAATTACCCTATTTACTTATAACCGTGGTAAATAAAAGTAAAAAGTTACTATTCACCAAAGATTATTTTTATCTTATTGAACCACATTTTACACCTTGATATTAACCATGTCTCTCAGAGTTTTGAAATTCTACGAAGTGTTTTACTAAACGGAAAAAAAGGAATGTTTTTTTATGTAAGTTGTGACAACGACCTTTCCACCGCCGTGAGTTTTATTAGATCTTTGGATTCCTTAAGATGCCAAAATTTTTTTTTAAAGAAAACGAAAATAAATACCATATACTCTTATGAATGAGACATTGATTCACGCAGTGTCTGAACGCCTTGAAGATGAATCATTTTAAATTTGAAAACTTTTTATTACCCTTGCAATCATATACTTAGTGTCCTTATTCTCCAAACTTATAACAAACTCCCATTCTCTTCAAGAATTTACCAAGGTGATTCATTCCACATTTATCACATATTAGAAAATCCTTCTTTCCCTTATTCCCTTTATCCATATTTCTTTCTACTATCCTTTTCTTCTCTGGCTTCCCTTCAAAGCCATAGGATTCAGAGAATTATTTACTGATCTTATTAACACATGATACTATTTATTCATTTGATGATAATACATGGGAGACTATTTCCATTCTAAATGTTGGCTTAATACCATGAATGATATGAACCTTATTAATTTTTGGATCATACGTATTGCTGGAGTTCTCATTCCTTCGACTGGGCGCCATTTCTAAACAATGGCATACACTAGGTCAGTTTATGAATCAAAATTCATAATTCCAAACATGTAAAATACCTAAAGTAAGTTGAATAGTTTATGGATATAATCTATAATCACAAAAATGTTTTCCTTGAATAGGTATATACTCATAAACCCTTCATAGTGGTTTGTAAAGAAAATGAGAATTATCCTAAGCATATCCCCCGAGAGTGTCGTAACCAAGAGTGCAGCAAGGCCCGTTGTCGTGCACCAGTTCCCGTTCGAGTCTAGCTCAAATCGGTGTTTTAGGGTTTTACCCCTAGGTACATCTATACCAGAGCCGCCTCTACCTGGTCGTATCTAGACAACAATGTATTTTTTTGGAAAACTCACAAAATCTTTACATTACCAAAATTCTAGGAAGTTCTTCTATACTAATCTTCAAATTCTATCTTATGGTAATGTGCTCTAATCAGAGTTTATCTAAATCTTGGTTTCAAGGTTATTTCTAAAATTCCTCTGATACCAAATGTAATGCCCTGACCCTAGTTACCCAGAGCCGATGCATTATTTTAATACATTGGCGTGATTACAAGGAATCAAGTCCTGAAGGACTGATCAGTTTATCAGTCTTGGAAAATAGATTACATACATTAACTTTACATTACAATTTGAAGCATAAAACACATCATAGATAGTTATTTGAGAATTCCATTTTTCCCTTTAGCTTAACCCTACATATCAATCATAATACACTTCTTGGAATCCTGGGAAAATAAGACATAAGAAAGGGGTGAGCTTAGATGCTCAGTAAGGGTAAATAATTTAGCGGAAGCTATAAAGTTTTAAGGCAAGATGTGTAATAAAAACAAAAGCCTTTTAAACATAAACATGAACATAATATGGTAAAAATAAATGAAACATTACCATATAAACATGCACATGAATATTCTACTATTCGAATAATCACATTTAATAACTAATTTCACAATGAGGGAATTCCTAATACCGGACATCATTACAACATAGTCAAGGCCTTGTGCCAAGACTACAAATAATTTTTTTTCAAGGCCTTGTGCCAAAACACTATTTTGTCTCATGAGACCTACCGATGCATCGAGGAGATATAGTAGGCTCCACCCGTCACTTACTAAGTCCACTACATTCCTCATATGAAAAAGTTGAAACATAACATAAAAAGTTGTATTAAAACTAGTATACGAAATGTCATTACAATAACTATAAACCATGAATGGTATAAAAATAGAACATCCACAGTAAAAAATATCATAACTCATTCAATACAACATGGAAGATTGTATTATAATAAATCAACCTCAATCAAAAAATAAAATATCCAGTAAAGGATGCTGACATAGTTGAAAATGATGAGTAAAACTTTTTGAGAGAAATAACCTTTTTGTAAAATCATTTAAAAGTCACACATTTATAAAGGAAGTAATTTAAAAGAGATTTTTGAATCAAAGTGTCCCATACCAATTTCAAACTTTTGAAAAGAATTATCATTTCAAAATATTCATGTCCATATAAATAAATCCTTAAAATCATTTTGAAAACATGGACATTAATTAAAAAGGTTTAGAAAGGTAAATATTTAAAACATTTAAAATTCTGATCTTGATAAAGGGTAATTTTCAAAAATCCTTAAAATATTAATTTTGAAATAATTTTTATGAAAATGGGTATGGATGATAAAAATTTCCCAGTAAATACTTACACATAAACAATCTCGGATAATAATGAGATTGAGGAATTAACCCTTACCTGGAACATTCCTTTAGTCGAGGGTACGTTTAACCTCCTGTATGAAGACCGTAGTATGTTATTAAATTATAACAGAACCATATTAATATTTATATTATTATAAATTATTCATTTATGACTTTATACTACCCATTTAATAATAATTTCCTTGTTAGATTAACATTTTGGATAATAATCGCTTTCTTTATTGTATATTTTTTAACTTGTTACTCTTGATTGTATCACTTAGATAAAGATTTAAATAATTCTAGAATATAAAACATGATTTCTATATCATATATATTTAGAATATAAATATGTATAATAGAAATATATATGAAATGGAAAACATAGTTTATGGAGACGGTAGTCCGTACGTACGCATAAACGCTGTTTCCGTTTTCAAAACGTATTGAATGGAACTAAGTGAATAAAATATATGTAAGTACACACACACACACACACACACACACATATATATATATATATCTCCAGTATAATTATTATTTCATATCTTACAAACATATTAGTAATATATATATTTTATAATCGTCAATGAATGGTGAATGTGGAAATGAATCTCATCACGTCGTGGAGACGGTAATCCGTACGTACACACGAGCAACATTATCATTTCCTTTAACGTGTATAATTGGATGGTATATTAATTTTACAGAGACATTATAATGTTATTTTCATTATTTATATACATATTAATCATCATTATATCCATCCAAATAACATAATGTTGAATAACAAAATACACCACAACGTGGAGACGGTAAGTCGTACGTACGCACGCATGGTGACATTATCACTCATAAGATGGATAGAATAATGAATATAGTTGTGAAATATTTATAATAACATCAAAATATATAGAAGATACTGGAGTTATTATTTTAGAATGGAAATAACAAAGAAAGAAGAAGTGGAAGAAGAATGGAACTTGAAAGAGGGTGGTGAAATCATTACCTCTTCTTCAGGTTCTTCCTTCTGATTTGATCAAAAGGACTCCTTAGGTTGAGTTTCTGATCAAACTAAAGACTCTATGTTGAAGTGAGGTAATTTGGGAGGATATTTGGTCAGAGTTTGGCCGAGATAAATTTCTTTGGAGGTGTGAGTTTGAGATAAGGGGAAGTTCCCTTTTATAAGAGAGGTGAGGGTCACTTTAGGAAAAGATTAAAGTATTAATTTATTATACTATCATATTCGGTTTATAATAGTTCCAAATGAATTTATTTCGATACTCAGGTGGTTATGGGTCGAAATACTCTCAACCAATATGTTTTAGAAAAGTTTAGGTTACCATTTTAACCATATCATTTAGATTTAACTCCTAGTTAAATAGTTTAACTTCTACCGTGTCTTATTGTATTCTTACTATATATGGTTAATAAACTTACTCTAAACATACAAGAAAACCTCAAGTGGCTCATTAATGACATATATAATATTATTGAAGCCCTTTTTATGAACCTTACATTTTTAGGAATATTATATAAACCAATAATATAGTATTTGTTTTAAATATTAATTTATGTCAATTTTGACACTATTTGGTATTTTGTTTTTGTGAAAGTCATCACAACTTGATTACTTTGAAAAAGATACATTTAATAAGACCTAAAATTTCATATTTAGCTATATAATTCGTGGATTTCATAAAAAATTTGAAATTATATTTATGTTAATATTTATAATACCATTTATTTGATTCTTTCATTAATAAGGTAATTACTGCATCATCATTGTGTCATAAATAAATTTAATTATTTAATGTCTAAAAATTATAAATAAAATACCATGATGCAGGAAAGATTTTTATCTTTATAATTAATATATATAGACGAATTTAGAATATGTATAACCCTATATTAAAAATGGTTTAGTTAATAAACTTTGAATTTAACACTTTTAAATCTTCTTTAAATTAAATAATAATAAATGTTCTAATCTAATCCAAGTAGACCTAAAGGGTCATATTTTATTCCTAAGGTTTTTTTTGGTTTAATTACACTTATCAAATAGAATTGAGACATGTGTTAGGGTAATAATAATATCATTTTTACCTTTAATTACCCTATTTACTTTTAACCGTGGTAAATAAAAGTAAAAAGTTACTATTCACAAAAACTTATTTTTATCTTATTGAACCACATTTTACTCCTTGATATTAACTGTGTCTCTCGGATTTTCGAAATTCAACTCATAGAAGCGGTAAAATTATGTTTTATGTGAATTTACAAATTCTCCTAAGAGATGGATAAAAGACGGTGAAAAGTTCAATAAAATTTTTATATATCTAAAATTATTATAAACTGACTCCAATAAATTAAATTGAACTTATATAGGTGTAATGTATCTATTTTTACTTAAAATAAATTTAAATAAAATAAATAAATATTTAAATAATAATTCGGTTTTAAACTATAACTCAATGTTTTTCACTATTCATCAAAAATTGAAAGTTCTCAGAAAAATATCACAAATTCACCCTAAGATAATTTCGATATTCCAAACCCAAAAATGATGTCTATTTTACCAAATTAAAAACATAGAAATTTTATTTATTAATTTAAAATTAATTCTCGTTGTCAAAACAAATAGCATGTTTTTAGGAAACAATAACTATCAAAAGATTGACACTTGTTTATGTTTAATTTCAATGTGAAATTAATTCAAATGACCAACATTGGATTAAAGGGTAAAAATATAATCTACTTATTCTTCCAAAACATTAAAATTTAAAATTCAACATTATAAATTATTTTGATTAAAAATGTTGCTTTCAGTTAAAATATAGTATTTTTCACTATTCACCCAACTATGAAAGTTATCATAAAAACACCAAAAATTTATTGAAACTAAATTATTATTTCTAGATTCTAAAGAAGAAGTTTATTTTGTCAAATTGAATATATAAAAGTTTCAAATATTGGATTTAAAAAAAGGTTCTCCATTAAAAGGCAGTAAAATTGCATTTTTTGAAAAATAATTTTATCTGAAAAAAATGTATTTGTTCTTACGTTATGTCTAAGAAACTAATAATATGGATTCTAAAATTATAAGGATTATATAAAGTTCAAAATTAAGTTAATACTATTCATAACTGCTTTTGAACGGCTAGTTTGGTATGTTTTGGTGCACTTGAACTTGGTGTTGCGTGTAGTGAAAGTTATTGAATTACTTTGAAGAAATAACGTATGTTGAAATCTTGAGGTGTTACATTATTCCCTTCTTCAATAAATCGCTTCCTTGCAATTTGAAATTGTTATTTGAAAATAAAAGGTTGAAAATAGAAAATACCTTTGTGGGAAAACCCACATAGGAAATTGGGTTAATAAAATTTAGTCCTAATAAGAGGAAAAGGGAAATGAAAAAGTTACCACCAAATTATGATCTCTATTAGAAGAACATTGGTGGCAATTAAAGATGAATAATTGGAGGGAAAACATAAATATTTATAGAGAGTGATTGAGGTCATTAATAACAATATATCAATTAAATATATTTACATAAAAAATCCATTATCAAAACCATTTTCAATACCAAAATACGTAAAAATAGTATATGGTATTTATTTTCATTTTCTTTAAATTTTTTTTGGATTCTTAAGGAATCCAAAGATCAAATAAAACTCGCGGTGGTGGAAAGGTTGTTTTCACCACTTACGTAAAAAAGCATTCATTTTTTTTCCGTCTAGTAAAAAGCTTCGTAGAAAAAGATTCCCCTAGAAATGAAAAGTCAAAGGGTTTTATACACCATATAAAATAAAGTCATTTGGAAATCAAAGGATGCCTCAATGAAAGGAGATTGTGACAAAGTCCATTAACTAAAGTTCAAGAATTAATTTAATCATAGAATAAGAGGGATATATATATATATATATACCTGACAAGTTGAGTTACATCCTTTAACTAATTCCTAAAACAAACTCATTTTTCACTCCAAAATATTTAAAAAATATATATTTTATTTATCCTAATAATATAGGGTTCCAAAAATAATGAATTTATAATTTACTTATCAGACCTTTTAGATAAAAACTACATTATACAATCCAGGACATCACGTGGGTCAGTGATAGGTGATACACCATTGCCTCCCTTCGGTTGCGGGTTCAAGCCTCATGGCCTTGCCGGATGTGACGGGTTACCGCCCGACCTCCGGGTTGTCATTTTTTTTGGTAATCCAAAAACAACCTTAACAATAGTATCTAATTTCAAACACAATCCATTGTAACCTTTAGAATTATCCAAAATAATTATATCCAAACTCTCAATCCAAAGTTTTTAAGGAAGTTAAACATAATGAGGATCCTTTTTTCCAGGTAATAACATGTGAATGCCTTTATCGTGTATTCTTTTACAACACCGCAACATCCTGAATTACCAAAACCAACCATCTCTTATTCCAAAATCACTACCTCATTATCAGGACCATATTAAGGATTACCTTTCCTTCAACCATTTATTTTCCAAAAAGTGTAGCTTACTATTAAGTCACTTTTCTTAGAACCATATAATATCAAATCCTCAATAAAATAGTACTGCAGTACAATCCTTATTTATCTCCATAATTCATGTAACCAGTATACTGTTGACACAACACTCTAATGAAATAATTCTATAATAACAACATAAAAACATTAGTCACTCTTCTTCATCTAAGGTAGTATCATAACTTGATTATTATTTAATAAAATCATTTCCGGTATACTCTTATGAATGGGACATTGATTCACACAGTGTTTCAACGCCTTGCAGATGAAGCATTTTACATTTGAAAACTTTTTCTTACCCTTGCAATCATGTACTTGGTGTCCTTATTCTTCACACTTATAACAAACTCCCACTCCCTTAAAGCATTTACCAAGGTGATTCATTACACATTTATCACATATTAGAAAATCCTTCTTTCCCTTATTCCCTTTATCCATATTTATTTCTACCATCCTATTATTCTATGGATTCCCTTCAAATCCATAGGATTAAGAGAATTATTTACTGATCTTATTAACACATGATACTATTTATTCATATGATGATAATATATGGGAGACTATTTCCAATCTGAATGTTGGATTAATACCATGAATGATATGACCCTTATTACTCTTTGGATCATACGTATTGCTGGAGTTATCATTCCTTCTACTAGGCACCATTTCTAAACAATGGCATACACTAGGTCAGTTTATGAATCACAATTCATAATTCCAAACATGTAAAATACCTAACGTAAGTTGAATAGTTTATGGATATAATCCATAATCACAAAAATGTTTTCTTTAAGGAGGTATATACTAATAAACCCTTCATAGTGGTTTGTAAAGAAAATGAGAATTATCCTAAGAATATCCACCGGGAGTGTCGTAACCAAGAGTACAACAAGGCCTTCTGTTGTGCACTAGTTCCCGTTCGAGACTAGCTCAAAGCGGTGTTTTCGGGTTTTACCCCTAGGTACATCTGTGCCAGAGCCGCCTGTACCTACTCGTATCTAGACAGGGATGTATTTTCTTGGAAAACTCACAAAATCTTTACATTACCAAAATTCTAGGAAGTTATTCTATACTAATCTTCAAAGTTTATCTTATGATAATGTGCTATAATCAGAGTTTATCTAAATCTAGTTTCCAAGGTTATTGCTAAACTTCCTATGATACCAACTATAACGCCCCGACCCCAGTTACCCAGAGTTGTTGCATTAGTTTAATACATTGGCATGATTACAAAGAATCAAGTCCCGAAAGACCGATCAGTTTAACAGTCTTGGAAAATAGATTACATACATTAACTTTACATTACAATTTGAAGCATAAAACACAGCATAGATAGTTCTTTGAGAATTCCATTTTCCCTTTATCTTAACCCTGCATATCAATCATAATACACTTCTTGGAACCCTGGGAAAATAAAACATAAGAAAGGGGTGAGCTTAGATGCTCAGTAATGGTAAATAATTAAGCGGAAGCAATAAACTTTTAAGGCAAGATGTTTAATAAAAAAACAGCCTTTTAAACATAAACATGAACATAATATAGTAAAAATAAATGAAAAATTACCATATAAACATGCACATGGATATTCTACTAGTCAAATAATCACATGTAATAACTAATTACACAATGAGGGAATTCCTAATACCGAACATAATTACCACACAGTCAAGGCCTTGTGTTAAGACTACAAATAAATTTTTTTGTAAAGGACTTGTGCCAAGACACTAGTTTGTCTCATGAGACCTACTGATGCATCGAGGAGCTATAGTGGGCTCCACCCGTCACTTACTAAGTCCACTGCATTCCTCATATGAAAAAGTTGAAACATAACCTAAACATTCGTATTAAAATTAGCATACGAAATGTCATTACATTAACCATAAACCATGAATGGTATAAAAATAGAACATCCATAGTCAAACATATCATAACTCATTCAATACAACATGGAAGATTGTATTATAATAAATCAACCTCAATCAAAAAATAAAATATCCAGTAAAGGATGCTGGCATAGTTGAAAATGATGAGTAAAACTTTTTGAGAGAAATAACCTTTTTGTAAAATCATTTAAAAGTCACACATTTACAAAGGAATTAATTTAAAAAATATTTTTGAATCAAAGTTTCCCATACCACTTTGAAACTTTTGAAAATAATTATCATTTCAAAACATTCATGTCTATATAAATAAATCCTTAAAATCATTTTGAAAACATGGGCATTAATTAAAAAGGTTTAGAAAGATAAATATTTAAAACATTTAAAATTCTGATCTTGATAAAGGGTAATTTTTACAAATCCTTAAAATATTCATTTTGAACTCATTTTTATGAAAATGGGAATGGATGATAAAAATGTCCCAGTAAATACTTACACATAAACAATATCGAATAATAATGAGATTGATGAATTAACCCTTACCTTGAATATTCCTTTAGTCGAGGGTACGTTTAACCTCTTGTATGAAGACTGTAGTATGTTATTAAATTATACCAGAACCGTATTAATATTTATATTATTATACATTATTCATTTATTACTTTATACTACCCATTTAATAATAATTTCCTTGTTAAATTAACATTTCAGGTAATAATCGCTTTCTTTATCGTACGTGTTTTAAC
The DNA here is from genome assembly GCA_963277665.1 of Viscum album. Lineage (NCBI taxonomy): Eukaryota > Viridiplantae > Streptophyta > Magnoliopsida > Santalales > Viscaceae > Viscum > Viscum album. Next base: position 272,804,542 of record OY728155.1, on the reverse strand, counting down.
TTGTTACTATTGATTGTATCACAAGGATCATGATTTAAATACATTCAGAATATAAAACATGATTTATATATCATATATATTTAGAATATAAATATGTATAATAGACATATATATGAAATGGAAAACACAGTTTATGGAGACGGTAGTCCGTACGTACGCATAAATGCTATTTCCGTTTTGATAACGTATTGAACGGAACTAAGTGAATAAAATATATGTAATTACACACATATATATATATATATCTACAGTAGCATTATTATGTCATATATTACAAACATATTAGTAATATATATTTTTATAATTGTCGATGAATGGTGAATGTGGAAATGAATCTCATCGCGCCGTGGAGACGGTAATCCGTACGTACGCACGAGCGACAATATAATTTCCTTAAAGGTGTATAATTGGATGGTATATTAATTTTAAAGAGACATTGTAAAGACCCGTAAATTTCAAGGAAATTTTTTTCTTAATTTTCTTTGTAATTTTACAAGAGCGTAGCTTCTGACGGCGCCTGATTCCGAGGCCCGGTGTGCCCGGAATCATTTTCCGAAGTTTGGCTCAGGTACATTCAGTGAACGGACGAGCGGGTTTTTCTAACTTTTGAAACGGTGCCCGGAATCGAATTCTGAGGGCTCCGATGAAATCACAGCACCGGTATTCTCTTAGAAACGCCTCTTCCGGAGTTGCGTTTACTCGGGTGTGGTTTTTAATTTTCGGGCTTAAAGTTAAGAAATAAAATAATTTTGCTACAACTTTATTTTATTTCGCTTAAGCCACTTGGAAGCCACTTGAAGCCACTTAAAGGCGGCTTGAACTGAGTTGAACTGGATAGGATGCTATCCAGAAATATCCTACCTCTTGGTAGGATATTTGTGAGGTGGGGCCCACACGAGCCCCGCCGTTTCTTTCTGCTAAGAAACGCACCCGTGAAAACCCGTCTTAATGAAAGTCAACTGACGCGTTTCTTAAAATCTTAACAGACCATTTAATTGGGCTGTTTCTTTCGTGAATTAAATGAGATGTTTCTTTCGTTGAATTAATTCTACGAATTAATGGTTCGTTTCTTATCTTTTGAAATTCAAATGTTTAGTTGTGTAAATAAAATAAGGCTTAAGCTTATTTTATTTTGGGTTGAAACTTGTGGCGTGGAGAGGATTTGGAGGAAAGCGTTCTTCTTCGGCGAAGAACGCGAAGAACGCGAAGAACGCGAAGAACGCGAAGAACGCGAAGAACGCAAAGAACGCGAAGAACGCCAAACCTGCGGAGATCGACGACGCGAAGCCCTGTATCGCGACACCAACGGATCTCCCTTCGCGACGCTTTTTTCGCGACGATCCAACCCCGAGACAGCCTTCGTTCGACAACAACCAAGGTAGGCGGTTGCGCTTCTTTTTATTTTCTTTTTGGTTTTCAACAACAACATGGATTTAATTATTATTAATTAAATCCGTATGTTCTTGGTCCTCGGAGATCGTCGACGCGACGCCCTTCCGCGGTGTGACGATCACCTCCTTCCGTGATGGTCAATTCCGCGACGACCTCGCATTCGACAGCGACGGCGAGGTAGGGATTTATTTTGGGATTTACCCCCCTTTTTTTATTTATTTCCGTGAACGTTCTTTAAAAATTAAAGAACCGGAAACAAAGAAACAATTTTATTTTATTAAAATTGTTGGTTCATGTGTTGAACATTTTATTTTCTCCCGTTGTTTATATCTAACGCGGAGGGTGCAGGCCAAACGAACACAGCCCGACAACCCTCCGTCGTTCTTCGTGTTTTGCGGATTTGGCGGGCGACGACGGAACGTGCCGCAACGGGTGTTTGATGATCCCGTAGTAAAGAACGGAACCTGGGAGGAACAACGGCGCAGACGGGAAGGAAAACGGGCCACCAGAGCGACTTCGGCGGCCCGCGGAAGCCGGTGGTGGCGCGGGTCACCGGCGCGGCGGCGCCGGCGGCTGGAGGCGGCGGCACCCCGCAGGTGTCCATCGCGACACCCCGCGGGTGTCCAGTGCGACACCCCGCGGGTGCCGCGGGGGTGTCACGTGGGGCGGCGGCTTTCCCCCGCGACGGCCGCTCGGCCGAGTCGAGCCGGACCGGCCCTGTCCGGGCCAACCGGGTCGGACCCGACCCGGTTCGGGCCAACCGGGGGGGGGGGGGGGGTCGGGCCGGGTCGGCCCGGACCCGGACCCCCCGTCTTCGGACGACTTTCGTTCAAACGCCCGTAACTTGAGCTACGAGCCTCCAAACGACTCGCCGTCAGCGGCAACGCAATCCTTGGAGCGAGTCGGTCGTTTCGGTTTATCGCACTCAAAGTTTCGGAATACTTTGGCTTCGGCCGGGTTGGTTCGTACACGAAACCAACCGGGCCCTCGGAGCGGAAACACTCATATCTTGAGCTACGGACGTCCGATTGACGTGCCGTCAGCTTTGTTAGTTTCCTCTTAGTGAGACGGATCTTTTGGCTCACTCCGCCCGAGGTTTGGGCGCAGGTGGAGTACGGTCAGGTTGGTTTTGCCTTAAAAAGCAATCGGGCCCCTCGGACGAAAAAGCCAATAACTCTCAGACCGGGCGTCCGATTGACGCGCCGTCTGTTGCGTTGAAATCCTGTTGACGATACGGAACTTTTGGCATCCTTCGCCCGAGTTTTGGATACAGTTGGTAGTGGCCGGGTTGGATCGCACCCGAAATCCAACCGGGCCCCTGGAACGGAAAAGCTGATAACTCTCAGACAGGACGTCCGTTTGAAGAACCGCCAGCGGCGTTGAAGATCATGTTGAGAAACGGTCCCTATGAGTATACCCTATGAGAGATCGGGGTACAGTTGAGATACGACTGGGTTTGGTTCGCTCACGAAACCAACCGGGCCCTGGGACGAAAAGGCTAATAACTCACAGACCGGGCGTCCGATCGACGCGCCGTCTGTTGCGTTGAGACCCCTGTGACGAGGTGGTCCTTTAAGATACTTCTTCGTGGGACCTTGAGATACTTGGAGTATCGACTTGGAGCTCGTGGAGCGGACCCTCCCAGAGATGAGCGTGCGGAGTACGGAGACCGTGTAGCCGACTGAGACCCGACGACTGCTTGACCGACTCGACTTGGAGTGAGTCGACTAGCCCAGTGGATGGAGCACTACTTTGTTTGGGTGCAGACCCATGGCGGACGGAGCACTACCTGTGTGATAGTGCAGACCCGCGGTACTCGTCCGGAGAGTACCTCTGCAGGCTACTAGGGGGTGTGCACTACTGTGTTTGAGTGACATACCTCGGCGGGAAGCACTACTGTGTTTGGGTGGCTGGCCTGCGGTACTCGACAGGAGGAGTACCTCAGCAGTCTTAGGTTAGTGAGCAGTACCTCAGAGTCGTGACAGGACCACTGTACACTCTAGAGATGGAGCTCTTCAGTAGTTACGGTTTCGATAATGAAAATCCTGGTTTTAGCTGAGACTTTTGACCTTTGTGTTTCCTCATGATTGAGATGAGTTACTTGATAACTTAGGTATATGTATGGGCATATACCTAAGTAGAGTTTATCTGTTGAGATCTTCTTGTGGTTATCCTTGTTGGATTTAGTGAGACCTTGAGGGTCTCGGGGTCCCTACCGAGTATCGTTATACTCACCCCTGCACGGGCTATGCCCGCACCTCGTTGTGTTGGTTGCAGACGACAGGCAGTGCTGACGGAGGCCGAGTGTTCGAGGACTGGACGGTACCCGGAGGTGGACTACATGACAAGTCAGTGTCCGGAGGTGGACTTCACGGCGAGACGACACTCGGAGGAGGTTGACGGATGAGAGCACTGTGGAGGCTATCTATACCGACCCTTCAGGTAGGATTCGTGGTGGACGATCCAGGAGCTGCGCCATCTGTACCTACCCTTCAGGTAGGATCCGAGGAGGACGACCCAGGAGCCGCTTCTGTCCCTCCAGTTGTTGTCTTTTTCTGTTGTACTTTGTTCAGTTGTAGTTGTAATTTCATTTGGGTTTGTATTCTGGCCCATTTACTTTTCAGCACTTATTTTTGTACTTAGTGTTTTACTTCCGCTTGTACTCTGTGGTGTTTTGTTACTTTTATAAAGGAAATGCCTTCCCAGTTATCGGGATTTACGCCTTTGGTGCTAGTCGCCAGCCCCTGGCCTATGGAAGGCGGGCTTGGGGTAGTCACGGAACGGGCCCCAAGGACGGGTCGTGACAAATTGGTATCAAAGGTGGTCGGTTCTACCACATACTCTGATCTTTCTTTCTGTGAAGCAATAGTGTTAAGGGTACCGAGTGTGGTTTTCAGTTCAGGGAGTCCAGTGTTGGTGCGGGCGGCCGACGTATCCATACACCAGGACCCTGGCAACTGATTTCCGACTTTGTGCACGAAAACACTAATTGCGTGTGTGTTTTCAAAGGTTCCCCCCCTTAAAACAGCTCAAACCAGGTCAGATCACCAGGTATAATCGTTTGACCGTGTTACGTTGTTTCTTTCAGTATGCCTTTTCTCGGACGACCAACTAGAGCCCAGAGGGATGTGCGTGCTGACAGCCTGTCGAGTGACGAGGCTTCGGTACAGGGCCCTCTTGCAGTTGAGGCACCAGCGGAGGTGCCAGCGGTACTACCATACGTTGGGCCACCGATGCCACCAGCCCCAGCAGTAGGAGATGCCCGCTACTTGCGCGCACTGCATGAGTTCCAGCGCCAGAGGCCACCCAGGTTCGGGGGAGAGACGGACCCGCAGGCGGCTGAGGATTGGCTGGAGGCTGTGGTGGGAGTCTTCAGGCTATTGGGGACGCCATCGGACTTCATGGTGACCTTTGCTGCCAGCCTTCTTCAGGCAGCAGCAGGCAGGTGGTGGAGCCACTTGTTCCAGTTTTGCGATGGGATGGCTTTCACGTGAGAAGACTTTGAGACCTTCTTCAGGGTGGAGTTTGTGCCAGTAGCTCTACACCCCGAGCGTGTTCAGGAGCTGCTGCCTTTGCCGCGTGTTTTTCGATCAGAAGCCGAGTCATCTGTGGGCAGTAGACAGATGATGCAGAGGTCCAGGAGGACCAGACCAGCAGTTGGGCGATCTCGGGTTTTAGGACCGGTGGTGCGGGACACCCGGGGTGGGGTCAGAGCCAGGCGTGCCAGAAGCAGACTGTGTTACTCGTGTGGTAGAAAGGGACACCTGGCACGTGACTATCTGACTCCTCGTACAGTTGATCCATAGGCTTTTGAGGAGCCACCGAGGCAGAGGCAGCGACGAATTCTTGAGCAAAAGTAGAGCTCCTGGAGCAGGTGGACAGGAGCGGAACTAGTGGATACGTCTCTTGTACTTCTAGTTCCATGTTGATGTTGTTTTTTTGTGTCTTTGTACCATGAGTTGCAATAAAATAAAGACACTTATCTTGTGATGTTTTCTTTCCTGTCCTCTTTTGTGATGTTACTAAGTGGTCCTGGTTAAGACTGTTGACTTGACCCTCACTTTCAAAATTCCTACTGGAGGAGACCCAGTGACCTCACACTGATGCCGACAGTGTGACTCGACCCTTGTAGGCGAGAGTGACAGTTGGATCTCTTAGTAGTTACGTCGAGGCCTTACGACGTCATCCATGGCATGAATGCATCCTTCATTCCAGGATTGACTGTATTAGGCAATGGGCGTGGTTCATCTAGAGAGGGGATGAGACCGGGTTTCTCTTTTCGGCAAAGGAGAAATTTTAGCAGCTCTTCCAGATCGTATGCAAAGGAGGTGTAGTTCATCCAGGAGCGGATGAAGACTGCACAGTGCAGTAAGAAACAGGAAACCAGTGCCAGTCTTAGAGACTCGGGCGTGTTAAATGTTTCAAGAAGAGGTAGCTTTAAATAGAGATGAGTCTGCGAAGCGGCAGACGTGAAGGCAAAGCTAGGAGAGCAGCATGAGGTGGTGTACATATTAACATGCTACAACCACCCGCCTTAGTTATTCCCGCCAGGCTCAGGGAGCTGGAGGGCGGAGGAAGAGTGCGGCTGCATGCGGTCAAGGAGTGTGACCTAATGGCTCTAGAAATGATTCAAGGGACAGTCTATGTCCACTACTAGCTGCTGTAGTAACAGACGTTGATATGAATCATTCCTCGCTTCCACAAATCTTGTTCCAGACCTAGAGTTTCCGGTAAGCCGTGGACTTGACCCTCACGTCTGGAGATACCTTGGGAGGATACTCGATAATCACACTTACGCCGACGGTGTGGTCAGACCCTCGAGGCGAGAGTTCTGGTTGGAATCTCTTGGTGGCAGCGTCGAGGCCTTACGATGTTAGTTTGAGTATGGAATGGGCAATAACTGTTCATACTCAAATTGACGGTTTTAGGCAAACATTGGGATGGGTTTTCCTTGGTCGGCGGAAAAGGAAACCTCAGGCAGTGCAGGGTAACTCTTGCACAGGAGGGTGCGACCGATCACTCTTGAGTCGGTCAACCTTACCCTCATAGAAGCAGTCGTTTTGAGTTTCAGTTCCAGCAGAAATGCAGACCTCTGGAGTTCGAGGATGACGACCACGTCTTCTTACGGGTCTCACCTCGACGAGGTTTACGGAGATGTGGCATGGGAGGCAAGTTATCTCTGAGGTTCAACGGACATTTCTAGGTCCTCATCTGGGTAGGCGAGGTGGTTTACCGCTTGGCCCATCCACCTCAATTGCACTAGGTGCACGACGTTTCCACGTATCTCAGCGGAGGAGATACGTGCACGACCCAACACAAATCTTTGACCATGGGGAGCTGGTCTTTGGTGATGAGGTGACTTTTACGGAGTTTCCTATGGGGATCGAGGATCGACAGGAGCGGATCCTAGGAGGACGGTCGATTCCTCTTGTGCACTTTATTTGGCAGCTCGGGGACCTCCAGGAGAGCACTTGGGAGTGGAAGGCTCAGATGCGTGCTCAGTACTGCCTTTGTTTCCCTAAGTTTGTGTTGGAGCTTTACGGGGACGTAAAGCCCTGTGGTGGGAGTAATGTAAAGACCCGTAAATTTCAAAGAAATTTTTTTCTTAATTTTTTTTGGAATTTTACAAGAGCGCAGCTTCTGACGGTGCCTGATTCCGAGGCCCGGTGTGCCCGGAATCATTTTCCGAAGTTTGGCTCGGGTACGTTCAGTGAACGGACGAGCGGGTTTTTCTAACTTTTGAACCGGTGCCCGGAATCGAATTCTAAGGGCTCCGATGAAATCGCAGCGCCGATATTCGCTTAGAAACGCCTCTTCCGGAGTTGCGTTTGCTCGGGTGTGGTTTTTAATTTTCGGGCTTAAAGTTAAGAAATAAAATAATTTTGCTACAACTTTATTTTATTTCGCTTAAGCCACTTGGAAGCCACTTGAAGCCACTTAAAGGCGGCTTGAACTGAGTTGAACTGGATAGGATGCTATCCAGAAATATCCTACCCCTTGGTAGGATATTTGTGAGGTGGGGCCCGCACGAGCCCCGCCGTTTCTTTCCGCTAAGAAACGCACCCGTGAAAACTCGTCTTAATGAAAGTCAACTGACGTGTTTCTTAAAATCTTAACAGACCATTTACTTGGGCTGTTTCTTTCGTGAATTAAATGAGCTGTTTCTTTCGTTGAATTAATTCTACGAATTAATGGTTCGTTTCTTATCTTTTGAAATTCAAATGTTTAGTTGTGTAAATAAAATAAGGCTTAAGCTTATTTTATTTTGGGTTGAAACTTGTGGCGTGGAGAGGATTTGGAGGAAAGCGTTCTTCTTCGGCGAAGAACGCGAAGAATGCGAAGAACGCGAAGAACGCGAAGAACGCGAAGAACGCCAAACCTGCGGAGATCGACGACACGAAGCCTTGTACCGCGACGCCAACGGATCTCCCTTCGCGACGCTTCTTCCGCGACGATCCAACCCCGCGACAGCCTTCGATCGACAACAACCAAGGTAGGGGGCTGCGCTTCTTTTTATTTTCTTTTTGGTTTTCAACAACAACATGGATTTAATTATTATTAATTAAATCCGTATGTTCTTGGTCCTCGGAGATCGTCGATGCGACGCCCTTCCGCGGTGTGACGATCACCTCCTTCTGCGACGGTCAATTCCGCGACGACCTCGCATCCGACAGCGACGACGAGGTAGGGATTTATTTTGGGATTTACCCCGCTTTTTTTTATTTATTTCCGTGAACATTCTTTAAAAATTAAAGAACCGGAAACAAAGAAACAATTTTATTTTATTAAAATTGTTGGTTCATGTGTTGAACATTTTATTTTCTCCCGCTGTTTATATCTAACGCGGAGGGTGCGGGCCAAACGAACACGGCCCGGCAACCCTCCGTCGTTCTTCGTGTTTTGCGGATTTGGCGGGCGACGACAGAACGTGCTGCAACGGGTGTTTGATGATCCCGCAGTAAAGAACGGAACCCGGGAGGAACAACGGCGCATACGGGAAGGAAAACGGGCCACCGGAGCGACTTCGGCGGCCCGCGGAAGCCGGTGGTGGCGCGGGTCGCCGACGTGGCAGTGCCGGCGGCCGGAGGCGGCGGCACCCCGCGGGTGTCCAGCGCGACACCCCGCGGGTGCCGCGGGTGTCCAGCGCGACACCCCGCGGGTGCCGCGGGTGTCCAGCGCGACACCCTGCGGGTGCCGCGGGTGTCCAGCGCGACACCCCGCGGATGTCGCGGGGTTGTCACGCGGCACCCCGCGGGTGCCGTGGGTGTCCAGCGCGACACCCCACGGGTGCCGCGGGGTTGTCACGCGGCGTGTCCGGCTGTCTGGCCGACACCCCACGGGTGCCGCGGGGGTGTCACGTGGGGCAGCGGCTTTCCCCCGCGACGGCCGCCCGGCCGAGCCGAGCCGGACCGGCCCTGGCCGGGCCAACCGGGTCGGACCCGACCCGGTTCGGGCCAACCAGGGGGGGGGGGGTCGGGTCGGGTCGGCCCGGGCCCGGACCCCCCGTCTTCGGACGACTTTCGTTCAAACGCCCGTAACTTGAGGTACGGGCCTCCAAACGACTCGCCGTCCGCGGCAAAGCAATCCTTGGAGCGAGTCGGTCGTTTCGGTTTATCGCACTCAAAGTTTCGGAATACTCTGGGTTCGGCCGGGTTGGTTCATACACGAAACCAACCGGGCCCTCGGAGCGGAAACGCTCATATCTTGAGCTACGGATGTCCGATTGACGTGCCGTCAGCTTTGTTAGTTTCCTCTTAGTGAGATGGATCTTTTGGCTCACTCCGCCCGAGGTTTGGGCGCAGGTGGAGTACGGTCGGGTTGGTTTTTCCTTAAAAAGCAACCGGGCCCCTGGGACGAAAAAGCCAATAACTCTCAGACCGGGCGTCCGATTGACGCGCCGTCTGTTGCGTTGAGTTCCTGTTGACGATACGGAACTTTTGGCATCCTTCGCCCGAGTTTTGGATACAGTTGGTAGTGGCCGGGTTGGATCGCACCCGAAATCCAACCGGGCCCCTGGAACGGAAAAGCTGATAACTCTCAGACAGGACGTCCGTTTGACGAACCGTCAGCGGCGTTGAAGATCACGTTGAGAAACGGTCCCTATGAGTATACCCTATTAGAGATCGGGGTACAGTTGAGATACGACTAGGTTTGATTCGCTCACGAAACCAACCGGGCCCCTGGGACGAAAAGGCTAATAACTCACAGACCGGGCGTCCGATCGACGCGCCGTCTGTTGCGTTGAGACCCCTGTGACGAGGTGGTCCTTTGAGATACTTCTTCGTGGGACCTTGAGATACTTGGAGTATCGACTTGCAGCTCGTGGAGCGGACCCTCCCAGAGACGAGCGTGCGGTGTATGGAGACCGTGTAGCCGACTGAGACCTGACGACTGCTTGACCGACTCGACTTGGAGTGATTCGACTAGCCCAGTGGACGGAGCACTACTTTGTTTGGGTGCAGACCCATGGAGGATGGAGCACTACCTATGTGATAGTGCAGACCCGCGGTACTCGTCCGGAGAGTACCTCTGCAGGCTACTAGGGGGTGTGCACTACTGTGTTTGAGTGACATACCTCGGCGGGAAGCACTACTGTGTTTGGGTGGCTGGCCCGCGGTACTCGACAGGAGGAGTACCTCAGCAGTCTTAGGTTAGTGAGCAGTACCTCGAAGTCGTGACAAGACCACTGTACACTCTAGAGACGGAGCTCTTCAGTAGTTACGGTTTCGATAATGAAAATCCTGGTTTGAGCTGAGACTTTTGACCTTTGTGTTTCCTCATGATTGAGATGAGTTACTTGATAACTTAGGTATATGTATGGGCATATACCTAAGTAGAGTTTATCTGTTGAGATCTTCTTGTGGTTATCCTTGTTGGATTTAGTGAGACATTGAGGGTCTCGGGGTCCCTACCGAGTATCGTTATACTCACCCCTGCACGGGCTATGCCCGCACCTCGTTGTGTTGGTTGCAGACGACAGGCAGTGCTGACGGAGGCCGAGTGTTCGAGGACTGGACGGTACCCGGAGGTGGACTACACGACAAGTCAGTGTCCGGAGGTGGACTTCACGGCGAGACGACACTCGGAGGAGGTTGACGGACGAGAGCACTGTGGAGGCTATCTGTACCCACCCTTCAGGTAGGATTCATGGTGGACGATCCAGGAGCTGCGCCATCTGTACCTACCCTTCAGGTAGGATCTGAGGAGGACGACCCAGGAGCCGCTTCCGTCCCTCCAGCTGTTGTCTTTTTCTGTTGTACTTTGTTCAATTGTAGTTGTACTTTCTTTTGGGTTTGTATTCTGGCCCATTTACTTTTCAGCACTTCTTTTTGTACTTAGTGTTTTACTTCCGCTTGTACTTTGTGGTGTTTTGTTACTTTTATAAAGGCAATGCCTTCCCAGTTATCGGGATTTACACCTTTGGTGCTAGTCGCCAGCCCCTGGCCTATGGAAGGAGGGCTTGGGGTAGTCACGACACGGGCCCTGAGGACGGGTCGTGACAGACATTATAATGTTATTTTCATTATTTATATACATATTAGTCATCATTATATCCATCCAAATAACATAGTGTTGAATAAAAAATACACCACGGCGTGGAGACGGTAAGTCGTACGCACGCACGCATGGTGAAATTATCACTCATAAGATGGATAGAATAATGAATATAGTTGTGAAATATTTATAATAACATAAAAACATATAGAATATACTGGATTTATTATTTTATAATGGAAATAACAAATAAAGAATAAGTGGAAAAAGAATGGAACTTGAAAAAGGGTGGTGAAATCATTACTTCTTCTTCAGGTTCTTCCTTTTGATTTTATCAAAAGGGCTCCTTAGGTTGGCTTTATAATCAAACTAAGGCCTCTAGGTTGAATTGAGAGAAGTTGGGATGATATTTGGTCAGAGGTTGGCCGAGCCAAATGGCTTTGGAGGTGTGATTTTGAGAGAAGGGGAAGTTCCCTTTTATAAGAGGGTCGAGGGTCACTTTTAGAAAAGATTAAAGTATTAATTTATTATACAATCATATTCGGTTTATAATAGTTTAAAATGAATTTATTTCGATCCTTAGGTGGTTATGGGTCGAAATTCTCTCAACCAATAGGTTTTAGATAAGTTTAGGTTACCATTTTAACCTTATCATTTAGATTTAACTCTTAGTTAAATAGTTTAACTTCTACCGTGTCTTAATGTATTCTTACTATATATGGTTAATAAACTTAATATAAACTTACAAGAGAACCTCAAGTGAATCATTAATTATATATATAATATTATTTAATCCTTTTGGATGGACCTTACATTTTTAACAATATTATATCAACCAATAATATAGTATTTGTTTTAAATATTAATTTATGTCAATTTCGACACTATTTGGTATTTTGTTTTTGTGAAAGTCATCACAACTTGATTAATTTGAAAAAGATACTTTGAATAAGCCCTAAAATGTCATAGTCACATAGATAATTCTTGTATGTCATAAAAAATTTGAAATTATATCTATTTTAATATTTATAATACCATTTATTTGATTCTTTCATTAATAAGGTAATTACTGCATCATCATTGTGTCATAAATAAATTTCATTATTTAGTGTCTAAAAATTATAAATAAAATACCATGATGTAGTAAATCTTTTTATCTTTCTAATTAATATTTATAGACGAATTTATCGTATATATAACCCTATATTAAAAATGGTTTAGTTAATAAACTTTGAATTTAACACTTTTAACTTTTCTTTAAATTAAATAATAATAAATGTCCTAATCTAATCCAAGTGGACCTAAAGGGTCATATTTTATTCCTAAGGTTGTTTTTGGTCGAATTACACTTATCCAATAGAATTAGGACATGTGTTAGGGTAATAATAATATCATTTTTACCCTTAATTACCCTATTTACTTTTAATCGTGGTATATAAAAGTAAAAAGTTACTATTCATCAATTTTTTTAACTTTTTGAACCTCATTTTACTCCTTGATATTAACCGTGTCTCTTAGATTTTTGAAATTCAACTCACAGAAGCGGTAAAATTATGTTTTATGTGAATTTACAAATTCTCCTAGGAGATGGATAAAAGATGGTGAAAAGTTCAATAAAATTTTTATATATCTAAAATTATTATAAACTGACTCCAATGAATTACATTGAACTTATATAGGTGTTATGTATCTATTTTGACCTAAAATAAATTTAAATAAAATAAATAATTATTTAAATAATAATTTGGTTTTAAACCATAACTCAGTGTTTTTCACTATTCATCAAAAATTGAAAGTTTTCAGAAAAATATCAAAAATTCACCCTAAGCTAATTTCAATATTACAAATCCAAAACTTATGTCTATTTTACCAAATTAGAAACATAGAAGTTTCATTTATTAATTTAAAATTAATTCTCATTGTCAAAACAAATAGCGTGTTTTTAAGAAACAATAACTATCAAAAGATTAACACTTGTTTATGTTTAATTTAAATGTGAAATTAATCCGAATGATCAAAATTGGATTAAAGGGTAAAAATATAATCTAATTATGCTTCCAAAACATTAAAATTTATAATTCAACACTATTAATTATTTTGATTAAAAAGGTTGCTTTTAGTTAAAATATAGTATTTTTTACTATTCACCCAAATATGAAAGTTATCAGAAAAACACCAGAAATTTATTGAAACTAAATTATTTTGTCCAGATTCTAAAGAAGAAGTTTATTTTGTAAAATTTAATATATAAAAGTTTTAAATATTGTATTTAAAAAAAGGTTCTCCATTAAAAGGCGGAAAAATTGCATTTTTTGAAAAATACTTTTTTCTGAAAAAATAGTATTTGTTCTTAAATTATGTCTAAGAAACTCATAATATGAATTCTGAAATTATAAGTATTATATAAAGTTCAAAATTAAGTTAATACTATTCATAACTACTTTTGAATGGCTAGTTTGATAAGTTGTGGTGCGCTTGAACTCGGTGTTGTGTGTAGTGCATGTTACTGAATTACTTTGAAGAAATAATGTAATTTGAAATCTTGGGGTGTTACATATCACTGTTGATAAAATAAATGACTGACCCAATGCATGTACTCTCCTATGAGGAAATTGAACTGGAACCCAATCTGTCTTATTGTGAAGAGCTTGTCAAAATTCTTGATAACAGAGAACAAGTGCAGAGAAACCGAACGACTCGTCTGGTAAAAGTTATATGGAGAAACCATAAGATGGAAGAGGCAACATGAGAACCTGAGGAACTTATGATAAAGAACCACCCAAATCTTTTTATGTAGTAATATTATAGAAATTTCGAGGATGAAATTATTTTAAAGAAGGGGAGAATGTAACACCCCAAGTTTCCACGGTACGTTTCCCTTTGAATAATGCAGCAGCCTGCATTGTACGTAACTTGGAGTATTAACACACCACGACCAATGAAACTAGCCATTATTTATAGTAATTCCCACTTTTTTGAAATTTTAAAAATTTTAATTTTAAAAATGTACTTCATTTTTAGATTCGGAATATCAAAATTAGCTTACGGTGATTTTTTGATATTTTTTTGAGAACTTTCAATTTTTGAGGAATAGTGAAAAACACTACGTTATTGTTTAAAACCAAATTTTTATTTAAATAATTAGTTATTTTATTTTAATCTATTTTATGTCAAAATTGATACATAACATCTATATATGTTCATTTTAATTCAATGGAGTATTTTATAATAAGTTTAGATATATAAAATTTTATTGAACTTTTTACCGTTTTTACCCACCTTCTAGGAGCATTTACAAATTTGAAAAAAACTTAATTTTACTGCTTCTGTGAGTTGATTTTCAAAAATTCGAGAGACACAGTTAACATTAGTAAGTAAAATGTGGTTCAATAAGATGAAAACAATTTTTGGTGAATAGTAACTTTTGACTTTTATTTACCATGGTTAAAAGTAAATAGGGTAATTAAGGGTAAAAATGATATTATAATTACCCTAACACATGTTATAATTCTATTGGATAAGTGTAATTAGACCAAAAATAACCTTAGGAATAAAATATGATCCTTTTGGTCCACTTCTATTAGATTAGGACATTTATTATTATTTTATTTAAAGAAGAGTTAAAAGTGTTAAATTCAAAGTTTATTAACTAAACCATTTTTAATATAGGGTTATACATATGATAAATTCAACTATAAATATTAATTATAAAGATAATAATATTTAATAAATAATTTTATTTTATTTATAAATTTTATACATTAAATAATTTAATTTATTTATGACACAATGATGATGCAATAATTACCTTATTAATGAAATATTAAAATATTTGATATTATAAATATCCAAATAAATGTAATTTGAGACTTTTGATGAATTCCACTAATTTTATAGGTTAATATGACATTCTAGGGTTGATTAAAATTTTTTTTTCGAATTAATCATGCGGTTATGATTTAAAAAAAATACTAAATAGTGTCAAAATTGACCTAATTGAGTTTTTAAAACAAATACTATATTATTAATTGATATAATATTCTTAAAAATCTAAGGTTCATCCAAAGAAATTATATGAGGTTATATATATTAATAATTAACCGCTTGGGGTTCTCTTGGCTTGTTATAGTAAGTTTATTAACCATATAATATAAAAATAAAAAGAGACATGGTAAATGTCAAACTATTTAACTAAAAGTTGTATCTAAAAGATAATGTTAATATGATGACCTAAACCTGTCTAAAACCTATTTGCTGAGAGGTTTTAGAACCATTCCCACCTTATCCTCAAAATAAATTATTTTGGAGTCATTAGAAACTGAAAATGATTTTATTATAAAATAATATTTTAAGCTTTTCCTAAAGTGACCCTCACCTCTCTTATAAAGGGGTACTTCCCCTTCTCTTAATTTCACATGTAAAAAGCCATTTGGCTCGGCCAAACATACCCAAATATCCTCCTTACTTTCCTCCCTTCATCCTAGAATCATTTCTTTGGTAAAAAATCCAACCTAAGGATCCATTTTGATCAAATCAAAAGGAAGAACCCGAAGAAGAGGTAAATATTTCATCACCTATTTCAAGTTCTTTTCTTCTTAAACTTCCTATTTATTTGTTTTTTCCATTCTAAAATAATAACTCCAGTATATTCTATATATTGTGATGTTATTATAAAAATGTTACAACCATATTCATTATTCTATCCATCATATGAATGAAAAAGTCACCATACGTGCGTACGTACGACTTACCGTCTCCACGTCGTGGTGTAGTTTGTTATTCCAACACTTCATTATTTGGATGAGTATAATAATGAGTATAACTGATGTAAATAATAAATATAAAATTTTAATGATTCTGTATATATGATATAACATCCAATTACATATGATTTTTCCATCAATTTAATGATATTGTCGCTCGTGCATACGTACGGATTACTGTCTCCACGAATGCGATGAGATTCATTACCCATCGTAATCATTCAAGAATAATTTTCATTTTATGATTAAAAATAATTTTTAAGAACTTAATATCATTCTGTATATCAATAAAATACATCCCATCCATAAAAAACATGGCTTACATAACCGATCATATAAAGGAAAACAGACCAGTTAACACTTGAAATGATGATACTAATAAAATATTATTAACAAAGGAATATTAGAGGATCATATATGATATCTAATTTATGTATATAGTTATTGTATAATTTAATAACAATCATTTAACTCTTATACATAAGGTTAACTTACCGTCGACTAAGAAAAAGTAAAAGGTAAGGGTTAATTTCACAATCTCTTTATTATCTAAGGTTGTATTTATGTAAGTATCTACTGTGACCTCTTTATCATCCACATCCATGTTTCTTAAAAATATATTTTAAAACATTTTTAATATTTATTTTGACCTTTTATAAAATTGTTTGAAAGGAATCTTTCTGTCATTTTCCAAACATGGTACTTTATGACCTTTTCGACAAAATTAAGGTAAGAATGCTTTTTTAACTTATACGACGGGTGTGGCTATTTTCTACCGTTATATCATCAATGAATCTTCCCATACAAGCTTATAATAATATTTTCAAAATAAATATTTTCTTTTATAATTATGTGACATTTAAATGATTTCAAAATAGAAAGAGTTATTTATTTCAAATACTTTTCATTTCATCTATGTCAACATCCTTTGATAGATTTTAAATTTATTTGAAGTTGATTTATTATGATACAAATATTACATATTATATTGAAGGTTTTGTGATATGTTTGACTGTGGATATGTTATTTTTACACCATTCATGGTTTATGGATAAATTATTGACATTTCATATGCTAGTTTTAATACGAATGTTTATGTTATGTTTAAACCTTTTCATATGAGGAATGCACTGGACTTAGCAAGTGATGGGTAGAGCCCGTTATAGCTCCTCGATGTATCGGTAGGTCTCATGAGACAAACTAGTGTGTTGGAACAATTCCTTGAAAAATTATTATTTGTAGTCTTGGCACAAGGCCTTGACTATGTGGTTATGAAGTCCGACATTATGCATTCTATCATTATGAAAGTGGATATTGATATTTCATGTGATTATTCGACTGGTAGAATATCTCTATGAATAAGTAAATGGAATTATTTGATTTTATCTTTTCCATATTATGCTTAAGTTTTAGTTTAAAAGGCTTTTGTTTTAGTCTTATACATTTCCTTAAATGTTTATACTTATTTATGAAAGTTTCCGATATATTGTTATCCTTACTAAGCATCCGAGCTCACCCCTTTATATGTTTTATTTTTCCTAGGATGTGAAGAAGTATGTTATGGTTGACCTGCAGGGATAGGATAAGGATATAAGTGTGTTAAAAAGGGGACAAAGTGTTGTTGATGTTTTTATTTCATGATTTAATGTAAAACATATGAATTTATCTAGTACTTCCAAGGTTACTAAACTGATTGATCTTTCGGGACATGATTCCTTGTATCATGCCAATGTTATGTAATAATGCACCGACTCTAGGTAACTAGGGTCAGGGCATTACTTGATAACTACAATATATTATATATACTTTATGGTTATTATTTCAATGGAAAATCCACCATAAATTCACTTCTTCTTTATCTCTTTTTTATTCCAACAATGAAAACATCATCCATGAGGTGCTGATTTACCGCTGTCGTGGATGATGTGTTTTCATTTTTCAATTCCTCCTTCAAGGATGGTCATAAAAACATTTAATGGTTAAAACATAATTTAATATGTTTAATACAACTTATTTAATGTTATTGAACCAATATATATATATATATATTTAATATTAATTTATAACACAAAACTAGCACGTGATGATCGAAAAAATGCCAAAATAATCCAAACGATTATCACTAATATTTTATCTAATGATTCATCCACATACCATATAACTGAATGAATTATATGAACATTTAATATTTTTTATGTTCATTAAAAACATATAATTTCAATTATGGATATCTATTCTTATTCTATACGATGCTCCATACATATATACAAGTAAATCGACCATGAAAACTATGGAAACGACTGCTCTCAAACGATAAATTTGTATTTCATAACTCATCAAAAATACTATAAATAAACTTAATAAAATTATACTAAATAAAATATAATTAGAAAATATTATTTATTAATTAATTAATGGATTTAATATGATTATATAGAATATTAAGATCAAGTGAGGAACACATTCAGACATAAGGTAAGAGTTTTTTCATCTCACCTTTATTTCTTTGAGATATACCTTATTCACCAAAATTTCTTATGTGCAATGTATGTATACTGAAAATTATTGTATAATATCATGAATATATTTATCTTCATGGTATTAAATGTCTCATTTTATTATTATTACATGTAGGGGGAATATGATTTGATTAATTACAAAGTGGTAAGGGATTCTACCTGAACCTCCATTTTTCTTTCGGGTTATGCTTTCTCTTTCTTCACCCCAAATTCATTTTATTTATTTTTATATAATTATTATTAATTATACTTATATGTTAAAAAATTAGGTATATAGATCATTTCATATTTTTTATGGTGAAATACATGTTTTATAGGGTTTCTCTTTTTAATTCCTCATGATAAGCAAGCTTAATTAAATGGAATTTCCCAATTTCTTTCCCATTTTCAAGTGAAATCCATAAATTTTTTTAATCCTACATTTTTTATAACATCATTAATTTATCATGAAAAGCTATATTGGTTCATTTATGGTTTTATATAATATATTTTTCCTTTTACAATTTAAATTCTTTTTAATGTTGTCCTTAAATCGCACTAAAACGCTTCATCGCTAAAGTTTCATAAACACTCTTTTTACTTATTTTTACTTTAGTTGGACATAATTTATTCCTCAAATATAATTTCATTATCCTTTCATTTTCTTTAATATGATATTCACTTTTACAATCTGATTTTATTTCAAATACGAATGATTTTCTAAAAGAACTCTTCTTTTCAAAGTAAAAGGATACTTCTCTCAGGAATTTATTAATGATTTTATTAGAGTATTTTCATTTATGATTATGATTCAAATATTTCAAAGTGGTATGAGACACTTTTATTTTAAGATATATTTTTAAATCAATTATTTGATATATGAGTAATGCATTGGACTTAGTAAGTGATGGGTCGGGCCCACTATAGCCCCTTGATGCATCAGTTGGTCTAATGCAACAAACTAAACCTATTTTTGGCCAAAGCCTTACCCATTTATATAGGCTTCTTGGCCAAGACCTTGATGGTATTTTTATGATGTATGGAATTATTCATTATCTTTTTTATTATATTAGTAATTTATAGTCCATGTGATTATTTGACTAGAAGAATATGCACGGTTAAGTTTCATTCTCATGTGATTATTTATATGGAATTATTTATTCAGATATTATTCATAACATATTATGCTCAAAATTATGTTTTAATGGAATGTGTTTTTAGTTATTCACCATTCCTTATAGTTATGTTTATTTATGATAGGTTTTGTTGTATTGTTTACCCATACTGAGTATCTGAGCTCAATACTTTCATATGTTTTATTTTTTCCCAGGATGTGAATATGAATATTATGAATGACATAAAGTGATAATGTAAAAGTTTATGGATGTTTCCCATGGTGTTTTTATGTTATTTTTTCCTTTCAAGTTTTAATTTAAAACTTATGTTTGATTCTAGTTTTTCAAAGATACTAAATGAATCGGTCCTTTGGGATGCATACACTTATTCATAGTACAAATTTAATAAGGTTAGGCACCAGATCTGAGCTACTGGGGTCAGGTTATTTATAGTTGGTATAAGAGGAATTTTAGTAGAAACTTTGGAAACTACATTTAGAAAACATATATTAGAAAACATAACCCTAAGATAGTCTTTTAGGATAAGAATATAAGAACATCCTATAATATTGGTAAGGTAGGGATTATGTGGGTCTTCTTAGAAATACATCCCAATCTAGATACTAAAAGTGGAAATGGTTCTGGCACAAATATACCTAGGGTTAACAACTCTAACAAGGTTCATCGGGCCTGACTCGACATAACTTGGTACATGACAACGTGCCTTACTACGCACCTGGTTTAACACACATGGGGGATAGGATTAGGATGATTCAAATTTTCTTTATAAACCATTATTGTCACGACCCGTCCTTGGGGCCCGTGTCGTGACTACCCCAAGCCCGACTTCTATAGGCCAGGGGATGGAGACTAGCACCAAGGTGTAAATCCCAGAAAAGGGAAGGCATTTACTTTGTAAAGTAAACAACAAACACCATAGAGAAAGCAGGCAGAAGTAAACACTAAGTAGAAACTGGTTCAACAGTAAGTGCAGAAAAGTAAGTGGGCCAGAATACAAACCCAAACTGAAAGTAAAGTACAAATAGAAGGGGAAAACAGCAACTGAAAAGTAAAGCCGCAATCGTCGAGCTGTCCACTAGAAATCTCACCGGAAGGGTGGGTACAGATAGCCTCCACTGCTCCTCGGGTCCAGCCGTCCGCTCCGAGTACATTCCGCCCAGTGGTCCACCTCCAGGTACCGTCCTGCTTTGCAAGCCTCAACCACGATGAGCGCTGTCCGTCGTCTGCAACCAACACTGTAACATCCCAAGTAAGTAATGAATAATAGATATTTTTATCCATGTCTATTAATGATTAAGATAGTGTTTTAGAGGCTTAAAATGAAAATAAATACAATCTTATGCATGGAATAAACTAATATTCTTAAAAGATTGTTTTACTGCCTTTTGATGGCAAACCATTTTTGAATCTATATTTTGACAATTTTATAAACTATGTTTGTCAAAATAAACTTATCCTTTATGATTGGGACATCAAAATTTACCTTGTGTGAATTTTTGGTATTTTTCTGACAATATTCATTTTTTAATGAATAATGAAAAATACTGCATTTCACATCAAAACTACTTTTTAATCTAATTTATTTATATGATTAGATTATGTTTTGAATTGATTTTGAAGTGAAATTAGAATATATTTTTACCATTTTATCCAATGGTGGTCATTGGAATCAATTTCACTTTGAAATTAGACTTAAACTGGTGTCAATCTTTTGATACTTATTGTTTTGTAAAAATACGCGTTTTACTCTGGCAGCGGGAATTAATTATTAAATTAATTAATGTGACTTATATGATTTGAATTTTGTAAAATAGACTTCATTTTTGAATTAGGAATATCAAATATAGCTTAGGGTAAATTTTTGGTAAATTTTTGAAAAACTTCAATTTTTGATGAATAGTGAAACCACTAAGTGGTAATCAAGCAAACTGATTTTTCAGTTAAATGAAAGTTTACCACTAATGTGTATTGAATTTTAAAAATCCGACATACATGGTTGTCATTAGTATGTAAAATGTGGTTCAATGAGATTATAATAATTTTTTGGTGAATAGTAACTTATTAAGTTCTTAATCACGATTAGTGGTAATTAGGGTAGTTTAAGGTCTAAATAAGGCTTTAATAATATGAAATGACCTAGAAACAAGTCCCAACCTCATTGGTTGTGTCATGGCCGACCATGAAATGCCATGGGTCAACTTGGGGACCCCATGGATCCACTTTTGTTGGGAAATGACATAAATTACTTTTTATTTAATGTTAAAGTGAAAATGACACAAACATAATATGTTTTACAAAAACAATTTTTAAGTTGGGTTATACAAGTCAAAATTTTGATTATAAATAGTCATTGGAAATATAAAAAGATTTACTACATCATAGTATTTTGTTTATAATTTTTAGACATTAAATAAATTAAATTATTTATGACATAATAATGATGCAGCGATGACATCATTATTTGACGATTTAAATAAAATGGAAAGACAATGTAAAATCTATGAACTACACATGGCCAAAACCAATTGGATGAGTGGATTTCGAACCCTTATCACCTTATCCACGAATTATATCAATGTGGGACCTTTTGAAACCGAAACACATTTTCAAATAAAGTAATGTTTCTTTACTTTCCAAAAGTGCCCCTCCTCTCCTCTTATAAAAGGCCCCCACCTCTACCTCATTTAACACACTACTCAAGACTTTGGCTCGGCCAACCCCTGCCCATTTACTCTCTCCACATCCCTATACTCATCCTAGAGGATTCCCTTTGGGCAGAATCCTTTCAAAGGAAGCCTTTAGGCTCAAATCAAAAGGAGTTACACTTTTTAAGGTAATTCGTTCTCTCATGTTCATTTCTTTTATTTTGCTTCTACAACCCCCTAAACTCTTTTTATTTACTTCTTTTGTAACAACACCAGTATATTAAATATACTAGGATGTTGTTATAAGATTTATTTGAGCTACACTCTCACACAACTACATCAAAGGGTTAAAGAACATACAGTTTCCGTGGATGGAGAAATCCTACCTCCCGAAACGATGATTGTTCAACACTCATTTAACACCTTCAAAGGTGGACATTATGATGTCACTATTTTTGTATATGATATATGATATGTTTATGTTTTCCTTAAGCTTCTGTTTTTTTCATTTTGGGCATACCTTTATGGTTTCCATTATGGGTAAACACGATATCTTCATTTTAGGAAGTGCGGACTACCGCCCCCTGAAAGTGATTTGATTCGTTAATACCATATGTGGGATGTGTAAAGGATAAAGTTAATGATATTATATATGTTATTATACTGGAATTATAATATACTCTTATATCATTATGATTCCATTCCAGAAAATATGAAATAGAAATGGAAGTAGCGTTCATGCGTACGTACGACTTACCGTCTCCATGAACGGTGCATTTCATTTCTTACCTCTAAATGATTATGTAATATTATAAATGCATGTATGTACTGGATATATAAGACATATATGATATCTACATCATGAATAACATTCTGGATATAATGAACCTTTGACCAAATTAACAACATGTAAGTGTAATAAGTCTATTTTTGACTTAAGAACCAAATACCGACAAAATGAACATTATTAACTTAAATGAGTACATGATGTTAATAACATGGTATAAAAGGAATATTGAACTTGAAAAAGGTTCATAATCAAGTAGAGATTAACTCAAGTTTATTATTCAGGAGATTAAAGAACGGTCGGGTCAAGTCGGATACGAGGTATGGGACTTCGTCTCAATCTCCTTTCGTTGAGGCATATTTTATTTTATACACAACTTTATTTTATACGGTGTATAAACCCCTTTGACTTTTACATTTATTCAAAAGGAATCTTTTTTATACGAAGCGTTTACTAAACGAAAAAAGGGAATGTTTTTGTCGTACGTATGCGGCGACAACGACTTCTCCGCCGTCGTGACCGTTATTTGAGTTTCGGCTTCCTCTACAAGCCATACCTTTTTTTAAAACGAAAAATAAATACCATGTTTTACATTGGTATTGAAAATGGTTTTCATAATGTTTTTATTATATCAATGTGTTGTATTGATATCTCGTGATTGAAACGTGGAAATGTTATGTTTCTTTTATGCATGTTTTATGTGATATGATTATGTTGTGGTTCTTGGGCATTATTATGAAGACGGGTGGTTCCGTGATAAACTAAGGGCTGGTGAGCCCGTTATAGCTCTCCAATGCATTGGGTAACGCGAAGGAGTGAAACATTAAGGTTTCTCCGAAGAGATTTTAGGGAATATACTGTGATGGGTATTCCAAACGTAACCAAGAGGGTTAATCCCTACGTAAGAATGTTATGAATGCCTCAAGTTACCTTTATGTCTTATGATTTCTATGATTTATTCGTGATTTTATGAGGTATGTTAAAGTGCCAATGTTTTATGGGTAAAGTATGATTTCATTCTTATGTATATATAAACTCATTTTTCCTTTCCATGTTTTTTTTATAACCCATACTGAGTTTTTATGCTCATCCCAAGTTTTTGAAATGTTTTTCACAGGTCAAGGGAAAGGTACATGATAAGATGATAGAGTCAAGGATGTGTCAAGAATTAATCCATGTTTTATTTTAAATGTGTTTCCATTGATGGGAATGAAGAATACTATCTTTATGTAACCACTTTGTTTATATGTGGAATGTAATGCAAGTTTTATGATCTAATTCTCTAAAACTCTAAACCCAAAAAGATCCTCAATGTGTAATCTTGTAATAACTCAAGATTAAGTAAGGTTTAAGGCTGGTGCCTTATAGTTGGTATCAGAGGTCGGTTTAGATAACTTTAGGAGTTATAATTCTATTAAATGATTATCCAAAAATATTTTTTTTGAAATGATATAACATTTAAAGATTACCATGTTGCTTCATCTAAGACATGTTTGTTCAGAATGGTTTTCCGCAGAGGAAACAGGGAAGCAGTGCTAGGAAGGCATACAGAAGGAAATAACCTTCTGAATCAGCATCCAGAAATGGTCGGAATTGGAACTGAATAGTTTGTTGCAGTAATGGCGCAGTTGACTCAAGCGATAAATGGTAGTGGTATCCATGCATGAGATCAGGCAGATCAACTGCAGAGGAACATGTCAGTGGTGGAACATTTCATGAGGCAACATCCACCATCATTCAGAGGATCATCTGACCATGTGCTAGCTGAAGGGTGGATTAAAGAACTGGAGAAGATTTTTGATGTCATGGGGTGTTCAGACAATCAAAAGGTTAGTCTTGCTATTTACCGTTTGGAGGGTGAAGCAGATCAGTGGTGGTGTATGGTTAAAAATATCAGGGACGCCGATGAGATTGATGCTCTTGACTGGGATGAATTCAAAGGTATGTTTCTTGAGAAGTATTTTCCTAAGGCTGTTCGACTTAGGATGGAAAAGAAATTATTGGAATTGAGGCAAGAGGAAGACTTAGTGGCTGCTTATGAAGAAAGGTTCACTCGTTTGGCAAGGTATGCTCCAAATTTTATCCGGGACCTTGATAGTAAAATCAATCATTTTTACTCAGGATTAAAGCCAAAATATCGAAGGGCATTAGCTTCTCGCGAGTTTAAAAGTTATGAAAAGCTTGTTCGATGTGCTGAGAAGGTGGAAATGGAGTTTGCCGATGACCAAGTTTTCTATAACAACCAGCAGAAAAGAGACCGAGGTGGCAGGAGAAAGGTAAGAATTCTTCAAAAAAGTCTGATGGTAAGAGAACTAAGTTTCCAGTTTGTGATAAGTGTGGCAAAAGGCATGCTGGGGAATGTCTTCTGAATTCTGGGAAGTGCTACCGATGTGGTAAGATGGTACATAAGGCTCTTGATTGCACTGAAAAGGATCAAGGTGAAGGTAAGAACAAATTTGATTTACAGTTAGTGAAATGTTATAAGTGCAATGAGATGGGTCACTATGAAAACGAGTGTCCGACAAGGAGCTTGAGTGATGGGAAGCAGTTAGACTACAAGCAGAAAGGGGTGGTGAAATCCTTTGCAACAACTTCAGCAGATGTTGGGCCATCGAATGAAGTGGTATCAGCTCCAGGGAGATCGGTATTTTTCAAAGATTGACTTGAGGTCGGGGTACCATTAGTTGAAAGTAAAAGAAGCAGACGTTCCGAAGACTGCGTTCCGTTCTAGATATGGCCATTATGAATTTTTAGTAATGCCTTTTGGGATAACCAATGCACCTGCTGTATTTATGGACTTAATGAATAGAATTTTCCATGAGTTCTTGGATAAGTTTGTGGTGGTTTTCATTGATGATATTTTGGTGTTTTCTAAAAGTAAAGAGGAGCATGAAAAACATTTAAGGGTTATCTTGCAAACCTTAAAAGAAAAGAATCTGTATGGGAAATTCAGCAAGTGTGAGTTTTGGTTGCAACAAATTTCTTTCCTTGGTCACATTGTTTCTAAAGATGGAATAACTGTTGATCCTGCAAAAACAAAAGTTGTGGAAGAATGGCCAAGACCCACAAATGTAACCGAGATTCGTAGCTTCCTTGGTTTGGAGGGCTATTACTGAAGGTTTGTTAGAAATTTTTCACGGTTATCTAGTCCAATGACTAAGCTAACTCGGAAGGGTGTTAAGTTTATCTGGACAAAAGAATGTGATGATTGTTTTCAGGAATTGAAAAGAAGATTGGTGAATGCTCCAGTTTTGGAACTACCTTCCAGGAATGGTGAGTTTGTTATATACAGTGATGCTTCATTGAAAGGACTTGGTTGCGTCCTAATGCAGAATGATCAGGTAATTGCTTATGCTTCACGACAGTTGAAAACTCATGAGGTAAATTACCCTACACATGATTTGGAACTAGCTGCTGTTGTTTTTGCTTTAAAAATTTGGAGGCATCATTTGTATGGAGTAAAGTGTGAAATATATACCGATCACAAAAGTTTAAAGTATATATTCACTCAGAAAGAGTTAAACATGAGACAAAGGAGATGGCTGGAATTAATCAAAGATTATGATTGTACAATTCATTACCATCCGGGAAAAGCAAATAAAGTGGCTGATGCTTTGAGTCGAAAAAGTAATGCTTCATTAACAATGTTGCGTTTGGAACGTGATCCTTTGGTTTACGATTTGATGAACTTTGGCATAGAATTTGTTGGTGCAGGAAGTCCTTCTGTTTTGTTTCAGGTATCAGTGAGATCTTCTCTATCAGATAGAATCAAGCAAGCACAGAAGCAAGACAGTGAGTTGCAGAAAAGGGTAGAGCTGGTTCATAAAGGTAAGTTGCCTGAATTCAACATTGATAATGATTGAGTTTTGATATTTGGGAAGAGATTGTGTGTGCCTTGTGATTCACAGTTGAAGAGAGAGTTGTTATGTGAAGCTCATAGTTCTCCGTTTTCAGTTCATTCGGGCAGTACTAAGATGTATAGAGATCTGCGGGAGTATTACTGGTGGGATGGAATGAAAAGAGACATTGCTGATCTTACTGTGAAGTGTTTGACTTGTCAGCAGGTTAAAGAAGAGCGGCAGTTACCGAAAGGGATGCTTCAGCCTTTACCAATACCAGAGTGGAAATGGGAGAATATATCCATGGACTTTGTTGTTGGATTACCAAAGACATCTCGAGGTAATAATGCAATCTGGGTTATTGTTGATCGCTTGACCAAATCTGCTCATTTCCTTGCTATACGAGATACTTTCTCTCTTGATCAACTTTCCCGTTTGTATCTTAAAGAGATAGTCAGGTTACATGGAGTTCCTCTCTCCATTGTATCGGATCGTGATCCCAGGTTTACTTCTAACTTTTGGAAAGGCCTTTAGAAGTCTTTGGGTACTGAGTTAAATTTTAGTACAGCTTTTCATCCTCAATCAGATGGGCAGTCAGAACGAACAATTCAGACATTGGAGGATATGCTACGAGCTTGTTCTATGGATTATCAGGGAAGTTGGGACCAACATCTTTCTTTGGTTGAGTTTTCATATAATAACAGTTTTCATTCCAGTATACAGATGGCACCATTTCAGGCATTATATGGGAAGCGGTGTCGAACTCCAGCTTTCTGGGATGAAGTGGGTGAAAGGAAGTTGATGGGACCAGAATTGGTAGAAGAGATGGCAGAAAAAGTTCAGATGATTCAGAAACACATGAGAACAGCTCAGAGCAGGCAGAAGAGTTATGCGGATAACCGGAGGAAGGATCTATCTTTCGAGGTAGGTGATCATGTTTTTCTCAAGGTTTCTCCTTGGAAAAGTGTGATGAGATTTGGTAAGAAAGGGAAGTTGAGTCCAAGGTTCATTGGACCATACGAAATTCTGGAAAGAGTTGGATCAGTTGCATACCGAGTGGCTTTACCTCCGAGTTTATCTCAGGTACACAATGTTTTTCACGTTTCGATGTTGAGAAAGTATATGCCAGATCCATCTCATGTTTTGAGTCCAGAGGTAGTTCAGCTGGAAGAGAACCTATCTTATGAGGAAAAACCGGTCCAGATTCTTGACCACAGGGAGCAAGTGTTACGGAATAAGGTGATTCACCAGGTAAAGGTTTTGTGGAAAAACCACATGATTGAAGAGGCAACATGTGAATCCGAAAATGCAATGAGGGATAAGTACCCTCATTTATTTGATAAGTAAATAAATTGCGGGGATGCAATTTTCTAAAGGGGGGAAGGATGTAACATCCCAAGTAAGTAATGAATAATAGATATTTTTATCCATGTCTATTAATGATTAAGATAGTGTTTTAGAGGCTTAAAATGAAAATAAATACAATCTTATGCATGGAATAAACTAATATTCTTAAAAGATTGTTTTACTGCCTTTTGATGGCAAACCATTTTTGAATCTATATTTTGACAATTTTATAAACTATGTTTGTCAAAATAAACTTATCCTTTATTATTGGGACATCAAAATTTACCTTGTTTGAATTTTTGGTATTTTTCTGACAATATTCATTTTTTAATGAATAGTGAAAAATACTGCATTTTACATCAAAACTGCTTTTTAATCTAATTTATTTATATGATTAGATTATGTTTTGAATTTCTTTTGAAGTGAAATTAGAATATATTTTTACCATTTTATCCAATGGTGGTCATTGGAATCAATTTCACTTTGAAATTAGACTTAAACTGGTGTCAATCTTTTGATACTTATTGTTTTGTAAAAACACGCTTTTTGCTCTGGCAGCGGGAATTAATTATTAAATTAATTAATGTGACTTATATGATTTGAATTTTGTAAAATAGACTTAATTTTTGAATTCGGAATATCAAATATAGCTTAGGGTGAATTTTTGGTAATTTTCTGAAAAACATCAATTTTTGATGAATAGTGAAACCACTAAGTGGTAATCAAGCAAACTGATTTTTCAGTTAAATGAAAGTTTACCACTAATGTCTATTGAATTTTAAAAATCCGACATACATGGTTGTCATTAGTATGTAAAATGTGGTTCAATGAGATTATAACAATTTTTTTGTGAATAGTAACTTATTAAGTTCTTAATCACGATTAGTGGTAATTAGGGTAGTTGAAGGTCTAAATAAGGCTTTAATAATATGAAATGACCTAGAAACATGTCCCAAACTCATTGGTTGTGTCATGGCCGACCATGACATGCCATGGGTCAACTTGGGGACCCCATGGATCCACTTGTTGGGAAATGACATAAATTAATTTTTATTTAATGTTAAAGTGAAAATGACACAAACATAATATGTTTTACGAAAACAATTTTTAAGTGGGGTTATACAAGTCCAAATTTTGATTATAAATAGTCATTGGAAAGCTAAAACGATTTCCTACATCATAGTATTTTGTTTTATAATTTTTAGACATTAAATAAATTAAATTATTTATGACATAATAATGATGCAGCGATGACATCATTATTTGACGATTTCAATAAAATGGAAAGACAATGTAAAATCTATGAACTACACATGGCCAAAACCAATTGGATGAGTGGATTTCGAACCCTTATCACCTTATCCACGAATTATATCAATGTGGGACCTTTTGAAACCGAAACACATTTTCAAATAAAGTAATGTTTCTTTACTTTCCAAAAGTGCCCCTCCTCTCCTCTTATAAAAGGCCCCCACCTCTACCTCATTTAACACACTACTCAAGCCTTTGGCTCGGCCAACCCCTGCCCATTTACTCTCTCCACATCCCTCTCCTCATCCTAGAGGATTTCCTTTGGGCAGAATCCTTTCAAAGGAAGCCTTTAGGCTCAAATCAAAAGGAGTTACACTTTTTAAGGTAATTCGTTCTCTCATGTTCATTTCTTTTATTTTGCTTCTCCAACCCCCTAAACTCTTTTTATTTACTTCTTTTGTAACAACAACAGTATCTTAAATATACTAGGATGTTGTTATAAGATTTATTTTAGCTACACTCTCACACAACTACATCAAATGGTTAAAGAACATACAGTTTCCGTGGATGGAGAAATTCTGCCTCCCGAAACGATGATTGTTCAACACTCATTTAACACCTTCAAAGGTGGCCATTATGATGTAACTATTTTTATATATGATATATGATATGTTTATGTTTTCCTTAAGCTTATTTTTTTTTCATTTTGGGCATACCTTTATGGTTTCCATTATGGGTAAACACGATATCTTCATTTTAGGAAGTGCGGACTACCGCCCCCTGAAAGTGATTTGATTCGTTAATACCATATGTGGGATGTGTAAAGGATAAAGTTAATGATATTATATATGTTATTATACTGGAATTATAATATACTCTTATATCATTATGATTCCATTCCAGAAAATCTGAAATAGAAATGGAAGTAGCGTTCATGCGTACGTACGGCTTACCGTCTCCATGAACGGTGCATTTCATTTCTTACCTCTAAATGATTATGTAATATTATAAATGCATGTATGTACTGGATATATAAGACATATATGATATCTACATCATGAATACCATTCTGGATATAATGAACCTTTGACCAAATTAACAACATGTAAGTGTAATAAGTCTATTTTTGACTTAAGAATCAAATACCGACAAAATGAACATTATTAACTTAAATGAGTACATAATGTTCATAACATGGTATAAAAGGAATAATGAACTTGAAAAAGGTTCATAAGCAAGTAGAGATTAACTCAAGTTTATTATTCATGAGATTAAAGAACGGTCGGGTCAAGTTGGATACGAGGTATGGGACTTCGTCTCAATCTCCTTTCGTTGAGGCATATTTTATTTTATACACAACTTTCTTTTATACGGTGTATAAACCCCTTTGACTTTTACGTTTATTCAAAAGGAATCTTTTTTATACGAAGCGTTTACTAAACGAAAAAAGGGAATGTTTTTTTCGTACGTATGCGGCGACAACGACTTATCCGCCGTCGTGACCGTTATTTGAGTTTCGGCTTCCTCTACAAGCCATACCTTTTTTTAAAATGAAAAATAAATACCATGTTTTACATTGGTATTGAAAATGGTTTTCATAATGTTTTTATTATATCAATGTGTTGTATTGATATCTCGTGATTGAAACGTGGAAATGTTATGTTTCTTTTATGCATGTTTTATGTGATATGATTATGTTGTGGTTCTTGGGCATTATTATGATAACGGGTGGTTCCGTGATAAACTAAGGGCGGGTGAGCCCGTTATAGCTCTCCAATGCATTGGGTAACGCGAAGGAGTGAAACATTAAGGTTTCTCCGAAGAGATTTTAGGGAATATACTGTGATGGGTATTCCAAACGTAACCAAGAGGGTTACTCCCTACGTAAGAATGTTATGAATGCCTCAAGTTACCTTTATGTCTTATGATTTCTATGATTTATTCGTGATTTTATGAGGTATGTTAAAGTGTCAATGTTTTATGGGTAAAGTATGATTTCATTCTTATGTATATATGAACTCATTTTTCCTTTCCATGTTTTTTTTATAACCCATACTGAGTTTTTATGCTCATCCCAAGTTTTTGAAATGTTTTTCACAGGTCAAGGGAAAGGTACATGATAAGATGATAGAGTCAAGGATGTGTCAAGAATTAATCCATGTTTTATTTTAAATGTGTTTCCATTGATGGGAATGAAGAATACTATCTTTATGTAACCACTTTGTTTATATGTGGAATGTAATGCAAGTTTTATGATCTAATTCTCTAAAAATCTAAACCCGAAAAGATCCTCAATGTGTAATCTTGTAATAACTCAAGATTAAGTAAGGTTTAAGGCTGGGGCCTTATAGTTGGTATCAGAGGTCGGTTTAGATAACTTTAGGAGTTAGAATTCTATTAAATGATTATCTAAAAATATTTTTTTTGAAATGATATAGCATTTAAATATTACCATGTTGCTTCATCTAAGACATGTTTGTTCAGAATGGTTTTCCGCAGAGGAAACAGGGAAGCAGTGCTAGGAAGGCATACAGAAGGAAATAACCTTCCGAATCAGCATCCAGAAATGGTCGGAATTGGAACTGAACAGTTTGTTGCAGTAATGGCGCAGTTGACTCAAGCGATAAATGGTAGTGGTATCCATGCACGAGATCAGGCAGATCAACCGCAGAGGAACTTGTCAGTGGTGGAACATTTCATGAGGCAACATCCACCATCATTCAGAGGATCATCTGACCCTGTGCTAGCTGAAGGGTGGATTAAAGCACTGGAGAATATTTTTGATGTCATGGGGTATTCAGACAATCAAAAGGTTAGTCTTGCTATTTACCGTTTGGAGGGTGAAGCAGATCAGTGGTGGTCAATGGTTAAAAATATCAGGGACGCCGATGAGATTGATGCTCTTGACTGGGATGAATTAAAAGGTATGTTTCTTGAGAAGTATTTTCCTAAGGCTGTTTGACTTAGGATGGAAAAGCAATTCTTGGAATTGAGGCAAGAGGAAGACTCAGTGGCTGCTTATGAAGAAAGGTTCACTCGTTTGGCAAGGTATGCTCCAAATTTTATCCGGGACCTTGATAGTAAAATCAATCGTTTTTACTCAGGATTAAAGCCAAAGTATCGAAGGGCATTAGCTTCTCGTGAGTTTAAAAGTTATGAAAAGCTTGTTCGATGTGCTGAGAAGGTGGAAATGAAGTTTGCCGATGACCAAGTTTTCTATAACAACCAGCATAAAAGAGACCGAGGTGGCAGGAGAAAGGTAAGAATTCTTCAAAAAAGTCTAATGGTAAGAGAACTAAGTTTCCAGTTTGTGATAAGTGTGGAAAAAGGCATGCTGGAGAATGTCTTCTGAATTCTGGGAAGTGCTACCGATGTGGTAAGATGGGACATAAGGCTCGTGATTCCACTGAAAAGGATCAAGGTGAAGGTAAGAACAAATTTGATTTACAGTTAGTGAAATGTTATAAGTGCAATGAGATGGGTCACTATGCAAAAGAGTGTCCGACAAGGAGCTTGAGTGATGGGAAGCAGTTAGACTACAAGCAGAAAGGGGTGGTGAAATCCTTTGCAACAACTTCAGCAGATGTTGGGCCATCGAATGAAGTGGTATCAGCTCCAGGGAGCTCAGTATTTTTCGAAGATTGACTTGAGGTCGGGGTACCATTAGTTGAAAGTAAAAGAAGCAGACGTTCCGAAGACTGCGTTCCGTTCTAGATATGGCCATTATGAATTTGTAGTAATGCCTTTTGGGATAACCAATGCACCTGCTGTATTCATGGACTTAATGAATAGAATTTTCCATGAGTTCTTGGATAAGTTTGTGGTGGTTTTCATTGATGATATTTTGGTGTTTTCTAAAAGTAAAGAGGAGCATGAAAAACATTTAAGGGTTATCTTGCAAACCTTAAAAGAAAAGAAACTGTATGGGAAATTCAGCAAGTGTGAGTTTTGTTTGCAACAAATTTCTTTCCTTGGTCACATTGTTTCTAAAGATGGAATAACTGTTGATCCTGTAAAAACAAAAGTTGTGGAAGAATGGCCAAGACCCACAAATGTAACCGAGATTCTTAGCTTCCTTGGTTTGGCGGGCTATTACCAAAGGTTTGTTAGAAATTTTTCACGGTTATCTAGTCCAATGACTAAGCTAACTCGGAAGGGTGTTAAGTTTATCTGGACAAAAGAATGTGATGATTGTTTTCAGGAATTGAAAAGAAGATTGGTGAATGCTCCTGTTTTGGCACTACCTTCCAGGAATGGTGAGTTTGTTATATACAGTGATGCTTCATTGAAAGGACTTGGTTGCGTCCTAATGTAGAATGATCAGGTAATTGCTTATGCTTCACGACAGTTGAAAACTCATGAGGTAAATTACCCTACACATGATTTGGAACTAGCTTCTGTTGTTTTTGCTTTAAAAATTTGGAGGCATCATTTGTATGGAGTAAAGTGTGAAATATATACCGATCACAAAAGTTTAAAGTATATATTCACTCAGAAAGAGTTAAACATGAGATAAAGGAGATGGCTGGAATTAATCAAAGATTATGATTGTACAATTCATTACCATCCGGGAAAATCAAATAAAGTGGCTGATGCTTTGAGTCGAAAAAGTAATGCTTCATTAACAATGTTGCGTTTGGAACGTGATCCTTTGGTTTACGATTTGATGAACTTTGGTATAGAATTTGTTGGTGCAGGAAGTCCTTCTGTTTTGTTTCAGGTATCAGTGAGATCTTCTCTATCAGATAGAATCAAGCAAGCACAGAAGCAAGACAGTGAGTTGCAGAAAAGGGTAGAGCTGGTTCATAAAGGTAAGTTGCCTGAATTCAACATTGATAATGATTGAGTTTTGATATTTGGGAAGAGATTGTGTGTGCCTTGTGATTCACAGTTGAAGAGAGAGTTGTTATGTGGAGCTCATAGTTCTCCGTTTTCAGTTCATCCGGGCAGTACTAAGATGTATAGAGATCTGTGGGAGTATTACTGGTGGGATGGAATGAAAAGAGACATTGCTGATTTTACTGTGAAGTGTTTGACTTGTCAGCAGGTTAAAGCAGAGCGGCAGTTACCGAAAGGGATGCTTCAGCCTTTACCAGTACCAGAGTGGAAATGGGAGAATATATCCATGGACTTTGTTGTTGGATTACCGAAGACATCTCGAGGTAATAATGAAATATGGGTTATTGTTGATCGCTTGACCAAATCTGCTCATTTCCTTGCTATACGAGATACTTTCTCTCTTGATCAACTTTCCCGTTTGTATCTTAAAGAGATAGTCAGGTTACATGGAGTTCCTCTCTCCATTGTATCGGATCGTGATCCCAGGTTTACTTCTAACTTTTGGAAAGGCCTTCAGAAGTCTTTGGGTACTGAGTTAAATTTTAGTATAGCTTTTCATCCTCAATCAGATGGGCAGTCAGAACGAACAATTCAGACATTGGAGGATATGCTACGAGCTTGTTCTATGGATTATCAGGGAAGTTGGGACCAACATCTTTCTTTGGTTGAGTTTTCATATAATAACAGTTTTCATTCCAGTATACAGATGGCACCATTTCAGGCATTATATGGGAAGCGGTGTCGAACTCCAGCTTTCTGGGATGAAGTGGGTGAAAGGAAGTTGATGGGACCAGAATTGGTAGAAGAGATGGCAGAAAAAGTTCAGCTGATTCAGAAACACATGAGAACAGCTCAGAGCAGGCAGAAGAGTTATGCGGATAACCGGAGGAAGGATCTATCTTTCGAGGTAGGTGATCATGTTTTTCTCAAGGTTTCTCCTTGGAAAAGTGTGATGAGATTTGCTAATAAAGGGAAGTTGAGTCCAAGGTTCATTGGACCATACGAAATTCTGGAAAGAGTTGGATCAGTTGCATACCGAGTGGCTTTACCTCCGAGTTTATCTCAGGTACACAATGTTTTTCACGTTTCGATGTTGAGAAAGTATATGCCAGATCCATCTCATGTTTTGAGTCCAGAGGTAGTTCAGCTGGAAGAGAACCTATCTTATGAGGAACAACCGGTCCAGATTCTTGACCACAGGGAGCAAGTGTTACGGAATAAGTTGATTCACCAGGTAAAGGTTTTGTGAAAAAACCACATGATTGAAGAGGCAACATGGGAATCCGAAAATGCAATGAGGGATAAGTACCCTCATTTATTTGATAAGTAAATAAATTGCGGGGATGCAATTTTCTAAAGGGGGGAAGGATGTAACATCCCAAGTAAGTAATGAAGAATAGATATTTTTATCCATGTCTATTAATGATTAAGATAGTGTTTTAGAGGCTTAAAATGAAAATAAATACAATCTTATGCATGGAATAAACTAATATTCTTAAAAGATTGTTTTACTGCCTTTTGATGGCAAACCATTTTTGAATCTATATTTTGACAATTTTATAAACTATGTTTGTCAAAATAAACTTATCCTTTATTATTGGGACATCAAAATTTACCTTGTGTGAATTTTTGGTATTTTTCTGACAATATTCATTTTTTAATGAATAGTGAAAAATACTGCATTTTACATCAAAACTGCTTTTTAATCTAATTTATTTATATGATTAGATTATGTTTTGAATTGCTTTTGAAGTGAAATTAGAATATATTTTTACCATTTTATCCAATGGTGGTCATTGGAATCAATTTCACTTTGAAATTAGACTTAAACTGGTGTCAATCTTTTGATACTTATTGTTTTGTAAAAACACGCTTTTTGCTCTGGCAGTGGGAATTAATTATTAAATTAATTAATGTGACTTATATTATTTGAATTTTGTAAAATAGACTTCATTTTTGAATTCAGAATATCAAATATAGCTTAGGATGAATTTTTGGTAATTTTCTGAAAAACTTCAATTTTTGATGAATAGTGAAACCACTAAGTGGTAATCAAGCAAACTGATTTTTCAGTTAAATGAAAGTTTACCACTAATGTGTATTGAATTTTAAAAATCCGACATACATGGTTGTCATTAGTATGTAAAATGTAGTTCAATGAGATTATAATAATTTTTTGGTGAATAGTAACTTATTAAGTTCTTAATCACGATTAGTGGTAATTAGGGTAGTTTAAGGTCTAAATAAGGCTTTAATAATATGAAATGACCTAGACACATGTCCCAACATCATTGGTTGTGTCATGGCCGACCATGACATGCCATGGGTCAACTTGGGGACCCCATGGATCCACTTGTGTTGGGAAATGACATAAATTACTTTTTATTTAATGTTAAAGTGAAAATGACACAAACATAATATGTTTTACGAAAACAATTTTTAAGTGGGGTTATACAAGTCCAAATTTTGATTATAAATAGTCATTGGAAATCTAAAAAGATTTCCTAAATCGTATTATTTGTTTTATAATTTTTAGACATTAAATAAATTAAATTATTTATGACATAATAATGATGCAGCGATGACATCATTATTTGACGATTTAAATAAAATGGAAAGACAATGTAAAATCTATGAACTACACATGGACAAAACCAATTGGATGAGTGGATTTCGAACCCTTATCACCTTATCCACGAATTATATCAATGTGGGACCTTTTGAAACCGAAACACATTTTCAAATAAAGTAATGTTTCTTTACTTTCCAAAAGTGCCCCTCCTCTCCTCTTATAAAAGGCCCCCACCTCTACCTCATTTAACACACCACTCAAGCCTTTGGCTCGGCCAACCCCTGCCCATTTACTCTCTCCACATCCCTCTCCTCATCCTAGAGGATTCCCTTTGGGCAGAATCCTTTCAAAGGAAGCCTTTAGGCTCAAATCAAAAGGAGTTACACTTTTTAAGGTAATTCGTTCTCTCATGTTCATTTCTTTTATTTTGCTTCTCCAACCCCCTAAAATCTTTTTATTTACTTCTTTTGTAACAACACCAGTATCTTCAATATACTAGGATGTTGTTATAATATTTATTTGAGCTACACTCTCACACAACTACATCAAATGGTTAAAGAACATACAATTTCTGTGGATGGAGAAATTCTGCCTCCCGAAACGATGATTGTTCAACACTCATTTAACACCTTCAAAGGTGGCCATTATGATGTCACTATTTTTGTATATGATATATGATATGTTTATGTTTTCCTTAAGCTTCTGTTTTTTTCATTTTGGGCATACCTTTATGGTTTCCATTATGGGTAAACACGATATCTTCATTTTAGGAAGTGCGGACTACCGCCCCCTGAAAGTGATTTGATTCGTTAATACCATATGTGGGATGTGTAATGGATAAAGTTAATGATATTATATATGTTATTATACTGGAATTATAATATACTCTTATATCATTATGATTCCATTCCAGAAAATATGAAATAGAAATGGAAGTAGCGTTCATGCGTACGTACGGCTTACCGTCTCCATGAACGGTGCATTTCATTTCTTACCTCTAAATGATTATGTAATATTATAAATGCATGTATGTACTGGATATATAAGACATATATGATATCTACATCATGAATACCATTCTGGATATAATGAACCTTTGACCAAATTAACAACATGTAAGTGTAATAAGTCTATTTTTGACTTAAGAACCAAATACCGACAAAATGAACATTATTAACTTAAATGAGTACATGATGTTCATAACATGGTATAAAAGGAATAATGAACTTGAAAAAGGTTCATAAGCAAGTAGAGATTAACTCAAGTTTATTATTCAGGAGATTAAAGAACGGTCGGGTCAAGTCGGATACGAGGTATGGGACTTCGTCTCAATCTCCTTTCATTGAGGCATATTTTATTTTATACACAACTTTATTTTATACGGTGTATAAACCCCTTTGACTTTTACGTTTATTCAAAAGGAATCTTTTTTATACGAAGCGTTTACTAAACGACAAAAGGGAATGTTTTTGTCGTACGTATGCGGCGACAACGACTTCTCCGCCGTCGTGACCGTTATTTGAGTTTCGGCTTCCTCTACAAGCCATACTTTTTTTTAAAATGAAAAATAAATACCATGTTTTACATTGGTATTGAAAATGTTTTTCATAATGTTTTTATTATATCAATGTGTTGTATTGATATCTCGTGATTGAAATGTGGAAATGTTATGTTTCTTTTATGCATGTTTTATGTGATATGATTATGTTGTGGTTCTTGGGCATTATTATGAAGACGGGTGGTTCCGTGATAAACTAAGGGCGGGTGAGCCCGTTATAGCTCTCCAATGCATTGGGTAATGTGAAGGAGTGAAACATTAAGGTTTCTCCGAAGAGATTTTAGGGAATATACTGTGATGGGTATTCCAAACGTAACCAAGAGGGTTACTCCTTACGTAAGAATGTTATGAATGCCTCAAGTTACCTTTATGTCTTATGATTTCTATGATTTATTCGTGATTTTATGAGGTATGTTAAAGTGACAATGTTTTATGGGTAAAGTATGATTTAATTCTTATGTATATATGAACTCATTTTTCCTTTCCATGTTTTTTTATAACCCATACTGAGTTTTTATACTCATCCCAAGTTTTTGAAATGTTTTTCACAGGTCAAGGGAAAGGTACATGATAAGATGATAGAGTCAAGGATGTGTCAAGAATTAATCCATGTTTTATTTTAAATGTGTTTCCATTGATGGGAATGAAGAATACTATCTTTATGTAACCACTTTGTTTATATGTGGAATGTAATGCAAGTTTTATGATCTAATTCTATAAAACTCTAAACCCGAAAAGATCCTCAATGTGTAATCTTGTAATAACTCAAGATTAAGTAAGGTTTAAGGCTGGGGCCTTATAAACACAACGTAGTGCGGGCATAGACCGTGCAGGGGTGAGTATAAGCTACTCAGTAGGGACCCCGAGACCCCCGAAGGTCTCCCAGAATCCACAAAGGATAAACCACAAAGGAAAGATACAATCACGAAGTAACATCCGACACGGCTTAGGTATATGACCATACATATTCCTAAGTCATCAATTCTCGTTCGGCTCCAACATCTGAACCCAAGTACAACCCATTCCACAGAGGAAAGAAAAACGTATACCCACACAGGATAGCACAACACAATCCACAAAGGAAAGCAAAAAGGATTCAGCTCACACATGAATACTTCTTTGTATGATGATAAAGATGACCAGATATTGCCACTGATTCATCTAAGCTGTCGGACCCACAAAGGATCGATAGGTACTAACCCCCGAAATGACCCACAAAGGATCTGACCCACAAAGGATCGATAGGTAACTAACCCCCGCAATGACCCACAAAGGATCTGACCCACAAAGGATCGATAGGTAACTAACCCCCGCAAAGACCCACACACGATCAGACCCACACATGATCTGTAGGCGCTGGCCCACACAGGACTGCTAAGCGCTGATCCACACAGGATCAGACCCACAAGGGATCGGTAGCACTGACCCACAAAGGATAGTTGAGTGCTGTAGTCATCGCCGTTGAATCCACTGAGGATCTCTGCACAGTCATCGTCGAATCCACTGAGGATCTCTGTACTGTCGTCGTCGTCGTAGTCGCAGCCAGCTCTAGGGTTCCCGCACACAACAAGCTCGTTCGGGAGGGTCCGCTCCACGAGTCGAGAGGATGATACATCAACTGACACATAGTCCAGAGTTGATGTATCCAAAAGTTCCGTATCGTCAACAGGAACTCAACGTCGCAGACGATGCGTCAATCGGATGCCCGGTCTGAAAGTTATTGGCCTTTTCGTTCCAGGGGCCCGGTTGGTTTTTAAGGCAAAACGAACCCGACCGTACTCCACCTGCATCCAAACCTCGGGCGGAGTAAGCCAAAAGATCCGTCTCACTTAGAGAAATTCAACAAAGTCGACGGAACTTCAATCGGACGTCCGAAGCTCAAGATATGAGCGTTTCCGCTCCGAGGGCCCGGTTGGTTTCGTGTACGAACCAACTCGGACGAACCTAAAGTATTCCAAAACCTTGGGTGTAGTATACCAAAACGACTGTCTCGATCCAAGGATCGCATCTTCGTTGACGGCGCGTCGTTCAGAGGCTCATACCTCAAGTTATGAGCAAAAGACCGAAAAGGTCCGAAAACGGGGGGTTTGGGCCCGAACCGACCCGGCCCAACCCCCCTGGGTCGGCCCGAATCGGGTCGACCCAACCCGGGTCCGGGTCCGACACGGCTGAGCGTGACCCGACCTAGCCGGCGCGACCCGGCTCGGCCCGGCCTGGGCGCGACCCGGATGGCCGGTCTGGCGGCTCGGCGCTGGCCGAGTGGACGCACCCAAGGAGCCGCGGCCCCCCGCGCGGGGGCCGCTCCGTATCACCGGACGCGGCACAGGGCCGCGTCCCTTCCCCGCGGTCCCGCGCGGCTGCGGGACCGGCTCTCGCCGCCGCGGCGGGTCTTCCTAGCGGCGCGCCGGGCGCCACCGCTTCCTGGCGGCCGACTCCCGCCTCCGGCCGCCGGCACCGCCGTGCCGGCGTGGCGCGCCGACAGGAACTTTCGCGGACCACCGAACGCGCTCCGGTGGTCCGTTTTGCCTGCAGTTTCCGCCTACAACTCTCCCGGGATCCGAACTCTGCTGCGAAGGCCTCCAATCGCCATTCCAATCCAATTTCGTAAACGCCGTTAATCCACGCATCAACGAAAAACTGTGGAGGGTTGTCGGGCCGTGTTTGTTTGGCCCGCACCCTCCGCGTTAGGTGATAACAATTGGGAATAATATTCAACACATGAAAAACAAAACAAGGCACAATTTTAATAAATTAAAATTTAACTTTGATCCAGGTTCTTTTTTTTAGAAGGAACAACCATGGGAATAAAAATTATTCTCAAATAAAACCCCTACCTCGTAGCTGTCGTCAGACGAGAGTTCTTCGCGGAATTGATCGTCGCGGAAGAAGAGGATCGTCGCGTCACGGAAGGGCGTCGCATCGTCGATCTACGAGGGTTAAAGAAAACACACGGATTTAATTTCACGAATTAAGTCCATGTTAAGGATAAAATCCACAAAGGAAATTTAAAAGATCCAAAATCTCCTACCTCAAGCAGTTGATGATCGGAGATTGTTGCGGGGAAGAAAGTCGCGGAAGAAGAGTCATGGAAGGAGAATCATCGGCATCGCGGAATACGGCGTCGCGTCGTCGATCTCCGAGGGTTCGGTGTTCTTCACGTTCTTCGCGTTCTTCGCGTTCTTCGTGAAGGGGAATGAAGGTACAGATTCTCCAAATCCTCTCAACAATCAACCCGTCAACAAAAAGAAAAGGTGTTGGTCTTATTTTATTATTATGCCAACAGTTTGAAAACATGTTAAGAAACGAACCATTAATTCGGTGAATTAATGGTAATGACTTAACTGTCCATTTAATAGGAGTGTTTAAGAGTTTTCAGAAAATGCCCCAGTTGACTTTCATTAAGGAGGAGTTTTCGCGGGTGCGTTACTTAAAGGAAAAGAAACGGTGGGGCTCGTGCAGGCCCCACCTCACAAATATCCTACCAAGAGGGTAGGATATTTTGTATTGAACCCTATCCACTTCAACTTAGCTCAAATGGCTTTAGGTGGCTTTTAAGTGTCTTTAAGTGAAATAAAAATAAAGTTGTCGCACCACTTTATTTTATTTCTTAACTTAACCACAAAAATTTAAAAACCACACTCGAGAAAACGCAACTCCAGAAGAGGCGTTTCTAAGAAAATACCAGAGCTGTGATTCCATCGGTGCCCTCAGAATTTGATTCCGAGCACCAGTTCAAAAGTTAGAAAAACCCGCTCGTTCGTTCACTGAACATACCCGAGCCAAACTTCGGAAAATGATTCCGGGCACACCGGGCCTCAGAATCAGGTGCCGTCAGAAACTGTGTTCTTGTAAAATTCCAAAGAAAATTAAGAAAAAAAATTTCCTTGAAATTTATAGTTCTTTACAATTATAAAGGATTTAAAAGTAAATATGTACCCAAATAAACCATGTTTATGATTATGAGATTAGATATGCATAAATTTTCAATTTATGTTAAGTGTTTTTCTATTTCAGGATTATGCATTATGATTCATAGCCTAATGTAGTGTACTAAATTATTTTGAAATGGTGCCTAATAGAAAAAATGTGAACCTAACCAATTTATGTGATCTAAAGATTAATAATTATAACCTCTTTTATGAGCTTAATCCAATATTATGAAGGGAGGTAGTCTCCCAAATATCCTCATCATACGAGGAAATAATATATTATTCTAACAAGACATAGAAATAATTATCCAAGTCTTATGGATTAAAAGGTAATCAAGAGAAGAAGTGGATATATGGGAAAATATAGATAAATGGATGAAGGGAAAGAAGTATTTTCTCACATGTGATAATTGTTAAAGGAAATGCCTTGGTATATGATTAATATGAAAAGGATTTTGCTTCATGTGTGGAGAAAGAGGCCACCATTACCATAATTGAAAGATAAGGAAATAAATTTCCAATATTCAATGCTTCAACTATAAGGATATGGAACACTATTAAAATCATTGTCTTAAGTGTCAAAGGAATATACAACAAAAGAGGATAATGGATCATGGTCAAGATTATACTACCAGCATAGATGAAAAGGAATGATTAATATGCAAGTTCTTGGATTCAATAAATTTTTTTTATTTTTTTTATTTTATCAATAATACTCTAGTTATAATAATCATGAAATATATAAGGACTATACTACAATACTTATTCTTTAAGGAATTTGAAGCATGTGGTGAATATGACAAGTAATCAAGAGAAGTGATTTTGTTGTATGTTGATCTTCTTGAAAACAAATAACTAGGGAATTATAGCCCTAAATATGTCTTTTATGTTGAGATAATACCAAATATATGATTATGGGATAGTATTGGTGACCGTGAAGATGGTTAGTGAAATGATGGTTTATGTTATGAGAGAATTATTAGATGTTTGGATTTAAGGACAACATGAGATTTTGTTCATGGAAGCATGAGTGTATCATAATGGTTTAAATAAGATTAAGGTATTCATATATTTGGTGTGTGATAATAAAATATACATTATTTGGGGAATATTATGTTATGTTGATTTTGGAAATTTAGTGACCGTCCTTCTAAATATTTTGTCGTTGAATGTGGAAAAACATGTTTTAGATGAGTCTTAAGATTAACTACTTATGGAATGGACGAAGTTAAACTTTGGAAATTATTGTTCATTGAAAACATATTCTAACATTCTTAGTTTTAGTAATAATTTAAATTTTAAAGTAATGACTTAAGGACCATATTATTTGTTAAATTTTCTTCATACGTGAAAAATTTATCCTAACTATTCATTTCTAGGTGTAAGGGATGAAGTGAAAATAGATCGAAGCACAACCAAAGGAGGACATTACACTATGACATGGAAAGTAATCAAGTAATTTTATTTTCTAAATTTCTTATCTTAATATTAAAATAATGACTCAACTCTATGAAAAATGTTTTGGAACAAAAATGTTATCAGTTTTCTTTTCTTTCTGAGGAATCAATGGTCTTTTAACTGATCAAAAATTTATAGCTTTGTGATTGTTAACTTTATAATGAACATTTTATTTATCACTATCCATTATAAAATTATGGATGTATTATTATTCTATGTCTATATTTTCACTTATTACTAATGTTATCCTATTCAAATGCCTATTTTTGTAACAACCATTGTATTTACCTTTCTCTCTTATTAAGAGGATATTTTATTAACCATATTTCAAATGTGGGTTTCCCATAAAGGAATTTTGAAGTATCAAACCTTTATTTTCAAAGTAAAATATCAAAATGTGAGGGTGAAATTTATTGAAGGAGGGGAGAATGTAACACCCCATGATTTTATGATATGATTTTTTTAAATTCGACTTCTTTGATAGCTTACGAGCTTAAAAAATGATTAAATATAATTATTTAATTATTATAGTAATATCTTAGATGTTGGGAATGGAAGGGATTAATGAGATCAAGTAAATTAGGAAAATATA
Organism: Viscum album; assembly: GCA_963277665.1. Taxonomy (NCBI): domain Eukaryota; kingdom Viridiplantae; phylum Streptophyta; class Magnoliopsida; order Santalales; family Viscaceae; genus Viscum; species Viscum album. Next base: position 272,760,441 of record OY728155.1, on the reverse strand, counting down.
GATTACAAATTTTTATAAAATTAATTCATTGGTTACTAATTAATTAGAAATGAATCTAATTGAACATAAAGGATGTATTTTTATAAAAACTATTTTTATGCCCACAATGACATTTTATAATAAAAAATTAAATTAGACACTATTAGTGAATGATATTAATTATATATATATATATTATATATATTTAATCAAATATTTTTACATTCATCCAAAATATTTTTAGAGACATAATATAAGAATAAATCAAATTTTACTCATTAAAAGTCTATATTTTTTTATATATAGTTTTACCGCCATTTAATGGAGAACTTTTATTAAATATAAATTTTCACACTTTTATAAATTATATTTGACAAAATAAACATTATTTTTGAATGCATAATATGAAAATTCACTTTGATTAAAATTTTGGTATTTTTCTGATATGTTTCATTTTTGATGAATAATATTGTGACCTTTGGAATAATAATCTGACCATTAAGAATAGTAATGTGGCCATTAGAAAAATAAATTCACCTATTAAAGTATAAGTAAAATTTAGGGATATTATAGATGAAAATATGGTATATTTATATCATGGAATAAGTAAATAAATGTTTTAAAAATGATAAATTATGTGTTGGTATTTTTGTGAAATATAAATGTTTATTTAAAATTTTATAATTAATATAATTATTTTAAAGAAAATTATTTTAATAGAATAAATTAATAAATTAATATTTTGTTGTCTTGGGATTATAAGATAATTTTACATGACCTTAATGATTTTTTCAAAGTGACATAAAAATAGTTATAATATTAAAATCAATATTTTTCGAGTAAATGATGATTTTATTTAAAAAATTATTTAGAAAATTATTTTCATAAAATGGAGTTTACTTTTGAATTCTAAACATCAAAAAATGTTTAGGGTGAATTTTTGGTATTTTTCTAAAACACTTGAATTTTTGTGAGTAGTAAAATACGACAATTTACGATATAAATACATTTTAAGTAAAATACACTATTATATGAGTCATTGAAGATGTAATAAACATAATATTGAACTAAAATTAATTATTATAATATATTTAGTGATAAGGATCAAACTATTTGTAGTCTTTAGCGAAAATAATAAACAAATAATTAAAATATTCAAAAAACACCCCTATCCTCCACTATAAATACTACCTCTCACCACCTCTTATACTCCCACCAATAAAGCATTGAAGCTTGTACAATTTATACCCAATAACTATCCCAAACCCCTCCCACAAGTTCTGGTGTTTCTGGTCTCAAACAAAAGACCATTTCAAAGTTCCTTAAGGAGGTTCTCAAATAGAAGAATTTAAGAGGTGAAACTCTTAATGCCCCCTATCATTTTCATTTATTTTTATTTTATTTTATTATTCTTACCTCACCACATTTTTCCAAACATGAATGATAACTATAGTATCTTATATATAATATAATTTTATTATGTCATTATAAAATCCACCATCAAGTCACCTCTCCTCTTCTAATTTTTATTCGAAAAATGAAAACATCGTCTATGAGGTGACAATTTACAACCATCATGGGTGATATGTTTTTATTTTTCAAATTTCCTTAAATTATGGTAATTAAACTATTTTTATGGTTATCATAGACATTAATATTTTTAATAAAAATAATTTAGTTTTTTGGAACCAGTATATATACATAATATTAATTCATAACACAACACTAGCACACGATGATAGAAAAAACCCAAAAATAATCCAAATGATTATCACTAATGTTTTATCTAATGATTAATCATCATACCGTATAACCTAATGAAATATATAAACATTTAATATTCTATAATTTCATTAATAACATAAAATTTTAATTTTGGACATTTATTCTCATTTTATATGATTTTACATACATATATACTAGTAAATTGATCATGAAAACCAAGGAAATGAATGCTCGTGAAGGATAAAATTTTATATTATTATTCATCAAAAGACCATAAATTAACTTAATAAAATTATAATAAATAAAATACATGTCAAAAAGTTTATTATTTAATTAGTCAATGTATTTAATCTAATTATCTCTAACATTAAGATCATGCACAGAACACATTCAAACATAAGGTAAGGGTTTTCTCATCTCACCTTTATTTCTATAAGATATGACTTATTCACCACTATTTCTAGTGTGTGATGTATGTATACTTCCATTTGCTGTATAATATCATTAATATATTTATCTACATGGTATTAAATGTATCATTTTATGATTATTACTTTTATGGGGAATATGATTCGATTGATTATAAAGTGGTAAGGGATTCTCCCCAAACCTCCATTTTTCTTTAAGGTTACGCTTTCTCTCTATTTACCCCAAAGTTATTATTATTTATTTTTATATAATATTTATAAATTATTTTTATATTCTACAAAATCATGTTTTGGATCATTTCATCTTTCTTGGATGAGGAAATATATTTTTTATAATGTTTCCCTTTTTAATTCCTCCTGATAAGCAAGCCTGATTAAAAGGAATTTCCCAATTTCTTTCCCATTTTCAAGTGCACTCCATAATCTATTTTAATTCTATATTATTTTTCTAACACCACTAATTTTACTATTAAAAACTATGTTGGTTCATTTTTGGTTTTATATAAAATATTTTTCCTTTTATAGTTTAAATTCTCTTTAATATTTTCCTTTAACCGCACTAAAATTTTTCATCTATAAAGTTTCATAAAAACTATTTTTACATGTTTTAACTTAAGTAAGATATCATTTATTCCTCAAATAGAATTTCATTTTCATCCCTTTTTTTCAATATTCACTTTTACAATATGATTTTATTACAATTACAAATGATTTTCCAAAAGAACACTTATTTTTAAAGTAAAAGGATATTTTCCTAAAAAACTTATTAATGATTTTGTTAGAGTATTTTCATCTATGATTATGATTAAAATATTTCAAAGCAGTATGAGACACTTTTATTTATTGATATCTTTTTAATGTGATTATATGATATATGGGGAATACGTTGGACTTAGTAAGTGATGGGCATAGCCCGCTATAGCCCCTCGATGCATCATTAGTTCTCATGAGAGAAACTGGACCAGGTTTTGGCTGAGGCCTTACCAATTTATGTAGACTTCTTGTCTGAGGCCTTGATGGTATGTTTATAATGTATGAAATTATAAATTATCTCATTATGATATTAGTAACTGATAGCCCATGTGATTATTCTACTAGAAGAATATCTATGGTTAAGTTTCATTATCATGTGATTATTTATATATAATTATTTATTAATATTTTATTCCTACCATATTATGATCAAGATTATGTTTTAATGGAATGTGTTTTTAGTTATTCACCATGAATTATTGTTTAGGTTTATTTAGATTCTGCTGTATTGTTTACCATTACTGAGTATCTAATATCACCCCTTTATTATGTTTTATTTTTCCCTAGGATGCGAAGATGTATATTATAAATGACATGTAGGGATAATTTAGAAGTTAATGGATGTTTCCCATGGTGTTGTTATGTTATTTTTCCTTTCAGGTTTTAATGTTAAAATTTTGTTTGTATATAGATTTACAAATCTACTAAACTACTTGGTCCTTTGGGATGCAAACACCTATTTATAATACCAATGTAATAAAGCATGACACAAGATTCGGGCTACTGGGGTAAGGGTATTTACATGTGTCATTGGTAGGTTTCTTCTTGAACATTGAGTTCCTCCATCAGGGACTTTAGAATGGCTTAATGAAAGTGCTTCAGTCGCTGCCCATTGATAGTGAAGGTTTGTTTTGTTTAATTATTTTGAACCTGAACAACACCAAATGGATAAAAATTAATAACAATGTATGGGATAAACCATTGGGAAAAAACCTTACCTAGATGAATCGTCAGCCTTGAATTGTAAAGGAGGACCTTTTTCCAAATGTGGAATTGATTATGAAGGATGAGGTGGTCATGGGAAGCCTTGGTTATCTCTTTATAAATACTAAAGTTCTCATATGAGTCTCTTCTCATTTTACCTAGCTCCTAAATCTATTTGTTCCTTTGAGAAACTGCACCATAAAGATTATAATTGCATTGTTTAATGGCCCAGTAGGCCCAGTTCTCTATCTCAATTGGGAGGTGAAAAATATTTCCAAAATATATCCAATATGGTGAAATAAAAATCGGATTTTTAAAAGAAATATGATAAATCCATAATGAATCATCAAGTCTAAGACTCCCATATTTTCTATTGGGTTGTGCCAATTTTCAATATTTTTGTTACTTCTCTATTTGACACCTTAGCTTTACCATTAGATTATGGGTGATATGAAGTAGACACTTGATGTCTGACCCCATATCGATGCAAAAAATATTTCATTTTTTGGTTGTAGAAATGAGAACCCTGGTCACTGCTGAATATCTTATGTAATTTATACCCATAGAAAATTTGGTTTCTCAAAAATTCCACAAATGTATTGGAATAATCATTCCTTATGGATTATGCCTCTACCCATTTTCACTCATAATAAAACTCCATAAGAATTTACAAGTTACCAAATAAATTAGGGAATGGCCTCATAAATTAAACTCCCCAAACATTAAAAATTTAATGAAAGAGAAAGGTTTGTTGTGAAATTTCATTTATTTTAGAGACATTCCCCATTATTTCACAGTGAGGGAAAGATTTATAGAAATAATGGGCATCCCAAAATAATTTTGGCCAAAAGAGACTAGAATTGAGGATCTTGCGACTAGTCCATTGGGGACCAAAGTGGAACCCACAAGAAAATGTGTGGCAGAACCTAAGGATAGAATGAAACTCGCTATTAGGAACACAATGCCTAATGAATTTATCACTACACACTACAATAAAATCACATAATAGTGGTGGTTTAAACCACCACTATATGGTTCTTCAATGATTTATAAAACTGTTACTAAAACTAGTTTCATCATCTAATATGTATTAGTTTCCTACATTTAGTGATGGTTTCTGGTAAGTGTCATAGATATCATATTTAACGATGATTTTATTGGCTTTAGTGCTGGTTTTCAGTGGGAAAATATGGTAAGGATTTAGCAGCGGTTATAACCATGGCTAAATATTTTCATTTTTTTTCATGTAAACAACCACTAAAACTAATAAAACCACTTCTAAATGAATTTTTTTCATTTTATAGTGGTAGTTTTAACTACCACCGATGAAAAACTATCAACATACATCAGTGGTTTAAACCACTGCTAAAAATGAACCATATTTAGTGGCATTTTAAACCATCAATATATGTTGATTTACTAATAAATACTGATTATAGATTCTACAGCCCTAGTACCCTAAAAAAACATATGATGAGACTCAATATAAGGGAATGGAGTAAAAACAATTAATTTGAGCCCCCTAAAATTTTTGAACATATTATAGATCCCATGAGTCTATATTCAATTAATGGAATAAAACCCCAGAAATTGAACCCCTAGATAATATAAGTGGAAGAGACCCAATACCACTACTTCCACATAATTACCCAAGGCTATAATGTGATTTATTTGTGAAATAATTTTAAAATGCCTTATTAAATTTAAAAACACACCATTATTAATCAAAATACTAATTTTAAAACCCATTTAAAAATCCATTTAAAAATTATTTGAAAACACATTTATATTATCAAAATAAGGGGATAAACATATTTTCAAAGAAACTCATTTACACAAAAAACATGTCATAATGTCTCTTCCAAAACTAATATAAATGAATATAATTAGAAGTAAACAATAATGTAATGATTAAACTTATATAAATTATGGAAACCAACCAACCCAATGATCAAATCACTGAAGGGAGAATCCTAGAAGGTAAGGAATCATGAAAAAATTTAATAGAGTATCCCTTGAGTTTAAGGGAGAATAAAAATTCCAAATGAGATAGTATTCAACAATTCAATGAATAAAAATATTCCATGTTAGAATGAATTTCATCGATAATCATTGATTCACAACATGAACTCCTAGTGTCATATCTATACTAAGAAATGTATCGGTGCAACATAAATCCAAATCACCAATGGTAAATTCCAAAGGATGGAATTGAAGATCTTCATATTATTTCTACCAACACTGATTTATGACCAAGAGTTGAAATATATCTTGGATCCTTGCTATCATATCCTAAATTAGACTTGGTCCCAAAAAAGTGGCCTCAAACACCTATTCAAAACAAATAGGTGACATACATAGGAAATCACATAAAGCATAAAAGGGTGTTATTCTAATTATTTACTTGTAGATGTTATTATATATGAACTACACTAGTCCTAAATGAATTTTCTATGATCCAATGAAATCCTAAATGTAGGAACTAAGAATATACTATAGAATCTGAATAGAATTATACATATGACCATCCTTATGTACATGATAATCATTACTCAATATAACTTGATCCCCCATTATCTCTTTAATACTCTTCTAGAATATGGAAGTCAACCTAGGATCCCTCTCCAACACAATAGTAGAGGGGAACCCATACAACCTCAAAACCATCTTCACTTATAGATTAACCAGATCATCAACCATTGATGTGTCATTAATAGGTATAAAATGAGATGATTTCTTCAACCAATCCATCAATAACCTGAATGAATTAATTCCTCACGTTGTCATTTATAATAGAACAATGAATTCCATAGACACATTATCCCATTTCCAAACTAACACTAGATGTGGTTGGAGTATACAAGAAGAATTAAAGTGATATTCATTTATATTCTATCATGAGTAACAAAGATACACATACTCAACAATGTTGTGTTTTATACTAGACCAAATGAAACACCATCTAATTCCATAATGCATATTTATACAACTGGGGTGAACAACACATGAAGAACTATGAAAATCATCCAACACTAAAATAATGAAAGGGTTTTGGGGCTAGTGAATATGTAGTAGAAGATATAGGTATAGAGGAAACACAAATGTGATAATTCTAGGTAGATATGATATTATTTGGGTGAGGAATAATGATAAGGATATACATCATGAATGATTGTGTAAAGTGATTGATGTTAAACAGTGAGTTGATGCAGCTTAAGGGGATGATGGAATATAAATGATGAAAGGGGTTTGGGGTCTAAATGCTATAATGAACAATAATGTGAATGAGAAACATGCACATGTATAGGCTTGAAGTAAAAAAAATCATGCATGAGAATTTAAAAATGGGGAGAAAATTTATAACCATAATTATTGAACTTTACCTTGTGGGATTCCAATAAGAAAGAAATGCCACTTAGGTATTAATATACTGGATTTGGGAAAGGATGTTTTCTGATGTTAAAATAAAATATAATATGATTTTAACTAAATATCATGAAGACCATTCCAAGATAGTTAATTTAATCATATTCAATCCTATATTTCTATGAATGGATTACTATCACTACAGACCTGAAAGGTTTTCAGCCTCTTTAAAATGGGAAATCATGAAAATGTTAGGTCATGAGAATCTTAGGTGAATACTTTGTGCCACACACTATATGATGATCAAAACTGCCCATCACCCTCTCCATCTTTATCTCTACTTACTTCTACCATCACCTGTAAGATAATTATTTGGAAAATTAAATAATGTTTTATATTTATATTTAAACTTAAAGCCAATAATTTTTTGAGAACTAAATGATTTCGAAATTGTGTTATTTACCTTCTCACCACTAGTCATAAATGAAATATCACTACGGATAGATCCGGTCATCTTCTGATATAAATCAATCAATGCTTTTTGTAAAGTGGATATCTGAGTCCCCTGTTCCTAAACTGTTTTTTGTAGAGAAACAATCTATATCTGATAATATTGGGGTATAGAGTGACTAAAACTAGGAGTAGATGTAGTTGTAATCCTCAGTGGACTGCTAAAGTCCTCAGATAATAATGGTCCCAAAACCATCTCGTGAACTCGACCAGGATGCTCCTTTCCAAGGACTTTACCAATTGGGTCATCCTGGGAGAATAAGAACGACTGCACGATATTGGCATCCCATAGTTCATTAATTTTTACATATTAATATAATATCAGTCATATTAGAAGCAATATATATTAACATAGTGACAAATGATAATAATTTATTATAATGAAAAATGAATTCATTTCCCAACTTCTTTGGCAGACTCATTAACAAAACTCCCATTAGATTTTTTTATGAACATCCAACCACACTTTTATTCAAGATGCTTGGTTCCCTAAACTCTGTGACTGCATTAAAATTCTTAAATAAAAAATTTAATTTATTAAATAAATAATATTGTCTAATAAATATTTAAACTAATGTAAATATAACCAGAGTCAACTGGATTCTAGAAAAAATCTTTGACCCCGTAGTGTGTGGTATGATTTGCTTAGCCCGACTCGATGAATTCTTCCTTGAAAGATCTTGAAATAAATAAAATGTAATTTAATAGTAATGTATACATTGTCATACCCTTTTCATATACATATATAAATGTAAAATGGTATTAATATAATAATATATATTTAAATACCATGTTCTTCTCATCATGATGCCTATCAATAAAAACTTTCCATTCCTCTATAGGTACCCCATTGGGTACCTTATCATATATTTTTTGGGTGCTCAACAAAGTATTATTGACTTTGTTCCATAATATACATTTATAATCTTTCCATTTCTTGGCCAAAATTTCCATTTTCCACTTTCATGCTAGAAGATTAGCAATAATAAAGTGAAAAAACATATGTACAAAGAGATCCATTTTGAAAATATTATCATTTAATAACATAATGAAATTCAATTACACTATAATGTATTAAAATTACCTTTATCTTTGAATCAAAAAATTCATTTTTCCAAGATGAAGGCTTATGCCTCCAATCATCAAACGTAATGGGAAGGGTTATTGGCTCCACCATGAGTTTTCCTAGAATATGGCTGAATAATCCTACATCTTCATCCATAGGGACCCCATAGAAATCAAATAAGACAACTACCTTTAGTACAGTATGATTCCATAAATATGAAATTTTTATATTTTTCTCCGTAGTAGTATAAAAAAGTGAAATAAATTTATTCATATAAAAATTTGTACCTATAATAGTTACCCTCCAATATCTCCTTGATGAACTAGGAGTGGCGCACTGCTCCCTCACTATTGACACTACTGAATGGGAAGGCATCGACTGAGCTACTAATGGGACACTGACAGAGGGTATGAGAGATGGTATAGGGGGGAAAGCGGATGGTGTCTCAGAAGCTGTAATGAGAGAGATAGATGGATCATCATTTGTCAGTTTGGTTGATGGTACGTCGACCGATAGTCAAATGGAAGCAATATACTGCCTCCTCCTTATCATTACTATCATTTAATCAAATTAAGTTCAAAACATTTATTTCAAAAACTTCATGCATAAAAAATAGAAATGATAATAGATGAACAATAATAACAAACAAAATATACATAACAATGATAATAAATGACTGCACAAACGAAATAAATGATTCATAAATGAATGGATATTTGCATATACAATCATTTTATCCTTGAATCATGTTGATTTCCTACTCTATCTTTACTTCATCTACTTTATCCACCATATCAAGACTAATATTTTCAATACCATGATGGAAAAATAAGTATACTTATTTTTGTTGATGGGATTCAATGTTAGAGGTCTAATCTTCCCTTCATCACCCATATCATAAAAGTATCTTTATTTTACATGAGAAACTACACCCCAACCTTCATCCACAGCATATTTCACATAATATAACATTTTCACTTGTGATGATAAGATATGCGAATCATGTAGTTCATGGTCACCAACATCCATCAAGCAATATAAGTTCACAGAAGTAAATTACAAGGAATCTCTTTTTAACACCCCTGATAATATCCACCCAATTTTATTTGAATAAAACAACTAAAAAATGTCTATGGTAGTTTAATTCAATAATATCAATCAATTTTACATAGTATCCCACTTCATAAAATGTAAATATTCCACTATTCTATGTTTTCAAACCCTCTTCCCGATCGGCTGTACGGAATCTAAATCCATTCACAGTGTAAGCGTCGAACTTTCTAGCTTGTTTTAGTGGACCTCAAGCAAGAAACTTTAAATATTCTGAGAATTCTACTCAAGTACCAGTATTCATGATATAAAAAAGTAATACACATTATTAGATTTAAAAAATATATGTATCAACCTAATATTCATATTGATTGCAATATTTATGAACTTGCACGCCGTGCAAACCATTATACAATCTCTTTATTAAAATATTTTATTATATCTTTCTAATTTTGTGTTCAAAATATCATTTATCACTTTCTCTGTATCCTAAAATCTTCAATAAATAGATATGAAATCTCACTATTCATCATCATATATCTATATGCCTATAATAATTTCATTTCTATTAGTGTAACATTTGAGCTCCTCCCAACTGATCAGCCAATATCATGAAAGATTTTTGATTTCCCATGTATTTTAGATTGATTAAATGTTTCATCAACATGTATAACTTGATTGAATGTTGTCTCAATATCATCCAAGTATCTAAAACAATAGTTAAGATACTCCTCTTTCAAATATCCTTCAGAAATAGAGCCTTCAGGTTGAGCTTTAGTTTTTACGTATGATTTCAAATTCCCAAGATATCTATGAAATAAAAAAAATTATGCATTTAATGAATTTATAATAATGTTTTATTTAAATGAAAAAATATCAATAAATTACCTCTCAATTTGATACATCCATCAATAATGTATGGGGCCTCCTAATTTAGCTTCCATAACCAAATGCACAATTAAGTGCATCATGACAGTAAACAACAATGGAGGAAAGATCATCTAATTTTCAAAAAGTTTCAAACAAATTTCTCCTAATGGTTTTCAAGCTCAAATAGATGTAGAGTTTTCTCACATATTTATCTGAAAAATATGCAAAATTGGAGTACAACAGCAGTAAAACTTTTAGGTAATAATGTATTCAATGCTAATGGTCGTAACTGTTGTAACAAAATATGTGAATTTTGACTTTTTAATACATGTAACCTACGATGCTTTAAGTCAACACACCTTAAAATTTACTTTAATACCCATCATATACCTTTACATATTTTAAAATTCAAAGGAATGTATCTTTATCCCTATTTTTCATTTCAAAAATTACTAGAGAATACTTTCCATTCTCATATGGATGGAGATCATGCTTCATGTTCCTTTCTTGTAAGTCTTTCCGAGAATTGAGATGAGCCATCAACTTTCCATGATCATTAAGTAATGTTAAGATAAAATTGTCATAAAAATTCTTCTCAATGTGAATCACATAAAGATTATGCCACAACAAATTAAATTCCCAATATGGAAGTTTGAATAACATACTTTTATTCTTCCATTATTATATTCTGATTTCACTTGATGATGCACTTCGAACTCGTTTCCCACTATCATTCAAATACTGAACCTTCCCAAATTTTGTTTCAATATTTCCAAGTTGTGAAAATATTTCATAATTTGTTAAAAACATTGTAGGTTGTCTATGATAAATGAAACCATTGAATTTTGACTTTTTCATTCGAAATATATGAGATGTATCTAGAAATATTCAATGACATAAGAAGCACAATTTTATACTATGAGGTAGCCGTTCAGGATCAAAATTAAAGTTACAAAGAGGAAAATATAAACCCATGAAATTGTTCCAACCAGATAAATTCCCAAGTCCAGGGAAGTCACTAATGTCCACATTAGAGAATCTTGCATTTTGAACATTGGTATAGAAGATGCATTATATGTCTCTACACCATTTCTCCATAACCCTTGTAATTATTAAATTAAAGGCTACAAGTATACATCGATATCATTTCTAGGCATTTTTTTTCTATGGATAATCATCAAAATGAAAAAATATGTTTGTATCATACATATCCATGGTGGTAGATTTTAAGGGATCAAAACAACCGGCCAAATGCTATAACTAGTACTCAAAGTCCCAAATGGGTTGAATCTATCGGCAACCAATCCCAATAAAACATTCCTAAAATTAGATGAGAAATATGGATGTAATTAATCAAATTTATTCCATGATTGAGAATCTATTGGATGTTTCATTAAACCATCTTTTTTATTATCTACAGAATGCCACTTTATGTGTTCGACAGTTTTTGATGACATGAATAATCTTTGCAATCGAGGATTTAAATGAAAGTAATGAAAACCCTTTTTAGGTGTGTTCCTATTCTTCTCCTTTTTGGTTGTATGTTGATTTATAATTCCAACATCACCCATTGACTACTATCTAGAAGAACATTTTTTTCAATCTTGTCTGCTTGAATCCTCTCCCCAATAAATCATACAATCATTGGGAAACACATGTATTTTTTATAATTTATACCAAGCTTGTTAACAAATTTTTTCATATCATAAAACGACTCAGTGATCTTTGATTTAGGAAATTCATCACACAACAGTTCAAATATCATGGACATCACCTTATTTTTAATTCCACATAGGCATTTGATGTGGAAAAACTTCAGTAGAAAAGAATGTTTTGAATATTTCAAACATCTACTATACAACTCTTGATTTTCATCATTAACTAAACCCTGAAACACATATGTCTGCTCAGTGAATTTTTATAAGGCCCTAGCCTTAAACCTTACTTAATCTTGAGTTAATACAAGATTACACATTGAGGATCTTTTCAGGTTTAGAGTTTTAGAGAATTAGATCATAAAACTTGAATTATATTCCACATTTAAACAAAGTGGTTACATAAAATATAGGATTAATTCTTCCCATCAACGGAAACATATTTAAAATAAAACTTGGATTCTTTCTTGACACATCCTTGACACTATCATCACATCACTTACCTTTCCCTTGACCTGTGAAAAACATTTCAAAAACTTGGGATGAGCATAAAAAGCTCAGTAAGGGATATAAAAATATGGAAAGGAAACATGAGTTCATATATACATAAGAATGAAATCATAATTTACCCATAAAACATAGGCACTTTAAAATACCTCATCAAATCATGAATAAATCATAGAAATCATAAGACATAAAAGGTAACTTGAGGCATTCATAACATTCTTACGTAGGGAGTAACCCTCTTGGTTACGTTTTGGAATACCCATCACAGTATATTCCCTAAATCTCTTCGGACAAACCTTAACGTTTCACTCCTTCGCGTTACCCAATGCATTGGAGAGATATATCAGGCTCACCCACCCTTAGTCTATCACGGAACCACCCATCTTCATAATAATGCCCAAGAACCTCAACATAATCGTATCACATAAAACATGCATAAAGGAAACATAACAGTTCCACCTTTCAATCACAAGATATCAATACAACACATTGATATAAAAAAATTATGAAAAAAAATTTCAATACCAAAATAAAAGAAAAGTAAAACATGGTATTTATTTTTCTTTTTTAAAAAAAGGTATGGCTTGTAGAGGAAGCCGAAACTCAAATAATGGTCACGGCGGCGGAGAAGTCAGTGTCGCCGCATACGTACGACAAAAACATTTCCTTTTGTCGTTTAGTAAAAGATTCGTATAAAAAATATTCCTTTTGAATAAATGTAAAAGTCAAAGGGGTTTATACACAGTATAAAAGAAGGTTGTGTATAAAACAAAATATGCCTCAATGAAAGGAGATTGAGACGAAGTCCCATACAAAGACGATATCCTTGGTTTAAGGATAAATCAATTACATAATTATGTGTGACAAACGAATACACCAAATATAAGTGGATATTAAGTGTAAAATAATCAAAGGTCATTCACACATATTCAAAGGATGACATATTCAATAACTACATGTTGAACCCAAAGAAATCAAAATTGGGTTAAGAAGTTCCCTTGACAGCCTAACGGCGTCACATCAAAAAAGGGTAACTCATAACTCGGACATAAAATTTACATCAATAAGGATATATGAGAACATATCCCAATATAAAAATATGTGAATTAAAAGACCCAACAAAATAAGTCTTTTAAAAAGAGGAGGGTGAAAGGTTCCCTTACCGACATGGGTATCTTTCGAAACATACACCCCGTGAAAGAAGGACAATACAACATTGATGTAAATACTCATAAATGAAATAATATTACACAATGAGTAAAATAATGGTCAGTACATACACCAATCAAAGGAAATTGTGGCAAATGTACCATAAATCTCACAGGAATAAAAGTGAGATGAAAAATCCCTTACGAAAACTCGGCAGCCCAACGGCGCCACTTAAAACTTCCAAAAATGGATTGATGAGATCAAATAGGGTATATCATCACATTACAATAAAATTTACAGAAATAGGAATATAAAATAACATCCCCCATCATAAAAAAAGAGGAGCTTAAAAGAAGTGACATAAAGGAGATTACTTAAAGGGAAAGAGAGAGGTTAGATCTCTTACGAAAATTCGGCAGCCTAACAGCACCACTCAAAACTTCCAAAATGGATTGATGAGAGAGAATAGGGTCTCTAATCATATGAACATAAAAATTACATTAAGCTTAATATAAAATAACATCCCAATCACAAGAAATATGAGCTTAGAAGGAATGACATAAAAGAGTGTACTTAAAAAGAAAGAGAGGAGTAGGATCCCTTACCTCAAGTCCAACTTGTCTTGTTCGTTTCTTTATATTCCTGAATAATAAACTTTGGACAATTAATAATTGACTAAGTACCTCCTTTAGAGATTATTATTCAGTTCATATCACATATTATAATGTTATAATAATTGTTTAATAATGTTAGTTCATATCAGACGTTTTTGCCGATATTTGGTACATGAGTCAAGAATGAACTTGTTTGAAAAAAGATTGCCCATGTAGTTATAAGTAAACAATTTCCAGAATAGTATTAATGATTAAAATATCATATATATCCAGTAAATATTCATTTTATACTATTCCATATCATTTGGAGATAAAAAAACGAAAATCACCGTTCATGGAGACGGTAGGCCGTACGTACGCATGAATGATACTTTCATTTTTTTGTCATATTAATGGAATTAAAACAAAATGAGATATATATATATATATGTTATAATTCCAGAATGATATCCATAATTTAGATGTAATATATTACATATATATCCATTATATATATGTACTTATAATATTACATAACATTTTGAGATAATAAATGAAATGTACCGTTCATGGAGATGGTAAGCCGTACGTACGCATGAACGCTACTGCCATTTCTATTTCATATTTAATGGAATTAAAACATAATGATACATAATATTATTTTAATTCCAGTATGGTATCATATATAATATCATTAAATATATCCTTTATACGTACCACATATGGTATTAACGAATCAAATCACTTTGAGGGGGCGGTAGTCCGCACTTCCTTAAATGAAGATATCGCGTTTACCCATAATGGAAACCATAAAGGTACGCCATAAATGAAAATTACAGAAGATTAATTAAAACATAAAAATATTAGATATCATATATAAATATAGTGTCATCTTAATGGCCACCTTTGAAGGTGTTAGAAGAATATTGAACAATCATCGTTTCAGGAGGCAGAAATTCGCCATCCACGGAAACAATATGTTCTTTAACCATTAGATGTAGGTGTGTGTAATTGTATCTCGAATCCTTATTATAAAAACATCCTAGTATATTGAATATACTGGTTTTGTTACAAAATAAATTAATAAAAAGAGTTTAGGGGGTTGGAGAAGCAAAATAAAACAAAAGGACACAAGTGAAGACATTACCTTAAAATCGGGTAACTCCCTTTGGTTTGAGCTCAAAGGATTCCTTGGGAAGACTTCTGCCCAAATTGAGGCTTCAAGGAGTAAGAGAGGGAAGTGTAGAGACAAAATGGGCAGGGTTTGGTCAAGCCAAAGGCTTTGGGAGTGTGGGTAAGGAGGTAGAGGTGGTGGCCTTTTATAAGAGGAGAGGAGGGGCACTCTTGTAAAGTTACAAAATGTTACTTTATTTTCAAAAGGGTTTCAGATTTAAAAGGTCCCACATTAATTTATTTCTATGATAAGATAATAAGGGTTCGAAATCCACTCATCCAATAGGTTTTGGACATGTTTAGGTCTTAGATATTACATTATCTTTCCATTTTATTTAAATCATTATATAATGATGTCATCGCTGCATCATCATGATGTCATAAATAATTTAATTTATTTAATGTCTAAAAATTATAAACAAAATAATATGATGTATGAAATCTTTTTATCTTTCCAATGAATATTTATAGTCAAAAATCGGATTTGTATAACCCCATGTAAATTTTTTTTTAGTAAAACATTTCATGTTTGTCTCATTTTTACTTTAACTTTAAATAAAAAGATATTAATGTCATTTTCCAACCAAAGTGGCTTCATGGGGTCCCTAAGTTGACTCATGGGTTTTCTTGGTCGGCCATGACACATCCAATGAGGTTAGGACATGTGTCAAGTTCATTTCATATTATTAAAACATTATTTTTACCTTAAACTACACTAATTACCTCTAATCGCGATTAAGAACTTAAAAGTTACTATTCACCAAAAAATTATTTTAATCTCATTGAACAACATTTTACTTCTTAATGAAAACCATGTATGTTGGATTTTTGAAATTTAAAACACAAATATGGCAAAATTTCATTTAAACGGAAAATCGGTTTTTATAAGTACCACTTAGTGGTTTCACTATTCATCAAAAATTGAAGTTTTTCAGAAAATTACCAAAAATTCACCCTAAGCTATATTTGATATTCCGAATTCAAAAATGAAGTCTATTTTACAAAATTCAAAACATATAGGTTGAATTAATTAAATTAATAATTAATTCCCGCTGTCAGAGCAAATAGCGTGTTTTTATGAAACAATAAGTATCAAAAGATTGACACTAGTTTAAGTCTGATTTCAAAGTGAAATTAATTCCAACGACCACTATTGGATTTAATGGTAAAATTATATTCTAATTTTACTTTAAAACCAATTCAAAAGATAATCTAATCATATAAATAAATTAGATTAAAAAGAGGTTTTGAATTAAAATACAACATTTTACACTATTCATTAAAAAATGAACTTTATCGGAAAGATACCAAAAATTTACACAAAGTAAATTTTGATGTCCCGATTATAAAGAAGAGTTTTATTTGGTCCAATAGAATGTATAAGAGTGAACAAAACTATATTTAATGATGGTTCGCCATCAAAAGGCGATAAATGAACCTTTTGTGAAAACTAGGGCATATACGCCTAAAATTGAATTATTTCTGTATTTTAAGCCTTTATCTTTTATTGGATAAATGTAAAAACATTTAAAAACATATATAATAATATTTTAGTTATTTATATCCATTCCCTCCAATAAAACAGCCAAATGTTAACTACCATTTAAAATAATATTATTTTATTATTAGAGTGCAACGTAAGATTCCCAAGAAACTCGTTGTTGCGTGTTGGGTACGCCATCGAGCATAGCGTCCCCTTTAAAGTCATATTAATATTTTATTCACAAATATGGATAAATATGAAAATGTAATATTCTTTATTTACCTGGGGTGTTACATCCTTCCCCCCTTTTGGGAATTGCGTCCTCGCAATTTTTGAAATTGGGCTTGGAAACATCCTTGAAAGTCCCACATCGGAACAAGAGTCGGTAAAAAAAGTACAAAGGTCACCCGAGTTAACCCATACTAGGATTCCAAGTATGAAAATATAGACATGGAGGAAAAAACAAAGGGTCATGTTCTGATGGAGAGTGATAGTAAACATGTCTAGGAGAAAGTTAACCATAAGAAAATCACAAACTTGTGATGGGTTAAACGATATTCGATTACCCAGTAGGAAAAGTTAATAGACAACATTTTTGTTTTAAGTTACTTTTTATTGAGGAATTTATTCATAAGGAAACATAATCACTTATCATGTTGACTTTCAACTTTTACTAGATTCCTTAATCAAACTCATATTTTCTCCAAAAGACGAGTATTTAGGAAGACTTGTTCGCATTAAGAGTACTATAATCAATTTCTAGAGAATCACCTAATCCACAATAGAGAACTATATAATTCCCATGTCTTTAGACACTAACCAAAACCAAAACCAAAAAGGTTAGTACATGATCAGATAATCCAGAAAAGGATAACTCTTTATAAAAATAAAATCTATTCTTAATCTCCAAAATTTGTCCAACAAAACCCAAAGTTCAACGAGGACCATTCGATAAAAAATTTGTCCATAAAATTCTTTAAAGTAAACCAAACTAAGATTGAAACCCAAATATTTTGAAGGATTTAGTCACATAGTCTACCAAGTTAAATCGTATCATTTATCTCCAAACCACATCAGTTGCTCTTAATGTCTCGTATTGAAAAGTAATTAATCCTAATCACTTATCCTACATGATAGGTTAATACATTTCCATAGATAACCCAAAATCAACTTACTCTTAATTCCTAAAATCATCTAACTAAAAAGAATCAGTCAAACTAACCAGGGACTTCACGTAGTCCAGTGGTAGGCGATAAATACCAGTTGCACTTTGGTTGTGGGTTCGATTCCCGCAGCTTTGTCCGACGCGACGGGTTGTCACACGGTCTGCATGTTGTCCTTTTTCCAAAACTATATAATTCTCAAAACATTTCCCAAAACGAGATAAAATCTTCAAAAATAAACATAACATATTTTAACCTCAAGTTTATCTCATGCCTTTCATTTTCCATCATAACATATAATAACCCATAATTACCTCAAAAGTAAGGATCATATAAACCCTAATGGTTACCTTTTTAATTACAACCTGAACTTCCACATCAATTGGTCATCTCGTACATGATGCATTATAGAACATACCAAGGTTCAAGTGGTTGATCATGACTCCTTGATAGTTGGTTTAGAACAACCACGAGTTTCCTCATTGAATACCCCATTTCATCCAGTCTCTTAATCAGAGAACCACCACAGTTTCCTTCAAACCAATTGTCACTTTGGTGCCTGCTAGATCCAACCATTTACTAAAACCAAAAAGGTCAGTGTGAGTATATCAACATAACCATCATGTACTAATGAGGAAGATAAACACTAATATATACTTACTCATTCACTTTATCTAAAACCAGGACTCTTTCTGAAATCCTAACCATTATGGTAATGTCACTTATGCTTAAAGAATACCCTAACCTCTAAAGATATCTAAACTGACCTTTGATACCAACTATAAGGCCCCAGCCTTAAACCTTACTTAATCTTGAGTTAATACAAGATTACACATTGAGGATCTTTTCAGTTTTAGAGTTTTAGATAATTAGATCATAAAACTTTCATTACATTCCACATTTAAACAAAGTGGTTACATAAAAGACAGGATTCATTCTTCCCATTAACGGAAACATATTTAAAATAAAACTTGGATTCTTTCTTGACACATCATTAACACTATCATCACATCACATACCTTTCCCTTGACCTATGAAAAACATTTCAAAAACTTGGGATGAGCATAAAAAGCTCAGTAAGGGATATAAAAATATGGAAAGGAAACATGAGTTCATATATACATAAGAATGAAATCATACTTTACCCATAAAACATAGGCACTTTAACATACCTCATCAAATCATGAATAAATCATAGAAATTATAAGACATAAAAGGTAACTTAAGGCATTCATAACATTCTTACGTAGGGAGTAACCCTCTTAGTTATGTTTTGGAATACCCATCACAGTATATTCCCTAAATCTCTTCGGAGAAACCTTAACGTTTCACTCCTTCGCATTACCCAATGCATTGGAGAGCTATATCGGGCTCACCCGCCCTTATTTTATCACGGAACCACCCGTCTTCATAATAATTCCCAAGAACCTCAACATAATCATATCACATAAAACATGCATAAAGGAAACATAACATTTCCACCTTTCAATCACAAGATATCAATACAACACATTGATATAAAAACATTATGAAAACAATTTTCAATACCAAAATAAAAGAAAAGTAAAACATGGTATTTATTTTTCTTTTAAAAAAAAAAGGTATGGCTTGTAGAGGAAGCCGAAACTCAAATAATGGTCATGGAGGCGGAGAAGTCGTTGTCTCCGCATACGTACGACAAAAAAATTCCCTTTTTTCGTTTAGTAAACACTTCGTATAAAAAACATTCCTTTTGAATAAACGTAAAAGTCAAAGGGGTTTATACACTATATAAAAGAAGGTTGTGTATAAAACAAAATATGCCTCAATGAAAGGAGATTGAGACGAAGTCCCATACAAAGACGGTATCCTTGGTTTAAGGATAAATCAATTACATAATTATGTGTGACAAACGAATACACCAAATATAAGTGGATATTAAGTGTAAAATAATCAAATTTCATTCACACATATTCAAAGGATGACATATTCAATAACTACATGTTTAACCCAAAGAAATCGAAATTGGGTTAAGAAGTTCCCTTGACAGCCTAACAGCGTCACATCAAAAAAGGGTAACTCATCACTCGGACATAAAATTTACATCAATAAGGATATATGAGAACATATCCCAACATAACAATATGTGAATTAAAAGACCCAACAAAAGAAGTCTTTTAAAAAGAGGACGGTGAAAGGTTCCCTTACCGACATGGGTATCTTTCGAAACATACGCCCTGTGAAAGAAGGACAATACAACATTGATGTAAATACTCATAAATGAAAGAATATTACACAATGAGTAAAATAATGGTCAGTACATACAACACTCAAAGGAAATTGTGGAAAATGTAGCATAAATCTCACAGGAATAAAAGTGAGATGAAAAATCCCTTACGAAAACTCGGCAGCCTAACGGCGCCACTTAAAACTTCCAAAAATGGATTGATGAGATCAAATAGGGTATCTCATCACATTACAATAAAATGTACAGCAAGAGGAATATAAAATAACATCCCCCATCATAAAAAAAGAGGAGCTTAAAATAAGTGACATAAAGGAGAGTACTTAAAGGGAAAGAGAGAGGTTAGATCTCTTATGAAAATTCGGCAGCCTAACGACGCCACTCAAGACTTCCAAAATGGATTGATGAGAGAGAATAGGGTATCTCATAATATGAACATAAAAATTACAGTAAGAGTAATATAAAATAACATCCCAATCACAATAAAGATGATCTTAGAAGGAATGAAATAAAAGAGTGTACTTAAAAAGAAAGAGAGGAGTAGGATCCCTTACCTCAAGTCCAACTTGTCTTGTTCGTTTCTTTATATTCCTGAATAATAAACTTTGGTCAATTAATAATTGCCTAATTAACTCCTTTAGATATTATTATTCATTTAATATCACATATTATAATGTTATAATAATTTTTTAATAATGTTAGTTCATATCAGACATTTTTGCCGATGTTTGTTACATGAGTCAAGAATGAACTTGTTTGAAAAAAGATTGCCCATGTAGTTATAAGTAAACAATTCACAGAATAGTATTAATGATTAAAATATCATATATATCCATTAAATATTCATTTTATACTATTCCATATCATTTGGAGATAAAAAACGAAAAGCACCGTTCATGGAGACGGTAGGCTGTACGTACGCATGAACGCTACTTTCATTTTTTTGTCATATTAATGGAATTAAAAAAATGAGAGATATATATATGTTATAATTCCAGAATGATATCCATAATTTAGATGTAATATATTACATATATATCCATTATATATATGTACTTATAATATTACATAACATTTTGAGATAAGAAATGAAATGTACCGTTCATGGAGACAGTAAGTCGTACGTACGCATGAACGCTACTTCCATTTCTATTTCATATTTAATGGAATTAAAATATAATGATACATAATAGTATTTTAATTCAAGTATGGTATCATATATAATATCATTAAATATATCCTTTATACGTACCACATATGGTATTAACGAATCAAATCACTTTGAGGGGGCGGTAGTCCGCACTTCCTTAAATGAAGATATCACGTTTACCCATAATGGAAAGCATAAAGGTACGCCATAAATGAAAAATACAGAAGCTTAATTAAAACATAAACATATTATATATCATATATAAATATAGTGTCATCTTAATGGCCACCTTTTAAGGAGTTAGAAGAATGTTGAACAATCATTGTTTCGGGAGGCAGAAATTTGTTATCCACGGAAACAATATGTTCTTTAACCATTAGATGTAGGTGTGTGTAAGTGTAGATCGAATCCTTATTATAAAAACATCCTAGTATATTTAAGATACTGTTTTTGTTACAAAATAAATGAATAAAAAGAGTTTAGGGGGTTGGAGAAGCAAAATAAAACAAAAGGACACAAGTGATGACATTACCTTAAAATCGGGTAACTCCCTTTGGTTTGAGCTCAAAGGCTTCCTTGGGAAGACTTCTGCCCAAATTTAGGCTTC
The DNA here is from genome assembly GCA_963277665.1 of Viscum album. Taxonomy (NCBI): domain Eukaryota; kingdom Viridiplantae; phylum Streptophyta; class Magnoliopsida; order Santalales; family Viscaceae; genus Viscum; species Viscum album. Next base: position 272,738,006 of record OY728155.1, on the reverse strand, counting down.
AAGGAGTAAGAGAGGGAAGTGGAGAGACAAAATGGGCAGGGTTTGGCCGAGCCAAAGGCTTTGGGAGTGTGGGTAAGGAGGTAGAGGTGGTTGCCTTTTATAAGAGGAGAGGAGGTGCACTCTTGTAAAGTTACAAAATGTTACTTTATTTTCAAAAGCGTTTTGGATTTTAAAGGCCCCACATTGATGTATTTCGAGGATAAGATGATAAGGGTTTAAAATCCACTCATACAATAGGTTTTGTACATGTTTATGTCTTAGATATTACATTATCTTTCCATTTTATTTAAATCGTTAAATATTGAGGTCATCGCTGCATCATCATGATGTCATAAATAATTTAATTTATTTAATGTCTAAAAATTATAAAAAAAATACTATGATGTATGAAATCTTTTTAGATTTAAAATTAATATTTATAGTCAAAAATATGATTTGTTTAACCCCATGTAAATTTTTTTTAGTAAAACATTTCATGTTTGTCTCATTTTTACTTTAACTTTAAATAAAAAGATATTAATGTCATTTTCCAACCAAAGTGGCTTCATGGTGTCCCCAAGTTGACCCATGGGTTTTCTTGGTCGGCCATGACACATAAAATTAGGTTAGGACATGTGTCAAGTTCATTTCATATTATTAAAACATTATTTTTACCTTAAACTACACTAATTACCTCTAATCGCGATTAAGAACTTAAAAGTTACTATTCACCAAAAAATTATTTTAATCTCATTGAACCACATTTTACTTCTAAATGACAACCATGTATGTAGGATTTTTGAAATTCAAAACAAAAAGATGGAAAAAGTTCATTTAAACAGAAAATCAGTTTTTATAAGTACCACTTAGTGGTTTCACTATTCATCAAAAATTGAAGTTTTTCAGAAAATTACCAAAAATTTTCCCTAAGCTATATTTGAGATTCCAAATTCAAAAATGAAGTCTATTTTAAAAAATTCAAAACATATAGGTTGAATTAATTATTTTAATAATTAATTCCCACTGTCAGAGCAAATAGCGTGTTTTTATGAAACAATAAGTATCAAAAGATTGACACTAGTTTAAGTCTGATTTCAAAGTGAAATTAATTCCAACGACCACTATTTGATTTAATGGTAAAAATATATTCTAATTTCACTTTAAAACCAATTCAAAAGATAATCTAATCATATAAATAAATTAGATTAAAAAGTGGTTTTGAATTAAAATACAACATTTTACACTATTCATTAAAAAATGAACTTTATCGGAAAGATACCAAAAATTTACACAAAGTAAATTTTGATGTCCGATTCTAAATAAGAGTTTTATTTGGTCCAATAGAATGTATAAGAGTGAAAAAAACTATATTTAATGATGGTTCGCCGTCAAAAGGCGATAAGTGAACCTTTTGTGAAAACTAGGGCATATACGCCTAAAATTGAATTCTTTCCGTATTTTAAGCCTTTATCTTTTATTGGATAAATGTAAAAACATTTTAAAACATATATAATCACATTTTAGTTATTTCTATCCATTCCGACCAATACAACGACCAAATGTTAACTACCATTTAAAATAATATTATTTTATTATTAGAGTGCAATGTAAGATTCCCAAGAAACTCGTTGTTGCGTGTTGGGTACGCCATCGAGCATAGCATCCCCTTTAAAGTCATATTAATATTTTATTCAAAAATATGGATAAATATGAAAATTTCATATTCTTTATTTACCTGGGGTGTTACAATTTTTCTCTTATATTAGTCTCCATATAATCAAGAGGAGGATCTGATGATAAATTACAATCTTGATCTGGTTGTCCTACAATATTAAAAACATCACATGTCACGTTACTATTTATAGCACCATCAACTGGTTGTTATGATACGTTTTTATATTGATTTTGGTTTCTTGCAATGCTGAATGAATCAGTTTTATGGGTTTTCATTTCATTTCCCATTATCGACGAAGTTGGGAGATCATTCTATGGATTGACATCAGTGCTCAAACTTTGCATAAAATTCAATTCTCCATGCCGAATCCAATGGAAATATTGAGTAGGGAATTGCTTCAACATAAAGTGTTCATAAACTTCATCCCTCTTCAACCATCTTTTAAATTTACATTTAGGGCATGGAAATCTTATTCTCCCATCAAAATATCGATTGTAAATTTTAAAATCTAATAACTCTTCCAAACCCATAGCATACTAAGGTGTTTTTCTCAGTAATGTGATCTAGATTTTATCCATAAATATCACAATGTGTCTACATGTTTAAAAAAAATTGAAACACATAACTGTTACTAAATAGGAAAAGATATTCATATATACTAGTTGAGAAAAATAGGAATATGTTAAATAATGTTTTCCTATATAAATACATATGGTAAATAATTAATCTTCTAGGTAAATACTATTTAATTCAAATACTAAATATTATTATATTTACCCCACATAAAGGTTATATTTCTAATACAATAAATTCCACATTCAATATATGAATGAGATATAGGTGTGCAACATTAAATTAAAGGATTAAAGAATTGGGTATTCATAAATTATATTCATTTAAAAAAAATATTTTTAATCACTTCAAATGATTAGGAAATATAATTGAAGTGGTGTATTATTCTTATGATAGAATTGAACATCTCATAATCTTTCCTGAGAAAGAAGGTCAATGGTTTCAAAAGAAAATATACCCTTTGGAACAAAGTAATCATAAATGAATTGTTACAAAAAAACATCCTTGATGATAAATCTTGGAATGGTGTTACATAAGAAGGGATCAAGAATCAATTTTCACGACTCTATGAGTTCAATCACAAAAATTATAAATAATTATATTTATGAAGGGACCAATCATGTAACATAAATTCTTTGAGGTTAAATAATTTTGAATATAAAATTTAAACATAGTTGAAAACATAAAAGAACATTTTGATTTTTTTTAACATTAACTTAAAATACATACATTCATCTAACATTCAAGAGGAACTTTTGAAAATGTGAAGTGAAATATCATATATATCACAGTTTCTGGTCTGACATTTGAATCCTCTACCACATGATTGATCAAATATAAATTCCCATAATTGGCTATAATCTAAGACTTATTAGCCAGATGAGAATCTCCTATCATCTAAGGATTATGATCCTTTCCATTGAATACATCCAAATGTAACTGAGAGTGTTTAGTGTGAAATGACCCAACCTTTTTTTCTTTTAGGAGGTATCCTGAAAACATGATACATATAACCTAAGCACCAACATTGGTGAAAGTCTTAGAAGATTCACTATACTATTGTTTGGTATGACCTACCCTCTCATATTAGAAACACAACAATGTCCTACAACCTAAAGGTGTCATGGGAAAATAATCAAAAGGTAATTACACACTCTAGATACTACCTCATTGGAATTCCTCATGCTTCTTCTTTTTACATAAATAAGAACTCTAAATTCCACCTATAATAGTAGAGGCACCATCCAAACATGTTAATCCTGCAAAACTTTTATTATACATGCTCACCTTGTCAACCAATTTAGCGTAGTTCATTGTACATAAAATAATAACCCTCAATATCACTTTTGGTATCAACCCCATCACAAAGCATTGATATGTCACGACCCGTCCTCGGGGCCCATGCTGTGACTACCCCAAGCCCGCCTTCCATAGGCCAGGGGCTGGCAACTAGCACCAAGGTGTAAATCCCGGAAAAAGGGAAGGCATTGCCTTTGAAAAGTAAACAAGCGACACAGAGTAAGAAAGCGGAAAAGTAAACACTAAGTAAAAACTGTAACAAGCTGTGCTGAAAGTAAAAAAGGGGCTGGAAATACAAGCCCAACTGTAAAGTACAACTGAAAGGGAAAAACAGCAACTAAAAGGAAAAGCCGTAGCGTCGAGCCGTCCTCTGGAAGTCCCACTTGAAGGGTGGGTACTGATAGCCTCCACTTCTCCTCGGGTCCACCTGACCACTCCGAGTACATCCCACCCAGTGGTCCACCTCCAGGTACCGTCCTGCTCCGTAAGCCTCCACCACGATCAGCGTTGTCCGTCGTCTGCAACCAACACAACGTAGTGCGGGCATAGCCCATGCAGGGGTGAGTATAATCTACTCAGTAGGGACCCCGAGACCCCCGAATGTCTCCCGAAATCCACAAAGGATAAACCACAAGGAAAGATACAATCACGAAGTAAAAATTGACACTGATTAGGTATATTCCCATACACATACCTAAGTCATCAATTTCCATTCGGCTCCAACACCCGAGCCCAAGCACAACCCAGTCCACACAGGAAAGCAAAACGTAACCCACACATGATAGCACAACAGAATCCATGGAGGAGAGCAAAAGTAATCCACATAGGATAGCTCAACACAATCCACAAAGGAGAGTAAATAGTAAATCCACACAGGATAGCTCAACACAATCCACAAAGGAGAGTAACACAGGATTCAGCTCACACAGGTATACTTCTTGTATGACGATAAAGATGATCACTGATCCATCTAAGTCGTCGGACCCACAAAGGATCGAAAGGTACTAACCCCCGCAATGACCCACACATGATCGGACCCACACAGAATCAATAGGTAACTAACCCCCGCAAAGACCCACACAGGATCGGGCCCACACAGGACCTGTAGGCGCTGGCTCACACAGAACCGCTGAGCGCTGACCCACACAGGATCGGATCCACACAGGATCTGTAGCACTGATCCACGTAGGATCTCTGAGTGCAGTAGTCGTCGCAGTCCACTGAGGATCTCTACATAGTCGTCATCGCAGTCCACTGAGGATCTCTGCACAGTCGTTGTCGCAGTCCACTGAGGATCTCTGCACAGTTGTCGGAGTCGCAGTCCACTGAGGATCTCTGCACAGTCGTCGGAGTTGCAGCCAGCACTAGGGTTCCCGCACACAACAAGCTCATTCGGGAGGGTCCGCTCCACGAGCCGAGATGCTGATACATCAACTGACACAAAGTCCGAAGTTGATGTATCCAAAAGTTCCGTATCGTCAACAGGAACTCAACATCGCCGACGGCGCGTCAATCAGACGTCTGGTCTGAGAGTTATTGGCTTTTTCGTCCCAAGGGCCCGGTTGATTTTTAAGGCAAAACCAACCCGACCGTACTCCACCTGCGTCCAAACCTCGGGCGGGGTATGCCAAAAGATCCGTCTCACTTAGAGGAAAACAACAAAGTCGACGGCATGTCAATCGGACGTCCGAAGCTCAAGATATGAGCGTTTCCGCTCCGAGGGCCCGGTTGGTTTCGTGTACGAACCAACCCAGTTGAACTCAAAGTATTCCGAAACCTTGAGTGTGATATACCGAAACGACCGTCTCGATCCAAGGATCGTGTTACCGCTAATGGCGAGTCATTTGGAGGCCCGTAGCTCAAGTTACGGGGAAAAGACCGAAACGGTCCAAAGATGGGGGTCTGGGCCCGGGCCGACCAGGCCCGACCCCCCCCCCCGGGGGTCGGCCAAAAAGGGTCGACCCGACCCGGTCCAACCCGGCGGGATCTGGTCCGGCCGGTTCGGCTCGGCTCGGCCGAGTGGCCGAGCAGCGCTGGGGGCTCGCTGCCCCCGCGTGACAGCACCGCACCCCCGTGGGGGGCCGCCCTGGTCAACGGACGCGGCAAAGGCCGCGTCCCGCGTGTGCGCCAGAACCGCGCGGCCGCAGGTCCGCTGGTGCCGCCGGTGGCTTCCGCGGGCCACCAGAGTTGCTCCGGTGGTCCGTTTTCCTTCCCGTCTGCGCCGCTGTTCCTCCCAGGTTCTGTTCTTCACTACGGGATTATCAAATCGCCCTTGCGTCACGTTTTGTCGTCGCCCGCCAAATCCGCACAACAACGAAGAACTGCAGAGGGTTTTCGGGCCGTGTTCATTTGGCCCGCACCCTCCGCGTTAGGCGATAACAATTGGGAGGATTAAACAACACATCAAACAACAATTTTAATAAATTAAAATTGTTCTTATGAAACAGGTTCTTAATTTAAAAGAAACGTTCACGGGAATATAAATTATTCACAAGAACCCCTACCTCGTCAAGTCGTCGCACACACGTTCTTTGTGGAATTGATCGTTGCGGAAGGTGGGGATCGTCGCATCGTCGCGGTATCCGGCGTTGCGTCGACGAACTCCGAGGTCCAAGAAACAACAGATTTAATTTTAATAATTAAATCAATCTTGAGTTAAAATCCACAAAGGAATTTAAAGAATCACAAACTCTCACCTCAATGGATGATCGAAGGTTTTTGTCGCGGAGGAAGGAACGTCGCAGAAGAACGTCGCGGGAGAGGAAACGTCGGGGTCGCGGCACACGGTATCACGTCGTCGATTTCCGCGGGTTCGGCGTTCTTCGTCGGAGGCCGGCGTTCTTCGCATTCTTCACGAAGGAGGATGAAGAACTCTTGGTTTCTGTCAAATCCCCTCAACGAACATTTTTCCAGAAGTCGTGCGTTTGTCTTATTTTATTATTACGCCAATAGATTTCAAACAGGTTAAGAAACGAATGAAATTAATTCATAGAATTAATTCAACGAAAAAAACCGCCCAATTAATTCAACGAATAAAACCGCCCAATTAATTCAACGAATAAAACCGCCCAATTAATTGGTGCGTTAAGAAATTAAGAAAATACGTCAGTTGACTTTCATAATGACGGGTTTTCGCGGGTACGTTACTTAGCGGAAAAGAAATGGTGGGGTTATGCGGGACCCACCTCACAAATATCCTACCAAGAGGGTAGGATATTTTCAGATAGCACCCTATCTGCAACAACTCAGCTTAAGTAGCTTTAAGTGGCTTCAAGTGTCTTCCAAGTGGCTTAAGTGAAATAAAATAAAGTTTTTCGCACAACTTTATCTTTTTTCATAACTTTAAACCCAAAAATTAAAAACCACACCTGAGTAAACGCAACTCCGGAAGAGGCGTTTCTAAGCAATTATCGGCGCTGCTATTCCATCGGTGCCCTCAGAATTTGATTCCGAGCACCGGTTCAAAAGTTAGAAAAACCCGCTCGTCCGTTCATTGAACGTACCCAAGCCAAACTTCAGAATATGATTTCGGGCACACCGGGCCTCGGAATCAGGTGCTGTCAGAAACTACATTCTTGTAAAAATCCAAAGAAAATTAAGAAAAAAATTTCCTTGAATTTTTTGGGTCTTTACATCACTCCTACCTCAGGGATTTACGTCCCCGTAAAGATACATCATAAACTAGGGAAACAAATGTGGGTACTGAGCACGCATTTGAGCCTCCCACTCCCAAGTGCTCTCCTGGAGGTTCTTGTGCTGCCATCTGATGCACACAAGAGGAATCGATCGTCCACATAGGACCCGCTCCTGTCGATCCTCCATCTCCACCGGGACCTCTGAAAAATTCACCCCATCATCCACGTCTAGCTCCCCATGGTCAATGATGTGCATCGGGTCGTGCATGTATCTCCTCAGCTGAGATACGTGGAAGACATCGTGCACCCGGTGCAACTGAGGTGGTAGAGCCAGGAGATAAGCCACCTCACCAATCCTGCTGAGGACCTGTAAGGGTCCGATGAAGCGTGGAGACAACTTGCCGCCTCGGCCAAATCTCCGTAATCCACGTCGAGGTGAGACACGCAAGAAGACGTGGTTTCCATCCTCGAACTCTAGTGGTATCTGCCTCCTGTCATCATAAGACTTCTGCCGGCTCTGAGTTGTCCTCATCCGCTCCTGGATGACCTGGACCTTCTCTGTCGTGGCCCATACCATCTCCGGTCCCACAAATGCTGACTCCCTAGGGTCTGTCCAGCACAAAGGGGATCTGCAAGGTCTACCGTACAACGCCTCGTATGGTGCCATCCCGATGGTGGAGTGGTAGCTGTTGTTGTACGCGAACTCCACCAAGGTTAGGTGGTCCTCCCAGCTGCGACCAAAGTTGAGGTCACATGCGCGGAGCATGTCCTCAATAGTCTGAATGGTCCTCTCCGTCTGACCATCCGTCTGAGGGTGAAAGGCGGTGCTCAGAAGTAGCCGCATCCTGAACGCCTCCTGCAACCCCTTCCAAAGCTGGGAAGTAAAGCGAGAATCCCGATCGGAGATGATAGATGATGGCACATTGTGAAGCCGTACAATCTCCTGAACGTAGAGACGCCCCAAGCTCTCCACTGAGCCCTGCTCTCAGATGGGTAAGAAGTGATCCAACATGGTGATGCGGTCGAAAATCACCCAGATGGAGTCTTGTCCTCTAGAAGTGCGTGGAATTCCAGTCACGAAGTCAATAGATATCCCGTCCCACTTCCACTCCGGGACCTCCAAGGGCTGTACCAAGCCTTCTAGTACCTGATGCTCTGCCTTCACCTGCTGGCAGGTGAGGCATCGAGAAACGAACTCTTCCACAACCTTCTTCATGCCCGGCCACCAGTGCTGTCGTCTGAGGTCCTGGTACATCTTCTCCACTCCAGGATGTACCGTCAAAGGAGAAGTGTGAAACTCTCTCAGAACCTTCTCCCGTAAAGAAACTGGTACCAAGGTACGTCCTCTGAAAAGGACACCGTGCACTGCTCTAAGGGAGAAACCATCAGGTGCCTGTCCCGAGGATATCTGTGCACGTCATGTCTCACAGTCTGCGTCCCCATGTTGTGCATCTCTGACCCGCTGTAGAAGTGGAGGAGAGACTGTGAGAGACTGAAGGAAGGATGCTCCGTCCCTATCTACGAAGGATATCTGCAAGGTGGCTAGCTGCTCTGCCGCCTCCTCAAGTAGCTGAATGCTTGTCCTCCTGCTGAGGGCATAAGCTACTACGTTCCCCTTCCCAGGAGTATAGACTATCTCAAAGTCATAGTACTAGAGGAACTCGAGCCATCGTTGCTGTATCGGGTTCAGGTCTTTCTGAGAGAAGATGTACCTAAGACTCTGGTGGTCAGAAAAGACTGTAAAGCGCTCACCCATCAGATAGTGCTGCCATGTATTTAGTGCAAAGACCACTGCTACTAACTCCAGGTCATGCGTGGCGTAGTTCTACTCATGCGGCCTCAACTGACGTGATCCATAGGAAATCATGGCCCGCTCCTGCATCAGGACACATCCGAGTCCGGTCCCTGATGCATTGTAGTAGACTACGTATCCAACTCCCTCCTCAGGCAACCTCAAGATAGGTGCGCTGGTCAATCTCTGTCTCAGCTCTTGGAAGCTCTGTTGACATCTTTCTGACCACACAAAGGGTTTTCCCTTCTTCGTCAAAGCTGAGAGTGGCGCCGCAACTCTGGAGAAGTCCGGCACAAATCTCCGATAGTATCCGGATAGACCCAAGAAACTCCGCACCTCCGTCACGCTCCTGGGTGGCTCCCAAGATAGCACTGCCTCGATCTTCACGGGATCCACTGTAACTCCCGCCTCAGAAATGACGTGCCCCAAGAAGTGGACCTCACGTAACTAGAACTGGAACTTCGAGATCTTTCCATAAAGCTGGTGCTCTCGGAGTGTGTCTAGTACAACCCGCAAGTGGTAGGCATGCTCCTCCTCCATGGTTGAGTACACCAAAATGTCGTCGATGAATACCACGACAAATCGATCGAGGTACGACTGGAAGATCATGTTCATGAGGCTCATGAACACTGCTAGAGCATTGGTTATGCCGAATGGAATAACCAAGAACTCATAGTGGCCATACCGACACCTGAAGGCCGTCTTCTGCACGTCCTCGTCTCGAACTCTGAGCTAATGATAGCCTGACCTGAGGTCTATCTTCAAGAACCACCACGCTCCCTTGAGCTGATCGAAGAGGTCATCAATCCTCGGTAGCGGATACTTGTTCCTCACTGTCACCTGGTTCAGGCGACGATAGTCGACACACAGTCGCAAGCTCCCGTCCGCCTTCTTGGCGAACAATATCGGGGAAGCCCAGGGTGAAACACTGGGTTGGATGAACCCCTTGCCCTGCAAGTCCTCCAACTGTACCCGCATCTCTCAAAGCTCAGCGGGGGCCATCCGATATGATGGAGTGGATATCGGGGCTGTCCCGGGGTATAGATCAATATAAAAGTCTACCTCTCTATGAGGAGGTAGCCCTGGAACGTCATCGGGAAAGACGTCCGCGTACTGATCCACCACTGCAGGAAAATTAGGACTCTGCGCGTCAACTTCTCCAAGGATGAGGCTAGACAACTGATGAGTGATGGGCTGTCCCCTCCTCTGCGAGAGTCCCTCCTGTGCTGCAAAGGCTCCCTTCTCTCCGGTGAAGGTGAACCTGCTCCATTCGGTGCGTACACATCGCACCTTGCGCCTAAAACAGTCAATCTGAGCATGGACTGTAGATAACCAATCCATGCCCAAGATGACGTCATAAGGCCTCGACGCCGCTAGAAGAAGATCCCAGCCGAAGCTCTCGCCTCCTAGAGTAAGCTCACACTGCCGACACTAGTGCGTACTCGTCGAGTCTTCTCCTGTAGGGGTCTCTAGCCATAAGGATCGAGCCAACGGCTCTGTCGGAATCTCCGAGCTCCGAACAAGGGCATCAGCTATGAAAGAGTGACTCACTCCTGTGTCTATAAGAACAGCAGCAAGGGTGGAATAGACACAGATCGTACCTCGAATCATCTCTGGCGCGCCGTGGTCGTAGGCCTCCGCTGCCTGGAGTTGTGCCTATCTCTGCCCGCCAGCTCCCTGTGGTCGGGGCGGGCCTCCTGGTGGTGGTGGTGGCAGAGCCTCAAAGCGTCGCCCACCACCTGCTGCTCGGCCAGCTCCTCTGCCTCGTCCGCCTCCTCCCTGCGGACCTCCACGGTCGACCCTCTGCCTCTGCCTGGGTGGCCCCTCCACCGTCTGCTGCTCCCCGGCACGGCGGGTCGGGTAGTCACGAGCCATGTGGCCCTGCCCGCCGCATGCATAACACTGCCTGCCTCTCGAAAGACTGGCTCCACACTGTGTGCCCCGCACTACTGAGCCAGTGTCCTGAGGTCGTCTACGAGAGGGTCTGGTCTGCCTGGAACCCTGAGTCATCCGTCGGCTACCTGCTGCCGAAGACTCCGCTACCTGCCGCCCTGTGGTAGGTCTTGCTGCTGAAGTAGACTCAGTAAGAAAGATCTCGATTAGAAGGGCTCGCTCCAGTACTCCTGCCTAGGTCGGGATGCTGAGGGAGATCAGTGATGCCCTGATCTCGTGTCTCAAACCTTGCTCAAAGGTCCGGGCCCGGAAGAAGGGGTCCCGTACCATGTCGGTTGAGTAGCGAGAAAGATCGGTAAACCTCGCTGCGTACTGGGCGACCGTGAAGTTGCCCTGCCGCAGCTGAAGAAGCTCCGGGATGCGCACTGCACGGAGGGTGGCTGGGAAGAACTCTGAACGGAAGAGGCTCTCGAAGTCCGTCCAGAGAAGAGATGCCTCATCGTGCACCTGGAGCATCAAGCTCCACCATCAGCCCGCTGCTGCGTGCAGTAGGCTCGCCGCGAGGATCACCATGAGGTCTGCTGGTGTCCTCACTAGCCTGAAAACTCGAACGACAGCCTCCAGCCAGTCCTCGGCTGCCTGGGGGGTCCGTCTCCCCATGAAACCTAGGTGGTCGCTGGCGCTGGAACTCGTGCAGAGCTTCGAGGTGACGTGCATCGTCAGTGGTCGGTGCTGGAAGCATCGGGGGCTCGACGGGTAAAGGTACCGCCGATGCCTCTGCTGTCAACGGGCCCTGTACTGAGGCCTCGTCGCTCGGCGGGCTGTCGTCGCACTCTACTCTCGGAACCCTAGCTGGCTGCCGTCGTGGGGCCATCCTGAAAAGGAAACAAGTGCGCCACAGTTAGAACAGTATACTGGTGAGCTGACACAAGTAATCACAAAGAAAAATTGAAACACACATGCAATCAATGTTTTTTTGCATTAAGCCGGAAATCCGAAGTCAGGGTCCTGGTGTACGGATACGTCGGCCGCCGCACCAACACTGGACTCCCTGAACTGATAACCACACCCAATACGCTAAACACTATTGCTTCACATAGAAGAAAGATCAGAGTCTGTGGTAGAACCAACCACCTCTGATACCAATTTGTCACGACCCGTCCTCAGGGCCCATGCCGTGACTACCCTAAGCCCACCTTCCAAAGGCCAGGGGCTGGCGACTAGCACCAAGGCGTAAATCCCGGAAAAAGGGAAGGCATTGCCTTTGAAAAGTAAACAAGCACCACAGAGTAAGAAAGCGGAAAAGTAAACACTAAGTAAAAACTGTAACAAGATGTGCTGAAAGTAAAAAGGGGCCAGAAATACATGCCCAACTGTAAAGTACAACTGAAAGGGAAAAACAGCAACTGAAAGGAAAAGCCACAGCGTCGAGCCATCCTCTAGAAGTCCCACCTGAAGGGTGGGTACTGATTGCCTCCACTGCTCCTTGGGTCCACCTGACCGCTCCGAGTACGTCCCACCCAGTGGTCCACCTCCAGGTACCGTCCTGCACCGCAAGCCTGCACCACGATCAGCGCTGTCCGTCATCTGCAACCAACACAACGTAGTGCAGGCATAGCCTATGCAGGGGTGAGTATAAGCTACTCAGTAGGGACCCCGAGACCCCCGAAGGTCTCCTGAAATACACAAAGGATAAACCACAAGGAAAGATACAATCACGAAGTAACAACCGACACTGCTTAGGTATATGCCCATACATATACCTAAGTCATCAATTTCCGTTCGGCTCCAACACCCGAGCCCAAGCACAACCCAGTCCACACAGGAAAGAAAAACGTAACCCACACAGGATAGCACAACACAATCCACGAAGGAGAGGAAAAGTAATCCACATAGGATAGCTCAACACAATCCACAAAGGAGAGTAAACAGTAAATCCACACAGGATAGCTCAACACAATCCACAAAGAAGAGTAACACAGGATTCAGCTCACACAGGTATACTTCTTGTATGACGATAAAGATGATCACTGATCCATCTAAGTCGTCGGACCCACAAAGGATCGAAAGGTACTAACCCCCGCAATGACCCACACAGGATCGGACACACACATGATCAATAGGTAACTAACCCCCGCAAAGACCCACACAGGATCGGGCCCACACAGGACCTGTAGGCGCTGGCTTACACAGAACCGCTGAGCGCTGACCCACACAGGATCGGATCCACAAAGGATCTGTAGCACTGATCCACGTAGGATCGCTGAGTGCAGTAGTTGTCGCAGTCCACTAAGGATCTCTGCACAGTCGTCGTCGCAGTCCACTGAGGATCTCTGCATAGTCATCCTCGCAGTCCACTGAGGATCTCTGCACAGTCGTCGGAGTCGCAGTCCACTGAGGATCTCTTCACAGTCGTCCGAGTCGTAGCCAACACTAGGGTTCCCGCACACAGCAAGCTTGTTCGGGAGGGTCCGCTCCACGAGCCGAGAGGCTGATACATCAACAGACACAAAGTCGGAAGTTGATGTATCAAAAAGTTCCGTATCGTCAACAGGAACTCAACGTCACAGACGGCGCGTCAATCGGACGCCTGGTCTGAGAGTTATTGGTTTTTTCATCCCAGGGGCCCGGTTGGTTTTTAAGGCAAAACCAACCCAACCATACTCCACCTGCTTCCAAACCTCGGGCGGGGTATGCCAAAAGATCCGTCTCACTTAGAGGAAAACAACAAAGTCGACGACATGTCGATCGGACGTCTGAAGCTCAAGATATGAGCGTTTCTGCTCCAAGGGCCCGGTTGGTTTCGTGTACGAACCAACCCGGCCGAACTCAAAGTATTCCGAAACCTTGAGTGCGATATACCGAAACAACCGTCTAGATCCAAGGATCGTGTTTCCGCTGATGGCGAGTCGTTTGGAGGCCCGTAACTCAATTTACGGTCCAAAGAACGAAACGGTCCGAAGACGGGGGTCTGGGCCCGGGCCGACCCCCCCCCCCCCCCCCCCCCCCCCCCCCCCCGGGGTCGGCCGAACCGGGTCGGCGGTTCGACCCGGATGGACCCAGTCCGGACAGGCCAGGGCGCAGCCCGGCTCGGCTCGGCCGAGCGGCCGAGCAGCGCGGGGGGCTCGCTGCCCCCGCGTGACAGCATCGCGGCCCCCGTGGGGGGCCGCCCTGGTCAACGAACGCGGCAAAGGCCGCGTCCCGCATGTGCGCTGGACCCGCGCGGCCGCGGGCCACCAGAGTTGCTCCGGTGGTCCATTTTCCTTCCCGTCTGTGCCGCTGTTCCTCCCGGGTTCTGTTCTTCACTGTGGGATCATAAAATCTCCTTTGCGTCACGTTTTGTCGTCGCCTGCCAAGTCCGCATAACAATGAAGAACTGCGGAGGGTTGTCGGGCCGTGTTCGTTTGGCCTGCACCCTCCGCTTTAGGCGATAACAATTGGGAGGATTAAACAACACATCAAACAACAATTTTAATAAATTAAAATTGTTCTTATGAAACCGGTTCTTAATTTAAAAGAAACGTTCACGGTAATATAAATTATTCACAACAACCCCTACCTCATCAAGTCGTCGCACGCGCGTTCTTCGCGGAATTGATCGTCGCGGAAGGTGGGGATCGTCGCGTCGTCGCAGTATCCGGCGTTGCGTCGATGAACTCGGAGGTCCAAGAAGCAACAGATTTAATTTTAATAATTAAATCCATCTTGAGTTAAAATCCACAAAGGAATTTAAAGAATCGCAAACTCTCACCTCAATGGATGATCGAAGGTTTTTATTGCGGAGGAAGGAACGTCGCAGAAGAATGTCGCGGGAGAGGAAACGTCGGCGTCGCGGCACACAGCGTCGCGTCGTCAATTTCTACGGGTTCGACGTTCTTCGTCGGAGGCCGGCATTCTTCGCGTTCTTCACATTCTTCATGAAGGAGGATGGAGAACTATTGGTTTTTGTCAAATTCTCTCAACGAACATTTTTCCAGAAGTCGTGCGTTGGTATTATTTTATTATTACACCAATGGATTTCAAACAGGTTAAGAAACTAATGAAATTAATTCAACGAAGAAAACCGCCCAATTAATTCAACGAATAAAACCGCCCAATTAATTCAACGAATAAAACCGCCCAATTAATTGGTGCGTTAAGAAATTAAGAAAACGCGTCAGTTGACTTTCATAATGACTGGTTTTCGCGGGTACGTTACTTAGCGGAAAAGAAACGGTGTGGCTCGTGTGGGCCCCACCTCACAAATATCCTACCAAGAGGGTAGGATATTTTCGGATAGCACCCTATCCGCAAAAACTCAGCTTAAGTAGCTTTAAGTGGCTTCAAGTGGCTTCCAAGTGGCTTAAGTGAAATAAAATAAAGTTTGTCGCACAACTTTATTTTATTTCATAACTTTAAACCCAAAAATTAAAAACCACACCTGAGAAAACGCAACTCCGGAAGAGGCGTTTCTAAGCAATTACCGGCGTTGCGATTCCATTGGTGCCCTCAAAATTTGATTCCGAGCACCGGTTCAAAAGTTAGAAAAACCCGCCCGTCCGTTCAATGAACGTACCCGAGCCAAACTTCGGAAAATGATTCCAGGAACACCGGGCCTCGGAATCAAGTGCCGTCAGAAACTGCATTCTTTTAAAAATCCAAAGAAAATTAAGAAAAAAATTTCCTTGAATTTTTCGGGTCTTTACATCACTCCCACCTCAGGGATTTACGTCCCCATAAAGATACATCATAAACTAGGGAAACAAATGTGGGTACTGAGCTCGCATCTGAGCCTCCCGCTCCCAAGTGCTCTCCTGGAGGTTCCGTGCTTCCATATGATGCGCACAAGAGGAATAGATCGTACACGTAGGACCCACTCCTGTCGATCCTCGATCTCCACCGGGACCTCCGCAAAATTCGCCCCATCATCCACGTCTAGCTCCCCATGGTCAATGATGTGCGTCGGGTCGTGCACGTATCTCCTCAGCTGAGATACGTGGAAGACATCATGCACCCGGTGCAACTGAGGTGGTAGAGCCAAGCGATAAGCCACCTCTCCAATCATGCCGAGGACCTGGAAGGTTCCGATGAAGCGTGGAGACAACTTGCCGCCTCAGCCAAATCTCCGTAATCCACGTCGAGGTGAGATACACAAAAAGACGTGGTCGCCATCCTCGAACTCTAGTGGTCTCTGCCTCCTGTCATCATAAGACTTTTGCCGGCTCTGAGCTGTCCTCATCCGCTCCTGGATAACCTGGACATTCTCTGTCATGGCCCGGACCATCTTCGGTCCCACAAGTGCTGACTCCCCAGGGTCTGTCCAGCACAAAGGGGATCTGCAAGGTTTTCCGTATAACGCCTCGTATGGTGCCATCCCGATGGTGGAGTGGTAGCTGTTGTTGTACGCGAACTCCACCAAGGGTAGGTGGTCCTCTCAGCTATGACCAAAGTTGAGGACACATGCGTGGAGCATGTCCTCGAGAGTCTGAATGGTCCTCTCCGTCTGACCATCCGTCTGAGGGTGAAAGGCGGTGCTCAGATGTAGCTGCGTCCCGAACGCCTCCTGCAACCCCTTCCAAAGCTGGGAAGTAAAGCGAGCATCCTGATCGGAGACGATAGATGATGTCACACCGTGAAGCCGTACAATCTCCTGAATGTAGAGACGCCCCAAGCTCTCCACTGAGCCCTGCTCTCGGATGGGTAAGAAGTGATCCGACTTGGTGAGTCGGTCGAAAATCACCCAGATGGAGTCGTGACCTCTGGAAGTGTGTGGAATTCCAGTCACTAAGTCCATAGATATCCCATCCCACTTCCACTCCGGGACCTCCAAGGGCTGTACCAAGCCTGCTAGTACCTAATGCTCTGCCTTCACCTGCTGGCAGGTGAGGCATCGAGAAACGAACTCTACTACAACCTTCTTCATGCCCGGACACCAGTACTGTCGTCTGAGGTCCTGGTACATCTTCTCCACTCCAGGATGTACCATCAAAGGAGAAGTGTGAAACTCTCTTAGAACCTTCTCCCATAAAGCAACTGGTACCAAGGTACGTCCTCTGAAAAGGACGTCGTCCACTGCTCCAAGGGAGAAACCATAAGGTGCTTGTCCCGAGGATATCTGTGCACGCCGTTTCTCACAGTCAGCATCCCCACACTGTGCATCTCTGACCCACTGTAGAAGCGGAGGAGAGACTGAAGGAAGGCTGCTCCGTCCCTATCCACGAAGGATATCTTCAAGGCATCTAGCTGCTCTACCGCCTCCTCAAGTAGCTGAATGCCCGTCCTCCTGCTGAGGGCATCAGCTACTATGTTCCCCTTCCCAGGAGTATAGACTATCTCAAAGTCATAGTCCTGGAGGAACTCGAGCCATCACCGCTGTCTTAGGTTCAGGTCTTTCTGAGAGAAGATGTACCTGAGACTCTGGTGGTCAAAAAAGACTGTAAAGCGCTCGCCCATCAGATAATGTCGCCATGTCTTCAGTGCGAAGACCACTGCTACTAACTCCAGGTCATGCGTGGCATAGTTCTGCTCATGTGGCCTCAACTGACGTGATCCATAGGCAATCACGGCCTGCTCCTGCATCAGGACACATCCGTGTCCGGTCCCTGATGCATCACAGTAGACTACGTATCCAACTCCCTCCTCGGGCAACCTCAAGATAGGTGCGCTGGTCAATCTCTATCTCAGCTCCTGGAAGCTCTGCTGACATCTGTCTAACCACACAAAGGGTTTTCCCTTCTTCGTCAAAGCTGAGAGTGTCGCCGCAACTCTGGAGAAGTCCAGCACAAATCTCCGATAGTATCCGGCTAGACCCAAGAAACTCCACACCTCCGTCACGCTCCTGGGTGGCTCCCAAGCTAGCACTGCCTCGATCTTCATGGGATCCACTGCAACTCCCACCTTAGAAATGACGTGCCCCAAGAAGTGGATCTCACGTAACCAGAACTGGAACTTCTAGAGCTTTCCATAAAGCTGGTGCTCTCGGAGTGTGTCTAGTACAACCCACAAGCGGTAGGCATGCTCCTCCTCCGTGGTCGAGTACACCAAAATGTCATCGATGAAGACCACGACAAATCGATCAAGGTACGGCTGGAAGATCCTGTTCATGAGGCTCATGAACACTGCTGGAGCATTGGTTATGCCGAATGTCATAACCAAGAACTCATAGTGACCATACCGACACCTGAAGGCCGTCTTCTGCACGTCCTCATCTCGAACTCTGAGCTGATGATAGCCTGACCTGAGGTCTATCTTCGAGAACCACCGCGCTCACTTGAGCTGATCGAAGAGGTCATCAATCCTTAGTAGAGGATACTTGTTCCTCACTATCACCTAGTTCAGGTGACGATAGTCGACACACAGTCGCAAGCTCCCGTCCACCTTCTTGGCGAACAATATCGGGGAAGCCCAGGGTGAAACACTGGGTCGGATGAACCCCTTGCCCTGCAAGTCCTCCAACTGTACCCACAGCTCTCGAAGCTCAGCGGGGGCCATCTGATATGCTGGAGTGGATATTGGGGCTGTCCCGGGGTATAGATCAATATAAAAGTCTACCTCTCTGCGAGGAGGCAGCCCTGGAACGTCATTGGGAAAGACGTCCGCGTACTGATCCACCACTGCAGGAAAACTAGGACTCTGCACGTCAACTGATCCAAGGATGAGGATAGACAACTGATGAGTGATGGGATGTCTCCTCCTCTACGAGAGTCCCTCCTGTGCTGCAAAGGCTCCCTTCTTGCCGGTGAAGGTGAACCTGCTCCCGTCGGTGCGTACACATCGCACCTTGCGCCTAAAACAATCAATCTGAGCATGGACTGTAGATAACCAATCCATGCCCAAGATGACGTCGTAAGGCCTCGACGCCGCTACAAGAAGATCCCAGACGAAGCTCTCGCCCCCTAGAGTAAGCTCACACTGCCGACACCAGTGTGTAATCATCGAGTCTTCTCCCGTAGGGGTCTCTAGCCATAAGGATCGAACCAACGACTCTGTCGGAATCTCCGAGCTCCGAAAAAGGGTAGCAGCTATGAAAGAGTGACTCGCTCCTGTGTCTATAAGAACTGTAGCAAGGGTAGAATAGACACAGATCGTACCTCGAATCATCTCTGGTGCGCCGTGGTCATAGGCCTCCTCTGCCTCGAGCTGTGCCTGTCTCTGCCCGCCAGCTCCCTGTGGTCGGGGCGGGCCTCCTGGTGGTGGTGGTGGCAGAGCCTCAAAGCGTCTCCCACTACATGCTGCTTGGCCATCTCCTCTGCCTCGTCCACCTCCTCCCTACGGACCACCACGGTCGACCCTCTGCCTCTGCTTGGGTGGCCCCTCCACTGTCTGCTGCTCCTCGGCACGGTGGGTCGGGCAGTCACGAGCCATGTGGCCCTGCCCGCCGCATGCGTAGCACTGCCTGCCTCTCGAAAGACTGGCTCCGCGCTGTGTGCCCCAAACTACGGATCCAGTGTCCTGAGGTCGTATACGAGAGGGTATGGTCTACCTAGAACCTTGAGTCATCCGTCGGCTACCTGCTGCCGAAGACTCCGCTACCTGCCGCCCTGCGGTAGGTCTCGCTGCTGAAGTAGACTCAGCAAGAAAGCTCTCGATCAGAAGGGCTCGCTCCAGTACTCCTGCCTGGGTTGGGATGCTGAGGGAGATCAGTGATGCCCTGATCTCGTGTCTCAAACCTTTCTCAAAGGTCCGGGCCCGGACGAAGGGGTCTCGTACCATGTCGGTCGAGTAGCGAGAAAGATCGGTAAACCTCACCGCGTACTGGCTGACCGTCAAGCTGCCCTACCGCAGCTGAAGAAGCTCCTGGATGTGCACTGCACGGAGGGTGGCCGGGACGAACTCTGAGCAGAAGAGGCTCTCGAAGTCCGTCCAGAGAAGAGATGCATTATCGTGCACCTGGAGAATCAAGATCCACCATCGGCCCGCTGCTGCGTGCAGTAGGCTCACCGCGAGGATCACCATGAGGTCTGCTGGTGTCCTCACTAGCCTGAAAACTCGAACGAACGCCTCCAGCCAGTCCTTGGCTGCCTGGGGGTCCATCTCCCTACAAAACCTGGGTGGTTGCTGGCGCTGGGACTCGTGCAGAGCTCCGAGGCGACGTGTATCGTCAGCGGTCGGTGCTGGAAGCATCGGGGGATCGACGGGTAAAGGTACCGTCGGTGCCTCTACTGTCAACGGGCCCTGTACCGAGGCCTCGTCGCTCGAAGGGCTGTCGTCGTGCTCTACTCTCGGAACCCTAGATGGCTGCCGTCGTGGGGCCATCCTGAAAAGGAAACAAGTGCACCATGGTTAGAACAGTATACCTGGTGAGCTGACACAAGTAATCACAAAGAAAACTTAAAACACACATGCAATCAATGTTTTCATGCATTAAGTCAGAAATCAAAAGTTAGGGTCCTGGTGTACGGATACGTCGGCCGCCGCACCAACACTGGACTCCCTGAACTGATAACCACACCCAATACGCTAAACACTATTGCTTCACATAGAAGAAAGATTAGAGTCTGCGGTCGAACCGACCACCTCTGATACCAATTTGTCACGACCCATCCTCGGGGCCCGTGCTGTGACTACCCCAAGCCCGCCTTCCATAGGCCAAGGGCTGGCGACTAGAACCAAGGCGTAAATCCCAGAAAAAGGGAAGGCATTGCCTTTGAAAAGTAAACAAGCACCCCAGAGTAAGCAAGCGGAAAAGTAAACAATAAGTAAAAACTGTAACAAGCTGTGCTGAAAGTAAAAAGGGGCCGGAAATACAATCCCAACTGTAAAGTAAAACTGAAAGGGAAAAGCAACAACTGAAAGGAAAAGCCGTAGCGTCGAGCCATCCTCTGGAATTCCCACCTGAATGGTGGGTACTGATAGCCTCCACTGCTCCTCGGGTCCACCTGACTGCTTCGAGTACGTCCCACCCAGTGGTCCACCTCCAGGTACCGTCCTGCTCCGCAAGCCTCCACCACGATCAGCGCTGCCCGTCGTCTGCAACCAACACAACGTAGTGCAGGCATAGCCCGTGCAGGGGTGAGTATAAGCTACTCAGTCGGGACCTCGAGACCCCCGAAGGTCTCCCGAAATCCACAAAGGATAAAGCACAAGGAAAGATACAATCACGAAGTAACAACCGACACTGCTTAGGTATATGCCCATACATATACCTGAGTCATCAATTTTCGTTCGGCTCCAACACCCGAGCCCATGCACAACCCAGTCCACACAGGAAAGCAAAACGTAACCCACACAGGATAGCACAACACAATCCACGAAGGAGAGAAAAAGTAATCCACATAGGATAGCTCAACACAATCCACAAAGGAGAGTAAACAGTAAATCCACACAGGATAGCTCAACACAATCCACAAAGGAGAGTAACATAGGATTCAACTCACACAGATATACTTCTTGTATGATGATAAAGATGATCACTGATCCATCTAAGTCGTCGGACCCACAAAGGATCGAAAGGTACTAACCCCCGCAATGACCCACACAGGATCGAACCCACACATGATCAATAGGTAACTAACCCCCGCAAAGACCCACACAGGATCGGGCCTACACAGGACCTGTAGGCGCTGGCTCACACAGAACCGCTGAGCGCTGACCCACACAGGATCGGATCCACACAGGATCTGTAGCACTGATCCACATAGGATCGCTGAGTGCAGTAGTCATCGTAGTCCACTGAGGATCTCTACACAGTCGTCATCGCAGTCCACTGAGGATCTCTACACAGTCGTCGTCGCAGTCCACTGAGGATCTCTGCACAGTCGTCGGAGTCGCAGTCCACTGAGGATCTCTGCACAGTCGTCGGAGTCGCAGCCAGCACTAGGGTTTCCGCACACAGCAAGCTCGTTCAGGAGGGTCCACTCCACGAGCCGAGAGGCTGATACATCAACTGACACAAAGTCCGAAGTTGATGTATCAAAAAGTTCCGTATCGTCAACAGGAACTCAATGTCGCAGACGACGCGTCAATCAAACACCTGGTCTGAGAGTTATTGGTTTTTTCGTCCCAGGGGCCCGGTTGGTTTTTAATGCAAAACCAACCCGACCATACTCCACCTGCGTCCAAACCTCGGGCGGGGTATGCCAAAAGATCCGTCTCACTTAGAGGAAAACAACAAAGTCGACGGCACGTCGATCAGACGTCTGAAGCTCAAGATATGAGCGTTTCCGCTCCGAGGGCCCGATTGGTTTGATGTACGAACCAACTCGGCTGAACTCAAAGTATTCCGAAACCTTGAGTGCGATATACTGAAATGACCGTCTCCATCCAAGGATCACGTTGCAGCTGAAGGCGATTCGTTTGGAGGCCCATAGCTTAAGTTACGGGCAAAAGACTGAAACGGTCCGAAGACGGGGGTCTGGGCCCGGGCCGACCCGGCCCGACACCCGGATGGACCCGGTCCGGCCAGGCCAGGGCACGGCCCGGCTCGGCCGAGCGGCCGACCAGCGCGGGGGGCTCGCTGCCCCCGCATGACAGCACCGCGGCCCCCGCGGGGGGCCGCCCTGGTCAACGGACGCGGCAAAGGCCGCGTCCCACGTGTGCGCCAGATCCGCGCCGCCGGTGGCTTCCGCGGGCCACCAGAGTTGCTCCGGTGGTCCGTTTTCCTTCCCGTCTGCGCCGTTGTTCCTCCCGGGTTCTGTTCTTCACTGCGGGATCATCAAATCGCCCTTGCGTCATGTTTTGTCATCGCTCGCCAAATCCGCACAACAACGAAGAACTGCAGAGGGTTGTTGGGCCGTGTTCGTTTGGCCCGCACCCTCCGCGTTAGGCGATAACAATTGGGAGGATTAAACAACACATCAAACAAAAATTTTAATAAATTAAAATTGTTCTTATGAAACCGGTTCTTAATTTAAAAGAAACGTTCACGAGAATATAAATTATTCACAACAACCCCTACGTCGTCAAGTTGTCGCACACGCATTCTTCGCGGAATTGATCGTCGCGGAAGGTGGGGATCGTCGTGTCGTCGCGGTATCCGGCATTGCTTCGACGAACTCCGAGGTCCAAGAAACAACAGATTTAATTTTAATAATTAAATCCATCTTGAGTTAAAATCCACAAAGGAATTTAAAGAATTGCAAACTCTCACCTCAACGGATGATCGAAGGTTTTTGTCACAGAGGAAGGAACGTCGCAGAAGAACGTCGCGGGAGAGGAAACGTCAGCGTCGCGGCACACGGCGTCGCGTCGTCGATTTCCGCGGGTTCGGCGTTCTTCGTCGGTGGCCAGTGTTCTTCGCATTCTTCGTGAAGGAGGATGGAGAACTCTTGGTTTCTGTCAAATCCTCTCAACGAACATTTTTCCAGAAGTCGTGCGTTGGTCTTATTTTATTATAATGCCAACGGATTTCAAACAGGTTAAGAAACGAATGAAATTAATTCATAGAATTAATTCAACGAAGAAAACCGCCCAATTAATTCAACGAATAAAACCGCCCAATTAATTCAACGAATAAAACCGCCCAATTAATTGGTACGTTAAGAAATTAAGAAAACGCGTCAGTTGACTTTCATAATGACGGGTTTTCGCGGGTACGTTACTTAGCAGAAAAGAAACGGTGGGGCTTGTGCGGGCCCCACCTAACAAATATCCTACCAAGAGGGTAGGATATTTTCAGATAGCACCCTATCCGCAAAAACTCAGCTTAAGTAGCTTTAAGTGGCTTCAAGTGGCTTCCAAGTGGCTTAAGTGAAATAAAATAAAGTTTGTCGCACAACTTTATTTTATTTCATAACTTTAAACCCAAAAATTAAAAACCACAGCCGAGCAAACGCAACTCTGGAAGAGGCGTTTCTAAGCAATTACCGGCGCTGCGATTCCATCGGTGCCCTCAGAATTTGATTCCGAGCACCGGTTCAAAAGTTAGAAAAACCCACTCGTCCGTTCACTGAACGTACCCGAGCCAAACTTTGAAAAATGATTCCGAGCACACCGGGCCTCGGAATCAGGTGCCGTCAGAAACTGCGTTCTTGTAAAAATCCATAGAAAATTAAGAAAAAAATTTCCTTAAATTTTTCGGGTCTTTACATGATATTTCAAATAATCATTCATGATGGGATTTGGGGGAATGAAAACTAACTCAAAAAACCAAGATATATACTTCATCACTGAATAAAATCCCTACTCATACTTCTAGGAGGTATTATATATAGACATGAAATATAAAATTCTATAAATATACAATTCAATATGGATAACACATAAAATTCTACCCAATTACTAATAATAGTTGTAAATCACATCAAACCATATGAAAATACACAAGAATAAAACTCAAATCAATATGTAATTTCTAAACACCCATGATAAATCAAATTTTTATACAATAAAGATCTAGAAAGAAACTCCATTTCACTTACCACTTGACCTTTGAGGGGCGGTGAGGTGCTAGGTCAGAACTGGAAGAGTGGTGAGGCAAGCATCTTGGTCATGACCGATAGCGAGGGGTGGTAAGGGTAGGGGGTGGGGGCGAGGGTCGAGACCAGTGGTGAGGGGCGGTGAGGGTTGGGATCAGCGGCAAGGGGTAGTGAGGGTTGGGATCAGTAGCGATGCTTTGGGGGTTGGTTAGGGATTTGGGGGTTGGGGGGGTCAGGGGAGAAGTGTTAGGTTTGTCAAAAAAAATAAAAGGTTTAGAGGCAATTTTTAATAAACCACCGATAAATTATTTTTAAAAAAATTAACGGTGGTTTATTAAACTGCTGCAATAAAATGACACTAAAGTATAATTTTGGTGTAGTGAAATGTATACCAAAGGTAAGGGTAATACCAAATGTACCAAAACAACTCATTTTTTAGACGATCGTCTTAGTTTTTGTTGAAATTATAAGTAATTAAAGATTCTATCAAATAATTTTCAATTTCATCATACCAAGGAATAACATCTTGCACGCAGTGCAATTTATCATCAAGAAGAATGTAATTTAGGGGGATACTAGGGAATGAGTCAATGTTTGAGGATGGGATGATCCTGTTGATATGGTTATCTACCACATTCTCTTCCCCATTTTATCCCTAATTTCTAGATCAAAATCCTGAAGTAGGAGCGTCCAGTGAATGTGACATGGTTTGGATTTTGGTTTATTAAGGAGATACTAGAGGGATGTATGGTTTGAGAACACAATGAATTTGGATCCCAAAAAATATGAAATGAATTTATCAAAGGAAAAAACAATATAAATAAATTAATTTTCATTTTTCATATAGTTTTCTTGGGTGGGGTTCAGTGTTCTTGAGGTATAATCTATGACACATGGAGCTTGATCAAACCATTGTGATAAGACTACCCCAACTACATAGTTATAGGTGTCACACATGAGATCAAATAGTTAACCACACTGAGGTGGTTGGAATATATGGGGTGATGTGAGAATCCATTTTAGTTTGTTAAAAGAATCCTCATAATTTTTATTAAACCCAAATTATTTTTCTTTTTGGAGTAATCAGGAGAGGGGAAGCAAAATCTTACTAAATTCATGAATGAAATGTTAATAAAATCTATCATGGACTAAGAAATATCACACATACCATACATTTTTAGAGAATTATAGGGAAGAAATGAAATCCACTTTTGATTTATCTACTTGGATACCATCCCCAAAAATGACAAGTCCAAGTACTATACCTTATCGCACCATGAAATGGAATTTCTAATAATTTAATACGAGATAATTTTCAATACAATGTAATATTATAGAACCAAGAATACTCAAACATTAATCAAGAGAGGATCCATAAATAATGAAATCATCCATGAATATTTCCATTCAATTATTTAGGTAATCTGAAAAATACTGACCATCTATCACTGGAAATTACATAGAGAATCGTACATACCAAATGGAATCCTTCAATATGAAAATGCGACAAAGGGGAAAGGGAAGGTAGTATTTTATAGATCCTTGGAGGCGATATGGATCTGAAATTATCTAGAATACACATCAAAGAAACAATATTGGGATTTCCCCACTAGCCTCTCCAGTATCTGGTAAATGAAAAGAAATGGGAAATGGTCCTTCCTAGTGTGTTGGTTTAATTTGTGATAGTTTATATAGACACACCAACTATTTTTCACACAAGTTGGAACCAATTAATTATTTTTATTTTTAATAATTTTAAGACCAGTGTTTTAGGAACTATTGGAACTGGATTGACCTATTAGATGTTGGATATGGGTTAAATGATACCATCATCCAATAAATTTATTACCTCTATTTTAACAACATATATGAGGTTTGGGTTCAGTCAAAGTTGTAACTGCCTCACTGGTTTAGTCTCATCATTTAACAATATATGATGTGTGAAAATTAGTGGGATAATACTAGGAATGTCAGCAAGTTTCCATCCCAATGATTTTTCATGCTCCATAAAATTTTTAAGTAGATGAAAGTCATGATATGGAGGGAGTGAACTAGAAATTATGATATACATCTCGATTCAATTCTCAAGATATGAATATTTTAATTTTTGAGGCAGTGGTGTATATTCCAAGTCTAGGGGATTTTGGATTTATGTTAGTAAATTTGAAAGTGATAGGTCACTGATCTCATATAACTACTTAATAGTAAAATCCCTAGATGAGGATAATCTTTTAAAAGCTGAGTAGTATCATAAAAAATTATGGGATCCTCATTGATCAAGAAAACATCAATTAGATAACATGATTGAAATTTATATAAACCGATACAATAGTCAATGCATGATTCATTACCTAGCATGTCAATTAGTGATTAAAATTCAGAAAGGATATTAGAGGAAATAAAAGAAGTTTCTTTGGGGGAAGGGATTACATCAATAGAATTAATTGAAAGTGAGGAATTTTCTTATGAGGGGTGATTCCTAGAATCAAGGATGTTGAAGTGGACAATGTCACCACAAAATATCCATATATAATTTAACATTATGGATATTAATTTTGGTTTTGGAATTTTTCATGAAAATACTCCCCAATATAATTGGGTCATGTCCATTCATCCTACCATCTTTCATTTTAAACACATAAAAATCAGCATGAAAATTAAAATTTTCACCCTCACAAGAACATCATTTAACACACTAACTGGGTGTGAGGTACTCCATTTTTTAGTTAAACAACAATTAACGTGGGATTAAATTTCCCAACCTTCAATGAAGAGAAAATGGAGTGAGTAACCATGTTTTGAGAAGCACCCAAATCAAGAACAGTATTGGAAAAGAAATACTCCCCTATAGTGCACAGAATTTTGAATATTCCAAGATAATTTCATTTTGTTATAAGTGATATATCTATCAAAGATGAGACATTCCTCCCCAATATCACCTTTTCATCACTTAAAAGTAACCTTCATTTTTTACACATCTTCTTCTGAAACTTGGTGTATCTTGGAATTTTATTCATGGCATTAATCAAGTGAATGATAACCTTTACTTTTCTAAATGGTTCCAAGAATTATTTATCATCTTCAGTTTTGTTTTGTTTCTTTAGTTGGGTGGCCCTTTGGGTAAATGGAAGAGGAATAGATTGGATTGGTGTTTCATCAAATGAAATCCACTTTCCTTTTGAATGGATTCTATCAAGATAAGGTTTTTTTTTATTTGGACCATTTTTAGTGGTTGGGATAGTGGTTTCCTTATGAGGGGATTACTCTAATAGAGGTTTCATTTGGATTTTAAGTTGTTTTCCACTCCAAAGGGTGATAGAATTAATATTTAACTTTCCTTAGGGTTGACTAGTGGTTGATAAGGTATTTTACCCATCCCATGACTTGGGATTTCCCCCAATGAATCGGTGAGTTGGAATAATTGATTTTTTATGTCTTGTATGGTAGCTTGGGTGGTTTGTTGAATTTGGAGGTTATTTGAAGCAATTTTTTCATCATGTCTTCGAGGCTAGAGTCAATTTTTGGAGGGGGTTATTAGAAAGGCCTTTGTGGTGGTTGAATATTTCTAGGTGGTGGTGGTGGATGAATAATCTACCCTAGTTGGTTCCATGGGTTTTGAGGTTGGCTTGAATACCCCTTGCCTATATACTTATCTTTATTTCCACCAAGGGTTGGATAAATAGTTTGGTTCTCTCCTAATTGGTTGGTTATAGAAGTGGCCTAGAAATATTGCCTCACAACTCTCAGAAGGCTCTCTCAATTGAGGGAATTGGTCAAAATATTGGGTGTCAGTAGAACAAATACCACAATGTATGGGAGGAGAATATTGGGATTTCCCTTAGGAAAGGGCATATTGTTGGATAAGGGTAGTTACCTCTTAAAAATTCATATCCACCTTCTTCTCAAAACCATAAATCTTCACCTCATGGACACCTAAAATGTGTACACAGGACCTTAAACCAATTTTGTGTATGTCATGAATAATATTTTCAATTAGGGTTCTTGTAGAAATTGGTATCTTATGAACTAGCACACCACATACAAAAACATCAATAATTTTTCGATCAATAGGAATTAAACCTTCATAAAAATATTTTATTAAAAGTTGATCACTTATTTGGTGGCATGGATAGCTTGAACATAACCTTTGAAATTGTTCCCAATATTCATAAAATTTTTCCCCTTGGGATTTCCTTATACCACATATTTATTTCCTTATTGTTTTTGTTTGAGAGATTGGGATGTATTTTTCAATAAAAAGTTGTTTTATGTCTACCTAGCCTCTAAATGGGTAGTTGACATAGTATAGCCAATATTTTGTAGTGTCTTATAATGAGAAAGGGAATTCCATAATCTTAACTTGTTCTTCATCTATATTTTTAGGTTCTAATGTTTAACACACAATGTGAAATTATTTTAAGTTCTTATTTGGGTCTTCTCCCACAAGACCATGGAATCTTGGTAATAAGGGAATTAGACTGGATTTTAGTTCAAAATTAGGTGCTTCACCTTGTGTTTGAATGTATACTAGATGGATCTAAACATTAGATGAGGTTAGTTATTTTTTATGTATGGTTATTTTTAGAAATATTATGAAAGTCTACTTCAGTCTTGATGTTGGTTTCAGAAGAAGAAGAATAAGAAGGATCAAGAAGAGTGTTGATGGTTTGTTCATCCTCCTTCAAAGGATTGTTTGGTTCTTCTTGGTGTCGATGATGCAATATCCTCACCAGTTTGTGTATTAAAGTAAGTAGATCATATAATGAGGATCATATCATAAATAGGGCCTCTAAAAGTATTATTTTAGCAAAAAAATTAAAAAATGATAGAAGAAAATAAGCACACAAATATTTACAAAAGAAACAATGTTTTTATAAATAATTCACACTAAACACCAAAGAAATCCCCAAAAACTATTCCAAAATTTGATAGTGTTGTCATCATACATAAAATTGATTATATTTTTAAAGGGAATTTATAGAATAGTGAATTAACTAGGCCATATCTCAAGGAGAGTTGTATGTTTAAAGTGTGTATTTTTAAAAAAAATACTAAAATAGGGGGGTGGTTTTGAAAATAATTTTAAAAATAAAACGACTTAATTAAATTGTTTAATAATTGAAAAAGGAAAGTGGTGTTTTTATAATTATGATAGAAGGAGGTCATTTCAAGTACAATACACATCTTGGTTAATTCGTCATTTTGAAAAATACACATGGTTTAAAGGAATTCTTTTATTTATGGTTATCAAGATCTCGATTCCCCTCTTGACTCTTGAAACCATGAATAAAGGACCACCCGTTGACACAAAAACCATGTGGTAAAGGTTTGGACCTCAAGAATAAAGTGAGTTATACAAAATTGTATAGATATCTCATGTATGTGTGAGAGAAAAATGATGATTGTATTGTCCAATCGTAACAATCCAAGATTCCCACTTGATATCTCAACCCAATCGGTGTTGAGATAAAAAGTGTAAACCAAAAAAAATCATTCAAAGAAGAAGCATGTTAAGATAAAGCACTAATTCAATGTTTCACACACAATTTACACAAAACTAGTAGAATAAAAAGTTCCAGAACTCCCACCAAAGTGTGTGTATCTCCCTCAAAAATGACCATCCACCGTTTAGCTCGCCATTGAGAGGAGGAGGAGGCTCGGGTAAAACTTTACCTTCATTCTTGACCCCCATATGAGGATAGGGTCCACCAGATCATCCAGGATGAGGAGAGGAATCCTTTGGGTCACCAAAATGGAAAATATTTTCTCCTCGGTGAATCTTGCAAATAAGGTTTCCAAGGTTCCTTTTTATAACGAAAATTAGAAGTAGTTTTGGGCATCTAGATTTTGATATAGAATTTGGAACACGGTTTTGAGTGAGTAGAAAGGATTATCTAACTTTAGAAATAACTAAAACATTGTTACCGCACCTCATTTATCTCTCCTTTTCAATGTTAGTAGCCATTTAATTTATAAAATGGAAGACATTTCAAAAATACAGAACCAAAGTTTTGGCTTTGTTCAGATTTATTTTGCTGGATAGACTAATTTGGATGGGAACTTTAATGGATGAATTGGGATTGAGTGTCTTCATAAGAGTTTTATCCCACTAAATTTTGGATCATATTAAAAAAATACCAGCCTAATTAGATCCACAAATTAGCTTTAGTGTGAGTTGGATTCCACATGTGTGCTTGGATTCCTACGCAGTTGGGCCCATTTTTATTCAACTTCATCCTAGGCCCTCCAAATCAACTTCTCCTATAATGAAATCATAAAAACAAGTAAAATTACACTTTTGAAAATGATAAAAATTAAATTATTGAATAAAAAATGATGTACAATTTGTTATTATATTTTTCATTTTCAATAAAAAACCAATTTAATTTAATTGTGTAAGGGTGAAATAAAATAGTGAATCATGGTGTGATCATCAGGGGATATAAAAAAGTAAATGAATGAAATGCCCTAAATAATCATAAATAGAAACTATGCATCATTGGAAACACATTATACTATAAAAATAATAATACCAGACCTAGTTCATAGATCATTGGGACCATACATCACCTAAAAATATACTTCATATGAACCCCCCTCCTCACAAGATATGTTATGCATCAAACCATGACCTTAGAGGGAGAATAACTCATAGAGAACTATATGGTTAGATAACATTGAACTAGCATAATCTGAATCTATAACATCCATCAAATACCCAGTTTTCCAATTATATATAAAAAATGGAGTAGGGAAAATAATGAGTATAATATTTTCACATATAACAAGGATAAAGAATTTCAAATAACAGGCATCTCACATAAAACACCCTCTCATGATATAGCTCATTTTCAAACATCCATACATAGTAAAAAATGATAATGATACTCAAATTTAAAACATCCCTCATGGTTCCACATTACATAATAAGAATGATATAATCAAAGGGGTCATATTATAGAATCTAAATTTCTATAAAACTCTTTTCTATAATGTTCCATATGGGCATTTGGAAACTATATCTATATACCAAGCTATTTTACACCATTTGAATCCCATTTTAAATCATCCCTTGAAACCATGTCTTCAAAAAACCCCATATGATCAACTTTGGAAATTAAACGCATCATTAAAAATATTTTCTAAACCAATAGAAGGATATGAATTCATAAAACTATTTAAAATTGGTCAAATTCACCCTTATATAAATCAAATATTTAATATAATCAAAACATTATATAGAAATAAATTGATTCCAAGTAACACATTAAAATCTCTAATTTCTCAATCAAAAACCATTTAGAAATGTTTTCAAATAATTCAAATGTGTAAAAATTCCATTTCAAAACGAAGGAATAGAAAACCATAAAACATCATTTTTTCCAAGTGTGGAAATACTTGGAAAACCTACATCAAACCAATCATAGATATCAAATACAAAAATTATTTAATTAGAAGGCACTGGGAAACATTCATACCTTTAATGGAATATAATATAAGGTAGATTCATAGAAACATTAGACTAAAAGTCAAAATTAAGTCACAATAAATTTCTTCAATGATGAAAGAAAGAATCCAACTAGAAATGGTCTCTATGTACCTCAAAAAAACCAATTCCTCACCATTATAACATACATAAACCTTATACATATTAAAAAAATTATTAGGGGTTTTATGAAAATGAATTTTTTTTATAAATGTGGAAGGAATAAGAAGAATAGATAAAGATGAGACCTACCATCCAATATTATTGAATGTAAAGGTAGATGATAATTGAATTTACATAGGAGGAGGAGGAAAAATCTAAGGACTCTATACTGGATAATTATTATGAATGGGGGTGGGAATGGGGTCCAAATCCCCTAAAATATGAATAGGTAAAAAACTAGAAAAATATAAATTTAAAAGACACGAGAAATGGTTTACAGTGAGTTACATGGTTCAATGTGTGAAATATGATTATATAAAAACACTTCTGGGAATGAAACCCCATTCAAATAGAATATGACCTTTACAAAGGGATTTCCGATGTGAAGGCCCTCATTCATGGAATTAATGACCACACTTGAAAAACATTCATTCTTCCGGAGTCCTTCACTACATGATAGCCTTTGTTCACATCATAAAATACTATAGTTTCAGTACTATAACCTCCCAAGGCCTCATGAATAACATGAAAAACTAAGGATGCATTCAAAACTCTAAAATAAACTAAAATTAAATAATATAAAATAACTTAGTGACATGGGGGTTGTCACATTATAGTTTGAATCTATTCTTAAATGGATGTTTGAAATAGGTTCAGACACCACTATAAAAGTCAATATATCCTAGTAAAAATCCATGCCTCTTGGGGAGTAAAAGTGGGCGTATTTAGTGGATTAGGATCATGTTGATCTACATAATTAAAAAATATTATATTATTTTCATTTTGGTTTTTATTCACTTATAATTTGATATTTATAACTTCACCGGCACTTTACTTACATCTAATATATTTTTTATAAAATAATTAGTATCAAAACTTTGATTATACTTTATTTTTTTAATATTAATGATAATTTATCACACTAAAATTAATTATCATAACTGACCTACTTAATGGTAATATATCATATTATGGAATGTAAGGAACAATTGATGAATGGGTACTGTAGTGACCATCCTACATTGATAGAAACAACAACAGTTTCTAAACACCAGAGTGGTACATACCTAAAAAACTTATGTCTTAATCTATTAACATTTATAGTAAAAGAATATAAACTATATAAGTGTGACCTAGATACTATTTTTGGTAACTATGTTACTTAATAAGGTTTTAATTATAATTTTATAACTATCTTATGTTAATTAATTTATAGAACATTTTTATTACATTTCATCTTGTATGAAAAAAATATGAAATATGGTGAATTTTTCATGTTACAAATTATTGAAGTGAATTTTTCTAAATAATATGCCTTTTAATGTTAAGAGATGAATATATTAACATTAGTATAGTAGGAACTAATAATTTTTATGATATGTAGTACAAAAACATTAATATTGTAAATGAAAATAATAGACAATGAGAAACCATAATAAATTAATTTCTAATTTAAATGATTTTAAGACCCTATAAAATGAAATAAAATTACAAGAATGTTCCCATTTATGAATGTTAAAACATTATTACATAATTTTTGGGTGAGTTAATTTCTTATTTGTTAAAACATAAACTGAAGATGAATAACCTATATGAAGAAAAAGCATCATTGAATAGGGGTAACATTAAATTGTGGTAATATGATATCCAATGAATCATGTATTATTGTTGAGGTATATATATGTAGTGAAATATGTTCATATATTTCTAAAATTTCAAATTTTCAAGAAAAAGAAATTATTTTTGAAAAGGATAATATGGGTTGATAAGATAAAGTATAAGAATGGTATCACATCTAACAAAAATATTAATTCTTATAATGTAACCTATTATGTGTAAGTAAATAATGTGCATAAAAAATAGTCTTTCCCAAACTCAAGAATGAGATAAAATATAATAACATCCAGAATAAATAATGGATTTTATTTAAATATCATTAGTAATCCAATGAATACAGTTCCTCTGGTGAAGGGATTGAGTAATTGAAGGCATATGGAAATCATTATTTTACTATAGGAGTGAAATTATTTTTTTATTTTAAGTTTGACTATTATCTTAAAAAAACATCTATAGAAGAGTTAATATATATATATATAAACATCAAGATTTTTTTAAAAGTTATAGAGTCCAATACATCACATATATAATCATTACATCATTTTAGATAAATATACATATTATTATTGATCAGAAAATTGGTTGGATTAAATAGGGATATAAATAAATGAAATGTGAGCTAAAATAATTGGAACTGGATGAATAATATTAATGTAATAGATAAATAAATCAATATTATCATATAATTGAATATAATGGTCATCATCACATCATAGGAAAATGATAATAATCCTTAGATTATAGAAAAAATAGGAATGTGGCATTAAATATGACACATACAATAATGAAATATTATAGGAATAAGTCATTAATTTATATGAATACAACATAACATAGTTTGGTTACACTCTCTTCCCATTCCACATAAATATTATCTAATAATATAAAATATTTAAATTTTAGATTTGATGGTCGTAAAATTCATAGACCAAAATTTATATCTCAATATGTTCAAAATTATTTGTATTACATATAAAATAAATAATAAATTATCATATATAAATATGTAATAATAACATGTATAACCAATTATGAAATTGAAAATAGTTACATAATAATCTCTTACATCATAACATATCATCAATAAAAAATACATAATGGAAAAGAGGTAAGTATACATGGGGATAAACCTTTTTATATAATGAAAAAATTAGATAGAGATATTTTCAATTTGATTTATACATGAGAGAGAGACCATCAATAATATAAAGGAACTAAAATATTGAAATGTTAATAAATAAAAAAGGGGAATTAAGAGTATTCAATCTATGAAATTTTATCCATTCTATTATAAGAATAAAATTAATGTGTAAAATAAATAATTACATTTAAATCCCTTTAAAAAAATTATAAATTGAATCTCAAATCATGAATATAATGAAATATTCTATATGAGTGAAATGTAATATAATGTATTTCAAAGAAAATAAGTAAGTGTTTTCTACAATATGTTGTAGTAATATAATGTTATATTAATTTAAAATAATATCATAAAATAGATAATTGGTTGAGAAAATAATCTTGGCATTAGGGTTCCACCATTTGGGAAACAACTCCGAGGGGGATAAAAATTCTGATTATATGGTGATAGTTACCCATTCATGTCTTATATTCATTGTAAATAGAACTTGGCTTTGTGGTTTCATCCTTGTGGTTTCATTTAATCTTTTCTAGTGGGTCCCCTTTTCATGATCTTGGGGTTCCTCCTTTGGCCTTGGTATTTAGTGATACGTTATGATTTTTCTCCTGAGGGTGGTAAAAATTTCATGCATCAATAGCATATGTTAGAGATTATCTCCTTCTACCCTTTTAGACTATTTCGAGATGAACTATGTGAGGTAGTCTGCATTCAACCATGAGGATCCACATGCATTAATTTTGGTTAATAAATTCTGAATCCCACAATAATTATGTTTATTTATAATTTATAATATATAAACTAATATGCATAAAACATTTCTATATACAATTCTAAAAATATAATTTTTTACATGATTAAAAGAGTGAACAAAGTCACAATAGATAATGAAAATTATAAATAATTCAAGAGTATTGAAAACGATATTCTTATAAACAAGAAAAAAAATTATATTCCTAAAAATAAATTCTAGATTTATAAATTCATGAAATATAACTAAATACCACATTCCATATTTTAGGAGAATAAAATAAAAAAAATGATTATAAGTGAAACAATATACGATGATGTAAACTTAGAAAAACAATATTTCAAGATAGATTCAATATCAACAAGATAATTCAAATAATCATAAAATAAATAATATAAATAGTGAACATTTAGTGGTTTACATGGTCGATAAAACATAATAAAAAATACAAAAATTACATATGGATATAATGTTATTAAAAACATTTGGGGTCCTCTGTGCATGGAAATAACACCACCTGACTCATTCTATTTTATTATTATCAAAATAAATCATGTTCAATATACTGTCTTGGGAGTATAAATCCAAATAAATAATACACATATTTGAAAATATCAGTGAAAAAATAGATCATGAATTTGTATCCATTCCTTCTTACAATAGACACAAAGTACCCCATTTTATGTCTTAGTTCAATGACGTGTAAAGCGGGGAATCATTTAATGCTCAGACATGAAACTTCTTCAAGATCTAGAATCATTAACAACTAATTCCATTCCTAGAATTAGATCTTCTTTACCAATGAACCAGTTCACAACCTAAAATCAGATTTGGAAACATGGACACACTATATCACATGTTGGAAGTCTTTCATTTGATAGATACTAGCCACTCCCTTCATTTTTCAAGGGAGGAAGGAGGGTGGTTGTGTGGTGGTTGGAAAAACACCACCAAAACATTAGTGGAAGATGATTAGGATGGGGAGAGGAAGCCTATAAATAGAGATCTCTCCCAGTGGTTTCATCATCAACTTCACTAGTGATTGCATTATCTCCTATCATCAGTTCAAGTATTATTTGTGAGGCATTTTCTCCACCTATTCAAGAGAGATATTTATGAGGGTTTTCTCCTTGTAATAGTGATGGAGTGTGTACCTAATTTTACCCATAGTAACCCTTTTATTTTACCATGGTTTTGTATCCCTTTCATTTGGGGGTTTTTCTATGTTACATATGATGTCCATTTTTTTCACAATTTTCACCTTATTTTATATCATGATTATCATTGTATTAGTGGGACAATCAT
This sequence comes from Viscum album, assembly GCA_963277665.1. Taxonomy (NCBI): domain Eukaryota; kingdom Viridiplantae; phylum Streptophyta; class Magnoliopsida; order Santalales; family Viscaceae; genus Viscum; species Viscum album. The sequence continues at coordinate 272,701,367 of OY728155.1, read as the reverse complement.
TTTTGGTACCAAAAAGTGGTATCAAAGGAAGGTTTTAGACCAATGTTGTTCACATTTTTAGGTATTAATAATTCTCATAAATATGATAAGGCTATGTGATTGTGACTTTTGTTGATCTTTCACATCAAAAAAATTTATTGAGATATTAAATGCACCATTGTGAAACAGTTGAGGTTTTGGACTGATGGCATGTCTAGATGGTGGAAAAATTATAGATTTATAAATTAAATAAGAATAATTTACAATTGTTGAAAATGAAGATACATGAAATGTTATAAAGGGTAATTGCTGACTGAAAACTGAAGAAAGACTGACAAATGTGATGATGGAGTGTGGTTATAGTGGGATACAGAATCATGACAGGGACAGAAATGTGGTGAGTACTTATGAAATTGGAGATATAATAGTCAGTGAAGTGGTGATGAATTCTAGAAGTGGAAAACATCTCAACAACACATGGATAATTTACTTAGGAGAAACATAGTACTTGACGTTTCAATGAGAATGGTTTGATGAGTATGAAACCATCCCAGAAGAACTTGTGTACTTGTGGAATGATCATACCTTTAAGATCATTTGAGTCAGTACTATAAAATTGAATATGTAAGATGGTATTATTCGAACCATCTAAGGAGTACAACATGTGAAGGGATTGAATAAGAATATATTATCTTTGGAAAAATTTGATGACCTTAGATGCAAGACCCACACCGAGAATGGAGTGATGAGAATTATGAAGGGCACACTTGTGACGATGAAGGCATAGATGATCTCAAATAACCTATAAGGGATTATGGGTGGAACTTACAAGGTGGTAGAGATAGTTTTTTCATCAACTACCTCAACGTTACCATTGATTATGTTATGGCATCAGAAGCCTAGCCATATGTCAGAACGAGACCTAAATATTCTTGTAGATTATAAGTTGCTGCTTGGTCTTACAAAGTTATCCTCACCATTTTGTGAGCATTTTGTTTTGAGAAAGCAACATATATTAAAGTTTGGGATGTCAACAAAAAAAGAAATGATATCTGAGAGTTGGTTCATTTCAACGTTTGGTAAGCACTAGTTATATCACTGGGAAGAGAAAAGTACTTTGTATCATTCATTGATGATTATTCCAGGAGATGTTGGGTGTACCCAATCAAGAGGAAAGAAAATATTTTTGAATTATTCAAAACATTCAAAGTGTGGAAGGTTCTTGAATCTGGAGAGAATATCAATTGTTTGAGGATTGAAAATGGTGGAGAATATATAAGTGATAGGTTTGACAATTTTTTTCAACAAGAAGGCATCAAGAGACAATTCACGTTAGCATACACTCCTCAACAGAAAAGAGTGGAAGAGCGAATAAACAGAACCCTGTTGGATAGAACAAGGGCGATGTTGAAGACTGCATGAATTTCCAAAACATTCTAGAAAAAATTAGTGAATACATCCTAGTATGTGATCAATAGATCTCCTTTACTGGTGATTGATCTAAAAACACTGATGGAGATTTGGATTGGTAAACCCACTAAATATTCTTGATTACATACTTTTGGAATTCTTGTATATTAATTGTTTAATGACCATGAAAGACTGATGTTGGATTCTAGATCCAATAAATATATCTTTTTGGGGTATGCTAATGGTGTGAAGGGGTATCATTTGTGGGATCCGACCACTTGCAAACTATCATCAGTAGAGATGTCATTTTTGAAGAAGACAAGGTGAAAATGAAAATTTATGGAGAAAGAAAATAAAAAAACTACAATTTTCCAAGTGGATAAAAATCCTAGAAATATTTTTTGTTGAGGAATTATCAGAGAACGAAGACTGAGTACCGGTTGATTCTAGATCATGACGGTCAAATCAGGAGAAAGTAACACCATTATGACACTCAGACTATGTCACTGAGAGAAATATTGCATACTGATTATTGACGTAGGATGGATGACCATCTTCTTTTGTGGAGGTGACCTAGATTATAGATGCGTCATACTAGATAGAAGTGATTTAGAGGGAAATTGAAGCCCTATACAAGAACAAGAGTTTGGATCTTATTCCATTACCTCATGGAAGGAAGGATATCAGCAAAAAATGGATCTTTAATATCAAGTATGATGAAAATAAATAGGTATAATGATATCTTTCAAGACTAGTGGTCAAAGGATATGATCCGAAAGAATGTATTTATTTCAATGAAATATTTTCTTTTGTTGTTAGACTAATGGATGTTTTGATAGTTCTAGCGATGTGTACTGTATATAGTTTACATCTAGACTAGCTGGATTTGAAGAATTATTTTCTCCATGGTGATATTCACGAAGAGATATATATGCTCTAATTGGAAGGTTTTTCAGAATAAGGAAAAGAGAACATGGGTTCCTAGTTGAACAAATCTCTATATGGTTTCAAATAGGCACTAAGGTGTTGGTACAAGAGATTTTATTCCTATATCACAAGCCTTGGACACAACAGACTTTATTCAGATGCTTATGCATATTTTATGGGTTTATATGATAATAATTTCATTATTATTTTGTTGTATGTGGATGACATGTTGATTTTAGGCCCCAAAAATGATCAAATCTAAGAGATAAATACACAGTTGTCTAGGGAGTTTGATATGAAGGATGTGGGACTAGAAAATAAGATTGTCAGGATGTAGATTTACCAAGAGAGAAATAATAGAAATATTTGGTTATCACATAAAAATTACATAAGTAAAGTCTTAAAATGCTTAAATATGAAAGACTATAAGCCAATCTACACCCCTCTTCCCATTAATTTTAAGTTATCCTCTATGATGATTCATAATAATGAAGTAGAGAGGATGGAGATGTCTTGAGTACTATATGCATCAATAGTGGGGAGTCTGATGTTCACTATGGTTTGTACTAGAACAGAAATTGCACATGTAGTGGGAGTAGTTAGTGGGGATATGGAGAATCCAGGACAACAACACTGGAACATAGTGAAGAGAATCCTAAGATACATTAAGGAGACCTCAAATGCTATATTATGTTACAGAGGATCAGATTTCACTATCAGATCCTATGTTGATTCAGATTTTTTAGATGATTTTGACTGAAGGAAATCCACTATAGGTTATGTGTTTACTCTTACAAGAGGAGTTGTGAGATGAATTTCAAAGTTAAAGTTAGCTGTGGATTTATCCATGATAGAGGTAGAGTACATGATAGATCTATAGGTTTGAAAAGAGGATATTTGAATGAGAAGGTTGTTGGAGAATCTCATGCATAGACAAGAGAAGATTCCATTTTTCTATGAATGTCAGATCACCTTTCACATTATAAATAATCATTATTTTTATTTCAGAATGAATCACATTGGGGTATAGTATCATTTTTTCTGAGATGTGGTGGAGGAAGGAATTTTGGAAATGTAGAAAATTCACACTAAAGAAAATATAGTATATTTCTTGATGAAGGTGATTGAATCTGATTCATTTAGATGGTGTAGATCCTCAAGAAGCCTCACAGAGATGTGACCATCATGTTTGGAAGATAGAAAGGATGTGTGGAGATGTATTGATAGTCTTTCATTTAATGAACGATGGCCGCCCCCTTCATTTTTAAAGGGAGGTAGGTAGGTGGCTCTATGGTGGGTGTCCAAACACCACCAAACCACCAGTGGAGGATGAGAAGGAGGGAGAGAGGTAGCCTATAAATGGGGCTCTCCCCCAATGGTTTCATCATTAGCATCACCAGCGATTTCATCCTCTCCTATCATCAGTTCGATCGGTATTTGTGAGGTAGTTTCCCCACCTATTCAAGAGGGATATTTACGAGGGTTTTCTCCTTGTAATAGTGAGGGAGTGTGTACCTACATTTACCCATAGTGATCCATCTATTTTCCCATGGTTTTCTATCCCTTTCATTTGGGAGTTTTTCCACCTTACATATGGTATCCATTTTTCCTCATTTTACACTTTATTTTTTCTCATGATTATCATTGAATCAATGGGCCAATAATTTTTGGTCCTAATAACACAAACTCCCCAAATATTTCACATGATCATAAAATGGGCATGAATAGGGCTGAAATGCTTGAACACCCTCTTGATCTGGAAACAAACCTACAAGAAGTGCTAGTTTTTGATTTATCTAGGATACATATCTTGATGGTTCAGATGTCATTCATGCACCATGGATCTAAAAGACATAAAAAAAGGTGCATAAACAAGCTTCCTTTAGATCTTGGAAGCTCACATACAGAGCACTCTTGGACTAATGCAGATGTTGAAACACTATGAACTCCAACGAAAAGTAATGTTGGGAGTTGAGCTGGGGGGAAGAGTCAAAGAAGATCACATAAGAATGGATCACCCCAAGAAGAATGAAGGGGTTTTAGACAAAATTACCCTAACATGAACAACAAATAATGATATAGAAAAATAGAGTTGGTGATATCCACCAAATACGTAGACTGTTGAGATGAGCTATTTTAAAAAACATCAATGGCTTCATAAATCCCTGAATAAAACAGAAGGTCCAAATAATAACATATTTAAAAATAATAATAATATAATTAATATTAAAACAAACATGAAAACTACTTTATATGAAAATAAAATTTCTCAAAGTAACAATAAAATATAAAATAAACAGTATACCAGAAACACATCAAATGGGGCATTTATATGAACAACACAAGGTTGAGGAATTCTCAAAACATAAAAACACAATTTTTACAACATGATTATACTAAAACAAAACCCAAAACCATGAGAAAACCTAAATAGATTGACATATAAATATTTCTAGAAATGAAATCATATTATACTATATAAATAATCAATGCAGCGTGCTAGAAAAAATGGCAGTAGAATCAATGAAAAATTGAGCTAAATAGAAAATCTTAACATGCATAATAATATACTTTTTTTAAAAGGGTTTTAATTTTCTTTTAAAAAAATGGATAAGGTTTGGGGTATTTTCAAAAACGGGGTTGGAGAAGCATGATTCTCGTTCACACATCCTCTGTGAATTTTCTAAAGGAAGAGTGAATAGGGTTCACTCTTCCTCCAGATTTTTTAATAATATAATATTACTATATACATATATATAAATAGATATCTGATGAAATATTAAAATAAATTTTAAAAAAAGTAATAAATATAATTAAATATTAAAAAATACTAAATAAATATAAATAAATATTAATTAAAAATTCATCAATATTAATAAAATATCAATAAAGATTAATTAAATATTTTTAAATATTAAAAAATATTAATAAAAATTAAATAAATATCCATAAATATTGATAATACAAATAAATATTAATAAATATTGATTAAATATTAGATAAATATTAAAAAATATTAATTAAATATTAATAAATATTAATAAATATAAAAAAATGTAAATAAATATTAATAAATATTAATAAATTGAAAAATAGTAACAAAATATTAATAATTATTAATTAATTATTCACAAATATTAATTAAATTATAAAAAATGTTGATAAATATTCATAAATTCTATAGAAATATTAATAAATACTAGTAAATATTAAAAAATCTTAGTAAATATTAAATAAACATACATAAATATTAATTAAATATTAATGAAATATTAATAAATATTAATTAAATATTTATGAAAGGTAATAAAATTTAATTAAATATTGA